>CM069608.1:31451420-32805170 GCA_035771175.1 Paratinospora sagittata | reverse complement strand
CAAAGGTTCTCTCTCTCTCTCTCTCTCTCTCTCTCTCTTAAAGGGGAAATCAATCCTAAAACCCTCAACGACAAAATCTCAGAGAAGAAGAAGAAGAAGAAGAAGAAGGAAGAAGAGTAAATCGACAATGGCGATTATTTCTGATATTCAGGAAGAAGAGCAAGAGCAGAAGAAACCTTCATCATCATCGTCATCATCTCGATGGTCTTCGGAGGCTTCCGTCGGACCGTTCGATGACGCCTTGAAACAGATTCTTGATCGGAAGAGTCCGATAGAGGTTGTGGAGACGGTGTTCGATTTCCTTAGCAGGAAATCGGATCTGTTCGAGGACGATTTGGTGGAGAAGAAGATCACCGGTTTGGTTTCCGCGGCGAAGAAGAAGGTCGCGGAGGGGAGGAAGAAAAAAGCCGAGGAAAGAGGATTGGACAACGCCGGAAAGGCTGAGAAGCGCGCGAAAGAGGCCGCACCGGAGGCTTCGACGGCGGCGAAGGAGGCGGATTTGAAGAAGGTTGCTGCGGAGCCTGCGAAAGATGAGGAGAAGGTGGATGGAAAGGAGAATGTTATAGGTTTGGTTCTGTTTCCTTTTTTTTTTTTTTTCTGATTCTTTCATAGACATTAGTGATTTCTTTGGTATCAGTGAGGATTGCAACTGTTGCTTTGTACTGTGTAGTTCAATCGATGGATTTGCCATTCCAGTGTTTGTGTCTACTAATCTTGTTGAGTGTAAAGCGGCGACCTAAAACGTTGAATGAATTTGCTTAAAAAAAGTGATTTAGGGATTTAGTGTTAAGAAAAAAGAAATATCCAAACTTTTGATTACATATCTCTCGTGGTGATACCTTTGTTCAGGACGCTTGGACGCTTGTTTTACTGTAGTTCAAGGCCATTGCCACGAGGAAGGAAGTTTAATTGATTTGGAGATTTTTTTTTTATTTTTTCTATCTATTTCTCTTCATTCTGGCTTGCTCTCTAATATTACTTCATCATTTTTTCATTGTTTTTAACTTTAGCAGCATAAAGGAAACACAAATATGTTATGAAAAGTTAAAATTCCTATATTTTAAAGGAATGAAACCAAATAATTTGTTTGTTTATGTTAGATTTGTAATATAAAATGTTAAATAAAGCTTGAGAGGAGCTAAATTAATGGCAAAATAATGGGAGAAAAAAGTGAAAAAGAGTTCAAAAAAATTTAAGTTGATAGCAGTTTGTTTGGCCAAACAGGGCTGTAAAGGGCAAAACAAATTTGCTTAGGCTCTGTTCAACCAAACAATGCCTGTATGTTTGGCCTTGTTTGATCAAAAACCTTATACTATTAATAAAATATATAAGTATTATTAGAAAAGCTTATGAAAAATTGATTTAGTTGAAAAATATTAATTTTTTGGTTTAAATATGAAAAAGACCATTAAATTATATTAACCTGGGTATTTAAGTTCTCATAGGAGTATGGGATTTTCTTCTTCATGTCTTCCAAGTTTCATCTGTGCCTACAACTCAACAATAAGTTGCAAATAATGCTATAGAGAATTCAATGCAAATAATGCCTATAGTTGGGAAAAAGCTTAGTTGAGTTTAGTTGGGAAGGGAGAGAAAGAAATAACACGATTAAAGAAGAAGGTGCTGAATAGACTGTAAATAAAAACAACGAAAAAGAATATACAGTAATTATGTGTAAAAATTAATGATATGCTCTCTAGATGAACTACATGCTGCTAGTAGTTGATGAGTGGGGATAAGTTGTAAATATCTTAGTTTGAGAGAGTTCTGTAAGATTCTAAATTAGGTTGTGATTTTATCCTGACGTAGAATCATTGTGATTTAAATACAATTTGTGGTTTAAAATAACGTGGCATAAAACTGTGTTGTGTAGTAAAGATTGAGGTTTTTTGAAATGAGCAAAATAATGCTGTTTGAAATATTGACACGGAATGTGCCTAGTTTTGTTCCTATTATGCGATAAAGTGAGAGGCACCTTGATTGGGAACCCATCTATGAGAATCTATTGAAATGAGCGAAGATAATACTGTTTCAAATAATCATCAACTGAACATGTTTAGATTTTGTTACCGACTTACTTCACTTGGCATTTTTTCAGTTTACTGCTGATTTTGGTTTTGGAAATAATGGCTGTTATGACTAGCCCCTTACTTTATTAATTAAGAATTGGTTGTGTTTTTGTATTTATTTGTTTATTTTTTCGGAGAAGGCTCTTCAAACTAAAACTGGCTGCTAGTCACTCTGTTATTTATGTTCAAGTTTTAAATTTGAAATCCAAAATTTGACCTGATTTCTCAAAACAATTTTTGGTATCTTTTTGGCCATTATCACATACTAATTTATGTTGGAGATAAGGAGAATGTTTACTGCACATGCACACAATAATCCCTGAAAAAAGTTACTTTGGTTTTTCCTACAAGTATATTTATGGACTTTTCAATTCTTGGCAAATCCAACTTCTCTAAATGTCTCATTGGAAGAACCAAACCAATTAGGTTTCTATATGAAGTCAAACTGGAAACTTTTTATCTATTAGAAAAGATGACCTATAATGCTGTTCAAATAGCAAAATCAAGTAGGCTTTTGAGGATCCATATATTTTCAAGCTCCGTCTATTTCATTTATCTTATATTTTAGTCTCAGATTTGGTTCTCTTTTATCTATTTCAACTCGGCATTGAAGATCATCTTGTTCTGAAAAAGGACATTTAAGGCTTCCCTTTGCGGGGCATTGCTTACTTTTGAGAGGAGTTTAAAAAAAGAAAGAAGAAGAAATGAAAAAAAAGAAAAGATCAATGAACATGAATAATTGTTCGCAATGGCGAATGTGCATCATGTGTTGTCTACTGTCTAACAATGGAAATGTCCTCTGATTGTCTTAGCTATCATGTTTCAACTAAATGCTGATATTGTCCTGTCTTAGTATTGCATGTGCCAGTAGATCTTAACTTTCTTTTCTGCTGTCCTTTGAAATGCTTGAACAGTTCCAAATAAGGGTAACGGCTTGGATCTAGAGAAGTATTCATGGACACAAACCCTACAAGAAGTCACTGTTAATATCCCAGTTACTCATGGTACTAAATCAAGGTTTGTTGCCTGTGAGATAAAAAAGAACCGTTTGAAGGTTGGATTGAAGGGCCAACCTCCAATCATAGATGTAAGCTCTCCAGTCTTGTTCCTTTGTTTCTTCGTATGTTTGATGTTTTATTGTTGTCTCTTTATCATTAATTTTTTGCTTCATGATGTTGATTATTATTATTTTTTTCCTCATTTGGGTTTATTCATTCTCTTCAAATGATTTCAGGGAGAGCTTTTTCAGTCTGTCAAAGTAGATGATTGCTTTTGGAGCATAGGTATGTGACTTTGCATATATGTATGTATATGTAAAATGCTGTGAAGTATTGCTCATTTTTAATGTATTTTAAATTGTTGCTTGTTGATCTACCAAAATACTTACTAGTTTGGTTGCAATTGTAACATTTTGCAGAAGATCAAAAGTTCATCTCTGTTCTTTTGACAAAACAAAACCAAATGGAGTGGTGGAAATGCTTAGTGAAGGGTGATCCAGAAATTGACACTCAGAAAGTAGAACCTGAGAACAGCAAGCTCTCTGACTTGGATCCTGAAACCCGACAAACTGTGGAAAAGATGATGGTAATTTACTCTCTTTGTTTCTTCATTTCTCAATTCTCAAAGATAAATAGGTACCTTACCCTCAACATACTTCTCATATATTCTTTTCTTATGAAGTTGTGATAAACAACTTCTTGATTTTTTTTTCTTTTTATATTTATTTATTTATCAAAATAAAAGCATTATTGATAGTTCATTGTGACTTACCTTCTAATATTATGACATATGTCAATAATAGTAATCTGTTAATTCAAATGATAAATCTTGTTTATGTTTAAATTTGATTAAAATTAGCATCAATTCTGTAAAATATATAAAAAAAATTGACTTCATATTAACATAAGAATAAAGTTGTTATTTTAACTGTAAAGCAATTTTTATACTCTTCCAAACACTTCCAATAGTCACTTGTTACATTAAAATGACTTTTGTTCCTGACAGGCTTCAACCAACTTCTTGATAAACACTTTCTGTAAATCTTGCGTTGTAGTTGTGTTGGATTGAGATTTTGAGTGTTTCCCTCTGTTATTTAGTTAGAGATTGGAATTTTCTGTTTTAATTTGGTCTCAGCTATGTCTTGTTTTCTTTTTCTTTTTTCTGTCAGGGTCCCTACAACTTCTTGTCCTTCTCTTGTTGTACTTCTTTTGTTGGGTTTAATGACATAGTCTCTTTCCTATATAAAAAAAAAAATGTTATAAGCTGTAAGCGGACTCTATGGAAGAGGCCCAGTGTCTGAATTGTGATTCTTGAAATCTGAAATTCTCCCCTTGCTAGAGTCCTTACAACTGACTCAAAAGTCTCAAATGGATAAGGCTATAAACAGAATCTACACGAATGAGTCCCATTATCTGAAACATGATTCTTGAAATTTTAAATTCTCCTCTTGCTGAGTCCTACAACTGACTCAAAGTCTCAATATATATTGGCTAGATCTGTGCTCAAATTGTTCTTGTGTAATTTGTAACTGCATCTGAGATCATTGATCCATCTTATTTTGTGCCTTGCAGTTTGATCAGAGACAGAAATCGATGGGTCTTCCAACAAGTGAAGAGTTGCAAAAGCAAGAACTTCTGAAGAAATTCATGGCTGAGGTGCTCTCTCTCTCTCTCTCTCTCTCTCTCTCTCCCTCTCTCTCTCTCTCTATCTATCTATCTATCTATCTATCTATCCTCTCTTTCTCTTGCTATCAATGTGCTTGACGGCATCATAGGCTTTTGAGAGAACCATGTGATGATCATAATCTTTTTGTTTCTGTTCATGTAGCATCCTGAAATGGACTTCTCGAAGGCGAAAATAGCGTAAAGATGGAAACAGTCCAGTAGCAGATGAGCTTGTTCAAGTGTTCTGTTCTGGCTACTAGTCTTATGGTGTTAGTTTGTTGAGTAGTTTTGAGCAACATGGGAAGTTGTGGAAGGTTTTTCTGATATTCACCAAACTTTTTTGTTGATTTGTGAGTACCAACATGTCCTTGGAATGAGTTGATGGTAATATTTAGTTGAGAAATATATTTTGTAGTGTCTCACTCTTTTAATATCTATGTGTGGTTCTTGAATTGAATATTAGTAAGATATATTCTAGAATTGAAATATTTTTGGTGTCATGAAACAGAAGGTAGAATGGATTGAAAATCTTTCAAGACCTAGCCCTTGGATTTTCAATTCTGAACTAATATTTGTAGCCTGTATGTTAAAATAGCTAGCTTCTATTTTTTCACGAGACTATTGAGTTGTAAATCTCTTTAGACCATTAATCTTTCTTTACATCACAACAATACATGAAAAGTGTTGAAAATTTTGGAAATGGTTCTATGGCAAAACAGGTTTTGGAGGTCATATATTTGATTTAATGGGGAGAATTGCTCTTTAAACAGGAGAGGGTCTTTTGTTTTGGTTGTCGAGATATGAACAGGAGAGTGTTGCCATGAAATAAATTTGAAAGAACTAGACCACTAAATTTTTTTTCACTTAAATTTTTTTTAAAGTTTTTTCTAGCATTACTTTTTATTTTATCATATAAAATTTAAGGTTTATATCAAAATTATAACAAGTAGAACGTATTTGTAATTTTAGCATCATATACGCCACCACGTAGAAAACATCTATGCAAGTATAACAAATTATAACAATCATCAACAATCAACAAAATTGGGCATCACATTATGAAAGGCAACCCTAGGACGGAGGTTAGAAAAAATCTTTGTTAAGAAAACAGTATCAAATGCAAATATACCAAAACCAAGGAGATTTATAAATATGCAGTGGAAAGTTGCGGGTCCCCATTGCATAGGTCCCGTTACGGGAGGAAGTATCGCACTCATTCCAACATGAATGACTGTGGGCGACCTTTGAGGGATCATTTTGTCAATCCGTTAGTGTGGGGATTAGTAGAGGGTAAGCTGTAGGCCTTGTTGGAAAATGTTGGCCAGGCGGTTGACCCATTGGTAGAGGGTAGTTGGTTTGATTATATGAGGATTCCCCTGGGACTTCTTGGAAGGTTGGATTTGCTTAAGTCGGAAAGTTTTGAAAAAGTGGACTCATCGGGACATCCTGTCTTTCGAAGTTCAGTGCCGCCCAATTTTGAGGTGGTTGGTTCACAAGGAATTGTGGAGTCGGCTGGTAGGATACCTCAGGAATTGGGAACTCTTGAGACGTCGTATTGCCTTGGGCCGGGGGGTTCCAGAAAGGTAGATTCACTAAAACTCCCTGTCCGTCTTGATTTGGCTAGGGTTGCTCAAAGTTTCCTTCTTAGTTCCCGAAGATTTCTTCCTCCGTGACCCATTGATGATTGGATTGTTCATTTTTTGGGTCTGTGTTCATTTCAGTCCTCTGACTTGTTTCCTTATTTGGCATTCTTTTGGTAGGAATCTTACGCTGGCTTTTTCGTTGACTACACTCAGTGTCATCACTAACCCTTATGTTGTTTTTCTCAGAAGTGGTGCCGGTGAATCTACCTTTCTGGAACCTTGTGTTCCCACCTCTCGACTTTGAGACATGTTTGGTTAGGCCTATTTGAAAGTTATCTACTTGTATAAGTGATACTGGACATCCGAACGACGCACGTGGTGATGCCGACCCTGATAAGTATTACTAGATGTTGCCAAATCATGTCTAATATTAGTAAAGACTGGACTTACACATGCATAGTCATCATACATGAAATAAGAACCACCTAGGAACGTGAGTGGTTTGTGATATGTGAAAAAGTTATTGGAGCAATTGTGCTCACTATTATTGATGTTTCTCCTGGGGAGGGACGTACAATGTGAACCCTAGATTATGTGAGGATGGACATTTGTAAGTGAACCTAGGGCGATGAACGATCACAGAACCATTACGAGATGGTGTTATGCGTACATTCTTGTTAAGTCACGTTGTATTGTTTATGATGCTATGTTGTGTATATGTAATGTTTTATTAAGAAGTCTTCTTTATTAATTGTCATATTCACGAACTATTTTACCCACTGGGCAATAACTCCCATTGTTGTTAAGCATTTTGCAGGAGTTTAGGGTGGATTGGGTGGAGTTGTTTGGGCCCTCATTTTGTACCCCTTGCTTATTTATTAAGGAGATTTTGGAAGGATGTTTCCTCAATTACATTTTGTACAAAATACATTCTGAAATCAGATTTGTACTCAAATTGTGTACATGCGCACTTAGTAACTATTATAATGCATTTGCGCCCCACTTGTGAGTGCTCCGTCGGTTTAGACGCATCCAAGCGGGGTGTAATAAGTAGTTTAAGAATTTTTTGGTTTTTGACTGAGGTAGGAAGAGTGTATGTATGTTAGGGTGAGATTGTGTTAGTGACTGGGGTGTAGATAGTCCATTAATGGGGTCTATCTAGTTGCTTTTAAAGCTAGCGGTGCGAGGCTCCCCTCCTATTTTTATTTTATTTTATTTTAATTAAAAAATTAAAAAACTAAAACTTAAAAGCCACGAGCAATGTGTGTGTCACGTACTAGTTTATTTAAAAGCCAAGAACTAAAGACCATAATAAGTTCTATGCATATTCATTTCCTGATCATTGGTAATCTCTACTCGTTAGATATGATTGAAGCTCACATTGTCCTTCCTTTGGTTTGGTCTACATTATACACATATAGGGCGCGATTGACGCATAGGATAGGATGAGATTGGACTAAATATAGTCTAAATCCCATGTTTTGATGTGAAGTGGAATGAGATAAAAATAATCTGAACTTATCGTTTTATCTCGTTTTAGCAGGATAAAACAATCCCGACCAAAATGGTGAGATTATTTTCAATCCTCTTCTTTCTTTTTTCTTTTTTTTTGCTGCAAGCTTTCGCTCCAACATCTCCTATCCTTCTTTTTCCTCATTCTGTTAGATTTTGGCTCAAACATGAATTCCTTGTTGTTTTAGAGCATGCATTTAGAAAGTAATTAGGACTTTCTAAATATGGATAAGTGTTTTATGATCTAGTTGTATTTGAATAAGAAAACCATGTTAGTGTAGAATGAGGAATCCTTGTTGGTCACGATTTTTAACTATTGTAGCTAGAAAGTCTATATATAGAAGGTCCCTCATTATATATTGATCATCCCAACTAGTAAGTGAGATATAGAAGAAGGTGAAGTTTGGTCCTTGGAAGCTTTGTGAAAGAGTGTAGAGTTTAGAACTTGTGCGGGTGACGCAGTTGAAGTTCTAGTTTTCTCTTGAGTATTCTCTTTCCGTTATTCTTCTTTACCAAAGTCTTAGATTTGTGTACTATCTAGTGTAGAAGTACTTGAGGTGTTTAATTCCTCTGAGGTATTTATTAATTGATAGTGGATTGTTTTTGCCCGTGGATTGTTTTTGCCCGTGGTTTTTTCCCTGATTTTGGAGTTTTTCCACGTATATCTTTTAGTTGTGGGTGTTGATATCTATTATTCTTTTCTTTATTGAATATGTAATATTGGAGGGTTTTGGGTGTTTTTCCCAACAAATTGGTATCAGAGCTACGGTTCGAGTTGTACTTCAATTGATTCATTAAAGTGTAAAGTGATTTTAGAGATATTGCATTATTCATCCAACTTGAAGTTTGATGTGGAAAAGTTTGATGGAAAAATTAATTTTGGCTTGTGGCAATTGCAAGTCAAAGATTTATTAATTCAGTTTGGGCTGCGAAAGGCTTTGATAGGTAAAGTTAAAGAAAGTGATGAAGATTGGTAAGAGTTGGATATGAGAGCTGTTAGTGCGATACGACTTTGTCTTGTAAAGAATGTCCTTGGGAATATCAAGGGTAATTTTACAGCAAAAGATCTTTGGAAGAAGTTAGAAAGCTTGTATATGACAAAGAGTCACTCAAATTGGTTGTATCTTAAAGAAAAGTTTCACACGTTGCGGATGGAAAAAGGTACAACAATAGCTGATCACCTTAGTGTCCTCAATGTTATTGTTTCTGAGTTAGAAGCAATTGGAGTAAAAATTAAGGATGAAGATCAGGCACTTCGACTGATTTGGTCCCTTCCAGTTTCCTATAAGCATCTTCAGACTACGTTAATGTATGGGAAGGATATTGTGAATCTTGAAGAAGTTACTAGTACACTACTTTCTGAAGAGAGAAGATTAAAAGGTGCTAGTAATGATTCTTCTGAGGGTTTGACATTGGCAGTAGGTGGAAAGAAGGGGAATCCTAAAAAGTTTGTGAAGGGGACATGTTGGGGGTGTGGGCAATCAGGGCACCTAAGGAAAGATTGCAAGAATTGGAAAGAAAAAGGAGCAAGTTTGGCAAATAACTCCAAGTCGACAAACAAGAATGTCGTTGATGACGGTACCAATCTGAATGTCATTGAGTTCAACTATGATTTTGTTCTTATGGCATCTGTTAATGGTGGGACTTTATAGCATAAGGACAATTGGGTGATTGATACTGGGGCCACAAATCATATATGTGTACACAAGGCATGGTTTGGCAAGTATGCAAGGTGTACTGGTGGTGAGTTTGTGTGGCGACCCCGCGCCCCGGACCACCAACCCCGCAGGGAATGGTGTGCGGAATGCCGGGGCGGGACGCCCGGTGTAGGCATCTCCAACCACTCCATAACTCCCGTGAGGTAGTTGAGACCCTACAAGCCTTATCCCAACAACGACATGATATCAAAATGTACTAAACAAAACTACCCACCGTATTAATCATCTAAGACAAGAGATAATCCATAAAAATGAACCATAAATAAAATCATAATCCCTACAGTCCATTAAAATTGACATAGACATAAAATCTAAAATTGTGGGTACAAATAAAAATCGTCATATGCCCACATAGTCTATCTAACAAGTCCCAACTCACCCATACTAAAATGTGGTAAGTATTATAATTACATAATCCAAAATATAATACTTCATAATATAAAACACAATTCAATCAAAATGCCTCTCAACTCACATAGAGGACTTGGATTCTCTCGCAGGCAAGGCCCTCAAGATATGACTACTCCCTTGCCCTTATTCGGGACAAAAGGACCTGAAAGAGGAAAATGAGGGTGAGCCAACGATGCCCAGTGAATAGAATTCAAATATGCTATCAATACTCATCAATAAAAACCATGTATGCATGTCAATGTGTAGCATGATTAAAAGCTCATAACATATAGATATCAAGCATTTATAATAAGTTCGATGCAAGTAAAAGTTTATCAATTTGGATCCACATTCCACATGCCTTGGGTTACTAGTCCACGTCTATTTCACCGTGCCGTTGATCCCAATCATGTTTACTTGGGTTACTAGTCCACGTCTATTTCACCGTGCCGTTGATCCCAATCATTTCCTTCTTAAAACCCTCCTATGACAAGGTCAAGTCCCCCTATTAGCCAGATAGATGGGCCCAACCAAAGTCATAAGGTTTTCTCAAATCAATGCATCATTCAAAACATTAGAACACATTCATGCTTTCAACATACAATATATATAAGTGATATGATGACATAAATGATATAATCATAAGTGAAGCCTACTCACAACCAAGCCTCGCGAGAGTATTTAATCACACACGACCACCAAACCGAATCAACCCAATCAAGATCCTGAAACATACATCAATATCCTACCATACATCAATTTCTATACTCAATTACATAGACATTACAAATCAACCCTAAATCAGCCCACATATAATTAATAGGCCTAAATCCCATTTAATCCCATCATTCAACTCAAATCACATGACTTAGGCCTCTAATGCATAGTTCTCATTCATAAACCATTCTATTAATCAAAAATACTGATTTTCAATTCCTTAGGCATAAACATGTCCAAATTTGGGTCACTTGATCACAAGTAGGCCTAACCCATGATATGGTCACAACCACCAAATCAGTAGCATAATCAACCCTAATCATGCTTAATTAAACATAAGTTGCATCAATTCAATGATTCTAAGCCAAAAGCATCAAAAGCCCTAAAATATGAAATTTTCCATACTTAGGCCATATTGTCGATTTACACTAGGTCACCATGTTCAGCCATGTATATCACTGATTTTGCATCATGGGTTCATCCACAATGGCAACTAGGTCAACATAGTTGACATGCAAGCTATTTGGAAAGGTCTAAGTTCATATTCTAAATGTAGGTCTAATACAAACAACCCTACCAATTCTTCACATGTATTATTCTGTTCAGATGTATCAATCTACCAACAGAAATATGTAATCACAAAATCAACCATACAGATTGAAGTATGTGAAGAAACAAACCTTCTGTCCAAATATCAGCCCAATCCAACGGTGGACCGAAAAGATATGTATCTTTGATGAGTAAGTGTCTAATCAGACAGTTTCTCCTTTCCTGCTGCAAATACCCAAACTCAGATGGCTATATCACACAAAATAATTAACGTATAAATATTTCCACCGTTCAGAATACAGAAATATCTGTTGTAAACTACATACCCAAATTTGATATCCATCCAACGGTACGTTGAGGAGATCTACAAGTTTTACCGAAACGGAACGAGAAACCCAGAAATTCCGACCAGCTTTGTTTCAGAGGTTATATCTCTTAGCACAAGCTTCTAATTACGATCTCCACCGTTCAGAATGTATAAATATCAGTTATAAACTACATACCCAAATTTGATAACCATCTAACGGTAGATTTAGGAGGTCTATAAGTTTGAGCGAAACAGTGCGAGAAATCCAGACTTTCAGGCCAGCTTTGTTTGAGAGGTTAGATCTCTTAGAAGAAACCTCTGATCAAGATCTCCACCAACCAGAATTAAGAACCATAAGCTACGAACGTGCTGACAAAATTTGAGCTCAATCTGACCGTAAATTCCAAAGATCCACTTCTTTGATGAAAATCTCGCAGGGTTCTTACTCCTGCAACTCTCTCCTTCTTTCTCTTCTTCTTTCCTTTCTCTTCTTTTCTTTCTCTTCTTCTTTCTTTTCTCTCCACTCACCTCTTTCTAGCACTTCCTTGATTCCCTCCTTGATTCTCTCCTTGATTCTCTCCTTGTTTTCCTCTCCTTGGTTCCCTCCACTCATTCTAGCACCTTGAAGAAGACAAGTGGGCATTGGACACTTGTCCACTTTCATGCACCAACCTTCACATGTGTTGGTCTCATACTACCCATACCAACCACATGTATTTTAAATGTCCAATCCATTTAATACACCAAATCTTCAATTTCATTTATCCTTTTATTCCATCAATCCTAACCCATATCAATTCATGGTTTAATGAGCCCATGCATAAATAATAACATATGCATTAAACTTTAATTTAACATGACTCATATACAATTTATGATACATATTTTTATATACATTATCAAGCATTAACTATACAAACATTAAACAATCATCAAACAAACACCAAACATATCAAGGCAACACATAGAGTTTGGGCAAAATACAATTGGGTTATGGGCTAGATGAAATAATTTTTGGGGCGTCACAGTTTGTGTCGATGGTTGATGGCTCCCAAAGGCCAATAATGGGAGTGGGTGAAGTTCAGGTAAAGTTGTTTAACGGATGCGTTATTACACTTCATAATGTTCGACATGTGCTGAGTTTTACTCAGAATCTGATTTATCTTTTCAAGTTAGGTTTTGAAGGGGGCACTCTAGTAAAGATGGAATATTAAAAGTTTTCTGGAAATCTACTATGATTATGAAGGGTGTTTAAGACAGAAACTTGTACGTGTTGATGGGCAAACCTTGATTAGCACATGGAGTAAGATCTAGGTCTAAAAGGTTGATCAAAAAGTGGGTTATAGTTGGCAAGTTCAAGCGTGACTTGGACTTGGGTGATTCTCAACATTGAGTGTCATGGCCCATGAGGGCAAAAGGGCAAAAACATGAGATTGAAGCAGATGAAGCATTGGTGTTTTCGCCAAGGTGAAGATTGTTGGATTTTGGCTCAAACATGAATTCCTTGTTGTTTTAGAACATGAAGCATGTATTTAGAGAGTAATTAGGACTTTCTAAATATGGATAAGTGTTTTATGATCTAGTTGTATTTGAATATGGAAACCATGTTAGTGTAGAACGAGGAATCCTTGTTGGTCACGATTTCTAACTATTGTAGTTAGAAAGTCTATATATAGGAGGTCCCTCATTGTTTATTGATCATCCCAACTAGTAAGTGAGATCTAGAAGAAGGTGAAGTTTGGTCCTTAGAAGCTTTGTGAAAGAGTGTAGAGTTTAAAACTTGTACGGGTGACGCGGTTGAAGTTCTAGTTTTCTCTTGAGTATTCTCTTTCTATTATTCTTCTTTACCAAAGTCTCAGATCTGTGTACTATCTGGTGTAGAAGTACTTGAGGTGTTTAATTCTTCTGAGGTACTTATTAATTGATAGTGGATTGTTTTTGCCCGTGGTTTTTTCCTTGATTTGAGGGTTTTTCCATGTATATTTTTGAGTTGTGGGTGTTAGGGGTGTTCATGAACCCGATCAACCCAACCAAATCGAACCTTTTGGGTTGGTTTGGGTTGGATTAGATTGGTTATTTGGGTTAGGTTGAGTTCTAAAATGGCCAACTTGATAAATTTGGGTTGGGTCATGGGTTGAGCCCATAAAAAGTCGAATAACCCCATGCTTCCCAAACTGGTTGATTGTGTGTTAAAAATTTTGAAGTATTGTTAAATTATTAGGATTAGCCCTTTGTTTTTGTGTGTTAAAATTCTTGAAGAATTCTTTTTTTCTAATTGATTTTCTTAACGATTAATATTCTATAAATTTTGCTTTCCTGGTATAGGATTTTCTTAAATTGTTTTTTTTTTTTTTTGTTGATGAAGTGTCTCAAAAACTTTTGGCTTTTTTTTGTTTGCTAAACAAGCTGTATTTTTTTTGTTCCAAATAAGAATTTTGGCTATGTCCAACCCGATGAACCGACCTAACTCACTGTTTGGGTTGGGATAGATTTTGGCCCTAACCTGACCCAACCCAACCCATGTACGCCCCTAGTGGGTGTTAATCTCTATTATTCTTTTCTTTATTGAGTATGTGGTATTGAAGAATTTGAGTGTTTTTCCCAACAAATCTTCCTTCTTTAAAAAAAAAAAAATCCATCAACGTACCTAGTTTTTCAAAATTGCAAAACCAGGTTCTGGCAGTTTTTAATTTTATGTAATTTAACTTTTTTTAATTTAATTAAAATTTTTTAATTACTTTTTTATTTCAATCCAAAACATACCACCAAATAACATTACTCTATTTTTAATTTTATCATATCATATACAATCCAATCAAATCCCATAAAAAATAATTCTATTTTATCCCGCGCATCAAATGAGCCCATCAAGTTATAAAGTTACAAGCACATCCATGTCGAAGACAAAACTAATAAAAAAATTAAAGAAGAAGAATATATAAGGATATATATATATATAAATATATATATATATATAATCTCATCTGGTACAAAATAAAATTGGGTTAGTAATGGCTTAATAACCAAAGAGATTCCAATTTTTATAAAAAATGTCTTCTCAACATAAACATAATTGAACAACAACAAAAAAAGACATAATTGTTTTGGTGACTTCTAAATGCACTTAAACTTTAAATCATTACTAATAATCATTTAATTTATGTATAACCAACATGGAATCAATCAATATATAATCGACACACAGAAAATTCTATATTTATATTATTTACTCAAAATCTTGGTAGTTATGTAGCAAGTCTCAATCAAGAATCTCAAATGTCAATTGATTTTATTATCTGAAACAGAATGTTCCTGTACATCATGTACAAAATACAGTGTATCTCAATTTACAAATTTGCCTCTCATCATGTACAAAATACAATGTATCTCATTTTACAAAATTGCCTCTCCTCAATGTACAATTTTTGAATTTCTGTCACCTGTTGCACTTCACTCTTGAATGTTGTCCTGCTGCACTATTTTCTTCCTTCTTGCATAAACGTTTCGAAATGGAGGCCTGTCAATACCCCCGCGGATGAAAGTCACCTTGTCCTCAAGGTGGAAATGAGGAAAGTGACGTCGAATAGCTTCCACAGATTCTCATAAAGCCTCAAATGTTGGCATATTCTTCCATTGGATTAATACCTCTTGAATTGAATTTGGCACTTGTGAAGAGTGATGCATATCCAAAACTTGATCAGGTTCAACACACCACTCTAAATCAATAGACAATGAAGAAGGAAGGGGCTGACACCTATCCGTTGGCCCAATAGCTTTGTGAAGTTGGGAAACATGGAATACGAAATGAATGGAAGCATAAGAAGGAAGGTCCAACCTATACGCAACAAAACCAATGTGTTGCACAATCTTATATGGCCCAAAATCACGAGGAGCAAGCGTCTCGTTTATGCGCTTGGCTAAATAATGCAAGCGATACAAATGCAATCGCAAATAAACCATAACACCCACAGCCAATTGAACATTTGGACGATGGCCATCCTCCACAACCTTCATGTGATCTTGCGTCCTATACAAATGGAGCTTCAGCTCATCTAAAATCCCATCCCTCTCTTGTAATAATTGATCAACACTAGACATTAGAGAAGAACTCGAGCCATAGCGCAACAATGGCGGGTAGGGGTGAAATTGGATCGGGTCGAGTTGGGATTTTGCCCCCTAACCCACCTGACCCAATGAGGTCGGGTTGTAGCGGGTTGGACCCGATGCCACCCGACCTAAGGTCGGGTCAGGTGGTTGGGTTGGCCCTCATTAAATAGCCCAATTTTCTTAAAGCTTAATAACTACTATTTAAGCTTATATTAGTAATAAAATATATTGGATTGTCATGTATCAAACTTATTAAACTACTATTTAAGCTTTAAAAGATGAGATTTCTCTTTTTTGGGAGAACTCATATATGTACAAGCCAAGCTACTCTTAAACTTGACTTATGGGAATGAGGATGAACTCATACATATAAAAATTTTAAGAGGTCAATTCGGGTTGGGTTGCTAAAAAATTAACCCGACCAACCCGACCAGAAATGGTCGGGTCGGGTCAGTCGGGTTGCTTACACCCCTAATGGCAGGGGATCACGACCATAAACATCTCTAAATGGTGTTGTCTTGATGAAAGAATGGAAAGATGTATTATACCAATATTCAGCCCATGACAACCAAAATGTCCAAAACCAGGGTTTGTCACCAACAAAACATCGTAAGTAAGTTTCGAAACATCTATTGACTACTTCGGTTTGCCCATCCGTTTGGGGATGATAAGCAATATTCTTCTTAAGACAAGTGCCATGTAGTCGAAATAACTCGAACCAAAATTGGCTAAGGAAAATCTTATCACGGTCAGGTATAATGGAGCGAGGAAACCCATGAAGGCGAAAAATATCACGAAAAAAGAGGGCAGCCACCCCTTGGGCTGTGAATGGATGACAAAGCAAAGAAAAATTAGCATACTTGCTCAATCGGTCGACAACAACCATGATCGAATTGTACCAAATCCGACTTTGGCAACCCCTCAATAAAATTCATTGAGACATCCTCCCAAATATGATCAGAAATATGCAAAGGTTGTAATAAACCAGCGGAAGACAACATGAGTACCTTGTTTTGTTGGCCTTAGAACACTCCTCCACAAATTTCTTAATATCACCCTTCACGCCCAACCAAAAAAAATCCCGAGTGAGACGTTTATAAGTGTGAAGGAAACCAAAATGACCACCAACCACACCAGTATGGCCCTCTCGCAATAGAGCCGCAATTAAGGTAGAATCTTTAGGAAGAACCAAACGACCCTTGTAAAGCAAAATACCATTATCCAAGGTGTCACGACCCACTGTACGTGACGTCATGACTAGCACAGAACCCCCGGGTATATCCTCCGGCGATACACTAGGCGTCCCGTCAGCCTAACTTAAACACAAATTTCAAATACAAATGATCCTATATAACATCCATTTAAACATGATCAACAACAATAAATATTACATCTCCAAAAATACCAAGTATAAAATTTCAAAAGTTCAAATAATATAAAACCATACACATCCCATCTATGTGTTAATTATACATATGTTAGGTGTTATCATGTACATAATATCAAAATACAAAAGTGTACAACACCTATATCAACAAAATACTGAAAGGAATGCTCCGCAGTCAAGCCTTCCTTTTCCCCTTCCTATCAGAACCTAAAAGGATAAAGATGAGGTGTGAGCTACAACAAGCTCAGTGAATGTCTTCTACAAGTGGCTACATATATGTGCATTTATGTAAAACATGTCAAGATCATTAAAATGTTTGAAATAACATGAGCTAACATGGTGATGAAACAAGATTACATACATGCTAATATAATGCATCATGTCATAACAAGACAATGCATACCATTTAAATAACATGCAATGCAATCTTAACACCTCTTAGTTAAGAATCAATTCGAGAACACGAGTGCACGAAACCCATGCCCAAACGACCTCTTACCCGTATTCTAATAGGAATTCCAAGGGCATGTCACCGATTTTCAATTCTTTCCAAACCCTATTTCAGGTCTAAGTGAACCACGGTTGCGCCTACCCTTAAAACCCTCTGTCAAGTCCACAACTGAGGATCTCTCTAGAATTACAAGACTTGCCTAAGAAAATCAAAACTAGAAGACCCAACCAATGCTAACCCAATGGAATATGCTCAAATTTATTTCATGAATCAATTAAAACATGCATATGTCATATCCATATATATATATATCAATTTGAAACAAGTTATATAATACAATGCCACGTATATGAAAACCAACAAGTAAAGAGAACACTCACACTCGATTGGCTAAGTCTAGCCAATCCAATTTTCAATCCGCAAACGAGTACTAGTAAGATTACAAATCACCTCATGTACCTCGACTTCAAATTAGCCCACTTGGGTTACTAAAACCAACTAGAATTTCTACATGATACACATGGTTCATACAATACTAAAATCAGCCAAAGTATGCTAATAACCATGTTTAAACCCAATATCAAAGTCAACTAATGATTCTAGAATGGTTAACCCATAAGCCAAATCTCTATTGTCCAATTTAACCTATTAACTTCAAATTAAATTATACATAACCCAAATTGAATTCCATAGGTTGATCCCCTTGATCTCAAACACTATAATACAAAGCATTCAATCATATTAGGAGTTAATTTGACTATTCATCAAGTCAATTTCACAAATTGACTTAGTCTTTGGTCAAAATCCCCAATTTGGGCAACACATAGCCTAAGGTCAAATTAAACTAAGCTTTTCAATTTTAACACAAGTCCAAACATTCTAAACCCATAATTCTATCCAATTTGGGTTCAATTAAACAATCCCCAAGTCAATTTTATTAATTGACTTGATTTCGGTCAAAACCCCCAATTTGATGAAAATCCCCAAATCACATGGAAATTGTCAATTTACATAGCCTAAGCCAAAATCACTCTATAATAGGGTTTTCTCTAATCAAGATCAGTAAATCAGAGTGTCATACATCCATATTTATTATCAATTTCATCTAAATCACAAGAAATTCGAATAGGGAACCCTAGGTCAAAATTCTAGTTTAGGTCAAGTATATGAAACCCCTCCAATTTCTTGTTAGAAATTGGGGGGTTTCACCATTTTTAGACTCCCAATGCCTTCTAAATTAACATATCCTAATCTCAAAACCTAAGTCCAACATTGGATTTCTTACCTCTCCCTTAAATTTTGGGATCCAAGAGTGAAAAACACTCATTATATGTTGGTTGAGGTTAGGGAAGGTCATTAGTATAAAAAATATGCATAAATCAACCCATACATGAAAACCCTAAACCAATAACCCTAGAACTTTGGGATTCATAGAAACCCTACGTTGAAAAATCAGTTTTCATGCATGTGGGAAAGTGATGGAAGGAAGAAAATGAGAAAGAAATGGAGAAGAATGGTTACCTTGGGTGATTCTGAGCACAAATCACCAAAACCCCTCCTTTTTCCTCCCTTTTCTCCTCTCCTCCTTCTTCAAACTCTCTAAGACTCTTTGAAAGTGCAAAAAAATGAACAAGTGAGTCCAAAAATCGTGGTACTTGCGTTTATAGAAAAAATTTGGGCCTATACTTAAAAATACACATAAATAAATAGAAGGAGCAGTTTCCTGCTGAAATTACTTTTACTTAGATACTCAATTTATTGCAAATAACTCAATAACGTAACATCTTAACCGTACAAAAGTTTTTTGAGTCAGTTACCAATATTCTGGTAAAATCTCAGCTCAATCCAACGGTGGGATTGCAAGATTTAACCATTTGATCAAATCTGCGCAAGAAAACCTATAAATCCTTGAAACAGTGTTTGGAGCCTTATAACTCATATTAGACAACTCTGATCAAGATCGTCACCGTTCATAATGAAGACCTATCAGAGAAGAATAGGCTGAAAAAATTTCATCTCAATCAAACCACATATCTAGGAGGTCAAGCCATTGATGTAATCGGTGATAGAAATTTCTTCCTCCATGGAGCGAGCTCCACTGATCCAAAACACCGTTTTCGACAGGTTTCGATGTCGAACGGGTCTCCGATCATTCTGAAACTTCATGCAAAGACACTCGAACCAACTTGCGTCGAACATCATAGACATATACGTACACGTATACGTACACGTATACGGGTACTCTAAGGGTCAAAATGACGTTATCCTAAGGTACGTGAGTTACACAAGGAATACCTAGGATAAGACTCCAGGTCCTCCAACAAGGCTTGATGAATTTTGGAAAGATGAACATCTGCAGCAACTTGAGAACAAACCAAAGAAGTGTCCAAAACTGTTGGAACGACCAAAGTAGAAAGATCAATTGCCGATGGAATCCGCGACAATGCATCGACAACTTTATTATCTAAACCCAGTTGAATCTGGATTTCAAAATCATAGCCAAGAAGTTTCACTAACCACCGTTGGTAAGCTTCATTAACTACTTGCTGCTCCAATAAGAACTTCTAACTCCATTGATCTGTTCGCACAATGAAATGTCTTCCCAACAAATAATGATGCCACTTTTGAAGTGCAAATACGATCGCCATCAAGTCTATTTCATAAACTGATTTAAGCCGCGCCCTCGGAGTAAGAACCTGACTATAGAATGCAATAGGACGATCATCTTGCATTAAGACCACCCCTAGACCAAAACTTGAAGCATTCGTTTCCACCACAAAAGGTTTGGAAAAAATTGGTAAAGCCAACATCAGTACCGTTGTCATCGCATTCTTCAACTTTTGAAAAGGTGTCTTTGCTTCCTCATTCCACCCAAAAGCATCCTTTTTAAGCAACTGAGTCAATGGCCAAGAGATTGCACCATAGCTAGCAACAAACCGCCTACAATACCTTGTTAAGCCAAGAAAGCAGCACAATTCCTTAAGTGAACGAGGAATTGGCCATTCCAACATAGCAAAAACTTTTGCAGGGTCAGCAGAAACACTATCCGTCGATACCAAATGCCCCAAATACTCGAGCTGCAAACGAGCAAATAAACATGGTCACCTGTCTCCATCTAGTGAGGATTATACCTTATATTATAAATATCTCCAAGAACCACTCAAAAAGTAAGTCACTTTTCAATTACAACAAGCTTTTACGTTAGCTGCTATTTTCAACCCAACTCTAATTTAGGCATTAGAGGGTTTTAGGTTGGTACTACAATGATACTCTTAACAATAGCCTTCCTCCAATTCCTCCCTTATAGGTCGAAGCGTGTGGTAAGCAATCATCATATTGACAAATCAAATCCTTAAGCAGTTCTTTGTTGCTAACCTCATTCTTATTTTGTGTTGGTCAAGTCTTGCACCAACTTAAGAAATCCATATTGAGATATATTAATGTTTAGTACATATATCTTAAGATAAAAAAATATAAATTTCTTTATTATTATTGAAACTATATTTTCCATTCATTTAAGAAAATGTTTTTGAGAATAATCACCTATCTTTTTCTATCTTTTTTTTTTTTTCCTGTAATTGAGGTGATGCCTCCCGCTAGCTTTAAGTGCACTTGAAATGAGCACCAATATGATAATATAATGATATTTTACTCAATGACACGTGAGTGTCCCCGTACATGGCCATGACACAAAGAATTTACCAAGGCAAAGACCATGTCATCTTACTTGTGGTATGAATATATAAGTTTACCTTGAGACCCTAACCCAAGACCTCATGAGTAGAAATTCGTTTTCTACCACCTTGCGCAAACTAATTAGTGGTTGGTCACCTATCTTTACTTTGACTTTATTTGGTATTGTGGTTGGTGTAGCATTGCGGTAATGTTTTGGCCAAAATGAACAAAAAAAAATGTTAAAGTAATATTTAAAATGTATCTTACTTTTATATATTATTAAATTATCTTAAATGGTGTGTTGATATACAAAATTGATGGAAGGTCCACGTAACGTCAGCCAATCAACATTTTTCCACGTTTTGCCCAAGCTGGACCCATCAACTTTTGCATCAATTTAGCAAATCGTCGATTCGTGTTAGTTTCGTTTCCGATAGTATCGGCCGAAACACCTCAGCTTTTTTCTTTATACCCATCCGCGGCTCTTCTCCACTTAAAATCGGGTTCTGTTTCTCTTCCTGCTCAGAACCACAGGGCACTATGAAACACGCCCCCGTTTCAAATTTCAATCCCTAAATTCGCCTCTTATTTGTTTTTTTCTACTTTGTTGTTAAAAAAACCTATATATTTTTTTTAATAATTTCGGCCATTTTTTTGTTCTTTGTATATATATATTTATATAGATTTTTTTTTAATTTTTATTTATTTTTTATAAATTTCTGGAGAAATTCTGGGTTTTGATTGGATTCTGAGATGGGTGGGTGGTCGCCGAATTCAGCAGCAAATGCATATCTTGATACCCTAAAGCTGGTAATTTTCTTTATTTTCTTTCTTGGCATGAATTTAATTCATTGTTGAAATTGGCTTATAAATTGATTTAAATTTCTTTTTTTTTCTTTTTTTTTTCTTGGAAGTTTTAATTTAAAAATCACTTTTGTGACTGTTTAGGGCATGTTTGATCTCTAAGAAAATTTTTCTTGAAATATTTTTTTGAGAGGATTTTCTCATTCCAAACAAAAAGTGAGATAAAGGGATTCTATAAGAGGCAAGCATGAATGCAGATAAGGATATTGAAGATTTTCTCTTGAGATTTTTTTTTTTTTTGTAAATCTCTGTAAGTGAGAATTTTAGGGTGGGAAAAATGTTGATAATCAAACACCAAACTTTCTTATTTTCATGAGAAAATAACAATTTTCTCGCCAATCAATTTTTCGTTTTATTTTTGCAAGATTATATTTCATCTTTGTTATTCACAACCTGGGTCTAGGGCTCTTAGAGGTGTTCATAGGTTGGGCTAAAGTCGAAAAATCCAAACCAAACTGGTTTCATGGGTTCATTTCTGTTTGGAGTTGGTTTGAAAATTTTATAAGCTAATACGTTTAATTTGGTTTTGTCTTATAAATCTTTAGATTTAAAAACCAAAAGAATGTGTCAATTTTTATGAATTAACAAGCGTAATGAATAATGATGTTACTCTAAATGTAATATTTATCGTATTCGACTTCAATACGAGCTAAATGGAATAAATTTTGTTCCATTCTCTTTTCGTTTAGTTTTATTGTATGCATTGGTTTAGTTTGATTTGTAAATTTTCTAAGGCAATTATCTTAAGTTTGGTTCGATTCTTGGTTTGGTATAGGGTTTATATTGAAACCGAACCGTGAGCACCCTTAAGGTCTTTGGCTGAACATATAAAGACATAGGAACCCGTGGTTAGAGACTTGAAATATCCTGCAAAAATAAAAAAAATATCCTGCAAAAATAAAAATAGGATGGGGGAAGGAAGGTGTAGTGAGGACTTCAATTAGTCATTTCATGTTCAGAAGGAAGTAGTAAAACCTGAATTGAGGATTAAAAGTTCTGTACCTCAAATTTTTACAGATTCTTGAGAGAATGCCAACATTAAACTGCTTTATCTTTTATGGGTCTTTGGTCAAATGGTAACATATGGTTGCATTTCCGCAAAGAGCCAATCGGCTAACTAAGCTGGCAAATTTAGAAATGGCTGGGAAAATTCTGCAATGATTTTCTCTCCACGATCATTACATGTATGGTTAGTTATTGACTAATATTTGTTATTTGGATCTGTAAGGTTGTGCTATATCACACCAAGTACGGGTCTTTCTGTTTAAGAAGGAGAACATGTAGGGTATATCCTATTGGCCTCTCATAATTTGGAGTTGTAGAGTGATGCTTTTTCCCGTTGCTGCCAATTCTCTGAACAACTTTTTTCAGAGAACTTTTCCAATGAAAATAGAGCTTGTAGGTTTTGTGGCCAGCAAATCTGTCTGTTCATCCATGCATAATTTAGAAACTCTGTTTCTTACTTCCTATTAGTAATATCTAGGTGAATGGTTATAAGAGGCTAATTACATTTATTTTCTTTTTATGGTGCATTGATTGGTTGATTTATGGAGAAGCCCATGATGAAGCGGTGGCTTATATTTGTGTCATCGTGTGTACGTGTGGAGATGTATTTTCTCTAAAGAATAATATTATACATGGAAGAAGCACAGAGATTTTTTTTTGTCTTTGAATCAACAAACAACATAAAGTTGTGTTTCTAGATGCCATGGTTGATACTAATGCTTAGTTTCTTAATCAACAAAGAAAAGGATTGAAGAAATGTATGTTTGAAGTTGGTGACTATTAAAATACCATCCTTTTCTTGTGTAAATTGGAGTCTGATTATCGCTGTAAGGTCTTTGCCAGCTAGATGATTCTTTTTTGCTTTGTTTCTAAAGCTTTTTACGGGGATAATGCAGGGTATCACAATTCATAGCTGTTGCTTTCCCTTTGAGCCAGATCATGTCACGCATGTATTTTACTTTGAACTCTATAGCCTTATGCATTTCACATTGCTCCATTTTAACCTTTCTCTACTATGTGCCAAGAATTTTTTTAGTCAGCTTTATTTTTGTGATGATGTATTCTATATGGCTACCTTCAGCAAGATCAATGAGGAGATATCTGCATCCTAGAAGTAAATATGTCTCTATATTATGTTAAGTTTTTTCAATTATGGGCCTTCCTAACTCTACAATTTGAACTGTTTCAGTGTGGTGAAAATGAAAAGAAGCACGATTCATCTTCCACACAAGAGCCAAAGAGCAGCGAGTTCATATCAGCATTAGCAGCTGGAATGAGCGCAAAACTCATTGTCGAGGTCTCATCTGATGTGTCACCTTCAACAATAGCCCTAGCAGCAGCCGCTCGGCAAACCGGGGGCCGTCTTGTTTGTATCCTACCCGAGCCCAAGACTCAAAATGAGTCAAAACAGGTGATCAAGGAATCGAGTCTAAAAGACGTCGTGGAATTCAAGGTTGGGGATCCGTTAGAGCTTTTATCTCATTATGAGAACATTGACTTCTCTCTCATTGACTGCAAAACCGATGGATACACAAGATTACTCAAGTCATTAGACGTTAACCCAAGAAAATCAGTGGTGGTGGCAAACAATTTGGCTGGAGGGCATAAAGGGTTGGGAGGTCATGTGAGAGGAATGAAGGGTAAGAGTGAAGTTAGGTCCATGAAGCACCCAATAGGGAAGGGCATGGAGGTGACTATGATTGGGAATAGCGACGAATTTGAAAAGAGACACTGGGGTGGAGGGACACCTCCGATAGAGATTAGGGGTAGGGTGAAAAAAACTGGCAAGAGTAGATGGGTAGTGAAGGTTGACGAAGAGAGTGGCGAGGAGCACATCTTTAGGGTGCCTTGTTCACTTTGATGCATGGCATGCATGTTCTGATGATGCTCAAGCTTCCAAACCCTAAACTTTGCACAGAAAGATCTCTCTCCAAGTCAAGTTTATTTGCCACAGGCTAATGTGGAAAGGATGCTGCTCGCATACATGACTGTCTCGTGTGTTGAATCAAAGGATTGTCTGAACTGATTTTACACTTCAAATCTACAATCATGATCTTGATGCACCAAGTTAATTTTTTTGTTAACAAGCAGGAATGCAAGTTCTCTCTTCGTCTCAAGTTGCAATGTATGTTGCACTGTCATGGCATATATGGTGGATAAGCAAGGTCTATGAGGAGTATGATGAAGTAATAGTATACTTCCATTTTTTAAAATTATTTTAATAGGTGGATATTTATTTCAGTTGTGATTAAAAACTATATATTTTTGCATGTTTCAATAGGGGAATAATTATGTTTCATTTATGTTTCCCTCTATTTATTTTTTGTAAAGAGGATGGTTTTGTATTTTTTTTTTTCTTATGGTTCTTCCAAAATAATGAATTATTTCAATTAATTTTGATAGGTATGTTTATATTGTTCCATCATTTTTATTCTACTTGAAGAGGGTTTATCTTAGCTTTCAATTTGCTACTGCTTTAAGCAAAAAGAAAATGGCAGCATTTACAGTTGTTTTGCAGGTGAAATTGTTTGAAAATTAGAATTCTCGTGGATGAAATATTTTGCTAGCTAGTTCAAAGGGTCTGATCCTTGTATTGCCATGATCCTTTTTTTTTTTTTTTTTTATGATTTTCCACGAGGAGGCCCACACCGTTTGGGTACTAGACTAATCCTTGTCAAAGCGGAAGCGGAATGATAAACTTTTTTTCAACAAAGGCACTTTTAAGAATCAAGCCCTAAAACCTTATACGGGGACGACCTTAAGACTAAGTTCACTTTCAATGACCCAACCACTTTTTGGTGTAATGCCATGGTCTTTTAAGGATATTAAGATGAATGAAACCGTGGATAAGTTCAAACCGTGGAACTGAACTGAATCGGTGCTCTGTTCGGTTTCGGTTTGCAGGTTTTAAAACAGTTCTGTTCAGTTTGCGGATTGAGGTCTTAAAAATCAAACCAAATCAAACCGAAACGGTTCGATAATTTTTTTTATACTTTATTTAATTTTGTTTAAGAAATGAGATGTAAATTAATTATTTTTAACTTTATGATAAAAAATGATACTATTGTTGCATGTATGTTAGATAATAAATACTTTGATGTAGATTTTGAACTTTAAAATTATCATTTGATGTTGTTATTATACTATATAAAATATTTTTATATAGATATTGATCTAACATGATATATTGATATATATGTTGATGAAATATATATTTTTTATAACACTACATGATTATATTGTATTATTTGAAATATGTTTTTTTTAATTTTAAAAAAAATATTTTACACGTTAAAATATGTAAACCGATCAATCCAAACCGAATTGATTCGGTTCAGATCGGTTTGGTTTAAGGAGTATAATAACCGACGTCCATTGATTCGATTTAAGATTTAGGGTCTAAAGCGATCCAAACCGAACCGATGACACTCCTAAGAACTACTAACATAAAGGGTTTAAGTATTTTTACTAGCATATAATTTATAATACTCAATAAAGGCCTAGTCTACGGGGGCATTGCATGTATATAAAAAGGGTTGA
Source organism: Paratinospora sagittata (assembly GCA_035771175.1). NCBI lineage: Eukaryota > Viridiplantae > Streptophyta > Magnoliopsida > Ranunculales > Menispermaceae > Paratinospora > Paratinospora sagittata. The sequence goes on along the minus strand of CM069608.1, from coordinate 32,778,633 downwards.
AAGTACCAAAAAAAAAAATAATAATAATAAAAGGGGATGATAATTATCAAAAAAATAAAATAAATATCTTATTACGAAATTATCTATAAATGTACTTTTTAAGGTTTGATCTATTTGTGTCATATTATAATATTATCCCTATATCTTAAATTTAATTAAGAGTGAACTTTTGGTAAACAGAATAGTTTAGAGATATGTGCTAAATATAGCACATAGTAAGTTTTGATGTTTTCATATTATAAACAGTATAAATTATTCTATATGTTGCGGTTATACATGTAAGCTGTTAAGCACGACCCCAAATGAAAAATAGAAAGAAAGAAAGAAAGAAAGAGAGGACATTACTAAAGGGTAATAGTAAGAACACTGTCATGTTGAGTGAAAGGTAAGTTGCAGCTGATTTTGGTGCCCTGTCAAAGGCTCTTAAAAGCTTTTGAATCTTTATGTCAAAAAAAGAAAGAAAGTAAAATAGAATGCATAATAGGGCTCTCGTGTTTGTGTTTTTGAGTAAAACGGAAGCATCAACATGAAACTACAATAACCGGTAGGCTCTTCAAGCTTACCACAATTTAAACCCTAGCTAGAAATGACTCAAATTACAAGTCAGCATCATAGTTGCATTTCTAGAAGTGTGGTGCTTCCTTCGACATATGCATTACGCTCTAATTAAATTATCGGCTAGCTCTCATATTGCTTATTTTTATAGAACTCAACTTAACTAAACCTATATGCTATGTCAAGGGCTAAACTTACATCTAAATTACAAATAGTTACATCTTTTTTCTTATAAAAATTGAATTTTAATTAGTAATAATGTTATTGTTTTCACCTACCTAACATTAGGCTCAAATTTTTTTTTTACACATACAATATTTGTCGTTCGTGGGGTATCAGACTTAGTTTCTGAACCCACTAATCTCATACTAATAGGGTGAGACTACAATGATCACCCAGCGACATGAACCAGCCCAAGCTGAGTTTGAAAATCTGTCTCTTCTATCTAGTTCGTACCCCAAGCCAACATAACTTTTATGAACCTCGTGTAGGTGCCCGTTGCAACACATGATTTGAAAAATTGCTGCTCTTTCGTGACTTGAACTCACAACTTGTGTCATGCCTGTAGAGCTGATGACCAACTACGCCAACACCTCATTGACACATTAGGTTCAAATTAGGGTTCTTCTAAAAAAAAAATTTGGTATCATTAAGAAGATTCCATGTGTTGCTTTTCCTTATATCCTATATATTCTAAAGTATAAAATTAAAAAGAGAAATATATATTTCATGTAATACTGAAACTTGTACTACATGATTAAGTGACCAAGGTACGAAACTTCGATTTCGACCTTCAAAAATCAGAATTAATTCGGAGAAGTTTAATTCGATATGAAAATTTTTTGTAAAAATTTGCTAAATTAGATAAATTTAGAGAATATTTGCATATATGCTTAAATATCTAAATTTATTATAGTATAAGCTAAAAACTAATATAAATAGACACTTAAATATCAATAAGCGGCCTAACAAAATCAATCTTGTTAAGTAAGTTGATGAATTTGAATGACGGTTTTTTATCTTAATTTGTTTTCTTTATTTTGATATTTAATTTTGTGGTGGCTTGCTTCTCGACCATATACTTTACTAATTTGAATTCTATCATGCTTAATTTATTAGTTTATTATTTGAATGTGTTGTTTATTAATCTTGTTTCATAAGAGTTAACTAAAAAAAGATGACTTTAGGAAATTTTTTAATTTATTTTTAAGTTTTTATCTTATTTCGACTTATCTATTTATTTTACTTTTTTTTTTTATAAAGCATATCCCATAAACTACATAATTTGTTAACTTGTTAAATTATTTTTTAAAATTTATATTGTTATGTTGGTTGATGAAGTTGGAAATAATACATAATTATTAGTGTTTTTTTGTTTTTTTATTTTTTATTGATGAAATAACATCTTTTTTACTTTTCTGTCTAATTTCATCGAATTTTGTCGAATTTTATCGAATTTTTGCTCGAATTTTTGTATTTTTTTATTGAAAAACTAAACTTTTGTCGAAGTTTATCGAATTGCGTCGAAGTTGTCAAAGTTTATCGAATTATTTAGCGAATTTTTGTATTTTTTATTTTACATTCCACTTTGCACTTCGATGGTAAAAAAACCAAAAAAATTCGCCTAATTTCGACGAAATTCGGCGAATTTTTAGTCCTTGTAAGTGACTCGTGACAAGGTGTCCAAAAAAGATGGCTATCTTAGGTTACACTCCAAAGATAAATCATCATTTTCAACATTTATTTCATCTTCATAATATATTATACAAACAGAAAAAGGTATGATTTCAGGGTTTCATATATTTTATAAAAATATTTTAATTACATAAGCCAAAAAAAAAGAAAAAGAAAAAAGATTAATGATTGGGACTGGCCTCCAGAAGAAAGATATTTTTTTTTTCCTTCAAGTAGAAGCTTTCATTACTACCAAACATTAATTTCTTATTTAGATGTAACATATATTAATAATTAATTAATTATTAGCAAGAGAATATCAAGTAATTCAAAAAGATACTGCCTGGTGACATCAGTATTGAAGGACCTCTCCTTGATATCTAATTGTTGACTGGGTTGAAAGTTGAAAGTGGACAAGAAAAACCGTTAGACTCGGACAAACCGTCCCACAAAACAGTGTCGTTCCCACATTTCCCGTTCCGTTTCTCGCCCAATACGCCCCGTTACGTATCGGACATGTTACATTTACCAGATAACTGGCGGGGAAACCTATCATTACCCGCCATTTCCAACTACCTTTACCATCATCATCTTTCCCACCCACACACACACACTTAGCTTCCATTTCACGAGACTAATACATCTCAACCATTTCCAAACCCCAATTCCTCTTCTTCTTCTTCTTCTTGTTTCAATCTTCTTTTGCATTACGATATATTCATCATCTTCAGTTTCTCTGATACTATAATGGTGATGGTGATGGCGTTTTTGCCGCGGCATTTAGTAGGCGTTTTTGCGGCATTTTTTATTCTGCTGGCATCGGATCCGACGAGATCGTCAGTCGGAGCGCAAGCGGCAGGGGAGGATGGACGGATGGATCTGTGTAAGACCGATTTGTCTAGTGTTCTTCCAGTGCCGTACAGCAATATGACTGGCATGACTTGCAAGCCTGTTTGGAACAATTTCGTGTTGAGAGTAAGTTTGATTGATTTTTCGATCTTGGTTATTTGAGGATTTATCTTGGAAGGCGAAAATGACAAAGAATTTGTCTGTGTTTTGATTTAGTCCTTTTTTGTTTGAGTTGTTTTTGTTGGAAACCCCTTGATCTAAAAGCTATAGCTAATAGGTGGAGGTGCAACAATACATATCAAACTACTATCATTAACACTCCCGCTCTTGCACATGGAAAACCAGAATTGAGATAGAAGAAGAGAAATACTAATTATGCAAATCGGGAACGTATAAATGTCAATAAGAAGACTTGAACCTAAGACATATTACAAAATCAAGGCTCTAATACTAGGTTAGAAACCGTTTGACCTAAAAGCTATAGTTGATAGGTGGAGGTCTGACAATGCATATCAAAGCTATCATTAACAGTTTTATTTGAATTTCATGATCTTTGATGACTTTCTTTTCGTTTGAGATATAAGTGGAAACTGTGGATGTAGGTAGAAAGAGGAAATTGGGGAGAAATCGGTGCTTTTGTTTTATTGCGGATGGAGAAATAATGAACACGTTTTCAAGTGGTTGTAGAGGAGATGTTGGTGGACGAACGAAGAATGTGATTTGATCAAGTTGGAAATGCAGGAAAAGCTGTCTTTGGTTGGTGGAAAAATGGATTTTCTGGATAAAACAAAGGAGTTTGTGGTGAAGATGTTGGAGAGAAGAATTAAGCAGGGGAATTATGTATTTAATAGAAATGAATGAGATTTGATTTTTTCTGAGTGTAGATTTTGAATGGAAATGGACTTGGAATAGGGAATTGAAATGTGAACAACAAGAGCTATGGCAGAATTTCTACATGTAATTACACTCAGAGGCACTCAAACAAATTTTTCACAAAAAAATAAAAAAATTAACAAGTGCAATGCACATTTATGGTGTATATTGATACAAACATTTCCATTAATGCACCATACGATTGTCTCAAATCATATACCAACACATGATTTGAGACTATCCAATGATGTATTAAAGGTGAAGTTTGTATCAATTTCGAATGTGGATGTTTATGTAGCATTACTCTATTATATATAGGTCATTGTGAGACAAAAAATCGCTTTCCGAAATATTCAGTTGGCTTGTAGGGAAACCTTTCTTCTTTTAAAAAAATCTAGAACACAAAGAAGCCTTTTGAGTGCATTTTTATTTCATAAGGTGCACAAAATTATGTTCAGTTACATTATCTATTTATTACATTTATTTTTGTATTCTATGTAGAAGATCATAACTAGTTACTAGGTTCAACTGGTAATCTATTGAAGATCATTTGACTGCACATTACAACACTTGAGCAATTTTCTTGGACTTGGTAAGATTTGAGATCTGTACTAGAAGAGATCATTTGATTTCCACACTTCAATTCATATTCTAATCAAGGACACTAATTTTCTCACCAAGATGGTGTGTAAGTCTTTTTTCTCAAAGCTGAAACTTGCATCCATGTGTTCAATTGGCGGTTCCTTCTCTGATGTATCAATGTTCGTTATTTCAGTACTTTCAGAGTAAAGATAATGTCCTGACGGTCATATTATCGGCTGTATATACAACTGGATGGGTTGGAATTGGATTTTCGAAGGAAGGGATGATGGCTGGTTCTAGTGCTATGGTAGGTTGGATTGGTAGAGAAGGCCATGCAGCTATCAAACAGTATTATTTACGTGCTCCAAAGCCATCAGAAGTCATACCAAACAAGGGAGAATTGCCACTCACTAATGTTCCAGCAGCTGTTGTTGTTCATGAAGCAAGCATTTACTTGGCATTTCAGATGAAATTTCCTCAACGCTTAGCTAATCAACCAATATTATTAGCTTTCAGCACACGCCTACCAGTTCACCATCAGCTGTCAGTACATACTGATAAATCAACTCTTTCCTTTGATTTCTCTGCGGGTATGTTGCTCCAACTCCCCATTCTTTTGGTAGCAGTCTGCCGTTTCTATAGTCATGTTTCTAACCATTCTGGGAAATCCACATTTGCTTGTATAACTAAATTAATTTGATAAATGAAAATCTGATCCTCTAGATGTTAACTGCTATTGATAAAAATTATCATGATGTAAATTTGAAGAAGCTGGTCTCCAATTTACAACTGGAAAAGGAATTTATTGATGTATAAACCTGCACTTATTGTTTACGGATTTTACTCTGTATTGTTTATGATACTCTGCTTTAATGCCAAGGAGATCATTTTGTCCATGCAAGTGCTGAAATTCTTGGGTTTGATTCGATTCATACTTCAAGCTTAGTTTCATTTATTTTGGACTGGAAAATGTTTGGTATAAATGTGCAGTGTTTCTTAATGATATTTCTCTATTTTGAGCTAAATACGGTACCATGATACGAATTATTCACTTACATGTTTTCATTGTGCAGGTTCTATGGGTGCTGCACCTGATAGTCCTATTGGTGCAATGAAGAGAAACCATGGGATTTTGGGTATTTTTGGATGGGGTCTGATCCTCCCAGTTGGTGCAATTGCACCAAGATATTTTAAGCACAGGGATCCACAATGGTTTTATTTTCATACAATCGTTCAGTTTATGGGATTCGTCATTGGGCTCGCAACTGTTGTGGTAGGGAAGGCTCTCTATGACAAAATGAATGCTGATATAGCAATACATAGAGGCATCGGGATCACTGCTCTTGCACTTAGCATTCTTCAGGTTTATGAGTTACACCCTTGCCTGGAATCATCTTTTTCTTTATCTGTTACTTGTTTCTATTTGGCTATGCTTGCATGCCTGAGAGAAATATAGCATAAATCTCTGCTGTTCATTTATTAAAATTCAAGTTGAAGAGATCGTATCCATGTGCATCATGTGTTTTAAGAGTAGCTTGTAAGGTTACTCTATCACCCAAAACATGAAACATAATTTCCATGGATGTACTACAATTTATGATTATATATATGATATTAACTAAGGCATGTTTGGTTAAATATTTGGGATTTCCATCTAGGGAATGATTTTAGAAATGAGAAGACTTCTAGTTCCAACTATCAATGGACCATGTATCCTAATATCATTTTTTTGCTTTCTACTGTGCTCTGATACTAAGGATAAAGAGAAGTTTCTGTGTAGCTAACATTTCCAAGATATATAAAGTTCTGAGTTTTTATACCCCGTTTGTATTGCTTGTTATCCTCCTAAGTTCCAACTTGGTTCTGTCACTGGAGCCATTGGGTCATCAAAATGAGGAAGGCTAACTATGCCATCATTCTTAATTCTAGAATATATACATATAATTTTCCCCCTTCCTGCTTATGAGCAACACTGTTTAAAGAGGAAAAAAAAAAAGATAGGGCTATATATACATAACAACACACACTTAAACCACAACTCTTGAGAATCAATAATTTTTAGCTGAAGTGTTATATGGTGAGCTACTGTAAAAGATACAGCATGTGTAACTGGATTTGCATATAATTAGAATTCTGATGTCTTGACTTAGAAACTTTATAAGATCTCTGCATTTGAAATACGCCAAACTAAAGAGTAAAGAGCACAAGTATTAACATTTGTGCCGATTCGTCTCTATCAAGGGCTAAGTCGGCATTCAAATTACAAGAAGTTAATTCTTTCTTAATTATTTTTGTCCATATTATCTTAGGTCCACCTCTACCTCTATTGTTATCATCTAGTGCTAATAGGTCACTCTTCCTAACTAGTACATCTAAAGGCCTACGTTGTATGCGTCCAAACCACCTTAGTCGGTTCTCTCTCGTTTTATCTCCTCCAATTGGTGCTATTCCTACCATTTTCCGAATATGCTTATTTCTAATTTTATCTTTTAAAGTTTTACCACATGGAATCTTAGCATTTGCATTCCTCTTACACTTCTGTTAGCATGATGTTTTTTAATTGCCCAACATTCTGTACCATATAGCATGGCTGGCCTAATAGCAACTCTATAGAATTTTTCCTATAACTTCAATGGGATGTGCCTGATACTCCAGAAGCATGCATGTATGTAGTACTCTTTAATCCAAATCACACCTCTGGAACTCCATAAATTTGATCTTTGAGCAAAGAGATTCTATTTATTTGTTGAACCTAACTAGTTTCCCTTTTGGATTTTACTAGATAATGGCTTTCTTTCTAAGGCCTGACAAGGATGCTAAGATCCGTAAGTATTGGAACTGGTACCACCACTGGTTTGGCAGGATTGCTCTCTTCCTTGGTGCTTTAAACATTGTCCTTGGAATTCAAGTTGGAGGAGCCGGAAATCCATGGAAGGTTGGCTACGGGTTTATTCTTGCTTCCATTCTTGTCACAGTTATTGTCTCAGAAATATTATTGAGGATGAGAAGTCGCGAGAAAACAATTCTACCTGCCTTCCAGATGGATCCAATGTAAATCATGATGCTTCAAGCACTAATTCTCAGATGTAATCTCCTTCTCCCTCTCCTTTTTCTTCTCCACTGGCAAGAATGCATAGCCATTTATTTCCAATTGTTATATGTCAACTGGTGCTATTGTGCTATTTTTAGGTGCTGTTTCTGTCTAAAGATTGGTTCATTTGAGAGGTAGACTAGGTTTTTTTTTTTCCAACTTGGTAAGGGATTTGTAACAAATTAGCAATTTTTGGTGTTTTGTTAAATTCACAAAATGTGAAAGTTGTTTGTAGTTACTACACATGTACAGCTCTTTGTGGTTGATCAATGTAGATTTTTGTAAGTTTTCTCTTCTCATTTATGAAATCTTCATCCTTCAATGCCATTGAGCCATTTCAGTTTTCATTTCTTTCTCTGCAACACAGAAATTACTTGCATTCTTTAGCATCTAATTCTACTTCATGTTCAAGCATTGAATCTACAAGAAAGTTACACATGATGATGATATGATACAAGAATTCTAAAAGAATCATCTGTAGATCCTTTGAAAAAAGAAAAACATTTTTTTTTTTTGGGCCAAGTTGATTTTGTATAAAAGAAGTCGATATTAAAGACTTCAAGTAAAACTACAGCTTCATTTCCACAATAATGGCTATTGTATATTTCATTTGTGGTGTTCAAATTTTGAATTTTAATTTGCACATCAAAGTGCTATTACCAATCTTCTTGAATTCAAGCATAGATCTTAGATCAAATCTCAACTTCATCTATACTTGCATGTTATTGCACATAGAAACTAATCGTTCTGTTCTTTTTTTTTTAAAAAAAATTCTTCTTAAATTGCTTCTCTTTTTTGGCTGTAATGACTTATTCCCTACAAAATTCCAAACACAATTGAAAATATAAAGGATTCAACCAAAGCGGAATTCTACCATATATGGTTAAGTGATGATATCAAGCTATGAGTTATATTCTTTTTACAGCCAATCTAAAGAATTTGTGATTCCATTTTGTCTTCCATGCAAGTAATTTAATGAAACATTGAACATTGTAATCCACAACAAATATGCAGCAATGTGATTACTTAACTTGTTAATGATATCATCTAAACCACCCTTTAAATCAAACACCAAGATAAGATTTCTTGGTTAAGTAGAGAGAAGATGCAAATAAAATTGCATGGTACATGGCAGGGAAGTTAGGGGAGTTTGTTATTGATATATTCGCAATGGAAGGTGTATTATGTCGATATTTTTGGTTTTGGAGTTTTATTGTAAGGCTGAGCAAGATTTTAGATATGTCGGACCGTCGGTGTGTGGAATATTGGGATTCTGTGTCTGTCGTGACGTCATGGAAATGGGTCGTGACAAAAGGATTTTGATATGTTTTCAGGATGGAGAATCCTCGGAGCATCTGCTATTCTCATGCCCAGTAGCGAGGAAGATATGACTCAATTGGTTCACATTCTCCAAAGGAAGAATTCGTATTCCCAGTAGCTGTGTAGAAGGTCTGACATTCTCTCACCAAACCTCACCTTCCATATTGGAGAAAGAGGTGGGTCTAATCGCCTCCTATGCAACCACTTGGTGCCTTTGGCTAGAGCTTAATAGCAGGATTTTCCAAGGCACCTCTAAAGCAGAATCAAGACTGTGGAAGAAAATTAAAATGTTGGCCTGCACATAGGTTGCAGCATCTCCATGTGCAAATGGGTGAATCTGTAATAAGTAATGCTACATTAACACCCAAAATGTATATTCGAAGTATACATTATCCTTCACACCACTTCAAATCGGGTGTTGGTACGTAATTCGAGGCAATCCAATGGTGTTTAATTAATGGTGATGCACATCATGGATGTACACTTTGAATGTCACTTTAGCATTTTTCTTTTGTAATTCATTGACGGAGGGATTGGGCATCATGTTTGTAGCTGGTGAACATTTCCTATGTCTTATGGGCGTGTGATTAGATAAAGAGTACCACATGTAAGAGCACCTTTGGTTCTATGCTTCAGCTTTGTAATTACTTACATTACTTTAATAGATATACAATACACTTTGTTTCCTCTCTCAAAAAAAGAAAAAAAATGATGTATTTTCAATGTATATGAATTTGTCCAAACATGCTGCAACTAATTTCTGTTTTTTGACAGAAGAAAAAGAGCCTTTGCACACTTATAAATAGGAGAAAGCATGTGTAACCACCTAAATTAGTAGTGTAACTTAAATACCTCTTAGCCACCTAAATTAGAAGTGTAACTTAAATACCTCTTAGTTACAAACATATAAATAATGAAATCAAATGAAATAAAAAGGGTCAATATAGAAAGAAAAATTGGAACTATTAAACTAAGAATTAAAAGAAAGTAAATAATATTATAAGAAGGTTTTTTCATAAACACCCATTGTGATTAGCCCTACTTTATTGGATTTTTTTTTCAATATAAATCTAGTAAATTCTAAATGTCTGGACTGTAGCCAAGGTGTTAGATGCACTTGGTTTGCACCACTTTTGCTCCTTTTAAATTGTTTTTTCTTGTATTCTGAACTGTGTAGACAATGATGACTCTTTGGGAAGCATCTTATGTGGTCTTGAAGAAAATGGACAAATCGGACTATTGAAACTTAAATTTAGGTAACAAAAGAGATCTCTCTCTCCCTAACATGCCACCATAAGAAATTTCATTTTTTTTAAAAAGATACAATGTTAGTAGTTAGTCGTATAACCAGCTTCATTATTAAACCACATTCTTGGAGAGGTATCAAGCCCGTTCCTGATCCATTAATCCTTTTCACCCTATACGGTGAGGCATACTCATTATTACCTTTTAACGTTACCAAATAAAAAATTTACTCAGCCTACCTTTTGTCACAAAATAATTGCCTATCCACTTTTTATCATAAAGATTTTACATTGATAGAGTACTTACTAGCTTGCTCCTTGCCAAGAAAACAAGTCGTTATTCCAAGTATGTTGAATTAAGAAATCACAATCTAATTATAAAAAATTAGGATACCCAGTTCAAAAATCTTGCACATAAAGAATCTTCCCCTCTTGAATTACCTTGGTTATAAGAAATGGAACAGTTGAGGGAAATTCAGTAAGACAAAAAAAAAAATAAAAAATAAAAAATAAGAATAAAAGAAGAAGAAGAAGAAGAAGTTGATATGAACATATGATTGGAATTTTTATTTATTTACGTTTTTTTTTTTTTTTTCATCTAAGCATTTGGGCAATGACAAGAAACTCCAGTTATTTCAACACAAACGAGAAATTTAAAAAAAGAAGAAAGAACATCAGCATACAGAGAGGTTTAAGGAGGTTATACATTAAGGAGAAAACAAAGAGGTTCAGAAGAATTAAAGCAAGCTCTACATATATAAAGACTATTTATTAGATCTCTTGCAAAGCTCCTTTATCCATCTGAATCTTAACTTCTTAGAACCAGACTTCTTGTTTGATCCTTTATCCTTCTTACTGTCTTCTTTCTCGGGCATCGGCGGTGGAGGATCCGGGCTGTTGTAATCCCATTGATCAGCCCACGAAAGCCCGCCGTCCATCTTCTTCCTTTCTTTTCTATCAGCTCTTTCTCCCTCACTTACATTCTCAGGATTAACTACTTGTGAGAGAAAGATGAAAGATTCTTGTTTGTAATATTCTGATATTTTTGGTGTTTGGTTTTATTGGTTGTTGTGTTGGTATCTTTAGAAAATTGGTCTTGATGGTTGGATTCTCAACTGCATTTTTCCTAAATTTAACTTCCTCTTTAACTATCTGTAACTTTCCCTGTTTTGCAAGGAAGGAATTAAGCTTTGTTTTAAACATTGCTTATTTTGGAGGGAAGCTTAAAGGGCCCTACAAGTTGTACACCTAAATTTGGCAGCACATCTAAATCACATAAAAAATCTTGAGTTCAAAACAATTGAATTATAAGGTGGTACCAGTCAATGGAATATCATTTTTTTTTTATTTTTTTTGTGGAAATTATTCATCCTAGAGATACCAACCTACTTGATGATCGAATTGGATCAATTGATTACATGATATTATTATTATAAAAAAACAAAACGAATCACAAGTCCCTGCAGTCATGGGTTTCTTACACTTGGCAGGCAGGTTCCAAGCGGTTCAAATGTTTCTTGTGAAATGAAATTGAGCGGTGCAAAGAAAACACACTTTTTGACACATTTTTCTTGAGAGTTGTTAGATTATTTTAAATCACGTATTAATTGCGTGATTCAAGAGGCAGCGTGTCCAAATTGTGTTTCCAAAGCATTTTCCAATGAGATTATCTATCAAAGGAGGTATTTTTATTTTTTATTTTTAAAAATGTAGCCCTTGTGGTGGAATGCCCTAAATCATATATCACAAATCATTTCTCCATATCAGTGGACTGTGAGAGTGAAAGAATAAATATCACAGTTAATGGAAACTTTTCGGAGCAGAACCCTACTACAATGAGAGCGCCTACAAACCAATACACAGATAATCAAGCAAGAAAAAGGGCTCTGATCTGAAACCCCAAAAGAAAAAACCCAAAAATTTTGAAGGGCATTTTTAACTTTCTGTTGAATCAATTTCTGTAGAACTCAACATGGCCTGCAATCTCTCTGCACAACAACTTCGACTCAGCAGCCAACTTTATACTTCTGCTAATCACCAATCCTGTCTTCTTATGTGTTGATGTTGGCTTGAAGGCTCTTGCATCCTCCTCTTTCCCTAGCATCAATAGTTCCCTGGCAGGCACCACATTCCCCCACCAAAAATCATGAAGAATTCCATTGATTAACTCCCAATATTCGCGTTCTCGACGGACCCGGAAGATTGTGCTCCCATTTGGAGTCCAACAATACAAATCGACCCAATCCCGGTCTAAAACTTCCATCTGTCCTTGCACCTGAGGCATGTAATAGAACGGCACAGTTGTCCATGGAAGCGCATGTTCCGGCTTCCCCTTGTTATATGGGCACTTCACCTCCAGTATCCCACCATTAGGGCAACACCCAAGCAATCCATCAGGAGAAGCACCAAGCCACTGGAAATTCTCCTCTGTGTGAATAGCAAACCCTAAAAAGCTCACGTCCCGACCAGTGAGGGCTCTGTATCGCTCTACTGCTGCAGGCTCATTGAGCACGCCCCAGTCCATGGCGGCCCTTTTTGCGGAAGCCATTGTCTCCGGATCGGCAGAAAATACCTTCTCGTGCCAGAGTTCATAACGACGATCTCCCTTCCAAAAGCCTAGGGCAGTGCTGAATGTGCTTGTAGTGAGCTTGTCCCTACGCAGTGCAAACCATTCTTCTGATTTCTGCGGTGCATTGGAATGGGTGGTATTGCTTGCTACTACCACTGGTGAGGGAGCATGTAGGATCAGTGAGGTCGATGAAGATGGCACCCCTAAGGCAGTGGAGAAGCATGTTCGGGCAGTACTGCCAAAACTTTTTCTTCGAGATGGCACTAAAGCTGCTTTGTGGTGGAGGGTCCTAAATCGAGTGACACAAGTAAAGGTCATTGAACTATCCTTTATTAACAGTCTATTCTGGTCCAAGGATCCTATGAAGGTCACACTGGTTGATAGGTAATTGCTATTTAACCGATGTAAGGATACATAGCACATAAACAGACTAGCACCCGATGAATTCAAGTAAAGAACGAAAAAATTTCTTCAGAGTTCTCCCATGTGCAGGTCAGCTGTGAATTTTATTATCCTTGAAATGCCTTCAATAAGCTGTCAGATCATGGAAACTAATGTTGCTTGGGAGCTTAACATTAAACATCAGCTGCAATTCTCCCACTTGAAGCCATGAATCACATCATTCTCTGCATTGAAAGCAAGAATCCAATCCCAAACTTAACCATATAATCCGTTCACTCTTTTCCAAGGCAACAAATATTTCTTTTACAACATCAGGAGCAAGGGTTAGATTCCAAACTTAACCATATAATCTACTCACTTTTAAAGCATCCTGTTTTCTTTTTATGTAACTATCCAAACTTATGTGATGAGTGAAAGGTTTAGGTTACTCAATCATGCCAAGGTTAGACAAGCACATTCTTCCTTTGCACCAAAGCAAATAACTTGAAGTCCAGCATCTTAGTTATACTTCAGTGTCACTAGTCATGATTTTGTTTTCTACCGAAATAGAAAGCATTTGAAAAAACCCATTAATATATCCTTTTTGTTTCTTTTTCAAAACAAAATAAAGAAAGGGTTTCTAGATTAAGAGTTAATAATAAAATCAAAATTCAGGAGTTTCTAGACCCCATCACTTCCTGATGGAGAACCGCCATCTATGGTTTTGATTAAAAGGTCTAATTTGTTCAAAATTAAGGTTTTCTAACATAAATGGGAATTGGGAAATACGAAATTGAAGTTGGGGTGGTTTAACAAAGTATAGACTATCAAATGGGACATTAAGTCTTGATCTTTGCCTTTCATAAAGGACCCTTACTGCAGATGCTTCCTAAATCCAATCCGGGAACTCTTCAAAATTGGTTATATTGCAATTATATTTTAATTCTACTAACAATAAGGATATTACGATGTTATGATTTATACTAAATTCAATAAAGATTTTTCCCAAGTGATGTTATGAAATATAAATACTACATTTCATTTTAGAGTTGAATGCCTAGGTGATTATATATTATTATATCAATTTTGTGTATGCTTGTAGTGTTAATGTAATTATAACAATTACTCCATTTTGTACCTTTTAGTTATTTAAATATATTGAATCAAAATGAAAGCATTACTAAACAAAATATGCATTTACTATTATTTTTTTATATATTTTTTGAAATATATGGTAAATTTTTGAGAGTTTTATTCCTTAATTCACTCAAGCATGTGTCCTTTGCACCTTGTATCTCAGGTCCATGTCACCTTGATTGCATCATACACCTTTAAGTTTTAACCAGTAAACTCTTTAAAATCAACCTCTTGATCCACAACACCAAAATCTTTTATTTTTTTGCATTTTGGACGTCAATAATGCATTTCCCATTATTATGAATGCACTACTAGTGTTTCGGTAGTCATCAATGTTCCCAAGGCATCGTGCTAATAACTATGTTTACTTAATAACTAACAAACATAGCTTTTAGGTCAAGCAATTTTAACATACTACAAAACTCTTGGTCTAGGAGGTCAAATATTTGAATCTCCTGACAATTATTTGCTTTTTTTCTATCCATGTCTTTCTATCCTCCCTATTATAAATATAGTCCACCTGCCATCATGAACATGAGGGAGAGTTAAGAATAACTATATTCACTTAACATACATAACTGGGTCTCTAATTGGTTTTCTGCCTAACATCTATAGCTTTTAGTTCAAGTGATTTCTAACACATTGCCTAGGCAATGCCTAATCTATCACCTAGCCTAGGTAGTACCTAAGCCAATAAATGGAGCTGTTTGGAAATCTTTTAAAAGTTTAAGGGGGTTAGTGAGAATCTACAAAGTCTTAGATTCTTTTTATAAAATTTTGTCTTTTAAAATCTCTTTTTCTATTTACTCCATTTCACTCTTCAAATTAGAAGTATAATAGCTTGAGTGGTCCCCTCATTGTTTTGCATCCATTTCAAGAAGTTAGAATTTCCTTTTTTTAACAAACATTCTTCTTTTTGACCTAATTGATCTACATACCTGTAGTTTCGTCTGGTCAAACCTAATTCTATTGTTATTTTCTTCCCTAAGCAGCAACATGGTTTTCTTTTTATTTATGTTCCCTTATTTTATTTTAATTTATTAATTTAAAAGGTATCCAGTCCTCTTAAAGCACATTGACTAGTCTCTTGGGGTGTGTGTGAACTTCCCTATCCTCACACAACAAAAAATCTACAAGGCAAGGCCCGCGTAGGGTAGGATTTGAACTTGGGACTCTCACTTCATGAGGCGGGTTCGTAGCCAGCACAACCACCCCAAGTTGGTTTTCCTTTTTCAAAAAATAAAAATAAAAAATTTCAGCTGTTCTTCTTCTTGTTGCCACATGTGATTGTGTATGTTTTCTTTTTTCTAGATCCAGTGTTATACTATCTTTTCTTTTTTTCTAATTTCTAATTCTAATTTTTTTATTTATTTCTAGTATATTATTGCAAATAATTTCTTATTAATCTTAAGCATTAAATCAAACATGGCCCTATAAATTGCTGTTATATTGTTATTGTATGACAGCTTCTCCTTTTGTTTAATACTTTGTAAAGAATGTAAAATACACACACATAATGTTTGCATGTGTAAAATTAAATCATTAGTTACTTGGAGTGTTTTCTTTTCAAAACCTAGACATTATTTAGATGGGGCTGATCACCTAGGCATTGCCTTGACAACTTCACAGCATTGGTTCTTACAAATCATCCCCTTTAGTAAGGACATGTAAACTTAACTAATGCAATTAAACCACAGGACAAGAAGGCAAAAAGGTCTCCATCAATGAATCATTACCTAGGCAAAGACTAAAAAATTCCCAATACTTCCACCACTTCTTTTATGAATGTACAAATATGCATCACTTCCAAAATGAGGTAAAATTTTCTCTTCAAATTTCTATTTATTGAAAAATAAGTTAAAGGTTACCTTGAAAGAAAATTTCAATAACTTGGTTTGGAGCATTGAAGAAGGCATATCATGTACATTGAAGTCTGTTTAGAGCCACAATATTCTCATTTGTTTCACTTTTGGAAGGATAAGTATTTTAAAGACAAAGTGAATATTCAAAATTTAACTTTCTGTTGTAAAAGGAAGGGGCTTGTTGAAGATTCTGTATTAGAGGTTTACATTAATGCGAAAAATCACATGCATTGTAGGTTACAAAAACAATTGTAGGTAAACCAGTTGAAAGTAAAAAAGTAGGAATATTGAATACGTAATGAAACAAGGATACTATTACAATTATAGGAGTTAGAAGTACCTCTAGATAAGTGATGTTGTCCTTGTGAAGGTGCTCCATATGCATAGGTCCACATGAGTGCAAATTGTACAAAATATGCAGAATGGGATCCTGTAAGAGGCCAGAATCAAAGTTTAATTATAAAAATTGTCATCATTACAAACAGGAATTTTATAAAATACTACTAATGGAAAAAAAGTATGTTATTCAAAAATTATGTTGCTGATTTTGGATATGGAAATTTAAACTTAAGCTGTATGTGACAGCACTAGAAGCATGGCTAGAGCACGAGCCTACACATTATTTCATGAATGAGCTCCAAATCAGCCCTTTAGGTGCCCTTTCTCTAATAAAAGTTTAATTATATGTCTCGTTAGTCATTACTCCTTTCAATAAAGTGGCGTACAATTATATTCACTCTAACTTAAGGTGTTTTCGCCTTGTGATTCATTTCAGCAGAAAGTTTTGTGGAACTGGGAATAACTTTCTAGTGAGTGGGAAGGGTAAATTAAGTTTTTTAAAAACTTCATGAGAATGTACAGAAAAAATCCTCTTCTAAAGAAGAAATTTCCCATGGCAATTTCCATAAATATACAATTTCTCTGAAATCCTATGCAGAATGATCTTGTGGCACCAAAAGACCAACTTTTCCTAAAAATTTATGGACTATGATCAAGCCTGTAACTTTGATGTCAGTTTGTGAGGGGGTAAGGTATTGGGGAAGAGAAAGTGTTAGGAGTTATTGCTGATATGCTTTTTCAGCTAGATCAAAGGAGTAAATTGATATTCTTTGAAAGACATGAAATTATGAATGGCCACATCATCAACTCTATCAACATATTTATTTCTAGGAAACTCTCTGAATCATGTAATTTCTATGATATAAGTTTTCATTTGATGCTGGAAATATAGCATTTACCAAGCAAACAGAATGATTCATCAATTTTCCAGGATTATATATATATATATATATAATGGGATCAAATGATCAATCATAGCTCGCACATTTTATTCTTTGAAAAATGATTTAGCATTTTTGCAGAGCAGAGCAGTGACTTAGCAATACGCTCAACAATCATTTCTGCCTTCACACCACCCACACACGACAACAGGGAACACTAAACCAAAATCTCACTCCAACACATAAACTTTTTGTACAAACAAAAAATCAATATCATCAATGTCTCCAGGTTCTTTAAAACCCCCAAGATGAATAACTATAAGTCGCATAAGCTTCATTCCACATATGCACAGATAACTGACACAACAATTCAGCTAAATGGAACTTCTGTATCATCATAGTTCAACAGAAAAAGATATATTTAATGATGAATGCTTCGCATGACCAACAGACTCGTTGCCATGGCATTTCTTCAATAAGACATGTGTGTTATTCCTAGAATAATGTGAAATAGTTATTGGAGCTGGCTACTTTATTTTACAGATATCTTAAATAAGACATCATATGTAAACTTTGTTGGAACTTGGAACCATGGAAATCCAAATCTCTCAACCAATCAAAACCTAAATCAAGAACATTTCCTCTTTCAGATAATACAAATTTTAGCAAGAAATTTCATAGGTCGTAACCAAAGCACTAACATCAAGAACACAATCTCTAAAACCCTAACCTTTTCAGTCTGAAAACCTAAATAAGAAGGATGGAAGCTGGGACAAAGAGAAAGAGATAGAGCCTTACTATGATGGAGCTCAAATTTGAAGTCGAAACTGCGTTCTTCAAGAGAATCAAGCTCCGATTTTTAGATATTACAAAAGCATCTAAAGATAGAATCTTGTTGCTCTTCCTCTTCTGCTTCTGCTTCTTCTTTTTAGGTATTACTAGTTCTGGATCGTGCTCTGCACAAATTAAACAGGTAATGAAATATTTAATTTTAGTGCTTCAATATCGTTCATAATAAATAAATAAATTATTTGAATTATGAACGATAAGATGGAGAAATTGATAGTAATTTTTTTGTTAAATATAAATTATGAGTTTGTTATAACAAAACTTATTAAAAGTAGTCTTACTTTGAGTTTTTATTTTCTACTCTTGACACTACTTTAATATTATATAAACATGAACAAAACTTATTTCAATTTTTTTAACTAAAGCTACATAATTATTTCAACCATAAATATATAAAAATATGCTGAATTGAGTTTTAATTGTTTGAGATACTCGAGTTGAAAATGTTGTAGCAGTTTTGAAGTGCAACACTATAATCAAAAAGTGGATATAATTAAGAAAAGAAAAAATTGACTTCAAACTATTCAAAACTCTAAAAAACACTTATTAAATTTTAACCCGATGATTAAATGAATGTTCAACAAAGAAAGTAGAAATTGGATACCACCCAAAATTTAAAATAAAAGAGTAAAATTGAAAAATGAGAACAGTTATTTGAACACAAACAATAAAAAAAAAATGCATTTATAAAACTCATTAATTAAAGAATCATTTACATATTTCCCTAACCTGCTTAAAAAAGTTCTATCGTTAGTAACAGAAAACTCTAGTAAAATAAAATAAAATAAATAATTCAAAAGAAATCTTCAAGAAGAAGAAGAAGAAGAAGAAGACGGATGTCTGCTAAAACTGAAGTAAAATAAATTCAATTTAGACAACTAATCTTTTGTGTGGCATGTCATCTTCATCTTGCACAAATTTCTTCCAATACTAGTGTGGTCTTTCCACAACTTTGGCGTCTGTTCAATTGGGATTCTCTAGTCTCAAGCAAGTAGCAAATGAAGAGAGTCATGATAGCAACAAAGGCAGCAAAGTAAATCAACCTAAACTTCATACTGCAAAGCATCTTCCAAAAGATTTCAACAACGAAAAAAGTGAACACCATGTTTACAACAATTTGTTTTACTTTGTGCAGCTGATTTTGCTTCAAGAGGAAAGAACTCACTTGGCACCAACCATCCCATAGGCCCTCATAATCATGATTGCATTTACAAATGGATTTAATCGAATTTGCGTTAGAAAGCAAAAATCAAATGAAAGCAATGCATTTTTTCAAGAATGCATTTATTATGTTAACAAATTTGAATGACCAAAATATAGAATTTAAAATCTATTGTGAAGCTTACAAAGTTACAACAATATCATCTAATTTCCATGATTAAATAGAAAATATAAATCATTTTCCCTTGGTATGAAACAATTCAAATTGGTACTTCTATATTTTTATCACATGCATCGATGAAATTGTTACTTCTATACTTAGGCATTGAGTTGCTCCGCCTTATTTATTACATGTGTCAATGAAGCTTAGTCATTGCATTTTCTATTACTTTGGTACTTTGTTTCTCTTTTATTCTAATGCAAAATTGCTATGAAAAAATTAAATTCATAAGTTAGAACCATAACTAATTTACAATGAATTATTTGCTAATAAAGAGGTGAAGTTTTGTGACCAATTCATCTTTCAAAGAGTAAAGGGCATGATGAACAAAAACTTTCAATGAGTAAATATTTGTTTTGCTCTAACTTTATTCAAAGATGTGCAAGGAAATCATGCACAAAATTGAACCCTCATTTTTGACAATCTATCACAACCAAAAAAAGATAGAGAATACTTTGAGTAATAAAAGTTCTAACTTATATGATTAAAAGAAATAATCAATATTTATAGCAGTCTCAAGGCAATCGGGAAGAGACCAAGAGAATTTGTAATGTGATAAGGGAAATTAAGTTTTCCAATTTTGGAAGTCAAATCCATATTTTGTAATTCCATCCCAACAACCTATCTATTTTAATAGAACTAAATAATTAAAAAACATTCTAGTTGGTACATAAAACCACATAGGTAAGAGCAGAATATTGACTATTGAGGTAAACACATAAATTAGAACCACCATATAAGTTTTTTTTTTTCCTTTTTAAGATCAAAAGTATAAAGAATAATGGAGACTTAGAGAGAAACCTAAGGTAGCATCACATCCACATAAGATGTAAAAATGAGAGGATACCAAATATAAAGTACAAGTCATCAGTCACCACATCTTTTGACAAGTTTTTGATGTCTACTACCATTGCAGGGTTCCCGGCTGCATAGTTCTACATTAAAAAAATAGTGGAATGATTCAACTAATTAATCACATATGATTCTTGATAATTTGATTATTTTTCCAATTAAAGCATTCATTTTATTAAAATAAATTATAAAAAAAAGTAATGAAATGTCCAAAATTAAGGTTTTATTCACAAATTCATAATTTTGGAGATTTTGGAAAAATATAAGGCTTTTTGTGGTTTAAGGAATAATAATAAAATACACAAGTGAATACTCTTCCATGAACAATTGATTTTTTTTTATATTTATTTATTTATTAAAGTGGTGTTTGATGTTTTAATTAGGTTAATTAATTTATTTATTTTATTTTCAGGATTAAATAACAGAGGCCCACATGAAAGGTGGAGTTTTAGTTAAAATAAAACAAGGAGCACTTTATAGTTGTCCCAACAACTCAAATAAAAAAGAAGAAAGAAGACGTGCCTAGGGCTTTTGGAGAGAAGATGGAGATGGGTTTTAGATAGAAACCTTGGAGATAACTACAAATTTGTGAAGATTGGGAGAGAAAGCCGGAAAAGAACACAACCTATTGGATGGAGTTGAAAAGTCTAAATTTTGGGGATCTTGAGAGAGGAAGTGGAGGCATTGCGAGTGAGGAGTTGCAACGTTGGGAGAAAGAGGATAGCAACAGTGTTTTCTTGAATGGTTCTGGGCATCTTCATGCGGAGAGGGTTAAACCATAGTTTTTGCACTTAGTTGATTTGATTAGATTTCTCTATTGCATTGAGCTAGTTATTTTGATATGTGTTGAATTGTGCGTTGATGCTTTTATTTCAAAAATTCTGCAACTATAGTTTCAGATTCGTGGATTAGGAATTTTGAGGATGATAATTATTTTCTAGGTTTGGTTATTGCATTATGGTTCTTTGATTCAATTTTATTAATTCTGAATTTTTTGGGTTAATTAGAGATTTGGAATTTAGTAATTCATGCTTTAAATTTTCTGGTTTTGCTAGTAAATTCTGATTAGTTGAATTGTTTAATTTTAGGTTGTTTTATTTTGCAATAAATCTGAATATTCTGGGTTAGTTTTAGAATGAGTTTATTTTATTTTATTTTTGTTAATTGCAAGTGAATTTCTTTTTATGGGTTATTTTAAAATCATGTTAGGCTAGGTTAATTTTACTAAGGCTATAAGTTTTGTTCTAATTAGTTCATGGGATTATTATTTTAAATAAAAAGGGGTTTTCATGTTTATTCTGATTTGATTAAAAATCTGAATTATTTTTTTTTGGGAAAAATTATTTTATCGATAAAGTCTTTTGATTGAATGTGATTTCCAAAATACATTGAATGCATAAGATTCCCTGTGATAAAATATTTGGTTTTGAAAGTTGATTTTTAGTTTGTCAAAATTATTTTTAGTTGGTTTAATCGATTTATCTTCCGGTTCGAATGAATTTTTATTCAATTTTAACCGAGTAGTAATTATTTAAAATTGATTCCATGAATTAATAGAATGAGTCTTATACGCCTTAGTTGTTTTTATTATTGAATTTGATTAATTATTCATCTCTTTGTTGTCACACTAGTCAATCTCTGTGGTATCGACCTTGCGAGTACTACAATTGATTCTTGTACGCTTACAAGTTTAAAATATCTCATTTAATTGAGAGTAACAATTCTCTTTAAGTAAGTGATAGTTTCATATATCTATGACCAAATGATACTCATATGAATACAAGTTTGTTTGTGGTATATCTAGCAATTCATTGTGAAACTACCCAGCAAGTCAGAACTTCGACTACAATAGAAAAAGGAAAAGCAAAGGAAAGAAATTTGAGGTAAACAAATTGAAACATTGAGCAAAAGAAGAAATAAGTCTTTTTCATTCAAAATGGAGAACATAAATTGATTCTTCACTTGAGTCAGTTCACAATAAGGAACATGTCAAATAATCTATACTGTTATAATAAATCTTCTAGGGGGTCCTTGCCGCGTGAGCATTTTTGGCTTTCTCCCAAAAATACCCTCCTTAACCTTATCATTGTTTTCTTTGTTAAAATTTAAGTATTTAAAGATTGAGGACAAAATAGGTATTTGGTTTAACTACTCAAAATTTAAGGAATGGGTAATTCAAAATGGTGCCAAGATACGTGGCCACAATATGTAGTAACTAATCCCACGTCCCAAACGTTTCAGTTTTTTAACTTCTCCAATAATTGAGGGACCCCTTTCTCCACACATCTCTCAAAAAAATATCAGAGAACCAAGTTGATTCTCCATCTGCCACTTGGTTTATCAATGGATAAGGGAAATGAAATTGATATAGAAAGACAGATAGGTGGCAAAACGTGGCAGTCAAGAGAGGCCTTGAATTTAGTAGAGCAAAATGGATGGAACAAGGGCTTGATGACGATTAGTAAATTAGAAGGCACTGTGGCAATCTATCATCAAGTAAACTGATAGAGGTAGAAAGGATGAAGAAAATACTTTTATTCATAGTAAAAGAAGAAGAAATAGAAGAAGAAGAACATAAACGAATGCCAAATTGTATCAGGAAACAAAGAGGACACTCAGAGAAGGTGAAGGAAGTTAGGGAGTGTAAACCATGTAAAAATCAATGTGACTACTAAATGAATTTTTCATTGTTAACTCTCAAATGTAGTTCCCACAAATTTATTCCTCATTTGTTTTCTTTTTTTTAATGATAATTCCTCATTTCTAATTATTCAATCTATGTCTTTATTAAGTTTATCTTCATTTTAATACCAACAGGTCTAACTTTTATATGAATTTCTCATTGTTACAACTTATTCTTATATCCCAATAGGGTTGATTGTTGGAGGGGTTCAACCTTATTAGAATCAAATCTCATATTAACAAAACAAATATTTTTTAAATTTATTTAATTTGAAAAATATTTTATATTAATAAAATTTAAAATAATTTTATAAATATTAATTTAAGTAATGAATCAAGATAACAATTATGTGACTTTCTAAGTAAGAGAGTTTGGGTAAAAATAATAATAAGAGAGTTCAATTAATAAATTTATTTATATATTCACGTGCAACGCGTGTGCATACCCACTAGTAGTAATAGTAATAATAATAATAATCCTCGCTACAACATTGGGTAAAGTAAAACAAAACAATATTACTTTAAACAAACTTGAAATCAACTTGGGAATAAAATTTATTCATGCTATAACTTCGTATTATTCACAGTTTTCTCATTAAAAAACTGTGTAATGTTTGATGGGTCATACTTGGCAATTAATTGGCTTGTTCTTCGCACACACTATTAATGGTGAAAATGATCAAACATGTTTTGATATAATTTCCAATTAAGCCAAAGGATTGACTGATTACACAATAGTAATAAGCCCATATGGAATTTAAACTTCAACAACAGCATGTGAAGGGGTAAGTTCGGTCAGACATTTCATCAAACAACAAATGTGCAAGAAGGTAACAATAGTTAGTACCTAATTCCTTAATGCACGTTAGAGAAAAACCTTATAGATTTCTACCAATTGAACTTGCATTCGGTCACTCTCTCAGTACTCTGCTTTAGAGTTCATACCCATATATAAATCTCTATGAAAAACAAAACATAAACTAACTGGAGCAACAATCAATTTAGAATATATATATATATATAAAATACAAGGGTGTTCAAAGAAAGAAGTGAAGATCAAATTAAATTTGTATCATCATTGTCTTCATTCTTGGAAGAGACCAAAACAAATTGAAAGGGATAAATAAATTTATCGTTTGATAATAAATATCTTCAAGAAGAAACTCTTAGAAAAATGAAATCTCAGATATTTGCTTCATATGAGATAAAAATCTCTTAGCTGCAATCCAAGACAAGAAATCAATTCTAGGGCTAGGGTCGTTAATGGCGTTTTGAAGATAATGTTCTTCTTCTTCTTGTTGGTGAAGTTAGAAAACAGTGGTCGTGTCGTGTGGGCGAACCTAACCGAGCCCTGTCGGCGCGTTGCGGCCGGGGATCTTTTGGGAAATTTGATTGAGGAGAGCCGTTTGAAACCAAAAATAAAAAGAAAATGCTCTTTAGAAACACACTCCTCCAATCGTGCAACAACACGTGATTCGATCAATTTAACAATTTTAAAGTATATTTGAAAAGTGTGCTAGTTACTAACCATCAGTTGGTTCGATGGTACGAGGGTCGAACCCAAGGGAGGTTGAGGGAGGGACTTGGTTTCAAGTTCGAGCCCCTCTTTGACAAAATTATGGTTGGGAGGGACGCCCCCGCCTCTGCAAAATCTCGAAGTCTGGTGGCATAATCTCGCCCCGAAGAAAAAGGAAGACACCACCTGATATCGGAATCCTGGTATTAAAAAAGAAAAGAAAAGTGTGTTTGTCAAGCACTACTCAAATGAAAATTGATATCTAGTAATGGGTTAATAACTTGATATAGGTGTCTGGGTTTGGTTGGATTTAAAAATTCCAACTCGAACGGTTTGGGTTAGGTCATGAATTGACATCCTTAAAACTCAATTCAATTCAACCAAAACTGAACCTAGCATTAACTTTAAATTTCTTATTCCCTAAATGTTTCAAATTGTGAAACTAATGAAACCCTCAGTCCAAAATCCAAATCACAATTTTTTTTGGCCTTCTACATAAAACTTTTCACCCCTTCTTCTTCAATTTGCTTTTTTTTTTTTTGCTTTTTTTCTTTTTCGTTGTTTCTTCTTCTTAGGTTTTTTTTAATTATTTTTTTTTCTTTTAAAGTTCAAACCTTCTTGTTGAAAAAATAAAAATTCAACTTGTTGAACCATATACCAAGAATAAGACATGTCAGGATATATCGACCTGATCTGAATAAAGAATATCGATCTACTCAGCCATGTATACAACTCAAGACATGGTCGATCCTACCAACCTGGACGACTTATTATTCGTCATAACAACCAAATCAACATGAGAGAGCTCCAAGTTGGCGGGTTGGAATACCGACCTAGATGATAGGTCAGCAACTATAAAACAACAACATCAGCCTGGTAGGACATAATGTGTCCTGCCGACCTAAAGCTATCGACCTCTTTTACCGACTATATCTTTGCTTACAAGTAGACAAAATCGAAGACTTCAGATCGGCATACCGATCTGAAAAGGTCTACGACTACGAAACGGATGACAACTAAACGCAGGTTCAGATAGGGATAAGGCGTGGTTCATTGCGATAAGTTCGGGATTTACTCCTTATTCGACTATGATAAGGCTTGAAGCTCTACTAGTTCGACTATGAGGCTACTAAGTCATCCTAATCCCATAAGGATCGCACCAGATCTTCCTAATTCTACTAGGAATCAAATGTGATCTTCTAGCGCAAAAGTAATTCCTTATTCTACTACAAGGCCAAAGACCTCAAGCCCTCTTTATAAAAAGACCATAATCCCTAAAAGGGAGGTAAGCAATTTTCGACCTAGTTCAGTACCATTAACTCTACGCAGCTTTGAACTAACTTAGACATCAAAGGGTCTTTGGTTGACACCACACCAGCGTTCCTCACGATAGTCTATTCTCTTTTGTTTTCCTATCTTAGATCATCAATCTCCAGCAACCTTTCCAGTACTCCGACGAGTCTTAGATCATTTTATTCCCTCCACCTCATCGGCTACTGGTGTTGGTCAAATCTTGCACCAACATTTGGTGTCCTCTGTGAGGATCGACATTGTAAGTTAGAAACAGCTCTGCCGCCATGAGTCAGGAGGCAGAAATACCAATTGAGGTGGAACCCATCGCCACACCGGTGGTACCCAAAAAAAAAATGGAAGACCACCAAAAAAGCAGACAAAGAACTCTGCTCAGAAATCAAGGTTAACTGCCATAGAGAAGAACTTAGAGAAAATGTCTCAAAACATCTTGGAGCAGCAACGGGTGTTAAGGGAGGTATTCCCCCTTCGACCACTTCATAGTCACCTACCACATCCTAGCCTTTGACCTCAGAAGGGGAAAGAAAGTAGATGCCGAAGTGTAACCTCGAAGAAGAGTTCGGTATCGGGGAAACAACCTCCAAACTCAAATCTTAAGTCTTTATCTGCTAAAGACTTGCGTCACTCATTAGACGCCAAGAAAAGTCATAGATCGATATTCTCCCGGATCAAGTTGGCTCTTCCAAAAAAACTGAAATCCATGAAACCTACCTCATACAGATCGGTATCTTCAAAAAGAGGCGCGATAGGAAAGTTTGGCCCTGTCAGGTCGATGTTAAGAAAACTGTACGGATCAGAGCGTTCTGAGACTACTAGATTCGCACCTCGGCACTACCAGGAGTATAAGGAACTCCCTTCATCGAAGACATACTCCAACTCCGCTACCAAAGAATGTCAAAGTCAAAACGTACAAAGGGAAGGTGGACCCGAGAAAGCACATCGAGAACTACATGTCATGAATGAAACTCAAAGGCTATGATGACGGCACCATGTGCAAAGGTTTCCAAATCACTCTTGGTGGACCAGCTCGAAAGTGGTACCGGAAGCTCAGAACTGGTTCTATATGTTCTTTTGGGCACTTAGCTCACAAGTTCATGAATCACTTTGTTGGAAAAAAAGGAAAATAAAAACTTGTGAATAACTTGCTTGCTATCAGGCCAAAGAAAGGTGAAACTCTAAAGGAATACCTTAGTCGTTTCGATTTTGTACGAGTTGAGGTAGATGACTGTGATGAAAAGACGGCGATAACTGCCTTTCTTGCAGGATTAAAGCCTGGGAAGTTTCATTATTCCCTTGGAAAAAAGAAAGTCCGGGCCTACGAATAAATCTTGGATCGGGCATAGAAGTACATTAATGTCGATGAGCAGAATGATGCAAAACAAGGGAAAGATGGGTCCTCAAAGAGCTCGAAAAAAGACAAGAAGTGAAAAAGGGAGAAAAACTCGAAAGATGACAACTGAGGCAGAAAAATATCGGGAGGAGTAACAAAGTACCCCCAAATGTTTACTCCAACTACACGCCTCTTATTGCCTACAAGAGCATGTTCTAATTAAGATTCAGAACAAAAACTATGTCAGATGGCCCCAAAAGCTGAAAACACCTACAGAGCATAGGGACAAGAAAAAGTACAGTTGGTATCATCAAGACCACGGCCACAATACCGACCAATGTTATGATCTCAAACAAGAGATTGAGGCATTAATTCGTAAAGGTCATCTGAAGGAGTTTGTGAAGGTCTCCAACCGGCAGAGGACTCCGGAGAATGACCAAGCTGGGCCAGTGGGCGAAATCAAAATGATATTTGGTGGAAACCAGCTCGGTACCTTTAACCGAGTTATGAAGGCTTATGTCCGAGAATCCAAGTCGGAAGTCATGAACCTAGGGTATCGAGCTGAGAAGCAAAAGCAATCAAATTTTGCGATTGCTTTCACCGAATAGGTGGCCCAAAACATACTCCGCCCGCACGCCGATGCCTTAGTGGTCATGATGATCGTTGCCAACTACAAAATCCATCGGATATTGGTCGACAACGGCAACTCTGCAGATATCCTTTACTGTTCAGCGTTTGAGAAATTGAGATTGACCAAGGATCAGCTTAGCCCAGTAGATATCCCTCTGATCAGCTTCACTAGAAATAACATTATGCCAGAAGGAAAAATAACCTTACCAGTGACAGTAGGGGAATCCAAGCACAAGGTCACTGTCATAACTAGCTTCTTGGTGGTAACGTGTCCTACTGTCTACAACGCCATTATAGGGAGACCACTTCTCAATAATCTGCGGGCTGTGGTATCAACCTATCACCTAGCTCTGAAGTTTCCAGCATAACAAGGTGTCGGAGTGGCACGGGATACCCAAAAAGAATCTAGGGACTGTTATGTCACAGCCGTGAAGAAAAAGACAAGGCACAAGGAAAGTCTTAAAATTACTGAGGAGCAATTAATGTTGCTAGAACCCCCAGTCAGCCCTGACCTCGACCCCAAAGAAGAGGTGTTGGGGCTCTAACCCCAAGATGAATGGATTGAAGTGCAGATCGGAAAAAAACCAACGAGGACTGTCAAGGTCAGTACAGGAATGAGCTCCTTTCTCTCCGTCCGGCTGGTTGGCCTCCTACGGAAGCATAAGGATATTTTTGTTTGGTCTCATAAAGACATGTCTATCATACCCACCAACGTCATGGTACATCGTCTTAATGTCGACCTAGAGGCCAGACCAGTCCGACAGAAGAGAAAAGTTCTTAGTTTCGACATAGCTCAAGGTCTACGGGAAGAGGTAGACAAGTTATTGACGACAGGCTTCATCAAGGAAGTGCTCTATTCAGATTGGTTGACTAATGTAGTAATGGTCAAAAACTCAATGAAAAATGGAGAACATGCGTTGACTTCACTGATCAGAACAAAGCATGCCCAAAAAATAGTTTCCCATTGCCCCGCATTGATCAACTGATGGACGCAATAGTAGGTCATGAGTTACTGAGCTTCATGGATGCATATTCAAGGTACAACCAGATTGTGTTGAGTCGTAGAAATGAAGAAAAAATATCTTCCATTATAAACCGAGGTCTGTATTGTTACAAGGTGATGTCTTTCGACCTAAAAAATGTCGGGGCTACTTACCAGAGGCTGGTCAATAGCATGTTCACAGAAAAAATGGAATCAAAATGGAAGTCTACATCGATGACATGTTAGTCAAAAGTGTGGAAGTGGCAGCTCATTATACCGACCTGGTAGACGTGTTTACTATATTAAGAAAGTATCATATGAAGCTCAACCCAGCGAAATGCACTTTTGGGGTGAACTCTGGTAAATTTTTTGGGATTCCTTATTAATCAAATAGGAATCGAGGCTAACCTCGACAAAATTCGGGCTCTAGTCGACATGAGGTCACCCCAGACCCTAAAAGAAGTCCAAAGCCTCACTGGATGCGTAGCCACACTAAGCAGGTTCTTTTCTAAGTCCACAGACATATGTCTTCCATTCTTTAAGCTGATCAAGAAGAAGGCAGTGGAATGGACCCCAGAGTGTGAGAAGGCCTTTCAAGAGTTAAAAGCTTACATAGGCCAGGCTTTTTTGCTCTTCATGGAGAATAACTCTTCCTGTACCTAGCAGTTTCAGAAGCAGCAGTTAGTTCTGCCATAGTAAGGGAAGAGTTAGGAAACTAGAAGGTCATATACTACATCAGCAAGTCTTTACTCAATGTAGAGACGAGATATCTAGAGATCGAAAAACTTGCCCTCGTACTAGTTACTTCAGCTAAGAAACTGAGACCCTATTTCTAAGGTCACACCATAGTTGTCACACCCCGCAGGATGTGATGAGTACTCTACCCCTCAACCACACAGGTCTATTGGGAGCACTCCAGCCATTACATACCACATAATATTGTCACATCCCAATACACAGCACACCGCAGCGTCTAGTACCCCCGGGATCCTTTGTCCATACTATTCAGAATAGTATGGACAAAGGATCCCGGGGGTACTAGACGCTGCGGTGTGCTGTGTATTGGGATGTGACAATATTATGTGGTATGTAATGGCTGGAGTGCTCCCAATAGACCTGTGTGGTTGAGGGGTAGAGTACTCATCACATCCTGCGGGGTGTGACAAAAAGGCCTTAAGTGGCTACTCAAGTTGCGAATTCTAACTCCTTAAGGGAGGTTGCGAGTTCGAACTTGGGGAAGGCCCTTTACTATTTATGAGGGAATAGTAGGGACAAATAATCGTTTCGATGTAGACCAGCTGCGGTTGGGTTGCTACATGGCGATATGACAATATTATTTTTGTCACACCCAGCAGGATGTGATGAGTACTCTACCCCTCAACCACACAGGTCTATTGGGAGCACTCCAGCCGTTACATACCACATAATATTGTCATATCCCAGTACACAGCACACCGCAACGTCTAGTACCCCCGGGATCATTTGTCCATACTATTCACTCATGAATAGTACAGGGCCTCCCCCAGATTCGAACTCACAACCTCATAAGGTTTGATTTCTCAATCTGAGTAGCCACTGTGGCTACTCAGATTGAGAAATCAAACCTTATGAGGTTGTGAGTTCGAATCTGGGGGAGGCCCTGTACTATTCATGAGTGAATAGTATGGACAAATGATCCCGGGGGTACTAGACGTTGCGGTGTGCTGTGTACTGGGATATGACAATATTATGTGGTATGTAACGGCTGGAGTGCTCCCAATAGACCTGTGTGGTTGAGGGGTAGAGTACTCATCACATCCTGCGGGGTGTGACAATAGTCATCCTCACTAAGCACCCGTTGAGACAGGTGCTCTTGAGGCCAGAGACATCCAAACAATTGACTAAGTGGGCCATTGAGTTGAGTGAATTCGACATTGAGTACCAACCTCATACAACTATGAAAGGTCAAGCACTGGCAGATTTTCTGTCCAAGCTGCCTAAGATAGATCGGCCTACCAACCTTGCCCCACAAAAAGCCTGAAAGTTGTTTGTGGACGGCTCTTCCTGCAAGTAAGGATGTGGAGCGAGAATAATACTCATTTCCCCCAGAAATGAGAAACATCTGTGTGCTCTTTGCTTCGGTTTCCTAGCATCCAATAACGAAGCACTCCAGGTTGGCTTTCGATTCGTTCTCAGTTGAGGGGTAGGTAAACTGGTCATCCACTGCGATTCTCAGCTAGTCGCAGGGTAAGTTACATCAGAATATCAGGCCAATGATGACTTAATGCAAGCATATCTGAAAGAAGCCTTGGTCCTGCTCGGAAGGTTCAAGGAGTATGAACTGACGTAGGTGCCAAAAACATAAAATACCTTGGCCGATGCCCTTTCTAAGTTGGCTTCCTCGTCCGAGGTCGAGCTCATGATTCAGTTCTCGGTGGAGTTTTTACCAGAAAGGAGTATTGGTAAAATTGGTACTGACCAACAGGTCGGCAGCCTCAGCCAAAATCCATTGTGGATGGACCCGATTGAAAACTTCATACGAAGTGGCAACCTCCCCATGGACAAGGTCAAAACAAGAAAAGGTGCGAAGACAAGCTATTAGGTACTCTGTAATAGATTATCAGCTCTATAGGTGCTGCCTTACTTAAGATGCTTACGAGAAAAGCATGCACGATTAGTTCCGGAGGAAATTCATGAAGGACTCTCACGTACAAGGTTCTTCGCCAGGGTTATTATTGGCCGAAAATCCACAAAGACGCTGTAAGGATAGCTCGGAAGTGTGACAATTTTCAAAAGCATGGAACCCACATCCGAGCTCCTATAGAGAATTCCTCGCCAATCCAAAACCCATGGCCTTTTGCTTAGTGGAGGGTGGATCTGATAGGTCCCCTACCGACCTGTAAGGGACAGGTCAAGTTCACAATTTTCGTTGTTGACTATTTTACTAAGTGGGCAGAGGTTGAATCTTTAGCACAAATTACTAAGCAGAAGACCACGCGCTTCATCTGACAGTCAATTATCTCTAATAACGGCAAACAATTCAAAAATGCTAGGTTCCGGTCATTCTATGAAGACCTCGGTATCCAACACATCCTTTCTACTCCAACCCATCCTCAAGCTAATGGTCAAGTAGAAGCCGTGAACAAATTATCAAACATACATTGAAGGCCAGGCTTGAAAAATAGAAAAGAATGTGGGTTGAGGATATGTCGCAAGTCTTCTGGTCATACCGCACCACCTCTCGAAACACATTTTTCCTTAGCCTTCGAGATTAAGGTTGTCATAATAGTAGAGCTCGGGATACCGACCTTAAGGACCTCATATTTCGACGAATCCAGGAATATAGAGGCTCAATGTACCGACCTGAAATTACTCGAAGAAAAAAGGGAGCAGGCACAGCTCAAACTAACACCATATCAGTAGAAGGTCTCTAAATATTACAACGCCAAGGTGAAACACAAAAGTTTCAAAGTTGGTGACTTAGTATTAAGAAAGGTCATGCTAAACACGCGTGAACCTGGCGTGTACGATCTTGAAGATCTATCAGGAAAAAGAATACCTAAGCCCTGGAATGCAGAACACCTTAAGAAGTACTACCAGTAGGCAATAGCAGTAGTTAGTTTCTAGTATCTACAGAGGTGTTGATTGCCTCTAGTGTTAATTTCTAGTTTTTATAACAAGTGTTTACTCATGATTTTTCTACAATCAGCAAGAAGTTTAGTTCTACAAATCTACGTCTATGATCTACAGTTAAAGTACCTTGGGACTACGGTCAAAAGTGTCTTGGGGTACTGACCTAGAGGAGCAGATACTACTGAGAAGGAGGGGTGATCTATCCTCAAAGTGCCTTAGAGCAGCGAACAATTCTCTACGGAGAAGAGAACCTTCAGGTACAGAACGCCTTAGGGGGTCGAATAGTTCCTATCGAGATGAAGTATCCATAAACCTAGTCTTTTGACAAACACTTGGAGAAAACCATGCAAAGAGTTCAACAAGTATCTACTACCTACCGACCGACCTTATCTCTCGACAAATATTTCGAGAAAACCAATTAAAAAGCTCGGCAGGTATCTATTACCCATCGACCTCATCCCGCGACAAATACTTAGAGAAAACCAAGTAAAAAGCTCGGTAGGTACCCACTGACCTCATTTTTCGACAGACACTTAAAAAAAGCCAAGTAAAAAGCTTGGATACAACAAAAACTGAGAAAACAACAAAGGTAAATAATTACACCAAGTAAAAAGCTCGGAGTGCGTGAACAAAAAAGATATTTCATTAAGACTGGAGGAGAATATAAGAGGAAGAGCAAAAAAATGAGGAAATATCAGGACACGCAGGCCCATAACAAAAAAATATAGCCAACGTTGAGGAGATCCTCTACAACCCCGGAGCAGTAGAATGGTGTAGGATTTCAGTTAAGATGACCGGCTCGTCCTCGTCGCCTGCTCAATGCGACTCCTCCTAAGAGTCTATGGTCTACGGTTGATCGGTTGAAGTTTCTGGAACCGCAGAAGTAGTACCCTGATCAGCAGGAGAGTCCTCGGTCATGACCTCGTCTTCTACTCCCCCCTCTCTAGCATTGGCTGACCTAGCCCACTTCTCAAATCCCTTCCAATCTACCGAGTCGTCAAAAAACTCTTCCAAGTCTGCACAGTATAGGGTCACTGCGTCGACACAGGCCTCTTCCACTCGGGCGTGGTAGAATTCCTCGACCTTGGCCTCCACAGTAGCCTTGAATTGTGCTCGAAACTTGGTCAGCTCATCCTGAAGAGATTCCACCTCAACCTCCTTGAGCCTCAGTTGCTCCTGAATCCTGTTCAGCTCGGTGTCCTGAGCCACAACCTTAGACTCTTAGATCACCGAGTTGGTCTGGACCTCGTTCACTGCCTCCTGAAATTTGCAGTTATCCCCTTAGATGTGGCGGAGGTTGTAAACAGTCTGAGTAGTAGCCTACAAAGCCAAAAAGAACAAAGTCAGAAACAACAAGGGAAGAATACATGAACAACAAAGGGAATTTGTAAACAGACTCACCTCTATGGATTTCATGAAGGCATCAACCAAGCTTTCAAACATATTCCCGTCCTTCATCAAGAACGAGACACAGTTGGGGACGCCGACCTGATAGGAATCGAGGTTCAGGCTAATGTCCCCAATCTTTCTTGTAAGGCGCTCAACCTCCCCAAACCTTGCCTTCTTGGCAGTTCTCTGGTAGGTAGAAGTAGGGAACTTCGACTTGCCCCCAACCGACCTAGTTTCCCTGGCAGGTGAACTTGCCTGCTCGGAAGAAGCTGCATGAGTTTTTCCCTTGCAAGCAAGAGTCTTCTTCGGGGAGCTGCTCAGATATCTCACTGCGAACCCCTAAGCGGCAGCGGTTTGTAGCATACTTCCCGACAACAGCTCTCTTGGGTGCCATTTCCTCTAGCTTATCCTTCTTCTTCTTCTTCTTCTTCTTCTTCTTCTTCTTCTTCTTTCCCCTTTGGTCGGTAAAACCGGGAGTAGTAAAACCTACACCACAAACACAATAATTTTCAAACTGGTTGGTATGAGAAAATTAAGAGGCTCCAAGCAGAGCTTACAGCTTGAGAAGACTTTCTTTTCGGTAATAACGCCCGCCTTGTATAGTGTCTCGGGAGTCAAAATGACCTTGTATCGCTGGTCTACGAAAGGGAGCTGGTAGATTTCGTCTACTTGAGAGAAGTCAAACCCTTCTTCATTGGCCGGTTTGTCCCAGGTACCTGTCAAGTGAGGCGAAAAACATGAGTTGCCACCGAACAACAATAAGATTAGAAATAAAGATAAGGGATTGAGGGAAACACAGTACCTGATTTCCCTAATATGATCGGTACTCCAGCTTCCTTCGCCCACTCCTATGAGGCAAAGAACCATTTGTCTTTCCATGACTTGTTAGAAGTGGGGTTCTCTATAATCAAGGGTTGGCCTTCCTCGACACCCTGATGCATAGTACCAGCCGCTACATCTCGGGTGGGACTTTAGTGGGTATACTAGGCCAAAGTCGTCAAAATCGAACTTCGATCACCCTTTCTCCTTCCAGAGCACAAGACAACTTAGAATTTCCCTTCAAACATTCGGCTTGAGCTGAGCAGGAGCTACTTGAATTTGGCTAAGCAGGCGACAAATGGGCAGGGTCAACCCATCCTCGAAGAGGTTGGCGTACATAGCAACCTCCCATTTCCTAGGGTTGCTAGGTCGGTCCCCCGAAACAGGTGCCCTCAACCCAACATAGTTAGGTAGGTCGACCTCCTTCCTCAATTGAACAAGATTGTGTTTTCTTTATCTTGGAGGGAACACGGTTGACCAAGTAGAATATTTCACCTATACTGGCGTCTACTAGCTCAATGGACACAGGAGGACGACTTGAGGTACTAGGCTTGGTACTACCAAGTGCACTCTGTGACCTATAGACTAAAAGGGGCGACACCTCAAGCACCTCCTCATCCTGTTCGGTAACCTCAGAACCCTCCTTGAAACCTTATTCCTCGAAGGACAGAACTACGACATCCCCTCCGACCCGAGGGTAAGCCCTAACTTCTTCTTTTCCTTCAGAAAAAAAGTCATCGTAGGAAACCTCTTTCGAGGTAAGAGGAGAAGAAGCGATATGGTCGGTGGGTGGATCTACGCTAGAAGAAGCCATCTAAATAACCTAAGGATTATACTGACAGATTGCCTAATAGAAAAATAAAAGGAAAAGTTGTGAATAAGGAGTTACCGCTCAAGGATGGAAGACTAGAAATGCCAAGCAAACGATTACCGATCTCTTTGGAGTACAGTGGATGAATGGAGAGCAAATGGCAAGTTCTCTATTTATAGGCGAACGACCTGCAAGGCGTAATGATTTGTAT
This sequence comes from Paratinospora sagittata, assembly GCA_035771175.1. NCBI lineage: Eukaryota > Viridiplantae > Streptophyta > Magnoliopsida > Ranunculales > Menispermaceae > Paratinospora > Paratinospora sagittata. The sequence continues at coordinate 32,742,901 of CM069608.1, read as the reverse complement.
GAATCTCGAGGCAAAATCAACGATGAGTATTCAACGAAAGTGCAAGAGTGGTCGGGCCGTGAAACGGAGCACGTCAGTGCGATTTTCGGAGCACAATTGTCATGAGCATTAAATAGCTTGGCATCTAACGCTTCATCTAACCTCAAAGCAATCAGTCTTGCTTGAAGCTTGGAGGGTAAATATTGGACCATATACCGAGCATAAGACATGTCAGCCACGCCAGATATACCGACTTGTCTGAGTAAAGAATAGCGATCCACTCAGCCATGCATACAGCTCGACACATGGGTCCTACCGACCTGAACGACTTATTATTCGCCATAACGACCAGATTTACATGAGAGAGCTCCAGGTCGGCGGGTTGGGATACTGACCTGGATGATATGTCAGCAACTCTAAAACGACAACATCTACCTGGTGGGACATGATGTCTCCTGCCGACCTAAAGCTATCGACCTCTTTTACTGTTTTCGAAACGGATGACGACTAAACACAGGTTCAGATAGGGATAAGGCGTGATTCACTGCGATAAGTTTGGGATTTACTCCTTATTTGACTATGATAAGGCTTGAAGCTCTACTAGTTTGACTAGGAGGCTACTAAGTCATCCTAATACCGTAAGGATCGCACCATATCTTCCTAATTCAACTAGGAATCAAATGTGCTCTTCCAGTACAAGAGTAATTCCTAATTCTACAACTCTACTTGTCACGACGCCCCTGACGTAAGCTGACGTCATGACCGGCACAGTGTATTATACACTGTACATATCCATGTACAGTATATAATACACTGTAAACCTTAACGAACATTCACAATAATTCCCAAAAGTTTTTAGAAATTTCGGCGATATATCCCCATATGCTGGACAATTCACACTTTTCCCAGATATACCAGAAATCAAATCATATATATATATAGTTAATTCATCCACACATCTAGTCATTCTCATTTCATTCATTTATCAAATCATATCATCTCTTCTTTCCACCATGTAATTATGTAATCATGTACAACATCATTAACATTTCATAATCCAATATATTCAGCTATCTTGTATATGCCCACACATCCCATCTAGATGATAATACATATATATATATAATGTGTGATATATATATATATATATATCAAACTAACACAAGTATAATCCATTACTCTAATGTATACATACATCAACAAAATAAGGATCAGGGTCACAAGTCGGTCACGAGTCGATCACTCTCTAACTTTCTTTTTTTCCTTTTAACTCTGTACCTAAAATATTGAAGGAATGGAGTGAGCAAACAACAAGCTCAGTGAATATATCTCTTGATATGACAATCATATGCATTTAGGAAAATATGACATTTAAAATCATTTAAAACAATTATTAAACACATTCATCATTCAACGAATATATCATACATGTCAACAACATAGATTTCATGATTTTTCAAGAAAACAATGCATCATTTTCAACTAAAACCACAATCTTCCTCTTTCTCGTAATGGAACGGGTACGAACTCCTTATTATGCACCAATAAGAAGCCTACACTCGAACCTCACATTACTCAATTCATAGTCATTTCAAGGATCTCCAATCCTTGTTAGGACAAGCCTACTGACAATGAGGTTACGCATAACACTCATCCGGGTCTAATTCCTAACGAAATGACATCAACTTACCTTTGCAAGTCTCACATGCTCTAATGCTAAAAAAATCATTTATGAATGCAAATTAAAACACAATAGAACAATATATACATAGCATATTTACATTCAAACATTTCACACACACACACACACACATATATATATATATATAATACTATACAAGAACCAAATCAAGAAAATATACTCACAGTACAAGACTTTCCAACTTAAATACAATCACCGTTGCTTTCGAGTCCAGTTCCAATTTAAATCCAACTAACTCCACCTGTGACAACCCCTCCATAATTCAATTTCATTTATTCATATCTATTTACATATTTTATTTCTCAACTCACTTCAAATCACTAATAATAAAGATCAACCTGAAAAATCCTATACACATTCTGTGAATTTAGATTCCAACTCAATTTAGGATTCATAAGCAATTGAAAAACTATTATCTCGTTTCTGTGGTCAATCTAAATATTTTCACAAGAAAGAACAGTGAAAATAGATTTCCAATTCATATTTTCATTAGTTCTAAGTTTTATTTTTCTCCTCGAACATATATCAATTTTATTAAAAATATAATGCATTCCTAAAATTATTCTGTCCACATCGACACGTGTAAAATCAGTCCTACTATCATTCTACTACCTTTAACAGGTATTTTACTAAGGTTTTACACGTTCGCGGGGTCACGAAAATAAATTTACTCACCAAAATCATATATTTCGTTACTAAAAATATCAAATTATATCTAAAAATCACAATCTTAGTATCGAAACGTCCGCAATTCACTTCTTTACGATTCTATGATCTTAAACCGGAGTTTCACTAGATTTCAATTCCATTTTATTAACTGAAAATAATTATAGTACTGTTTACGGTACTGTTCATTGGAAACATGAATAATTTTAACTAAAATTGTCAAACGGTCTTCAAAAATCATGAAATTAGCATCGATGGACTCACAACAGTTCATTCTACCATTTTATAGCCTTAAAATGGAGTTTCATCTGGTTTTAATATGATTCGAAAGGTTTTCAATATAAACTCTAACTTCCAACAAACTTCCAACATCCATAAAAATTCTAAATGAACAAATAAATGAAATCTAACCATATATTCGAGCAAATTTTCATTCAAGTTGGGTCAAAATCTCAATTTCGAAAATGCTGTAAAGCGGCTCCCATAACAAAAATTAATCCGAAAGACTCGTTTCATTTAGCTTAGATATCAATTTCACGAAGAATTAAAGTGAAAATCACTTACCGCGAGCCCCAATTTGACACAAAATCAGCGTTCCACCTCTTTTTCCTCTTCCTTTTTTTCCTTTCTTCTTTCTTCTATCTCTTTCTCTCCTTTTTTTTTTTAAACGTCAGTGAGAGTTTGAGAGATTACATTAGAAATGAGATGATAAGTATATATAAAAAAATGATCCTATGCACCTCATCTAACTTAATAAAGTAACTTCTCATCTTAATATTTAACTTTCATTCATTAAATTATATTATTCATTAATTCATTAAATCATACTATAATCCACATATTTAATTAACCAGTCCATTTTTTAACTTGTAAGTACTCATATAGGATGATCCCATATGTATTATCTTCATTTAATAATTTTATTTATTTACTAATACTCTTTAAACCGAACATGTATTTTCATATACGCATATATTTGTCTTTTACGTATAAAATATGTGTATTATATATTTCGATATAAGCATAATTTAACGTATGTATTTAATTAAAACTACGGGGTGTTACACTACTACATGACCAAAGACATCTAGCCCTCTCTATAAAAAGACCATAATCCTTAAAAAGGAGGTAAGCAACTCTCGACCCAGTTCAGTAGCATTAACTTTACGGTGCTCTGACTTAACTTAGGCATCAGAAGGTTTTTGACCAGCACCACATCGGTGTTCCTCACGATAGTCTATTCTCTTTTATTTTCCTCTCTCAGATCATCAATCTTTGGTGACCTTTCCAGCAAGTCTCCGATCATTCTATTCCCTTCACCTCATCGTCTACTAGTGTTGGTCAAATCTTTTACCAACACAACTCATCTCACTCCAAATGACTAACCTAAACTAATTTAAGTTCTATAAATAAATAAATAAAATAATTTAAGTTGAGTTAGATTTTTTGGGTTTAACCATTTGGATTTGGTTGACTTTTAGAACTCATGGTCTTGGAATCGTAGCATATACATTGCTATGCAAAAGGACCATCTTGCCCTCACTTTAAAACAAGGAAAAGAGGACGAATATAGCGGGGATGAAAAGGTTGGCATAGTCCAGTATATTTAAAGAAGAAGATATGTTATGTCTAATATCATTGTACTTTCATGTCAACTTATATATAATATCATACTGTTTATAAAGGATGGTATGTTATGTCTAATATCATGTCATATGTCATTTATAAATAGGATTGTTCATGATTAAGTTCAGTTTGGTTCGGTTTTCACTAAAAAGAACGAGAACTGAATCAATTCATCTATTTTCTGACATAGAAATCAAAATTGAACCAAGCAACATACCAAATCAAATCAAATCAAACCGAACCTAACTTATTAAGTTTGATTCGATTTAAGTTTATCGGTTTGCATTTGTAAATTGTAAATGTAATTAAATGTGTTCTTAATCTAAACTATCAAGCTGATCTATTCATAACCATATATACATATATATATATATATATCAACTATATTTAATTGCATATTATTTCTTTTGCCAGAATTACAGATTATTTATATAAGACATAGTTGTATACAACCATTTAAACGTATGTGTTTGTGTGTGTGTACAGTCATTGAACATGTATGATCATATCATAAGACCTAAAAGAATAGACTAGATCAAATAATCTAGATTCTCTAAAGAAGACTAGTATGCAGGGCAAGTGCATTGCACATAAAAATAAATTTAATTTTTCTAATTAAAGTAAAATTTTGTTTGAAAAGAAAAAAAGTCAAAAAATTAAAATTTTCCTTTAGAAAAGGGTTTAATAAAGAAACTATGCATCAACATAAAAATAGTAGATGTCAAAGGAGAGTGGGAATAGAAGTTATTTAGGCCGGTTTGGTATCAAATTTAAAAATAGTTTTTAATAATAAGTTTTTAAAAAGTTCTTTTTAGAGTTCATTTTTAGAAAACAATGAAAACAACATTTTTTTATATCTTTTAAAGTCCAATAAAAAAACAGTTTTTTAAAATTTTGAAAACACATGAACCAAACAAGTTTTTTAAGAATTTTGGATTTAAAAAAAGAACAGTTTTTAAATCTTATACCAAACATGGCCTTAATTAATTAAACTTACAATTTTAACCATATAACTAATTTAGAAAATAAAATATAACTATAAGTTTGAAGGGGTACTTGTAAAAGTTTGGTAAAAATGATTGCACGGTGACCTTCTTTTAAGTATAGATAAATAGCTTTTATTACTCAAAAATACTATTGCATATATATTCAAGCTTTAGGGCATTTTTCCTTAACTTAAGCATGCATACATATGACACATAAATCTATTAAATTGGTCTTTTTTGCTTTATTTATTAGAGTTTACAACGAAGTTAAATCATCACTAGGTTGTCACAAAAGATCTATCAAAATGATGTTTAGCTATGAAACTATGTTTTGTCAATATATTAATCATTTTTATTGTTACAAGATTTGATCAACATCAATAGACGATGAGGTGGAGGAAATATGTTGATTTAGAACTCGTTGGAATGCTGAAAAAATTGCTAGAGGTTGGTTATCTGAGAGAGGGAAAATAAGATAATACAGGCTATCGTAAGGAACACTAGTATGATGTCGACCAAAGATCCTTCGATGCCTAAGTTAGTTCAAAGCTCCGTAGAGTTAGTAGGACTGAACTGAGTCAAGAATTGCTTAGAGTTGCTTACCTCCCCCTTAGGGGTTGTGGTCTTTTTATAGAGAGGGTTTGAAGTCTTTGGTCTTGTAGTAGTGTCATTGTAGAATCAGGAATCCAACTCGTGCTGGGAGAGCATATTTGATTCCTGGTAGAATTAGGAAGATTTGGTACGATCCATATAGGATTAGGATGATCTATCAGCCTTCTAGTCGAACTAATAGAGTTTTAGGCCTTATCAGAGTCGAATTAGGAGTAGATCCCGAACTTATCGCTGTGGATAACGTCTTATCCCTATCTGATCGGGCGTTCCGTCATCATACGTTTTGAAGTCAGAGATCTCTACAGGTCGGTATACTGATTTGTAGACTCTCGTTCTATCTGCTCAATACCGAACATATGGTCTGTAAGAAGATCAGTAGATAGTGGTCAGTAATCTATGATATGGCCTCCCGACCTAGTGCTCTTTAGTGTTAACCTGGCAAACACTATGAATAATACATTCATCTAGTCGGTAGGATCGACCATGACTCGTACTTTGTGTACGGTTGGGTAGATCTGTATTCTGTGTCTAGAAAAGGTCGGTTCATCGACCTGGTACGTGTTACATCTTACTGGGCAAGACTAACATGGTTTACGTGTCTTGTGATCGATATATGGTCCAACAGTTACCCCTCAAGCCTCGAGCAAGACTAATTGCTTGAAGGTTAGATGAAATGTCAAATATTGATGTATTTAATGCTCGTGACAGTTGTGCTCCGAAAACTGCACTGACGTGCACCGCCTGTGGCGACCCCGGGCCCCGGACCACCAACCCCACAGGGAATGACATGCGGAATGTCGGGACGGGACGCCCGGCGTAGGCATCTCCGACCACTCCTCAACTCCCATGAGGTGGTTGAGACCCTACGAGTCTTATCTCTAACAACAACATAATATCAAAAGGTACTAAACAAAACTACCCACCGTATTAATTATCCAAGACAAGAGATAGTCCATAAAAATGAACCATAAATAAAATCATAATCCCTACAGTCCATTAAAATTGACATACACATAAAGTCCAAAATTGTGGGTACAAATAAAAACCGTCATATGCCCACATGGTCTATCCAACCAGTCCCAACTCACTCATACTACAATGTGGTAAGTATTATAATTACGTAATCCAAAATATAATACTTCATAATTTAAAACACAATTCAATCAAAATGCCTCTCAACTCACATCGAGGCTTTGGATTCTCTCGCAGGCAAGGCCCTCAAGATATAACTACTCATTTGCCCTTATTCGGGACAGAAGGACCTGAAAAAGAAAAATGAGGGTGAGCCAACGGTGCCCAGTGAATAGAATTCAAATATGCTATCAATACTCATCATTAAATATCATGTATGCATGTCAATGTGTAGCATGATTAAAAGCTCATAACATATAGATATCAAGCATTTATAATAAGTTCGATGCAAGTAAAAGCTTATCAATTTAGATCCACATTCCACATGCATTGGGTTACTAGTGCACGTCTATTTCACCGTATCGTTGATCCCAATCATGTTCATTTTGGGTTACTAGTGCCGTCTATTTCACCGTACCGTTGACCTCAATCTATTCCTTTCCTAAAACCATCCTATGACAAGGTTAAGTCCTCCTATTAGCCAGATAGATGGGCCCAACCAAAGTCATAAGGTTTTCTTAAATCAATGCATCATTCAAAACATTAGAACACATTCATGCTTTCAACATACAATATATAAGTGATATGATGACATAAAATATATAATCATAAATGAAGTTTACTCACAACCAAGCCTCGCGATAGTATTTAACCACACACGACCACTAAACCGAATCAACCCAATCAAGATCCTAAAACATACATCAATATCCTACCATACATCAATTTCTATGCGCAATCACATAGACATTACACATCAACCCTAAATCAGCCCACATATAAACAATAGGCCTAAATCCCATCTAATCTCATCATTCAACTCAAATCACATGACTTAGGCCTCTAATGCATAGTTCTCATACATAAACCATTCTATTAATCAAAAATACTGATTTTCAATTCCTTTAGGCATAAACATGCCCAAATTATGTCACTTGATCACAAGTAGGCCTAACCCATGATATGGTCACAACCGCCAAATCAGTAGCATAATCAACCCTAATCATGCTTAATTAAACATAAGTTGCATCAATTCAATGATTCTAAGCCAAAAGCATCAAAAGCCCTAAAATATGAAATTTTCCATACTTAGGCCATATTGTCGATTTACACTAGGTCACCATGTTTAGCCATGTATATCACTGATTTTGCATCATGGGTTCATCAACAATGGCAACTAGGTCAACATAGTTGACATGCAAGCTATTTGGAAAGGTCTAAGTTCATATTCTAAATTTAGGTCTAATACAAGCAACCCTACCAATTCTTCATTTACTATTCTGTTCAAACGTATCAATATACCAACAGAAATATGTAATCACAAAATCAACCGTACAGATTGAAGTATGTGAAGAAACAAACCTTCTGTCCAAATATCAGCCCAATCCAACGGTAAACCGAAAAGATAAGTATATTTGATGAACAAGTCTATAATCAGACAATTTCTCCTTTCCTGCAAATACTCAAACTCAAATGACTATATCACACAAATTACTAAACGTAGAAACATCGCCACCGTTCAGAATACAGAAATATCAGTTATAAACTACATACCCAAATGTGATATCCATCCAACGGTAGATTGAGGAGATATACAAGTTTGAGTGAAACGGCACGAGAAATCCAGACTTTCCGACCAGCTTTGTTTCAGAGGTTAGATCTCTCAGACAAAACCTGTAATCAAGATCTCCACCGTTCCGAATTCCGAAATATCAATTGTACACCACATACCCAAATTTTATACCCATCCAGCGGTAGATTAAGGAGATCTATAAGTTTGAGCGAAATGATGCGAGAAATCCAGACTTTCCGACCAGCTTTGTTTGAGAGGTTAGATCTCTTAGACGAAACCTCTGATCACATGCATAAATAATTTAATGGGCCCATGCATAAATAATAACATATGCATTATAATTTAATTTGACATGACCCATATATAATTTATGATACACATATTTAAATACATTATCAAGCATCAACTATCCAAACATTAAACAACCATCAAACAAACACTAAACATATCAAGGCAATGCATAGAGTTTGGGCAAAGTGCAATTGGGTTATGGGCTAGATGAAATAATTTTTTGGGCGTCACACCGCCTGACAGCCCGGCTTCCCTTGCACGTTTTTTGACTGTTGGCCGTTGATTTTGTATCGAGATTCGTACTCATCATTACGCCTTACAAGTCGTTCGCCTATAATAGAAAACTGGTCATTTGCTCTCCATTCATCAACTGCGCTCCAAAGAGATCAGTAATCGCTTGCTCGACTTTTCTGGTCTTCCATTCTTGCGTTGTAACTCCTTATTCCAAGATTTTTGCTTTTGTCTTTCTGCTAGGTAGTCTATAGGTATTGTCCTTAGGTTATTTAGACGGCTTTTTTCTAGTGTAGGTCTACCCACCGACCAGAGAGTTTCTTCTTCTTCCTCTATGGAAGTCTCTTCGAGGAACTATTTCTAGAGGGAGAAAAGGAAGTTAGGGCTGACCCTCAGGTAAGAGGGCATACAGTAGTTCTATCCTCCTTCGAGGAATCTTAGGCTACCAAGCAGGACTAAAAGGCGTTTTACGTGGTGCCCCTTTTAGTCGATAGGTCACAGAGTAGGCTCGATATTATCGAGGCTAGCAAGTCGGGTCCTCCTACCGAAGACGTCGGTGTATGTGAAACATTCTACTCGGTAGACCGTATTCCTTCCAAAATAACGGAGCCCCATCTTGCTCAATTGAGGAAGAAGGTCGGTATACCCAACCCTATAGGGTTGAGGGCGCCTGCTCCTGGGGACTGAGCTAGCAGCCCTAAGAAATGAGAGGTTGCTCTGTACACCAACCTATTTGAGGATGGGTTAACCTTACCCCTTCACTTGCCCCTATGTCGCCTGCTTAGACATATCCAGGTTTCCCCTGCTCAACTCAACCCCAATGTGTGAAGGGCAATTCCGAGTTGCCTTGTAACATCCTATAGTTTTAATTATACACCTACGTTGATGGATACGTATACATACGCGTATACGTACGTAGGAGCTAAATGTATATATGTATAAATATATATAAATTAAGTAAATTGTATTATTAAATGTCATACTATCATTAGATTATAAGATGATATTATTATAAGATGATATAAATGACCTTGATATTATAAACTATTATAATATATCATTATTTCACTTATCTCATTCTTTAGTCTCTCTCATTCTCTCATCTCTCTCAAACGTGAAACATTAAAAAAAAAAAACAAAGAGAAGAAAGGAACAGAGGAAGAGAAAACGATGAGAAGGAAGAGAAAAAAAGGGTGAAAGTTGAATTTTTGCCAAATTGGGACCCACGGTAACTGTTTTTCACTCTATTTCTTCGTGAGATTGATATCTAAGCTAGATGTAACGTTTCTTTTGGAGTAATTTTCGCTGTGGGAGCTATTTTACGGTGTTTTCAAAAATTGGGGTTTTGACCCAACTTGAATGAAAATCCGCTATGAAAGTTGGAAAACACTTCATAGGCTGTAGGAACCTTAAATATATGGTTAGATTGAATTTATTTGTTAGTTTGTAGTTTTTATAGCTATTAGAAGTTAGATTTGATCTTGGATTCCTTTCGAACCCTTAGCTTTGATCTTTGAAACCTTTGAAACTCCATTAAAACCCGATGAAACTCCGATTTGAGACTGTAGAAAGATAGATCTATCAATTTCGGACATTTCGATGTTAAGATCATGATTTTTGGATATGCTTTGATATTTTTAGTAGCTAAATATATGATTTTTGTGAATAAAATTGACTTTGGATGCCTCCGCGAACATGTAAAATCTCAATAAAATACCTGTTGAAGGTAGTAGAATGATAGAATAACTGATTTTACACATGTCGATATAAACAAAATAATTTTAGGAATGTTCTATATTTTTAATAAAATTGACATATGTTTCCATGTGCTTATGTGAGTACTTTGGTGTTGAAATCTAGCTTAAATGTTGTATTTTCATGGTGAAATAACCCCATCTTAGCTGTTGAACCAGCTGGGAAATTTGAGTGTTAGTAATGGTGTTTTGGTGAGTTTAAATGGTGTTTAGTTGATTCTCATGATGATCTATGGCTTAAATTACCTAATTGCAGTGTTTGAATTTAGACATAAAGTGCATGGATAAATGCTCTTTAAGGAAGCAATTATGATGGACATTTGAAGATGCAAGTAACCTTGATGTTTATTGTTGCTGGATTTTAGAGTGTATATTGGCTTAGAAACCTCGTGTAACCACTGTGAGTATAATTTTCTTGATGTGGTTCTTGTATGGCATTGTATACATATAAAATGTTTGATTGTATGCATGTGTATATTTATATGTAATGCATTGAGTTTTTATTAATCATGCAAACTGATTTTTAGCCTTTGGAGCTTATAATAATGTCATTGTCAATAGGTCTGTCCTAACAAGGGTTGCGATCCTTGAAATGACTGTGTATTGGGTAATGAGAGGCTATGGCTACCTTGTAACAGTCATACAAGCGTTAGACCCGCTCTCTTGCCTTGAAGGAGGGAGATGGTAAATTTTTGATGAAACTGTGCACAGGTTTATTGAACGAGCATAACCTGTATATTGTGTGCATGTATGTTATTTTGATGAATGTTACATATGTGCTTTTGAAATATTTTAATTTAAACGATTTGATATGTCATGTTTCCCTAAATGCATGCGATTGCCATGTCAAGAGCTATATTCACTGAGTTGTTGTTTGCTCACCCCATTTCCTTCACCATTTCAGGTACAGAATCAAAAGGAAAAGGAAAATTTTGAGAGCAATCAGTACGTGACTAGGACATAGCATTTGTTGATGTACGTATGCTTTTGAGGAAGTGGTTACTTGTTTTATTTATTTTGATATGTATATACTTATCACACATATTATATATGTATTACCATCTAGAGGGGTTATTTTGGAAAAATGAGATATCAATGGTTATTTTGGATTATTAAGATATTTGGCGATGATATATATATTTGGACAATGGAATGTTTGATTAATGAATGGCAATGTGGTATTTTGGAGTATGGCATACATGGATGGAATGGTTATATATGATGACTGAATGGTTGACATTGTGAATGATTATATATATATATATATATATATATCCATATGATTTGATTTGTGGTATATCAGGTTTTGTGAAATGTACATTTTATGAGGAGATGCTACCGAAATTTCTAAAAATTTTGGGAAGGATTGTGAGACTATGTGAAGGCTGACAGTATATTATCTACTGTATACGGGTATGTACAGTGTATAGTATATTGTGTCAGTCATGACGTCAGGCTATGTCAGGGGCATCATGACAATATTGGTATCAGAGCCAGGTTTAGGATTAAAAGCCTAAAAGATTAAAAGCCTTATTATCTTATGTTTGATTGTATGGGTAAATAAAGTATCGAATAAAGAATTAATCGGATTGTCTGACTTATATGCTCTTCTATCTCTGTGAATGGCAGATTGAAAGGAAAGTATCAAGCAATCATGGACCCACAAGAAGAAAGATTAAAGAAATTGGAAGAAATGGTTGCAGCTCAGCAGAGACAGAATGTTGAGATGATGCGTATGATGACACGTCTTCAGGATAGTTTACAGGGGCCTACAACACCTGTGGTACCCGAGGTTGGCGCCAGTAGTGCGGATGCGTCTGCAGAGCGACCTGTGCCAGTGCAGGAGACAGTAGAGACTCGTGATGATGTAGATGAGACTCGCATATACAAAGATGTGATGAAAGCATTTAGAGGCGTGAACCGCCTATATTTGATGGCAGTCTAGAGTTAGAGGTTACTGAGGACTGGTTTCTGCAGATAAAAGTTATATTTGAGGACATGCACGCACTGGATAGGGACAAGATTAGACTTGCTCGATTTAAATTTTCGAGTAAGGCTGAGAGATGGTGGTAGACAACAGGCCGAGCTCAGGGACCCATAGTTACCTGGGATAAGTTTAAAGAAGTATTCTACAAGACTTACTATCCTCCGTCTGAGGTTGATAAGAGGCATCAACAATTTATAGAATTGAAGCAGGGGAACATGTCTGTGAGAGAATATGAACATGAGTTCAATTAGCTAGCCTTGTTTGCACCTGAGATGGTTCAGATAGATTTGATGCGAATGAAGAGGCTCAGGGATGGATTTAATGACCCGATCAAGAAGGGTTTGGCTCTTGCTGGTGTTCAGACCTATGATCAGGCAGTGTGACAGGAACTGGATTATGAGGCAGTTGAGATGACAGATAGGCCAGCACGGAAAATGCCCCCAGCACAGGCAGTTATAGAGCAGCAGGTACCCTATCAAGGTAAGAGAAAGCAAAGATGGGGCAGAAAATGGTAGGGTGAATAGAAAAAAACAAAGATAGCTGAGATGCCTACTACTTTGGAGATTCCAGTTACTCCTCTAGCAGCAGCAATACCACCACCAGCAAGCAGAGAATCACAGTCTGCTACGAGGCCACTGACACAAGGATCTTCTGTTAGGGCACCATGGCTGCATAAGGGAGCAGGCAGCCAGAGTGGTTGGCTTCCCATGCCAGGCACTGAGTCGCAAACAGCTTCATCAGCACCTCGCTCTCCTATCACATGTTTTCGATGTGGTAACAAGGGACATAAGGCGTACCAGTGTCCTTTTCAGCCAGCTCCGTAGACTCCAACAAATCCATCTGCTATTGTTACTGTTCCCACGCCTGTCAGAGAGCAAGCCAGGGTTGTTACAAAGCCAGATCCAAAGGCGAACAATAACACGGTGGAAGGTATGATTTCCATTTGCGACACTATGATGTATGTGTTAATCGATGCCGGATCCACCTTGTCATTTATTGTTGGCCACATGGTAGATAGGTTACATTTAACTCCTCTAGGATTAGTACACCGTTGGTTCTGAGTACTGCAGCAGAAGACCGAATCTACCCGAATATGTTGTGTGAAAATTGTGTGGTGAAATATGCGGATCATGATATGATCGTGAATCTTAGGGTTTTAGAATTCCTAAAATTTGATGTTATACTTGGTATGGATTGGTTGGCTGCCTATCATGCCCATGTGGATTACTTTGGTAAGAAAGTAGTCTTTCAAATACCAGGACAACCCGCATTTGTTTTTAGTGGCAATACATCTTCAAACCCTCCCACTCGAGGCAGGTTGGCCACTAATGAAGAGATAGGGATGTTGGCTAGTACAAAGCCTTATCGAATGGCGCCAAAGGAGTTACAGGAACTCAAGGTGCAATTAGATGAATTGATGGCAAAAGGGTTTATTACCCCGAGTATGTCACCTTGGGGCGCACCTGTACTGTTTGTGAAGAAGAAGGATGGCAGCTTGAGGTTATGCATTGATTATAGACAGCTGAACAGGGTGACAGTGAAAAATAAGTATCCTTTACCCCGTATTGATGATTTATTCGATCAGTTGAATGGTACTAAATTTTTCTCTAAGATTGATTTAAGATCTAGGTACCATCAGCTGAGAATACGGGAAGAGGATGTACCAAAGACTGCGTTCAGAACACGGTATAGTCACTATGAGTTTCTTGTTATGCCCTTTGGACTGACCAATGCCCCAGCCATGTTTATGGATTTGATGCAAAGGGTATTCAAACCATATCTGGACCAGTTCATTATTGTGTTTATTGATGATATACTCATTTATTCCAAGACTCAGGAGGATCATGAGCAGCACCTCCGCATCACTTTACAGACACTAAGAGAGCATCGGTTGTATGCTAAATTTAGTAAATGCGAGTTTTGGATACATGAGGTGATTTAAGTGTTAGTAATGGTGTTTTGGTGAGTTTAAATGGTGTTTAGTTGATTGTCATGATGATCTATGACTTGAATTACCTAATTGCAGTGTTTGAATTTAGAGATTAAGTGCATGGATAAATGCTCTTTGAGGAAGCAATTATGATGGACATTTGATGATGCAAGTAACCTTGATGCTTATTGTTGCTGGATTTAAGAGTGTATATTAGCTTAGAAACCTCATGTAACCACTGCAAGTAACCTCATATATCCATATGATTTGATTTGCGGTATATCGGGTTTTGTGAAATGTTCATTTTATGGGAAGATGCCGCCAAAATTTCTAAAAATTTTGGGATGGATTGTGTCATGGGTTGCACAGCGTGCCCCCTACCCAGGTGTGGGCGCACCCCCTCGGGGCGAACGCCAGCCATTATGGATCCAAAATATTGTCCCATCCCGGTACAACCACCGCCACACAAGGACGTCTCTTGTACACGGGATCATTTGTCCCCACTATTCACTGATGAATAGTGCAGGGCCTCCCTAGGAATCGAACTCGAGACCTCCCTTAAGGAGTCTGATTTCGCAAAATTTATAGTCTGCCTCACAACTTGCGCATATAGTTATAACCCAACAATTATCAAACCTGCCGTATAGGATCTCAAAATTTATTCTAGATCCTTATCATTCTCAAAGTATCCATAGTGATCATTCAAAAATAAACTATACCAGTCTATTTAATTCATGGTTGTATTTATGATTAGGCATGTCACTACATTTTAACAAGATAAACTTTTTCATGCCTTAAATCAATTTCAGCATGATTATAGAAGCCCAAATAGCTTCTTTAAGTAATCTCATGCCTTAATCATCTCAGGAGTCCTTAACCCAATTTTCTAGTATCTCTTATCATCAGTTAGCTTAAACGTAGCTAACTTTCTTTATTATTTTCAGAGACTTAATCATTCTCTAAGATGGACTCCACTCAGAATAGCAAATACTTTACTACGTCTACTAGCAGATTGCCAGTTAAGATAGAAGAGTCTCTTCTTTTGAAAGTTTCCATAACTTTCATATATCTTTTCATTTCATCTGGCTTATCATTGAGACCGTCTATTTATTTTTACTTCAGTCTCAACTATATATGTTTTTACAGAAGTACTCACACCATTAGCACCCACATCTGAAGCTATCAATGGTTCAAGCCTCTGTCTTTCTCATATTACAACTTTGCCACAAGCTCATAAGCTGTGCATTTTGTCGTTGTTGGGTAGTTACTAGCCATAACATCCACTTCTTTTTTTTTCAGCCTTCTGATCCTTTCTTGATCAGCAATTTTCATTGTTAATCTTGACTATTCTTTTCCAAATATGAAATTCACCGACACAGGTGATTCTCAGTCAATATAACATATTGGATTAGGCTCAACATAATAGGACTACCCATATGTATACCCATACAAACAATCATAATATCATAAAGTTTTTATTGAAGAATTTTAAACCAAAGCTCTGATACCAATATTGTCACGACGCCCCTGACGTAGACTGACGTCATGACCGACACAATGTATTATACACTGTACATACACATATACAGTATACAATACACTGTCAGCCTCAACGAACATTCACAATAATTCCCAATATACCACAAATCAAATCAAATCAAATATATATAGATGATCTGTCACACCCTGGGTTGCACAGCGTGCCCCCTACCCAGGTGCGGGCGCACCCCCTCGGGGCGAACGCCTAGCCATTATATATCCACAGTATTGTCTTCATTGGGGTCCACAGAACACTGCACGCACCCAACGACCTTTGTCCTTTCCCTATGCAGAACACTGCACAGTCCAGGGGCCTCCCCCAAGTTCGAACTCGCAACCTCTTCCTCATAGGGTTAGATTTCGCAACTTGAGTATCCATTGAACCATGAACCATGAACCATGAACCATTGGTTTAATGGATACTCAAGTTGCGAAATCTAACCCTACAAGGAAGAGGTTGCGAGTTCGAACTTGGGGGAGGCCCCTGGACTGTGCAGTGTTCTGCATAGGGAAAGGACAAAGGTCGTTGGGTGCGTGCAGTGTTCTGTGGACCCCAATGAAGACAATACTGTGGATATATAATGGCTAGGCGTTCGCCCCGAGGGGGTGTGCTCGCACCTGGGTAGGGGGCACGCTGTGCAACCCAGGGTGTGACAAAAAGGCCTTACGTATACATAAGGCCTTTTTGTCACGCCCCGGCCGCAGCTGCGAGCGCGGGCGCACCACCACAACCTCAGCCGTGTGGCGAACGCCAGCCATTATATATCCACAGTATTGTCTTCATTGGGGTCCACAGAACACTGCACGCACCCAACGACCTTTGTCCTTTTCCTATGCAGAACACTGCACAGTCCAGGGGCCTCCCCCAAGTTCGAACTCGCAACCTCTTCCTCATAAGGTTAGATTTCGCAACTTGAGCAATTCAATGGATACTCAAGTTGCGAAATCTAACCTTATAAGGAAGAGGTTGCGAGTTCGAACTTGGGGGAGGCCCCTGGACTGTGCAGTGTTCTACATAGGGAAAGGACAAAGGTCGTTGGGTGCGTGCAGTATTTTGTGGACCCCAATGAAGACAATACTGTGGATATATAATGGCTAGGCGTTCGCCCCTAGGGGGTGCGCCCGCACCTGGGTAGGGGGCACGCTGTGCAACCCAGGGTGTGACATGATCATTCCACTCACATTCATTCCATTCATTCCACAAATTAAATTCTCACCTGATAAATAACTATGATCATCTCATTCCATCATCCCAAGCATTATATAATATTACCACACAACCCATCTAGGTGATAGTATATCTATAGTATAGTATGTGATAATTATACATATCAAAATAACAAACATATAACTTATTTCCTCCAAGCATACATACACATACCAGACGAAGGCTCACGTGATTATCACTCACAGATTTTTCCTTTTCCCTTCAACTCAATACCTGAAATATTCGAGGAAATGGAGTGAGCAAACAATAGCTCAGTGAATATAGTTCTTGACATGACAATCGCATGCATTTTAGGAAACATGGCATATC
The DNA here is from genome assembly GCA_035771175.1 of Paratinospora sagittata. NCBI lineage: Eukaryota > Viridiplantae > Streptophyta > Magnoliopsida > Ranunculales > Menispermaceae > Paratinospora > Paratinospora sagittata. The sequence goes on along the minus strand of CM069608.1, from coordinate 32,725,357 downwards.
AAATCAATTTAAAACATTTCAAAAGCACATATGCACCATTCATCAAAATAATATACGTGCGCACAATATTGCTCATTCATAAAAAAATTTACCATCTCCCTCATTCAAGGCAAGAGAGCGGGTCTAACCCTTGTATGGTCGTACAAAGTAGTCATAGCCTCTCATTACCCAATTCACAGTCATTTCAAGGATCGCAACCCTTGTTAGGACAGACCTACTGACAATGAGAACTCGTAAAACCTCATCCGGGTGTAATTCCTAATGAAATGACATCTTTACAAACTCCAATTGCTAAAATCAGTTTGCATGATGCATAAAACTCAATGCATTATATATAAATATAACATGCATACAATCAAACATTTTATATGTGTACAATGTCATACAAGAACCAAATCAAGAAAACTATACTCACAGTGGTTACACGGGGTTTCTAAGCCAATATATCCGAGCAACGATAACCGTCCATCATAATTGCTTCCTCAAGAGTATTTATCCATGCACTTGAGCTCTCAATTTCAACACTGAAATGAACCATAGCTTATCATGAGAATCACCATTTCAACTCACCAAAACACTCTTACTAACACTCAAAGTTTCTAGCTGGTTCAACAGCTAAGATGGGGTTATTTCACCATGAAAATACATATGAAACATATGTCATATTCACAAATCATGTTCTTAACATCGAAACGTCCGGAATTCAGTTCTCTACTATTCTATGATCTCAAACAGGAGTTTCATTGGATTCTAATTCCATTTTATTCACTGGATATGATCATAGTACTATTCACGTAGCTGTTCACGTCATCACTATTCATTGGAAACATGTAAATTGTACTAAAAGTGTCAAACGGTCTTCAAAATCATGAACTTAGCATCGATGGACTCGCAACAATCCATTCTACCATTCTATAGCCTTAAACTGGAGTTTCATTGGGAATGGTCTCCCATCTTCACTCTAACTTCCAACAGCCATAAAAGTTACAAATGAACACATAAATTCAATCTAACCACATATTCGAGGTCCCGACAGTCCAGGGAGTGTTTTCCAACCTTCTTAGCGGACTTTCATTCACGTTGGGTCAAAACCCAAATTGTTGAAAACGTCGTAAAAAGTCTCTCACAGCAAAAATTACTCCGCTAGAAAGGTTACATCTAGCTTAGATGTCAATTTTACGATGAAAAATAGCAAAAATAGCTTACCGGCACGTCGAATTTGGCCGCAAATCCGCCGTTTCCTTTTTCTTTCTTCTCTTTCTTTCGTTCTTCTGGACGTTCTTCTTTCGTCTTTCATTCTGCAACTTCGTTTAATTTATTTATTTACTGTTCTGTGAACAGTACCCCGTTTATGAACAAAAACTTAATTTGTCTTTTATTCGAGTACTGTTCATTATTTTTATTTTATTTTATATCTTTTTATTCGTTCTTTTTCTTCATACACTCAATCTACCTGAGGAATACACGTGTTATCAATCAATTTCTATTTAAATCACGTTCCAACTCACTTTTGACATTTTCAAGTTCATTTGTCACATGTACACATTACTTTAAAGGTCCTTATACGTATATTATACATTTTGATATACGCATACTTCAACGTATGTATGTAAGTAAAACTACGAGGTGTTACAATAAATCTTTGACTACGTTTTTGGTGGTCTTCCCCTTTATTTCTGGGGTGCCATGGGCGTGGCGACGGGCTCCACCTCAACTGGTATTTATGTTTGTTGACTCATGACGGCAGAGCTGTTTCTGACTTGCAATGTCGATCCCCATAGACGGCGCCAAATGATGGTGCAAGATTTAATCAACACCAATAGATGATGAGGTGGAGGGAAGATGCTGATCTGGAACTCGTCGGAGGTTGGTTATCTGAGAGAGGGAAAACAAGGAAATACAGGCTATCGTAAGGAACACTGGTGTGGTGTCGACCAAAGACCCTCTGATGCCTAAGTTAGTTCTGAGCTCCGTAGAGTTAGTAGGATTGAACTGAGTCAAGAATTGCTTAGAGTTGCTTACCTCCCCCTTAAGGGTTGTGATCTTTTTATAGAGAAAGCTTGAGGTCTTTGGCCTTGTAGTAATGTCGTTGTAGAATCAGGAATCCAACTCGTGCTGGGAGAGCATATTTGATTTCTGGTAGAATTAGGAAGATCTGGTACGATCTTTATAGGATTAAGATGACTTATCAGCCTTTTAGTCAAACTAGTAGAGTTTTAGGCTTTATCAAAGTCGAATTAGGAGTAGATCCCGAACTTATCGCAGTGGATCATGCCTTATCCTTATCTGATCTGGCGTTCTGTCGTCATACGTTTCGGAGTCGGAGATCTCTACAAGTACGGATCTGTAGTCTCTCATTCTATCTGATCGATACCGAATATTTGGTCTGTAAGAAGATTGATAGATTTTGATCGGTAATTTATGATATGGTATGCCGACCTAGTGCTCTTTAGTGTTGACCTAGCAAACACTGTGAATAATACATTCATCTGGTCAGTAGGACCGAGAATTGCTCAAACTTTGTGCACAGTTGGATAGATCTACATTCTCTATCCAAAACAAGTCGGTACATCAACCTGGTACGTATTACGTCTTATTGTGCAAGACTAACATGACTGACGTGTGTCTTGTGATCAGTATATGGTCCAACAATTTTCAATATCACTAATAATAGTATTCAATAATTTTGTCTCTAAATAATTAACATAACGAAAATTTACGTATATATAACTCTCAAGTTTAAAGTAGCAGTTCCTAGAAACCAAGAGTCCTAAGTTTGAAGCGAGTAAGTCCAAACAAAACAAAAAATAAATATAAAAGTTTGAAGCAAGTTGCTCCTTTTAAAGTTTATAATGTGTGAAGATAAAGAGGAATGGTAGTGTGTGTTTTAAGAGATTAGTTTTCGAAGGGAATATAAATGATGCTGTGAGTTTTCTCTAGCTAGCCTTATACATGTAAATCACAACTTACAACATGTTCAATGTGATCACATGGAACTTTTTTTCTTTTCTACCCCCAATGCAGAATATAATAATAATAAAAATTATTATTATTATTATTATTATTATATTGATTTTTTTCTATTTGTGTTTTTCTTAGAGTTTAATTTTTTTCTATATCTTCTCACTCTCTTCACGATGCTACATTAATATAGACCCCACTCATGGAGCATGCATGTCAAGTCATATGGAACTATTTTGCTTTTCTGAGATGGCCATAAGAAAAGATATTAATAAGAATGCCTTACAGTAAATACTTGTGATTATCTTTTAGCTCAAAAATAAAATAAAATAAAATAAATACTTATGATTATCTTCAATTAACTCCCTTTAGGTGTTCGAAAAGCCCAAATACCCTCAAATCAAAAACCATACGTCACTTTACATACACGTGAATATATTATCTTCTTGAAATGCTTAATAACAATTGACAAAGTAATATTAATATAGACGATCCATTCATTGAGAGGTATGTCAAGTCATATGGAACTATATTTGCTTTTCTGAAAGATGGCCATAAGGAAAGATATTAATTAGATTGCCTTATAGTAAATACTTATGATTATCTTCAATTAACAAGTTGGGTGTTGAATCAGAAACCAAGTCACTTTATATACTCGTGAATATATTTGGTTTGCTGATTTGTCCATCTCTGTTTGGATAAGTACTCTTGCCTCTGTAAATCTTCGAATCTGAAAGAAATAGTTTCACCCTAAAAGAGAAGAGTACACTTGACGGGTGTAAAAAAAAACTGATAACAAAATATATATATATATATATATATATATATATATATTATCTTCTTGAAATGCTTAAAAACAATTAAAAAGTAATATTAATATAGAAGATCCATTCATGGAGATGTATGCCAAGTCATATGGAACTATATTTGCTACAAGTTGGGTGTTGAAGCCCAAATCAAAAATCATGTCACTTTATATACTCGTTAATATATTATCTTCTACCAATAAAGATTGGTTCGTTAGTTCGTCAATCTCTGTTGGAATAGATGTTATTGTCTCTACAAATTCTCGAATCTGAAAGAAATAGTCTCGTCCTAAAGAAGGAGATTGGTTCGTTGGTTCGTCAATCTCTGTTGAAATAGGTGTCATTGTCTCTGCAAATTCTCGAATCTGAAAAAAATAGTCACGTCCTAAAGAAGGTGATGACACTTATCGGGTGTCCAAAAAAAATTGATAACAAAAAAATAAAATAAAAGAATATATTATCTTCTTGAAATGCTTAAAAACAATTGAAGAGTAATATTAATATAGAAGATCCATTTAAGGAGATGTACAGCAAGTCATATAGAGTTATTTTGCTTTTCTAAAGATTGCTTAATTAACAAAAGATATTCATTGAAATGCCTTATAGTAATAATACTTGTGATGATGATATTCAATTAACTCCTTGTCACATATAGTTTTCAATTAACAAGTTGGGTGATCAAATCAAAAAACATATGTCACTTTTACATAAACATGAATATATTATTTTCTTGAAATGCTTTATGACAAATTAACAATTGACAAGTGATAATTCATATATATATATATATATATATATATATATATGGGTACTGTCAACACATCGGATAAGTTTGTTCTGTGCATATTTGTTTGTGGTGCTCCAACAAACTCATGATAATTAAAGCATGCTCCCTTTATAGAGTGGATCAATATTGTATTATTATATGGAAACAAATAATACAACCTCATTGTGATTGTTTCAATGCACCTTCAAGCATGGGTCTACCACCAGTTTTTGTTCTTTTGAATTTTGGGTCATTTCCTCTTTATTATATATTGTCTTGCCAAAATGGGAGTGCCCCACGTTGTTCCTGTTTTTTTTGGCTTATAGCTAGTGATTTCTTTTCTTTTTATTTTTTAATTTTTTGGTGGGAGCTTTAATAAGTGATTTGATCAGCAAAGTACTATATAGTAGCACCCAAAGATAGTACAATGGCTTTCAAGGTTCAAATGTCCATAATTAAGAGTTATTTCTTATTTTTATAAGGTTTTTTTGGTTTTCCATAAGTAGTAGTACCCTTTGGTGTGCGCATCATAAAATAAGATTAATTTTATAAAATTAAATTGAATTAAATTTGATTATAAATGAGATTAAAATAAAAATTAATTAAATTTTTTTTTAAATTTTTTTAAAATTAAAGGAGACAAGAAAAAAAATGGGTGTAATAAACAATCCTATCATTTTTTGTAATTATTTTATTTCGTTGGTAGAAAATACATTAGTAAGGTAAGATAATTTTTATCTCATTTCATCTCATCACTAAAGGATGTGACTATTTTTTAATCTTATTCCGTCTAATTCTGGTTGCCAAACAATTCCTATAGTTACGAGATCAATTTTTGTTCGAGATAGAAGCAGAATGATAGACCTTTTCTAATAAGGTACCTTCAAAATAAGATTCAAACGCTAAAACTTTTATACTAAGGATGAGAGTGTATCGGCCTGAGCATGTGTTTAATGTTTCAGTTAGTGTATATGTTAAGTTAGCAAAGGCTGTCAAGTTAGTTATTCTAGCCTCGTGTAATAACCGTCCACTTGGTAACTTGTCATTGGCTAATATGTAGCTTGCATCTGAAGCTATGTAATAGTATAAAAGGAGGTCATGTATTAGCAATCTTTAATTAATAAAATTCCTGCTCTCTTGATCTCCATTGAAGGAGTGTTTAGTGTTTGTTCTCTGTGTTAAAACAAACGAGACAATTGCACGAGATTTCTTATTGAAATCGACGACTGGGTGAACTATATAAAATAAGGTCCTTTATGTATGCATATTAATAAATAATTTTTTTTTTTTGAATGTCGTGAATACATTAAAAGTTTATAAAGTAAAAAATAAAAATTTTTAATATTTTTAAAATTTTAAATATTTTAAATAACTTACAAAATATTTAAATAAACATTATGATATAAATAAGTAATTAATTAAAATTAAAATAATTTTATATTATAATAAATAATTTTATTTATCATTATAAAACGTGGTTCACATTTAATATAATTATTATATATAAATATTATTTTTAAGTTCAACTTGTTAGCATACACAATACATGTATACATGGGCCCTTAAATATTGGGGGCCGGGGCGGTTGCCTTATGGGCCGTTTCCCAAGACCGGCTTTGATCTTATGCATAAAATTTAATAGTATAATACTAAGAATGACTTTCAAATTTTATCCTCAACCTTTATTTTAATTTATTCTATAAAATTTAGTGCTATTTAAATACAATATTTTAGAGTTATTTAACCCCGGCCCTATTTTTAATTCAAAAAGGACATTTGAAATTAAAGACAATATTCACATTGCAGTGCAAGTTGTAACATAGTAGTTTTTTTTTTTTTTTTCTTATTATATTTAACTATCATTCATTTAAAATTCTACATGCACTTTTTATAAATCCAAAAAAACTTTTAATGATGGATTTGGCCTTACTGACATCCATCTCATTCAAATTATTCTTTTTAAATATTATTAATGGACAAAACATAGACATACATATCCCCACAATCTCGTGACTTGCATTACTACATATCAAACCATTGAATACCGTCCATCATGACTCGAATAATGAGGAAAAGAAATATGCCCTTTTATATATATATATATATATAACAATAACAAGGATAGTAGATTTGCATACTACATTTCAAACCATTGAGTAACTTATATTTTGACTTAAATGATAATGTAAGAAAAAGATGCCTATATATATATATATTAATTTTTATGAGATATCTCTGTATCTTTCGATTATGAGATTAATTTTTGTTCAAAACGAAAGTAAAATAATAGACTTTTTTTAATAAGGACAACTGTAAAAATCAAACCCTGCATTTTTTTATATAGAAATGACATTATGACTCAACTCGCTTTTACTAAGAAGTCAACCACTCTTGGTTATATATATATATATATATAAAAGTTAAAGGTCACACCGCTCAAGCAATTCTTAATTTGGCTTGCTTTCCATATTATTGGGTGCTAGCTCTTATAACTCAAGATAACAAATCTCAGTTCCAATAAAGCCATGCATGATTGAGAACAAGCAATACTGATACGTCCCATAGCTAGCCAGCTGCTTTGGATGCACTATTACTACTACAATTCAAATGACACTCAATACATTATGTGTGAATACATGGGGTGAAGGTGAATAAGCGCCGCGCGCTATGGTGAATGGTTGAGAAGTCGTGCAAAAGCTATAGAGCTTTTAGGTGCGTTGGGGTCACTATAGCACGTGAGGAGCCCAAACAATTGTCCTTGTCAAAATAGGACAAACCCAACATAATTTGAGTTTGACAAAGCTTTTAACAAGGTTATTGATGACGTTCATGTCGTTTTCAGCAATTCATGTAATAATGAATCGAAAAAAAGAAGTAAAAATGTATGTACTTACTACCAGATAAGACCTCATGATAGTCAATATGGGTCCGCTTCACCCATCAATGCATGACGTTTTTCAACTCATCGTTACGATGGTGAAGATGTTATTGGCTGTGAACCGATATTAGGTTATTTACACAGAGGAATAGAAAAAATTGTAAAAAATCCAACAATTATACAATATCTACCTTATGTAACACGTTGGAATTATTTACTTACTAACACGTTGTAACACGTTGGAGATTCTATCAGGCAAGGGGACATGAACATGAAGTCATAGATTAATTAGTTTGAGTCTCGTTAATTGCAGCCAATTATGTGTTTATGTTATGGTCTCAGTTATTTTTGAACTTATAGGTGTTAGTAATTAAAAAAATAAAAATAAAATAATAGAGGGGGATGAGGGTGAAATTAGAGTAGCATGAGTTAGTACTAGTACCCTTTGCAAATTAAGGCTTATTTTTTTAAATAACTTTAGAAAATAAAAAAGAAATTGCTCTTTCTTTCTTTCTTTCTTTCTTTCTATTCTTGAGATAGATTGATGTAGAAATATATAGGCGGGCCATTTATTAGTTTGGCAATAATTGTTTATGCATAAAACAGATCCTTGTTCATGCATTTTTGTTTTCTTTTTTATTCATCTTTTTTTTGCCTTAATTGTCATGGTATAGTTCAATTACTTACTTAATTATCAATGTGAATGAAAGATGCGATCAATCGCATCAAAACGTACAGTCTCCAACAAAAATGAGATCGTACTCTCTAAGCAAATCTCATTTGTTGTCTAATAAGGGTAAATTGTAAGGAAAATGTTCTTTTAATTATATATATATATATATATATATATATATATATATGTTGAGGGTCATGAGATTCGAGTATTAGCTAGCAATAAATGAATGTCTTCTCAGATGCACAATATTAATAATAAAATATCAGACAACGACATACATGTCTCTAATCCACAACTGTTTTAATTTGGATGTGGCAATAAAGTTAAGAAAGAGGAAACTTTGTGTCTCTTAGTCAGTTTTTTTTCTTGTTTTTTTGATACGGCAGGTGATTTTTTGTTTTTGTACGAAATTATTTTTTTTAAATTTAAAAATTTATAGAGCGAAGGACACCTCTCTCAATAAATATAGTTAAAGACGGATTCGAACTCATGATGAATCTGTCAACTATATTTTGTAATTTGCTCTTCGAATTAGCGAATCATACAAGCAGACCTATAGCTTATAAACAACAGAAAGTTAAGTAGTAGCAGCCGTAGGTCATGAATAATAATATGTCATGGTAGCGGTGATGGTCAGATGCTCCTTCATGAAAGAATGTAAAATTAATTACAAATTTAAAATTAGAGCTTTTAGAAGCGTTGGAGTCACTAACACCCAAGAAGCCTATAATTGGATGTGTAAAAAATTTGGACAATCTCCACAAAATTAGGGTTCAAAATAGGCCACATATTCATTTATTTTTAAAAAAAAACATCAAAAAATCAAAGTGATGCGGTGACTCGTATGCGAGTCTCAACTAAAACGCGCGCACACACGCACACCTGATCCGTTGGGTCATCTTAGAACTGCAAACATTGATCAGTTCTAAGATAATCAAGGGACTCGAGCATGCAATCAAAGGGCTCTGGCACGCATGTACTATCATTTTTGCTTAGCAAAAATAAGCGATCTGTGGAACCTTTTTGTCCCTCGTTTCAAATCTACTCATCTTCATATCAACTGTGTTGTATACGGCGATCGATTACAATAAGAACTTCCCACGAATCGAGTTTGAAGAGATGACACAAGGGTTATTTTTTCTCATGTTAATGCCAGCCAACCACACGTTGACACCGCATGTACGATCCTATTGATGAAAAGAAGTTTAGCCAGTGTTTTGAAGGGAAATTTAGGGTAATAAGAGCACCAACTTTAGAAGTTAAGTCAATATCAACAAGTACACATCAAAGTGAAAATGTCATTCTCACCATGTCTCTTGTATTGCGTGTTGAATACGTATGAGAATCCAAAAGATGAAATGGCCTTTTTTTGGACCACCAGAACAACTGGGGTTACATATATATAAATAAATGAAGGAGGGTCCCATGAACCATAGCTAAATGGTGGTAACAAGACAGATGCACTAAGAGACGATTCACTCCAGCTGGTACTCACATTAGCCCAGCTCTTGTGTCTGCCCTCAACCCAAAGTGTTCAGGTTCCCAAGGTGAAAGGGAAGGTTGAATGTTCCATTGTTAATTGGGCATTTATAATTCAACACTAGCCAATACATATAATGTTTAATTTTTGGCATCCTTTCAATATTTCTTGTACCACATGATTATTAATTAGTAGTAACTTAATATACATTAATTTTTTTTAAGAGTTTTTTAAAAATTATTTTAAAAAAAAATCGGTCTTTCTCAATTTCTTCTAAAAGTGAAAAACTATTTTTTTTACTGTAATTTTACTAAAAACAGATATTGTCAAATACTTTTAAAAAATATTTTTGATCATTGTTGAGTCTTCATCTATTAACTAGCTAATTATAATTTTTGAATTTCATAAGCTTCTAACATAGTATCAGAGCTTTTATTTTGTAAGAAGTTGTCGGTGAAAATCTATCTCATGTCAAGATGAGGTTGCACGTTTTATGTATTGCTAGTAGTATTAGTTCTCTTAAATATTTTATATCTTTGGAGATATAATTTAAAAAGTGATACAAATACATAATGAAACCAAACCTTTTTAAAAGTAAAGAATATAAGAAGAAAATTTAGAAAAGAAAAGGTTGGAAAAAAATTATGGGTTCTAGAATTTATCAGGAAAGATGCTAGTGATCATCAAATGTACTTTTAATATTGTTACAGTTATTCTCTCTTTTTTTCTGTATGAAATTAGATTCTGGTCAGGGCAGGAGAAGAATGATAGAGGCAGAAGAAGAAGAATGATAGATCTCTTTCAACAAAAATGCCTTTAAAAATCAAATCTTAAAACTTTTATATACAGATGACTTTGAGAGACTCATTGCGCTTCTATTAATTCAACTACTCATATTCCATCTTACCAATAGATATACCTATTAAAAATAAAAAATAAAAAGACGTTCATGCAACTTTTTGTGATGATTCAAGACTTTTGCAAATACAAAGTACAAATACAACAACAGAGATGTGACAAATATGGTACAACCCCTTGGCCGTAATTTAATGTTTTGCAAAGTTTTCCATACATGGCTGTTCTTTATTTATTTATTTTCTTTTTCTTTTCCACTGAAAATTCCATAAAAGAACATTGACAACAGCCATCTGTTCTTCATGAAACAGCATATGCCCATATGCCCACTTCCTCTTAATTTGCTCTTTCCTTTATAAATTATATATATAGTCGAATAGTCCCATAGTTGAAATTCTTATTTTACACTTTCATGACTTGCTTTACACCCTATTCCATATTCTTCTACATTTCATTTTGCCTCTAAAATTGAAAGCGAATTGACCTCAAACAAAACGACGATACACTTTGAAAGATGAGTCTCTTAATGGATGCTACTGTCCTTGTTTTATTACTTTATATTATTTATTGACATCTCTTACATGAAATTGACTTAAGTTAAATTATTTACCATTTATCTTTAAATTAATTATGATTCTTCTCTTCCTTAAACCTCTCAAACTTTTTTTTTTTTAAAAGAGATGATATTAATAGTTAGTTGTATAACTAGCTTCATCACCATATCATACTCTTGGAGAGGTATTGAACTTTAAAATAAAACTCAAAAAGAAAAAAGAAAAAAAATTATCCTTTATTTTATTTATTTTTTGTTTATTTATAAAATTTATTATATTAAATCACACACAGGTACAAATCATTTAAAATTAACAAATTAAAGATAAGGACAGTCGCAACTATTAACAAGTTAATGTTAACAGTGAGGCCTAATAGTACCGCAACAAAGACTCTAATAGAGCTACAACAAGTACTCTTCATTTTACATGAGGCCGAGGAGATTTAAACTTTCACATTATAATTAATAAGGGGTCGATATCTGATTGAATGATCTAGGTACCATTCATTGACACGTTTTATTTGAGAATGTATTTTAAAATAGTTCATCTTCCAAATGGAATATAAATAGAATTGAACTCCAGGTCTTGAGTTCGAACTTAGGCGTACCCCTATTTATCTATTTCTATTGGGAGGGTCAACCTAAATGCCTTTGTCATGCCCAAGTCTGAGAGGATGCCTTTGTCATGCCCAAGTCTGAGAGGATTAGTTTCGGCCAAAGAGAAGGAAGACACATTTCGAATGCCGAAAAATTAGTATAAAAAAAAAAAACATTTTTATATTTCACTTACTAGAATATTGTATTAGAATTACCTGCTTCTTAATTGGTTACTTTCAAAAAAAATTGAAAATTGATTAGTGTAATTTAATTTGTTTGGGTAAAATAAAAAGGTGGTGTCCCAAGTCATCTTACATGCGCATTTTGAGTAATAATTAATCCATTTGTTTAGAGATCAAATTAGATAGACCATCCAACCTAAAATATTTCTCTTATTTTTATTGAAAAATAAATGCAATTATGATAATTAATAATAATTCCTTGCATGGCATGTTACATGCATGTATTTATTTGAAGGTCACTAAATATATAAGAGTTATTTTGTTGTAAATTCTATTTCGTTTAAAGATAGTGATATTGTTATGATATGTGAAATTGACAAATTAAGAAAAGGTAGTTTAATTTTGACAGTATTTTGTTTTTTTTAAGATATGAATAAATAATATTAATAATACAAAATCGCCTTTAAACAATTGGTTGTTAGAAAATTAATGGTTTCATTAATTTTAAAATACCAAATGTTCACTTTGTCTATTACTATAAAGTTATAATTTTGGTTTAAAGCACAACTATTTACTAAGTTATGTATAAACTGTTTTGTTTTTTTTTTTAATGATTGATTTTTCTTAAAAATTTAAAATCATCAAATTATTTATTTTTACTAGTCATAAATACATGAATACAGTCAAAGAAGTATGCCATTTCTTCATTTTTAAAATTAACATTTCAATTATAGTAAATAAAAAATATATATAAAAAATTATGTGTCACATGCCATATTCAGTCTTCTAGATTGTTCTTTTATCTTGACATCATAAATGGATACTTTTTTTTTTATTTATTTTTTAAATGTGGGGATTTAAATTCAAATTGTAAAGTGAGATAATATAATGGTTGCCCATATTGGACAAAAAGATTCCAAATTATTAGAAAGAATTCTGTATAGAATCTATCTTTTTAAGTCTCACCAACTAATTTCTTTCTTTTTTTCTTTTATTTTTTTCTTTATTTAATTCAAGATTTAGCAGCCTTTAATTATATACAGTACTTTTTGGTAGCTGGCTTATTTACAGTATAAATAAAATTACAAAATAATAAGAGAGAAGGTGCTTTATACCCTTCTCTCTATCAAATATAATTGTAAGCATTACTTAAACATGAATTCAAAAATTAAGATTCAAAGAATCATTATTAAGATTCAAAAATTAATAATTATTATTAAGATGATGGCATATACAATATACATGATGTGATATGATTTGTGTATTATATACATTGATGTATTTTATATGTTAGATTAACATCATAACTCTAGCATTATCAAAAGTATTGTCAATATAACTAACAGGTGGTAGCTCAGTTGGTCGAAGAACTGAAAATAAGTAAGATTGAGATTCGAGTCTAGAGTTTGAGTCCGGGCGTATCCTCATTTATCCGTTTCTTTTGAGAAGTGTCTCTGTCATGTCCGAGTTTAAAAATATTAATCTCGCCCAAAAAGAAAGAAGACACCTTAAAAAATTGATAATAATAATAATAAATAAATAAAAGTATTGTCCAAATGGCAAATCCGAGGCAAATTATTTTTTATTAATTTATTTTTGGTTGATGGGATGATCTGATATATTATCTACTTCTAGAAGATATTATATGATTAGATTTTTGACGGATGATGGTAATGTTGATAACCTATAGGGAAAGATGATGGACAAGTTACTAAAGAGAAGATACTCAAAATCTCATTAATTAGAGCACTCAAAATTATTTAAAAGAATATTAGTCACTTAAATTCGCTCTTAATGATATAATTGAGCTATGTACTTAAAATTTCAAGTGAGTGGTTGAGATTTGGAAGATTGATTTCAACTTAATTATAATTAGAAAAGTAATAATAAAGAATTAAGAAAAGACGCTTTGTATATTCTCTTGTAACATCATCAAATTGATGAACAGTAAATAAATTGACATATAATATACAATGAAGAATATTACAAGAATCAACTTCTCTTTGATGGGATAAAATTTAAGTACATATATTAATGAGTGCAAATGTTGAAAAAAAAAATTGAGATGACATGATGGGTGAAAGTTAATATGATCATGTATGCAATTCATATTTGGAAGAAAAAACCTATAATTCCAAAATTATATAACGAAAATACAATCATAAAAATCTTCACCTCATATATATGATCTTTCCAAATGAACAAATGTAATACATATTACTGTTCATTGAAAGAAAATCTCTGCAATATCAAACACAATTAATGCAGATCTTTATCAAAATGTTAATTTTTTTTATAATATATATTATCTTACATCAATCCGAAGATTTCACACACACATATATATATATATATATAAATATATGCGTAATGTTTAAAAACACACATTTCTAACAAATTTTCTTGACATCTTTTTTTTAAATCATTTTCTTGACATTATACTTAGAATTGTTGGATTGCCTTGAATCACGCAATCAACGTATAATTTAAGATAATCCAACAACTCTCACGTACAATATCTTAAAAAATGTATATATATATATATATACAAATTTTGGCTTGACGGTTGAGGCAACGTTTATTATGATTTAGTGGTAATAATTTCAAATTGGAAAACAACCTATTTATATATAGTTAGGTTGTTTGTATTGTTCATTCTCCACACCCTATAACAATAAGAGCCCCATGCATTAGATGCATTTTTTAATAATTTTATTTAACATCAAGTAATTAATGTTTTGTAATTGAAAACATTCATAAAAAAAATGTGGAATGATATATGCTATACTTCATGCAAATATATATATATATATATATATTGACATTTAGGAGGTGTCATCTTTTCTTTTGAACGAGACTAATCCTCTTTAATTAGGAAATTACAAAAGCGTTTGAGCTAGCCCTTCTAATAAAGACAGATAAATAAGGGCACGCTCAAATTCAAACTCAGTACCTAAATTTTATTTGTATATATTGAAAGCATGTCAATCTAGTTGTGTATTTAAAAAAGTGAAGGAATATAGCCACCAACCAACAATCATTATTAATTTTTTTATAAGGAAATGTTGGAATATCTTATTTTGTTGTGGGCACACATTCTACTTATGGTACCACAGAATCTTATTGCCCATTTGGTTTCAAACATAGTATTTTCATAGTATCAACATAATTTGCATATTTTACTCCTAATAATAGATTGTTCTAAGAAAGAATAAGAATGAGTTTATGTTCAAAATTCCTTTGATTAATGCTGTTATTTACTGTTGCGAATACACATTGATGTGTTGTTATATGAGACACTTAAACACTACAGTATTATTATTATTATTATTATTATTATTATTATTATATATTTAATGAAAACATGTATGATTTAACATTGCTCTAAAAAATTAGAGGGTGAAAAAATTAAAAAGAGAAATACTTAAAAAACTACATTATTTTTGAGATATGTTAATTAAAAGTCTATTATTTGATTAGAGCTTATAAAAATAATATCTAAATTGCAAACTAAACAGACAAAACAAGCGTAATTATTTTTCTAAAAAAAAGAAAAAAAGACAGCAGCGTTCGAAAAGCAGGACTGAGCCTCTCTCTATATAAACTTGCTAAATGCAATCGAAAAATGCAAGGTTTGGAGTTCCAATACATAACAAAACACGAACGAAACTCTAAAAAAAACGTGAAATTATTCTCTCTTCTTCTTTTCTAATTGTTTCTTCATTTACTCTGTTTCGCTCGTCTCTTCTCTTCCTAAAACTGTCTTAACTAAACTCACAGAAATAAACAGAGTGAAGAAGAAGAAGAAGAAGAAGAATCCAGAAACTCAGCCATTAAAGCTCTGCTTAAAGAGCTCTGTTTTCACAGAAAAATGTACGCCGAAACTGGTCTTTTGTTCTCTTATTTCCACAACTTCTTGAGAGAAGTTCAGCCTTTCGACGACTTTTCCTCGTACATCCACAAATCCAATGCTTCTTCTGTAATTAATCTCTTCTTCTTCTTCTTCTTTTGCTTAATCTGATGCTTCGTGTTCTTAACTTGGCTTGGCTTTCTCTCTGTGTTTCTGCATTTTGATGACTAGATCGCGATAAAGATTGTGTTATATTAATTCTCTTTTTTTATTTGAACTTTTTAAAGTATTTCTTAGGGTTTTAAGTTTCACTTTGTTAGATACAAATCTTGGATGAATGAATTAGAGTCTTCTCTTTCTTTTTTCCTGTTTTGGTTGATTTTTAGCTGTTTTTAGTAGCTGTGAAGTAGAATTTCTTGATCCTGTTTGTCTACCTCAGCTTAGCTTTACCTTAATAAACAAATCGAACTCTTATTATTATTATTTTCATATTTTGTGTCTTTTTGATGGATTTGATGCGACTGTGGTGTGTTATGCGTTCTCCGTTATGTTTAACGGCGCGTGGAAAACACTGAAATCGACACTTTATTCCTTTTTAAGTTTTTTGTGGCTGCTGATGTGTGAACGCTCGTTGTTTAGGAAATTAGGATTCGCTTCTTTTCTCCGCACTTACGGAGATTAAAGAAGAAGAACAAGTAGAATAAAAAGGCTATTTGCCGCCTACTTTCTGCGTTTCTAATTGGCTAATTTGCAGAGAAGAGTACGCTTCCATTTTTTTTTTTTTTTTGATAAGAACAATTTAATAGTGGTATCTTGATTGTGGAAAACAACTTACATTTTTTTAATTGACAACGTGCTTACCAGTGATCTATCTGTCTGACTTTGTTTTTTTGATCTCTTTGATATGTATTTTTAATCTTAAATGATAAGTGAAGTTTGATTTTCATTTTAGAGGAGCCAAATCCTATCTATTTGTGGAATGGAAAATTTGAGTGTTTACTTGCTTGAATCCTTTAGAAAGGAGCAGTAAATACATGTTTATTGCTTTTTCTTTGATTGGTAATTGGTGAATTGCATCTTTCTTATGTAATTATTTAATGGAAATCTTATATGGGATAAAGTGACTGATAATGTTTTGTATGCTTTCCTTCTTCAAACACCCTCATATTTGCATATGCCTAAAGCGGCAAAGATAGGATCAATAAACCGGAGTGTACTGGCTAGGTGGTTTATGTATTTTTCAATACCAGTTTTGTGGAATTTGGAACTTTTTGAACCATGGAAAGCATGCATTGAATTTCACATAATTCCCCAAGCCTGAATCTTCCATAAGATGGTTGTACATGGTGTATATTTCGTGTATCGAGGACCTTTCGACTTGTTAATACAGTCTTTTCCCTTGTGTAAAAAAAAAAAAATCCAGTTACAGGGCAAAAGATCATCTACTTGCTTTTCCTGATCTTTTTTTTCTCCAGTGTATTACTCATTGATCCAAAAAGAAAGAAGAGAGTGATTAGTGTTATAAGCATGAGCTTTCTTTGTAAAGTCAAGGAAGCATCATGTTGTTGATTTAGGTGTGACTATGGTCATGTGACATCATTCTATACCTCAATGTTAAGCTAATAACTGCACAACCTGGATGATTCTAAATAAAAATAATCTGATGAGATTACTTTTGCTACTCAAGTTTTTGACTGGCTGGTGTTATATATATGTTTTCAACTGTTAGGCAGCAAGTTGATCCCTCATACTCTGTAACTTTGCATGGTCTCACTACTACAATTTACAATATGCATTTGGATGGACTGCCAATTGTAACATCCATATCACTGATCACACAACCAACCTCTAGCATGGTCTTTTAACTAGGCACCTGCTTCCATGACTTCCGATAAAGTTTGTGCAACCAACATGGCTAATAACCTTCTTAACAAGGACAAAAAGTATGGTTGTTGGTTTCTAACATAGGTTAGGCCGTTTGGCGTTCTTAACACTGCATCTTTTAGAAGTAAATCCTTCCCCGTCTGAAGACACTGATATGGTAATACACATCTAATGGGATATAAAATATATATAGCAAGTGAACCATAGTTTTTAAAATGTGAAATAATAATACAAATGGTATGTAAAGTTGTAAACAAACATTCTACACCACGCATTAAAAATTTAGATTTCTAAAATAATTCGGAAGATGGATGTGATTAATTGTCTTTTGAAGGCCAGTTATTTATAGTTCATTAAAATGCATGGTGACGTTACCCTACATGGTGGTTGTATACTTGTATGTGTTTATGATCCTTCTTTAAAGGGAATTTGTCAATGCATTGAACCATAGGATGCCTGTGTCAACTTTCACTGCCAAAAATCCCCTCTCCCCCCTTTTCTGCTCTTTCTTTTATTTTTGTCTTTTATTTTTTATTTTTCCTTATTCAAGAATGACTGTAGACTTATTCAACCTCTTCAACCAGAAGATTTTAACTGATCATACATGTCCATTTGTCCTTGTACCTGATACTATTGCAGTTCTTGAATGATTTGAATTTCTTATATTGATGAACCGTGCTTATTTCTTCCTTGCTGTTTCATATAAGTTTTCTGTTTCCATGACCCTGGATCAAGGGAATGACAACAATATGTTGAGTATCATTATAAATTTGGGATGTCTTCCCCTAACATCTTGGTTTTTTTATCATTACAGAACTGCCCAGTTCAGACCTCCACCATATCTGAATATGATCTGGGAGGAGAAGGAGACCTGTTCAAAGCTCCAGAACCAATCATTGAAGAACCATCAATGGGCATTGATCCAATGGCTGCTGCCATTTCAATGATATCTTTTGGCGAAAATGTGACTTCCCCACAGACGGTGGATGTTGTTGATATTGGGTCAATTCAAAGTGAGCAACTGTTGAGTGAGGTTTTATATGAATGTGAGAAGGATCTCCTGGAAGAATCTGCCATGGAGGAACCACTTACTGAGATCCCAGACATCAAGATACCTGGTGTATGCATGGAGGTGGATCCAATTTCAGATAAAGATGGGACTAATCCGGAGAGTTCATTCCATGAAAGTGTTAGTTCTGGTTGCCTTAGCTCAATGGAATGGATACGTGAGGGTCCATTGAGATCTGACTTTTTGGAAGATTTCAGAATTCCTTATGGCATGCGACGGGCATACAGTGAAGGGGACATGCAGGTTAGGATTTATTAGTCTCACATGCTGTTTTGCCATCGTTATTTTCTTTTATTCTTTCCTCTCTGCTATTTCTTTAGGCTAGTTTGTTAAATGATATTCCTAGAAATATTATCAAGAAAGAAATATATGTTTATGATTGCATAAATATTTCTTTGTGCCCGTTGCATTGAGATGAAATACTAGAACCTGTTGATCTCACGTAATGCTATTGACATGTTATTTATTTATTTTTGGAAACAAAAAAAATTAGACATGGTTATTTTTCCTTACAAGTTTGACAAAGAGTATTGTTATGTTAGAACTTAGAACTGTTCAGTTAGGTATTTTTCCGCTTTATGGCTTTGGTACAAAAAATGTAAAGAACAATGTGAAACAGATACCGTATACATCAGTCACGTCTAGAGCCGCTGTTTTGTCGTTTTTATGTCAAAAAGTATAGAAGTTATATTATATGAGAGCCAAGACTACTGAATAAAACATGGTACACTAGATTTTTTCTGCTTTTTTGGTAAGCTTTTCAATTTAAAGACTCTGATTGAGCTGAAGTTTTAAATGTGAGAGAAAAAGAGGTAGCCTTCTACTTGTGTTCAGGTTTATGTGCCTCCTAATTTTAGTGGACATAAGTTTGTCATTCTGCCTAGCATTTGCCGTATTTGCGTCAGGCCAGTAATGAATGTGCATATCGAGAGCTTATAATACATGCCTGGCCATTTCCACAAGATGTGGGGATGGGATCATTGATTTTAAGTTTTGCTGACAGACTCTTGGCAGTGGCCATACCAGTATCATTCGTTCGCACTTTGAACGGACAATGACAATTGGCAACTGCACTATTGAAGAACGCAGAGAAAAGCTCACCAGATACTGGAAGAAGAAGACTAAGAGGAATTTTGGTAGGAAAATCAAGGTATGTTATTTTTATCATTCACTAGTACTCTTGAGTAGTTTCTTCCACTAATTGCTAGAACAGATTTCGTTATTTTTGCTTGCCATATCTGATTATACTGGAATGTTAGGTAATAAAGAAGCAATATGTTAATAACTTTAATAAATTAAATGTGAAAGAAATGCAAATGTTAAAATAGATATATGATAAAACATTAAAGCTAAAATTGGAAATGAATATATTCGAGAAATGGTAAGATTACCTCAATTGGAGATGAAATGATAGAAAACTAAATACAATGGTTTGGACTCATAACAAATACCATTAGATGCATCATTTAGAAAAAAAAGTAACATACTAACAAGTAATAGTAACAACAGAGGAAGAGCAAACTTAAAATAATACTAATAAAGATTTTAAGAAAGATTGAACTACATGTAATATAAACATAGACTTGGTCCTTGATAAAGCACATTTGTGTAAGCAAATTTATGTGGATCCCATGTAACAGTTATGCTTAGTTGAGTACAAAGGTTTTATTGTTGTATTATCTCAAAAAGCACATGAATCAAAACTTGGCAATTTGGAAGCTAAATCTGTTCATTGAAAATATAAATACAGCTGTTTTAATTGGAAAAAAAAAAAGACACTAATACTAATAAACCATTTCTTTTCTTTCAGTACGCCTGTAGGAAAGCGCTAGCGGACAGTCAGCCAAGGGTGCGAGGAAGGTTTGCAAAGACTGAAGCATCAGAGGTTTCAAAGAAAATTAGCGTGTAAAGAATTTTGCCATGAAGTTACTACCTTCATGACTAACTTCAATGAAAGCTTCAGCAGCAAGGCAATAAACTGCAGAACCATCTGAACCATCATGTGGATTCAGAAGAAGCTCTGTCAGGGTTTTGCTTGATCAGGTTAGAATTCTCCTAAACCCTGCCCCTTAACCTTTCTTGTCTGTGTAATAAGAGCTGTGGATGAACATTGCCCCCTGCAATATTGTACATGAGTTTGTTGAATAAAAAGCAACTCAGAGCTTATTTCTTCCTCTTCTACATCTGTTAACAAGTTGCCATCTTGTTGTCTATAACCGTCTTGGAAGATGTAGCAATCCTAAAGACGCAAATTATTTTGTTTTTTGAAGGGAAAAGGAAAGAACAATATATTTGAAAGGGCATTTGTATTTGTCACATTGCTTCACTAAGTGTAAGCTTTATTCATGCAAAAATTGCTTGGTTTTAAATTGGAACACCATATTGAACTCGGTTTGATTTAATGGCCAAAAACATGACATTACATATAGGTGGTGTGACAACGCAAGGGTTTAAAAATATCTTATATCTAGTGAAGATCAGATTTATGTGTGTAAATATATATATGGAAAATAATAATTTAATTATAAAAAGTTATAATTATACATATATATTTATTAAATTATTTATTACATATTTTGAAACGGGTAAAACAGAGCATATGAGGCTTGCCTCGTTTATCCATTTAAAGCTTGAACTGAGTATGGGGTTGTGAGCTTCGGCCTATGAGCAATCTTAACAATGCACACATTTTCAACTTTTCCATATAATTTTAGCCTAAATGATCGAATTGTAGTATAAAAGGGGTTTTCCCTAGTAGATGCATGGTTTTTGAGATAGTAAAACCACAAACCACATGCCCCAATGTATTCATTTTACCAAAATTTTATTTATTTATTTATTTATCAGTATTCTTTATTTTATATATAATTATAAAGAAGGGTTTCGCACAATGATGGTCCATTGTGACCTAAAAGGTCCCGTGTTTAAATCCGATTCATGTGGCGGTGAAGTAAGACCGTTTATATTGTCTTTTTCTCAAATTCTACTAGAACCGGCAGAAACCTCTTACAATAAATATGCTCCATTTTTAGAATTATGAATATTTTGAATTATAGTCACCTATAATTAACATTTATATTATAAATAAGAATAACTTGTATGAATTAAATAAAATCAACATTTATTTAAGATCAATATTTATTTACTTGTATGAGTTCATATTTATTCTTAACTATATCAAAGGCTAAGTTAACATTTATATTATAAATAAGCATATTGAAAATAAGGTCAAGTGTTTTATAAATCAAACTTAAAAGTATTTTCTTTTATTTATTTATTTAAAATAAAGTTGCTCAAACAATGAGCTATTTCTCAAAACCTTTTTTTTTTTTTTTTTTTCTAAATTTTATTTTTGTGGTTGCATCCTATACTGAATCACCGTCCAAATATAATGAAACTGTTATTGCTTAAGAAGGGTGTAATTGTATGGGGTTTTGACTTGATTAACTTAATTAATTAAAATTATGACTCTAATACTAAGCTTTTAAAAGTAATGATCCATATACCCAACTTTCATCAGTAAACTGCCACGTGGACAAGCACTGACGTTTTTTTTTTTTGCCACGTCGAAATTCAATACAAAAAAATTCTACTGAAATGAAAAGACACTTTCAATACAAAAAAAAAATTCTATGTTTTAGTACAATTTTTTTTTCTTTATGTTTTTTCTTCTAAGGTAAGAAATTCTTATACCACTGGATTTTTTTCCTACCCGCAACACTTTGAGTGAATCCCAATACCTTCCTCCCAAGAACCCCTGGAATCAACGGAACCATGCGCTCCTAAGTCTCTGTGAATTTTTGACTCCTCAACCGAAAGTTTTAGTTCAATTGAACTAAATAGACTTAGAAAGCGCGTTTGAGGCAACCATGACCAATCTATAGGGTTTTCTTTTCGTCCAACGCTTTGAGCGAGTCCCAATACCCTTCCAAGAACCCCTAGAACCCCCGAAACCGACAGAACTCCTCTCCCAAGCCCCAGTGAATTTTTGACCCCCAATTAGAACTTTTAGTTCAATTGAACTAAATAGACTTAGAAAACGCGTTTGAGGCAACCAGGACCAATTCCCCGGCTTTTTTTTTTCGTCCAACACTTTGAACGAGTTCCAATACCCTCCCAAGAACCCCGGAACAGACGAAACCCCACTCCCAAGCCCTGGTAAATTTTTGACCCTCCAACCGAAACTTTTAGTTAAATTAAACTAAATAGATTTATAAAACACGTTTGAGGCAACGGGGAACAATCCGTCGGTTTTTTTTTCATCCAACACTTTGGGCGAGTCCCAATACCCTCCCAAGAACCCCCTGAACCGACGAAACCCCTTTCCCAAGCCCCGGTGAATTTTTAACCCCCCAACCATAACTTTTGAGAACCGTTCTCAAAGATTCGATGTGGGCATTGTGGACGTGAGGGTCACAATCGACCCCGTTGTCCAACTCGTCGTGAAAGGGCCGCCTAAAATTTAGTTCGATTAAATTAAAAGTTTTGGTTGGGGAGTCAAAAATTCACTGGGGCTTAGTAGCGGGGTTCTTGGGAGGGTATTGAGATTCGCTCAAAGTGTTGTACGAAAAAAAACCCAACGGATTGGTCCGGGTTGCCTCAAACGCGTTTTCTAAGTTTATTTAGTTCAAATGAACTAAAAGTTCCGGTTGCGGGGTAAAAAATTCACCAGGGCTTAGGAGAGGGGTTCTGATAGTTGCATATTTAGATTAGTTTTAGAGCATGTTTTAGGACATTTCATGCATTAGTTTGATGTATTTGTGTTAGTTTTAATACATTTGATAGTTTAGGAATAAATTGGTTTTGGTGCATTATTTTGGTTTAATAGTTTATAATTTGATTCATTATATATTTGAGTGTGTTTTTTATTTGATTTGCTTTGTTTTGTAGGTATTTAGATGTGTTAGTCATGGTTTTGGATGATGAAAACATGTTCTAGAAGTTGCCAAGGAGAAGCATGAAGAACCCAAGTCAGAAAGGAGCGAAAATTGGCTAATTCTACACAAAAAGAGCAAACATCAACGTTCTAGGCACCGCAGCGCCAGGCACGGCGCCGTCACTGTTCATGCGATCCAGGATTTTTGCAATTTTAGTAAGTTTTTCTCCACACTTTCTAATTCCAATTTTTGTGAACGACTTGGGGCATATAATATATCAAAATTTAGGGTTTTGGAGGAGGAATACATTGGAGAAAAGAAGAAGATGGCTCGAAGATGAAGAACGCGAAGATTCAACCTTCTAGGAAGAAGATTCAAGTTCCAAGTTCTAGAGTTTGATATTATGTTTACTTTAGAGTTTTTCTATTATGTTTTGTGTTTGTTTCATCCAAAAGATGAACTAATTTACTATTCTAGAGAGGAGATGGATCCTAACCTGAACTTCATGGTTTAATTTTAGATTTTGCTTATTATTAATGAAATCTCCATAGTTTATTTATGATTCCATGCACTTAATGCTTTTGGTTTATTGGCCACAAATCGAATGAACCTAGACTTGGAAGGCGGCACTTGAGAGAGGGTTTTCTAGGTTGGATAAGGGGAGTTATGACATGAAATAGTTGTAGAATCGAGAGGTTTACAAGGTTTCATGAGGTTGTAGGAAAATCATGAAACTTAATGGGTTATTGAGAATTAGGGTTTTATCGAGAGATTGAATCTTGTTCTTGATGATACGTTCTAATTCGATTCTCGAGAGAGGGAATTAGAGATGTGCGGATTTGACTTATAGACTAAGAACTTGATTTGATAATAAGCGCATCTAAGTTATATGATTGAAGGTTAGGTGAAGTCAAGTCTCTAGATATTCTCATATATTTGATATCTCCCATATTCTATTCGTTTGATTTGAATTTTAATTGCATTTTAATTATTGAAACTCTACCATTTGATTAGCTAGATAAAGTTAGAAATTAGTGAAAATGGTAATTGATAAAGTAAACTGTCCCTGTGGATACGATAACCCGACTCACTGTCGGTATATTATAACTTGACTGTCGTGAGCTTGCGATAAATTCATGAATAGGTTTCGTCGGTTCCAGAGGGTATTGGGACTAGTTCAAAGTGTTGGATGAAAAAAAAACCCGACGGATTCCTCAAACGCGTTTTTTAAGTCTATTTAGTTCAATTGAACGAAAAGTTCCGGTTGGGGGTAAAAAATTTATTGGGGCTTGAGAGAGGGGTTCCGTCGGTTCCAGGGGTTCTTGGGAGGGTATTAGGACTGGCTCAAAATGTTGGACGAAAAAAAAACTCGGCGGATTGGTCCCGGTTGCCTTAAACGCGTTTTCTAAATCTATTTAGTTTAATTGAACTAAAAGTTTTGGTTGGGGGGTCAAAAATTTATCACGGCTTGGGAGGGGGGTTCCGTCAATTCCGGGAGTTCTTGGGAGGGTATTGAGATTCGCTCAAAGTGTTGCGGGTGGGGAAAAAATCCAGTGCTTGTCCACGTGGCATTTTACTATTAAAAATTGGGTATATGGGTCATTATTTTTAAAAGCTTGGTATTAGAGTCATAATTTTAATTAATTAAGTTAATCAAATCAAAATCCCGTAATTGTAGGGCTCTCTTTTCGTGAGATAAGGTCCACATAGACTTTTAGTTGACCTAAAAGCTATAGCCGATACAACCAATAATGCATATTAAGCTATCATTAACAAGACTAATAAAAGAATGTTAGTTAAAATAATGCCAATTGATTGTTAAAACAAGTTCATGTTAGGTATGTGTGGACCGAAATAATAGTCTCACATCGGATATGAGCAAGTTCATTACATAAAATATAAGTTGAGATCTCACCTTCATTAATACCAAAGCCTTTAGAGTAAAATCTCATACCTAGACCCAAAGGTAGTTAAGTTGGACATAATATTAATATTAATAGAGATCCAGCTCGCCCAACATATCATTAGGTAAGATTGATATATAAATTTAATGCATTCCTTCAGCAAGAAACTATAAAATGTCTATCTTGTCCTAATGCCTCCCTTTGCCTATCTTTTCTCTCTTTTTCACCTTTCTAACTGTCCTAATGCACCTATAAGCCACTTCTGTTTTTTTTTTTTTTTGAGAAAAAACAAGTATATTTATTAATAGTACTAGGTAAATAACTTTACAACCATAAATAGAGTGCCAAAGCGAAAACATCGGCTGCGAAAGCAGCCCAACACCCAAATAAACCAAATCAGCCCAAAACTACTCCATCATTATAACATGCAAAAGTACCAATTGCGATACCAATCTAACACTGTGAATCCACCTGAAAATTTTGATGAAGCTACTCACCCTACTGCCAGTAACAACACCTCATCCCAAAGCCTCCATCGGTCTTTCAAGAGATTTTGAAAGATTCTTCTATTTCTCTCAAGCCAAATCACCCATAAAGATGCAAAAGACATGATCTTGCCTACTTCCTTATGCTTCCTAGAAAGGTTAGAAAACCTAGGGCATGCAAAACATTCTTCAATTGTAAGAGGGGGAAAAAAGGAACCATTGCTCACATTTGACCATCTTTGCCATAAGAACCAAATCCACTCACACTCAACAAAAAGATGATCAACATATATAAGCCACTTCTTAAATCAAGATCCCTCATACAACCTTGACCACCCTTCTTGGAACTTCCATGTCCCAAGAAATCTCACCATTAGAGAAGAGACTGAAATTTGTTCCCTATTATCTAGGATTGACCAGGTTAGATTTCACCTAAAGGTGGCAATTCGTGTTGTCGTGTCGTAATCGTGTATAATGAAATATATTATAAACTCAAACACGACACGTTTAAATAATGTGTCATTATATGTAAATTCAAATCCGACACGTTTAATAAACAAGTTAAACAGGTTAACTTCTTTGTAACCCTTAGAGCTTAAACAAGTTAATTATAACCTATTTATCATATATAAATTTTAAATTAACATATAAATAAAAAATTTAAAATCATAATTATACAACCATATAGTAAAGACCAAATAAAATATTATAAAGTTAGAGTTTCAACATATGATATAAAATATTAAAAAGTCTTTACACATAACATAAGTCTCAACACAAAATATAATTGTGTTAAACGAGTTAATTTCGAATTTAGCAGGTCGACCTATTTTGACTTAAAATTTAATCGTGTCTAATCAGGTTTAACCTATTTTGACCGGCACCTATTTATGCAAAACCCAAATTCATTTATTTCGTGTTGGTTTCGAGTTGTGTTATCATGTCGTGATCTGTATTGTCACCCCTAATTTCACCCCACATCAAGAGATTCTTTTCTTTTTTCCCTGATAACTCAGGTTCTTACTCTTGCCAATCCTTTTTCCACTTTCTAACTGAACCTACATCTCCCCTGAACCCTTTATATTGCCTTCAGATCTGGAGAACTCCAACTCCAAATAGAATTAGAGTGTTTGGTTGGCTTGTGGCTCTTAACAGAATCTGCGCACAGGACTTGATGCAAAAACGACTGCCACTTTGTTGCCTTTCACCTCAATGTTGAGTGCTGTGTTTTCAGGGACCTTAGACAATTCAACACATGTTTTTCAATTGCTCTTTCTCGCTGCAGGTTTGGCAACTGTGGGCTAAATTGTTGCCTGGAAAGTTTTCAGCACCCTTATCTTGTGAAAACTGTTTTTTGTTTAATCATGTCAAAGGTGTGAATAGAAGATGTAGAATTATTGACAGCGTCATATCAATGGCTGTCTTATGACCATATGGAGCGAGCGAAATAGTAGAATTCTCAGGGACGTTTCTACCGATGAGGGTCAGGTTGGGGAGTCTTCCAGAATGATTGCTGCATCTTGGGTTAGCTCTTCAAAGTTAGGGGCAGGTTCCTCCTTTGTGGAGTGGTTTAGAAATTGGAATGCTCTAGTGTGAGTGGCTGTTGTTTTTGTTTTGTGGTGACATGTAATTTGGGCTGTTCTCGGGGCTGTTGTTTGCTGGTGAGAGCATTCCTTATGCTCCCATTTTTGCTACTCATTTTTAGTAATATATGGTATTTTATTTCTTCTAAAAAAGAAAAAAAAATGTCTATCTTGTCATTTTAACTGAAGTCTTAGAAAAAAAGTAAGTTTGCAGAAGCCAGTAGGTGTTGCCTTATCTTAATGCTTTTTAACTTTCAAAGGTCAATAAAGAGACTACTTGGAAGTTCTTCCTAAGGGCTCTCATTTGCACTATGTATTGTTGCTCATGTACGTGTAATCATTTGATACATTTACTTATATAGGGTTAGTAGTTGGATCATCAATATCGATATAACTTCAAAAGTTCAGTTACCTTTATATGGACTTACAATTTTTTCTTATTTATTACTTATTGGCCTAACAAATTTAAAGAAACTATCGTAGTGATAGCCAAAGCCACTTCAGTCAATCCTAATCAATATGACATATGGTGAACGGTGGAGGTTGGATGTGCTAAATTAACGTAGCTTCCTTATGTTCACAAAATCACTTTTTTATTTTTATTTTTTTATCACAAAGTTGGGTAGCCTCGATGAATGAGAGACAGGATATAAGTCGTGGTTGAGTGACGAAATCTCAATTTTGAATCCGACCTCGTGCCCACACTTATCCGCCTACTTTGAAAAGGACACCCAACAACCTCTGCAGTTCCTAACTCCAAAATAGTCTCGCCCCCGCAAAGGGAAGGTTTTTTCCTTGATTAGTATAATTAATTAAAATTATGACCCTAATATCAATTTTTTTAAAATTATGACCCATATACCCAATAATCAACAGTGTTTTTTTCACGTACGCACGGATTAAAATATATATATATTTTTTTGCCATGTAGAAGACGTCTTCCTAAAAGACGCCTTCAATTCAAATCAATATGAACTGAAGCCGTCTTTTAAGAAGACGCCTTTAGCTTAATTTTTTTTTTAAAATAAGAAATTTTTAGGCCACAACGAATCTGTCAGGTATTTTTCCCGACTGCTATTTGGAGCGACTTCCAATACCCTCCCAGGGACCTTGAAACTGACTAAACCCGACTCTCATGCCCCAGTGAACTTTTCACCCTCAAACCGAAACTTTTTAGTTCAAATGAACTAAATTGACTTAAAAAACCCTTTTGATTCAACTGCGGCCAATCCGCCTGATTTTTTTTTTTTTCGTCTGACACTTGGAGCGAATCCCAATACTCAGCTAGGGACCCCTGGAACCATCGGAACATTGCTCCCATGCCTCGGTGAATTTTTTACCCCCCAACCAAAACTTTTAGTTCAAATGAACTCAATTCGACTTAGAAAACCCTTTTGACTCAACCGCGGCTAATCCGCCGAGTTTTTTATTCGTCCGACACTTGGAGCCAGTCTCAATACCCTCACAGGGGACCCCCGGAACCCCGCTCCCATGTCCTGGTGAATTTTCACCCCCCAACCAAAACTTTTAGTTCAAATCAACTGAATTGAACTTAGAAAACCCTTTTAACTTAACCACGGCCAATCTGCCGAATTTTTTATTTGTCCGACACTTAAAGCGAGTCTCAATACCCTCCCAGGGACCCCTAGAACTGACGGAACCCCGCTCCCATGCCCTGATGAATTTTTCACACCCTAACTGGAACTTTTAGTTCAAATGAACTAAATTGAACTTAGAAAATACTTTTGACTCAACTGCGGCCAATCCGCCGGGTTTTTTAATCGTCTGACACTTGGAGCGAGTCCCAATACCCTCCCAGGGACCCCTAGAACCCCCGCTCCCATGCCCCAATGAATTTTTCACACCAAAACCGAAACTTTTAGTTCAAATGAACTAAATTGGACTTAGAAAACCCTTTTGACTCAACCGCGACCAATTTGTCGGGTTTTTTATTCGTCCGACACCCGGCGGATTGGCTGCAGTTGAGTTAAAAGTGTTTTCTAAGTCAAATTTAGTTCATTTGAACTAAAAGTTTCGGTTGGGGTGTGAAAAATTCACCGGGGCATGAGAGCGGGGTTCCGTCGATTTTGGGGGTCCTTGGAAGGGTATTAAGATTCGCTCCAAGTGTTGGACGAATAAAAAATCTGACAAATTGGCCGCGGTTGAGTCAAAGGGGTTTTCTAAGTCCAATTTAGTTGATTTGAACTAAAAGTTTCGTTTGGAGGGTGAAAAATTCATCGGGGAATGGGAGCGGGGTTCCGTCGGTTCCTAGGAAGGTATTGGGACTGGCTCCAAGGTCAGAAGAATAAAAAATCCGACAGATTGGTCGCGATTGAGTCAAAAGGGTTTTCTATGTCGAATTGAGTTAATTTAAACTAAAAGTTCCGGTTGGGGGGGTGAAAAATTCACTGGGGCATGAGAGCGGTGTTCCAACTGTTCCAGGGGTCCCTAGCAGGGTATTGGGACTCGCTCCAAGTGTCGGACGAAAAAAAAATCAAGCAGATTGGCCGCGGTCGAGTCAAAAGGGTTTTCTAAGTCAATTTAGTTCATTTGAACTAAAAGTTCATGTTGGATGGTGAAAAACACACCGGGACATGGAAGTAGAGTTTCGTCGGTTTCGAAGGTCCCTGGGAGGGTATTGGGAGTCGCTCCAAGTGGCGGTCGAAAAAAATACCTGACGGATTGACTGTGGCCTAAAAACTTCTTATTTTAAAAACTTAGAATTGAAAGCATCTTCCTGTCTTCCTAAAAAATGCCTTTTACGTGGCAAGAAAAAAGAAAAAATTTCAATCCGCGTGAAAAAATCACTGTTGAATATTTGGTATTAGGATCATAATTTTAATTAATTATACTAATCAAGGAAAAAACCCCGCAAAGGAGTAACGGGCGATGTCTCAATTTCAAGTCTGAACTCGTGCTCACACTTATTCACCTACTTTGAGAAGGAACATCCAACAACTTTTGTAATTCCTGACTCTGAAATAGTCTTGTCCCCTACAAAGGGGTTAGCAGGTACACCAAGGGCCATAGACTAATTAAAAAAAAACATTTTTTTTTTTTTGGTTTACGATGTGGAGCTAATTGATGAAACTAAATTACATGCAAATATGCTAAATTGAACGTATGGAAAACCTTTAAAAATTTAAAAGATTTAAAATTAGTAGCATTAAGATTGAATAGATTAAATGTAATTTTAATAAACAATATGATTCAAAAGGAACAATAGAATCGTCATCGAGGATAAGTACTTGGACACTCAATACAGCATGGGATCTAGCACTTGTTAGAGCTTTTAATCGGATAGCTGTCGGGGTAACCAGCCAATGGTGATATCTGATGTAAACTTAAGCTATCAGGTTTTGTGCACTACTTATCCTCCATGCCTTTCCACCGTATTTAATTTATATATTTAGCGCGCAATATACTCTTTGTACTTTGTACTTTGCAAAAAAAAAAAAAAAAAAATACATATGAAGATTGAAAGCCAAGAAATAGACTGAATATTTTAGGTATTTGGGCTCAATTATTTAGCAAGAGGGAGAAATATGAGATGATGGAACTATAGAGTCAAAGTAAGACGGGCTAAGTAGAAGGGAGCGTCTGAAATATTATATCATCCATGCATCCTAGTGAAATTTAAAGTGAAAATTTGTAAGACCAATATTAGGCCAGCCATATTTTATGAAATAAAATGTTGGACAATAAAGAAATAGCTTTAACATACAAAGAATACAAACGTTAAGGTGGATATGAAGTAAAACATTCAAAAAATAAAATTAGAAAATGAACTTATTCAAGAAATAGTGCAAGAGCCCCAATTGAAAGAAAAAATGAGAAAGAACCTATTAAGATGTTCTGAACGTATAGAACGAAGACCATTAAATGAGTCAATTAAGAAGAGTGATCTATTAATAATTAACCGTAAAGATAGAGATAAAGACTTAAAATAGCATGAACGGTCTATCCTATGTAATTGGAAAATGACTTTAATGGAAACTGTTCAAGACAGTCTCTCACCATAGATTGCTGAACTGAAGTCAAATAAAGAGGGGAACCAGTTTGCTTGCAAACATTAAATGTGGATAGCAAGCAAGCATACACTAGACCTGACAATAAAGGAGTTTATTCACTAACAAACAACAATGAATGTAATCAAATAATGTAAACTAAAGGGTTAACTGTATCTGCAGAAATAGAAATAGAAATAATACTAATGAATCCTTAGATGTTTTGGTGAATAGTGATTAGCATAGTTATATGATTCTATACATGAGACTAGAGTTACAACTATGTTTCCATTTTTCCTTTTAAGGAAAAAAAATGGCCCATAGAGACCAAGCCCGAGAAAGGTCTTTTTTGAAAAAAAAAACAAGAAACAATATAATTTATATTAAGAGCAAGTTATATGTACATCCTAAATTTGTGATGGACGAGATTTCCTCTTTCTATGATGAAATAGAGTCCAAAATTGGACCCCCAGCCTTACTTGCGCTAACCCACAGTGATGCTAAAAAGAAGGAATCCTTTGGATAGCCCGAGAAAGATTTCTTGAAACTACTTTAAAGGAAGTTGTGACTAAAACTAGTAGGTCCAAAAATTATCATAGCAAAGGGAGTATGCCATACAAGCAGTTGCCAACATGGAGTTGGCGCAATTGGTAAAAGGGTAGCTTTAGAACCCAAAGGTCTCAAGTTCAACTCTTGCCACGGTCTCACCTTAGAGGGCGAGGGGGATTAATGGGTTAAGAACCGGCCTGATTCCTCCTCGAAAGTACGATTTGGTGATGGAGCTGGTTATACAACTAACAACTAACATTGTTTCTTCTAAAAAAAAAATTTGCACCTAGTCACTTTCAACTCCCAAGAATCTGCCTCTCTTGCGTTGCAGCAGCAACTATTTAAGAGAACTAGGTAGGCAGGATATTAAATTTTCCTAATCTACAAACACAGATGATAGAGAAATCCAAGTTCCAAAGCATTGGGCATATACAAGTCTAGATGATAAAGGCTTCCATTTCAAGAATGCACAATCTACCCCCTATTTAAACATCAACATCTCCATACTAATAATAATGACACTAGGAGCTGATGTTACTTCATGAGTACAGTGCAGAAATGATTTGATATCTGTAATACAAAAAAAAAAAGTGAAATGCCATAAAGCTCAACTGTTTGACATTATTGTTTGGCTGCGCTGTTCTACAGTTACAGTGAATAAATAATATGGAACAGGAATTAGTCAATTTGGATAACAAAGAGGAAATGATGTTAAAAATCCAATTGAATTCAATATCATTAAATTAAATTGATTTCAAGTGATCCCAAGCTCTGGGAAATAAACTTCTGTTACCTTTGTGACACCTCATCTCTCCCCTATCCCACCAACAAAATTTATTTTTGCGAACCTGCAAATCAGCTGATGATTCTTATCAGGCAATGATGGTGTGAGATGGCCTATAATGTTGGAGTTAAGTGAACTGTGAATCAAGTTTTCAACCAATCATGCAAAGACTCACCAGCAGAAAACATTCCATTACAAAAGCTATATAATCAAACTCATATAGAAGCATCTTCTACCATCCAAAAACGCATGCACAAATGGACCAAATGATAAGAACAATTCCGCATCGAATATCATAGGATAACATGGTCTTCAAGACCGATATATAGGTACAAACATAAGAGAATTATGTGGTCTTAACAATGAATAGAATTATTTTCTGCAAGATTAGCTCCTTAAAAAAATGAAATTAAATCATGTTTGGATCCAAGTTTTCTTAACAGGGTTCAATCAAGAAAGAGAAAGTCTTCATCTGAGGGGCTTGTTGCGAATTAATTATAATATTTGCACATGTTTTATTCTTTAGTAATAAATATTTCCTCTTTGGTCTCTAGTCTTGTCCTGGATTTTCATTCTGGGCAAGTGTTTCTCTTCAATAAACAAGAATAACATTGAGTCATAATCTTGACCGATTACTTGTTTTGATCTAATTTTCTGAAGAAATGTTTTCTTTATTTGCAACCAACAGGGTGTTGGTTGAGTTGTCTGGGTAAGTAGCAATAGGGCGCTCTGCCCAGGATCGACAAAGGGCCGAATCCCACACCCAGCAATTCGTTGACAACTGGGAGCATCTCCCTGTCAAGCAAGCAGGGCCCATGGACTTTTGGGGGAGAGAGGTCCCTTACATCCATGTTCTCAAAAAAAAAATGTTTTCTTTAATTTCCAAGAATAATAAAATAGAATTGACAGTAAAAATGAAACCGGCAATAGGATGATAGTACCTCATTTAAACGAGATGGTTTTCTTGCTTCAACACTACCTGAGGTGACGTAGTGACCAGATCAAGAGAAAGACCACCTACATTGTTTATGAGCACCAGATAAGAAAGATTTAACTTAATGAAACACAATGCTCGACATTCAATTAACAGGTCTGAATTAGGTATCCCAAAAGATGACATCTCAAATAGTTCAGTTGTAACATTGCCAATGCCTAACCCATGGGGTTTCATCAACATGGCTCACAAGAACAATGGCATTGTTGAATCATGCGTCCTTGAAAACAACGTCGTTAAAGGGAAGGGAAAGTCATATTTAGAGGTTTAGTTGATATGGAAAAACTAACCTGCATTCTTAGCGAGCTTGATCAAATCAGCAAAATAGCAAAGTAACATATGAACAAGAAAGCCAGAAGAACCAGATGCTTCACTCCCTCTTATGGTAATAAAAATCTTCTTACTTTTCTTGAAATTACAAGACATATTCCTATGGACCAGTGGCTGTAATATCTTCCCTTGAAGAAAAACTATTGGCAGATTTCGGTACTTCGCTCCCTCTAACTACTCTATTATATATAACCTTAAACGACTGTGAGCCATATGGCTTATTAAGCAAACTTATTGGCATTCTCAGGGTCTGCTTTCTGTTTCTTTTCCCCCTAATCAAAATGCTGAAGCTCCCCTCATTCTCTATCCTTTGTGTGTTTCTATAAACATGCTTCTCACATCCACTTTCCATATTTTCGTTTGGATCCTTACTGGTATTTAGTTCGTTACTAGACACTTCAACCTTAGTGGGCCTTGAGTCTGCATTCTCTGGCCTATTATCAGACTGAACATTTGATTCCAGAATAGGATCAGCAATTGGCTCAATGACAGGTTTATTCTGCAAGCCACTTTCAACTGCTTGACTCCCATCTACCACCTCTGGAACTGGATTACCTGCCTCTTTGCTGCCTTTTTCCTCATTCTTGGTCTGCATGGGCAAGGTTGAAGCCAAATTTGTTCCTTCAAAATTATCAGACTGAACATTTGATTCCAGAATAGGATCGGCAATTGGCTCAATGACAGGTGGTACTACAGAGAATTCCATTGGATGGCAACCAGGCCATACAGTAACAGGAACAAATTCTGAGGCATTTGGGTTCATACTGCATTGCCATGCAATGGGATTGGGATGAAAGGGGCCATTAGTCATGGGAAAGGTGCTGGTTGGTACAGATTGTGGTTGAGTATAAGGAGGGTACATAAATGGCAGGTGATGAATCATGTTTGGAGTTCGAGGTGGTGATGGGTATGGATGATGGGGAGATGAGCATATAGGAGATACTGTTGGTAGCACACTTGTTGGTCCAGGATGAAGAGGCACATTCACTGGCCAAGGATTAACAGCAGGAACAGCACCAGCACCAGTGGGAATGCTAATGTTCAGTGCCAAGGGAGGGCCACGTGGAATGGGCAGAGACGGATTGAATGGAGCTGCTGCTGCCGACAACTTCTTATTTGGGACATCCCGTACATCTTCGGAATTTGATGCCAAGATTTTCTCTTTCAGATCATCCCCTTGTACAGTAGTGTTAGAATGTGTATCAAGATCAACACTGCTAGATGAAGGCTCCTCACTGTGATCTTCTTCGGGAGTCTCAGTAGAAATTGCATTATCGTCAGATTGGCTGTTGCTGTGCAACACTTTGTGATTCTCAGATTCATCAAAAGTAACCATGTGATTCTCAGATTCATCAGAAGCAACCGTTTCCCTTTCCAGAGCCGGTATCTTGGAATGTGTATCTCCCATTCCATCCTTCGGTGGACCATCTTCTTCTGTCTGGGCAACTTCAATTTGGTCTTTTACATGAAATAATGAATTGGGAACACAATTTTCAGTTTTTTCTTCCTTGATTTCTACCTCCACTGTTATGGATACCACATCCTCCTTTGCTTCATTAGCATCTTCTGCTTGCTTGCTAACATCCAGCTCACCATTGCATGGAGCATCATTTTGCAAATTTCTGACCTGCATCTTAGCAATGGTACCAGGAGGAGCCAGAGCTACTTCCTTATAAGAAGGTGATTTTCCAAGACCAACTATTGGGTTTTTCTGTGAAGCTGGTGTTATTTCACTTGGTGAAGAAATTTGATAAGACTCTGCTGGAGGATTGGATGGTTCACCCTCTTTTCTAGAGGAATCCACTATCTCAGTCTTGCTAGAAGAAGGCACTGACTTGACTCTATATGCTACAGCCTTGACTAGTTTACGGCTGAATTTAGCACCTGACGATGGAGACTTTGTCTGTTGATCTGTGTAACTTCCTGGAGTTATTGTTCGCTTCTTTAATAGGTAATACCTACCGTTTTGATAATTATTCTTCACTTTGTATTGGTCCTGTTCTGTAACCACATCCCTTTTCTGATAACTATAGACTTTTCCAATATATGAACGTTTCTGCCTCAGCTTCTGTCCAGAGCCAGCTGATCTCAGTCTTTGAACTGGTTGCCATCCATCCTCTCCCTCATTGGCTGCTTCTGTCAAGACTTCATCAGAAGGAGTTGATTTGTCATTTTTGACAACATCATCTATCATGGACTGTACTGCCTGAACCGGTGGATTGCTGGTTTTATGTGCACTTTGTTCGGTTCTCAAAGGTTCAGAGACTTGTTTTCCTCCATCAGATACTGCTGTGGGAGATTCTTTTGGAGATTCATCAGAGTTTGGTAAGCCCGAAATTTGGGTGGGTCGTGCCCCCTTAACCTGAAAGAATTTTTTTTGAAGTCAGTTTACTTTGAACTTTGAAGGACCAAGCTGCAGTAAATAAAAACACAGACTACACAACAGACCTTTGAACTTAAAATATGGCCAGTTTTAGCAGCAGCTACCTATGATTTTACAAAGGCTATCTAAACTGTCAACACTTAACAGAAAATAGTTGATGAAAGCATGAACATACATTCAAATTCAATTGGATAAAGAACGTGATTTATCAACAATTTTAGCTAATTTTACCAGCCAATTTACTTATCTTGATTGTAACCGAAGTGATCACCTCCTTTGTAGTTTTCAATTAGAAGATCTTACTAATAATAATAATAGTGTATCCTACTATAAGGAAATGATAGGATCCTTTTAGATCTCTATTTGAATAGACTTTGAATATACCTTGGCACTAAGACCTCTCCTCTTCACAGTTTCAGCGTCTCGTTGTTTCACATCTTGACTAGGATCGATATAATCAAGCAAATCTGACACACTGTCAAGTAAAAAACCAAGATCAGAAGTTTTACAACTTCACATTATGCAAGAACTGTTACGTAAGTGATCAGACCATGGCAATCAAATAACCAAGCCTCTCGTCCAACAGGCTAGCTCACATATATATGGATTTGGGACCACCATTCAATATTTCATGCCTGTCAGAGACTCAGATCTTCTAAGTTCTAACCCACATATTGATCCCACTAACAACCAAGTACAAAAACTGATACTAACTGCAAATTGAATCAGCAATAAATCCATTGACCAGATTGTTAGGGCCATCCTTCGTAGGGTTTAGTGGGTTACCAAATGTTGCATCCCAAAGCCTGTGGCATGTACATGGAAAAGGCAGGGTAACAGCTTCTTCTATTGTCCAGTTGAAGATTTTCATGTGAATGACAATTTCAAAACATATAGTATCCTCCTCTAGGAACAACTATCCATAATACGAATCGTAACATATACAATAATACCAATGTAATGGTAATTGTAACAACTAACAAGGCATTCAAACCCAATAACTCACTAGAAATCAAACAACATAAAGTTCAATTTTGCTGGTGACAGTGGAAATGCATGGTACCTTAGATGTCCTTTGCTAGCTATAGATGCATCAGGCTTTCTAGTTCCATTTCGAGCTGCTTCTTGCTGTTCAAAAGCTTTTGACTCAAAGTACTCAAGCCAAGCAGCGGCATCCTGCAAAATTTAGTAGAACACAATTGGTAGATCACCAAAAGGTAAAAGCTATTACATAGACATGCAGTTGCTCACCACTTATAAGTCACCATATGGAACTTAAGATTTCTTTACCCCAACAATTGATTTGATGAGAATGTGATGATTCAAATTTCTGATAAAATGTTTTTAGTGATCGGTCTTCATTCAAGTATTATGGTCTACTAGGCGGGAATAACTTTATGATGACTATATTTGAGGCCATGACATCTCCACATACAATTTGATTTGATGAGCATTAGTTTAACCCTATTTTCATGGCAACTACAAGAGAAAATACGCCTCATACATAAACAAATATTGAATTTTACATGTTCAATGCACATAGAAGATACCTGAGTACGCAGATCATCAGGTCCAAGCTTAGCTCGGAGGATTTGCAATGTTGTCTGTTCATGCTGAACACTCAAAGGGTATGCCTCCATCAATGACAACGCAATTGCTATTGCATGGTAACTTGCTGCAGTCTGGAAAAGCAGAAAATGGCTTTGAATTCCAAAGATAGAAAAGTACAGTTATAAAAGAATTGGAAGAAAGAACACAAAGTCTTCATGGGAATGAAAGATCACTTGAATGAGGAAGTACATATAAGTTTTTCAGCCAGAATTAAATAAGTTTCAGCATAAATTTTTGAAGTACTAGCATGTCCGGACAAGTGCATGGTTCGGACAAGTAAACAATCAGTCAAATTCACAGTATACAATGGGATATCCGTAACTTAGTGAACTTTAGACATTTCCCTACTTCCCACAAATAAGAGACCCACATATTTTTAGCTTTTGGCCCTTTATTTTTTAAACATTACTAAACAACCTCTTGCGATGCAAGGTAAGTTGTGTACAATAGACCCAAAAGTGGTCCGACCCTTCCCTGCGTGGGAGCTTTGTGCACTGGGCTACCCTTTAATTAACCAAAGACTGCCTCAATCGGAGAGTTCTTTAAAATGACAAGATTGCCATCCCTTTTGCATAAAGTAAGTGTGTCCCTTGAGCTTGCTTCAGATGATCTGAATCAGGAGAGGCAGCTCAGACAAACTTATAGAACATGTCTAATCACTAACTGATCCTTGGTCCTCTAATGCAAAAGATAAATATTATCCAACCTTTCATCTAAAGATCTAAAAAAATGAACCAACTTTTTTTCTATTGCCTAAGTTTTCCCAAGAACTTCTCTTAGAAGTTTGATGTTCTTAAGAAAGAAGGAAGAATGAAATATAAATACATATGTTAGTATGATTTTGCACTAGTTAAAAATGAATTGACTAAACATATTCAAGAAGGTATTTCATGGTACATGTTATTTGTTAATGATATAGTTCTAATTGATGAAACTAAATCTAGAGTAAATGTTTAGTTAGAGGTTTGGAGAGAGACTCTAAAATCTAAAAGATTCAAGATTAGTAGGACTGCTTAATACATTAAATATAATTTTAGTGGAAGTAGAAATATAGATGATGAGGCAGTGAAGTTTAAAAGCTAAGAGATATCGAAGAGGTACATGGAGAACTGCTTCTCGAGTGTTATATGATCGATGCATCCCATTAAAGTTCAAAGAAAAATTTTACAAGACCACTATTAGGCCACCCACACTTCACGGAATATAATGCTGGGCAATCATGAAAGAATATGTCAACAGAATAAGTGTAATGACAATGAGAATGTTAAGATAAATATGTAGTAAAACATTGAAAGATAAAATTAGGAAGAAACATATTCAATAAGTTGTAGGAGTAGACCCAATTGGAGATTAAATAAAAGAAAACTAATTAAGGTGGTTTGAACACATAACAAAGATCATTGGATGCACTACTTAGGAAAAGTGACCTATTAACGATCCACAATAATGATAGAGGCACAAGAAGACCTAAAATAACATAAACGAAGATAATTAAGAAAGGGATAACTACTTGTAATATAAATGTGAACTTAGTCCTTGATAGAGTGAAGTGAAAGAAACACATTCATGTAGCCGACCTCATGTACTTGGAAAGGGATTTGTCGAGTTGAGTATGTATATGTATGTACGTCAATAAACAAAAACCATTAGCGTGCCTTTTATGGAAATCCCAACAACTTTTTTTTGTGGGGACCCAAGGAAAAGGAAATAAAGAGTCCTTGTTCCCAAAATTGGTCTTTCTTTTCAACCATCGTCAAACATCAATTCAAATTAATAAATGGTTTTGAATACAATGGCTGGAGTTAGAAAGATCATTGTGTGTGAGTGTGTGCATGTTTTTATTTTTATTTTTTGTTTTTTATTTTTTATTTTTTTTAGGGTTGGGCATATACAATGGTTAAACGACTCAAACCAATGTTCCCACTTTGGCAATAACAAAGAAAACACATTTTATGGAACAGAATGTTGGGAAATAAAAAACATGTTAATAAATTAAATGTAATGAAGATATTGATTTTAAGATGACTAAGGTAAAACATTGGAAATAAAATTAGGATAAAAATATTCAAGAACTAATAAAAGTAGCCCTGATTAAAGATAAAGTGAGAGAACCAAGTGAGATGGTTTGGAGACAAAAACGAAGACCAGTAGATGCGCAATTAGGAAAAGGGACTTATTAACAACTAACAGTAATAATATAGAGGAAGAGGAAGATCTAATTAACATGGTTAAAGATAATTAAGAAAGATATGACTACTCATAACATGACTGTAGACTTGTAATATGTGGTACATTAACATGAGTAAGTATAGTCCTATGGTGATATAACAGCTCTATCTAACGGAAACTAGATGAGCATAATTTGTTAAAAAAAACTGAGAAAATACTTGCCTGAATATGATCAGGACCAAGTAACTTTTGGTTACACTTCAGAGCTTTGTGGAGGTATCTCAGTGCAACATGCACGTTTCCCAGGCCTTCTTCCATCATTGCTACATTTATATAGGTAGCAGCAGTATTTGGATGAGATGGACCACAAGTAAGATGTAGAAGGTACAGCGCACGTTTTACATACCTGATGAACAATAAAAAAATGAAAACAAGAGTACAGGAGTCTCCACTCGCAGGTTATAGAGGATGTTTAATAATGTTATACCTGACAACACAACCTACCTATAAAAGACCTAACAAGTTTCTCAACTGACTTACTGAGAATTGCTTCTTACTTAAAATATAACTCAGATAGCTAAATATTTGAAGAGAAATCCACAAATGCCCGATTAAATAACTAAATTAAGAGCTCAAACAAAGAAAGATTTAAGTCCATCCAATATTAAGACCAAAACTTACTTTAAAGCCAGTTCTGTATGTTGAAGACGATAGTAGAATACAGCAAGATCCCCATAACTTTTCATTGTATCTGGATGATCGAGTCCTAGCTCTCTCTCATTGATATCAAGGGCCTTCTGTTGATAAATTGTTGCCTGTGAAGGAAAACCTAAAGTTAAGTAATATCCATATGGGTTTCATAATAGAACTAAGGCAAACTTTAAAAGCCTCTGATGAACAAATCAAAATAAAGAAAACTTAGTTGAGATTTGAGGTAATGTATTAGAAGGTTATCATGGTAGCAGAATTTTTTTTTAAAATTGGTGTCAAACAAGATGCCTCTGTTACCAAGAATTAAGAATAGACCTGATTGAAGTCCCCAGTGTGATAAAGAACCACAGCCAGAAGGCTGTAAGCTCCAGCTGTCATCCGATGGTAGGGCCCACAAACTGCCACTAGCTTTGCTAGAGCCTGCATGACACAAACATAGAACAGATTTTCATGCACAAAGATATAGGAGTTTTTTACCACCCTGAACTAGTCAAAATTCACATTGGCACAAGGGATTTTTTTTATTTTACTTTTTTGGTCAGAAGAAAAAACTTTGACCACCTAAATACGTTGGGAGACTCTCAAACATGCCAGGACTTACAGAACAGTTTATCACAAAAGAACCAACTAAAATAGCAATTGTAATCTGAAATTGTAGATTACTTTTGCAAATATGAGAAAGACCAGCATTAATGGCAAAGTTCTCAAGTGATTTTTAAGTATTATCTCATTTAACTTAATAAAACCATATTGCTAACTGACAAATCTAGACATGTTGTCTGAGGTGATAGAAGGAAGGAAATCTTGATATGCATATGATTTTCAAAACTTAAAATAAAATAAAAGATGAAAAAACACCTTATCTGAAAGCACATGCATCAAAATATTTACATTATTAAAGCAGCTTAAACGTAATGTGGAAACGTAGAATCACTTAAAAATTAATTTCACAAAAATAATCCAAGTGTTTAAACAAAATAGCATGATTGTGATTTCAAAACCCTTACTTGTTGCTTTTACTCAAAAATCCTTAAAAGGAGTTTTTTTCCTCAGTGCCACACACACACAACCCCCACCACCCTTTCCCCAATCCGACAAACACTAAGCACAAGCGGAAACTGTTTAATGCACGCCATAAAGTTTTAGTCCTTAGTAGTAAAATTTTGTGAGATACTAACAGTGAAATCCACTTCACAAACATATAAATAAACAAAAATCCTCTGCAAATTCGCATAATATCTTTGTTGCCTTTTCCATTGCTTCACCTCAACAATTTGTTTAAAATATGAACCATATTCCACCATCAACTCTTATCTAGAGAAACTAGAGTGCATCAGGTCACATAAAAATGCGGGAATTGTAAAAGCACCAGTAGTTGTTTTCATGTGCAATAGGGAAACATGTATTCTGAGTGCAATACCTTTGTACCGAAAGTAACAGCATCTTCAAGCTTTCCTTTATCTAATGCTGTTTTTGATGATTCTAATAGTTGGCGCCCGTCTGCAGATGAGCATGCAACTTGCTGCAGATGAACAGAAAATGTATGAATTATAGATCTTTGCGCGTTCATACATTATTTATAGAAGCTATATTGCATAGTCCATTACCTTATGCACTGGCACTAGACTAATAATGTCTACTTTCCTGAATGGATTAGGAGAATCCATATTGAAATCCCTGGGAGCCAGCTCAACACCCACCTGAAGGAAAGCAAAGCATCAGTATCCATGCTTCAACAACTAATGCCTCTTTCTTTTAACAACTAACTTATCGAGACTTCATTGTGGAAAACAATCCAAACAAATACCAGCTGAACCATTTGAGACTTGAAAGAAATAGATAAGCTATCAGGGACAAATTTTCATAGGAATTCTTTTCCAATGTGTAGTCTTGAACTGCTCTTATAATATTCTTTTTTATCATATAAATCATTCATCCATCTTTCCACATACTTCACAGGCCTCACTATCATATGATACGATCATCATACATAAATTCAATTAAGTTGAATCGTATCATTGTTTGAAATCTTATGATTAAATTATAAAACTCTAATTACATTCATTTTATTTTCCAATGAATTTACATGGGCCAAATAACTACGTTATACTACAATTTCAGCCATAAAAAAGGCATGCATAATGAAGAATATGCCTGATTCCTGAAACTTTGAAATGGAAAAGTTAGAACCACGTACCTTGTGGCATAACCCCCGAAGTATAGCAAATTTTCTGACATCTTGATAGTCTGAGCTCGTTAGTTCCCATCCATATCTCTTCATTAAAAAGACCTGCAGCCATCTCCACACAAGGGAATGCACATTGCAAGAGCTATTGGTTTCTCCTTCTTCAGGGGCACCAAGAATCAGGTTCAATGCAGCAGCTATGGAGACTGCCATATCTTCAACATTAGCCACAGCAGAAATCACTGCTTGCAGAATGTGCTTGAAAGCTCTTACAATCATCTCATGAATACAGAGGGACTGCACATGTGATAGCTTTTCTGACAGCTTCACCTATAGAACATCAAGCAAACTGGATAAGATCCAAACGACATAACATTTCTTACTTTCAATATAAGTACTGTTGTACTGAGAACACCATCTTCATAGGGTTAAGAGTCAAATTGCAGCATTTTAGTATTGAAGGGTCATAGCAAACAATTTTACTAGGGGTGGAACACACTGAAACAATGTGAATCATTTGTTGGAAAAGATTAAAAAAATTAAGGAAATCAAAGACCAGTATTTGTGTTCATACATTTAAGAGTAACACATGAAGTAATAATCAAAAGAACGACTGATGAACAAGATTCAGGATAGGTACTCACGACCCGACCCAGAGAGCACATTCTCAGACCTCTAGTGTGCATAAAATCAGTAAGAGTCCGACCATCTACTGGTGAAAGCTCCAGCGAGCCAAAATCTGCAACCTGTAGCAT
This sequence comes from Paratinospora sagittata, assembly GCA_035771175.1. Taxonomy (NCBI): domain Eukaryota; kingdom Viridiplantae; phylum Streptophyta; class Magnoliopsida; order Ranunculales; family Menispermaceae; genus Paratinospora; species Paratinospora sagittata. Next base: position 32,681,473 of record CM069608.1, on the reverse strand, counting down.
GATACAGGAATGCCAATAACAATATAAACGTTAAGCACAAAGCAATAGGAAATAAACAAATCAACCTGAATTCAGTAATTACCAGCTTCTGAAGTGCAACTTCATCATAATATCTCTGCGACATCTCAATTAGTTCCTGCAGAGACTGTCAATAACATGCCTGAAATCAAAAGTGGTTCTTCACAGAAACAAGGTAAACATAGATCCTCTCCCAAAATCAAGCTAATGCTACCTTGCGATGAAGTCCTGTTTCTGATTCCTTTAACCGAGTAAAAGCTGAATCAGACAAAATTCTTTTCAGCACAAGTTCATTTTCATCTGCTTTGATTTCAACTTCAGATTTAGCGGGAGATTTGGAATTTTCAGGTTCCCCAATAATGTCTGCAGCAGATTTTCCATCCACAGATAGATTTGAATTATTCCCATCTGATTTACTCTTGGAGTTCTTAAGGAGCCTAAGAGGTTTTCCAAGGCCCTCAACCTTTTTTTCGTTCTTAGCCTTTTCAGTTGATGGTTTCTTATCCTTTTCTGCATTCTTTTGGTCTTGTAAGTGTTGTATCCAGCAAGCTCCAAGTTCCCATCTCACAAAGATTTCTCTGTTAACTTCCTCTTCCTGAAGCTTCAGTAAACTTTCTTCCAATAGTCCCTTGACAAAAGATTGTACAATGCCAAGTTCTTCACTTTCCAAATTTTCTGAAGTTTGTGCCGCTTTATGTTCTAGAGCTGGTCTTTTGTGAAGAAGCAACCTCAAGCTGGAAGCGATGAAGGTAGATATGGATTACCATTAAGCTTAGTTCCAATTTAGAAGAAAAGCAGTAAAGCATTACAAGAAAGTGGCCCAAATGCTGATCCTTGTCATCCAGTGTAAATATTATAGTATAAAGATGATGAGATGTGTGAATTCCAGTTGAAAACTAACCAAACAATCAATTAAGATAAATAAAACAAAAAGTAAGACAAAAATGACTGCTGCATAAAGTATATGGCATATATGCCAGATAACAGGATCCATAATTCAGTGGGGAACATCAGGGATAATTCAACAAAAATTTCAATCTAATATTTGAAACTTTCATCCATTCTATTTGATTTTTCTTTCTTGTCTTTTTATCCTTTTAGTGCAGACCATTTCACATAATGTTACCATTCCAAGAGAATTTATGATTAGAAGAGCCATTTTGGCCTAGTGGTTTTCATCCATTAGTGGGACCTGCCGATTGGTATGCTTTTCCCTTGAACACACTATTAGTTATCCAGACTGCCATTAAATTTTATGCTTGAAGAAACATTTCTAATATTATGACAGATTGACTAACAATAGTTGCAGAATTCTAAAAGGCAAATAATCACTGTGACAAATCAATATCCTTCAACATGTTCAAAATATCAATGAGAACCTGTTTATATTGAGTGCATTGGCCCCCCCTTCAGGCTGTTCCAAGTTTTCAATTGTGCTATGGAAGGAAAGACCCACTCTGCTGTTTTCTTTACTCACAACTTTTACGGTTGCAATGTAACCACAGTATCTTACATTTACAACACCAAGATTGGCAGTGTCCTGCAATTAGAGGAAACCATTTGAGCCACAATGTATGATAAACAATTCCAAAGTAACAACTTGGAAAGAGAAAATACATGTGACTTTATCAAAGATAGGTCCACATAATCATCTTACATGCGCAGCGGTATTTTCATCTGCAGTTATCCCTTTCAATAGGTTTCTTTCCACCAGATTCTTGGGTCCCATTCCTACTGTTTGATGTCCATCGATTTTAGTATCCACCTTACAACTAGCATCAGGCACATCTTTTTTGACGGTAATGCTCAAGTCCCCAACAGTTTCAATGTATAGGATTTCTCCATTTTTGACTAATGGGTTTGAGTTTGGTGTCTTCATTACATGCTGTATGGATGAAATCGCTCTGAAGATTGCAACATCTACATACAAACTATGAAGAAGGAAAGCTTTCCTATCTCTTATCTGTCTCTCCTCCGCTGTGTTGCAAGGCATGGATGCAAGAAAAGTAAGCTCATGGGCCCAAGGTATTGAATCACTTTTGCCGTCTCTTCCTAAACCACCCCCATTTCCTCCCCAAGTTTCATCCTCAACTGGAAGCAGAGGAAACACTGACGGCGATTGTGCTGCAACAGGAGGAACTAGCCATGTATTGGCACGGAATCCATAGGGAAGATTTCCAAACTGCAGAAGGAAGCAGTTAGATGCAAGACTTCAATAGGAAGCAGAGGTATAAAAGGAGCAAGTTTAGATCTTGAGAATCACAACTGTTGATCCAGCTGATATTTATCCGAAGTTATGCATACCTTGTTACGTTCAGAAAATGCCTTCATGAGATCATCATATGCCTGAAATATATAAAAAAAAAAATTTATAAAAAAAAGAAAAAGATCCTTCTTGACAGTATCTAAATTTCTAAACATTTCTATCCACAAAGTAAAGATAATAGAATGAAAGTAAATCCCAGGTGTTCCTATGAAAAGAACATGTAATATCAATACCTTTTCAAAGTTACATTTCAGGATGACAACAAAAAGATAAACGGTTCAAAGTTACATTTCAGAATGACAACAAAAAATAAACGGGGGCATATCAACCTGAACCTTAACATGCTTTCCTTCTAAACAATGATTCAGTTAAAAAATTAACATGTTACGCTGTAAGCAATGACTATTGATTTCATATCATGAAATTTGGGGTAGTTAACCACTAATTAAGTAAGTATTTATCAGCCCTTGTTGTTTAAGAGGTTTGAGGTAATCTATTTATTAAATTGTTTGGAAAACATGTAATCAGGTTTTCTAACCAGATATTCACAAAAATATTTTGAATAAGTTCATCAAAATCATCAGTTGCCTTGGAACATTAATGTGTTTCTTGCCATATTTTTCTTTTGCCCAATTTTTCAAAGAATTACTTCTACTTTAATTTTTCTTGATCCTAAATTCATAACGTTCATTGGCTCCCAATTCATCAACTGTTTGTTCGGTAGGCAGTTAAATTCAGTCTTTGTCATGGATCTCATAGTCAACTTCACCATAAACTTCAATTAATTTAGAAGTCAGAATTTCTAGGGAAAGTCTAATTCAACATAAAGAACTTTGGTAAAAATCTGTCATTATAAAAAGTTTAGAGAACTTTCACCAAATTATTAGAAAACATCTATACATCGCTAACAATAGTGCAAAAGAAGCATGATTACACACTTAAAACATAACAATTATAACATGTATTGGTTTAGAATAAGTCCATAGTTTAGCTTCTTTTCATTTTACGCTAGAATAAGTTTTGACCACAAACCTTTCCAGTCTTTAGGGACATGTCTTACCCTTGGAAAATATAACACACCTCTTGCAAGAGTATATCGTAGTACATGAATAATCATGTTTTGGTTGACAAGACACAGGCAGATACCAGAAGAATCATAGGGATGCGTGATTGAACAAAATCAAGAGGTCGGAAAGAAACTAAAACTATTGATGCATTTGTTAAAGGAAAGGAAACATCCAACTGTGCAAGAAAAACGATAACATTCAAATTTAGGGTCTTGGAAAGACTAACATTATCGAAGGCTCTGCTCAATTGTCGCAACAACTCAACAAGGTTGTGGCTCCAAAGCTGCTGCTTGCCGCCAACACTACAAAATCCTCTCTTGCAAGCTTCCACAACAACAAACTTTCCATTACAGAGCTTCACCTGAGAAATCAACAGGCAATTAATCAGGAGTTAAAATTCCCACTGGAACTGTCAAAATCTTTGAGAACGAAAGTTGAAAGAAGAAATGGGGAAAATGAAAATTCAGATTGAATGTATTACTTCAAGAGAGAACAAATGATCTTCTGGCAAAATCTCATCAGCTCGCCTTCTCGTGGACCTCCTTATAACTACAATAATAACAGAACCAACAAATTTTGAGCTCAGAGAAATGCATTTGATAAAGTCAAACAAGCTGTAATACTGTGAGTTACTTATCTCATAATTCAACTTTAAAAAATGCTTCTAAAAGATAAACCGTGCCTCAAGATATGCTAGTTGACAACAATCAAAGATCAAAGTTCAAGAAGAAATTAAACATTCTCTTATTTTAAAACTTGTTTGACAAATCTAGTACGTAATGAACTTCTTAAATTCTTAAAGTTAAAGCTCATTTGCCAAACTCCAAAAGTAGATCTTGCATTCACTTTGCGGATTCAATTCCACAAGAAAATAACAAATGCATCTAACAAGAAACAAACTCTAGCTTTCTCAAACCTAAACAACAAAAAGATTAGCGCCAAGATTCAAATTTGTCAGTTGAATCAAATAAGCAACAATCATTCCATTTCAAAACCTGAAGTCCAAAATGATCTTACATTCACAAAAATTGGAGAAAAAAAACTGCTTAATTTGTCGTGCATGCCCGCTCTTATAGTAAATTACATGTTTGACAAATTTAGTGAGTATCAAAATTCTTAAACTCTTAAAAATCAAGCTTATTAGATAACAAGCTCCAAAAATAGATCTTACATTCTCTTCACAGACTTAATTCTAACGGAAAACAACAAATGCATCAAACAAGAAACAAAAATTCTAGGGTTGGCGAACTAAATCCAAGACTTCGATCACTCATAAACTCAGACGAATCAAACAAGCATCCATTCCATTCAAAACCTCAACTCTACAACGCGCTTAAATGCACCGAAATTGCATAAAAATAAAAATAAAAACTGCGTAAAACTAAAGCAACAAATCGGAAAAGAAAAATTTTAAAATTGAAAAAATAAAATAAAATAAGAAACCTACTTACATTGAACAGGAGGCGTGAGATGCGAGAGCGAGAAGAACTCATAGAAGCATCCAAGCTTCGGACGCGGATTGCTCATCTCTCCGTCTCCCTCCACCGATCCATCTTTCGCCACAGAGCCAACAGAAGAAGAAGAAGAAGAAGATGATGACGACGATAATGATGATGAAGATTTCTTGCTGCTCGCTTGAGATTTACCATGCTTCTTGACGGTGCTATCCTGCGCACCACCTTCATTCTTCGCAGCTTCGCACCTACAATCCTTACTCGCCGTCGACGGCGCCGGTGCCGGATTTTCCGCCTCTTTGGTCGCCGATGGTCCGAAGTAGGTCGTGCAGGCGACGATGTCCAGCAGCCTTCTAACGTGCGCCGCCGCCCCGTCCTCGTCGTACTCCTCTGCAAGAAAACGATGAGGGTGGATTTTCAAATTAGACTTAGAAATGAAGGATGCGGGATAGATTAATATAAATCTCAGGGGCTTCTAAATAATACATGTAATTGTTTTGCATCAATTTTTTAGTTATGCCAAAATGGCTCCGTGCCCGTTTATCATACATGCACGCTTAACAAATTTGTTAGAAGGCATTGTGCATCTGTACGAACAAAGCTTACCTTCAACTAAAGTGAGGATGCACGGCTTCAGCGCTGCGACATCTACAGCGTCCTTCAACCGATGTCCGCGAACCTGTAATAAAAGAGATCGTACTTCAGTGAGAAGCGTAGCAGGATATTAAGTGGCGTTATGAGTTTGCATGTGGAGCAGTGGAGATCGTGTAAAAAGAGTGGAAGACCCTGGTAATTTGCTGGTGGGGGGAGAGAGTTATGTCACGAAAGTGACACCTGTGATACACGAAGTAGATGTCTCACGTGACACATGCAACATGCAAAACACAATGTGTCTGTCTAGTGGGCATCATTTCATGCAACCTTTTGTGAAAAATACAAGGTAGGTCATTTTTTTTTTTTTGGCTTAATGCTAATCAATTATTAGCCTTAATTATTTAAATAAGAAAACTTGAAAAATAAAAGGAGTTTTATTTTGCTTTTGATTAAAAAATTAGTTTTAAAAAAGTTTGAAATGATAAGTATCATTAATTTATTGTTAAATTCTTTATTTTTTATTTATTCAAGCAAGTATGGGGGCGAAGGGAGGCCATCCCAGTATAGGATCAAAACATGTCACATCCTCAAAGAGGCTTACAAGACTTACGTTAATCATCCTTCTGTCTTTTTATACAAGGAAGGGAATATTTTTGCTCTTTCAAATGAAAAACATTTATTCTTCATGGAAAAAAAAATACATTTATATTTTTATATAAAACTATCATAACATTCTATTTTGTTTATTTAGTAAAATTCATGGCAATACACATGTACAAACTACAGTATTAGAAGTTTAAAAAAATTTAATAAATAAGAATATTAGTAGTGTATATAACATGAAAAACTAAAATATTACTATGTATAATAAATTTTGGTTGAATCATTCTTAAGTAATTTTTTATTATGTTAATTCCACCAATCAAGGTTGGTTCACTGATAACAAGAGTGAGCCTTAGGATAAGTTAAAGAATTCATCATGAGTTGAATCTCACCCTAAATATATTCTGATTGAAAAAGAAAAAATTGTTAAACACTTGCTGAAACCTTTTGAACCTGAGAGGATTAGTCTCGCCGTAAAGTAAAGAAAGACACCTCCCAGATGTTAAAAAACCGATCAACACAAGAAAAAAAAATGTTTTCTTAAAATATCATATTTTTCATAGCATATATAAGAAATCTCTTGATAAGTGCATTTTCCGTACAATTAATTTTTTTTGGAATCATGTATGAGAAATTAATTTTTAAACTATCATAATTTTTGTATAAAGTTATATATATTATTTTTACAATCTATGACCTCCGTGTCCCCCGAATCTCTTTGTGGGGGACAAATAATTCTGAAGTTAGGAACTACAGAGATTGTTGGACGTTCCTACTCAAAATAGGCAGATAAATGTGGACTCGAACACAGACTCAAAGTTACCTCATCCTTTAATCACAATTTATATTTCGTCCTTCGTCCAAGAAGACTAACCGAGTTTAGGTCATTAGTCACTATTATGTCAGCCTTTTTAACTCTAATTTTTTAATATATATATTTTTTTAATATGACTTTGCTTCTTTTTTTTTTTTTTTTTTTGAAAACCCTTTGCTTCCTTCCTATATATAAAAAAGTAACCATCATGTCATAATCAATTATATATCTAACAGACAAAGATCATAATGAAATTATCAAGTTACGTGTATTTCTTGCTTTTCTTAACATATTGTTCCTTCAAGAGATCAACCAAAAACATGAGAAATCCAAAATTGTCTTACTCATAATTTTAAAGAAAAAAAAAAAAAAGATTTGCAATTTTAAGACTTTTTTTTTATCACTATTATTTAGTGCTAAATTAGAGGGATTATTATTAGCCATTTGATACCGACGTCAGTATCAAAGTCATGATAAAACCAATGCAAATAGCAATGGTACCAACCCATCCACGTCATGGTTTGAAATTTTCCAGAATCGACATTCTGGAAAAAAATTTCCGGAATTTCTTTTTTCTTTAAAAAAAAAAATAATAAAAAAAAAAGTTCTTATTTAAAATAAAAAATAAAAAAATCTAAAATCTCTTACCTCATGGGATAACGAAAAGCCTGTAATATTGCAGGTGACCATATTGACTGACAAAAGCCGGCGAACATCTATAATCCTGTCCGTTGAAATTCCCTGCGAAATTCCGATTCAACCCTCCGACTTTCAGCGAAATCTCAAATAAATTCTCATAGCAAAAATTTCACGTAAATAAATAATAAACCTTATAAAAATTGAATGTGAGAATCACAACCGTAGCCATCTCAATAATTTCACAGGAATTATATAATATTTAGAAGAGAACAGGGTCAAGGAAAAGGACAAGTGATTTTATAACTTTTTTGTTAAAATATATAAAAGAGAACAGGGTCAAGGAAATGCTACTCTGCATAGCTTAATAAATCTTTTACTCCATTTCTTTTTAATAATGTTTTCTATTTCAATGTATTGGGATAGGATGTAGTGAACAAGGCTCCAATTATTATAGAATCTGAAAAGGGTTAAACGCAATCTTATTTTCATATTGTAGAAGTTGTTCATAGATTTAAATCTATAGTTTCTCGGTATAATTGAGCAACCTCAACCGTTAAACCAAGAGCCCCGCTCAAGAAAACAGGACTACTTAATAAGTTTGGACAGAAAATTAGGGGAGAAAGAAACTAAGTACTAACCTTCAACATAACTCGAGATTCGTCGGGAAGGATTACGATTATGTCGATAGACACGGGCAGAACTGTAGATTCATAAACATATATGGCTGTAAGAACTCAATTTCAATCAAAATTTTAGCTAAATCTATGAAAAGTTATAAGCTAAAATTATAATGTTAAAACAAGGTTTTGAGAATGAGAAGTTATGTTATACATAAATGATGCTATAAATTAAACAGACTATAGCATTAAAGCCTTAATGAAAAAGATTGAATATATCTTTCTTTCTTTCTTTTTGTATGTATATACCCTTCTCTTCTTTCTTCTTCTTCTCCCCTTTCGCTTTTCCTCGACTGTTCCTCGGTGCCATTTTCAATCGTAATCGAATCAATTAATGCTAAAACTCAGATTTAATTTAATAAAGAACAGCTGCAAAAGAAAGATAGAAACCAATCAATTAAATTCTTCTTATAACAGAATACCATTGGAATATAAATATATCAGTCAGTGTATGTAGAACCTTTTGTCCATCTTTTTCAATAAGTTCTTGAGTCAAAAAAACCAAGTTCTTAAAACTATATTGCATCAAAGGAAAGATTAAATCCAAGAACCAGAGAAGCCCACTTGCCTAAACTTAATATAAATCAATCTAAAAACAAAAATTTTTAGCAGTACTAGTACTCAAACAAGATATATATATAACATTAGAATTACTAGTTCATCAAGATGTATAATAAAAGAAATGAATTATTACCAGGAAATTAAGAGAAAAATTGCAGTAGCAGAAGCAGAAGAAGCAGCAGCTTTAGCTATTTAAAGAAAGACGGATTGAATGAAAAGGGTCCTCAAATCCACCATTAAAGCAATGACAGAAACATCAGAAACAGCAGCAGAAGAAGAAGTAATTAAATCTTGGGTGCCCAAAAATAAAAGATATTATATAAAGGGTGCAGAGATGAGTGGTTTCAGAGATTTATTGGGTGAGAGTAAGGAAGAATTTCACCATTAAAGCAGGAGATGAAGAGCTCATATCAGTGTTAAAGATAGAGAGAAAGAGGGAGAGAGGGGACAAGAGAAGAGATATAGAGTTTGAGAGGGTGTGATAAGGAAAGAAGGGTGGAGATTTAACGGTCAGAATTTCAGACATATCGGCATTTTATGACACAGTTTTTTATCAATCTACAGTAATCATTATTAAATTTCAAAAAAAGCAATATTATATATATATATATTATATTATATTATTGGTCGGACTATTTTTACCCATCTTTTCCTGCTCTTCACCCACATAAAATTTAAATCAATTATTTTCTCTCTCTTCACCCATCTAAATTTTCATTCTACCATTTTTACCCAAGGCCCTAAATTTTTTTCTTCTCTTATTTATTATCTTCTCTTCACCATTTCTTTAAGTTTTTCAATCATTCAAAGTGTTAGAACATCGTTAGGAAGATTTGTGAGCAACAACGCCGTGAAATCTTGCAAAAAAATTGAGAGGATATTTTAAGTTTTGGAGGCCTCGAACTCAAAGTTATTCAAATGTAATTTTGATTACAAATGAATAAGTAAATCATGATTTTAAGTTGATTTCAATGTTACATTGTTGGATTTAAATATTTTTTTGCTAAAAAAAAAGGGTGAACATGGTCGAATGAAGCAGCGAAAATGGGTTCTAAAAACTCATTTTTCGTGCAAAAATCGTAAACACCTAACATTTCTCTTAGGTCGGACATAAAAAAGTGTGTCAGACCTAATAGGGTCGGACAATATATTTTTAGTTTTTTTTTTATCCAGCCTGTTAAGGGCGGATAGATTTTATTCTGTCCGTCCACGCAAGGTCGGACACACCCAATTTAGAAGCTATTTTTTCCTTCTTTTCTCTTCGATTTTGGATATATTTTTATAAAAAAAATACTTTAAAAGGGTGGAAAATGGTGAAAATATATGTTTTTGATTAAAAAATTATAAGAAAATAACAAGATTGTAGATTAAGATGAGTTGGAGAGTTGAAGGGTTGAAGAGTTTAGGATAGAAAATAGGTGGGTGAAAAGAGAAGTAAGAAAATTTAAAGAATTTAATACTTATTTTTTTTATTATTTTACATAAAGTTATTTTTTTAAAAAATTTTAGATGATGGGGGCGAACAAGGAAAAAAGAATAGGTAAAAATAACCTTACCCAATAATATATTTTATGTATGGGAGACGGGAGCAAGAGGCAACGAGGCCTTTGGGCTCTTCGGTTTTAGCTGATGTAATTAAGAAATGGGTGTTTCTTGGAATACGTAGGTGGGTCCATTTTTTTTTGTATAAAATGAAATAGAAATTGCTAATGTGACAAGAGAATACTTGATTAAAAATAGAAAAGTAATATACAAGTTTTATATATGTACATAAAAGCACAGGAAATGACAACCAATGATTGGAAGTTCATAGAATATTGGGCTAAAAATGAACTATTTAAATTTAGTTTCTCTATATTACAAAATTCCAATTAATTTTAGTTTGACAATTTGACAAAACGATCTTATATTTGATTTGTATATGCTTAAGAGCCTCTCTCTAATAATTCAAAACAAATGGTAAAAGTAGCCTAAATTTAATTAATATTCAATAAAAAATTTAGGTGTTAATAAGCCCAATAACACCATTTTTTTAGGCATAATAACTGTTGGATATGATTGAGTTTCATCTTCAATTACAAAATAATAATAATAATAAAAATAAAAATAAAATAAAATAAAGCCAATTGACCGCTAGTTCGGTCGATTAGGTACCTACTAGATATCTGCCTCTCTCTCTCTCTATACACACACACACATATATATATATATATATATATATATATATATATATATATATATATATGAGGCGAGAAGTTTAAATCTCCTTGACTTCATATGACGTGAGGAATTACGTTTGACTATATTGAAAGCTTGTTACTGTTTTATTGGGCCTTAATGTGGACATTTATTCCTTATATTAATAGTTAGAATGTTCGTCTCTTTGATCCTTTGATCTAAAATGAATTGTATGTACGTAATGATCTAATAAAACAAATATTATAGATTATAAAATAAATAAGTAAATGTAGATATATAATCAATGCTTTTAATGTATATATATAAATATAACAGACCCTAAACCCAATTGATCCTCTTCAGGGTATTAGGCACCCTCGAAACCCACTAATCTTCACACCAACCACTGTCAAGTTTAGTGAACAATGCACACACTGACATGAATCTCAATTGAAAATCTGCTCCCATCTGAACATTAAGTTTGCCTATTTGGCTTTTTTATTGTAACTTGGTTTCTTAATAAAAATGCTGGAACTGACATGATATGATCTTAGTTATAATTAAGCATGTCTATTTGACCTAGGTAGATTAATTAATTATTAATACTAAACGGGTCAATCTCATTTACAAGTTGTTATCGTTGTTGTTGTTGTTATTGTTATTGTTTAAATATATTTAGGTTTCTCTGAGCACCTTTCTTAAGTGTGTGTAAACCATCCAATTTTCTATGTTTTACTTTTGTTATTAGCTCAAACATTTTCATACTTCTGATTTATTTTGTTCTCATACTAATTATATATATATATTTCTTTACAACATGATTCCTAAAAAATCTTTAATTATCTCAAAAATAAAATACATTAATATAACTATTTTATTATATCAATATATTTATTATTTATTTTTGAGAATGGGAATGGGGTGGGTACTGCTTAAGGAATAGAGAAAAAGGGTCACATCTAGTAGAATAGTATTTCTCAGGGAAGTTGGAAAAATAATGTAAGTAGGAATTAAACATGTCACGCAATTTTGGGAATGTTTTTGCACCATACATTTTGCAGCTGAAGTTTTATTTTATTTATTTATTTATTTTTCATGACTTTCTCTCTTGACTTGTGGTTAAATGAAGTAACTTGGTGAACTTTCTTTTGTATTTTATTAGCACCAAATGAATTAGCCAGGTCACATCACCATCATTTAATTCCAATATTCTGGACTACTTATAAACATGAACCAACAATAAAGATGATCACTTCTAAAAGTATCTTGCTAGCTAATTAAGTTGGGGGGGATGCATGGTGCCATTTCTGTTTCTTAAGTACCAAAGGGATTGCACCTTTTGGTTATTGGTACATTTAGCATTAATTTGATGAAAATGTCAAATAATTTAAAAGGACCATTGCCAAAAGGTCACCCCATCATAAAAGAGAAAGCAGAAGAAAAGAAAAAATCTACGGCTCACTATATAATATATCGGCATTGTTATAAATTTAGATATAATTTTTAGTTTGTAAAAATTTTTCTGATTAATTTAAGTTGAGTTTGATCCCTAATCTGAAAAGTTGAATATAATTCAAAAAGTAAAAAATTTAAAAATAATATTTTTTCATTTCCTGAAAAACAACTTGTTTTCAACTATTTTTAGGTTTTAATGAGCTAGAATTATTTTTCGTATTTCTATAATTTTATGTATTGGAATCCTAAACCAAAAACCTTACTAAAATTTTGATTATTGAGGGATGATGGCATGGCATCAGTTATTATATCTTATTTTCAAATCATCTTGCACTACATATTTTATAAATGCGAGCTCATTCATCTTTCATGAGGTCAAGGACAATTTTTTAGTTTTACAACTAACTGTCTTACTTGGGCATTATAACGTCTTGTGGAGTTAATACAGAGTTGATGTAGTTGATAAAGAGATAGTTTTAAAATGTAAAAGTTTTAGGTTCAACTCTTATATATTATTGGCTCACTTTAGGGAGTAAGAAAGACTCTCAAAGAATGCAATATGATGGTGATGCGGGTTATATAACTAACTATTAACATTATTTAAAAAAAAAAAATCAATAACATCATGCAGTGCTTGTTCAGTATTGATCTTTTTTAAAGCCCAATTAAGAAAAGGAAATTTAAAAGCGTCAACTAGATGTCTAAAAGCTTAAAAGAGTCCTCTCTCTCTCTCTCTCTCTCTAACAACTAGATGTCAAAAAACTTATAGCTCAAGACTAGATCTCTTAAAAGTTTGGCTGTTCACCACATCCACATGGATTTTATGGGTGTTAAAAGTCAACATATTCGTATGTGATCACCCACCTTAATTGTTTTGGGATAGGAAAGTCACTGTATATGACCATGACGATATATATATATATATATATGTAGCCTTACCAACCTGTTGTAGAACTTATTTTTGGATTCAAATTTGCGATTTCTTCGAGTCACAATGGAACCATCTTTTTATTGTGTCGAGGACTGTTCTCTTTATATATATGTACATACACTAGTATATAGGCCTTATTTGAGAGCACGACGAAAGCGACATTACGGTAAACAATTTCGCCAAACGCCCTTGGAGTACTGTCGTTTCACATATATGCGTTGCAATTCAAATAGGATTTAAGTGTGTTTTGTCAAAGATGGCTAGGACCTACTTCACGTTTGCGACCTACCTTTAAAAAAAATGCTTTTGGGTCTTGATAGTTACATATTTAGATAGGTTTTAGAGAATGTTTTAGGTGTATTTTAGAACATTTTATACATTAGTTTCATTTGTTTATGTTAGTTTTGATGAAATTGTTAGTTTAGGATAATTTAGGTTTTCATGTATTATTTTAGTTTATTAGTTTATGATTTGATATATTTCATATTTGAGTGTGTAAGATTTAAATAAACTATCTATGAATAAACATTGAATAAAGAAATGTAGAATACCGAATGTTTTTTATATTTGCGATGAGTGCATGGTGAGATCTGAAGTACGGTAAACGACCACGGACCAAAAATTCACGAACCAAGAACTTTTATTAGTATGATCGCAATCACCACACAATGCTTTTTCTCTCTATATGTTTTTCCAAAATCACTCTTTTAATCTCTCGTAGGTTAAAAGTTATTTGCAACTCTTCCAAGAAAGATTTTATATTAAAATCTCCCATTATCTTTAACTGCTTGAGAATTAGAGAATTACATGGGATTATGGGTGAGTTGAAGATTTACATGGGATCATGGGATCGGTTGGTGCTTATCTTAATTGTTGCTAAGTGGGTCCCACCTTGTGGGCCCATATGGATCAAATATTCCAACATCTCCCATTCACACATGATGTGTAGAAGGAGAGAAAGAAAAAAGTTGAACACTACATGGACGCCTTTTAAATTTTGATCCATAACCTCCCACTCGCACGTGGTGTGATTGACGATCAGTGTTATTGTAAATGGGCCGTGCGACCATGAGCACATTTGTAAACAGGAGCTCTTATAATAGAAACTCACGAGGAGCCAGCATAGAGCATCAACTTCTTATAGTAATATGGTATCTCATAATGCCCTAGATTCATTTGTCACACCGTATAAAAGTATTCCCCATCCTTCTGGGGCAATTGCTTGATATCTCATCTAACAGTATAGTCTTACTAACGTTACTAACTCCGTGTTGCAACATTAGTATCGTGCGATAAATAGTATCCTATAGAGGTGTGACACCAAATGATCTTCCTTTCGCCCTCACACCACTAGGTTTAGTATTAACTGTTGACCCAGTAATGTCCCGTTAAGGTCAAATTACTCATGACCTTATAGTACTCACCAAAGTAGCAGACATTAAAACTTCATGTCATGGTGTAGTCAAAAGTAACGAAGGGCAGTCTCTCAGTCACATATAGATATGGACTTCTTTGAACTCACACCGTGAGGAAGCAGAGATATTTCTCTCACTTTCAAAGTGGTCGACTTACACATGTAATACAAAATTACATTCTACAGTGGAGTTATTCTACTCATAAGAGCGTATGTTCTACTCAAAAAATACTTTACGGATTTCTAGTCTAGTCGCACCTATGCGCCTAACTCGAGTTCCTAAGAGCTCGCATATCCAGTTTAATGCATCAATTAAAGGATCTCTTATCCAATCCCAAATGACAGGCTTAATGGATAGTGGGTTAATCCATTATCGGTCTTAAAAAATAGACCTCATCTTAACTCCAATTACGGTGACATATCATCATAAAATGACCTATTGCTATTCAAAGCAACATTAGTCAAATGTCTCATATCTGCTCGCTCTACATGAAGCGCCAGAGGCGATTGTCGTGTGAGTAAGCCAATCATACCTGTGAACATACTAACATGTTGTGCTAATAATAAAACAAATACAAATAAAGATATACAAATAGTGGGTAGACTTTATTAAATGATCTAGAAGTAGAAGTCTGTTATAAAATGAGATTTACAACCTATGCAAACCCAAAGATTTAACGTGTTGTAGAAATACATCTCTAGCAATTGGCTTAGTCAATGGATCAGCCACCATTCTATGTGTAGAGATATATTGTATACAGACTTCACCACGTGCTATTATGTCTCGAACAAAATTATACTTGATGTCAATATGCTTGGTTTTGCCATGATACTTTGGATCTTTAGTATATGCAATTGCAGCTTGGCTATCACTATGAATAACGATAGGTTTCTTTGCATTTTTTACTATTTGAATATCTTCTAGAAACTGTCGTAGCCAAACTGCCTCTTGGACTATTGCTGATGTAGCGCCCTAAAAATGATTTCATCTAGCCCATAACCCGTTTGTGTTTTGCCCAAACTCTATGTATTTTGCCTTGTTGTTTGATTGTATGTTTGATTGTGTGTTTGATGCTGTATACGTTGATTTTATGATAACCTTATGTTTGGTGTTTCGAATGGACTCGGGGATGTTAGAATCGAGTTTGACATGCGTTTTTTACATAGAAAATGCCTATCTAAATGTGAAATTTAGATGTGTATCAAACGCGCAATGTCGAAGTGAAGGTTGGGATTTTTGGGTAACCATGGAGCGAGCTCCATGAAGTGAGAAAACTCGATTTTTCGGAAAAACAACCGAGGAGCGCGCATCGATTTTTTTCCAGTTTTTGCAAGTCTTTTTTTGTGGACCCAAAAATGACTATTTAAGCAATGTATACCTATTTTGAGCTCATTAGCACGTTTTTGAGCTTGAAAAGAGGGGAAAGAGGGGAAGAGGAGAAGAAAAGGGAAAAAGCTAGAGTTTGGTGATTTCTTACTCAAATCCCACCTAAAGTGAGTATATTTCTCCATTTTCTTCCTAGTTTGTACATGAGTAAATGAGCATGATTTCGGCCTAAGGGAGTGTGTTGACCATGGTTTGGAAGTGACCCTAACCTAGGGTTCACTGATTTTCGGCCATTTATGTTTGTTTATGGTTGAATCTATCCTCGAAGACCTAGATCTACACTTGGAATGCACTTTGCATGAACTTCACCACGTTTTTGGTGGTGCAAGAGTTTAGGGTTTTGTTGGAAACCCTTAGGGCCGTGGTGTATGGAATAGATTTGGGTTCCTTGGTGGATTTGGAACCCAATAGTACCATTTCCCCCAATTTCTAACAAGAAATTGGCTGATTTAAGTGTAAAGGCAGCTGGACTTGCAGGTAAACTATGTTGGATAAATGGCTGATTCTATTTGATTAATGGTGGTGTTCAGTATTTTTATTTATTGAAAACCCTAGTTGTAGTGTAAAATCGGCGTAAGGCTTGATTTTGGGGATTTTGCCCAAATTGGGGCTTTTGACCTAAACCAGGTCAATTGATCAAATTGACTTGGGGATTATCTAATTGGACCTAAATTGAGTGGAATCTTGGGTTTAGAATGTTTGAACCTATGTTGATTTTGTATGACTTAATGCAATTTGGCTTTATGCCTATTGTAGAGATTTTTTCCCAAATTGGGTCATATGCCATGTATTGATTTGAATTGTGGAATTAACTTGATTATGATCAATCTTGCATGGTTTTGAATGGTTTGGACTTGTATTGGGATTGAATAACCTAGACTAAGTGTTTGTCTTAGTTTTTGGGAATTAGTCTTATATGTGGATTCGCATGGATGTCGAGGTTGATCATGAGATGGGAAGCTCATGATGAGAATTAGATGCACATAGACTTGTTAAATTGGGAATTGATCATGATTAGTGTGTTTATGTATGGACGATCATGGTAATTGATGTATGTGCATGAATCTATGGTTTGTAGGATCTTGATTTGCATTGGAATCGGTGTTGGTTCGTGTGTGGATAGCTTTGTTTGCGTGGCATTGGTTATGAGTAGTTGTTCATCTTGTTTATCACTTGTGTCATCCTATTTTCTTATACTTGTATGTTGAAAGCCATGAGACATTATTATGGAAATGCATGTGTTTAATATGTTTTGAAATGACATGTATTGATACTCTAGAAGTTTGGTGTTCCAAGCTAAGTTCTCTAGGTGTTCCTAGGAGGCTTTTGCATGTTTGTCAAGCTGACTTCTCTAAAGGTAGATTTGTATGTGAAAGCTCTAGAAGCTTGGTGTTCCAAGCTAAGTTCCCTAGGTGTTCCTAGGAAGCTTGTGCATGTTTGCCAAGCTCACTTTTTTAGAGATGGAAATGGACATGCCCCTATTAAGGGAGGATCATGTCACTGACGAGTGAATGATCTATATGTCAGCTGTACCCCAATAAGGGAGGGCCATGTGGGTCTCTACAGCAGGAAATGAATGGTTTTGAAATGCATGGAATTGAGAATGCTTGTTTTTACTGTGTTTTATGGTTCACATACTCATGAGCATTATTTCATGCATGTGCATTATGACTTTTATTGATGACACTATTGAACACTATTTATTGGGCATCGTTGGCTCACACTCTCACTCTCTTTTCAGGTTTTATTGATAAGGGCAAGGGTATTGCGTTTGCTTAAGGACCTAGCCATTGCCAAAACTAGGACTGTTATGTATGGTTTGATGTCCTTAATTACATATGTGTATAGTTTTAATTATTTTGATACATATGTAATTAATATAACACTTGTTGAATCTAGATGGTGAGAGACTTTGTATTTATGGTTGTATATTGGCCTTGTGGCCTTGGACTGGATGTATATTGGCCATGTGCCTTGGACTTGGATTGATGATGTTGAGTCTAAGCATGTTGCCTTAGACCATTTTGGGTTTATGTTGGAGACCTTTTGATCATGGTTGTACATTTTATTTGAGGACTATTATGATCTTTATGATTTGGTCTTGCATGCTTTGGAGGATTATATCTTGTTGATTCATGTGAATGCATCTCTTTGATTTAGAATTGTTAAGTCTATCAAGCATTTGATGTGGTTCAAAATAAATAAATTGGGGATTCTATGTGAGAGTCTGGTTGAGGCTTGTAGGGTCCCGATCATCTCATGGGATGGTTTGAAGTGGTCGTGGATGCCTACGCCGGACGTCCTACCCCAACACTTCCGCACACCGATCCATGAGGGATGGCAGTTTGGGGTGTGGGGTCGTCACAACTGAAAAAGCAACAAATCCTGTTTCCATAGTAGAAAGAGCAATACATGTTTGCTTCTTACTACTCCATGAGATAGCACCATTGTTTAGTAGGAAAGCGTATCCCGAAGTTGATTTGCGTTTATTTGGATCACCACCCCAATCAGCATCGGAGCATCCCATTAAACGCATCTCATTACCTTGATAACATAGGCATAGATCCATTGTTCATTTTAAGTATCATAATATTCGCTTCACTGCTTTCCAATGTTCTTCACCGGGATTCTATTGATAATGACTGACTAATCCAATGACATAACATATGTCTGGGCGTGTGCACATCATTGCATACATGAGACTTCCAATTGCACTTGCATATGGAACTTTGGACATCTTTTCCTTTTCAGTTGGAGTTTGAGGACACATTTGTTGACTAAGGTGTGTGCATTTTATGATTGGTGTATCAATAGGCTTGCAATCTTTCATATTAAATCGTTCAAGTATGGTTTTTATGTATTGTTCTTGTGACAGTGCTAAAAACCTTTCTGAACGATTTCTATGTATCTTCACACCTAGTATGAAGTTAGCTTCACCCATGTCTTTCATATCAAAAGTGGATGACAACCAATCTTTAATTATGATAATGAGACTCATGTCATTTCCAGCAAGGAGAATATCATCTACATATAAGGATAAGAAAACAATTTGAGCATCTGAGCATTTAATGTAAACACAGTGATCTTCATCAGTCATTGTAAAACCATAAGATGTTACTGCTTGATGAAATTTTAGATACCACTATCTGGATGATTGTTTTAGAC
The DNA here is from genome assembly GCA_035771175.1 of Paratinospora sagittata. NCBI lineage: Eukaryota > Viridiplantae > Streptophyta > Magnoliopsida > Ranunculales > Menispermaceae > Paratinospora > Paratinospora sagittata. Next base: position 32,662,250 of record CM069608.1, on the reverse strand, counting down.
CATATAAAGATTGTTTGAGCTTACAAACTTTGTGCTCTTGATCTTTTTCAACAAACCCCATAAGTTGTTGCATGTATATTTCTTAATCCAATTCTCCGTTCAAAAATGCAGTCTTAACATCCATTTGATGTAGTTCTTAATCCAAATATGCAATGATAGCTAAAAGTAAACGGATGGAGACAAATCTCACTATTGGTGAGAAAGTTTTTTCATAATTTATCCCTTCTTGCAGGCTGTAACCCTTAGCAACCAAACGTGCCTTATATCTCTCTATGGATCCATCTGCTTTGCGTTTAATTTTGAGAAGCCATTTGTTCCCAATTGCTTTACGCCTAGATGGAAGATCAACCAAGTCCCAGACAAGGTTTAGTTTCATTGACTTCATTTCTTCTGTCATTGCTTTCATCCATTGATCCCTAACAACTGATGAAAGAGCTGCTTGAACCGATATTGGTTCACTTTCATCATGTGGAGCTATCATAAAAGCTTCTCTCTCTATCTCAAATTGACGACGAGGGATACTTTTACGTATACTTCCTCACAACTGTTCCTCCGGAATGACAATGGGTGGTATGACACTCTCAATTGGATGTAGCTCAATTGGAGCTTCGTCTGATATTAAATCTTCATTCACCGCCATTGGCGCATTTTGATTTTCAGGGTCTACTTCATATAAAGTAAGATCCTCAGTTGTTTCATGCTTGCTAGGGAATTCATTTTTTATGAACATGGCATCTCTTGATTCATACTCAGTAAACGTTTTATCTTCATTTTTAGCAATGAACACATAACCTTTAGAATGTTCAGAATATCTGATAAAAATGGATTTCTTACCACGTGGTCCCAACTTTTCATATCGTATGGAAAGTGAATGTACATAACCTGTTGATCTCCAGGATCGCAGACTATTTAAGTCAGGTTTTAGACGTGTCCATAGTTCATATGGAGTAGTGGGTACCGATTTTGATCGAACGCGGTTAAGGATATACACAGCAGTCAATAAAACATCTCCCAATAAGAAATTGAAAGAGTTGTTTGTGCCATCATTGAACGAACCATATCCAATAAGGTTATATTTCTGCGTTCAGCAACACCATTTTGTTCCGGTGTACCTAGGATGGTTAGCTGACGCGTGATACCCTTTTCATCACAAAAATCTTTAAACTGGTCGGGAAGATATTCACGACCTCGATCCGTTCTCAACACTTTGACATGTTTATCTTTGTTGATTCTCCACCAGCGATACATATCTTTTGAAGCAATCCAATGCTTCTGATTTATGGGATATTAAATATATATATCCAAAACGTGAGAAATCATTAATAAATGTGATGAAATAAGTAGCACCATGTCTTGCTCTAACACTCATTGGACCACAAATATCAGAGTGAATCAATTGTGATGGTTGTTCGGCTCATAAAGCTCTACCGAAAGGTTTTCTAGTAGCTTAACCAGCCAAACAATGGGAACAAATTGGCAAGTCAATTCTCGTTAGAGAGCCTAATAGACCCTCTCGAGCTAATATGTTCATTCTTTCTTGCCCTATATGTCCTAATCTAGCATGCCAAACCTTCACATCTATAATAGAATTAGAAGAAGATGAAACATAAGAGAGAACTGAATTTACAGTAGAATTCGAAATTTTAGTATCCAAAATGATAAAACCATCAACTATTTGTCCAAAACCATAAAACTGAGTTCCCAATTGTAAAATCGCACCATCATTACTAAAGTTCAAATTGAAACCCAAACTAAGAAGAACTACTACAGAAATCAGACTTCTTCTAATGTTCGGTGCATAGAGGACATCATGAAGGAGTAGGATTTGTCCACCACGCAACACCAGATTGCATGTTCCAATCCCACAGACAACTACCTTGTTGTTGTTCCTTACGAATATCCATCGAGCTCCCACTGGAATCTGACGATAATCTACGAAAGCTCTTCAATCTTTCGCTATGTGGTCCGTTGCTCCTGAGTCAACGATCCACATAGGATGTGATTCAGTAAGCAAGCAACGACTGGAAACATAACATTTAGAAAAAGTAGTTAAAAATATTTTCTCCTTCTTTGGTCCAGTGCATTCCCTTGCGAAATGCCTATTGTGTCCACAGTTGTAGCATTTGATGTCTTTCTTGTCCTTCTGCTTACCTCCACGCCGGCCCCTCTTGCGGCTGTTGTCTTCAGGTTTCTTTACCCTTCCTGTGGGTGCCAGATTGCTCTTCTTGTAATTCTCTTTGAACTTATGATTCCCTTTTTTCTTGGAACCGAAAATAGAAGCTTCAGCAACTAGTGAATGAGCAGAGGGCTTAGCTACTTCAAGGCGCTCAGCCTCCAATTCAACATGACGAGCAATATCTTCAAACGTTTTGATACCATCATTATGGATCAAAGTGATCTTCATATGCTCCCAGTCTTGTGGAAGAGAGCAGACGACTGCATGAATCTGTTGTTCATTCGTGAGAACATGCCCAACACTGTTCAGTTAACGAATCATGTTTGACATCTCACATAGATGCCGTTTCATCGTATGATGTTGTCATTTTACATACGTTTCAAACTTAATTGTTAGTTGCTGCAGCTTAGTAGCAGAGGTCATCCCAAACTTTTCTTTGAGGGCATTCCACATCTCTTAGGTCGTCTCATACTGCTCAAATTGGCATAGTAAACATCTTGCATGCTGCTAAGCATAGTGATGCGAGCTATGCTATTCTTGTGTTTCCATGTCTGAAACACTTCCAAGTCCTTTTTGTGTTGAACTGTTGTTCCACGCTCTGGTTCAGACATTATGTGGGTGAGAGTTTCGAGGGCCTCTTGCTCCTCCAGAATAAATTAAACTCTTCGATACCACATATTGAAGTTGTCTTTGTTCAATTTCTCTCCTTTATTCAAATCAACAACAATGTTTTTCGAAGCGGAAGACATATATTTAAAAGAAAGCAATAACATCAAGTTTAGAACATAAAACATGTATTTATTAACATATTGCACAACATTTTAACTCAGATTTGTGACTCGAAATTCCATTAAATATACAAACAAGTGGAGTAAAGAATAAGATCGAAAGCTCACTTAGTTTCACAATCATCACTTACTTCTTTAATAAGCTTGTTTAATATTTAATTAATTTCTCACAAAACCAAAAAATAGAAAATTCAAGAATAATAGGCATTTCTTTTCCCACAATAAGATCACAATAGAATCATGTATATCATAATCAAAATGACGCAATGAAATAAATAAATGAATTTTATTGCGCATAACATATAACAAGGTTCAATTGCGTAATTCTATAAACGAAGACATCATAAGATATTTTAAGCAATTGCACTTTATTTACATTAGACTCATGATTTATGTACTAACATAGAAATAAGACTACTAAAATGGCATCGTTTCTGTGAATGCGTCCATCGCATTCTTCGCCATATTCCTTGCATGACGGTCTAAGAACGACGGTGTACTCGTTCCTAAAAGAAAGCACATTCCACTTGCACTTTTCTTATTCGGGTGTTGACAATATCAGAGATCGCCTTACATTCTCAACAATATGACCTCTTCTTCTTGCAGGTGCACTTTGTGCCACTCTGCCTTTTTAAGTTCCTCAACAATCTTCATAAAATTGAATAAGTTGGAACTTTCTTTTATTTTGTCAACATACTCTCTCCATTCTTCAGTGATGGAGTCAAGAAGAACCCTGTTACGGTATTCCATATCTAGGGCCATGCCCTTATAAAGAAGTTCCCAAATCATAAGATTGATTTGGCTAATGTGTTCTGATAAGGTATGTTCTGGATTCATCTTGTACTCTTGAAAAACATAGTACAAGGTGTAAACACCATTAGCATCTGAGTCTCATTCCATATCTATAGTAAAGTAAAAAAATTTGAGTCTAATGTGATCGTGATATACAAGTCCAAATTGTTGATTTCTAACCGTACAGATGTTAAGATCAGGCAAAAATGACCTTAGTCTCAATTCAAAAATTTTTATGATAATGTGTTTATGTCCTTCATCTTAACTCATCAATTATGAATGGTTTAGATCTAATTTAAAAACATTATGATAGATCTATGTTATTGTGAGTTTTTGTCTAATCTGACAATACAGATTGAAAGATCTCAAAAAATTAGATTAGGTCACTATTCAATACTTTCCTTAAAAGTCGACCAAAAGTCTTCATTTTAACGCATCAAATATGTACAGTATTTAATAATAAAAAAAAATATTTTATTTAAAACCGATCCAACCGATTTGGATTAGGCCGCTCAGGTCGGGTCGGTCGGACCCGGTCTAGGTCTGACCCAGTTAGGGTCTGACACGATTGGGTCCTTTTTTTTTTGAATACCAGCCTGCAACTTGTAGGCTGATATTCATGGCGGTGGGGCGAATTTCTCGCCTCCCCACCGCCTGACAGTTTTCAAAAGAGAATTGCTATCTACCGATGACTACGCCGGCGTTGTCGGTCACAACCACTTCTTATATATATATCGACTTGCTGTTGCAAGCCAATTTAATGGTGGTGGTGGTTGTCGCCATTCCGGCGCAACCACCACTGTTCTGGCATCTTCGAGAAAGTCGGTTTCCGATGATCATAGTCACCGATTTTCGGGGCCTCTCCCCTTTTATTTTGTAAAAATGGTGGAGGCTGCTTGCACTGGCACTGCCACCACTCAATGCAGATACACACATATATATATAAATGGTGGTTGTCGTGGCTGCCACAAGCAGCGTCACCACCATCTTGTTCCTATAACTGTGGAACCTAGTAGATTGAGTGATTTGATTTCCAATTAACATGCACAATATATCAGTCAATATCCCAAAACAAAAAAATATGCAATCATCACAAACACGAAAAACGTGATGGCTTTGATACCAATGTAAGATTTAAATAAACTATCTATGAATAAACATTGAATAAAGAAATGCGGAAGCGTTACCGAACGTTTTCAATATTCGCGATGAGTGCACGGTGAGATCCGAAGTATGGTAGACGACCACAGACCAAAAATCCACAGCCCAAGAACTTTTATTAGTATGATCACAATCACCACATAATGTTTTTTCTCTCTATTTGTTACGCCCTGGGTTGCACAGCGTGCCCCCTACCCAGGTGCGGGCGCACCACCACGACCGCAGCCGTGTGGCGAACGCCTAGCCATTATGGATCCCATAATATTGTCACATCTCGGCCAGCCACGCCACGCAAGGACGCCGGTCACCGCAATCATTTATCCCCCTGCACAATCCACAGCACAAGGAGGGTCTCCCCCAAGTTCGAACTCGCAACCTCTTCCTCATAAGGTTAGATTTCGCAACTTGAGTAGCCACTGTTGGTTCAGTGGCTACTCAAGTTGCGAAATCTAACCTTATGAGGAAGAGGTTGCGAGTTCGAACTTGGGGGAGACCCTCCTTGTGCTGTGGATTGTGCAGGGGGATAAATGATTGCGGTGACCGGCGTCCTTGAGTGACGTGGCTGGCAGAGATGTGACAATATTATGGGATCCATAATGGCTAGGCGTTCGCCACACGGCTGCGGTCGTGATGGTGCGCCCGCACCTAGGTAGGGGGCACGCTGTGCAACCCAGGGCTTGACAAAAAGGCCTTATGTATAACTGTGGCGACCCCGCACCCCGGACCACCAACCTCGCAGGGAATGGCGTGCGGAATGCCGGGGCGGGTCGCCCGGCGTAGGCATCTCCGACCACTCCTCAACTCCCGTGAGACCCTACAAGCCTTATCCCAAACAACGATATGATATCAAAATGTATTAAACAAAACTACCCACCGTATTAATCATCCAAGACAAGAGATAATCCATAAAAAATGAACCATAAATAATAATCATAATCCCTACAGTCCATTAAAATTGACATACTCATAAAGTCCAAAATTGTGGGTACAAATAAAACCGTCATATGCCCACGTAGTCTATCTAACAAGTCCCAACTCACCCATACTACAATGTGGTAAGTGTTATAATTACATAATCCAAAATATAACACTTCATAATTTAAAACACAATTCAATCAAAATGTCTCTCAACTCACATCGAGGCCTTGGATTCTCTCGCAGGCAAGGCCCTCAAGATATAACTACTCATTTGCCCTTATTCGGGACAGAAGGACCTGAAAGAGAAAAATGAGGGTGAGCCAACGATGCCCAGTGAATAGAATTCAAATATGCTATCAATACTCATCAATAAATATCATGTATGCATGTCAATGTGTAGCATGATTAAAAGCTCATAACATATAGATATCAAGCATTTATAATAAGTTCGATGCAAGTAAAAGCTTATCAATTTGGATCCACATTCCACATGCATTGGGTTACTAGTATACGTCTATTTCACCGTACCGTTGATCCCAATCAGGTTTATTTGGGTTACTAGTACACGTCTATTTCACCGTGCCGTTGATCCCAATCATTTCCTTTCCTAAAACCCTTTAAGGTTAAGTCCCCCTATTAGCCAGATAGATGGGTCCAACCAAAGTCATAAGGTTTTCTCAAATCAATGCATCGTTCAAAACATTAGAACACATTCATGCTTTCAAGATACAATATATATAAGTGATATGATGACATAAAAGATATAATCATAAATGAAGTCTACTCACTACCAAGCCTCGCGAGAGTATTTAACCACATACGACCACCAAACAGAATCAACCCAATCAAGATCCTGAAACATACATCAATATCCTACCATACATCAATTTCTATGCTCAATCACATAGACATTACACATCAACCCTAAATCAGCCCACATATAGACAATAGGCCTAAATCCCATCTAATCCCATCATTCAACTCAAATCACATGACTTGGGCCTTTAATGCATAGTTCTCATACATAAACCATTCTATTAATAAAAAATACTGATTTTCAATTCCTTTAGGCATAAACATGCCTAAATTGGGTCACTTGATCACAAGTAGGCCTAACTCATGATATGGTCACAACCACCAAATCAGTAGCATAATCAACCCTAATCATGCTTAATTTAACCTAAGTTGCATCAATTCAATGATTCTAGGCCAAAAGCATCAAAAGCCCTAAAATATGAAATTTTCCATACTTAGGCCATATTGTCGATTTACACTAGGTCACCATGTTCAGCCATGTATATCACTGATTTTGCATCATGGGTTCATCAACAATGGCAACTAGGTCAACATAGTTGACATGCAAGCTATTTGGAAAGGTCTAAGTTCATATTCTAAATGTAGGTCTAATACAAACAGCCCTACCAATTCTTCACATGTGTTATTCTGTTCAGATGTATCAATATACCAACAGAAATATGTAATCACAAAATCAACCGTACAGATTGAATTATGTGAAGAAACAAACCTTCTGTCCAAATATCAACCCAATCTAACGGTGGACCAAAAAGATAAGTATCTTTGATGAACAAGTCTCTAATCAGACAATTTCTCATTTCCTGCTGCAAATACTCAAACTCAGATGACTATATCTCACAAAATACTAAACTCATAAACATCTCCACCGTTCCGAATACAGAAATATCAGTTATAAACTACATACCCAAAATTTATATCCATCCAACGGTAGATTGAGGAGATTTACAAGTTTGAGAGAAACGGCACCAGAAATCTAGACTTTCCAACCAGCTTTGTTTCAGAGGTTAGATCTCTCAGAAAAAACCTCTAATAAAGATCTCCACCGTTCAAATGTAGATATATCAGTTGTACACTACATATCCAAATTTTATATCCATCCAACGGTAGATGGAGGAGATCTAAAAGTTTGAGCGAAACGGGGCGAGAAATCTAGACTTTCCGACCAGCTTTGTTTGAGAGGTTAGATCTCTTAAACGAAACCTCTGATCAAGATCTCCACCGACCAGAATGAATAACTATAAGCTACGAACTTGCTGACAAATTTTGAGCTCAATCCAACCATATATTCTAAAGATCCACCTCTTTGATGAAAATGTCGCAGGGATCTTCCTCCTGCAACTCTCTCATTCATTCTCTTCTTCTTTCCTTTCTCTCCACTCACCTCTTTCTAGCACTTCCTTGATTCCCTCCTCCACTCACCTCACTTTCTAGCACACTCTTGGATTCTCTCCTCCACTCACATCATTTTCTAGCACATTCTTGGATTCTCTCCTCCACTCACCTTATTTTCTAGCACATTCTTGGATTCTCTCCTCCACTCACCTCATTTTCTAGCACATTCTTGGATTCTAGAAGTGGGCATGGGACACTTGTCCACTTCCATGCACCAACCTTCACATGTGTTGGTCTCATACTACCCATACCAACCACATGTACTTTAACCAATCTCATGCTTCCATGTATTTTAAATGTTCAATCCATTTAATACACCAAATTTTCATTCTCATTTATCATTTTATTCAATCAATCCTAACCCATATCAATTCATGGTTTAATGGGCCCATGCATAAATAATAACATATGCATTATACTTTAATTTAATATGACCAATATACAATTTATGATATACGTATTTATATACATTATCAAACATCAACTATACAAACATTAAACAACCATCAAACAAACACCAAACATATCAAAACAACACATAGAGTTTGGGCAAAATGCAATTGGGTTATGGGCTAGATGAAATAATTTTCGGGGCGTCACACTATATGTTTTCCCAAAATCACTCTTTTAATATCTCGTAGGTTAAAAGTTATTTGCAATTCTCCCAAGAGAGATTTTGTATTAAAACCTCCCATTATCTTTAACTGCTTGAGAGTTAGAGAATTACATGGGATTATAGGTGCGTTGGAGATTTACATGGGATCATGGGATTGGTTGGTGCTTATCTTAACTGTTGCTTAAGTGGGTCCCACCTTGTGGGCCCATATGGATCAAATATTCCAACAGAGTGTGTTATTAATTTGATTTGCTTTGTTTTGTAGGTATTTAGATGTGTTAGTCATGATTTTGAATGATGAAAACATATACAAGAAGATGCAAAGGAGGAACATGAAGAATACATGTCAAAAAGGGGTTGAAAATTGGCTAAGTCAACAAGAAAAGAGAGGAAGTGCTAGGTTCTAAGCTCCGCGACGCAGCTTTTAGGGTTTTGTGGTGGTGAACATTGACGAGAGCATTGAGGTTCTGTGCGCCGCGACGCTGATTGGTTTTTTTTTTCATTTTTAGCAAGTTTTGAATTGTATTTTTCCCCACTTTCCAATTTCAATTCCACACGACTTTGGAGCATATTATATATCAAAATTTAGAGTTTTTTGAGGGGAATATACTAGAGAAGAGAGAACGAAGGCTAGGAGCAAAGGAACGCGAATAAAATGACTTGGAGATAAGGAGGAATTTACAAGTTCAATAGCAACTAGTTTGGTTTTGAATGTTTAATTTCTTATTTCTTTCCATGTTTTGGATTTCATTATTCCAAAGTATGCACTAATTTGTTTGCCTAGAGAGGAGATGGATCTTATATTAGAGATTATGCAATAATATTAGCTTTTGTTTATTATCAATGATTTATTCATAGTTTATTTATATTTTTCTTTATGTAATGCTATTAATCTCTTGGCCACAGATCGATTGATCATAGACTTGGGGGGCGACACTCGATAGAGGGTTCTCTAGGTTGGAATATGAGAAATATGACATGAGATGGTCATAGTATTGATAAATATGCGATGTCTCATGAAGTTGTAAAAAAATCACAGAGCGTAATGCATTACTTATATATGAGTTTTTATCGATAGATCGAAATTTTATTTTGGTGATAGATCCTAATGCGGCACTCGACAGAAGGTGTTAGGAATTATAAGATTTTGACTTATAAACATAAATAATAATTTAATAATGAGCATGATTAATACTGCATAATTGATAATTAGGTGAAATCTAATTTCTAGGTATTTTTAATATTAATTTTTCTCCAAAAAATTCTGATAAATTGCTATTTTAACTATTGCTTTAGTTTAAGTATTATTTTAGTTCATTAATCATTACAATTTAGTTTTCTAGATAAAATTAGGGCTAGGAACAATATAATTAGTGTAGTAAATCAATTCCTGAGAACGATACCTGATATCTCATCAATTTTATATTATAACTTGACACCGTACACTTGCGGCTTGCACGCATCAGGTCTAGAGGTAAAAGTTGTATCAAACAAGGACATTATAAGAGAAGTCTTATTATTTTGTAAAATACCCTTAAAAAGTTCATCTTAAGTTTTTATTAAAAATCTTGCTTTTATTATTAACACAAGTAAAATAGTAATTTGGTATTTTAGCAACAACTTTATATATATATATATATATATATATCGAAATATTATACTAATTATCTCTAAGCAATACTTTATATTTTTTTTTTCTCTCTCAAAAAAAAAAAAAGATTATGAAAATTATATCAAATTCAACCACTGATTAATGATAATTCAAAAAGGTGTAGGCATTCCTTGATCAGTGCCTTCCTAACATTAATAAATGTCACTTTTCTTAGTAATTTCTTCTTAAAATAATTGCTTCCTACTTAGCATCTAATTGCAAATTACAAGAGGAATGGTTTACATTTTTTCTTAATAATATATTTACTAATTAATCTTGGAGTGGATCAATAATTTTGATTAAACAAACAGAATTTAGTACCCCCATTGTATTGGAAAATGTTAATTAATTAAATTTAATAAGCATTTTAATATCTTATAAGACACTAAAAAGGTCTAGCTACTAATTAATGGGCACTAAATTAGACTTTCAAGGGTTTCCAGTACCATCTTCAGCACTTAAGGGAATGAGTGGGGCGGCATAATTAGAAGATATCAAAGGGCTCATAGGTGGATTTATTTAATGTTCTTTTTCCCTCACTTTTTAATTATGTTTACAAATATAATTTAAAATTGATTCTTTTTATTATTTTCTAACGGCTACAGCTGGTATATAAAATGGTTGTAGATGAAGGGTCAGTTTGCAGCCGACCAAATTCGAATTCGAATTCGAATTCGTAAGCATTAGACCCCAACTTGTCTTCCTTGACCCTATAATGTAAGGAGGCTCCTGAGATATACTTTTTACTGTACGGGTGTAAGCCAATTCGTCTTACCTGACCAATCCGATTGAAAGGTTGGTCAGTATTTGGACTAGGTTAGGATAAAAAAACCCTAATTCGAACTGTTCGAATTGAGTCGTGGGTTAAGAATCTAAAAAATTGACCTAATCCAACTCGAATCGAACTAATTTGGTATTATAATATAGTAGTAGATGAATATAATTTTATTTAAAACATTGTTGGACTATCAACTCGGTATGACATGAGCTAACAGACGGGTCTGACTAAATGCTAAGCGGAGAAGCCCAGGTAGAAATAGACAATACTCCGGTCCGACGACCAAGAAGAGAGGAAAACATCAAATAACGATAGCTCAGCCTGACTGAATTATCTTCCCTTGGTATATCGTGAACACAACAAATGGAAAGTCGGACAATCCAATGAACAATAGCTTGGCTCACGCCGATCTAGCCATGAAGAGACCCGACGTAAATTTTCGGGATATTTGATCATCGATAGCTCGGATGTCGGCCACTTCAGTTTAATAAGGAAATGAGGGCGAGATCGATCTCCAGTGTAAATGTGTTATAATACAACTCAAAGAGGATCTTGAGATATTCGGGATAGAAACATACACGACAACTACGACAAATCAGGGATAAACTACATTCGCAACTTGAGATGAGATTTACTTCATCTGGGATGGGAAAACCTATAATCTCGGAGTAGATGACCTTGACAGCTCATCCTGCCTACCATCAACTAATAAGGAATCGACACGTGGCACATGACTAATGAGCAACTAGCCACTCCGGCCATACGATCTCTCCTATAAATAGCTAATTATTCCTCTTTCTAAAGGTATGAAAAAATACACACCCTAAATTTTGTACAATATTTCTTATTAAAACAAACACTGACTTAAGTATTAAAGAATTTTTGGCCGACACTATACCGGTGTTCTTTACGAGAGCCTTTTTTCTTCTATTTATATCATTTCAAATTCTGGTGATTCACGGTCCCAAGTCGACTCGTCTCCTCCTCACATTAACAAATTCGGTGTTGGTCAAATTCTGCACTACCAAATATGCATCTTGATATTTTATGATTAATTTAAAATAGTTGTCAAATTTACATGTTGATATAGTTGTATTTAAATTTGAAACATTATATACTTGATGTCTATTAGTGTAAAATTTGTATGTGAAATTTATAGATATAATTTAACTTATTTTAAAAGTCAAGATTATCAACCCGAACAATCAACCCAACCTAACTCGAACTAGTTTGAATTGGGTTGAGGGGCGGTTTAATTTAGGTTGGGTTCTAATTTTTTTAACTCGAATTAGTTTGAGTTAGATTAAAATTTGGCTCTAACCTCATCCATCCTAGTTCGTTAACCCCCTACAATTTTTAAAAAAAATAATATTTTGGTAACACACTAATTATTAAATACATATTTTTTATATTATCTTTAAAATTGTTGAATTACTTTTAATCACACATTAATTATATGATTGCAGACGATCGGACAGATAATGTCGAAACATGTTTGTCAAAAAGAAGTTTTTCAAAGCTTTTCATAAGTTCCCTTTTAGACCTTCTTATTGAGAGAGTGAGAGCCTCTGCACTTGGTACATCTTTTTAAAAGTGCAAATTAATTTAATGTCCGTTTTTGCTCACTTTTCATCACATAAATTCGTTAGAAAAGCAAATATATTTGTGGGTCCCATGTATAAAAAGGATAGCTACTAAAATACAAAGACATGCACGAGGTGTTTCGTCACGGGGGAGGTCGTATTTTTTATATGAGTAATGGTAGGGATACATCCATACCATTAGTTCAATATTTAAAAACAATTTTTTAAAACACACTTTTTAAAAATTGTTTTTTAAAGTATTTTTTCCTAAAAATAAGGAAAATAACAAAAAATATTTTTTTTTGTTTTCTTCACAAATCTTAGAAATGCATTTAAAGACTGTTTTCAAAAACAACTTAATCAAACAAATTTTCATAGCATTTTTATTTTAAAAACAAAAAATTATATTTAAATTTTATATCAAATACGGCCTAAGTTTTTCACTTTTATTGAATTTATGTAGGGATGTCATGTAATAGCGCATTTCCATATAATACACGTGTCTTCTTATGATTTAATGAAGATAAAAAGCTTGAATTTTCAATTAAATTTTTATGGCTTTTTTATATATTTATGACATGTTATACATGTTTTTTTTTTATTAAAGTGAAAAAGTGATCCATGGATGACAATGGGAAGCATAAGTACGTGGCCTAGCTAGGGATCAGCTTTAAAAGAAGATATAATACATAGCTACGGGCTACGGCCTACATGTAATTTTTTTTACTTTTTATTTTTAATCAAAATATGTTTGACTTCTTTTCAGCAATGCAACTAATGAAAGAAGTAATTGAATTCCATTAATTACTATGTAGCAAATGTGAGCCACTACTTCTAAAGGGAGGTAAAAGCATCTGAATTAGGGCTCTAGTTGCTTAAATAAGATGTCTCAATTTTATATTTTTATAGATGTAAAAAATTTTATTAGAAGAGATCTTTGTTTCGGAACTTGACAGTAATCTCGAGTTTAGATAGATTAATTTCATTGCGAAGCAGAAAGAGGATACTATCTGGGCATCAAAATCTCAGTATCAAAAAAAAAAAAACATCAGAATTAAATAAAATAATGTTAAAAAAAAAAGAGTCAAAACCAAGAGAAATAATTTACAAATTTATGTGAAGACATGTATTATATTTGAGGGTATTACCTGCATTACAAGAGAAGGGAATTTTGGCGATCAGCATTTCACTCACCAAAAGTGTCATGTTGGTCGCCTAAAAGTTTTAGTGACCAAAAGTTTCTTTTTAAATCGGGTCATTAAATCTTTTTAATGACTAAAAAAATGTTGGTCACCAAATCTATTTTTAGCAACCAAAATCTTACTCTATAGCCACCGAGCATATTTGTCGTCAAACCCTTTTAGCGACGAGTCATTTTGCAAATTGGGTTGCTAAACCTTTTAGTGATAGTCATTTCGCTGCTAAAACAATTTGGGCACAAAAATTTGGTCACTGCATATATTTTGCAACAAATTTTTAAAATTAATTTGATTTTTGTGAATTTCATTTATTTTGGCTTGTATTAAATATTTGAGAATATTTGTATAATCACTTGTGTTGAAGCCAATTTTGGCTCGCCCCACATGTTGTAAGATATTGTTCCTTCTTACGGCCTCCAAGTTTGGCCAGCTCCTAAATTAGGCCATCAGGCCTATAGGGGCCCACGTAGAGCGTTCTATAAAGGTAAGTTTCAGTGAGAGTTTTATTTTTTTCCTTAAGAAAAATGTCTTTTGTTAGTGTGAGGGGTGAAACTTCTTATGTATCTTAGTTTGGAAGAATAAATAGTCAATATTAGACTAATCTCAGGAGTTGAACCCACCAACAATAGGCCTCAGTCTTAGCATCTTACACAGATACGTCGGTCCTCCTATACCACACCAACTGTTGAAGCCAATTTTGGCCTGTTCTAAATGTCGCAATATATTGTTCTTTTTACGGGCCCACAAGTTTGGCCGACCCTTAAGTTGGACCATCGAGCCTGTGGGAGCCCACGTAGAGCGTGTCATAAAAGTAAATCACGAGAAATTTTGTTATTCTCTTTTAAAAAAGGTCTCTTGCTAGTGTGAGAGGTTGATCAGACTTCTTATGTGTCTTAGTTTGAAAAAATACATAGTCGATGTCAGACTAATATTTGGGGATGAATCCGTCAACAACTTGTATTAATTGAATATATGATTATTTAAAAACCTTTTCCATATTTGGAGATTGTATTGTACACATACAATATTCAACAAAAAATCTAAATGTATATTGAACAAAATAAGGAGGTAACAATCTATGTATGAAGTGAAAAGAGATAGTGTTTATTAATAGGTTCTAATGGTCCATATATAATAAAAGTGGACTATAGTAAAAAAAAAAGTTATATGTGACTATTCAATGTCAATCTTATGAAAAATCCCATAAGGCTTGTGAACAACTATCAAAACAGCATTTCCACTGTCATGTCTATATAATAGCTGCTACAACATATAAAAACTTAAAAACATAATAAAAATTTGTAAAGTTGATCAAATCTAAATAATGTTTTTCAAAATTTTATTACTTGGAAAATAAACTAATATTTTACAAAAGAATATTATTTTTTAAAATTTACTACTTTTTTTATTGTATTTTTTTTTTAAATCACAAGCCAAGCATGCGATAAAATTAATTAAAAAAAAGTCATGTCTAAGTATATATAAAGGTTATACCTAACAAAGATACCATGAGATATATCCTTATTTTATTGCATGATATATGTATGAATGAACTTCATAATAAAGAAATACCTATATGAGAGAGGATTCCTTGCATATATATATAGCATTATTCTAACTACTTTTATTAATTACTTTAAGAAATCTTGGTATGTATGAGACTTCAAGACACAACAAACAATCAATAGTACCAAAAGATTTCACCTTGTGAAAAATGTTTAGTAACACTGTTCATTCAACCATGCATAATTCAGTTATATAGTCATGATCGATCACTTTCTTATGTTTGTTTATTATTTGTATTATTAGGAGTGAGAAAGTGAGATTGTCACCTATACGTAGTATTCACTTTTACCAAAAAGTGATTACGGTAGAAATTTTTTTATTTCTTTTAAAAAAAGGCAAAAAAAAAAAAAAAAACTCACGACAACCCAAAAAAAAAGTGCCCCCATATTTTACCTATGTTAATATTTTTAATTAAATATGATCATTTTTATTAAAATTAATATTTTAATAAAATATATTGATTTTATTAACCCAATATTATTAATAATATTTTTTATATTTATATGAAATATTAATTAATTTTTTTCATCACAACTAATTTTGTTATTTTTTTTTTATCAAAAACCAATTTTATTATTTTTTATTAAAATAAAGTTTATTATTTTAATAAAAATACTATATTATTTGAAAATTGTTTTTTATTATAACTTTATATTAATAATAATAATTTTTATATTTTTATGAAATATTCATTTTATTAATTTTTAAAATTTTTTTTCATCACAATTAATTTTATTATTTTTAATAAGATCCAATTTTACTATTTTTATTTTAAATTAAATATTTTATTATTTGGAAATTATTTTTTATTCTAACTTTTTAATTAATAATAATAATTTTTATGTTTTTATGAAACATTCATTTTATTATTTTTATAAATAATTTTATTATTATTTTTCATCACAGCTAATTTTGTTATTTTTAATAAAATACCAATTTTACTATTTTTAATAAAAATTAAGTTTATTAATTTAATAAAAATACTTTATTATTTAAAAATTATTTTTTAATATGTTTAATAATAAATTTTAATTATTTATTATATTAATAAAAATAATTTTATTATTTTTAATAAAACTAATATTTTATAATAAAGATTATTTCATTAATATATAAAATTATGATGTTCTACCAAAAAATAGTAATGTCAAATTCTCGAAAAAATTGTGTAAGATTCTAATGCGTAACCAAACATAGTAATCTAAAATTTTCATTTTCAGATTTTCATCAATTACTTTTTCAAGAATTTAATTTTCATTCCCATTTAAAGATTTTCGTGTATCAAACACAATCAATTTATACCCAATTTTTTGCCACCCCTAAATATAGTATTGAACTTATTTATTTTATTTATTATTTTATGATCACACACGTAAGGTTCTAGGACTTTAAACACCTAGGATAAAATATATTACAGACTCGATAAACTCAATATACAAATACAAGCTGAAAACATAAAAGACTGTAAATACAAGCTTAAAGAAAAACTGGAGACTCATGAAAGAGAACAAGCTTAGAAATTTAGACACTTGGTAACTGACCTCTTTATCCACTGGATGGAAAACAGTGAAAAATGGAAACCTGTAAACTCTGTGACAAAGAGCCACAACCAAACTTAAAGACTATCTTAATCTGTTTCAGTCTCAACTGAATCACAAATAACTAAAACAAAGCAAAGACGGAAGATACCAATTAAGAGTATAGCAAGTATAATTAATACCACAAGTAACCAAACTGGGAGATGACTCAACAGTGACATCATGCACTAGCCAAGAACGTACGAAGTCGTTTAATGATCTTTATGTAAACATGTAAACATACACATGAGAACACAACCAAGGCTATTATTGCACATAATCCAAGGAAGGATATATGGCTATTCATTACAAAATACACACTGAGCACACGAAGATGTATGGCTCTAATACCATGTAGGCCACGATCACACATATCTTTGACAAATTGACGCAGTTCACATAATTTGTCAATTGCTGTGAGGAGAAATTGGAAAATTTTGGCAAAAGTAATTTGTTCCATAGATCTGCCTATAGCAATAAGAAGTCGATTGAGTTCTGGATGACATTCTGGTGGTAAAGAAGCAACGAAGGTGTGCTTCAGATATGGTTTGCCATTTCCACCAAGAAGATGATAGCGTTGGATCATACAAGTATAGTGGCGGTGAAGATCTTTTTTGTTGAGTGAACAACATTTCATGGTAAAGAATTCTTGCTTGAATTTCTTTTCAACCAGAGAAATATCACCAACGAATTCTTGGATCATATGATTATAAACATCAACTACAGATAGTTGAGTAAGTTGAAGAATACGATATTCACCAAGAGTAACTAACCAATCACGGACAAAACCTGTACATCTGGAGAAGAAATCAACCAGAACTGGTTGAGAAGTTTTTCCTGTGATAAGTTGATTGGTCATCCAAGCACTCCATGAAGTTATCCTAGTTCTCCATTGTTCAGAAGGAACATCATCAAGAGAAAACCAAGGACCACCATTACTAGGTTTAAATTGATTCTGGTTTGGGTTGTGGGGTCGATGTGGATTGGGTGCAGGGGTTTCAGCTGTAGCTTCAGTGAAATCAACGTCTTCAGTATCCAAATCCTGAAGACCTGGCTCATTTGAAGAAGAAGCACCGTGAGCCATGTGAATCTGAGCAAGGGCTGAAATATCCATCAACTGTGAATCAGTAGAAGATTCAGATGTATCATCATAAGACTCTGTAGTATAATCAGAAGAATCAGTAACTGCTTGAGATAATTCTTCCGAAGAAAGATTAATGGATTCAAAAGAATCAGTAGACGAATCAGATGGTGTGACTGGAGATTCATCTGTAGCATCATCAGTTGTATCATCTGCAAGATTGTGATCTGAAAAATAGGGCTGAACTGGATTACTCGGAGGAGGTTCAGGTTCAGTTGGAGGAAAAGGTATACCAGGAGTAATTGGGATAGGAGGGTCATAATACTCTGGTGGAGGTTCCATAAGAGGAAACAAAGGAAGTTTTCCTTTATCTCTAAACATTGGACGGGGACCACATACAGGTGAAGGTCGAGGAGAAGGAGTAAATCTTTGTGGCTGAGGTGTAGCTGCATCTGCTCTAGATTTAGAAAGTAACAGACTAGACAGAAAAGTCTGGGATGCACTCTGAGAAGGAGGTGTAGGTGCAGGATAGGTAGGAGATGTTGAATGTAACCTGAAAGTATTGAGAGACATTGGATATGTTTCTGGGTACTAGGTTGTTGATATTTTATTTATTTATTTATTTTTGTTGACCATGTTATTAGCGACATTTAGACTGCCCTTAAAAACTAAAGAAATAAAAAAAAAATGATTTGGATCGTTACGATCATGATCCTAATAATATAGTGTATTGGGCTCGGATGGGTATCGTGGGTCGTTTTAAAGGCGTATTGGGCTTTCATCGATTTCCGACTGGTGGATCTCAATCCAGCAAACGATCCGCTTATTTTCATTTTTTATTTTTTATATTTTTCCAGACCATTTTTTCACTCACTCACGCTCATTTCGCTCGAAAGCTAGGGCATCGCCGTCACCGTCGCCGGGGCAGGTCACTTTTTCTTTCTTCTACTTCTTATTCTTCAATCTTGCAATTGTTTGAGAACTTGAAACTCAGGCAAGAGAGAGAGAGTGGAGTGACAATTCAGCTGAGACAAATAGACGAGAAAGATGATGTTGAAGCTTAGATTTCATGGCTCAATTGTTTTCAAATTGTTTTTTTTTTTTTTTTAAATTATTTTGCAAATGTTTTGCAGTTCCATTTGATTGGGCTCTCAAAAACTACGATTTCACATATTTTCTGAAACCTACAAAGAAAGAAGGGTTTGTGGATTTTCTTCTATTTATGTTACTTATATTTGGTTTTCCTTCATTGGGTCTTGAAATGAGAAATTTTGTTATCACTATAAATGGCAAATCATCACTGGAGAATGATCCTTTTTTTTTTTTTTTTTTTTTTTTTTTCTGGTGATGTTAGTTTTTCAGAGACGTAGACCAAAAGAATCACTAAAGTAGGAATACATACTTCTTGAAATGACATTCTTTTACTTCTGAAAAATAGAAACAATCTGAAATTCATTGCTTCAATTTACAATGTGGCAGGGTATAAAATTTGTATATTTCTTCAAAGAATTATACTGAAGCCATTTTGCCATTTTTCTTTGGAAAATGGACATCATAGCACAGTGGATGTCGGCAGTGTTAATTTGAGAGAAGTGGGTGAGATTGAAGGAGGACTTTAGGGAACGGGTTGAGATTGCTTGCTGATGGTTAATTAGATCAAATTAGTGAAGGAGGAGAAAATTTATATGTTGAATTTAAAACTTACTGTGACTCACTGCTTTAGAATGACAGCAATTTGTGTTTTAAGATTAGGGATTGAATCCTAATTTCTTGAATTTAACAAGGACTTTCGCAAACTTTCCCAAAACAACCAAAAACGAAAACAACCAAAACATTTATCTATCAAAACTTACCCTTATCATTGAGTGGATGGTCGGTTGTTTTTATTTTATTTACTTTTCATTTTAAGAAAAAAAAAGGCTTTTATCTTATTTTCTTTATGTTCTTGTAGTGAAGGGAAAGGCAAATAATATGAGTGTCCTGAAGAGCATGCTAACTGCAGCAGCCACTAAAGGGGTGACAGAGGCTCGAGCTAGGATATTTGGTCATGTACTAAATCCAACTGGGCAGAGATCTCCTCACAAGATTCTAAGGAAAAAACTCATTGGTGAGAAGGTTGCACAGTGGTACCCTTATGATATCAAGAAGGATGATCCTCTTGTCATGGCCCGCCAAGAGCAAGAGTAAGGACTAATATCACTCTGAGTCATTTGTATACTTTATATTGTTTTTGTGTGCATGTCTTGAGAGATTGAAGTTCATCTTACAATCTTCCTTTTTTTTTAATCTTGCTGTGTGATTTTATATAGTTTTTGAAATTCTGTCTGTGATGATGGTTTCTCTTTCCATTGCAACTTCAATTTGTTGACTCTTCTTATAATGGAAATGTTTGCAATTCCTTATTTGATTAAAGTTTTTAGCCCGTTTTGTCGAATATTTAGCAATGCTTTTAGTTCAATTTTTAGCCTTGATTGAAAAGAGCAAGGCAAAAGGAAGCAATTTGAAATTTTGAAGGTACTAAAACTTCAATGTTAATACTTTCAAAATTCCCCGTAAAAAATGGTTTCTTGGTTCGTTCGCAGTCTAATTGTGCTCCTATTTCACATGTTGCAGCTTACTGCCTTTCATGCTTGCATCTTCACACAGAATTTTACAAATTGAGGAAATTTTTTAAGTGCCTCATGACTTCTGCTTTGTATGAATTAGCATGATTCTGACATCATTGTTAGATTCTTTTATCCAATATCTTGATTAAACTGTAGCCTATATATTGGATGTTCAAAAGGGTCTTACCAGTTATATTCTGTGTCTTGGCAGGCGCTTATCTAAGCTTGAGATGTTGAAGCGTCGCGGGAAGGGTCCACCCAAGAAGGGCCAAGGAAGGCGTGCCGTTAAACGTAATAAGTAGAGCAGTAGAGGTAGCATTTAGAGATCTGTTTTTCTTTTTCTTTTTTGATGATTTTGCAATGACATTGGAATTTTTGAGCTCTTTAATAGTGTAGCTGTTAAAAGCACAATCTATAAATTTTAATTTTTCTGTAATTTTTGGCCTTTAATCCTTTCAGAATCTCTCTTTTTTTTTTTTGAGAGAGAGAGAAACATAATTATTTATATTAAAAGTTACTGTAATTACATGATATGCGCCAGAAGTGCATGAGATCCCTGCTCCCCATATCCTCCCAACCCAGCTACCTGCTATGCAACGACTCATTGCACTAATCCTAACACTTGTTTACATCTTCCTTCTGTCGGTAATATGACTTCAAGGACCTTGAATCATAGAAGAGGCCCAATTGGCATACCAATTAGACACCAAGTAACCTTTCGACCAAGAGGACGCAAATACCGAAGTACTTGCCATTTCGTCCCACAGGATTGACCTCCTTAGCCGCATAATTGAAAATCCTCCTGTTCCGCTCCAGCTATAGTGACCACACTGTCGCATATGAAGCAATTAGTCCAACCTCCCTCCCTCTCCGACCTGTTAAGGCTTGGGTTGTCATTAAGAGATAGTCCCCTGACATGTTCTGTGTTTTGTTAAAATTGTTAAGTTGTAGCCTGAGAACTGCCATCGAACCTATTTGAATAATTGATCATTTGATCCTGAGTTTTTTATTCAACTAACATAACCCCAAAAACAATTTACTGATACTAATAGCTCATCCCATAACCAACCAATAGCTCATTTCATTTCACATGAACATAACACCATAACCACTCCTTCATGGGACTTTTGTTTCAGTAGAACCCTAACAATAAGGGAACTTACTGAGATTACACCATTTCTGGAGGGTCTTTCCAATGTCTGCTTATCCAATGCTCCGGATAGTCTAGGGTGGTCCCTTAACCCTAGTGGCTTATTTTCTTGCAAATCCTTCTTTGATGCCTTGTGCGATTCCCCCTCCTTCCCTTCCTTTCCTTTAGCAAAGCATATTTAGCAAGTTCAGGCACCAACTAAAGTTAAGGTTTTTGGGTGGGTGTTAGCTCATAAAAGGTTTAACACATGCGATATGCTGCAGAGGCGCACTCCTCATAGATGCTTGTCTCTACACTGTTGTATGTTTTGCTTGCAGGATGCAGAGAGTATGGATCATGTCTTTTTCTCTTGCTGGTATGCCAAACAGATTAGGCATAAATGGTTTATTTTCTCTGGACATAGGTATCGAATGTCTTGGACGGGTTGTCATTATCTCATTTACCACATCTTTCTCAGGCCGAAATGGGGGTTGGGTTATTTGCTTTCTATGCCTTTTTATGGTCTCTGTGGTTGGAGCGCAATGCTAGAGTTTTCAATGATTCACCTATGGGCTGTGAAAGGTTTTGGGACAATGTCAAGCTCTTAGCTAGCTAGCTCTTGGGTTTTTGCCTCTTCTTGGATAAGAACATTCCTCTTTCCGGGTGGTTGTTGAACTGGAATGCTTGCTTGTTTAAGGCCGGTGGGTGGTTGGGTTGAGTGTTAAGCCAATTGTTCTCAGATCTCGTTTTATTGGGTTTGTGTACTGCTGGTGCACTTGTTCAGCTTCTGTACATTTTTTTTTTTATCATTATTAATATACTTGTTTCCGTTCAAAAAAATAAAATAAAATTTACTGATACTAAATAATTTGAAACTTGCAAGGACCATTAATTTGAGAAGATATATAAAATGAAATTTATACATATTTAATCTTTTTCAGTCTTTACAGTGGCGGGAGCCTCATACATTGGTACATTGTCTTTCTTTTTGAGAGACGCTAAATAGACCTTATTAATAGATTATTTTTACTTTAATCACTAACACAATTCTATCCTAACATACATACATTCTTTCCATCCCAGTCAAAAATTAAAAAAATTTGAAACTATCATTCTCTCAATCTATCTCACCCTTTGCTTTTCTTCTTCTCTTTTATTTTTTTTTCTTCAAAACCCTATCTTCTAACTTTAAAGTTCACTATTTTCATCTTCTTATCTTAGTTGGAAGAATGTTGGAGGTAGAGAAACATTGTTTGGACTCAATTTAGAGCGAATCGTCACTCGTCATCTTCAAAATTTTTTTTGGCATTTGATCTTTTGAATCGGTAAGAAATGCATGTTTTAATGATTTTTATTTTATTTTATTTTATTTTTATTCATTTTCATTCATGAAATGAAATATTTATGAGTGTTTTTTTTTAATGTATTTTGCGCAAAAAATAGACAAGAACGAAGCTCGTCCTTAGGGTCGGTCACGCAGGGCCGACTTTTTTATTTCTAATTTTTTTTTCATTATCACATAACATATTGCATTAAGATACATTTTATGACAATTTTGACATGTTTTTACCCATTTCGGGCTAATTTGGGCGGAGGGGCACCGTTTTCACTCGTTACTCTAGTGTGGGATATGATACCTCACCCCCCAAATGACCTCAGACTGAGTGTAAACATGACAAAATTGTCATGAAATACATTTCAATATAATATGGTATATGAAAATGAAAAGAAAAAGAAAAATTAGAGGGTCAGTCAAACACAAAAGAGGGTCAGCCGACCATGGCTGACTTTTTTATGGTGATTTTTTGGAAAAAAAAAAAGGTCATTTTAGTAATTTCAGTTGAGAGTATTTAAGGGATTATATAAAATAGGTGGAGTGGATTGTAGATAGGTTCATTAATAGGGTCTATCTAGGCTCTTTTCTTTTTCATTCCAAAAGGAGATTCATTTTTTAAATGCTTTCTATTTGGCAAGGGCCAAAGAAGAAATTATGGATAAATTGTGCAATTTATCATTTGAACGTCAGACTTAGCCTTTGATAGAGTAGAGTGGAGGAAGTAGATTCATGTAGTCAATTTTATATTGCCGAAAAAAAGTTTAATTGAGTTGAGTACACTGCAATTTATTTCGTCCTGCTCAACCATGTCAATGTCCCGGTGGACTTGGTTGGACTTTCAAATAAATTTGTTATTATTTTGATGTTTTCATTAATAATAACTATTTTAATAATGTTGAAATTATTTTAATATTTTAAAATTTTTATTATTGCAATATATGTTTTACATTTTAATATAAATACTAAACTTATTTTTATAATATCGATTTATTTTCCCACGTTATTCAAATAATTTTAACAATTATATTATATTAAAAACTATTTTAAATTACTTCAATAATATTAAAGTTATAAATTTTAATAATATATTAATATTAATGATTTCTGAAAAACATTAATATTATTAATATTAAAATATTTTTTCACATTAATTAAATAATTTATACAACTTATAAAGTCAAAACTTCTGTTTTGTCCAAAGAGTCCTAAATAACCCATAGCTTTTCAATCTACAATTGAAAATCAAATTTATATAAAAAATAGATTTAAGGTTACTTGTGTAAGAGTAATGCTTGATTAACATATTTTTTAAACACATATTTTGTTAATGTTACTTTTAAAAGTTGTTGGATAGTCTCGTATCACGTGTTGATACCTAATTTGAAGTGATCTAATAATTTTTAAGGACAATATCAAGAAAGTGTGTTCTCAAACAAAGTGTACTTGACTGTTGGTTAAAATAAAGTCGTGTTGTGACAACATCTAGTGATGCTCACACACCATTTATTGAGTGGGACACCACTATGTTCCTTTAGTAGTGCTCGTTTAAGGTCAAATAATTTTTATAGTGTGCGTAAGTTGGCTCGAGAAACACCACTTGAATTGTAAAATTCTAATTTAAGCCTTAAAAAGTTGAGAAATTGTGGAAATAGTTAGAATGTTAACTTACTATTTTGCCCATTATATCATTAAATTGTATTTATAAATTAAAATATAACAATAAAGCTAGTTAGGGCTCTTTGGAAAGAAATGCAAAAATAGATTAATATTAAGAAAAAACTTATAACATTAAACTACTTTCTCACAACAATTCGATTTTAGGGAAAGTGAAACCAATCTAGCTATTTTACTAGGCTTCTAACTTTCTTGAGAATTACTTTTTTATTATTGTATTTTATTTTATTTTATTTTTTTAAAAGAATGAAACAAAATCTTTAAGTCTCCCATTTCCATTCTCCTTAAACCCCACACACCAAATGCCTTCTAACTGCAATCCACTTATCATAATTTACCTTCTTAATAGCTGCACATAGTCTCCAAATTATGTCTGTATATATACGAATTTTAAACTAACATAGTTGACGAAATATATAAAAAGTTTGCACGATTTTTTTTTTGAGGGCATTTATTATTAAAATAAAATAAAGTTTCAATAAATATTTTTTTTAGTATTTAGGGTATTATAATTTATACGTACTTTTAAAAAAAAAATCTTATAAGTCAAAGCCAAAAAATATTTTAAATTAAAAATAAAAATGGGGGTGAAAAAAAGCAAAATGACTTTACTCGGTAGAAACTCAAGTATTGATGAAATTATTATGTAAACGTTGTAGTTAATTTTTTAAAATAAAAGATAGTTGTAAAGTTTAAAGGGCTAATTATTAAAATTTTGATAAAAATGACTAAGATAAAAAATAAAATAAAAAAGATGAAGTATTTCTGTTATGAGTAATGTTACATTGATACCCATTTTATACATTTAAAGTATATATTATTTTTATATACCATTGAATTATTTCGAATTATGATCGCATGATTCGAGACAATTTAATAATGTATTAATGATAACGTATATATATATTTTTTTAGGGAAATGATGATGTATACTTTAAACGTACAAAATAAGTATCCCTCTACCATTTTCTTTGTACGTGTATTTTGATTGGTGGCTGTCTTGGTTTGCCAAACACGGGCATTAGTTCACGTACACCCTTTATACTTTCCAAAAATTGTGGTTTATATATTGTAACTACTATCTACAACACACTAATTTTATATTTTAACTAATATTTTTATTATTTATCTTATAGGATAACAAGACAACGGGTTCAAGATACTCTTTCTTCTCTGTCCACCCACTTACCCTTTTCATCCACCTAAAATTTTAAAACCAAACTAACTCTCTCTTCACCCACCCAAATTTTTATTTTGCCCATCTTATTTTTATCATTCCCAAATCCCAACACTTCCCTCCTTTCTCATTTTTTCTCATTTTTTTTTTATTGATTCATTATTTCTTTAAGTTTTTTAATAATTCAAATGGTTAAAACAACATTAGAAAGGTTTGTGAGCAACAACCTAGCAAAATCTTGTGAAAAAAATCTAGTTATTTGAATTTTGGAGGCGTCTAATTTAAATCGGTTCAAGTCAAATCTTAGATCACAAATCGGTAAGTAAAATATAATTTTTATATGTTCTAAATGAATTTCAATGTATTGTTGTTAGATTTGCCTATTTTTTTTTTTCACAAAAAAGGGGTGAAAATGGTGGAATGAGGCGATGGAAATAAATTTTGACAACCCATTTTTGCGCATTGGATTTGGAGACGTCAGACACTGTATTTTTTAATTTTTCTTTTTTTTGTCCTACCTGTTAGGGTCGGACAAATTTCATTATGTCCGCCCATGTAGGGTCGGATACACCCAATCTGGGCCCAATTTTTTTTGATTTCAAAACTTATTTTCGCCTTATTTTCTCTTTGATTTTGAGTGTATTTTTATTAAAAAAATACTTCAAAAAGATGGAAATGATGAAAATGTATGCTTTTGATTAAAAAAATATAAGAAAATGACAAGATTGAAGATTGAGATGAGTTAAAAAGTTGAAGGGTAGAAAAATTTAGGATAGAGAGTGGGTGGGTAAAGAGAAAGGGGGAGGGTAAAGAGAAAGAGAGAGGATTTAAGAGAGGTTTTAATAAGCCTTTTTTTGATAATTTCATATTAAGGTTTTTTTTTATTTTTTTTATTTTTTAATTAAATGAGTGAAAAGAGATGAAAGGGTGGATGAATTTAGTGTGGACCCTACGATGAGACCAGCTAAAATCAATTAGTAACATTTGTACACTACGCAAGCCCATAAGAAGTACATACAAAGACGGACAAAACCCAAAGACATAAATATTCATATATTTATATATATATATTTATTATAAAATATTTAATTTAATTTTAATCAATAAATAATAAAAATCAGGCTCAACATTCGCCAATATAAATCATGTGCTATTGATACACATTTGTAAAGGATATAACAGCAAGTAGGAGATTCCTTTTAGATATAAAGCAAGATATATAGCTTTATTTAGAGTACTTTAAAGCCTTCAATATAAACTTTAATTAATTTAGGTTGCTAGCAAGGAATGACTAAAAATATATATACATTCATCCCACGTTTAAAAGAAGCTTTACTGAAAATATAGTACTGATCAAGCCGCTAATATAGACTTTTAGGAAGTTATTGTTAAGGGATGACTAAGAATATATACATTTATACCAACAAGGTGTTGGTTTGTTGGATTGGTGGCTGGGTCGTTATCCTCAACAGAAGATGTGTGTGTTCAATTTCTCTTACAGTCAACCTTTGTTCGGGGTGGGCTTCTCCCAAAAGAAGTAGGCTACGGGGTTAGTATGGGGTTGTTTTTTCTAAAAATATATATATATATATACATCTATTTTGTTATATATTGTATTGCTCGACCCCAATTTTATGGATATATTACAAGTGGGGTGGGGTGGGGTGGGGGGGGGGATCTCATTAATTTAATAAATTTTTTTTTAATTTTTTTAAGAGGAAACAAAACAATGCATATAATAGCTGAAAAAGGTACAAAAGTCAAAGAAAGGTACAACAGTCAAAAAAGAAACCAAGATACACACCAAAACACCCAAAATCAAACAAGTTAACAGAGGCAACTTTCCCAATTTTTAGCCCAATCGTTATGCGAGTAATCCCCGTTGATCTTAAAGGCAACAAGCCGCCCATGACAATAATATCATCCTACAAATTATCAACATGTCTCGTGCGATCATCAAACACTCGTTGATTACGCTCCATCCAAATTAATCAAAAAGTTGCGAGTTATGCGGTTTGCATCACCTTCATTCCTTCCCTAGGAAGCCCATTAATGTTCCTCAAAGACAAACAATTATCATAAGACGTTGGAATTGCAAACTTATCACCTAAGCATTGGTCCCAAGCCTTCCAAGCCTCCCAAACTCTGGATGAGTAAATTAGATGATCCGCTGATTCTTCATCCTATAAACATAGTGAACAACCATGAAGAAGTAAAGAGAAATGAGGCAATCTTTTTTGGAGTATATCGCTAACACGGGAAAAAAGTGGGCAAAACTGGAAAAAAAAGAGTAAAAATGATTTAACTATATAACTTAATATATACGGTTGGGCCTTGCCTATTAAATGCACATGATTTTTATTAAATTATGAATATATATTATTGATATTATCTTTGTTGACAAAGGTGTTGGGGCAAATCTCAATCTCAACCAGCGTCAATATTACTCTACTTGACCAATCTCAACTAATCAATATTACTCTACTTAACCACTTTTGGGTGTTAGGGGTTAGGGGTGGCAAAACAGGGGTATGGACAGAAATAGGTATGGAAGTATAGACAACACCTTATATTAATGGACATATAACATGTATGTATCTAGTTTAGTTTAAAAAATAAATAGCAAATAGTATTTGTCCGTATCCTATGTTTTATTGGTACCTGTATACTTTTTCAAGAATATATGATAGTAAAACATGTTTTTTTACTAAAAAAAATAGTCATCTCGTGCCAATAAAGATGAAAAATAAAAAAAAGGAAAAAAAGAAAATAATTAAAAGAAAGAAATTTTTTTTTTAAAAGAAATATAAATAAAGAAGGTTCAACAAGATAGGATATTGACTAATTAAAATATGTGTAACATATTCATTTACCCATTGTATTAAGTAGGGACTGAATACTCGATTCTTAAAGCTCTCCGGACCTGACCTAATTTTTAAAACGGACATAGGATTTTTGTTCGTAACTGTTTTAAAGTGGGTTAGATAAAAATAGAAAATCGAATCTGAACCCATTTTGATACTCCGGGTGAGATTTTACTCCAAAACCACTTTATTCTCTAAATTTTATGATAAGAAGATGAGGACATCTTTCTTTCTTTTTCTAGAGACCCTTAATACACACAAGAGATCACATCAAGAATTCATTTTCCTTATAAAAATTGGAGCTTTTGTGAACCACAATGATGCTTATCCAATCAAGTCACCTCTCCAATTTGAAACTTATATTTCATAGTCTCCTCTTGTTATCCATTTCTTTAAAGTTAATTTGGTGCAACTTTCACTTCTCCAGAGCCATTGATAAAAACAAGAAAGCAAAAGTGGGGGAAAGGAGAGATGGGAGTTATTAGCTTGGTTGATGTGCTGCTAAAAGTGTTGAAATCAAGTAAATGTTGTCTTCTTGCTGGTGGCCATTTTGCTCCATTGAATATATATATATAAAGGCCCATATGCAATTAGATCTTTTTTTTTTGTTATCTTAATGGCCATGTTGAGGCCAGAAAGGATTAGATAATGACTTGTGCTTCAGGTTCCATTTGTTTGTATCAAAATGCACTTGTAGCCGTCAATATTGGCGTGGGAGAAGCTGTGAGTTTTAATGGGTTAAGTTGACATGCACACACATATGTATATATATAAAGTAATATTTGATTATTATATTTTGTTTATAGGAGCATTGAACAGCTCTTTTTAAGTGCATACGACTAAAGTAGACATAAATTTTAATCTTGAAACCTTCATCCCTCAATCACCTTTAACACAGACCCTCAACCATTAGATATAATCGAGACATGTCGCTTCTTTCAATATTCAACCCAAATTTGTAATGTAAATGTGTTTGTATATATAGATATATATCATTCTAAAATTATTTAAACTAATTAAACAAATTTTGTATTTATTGATTAATTAAGCCAAGCCAAGTTTTGCAACCCCAAATTCTAAACAAAGATTAGATCATAAATTTTGGACTATCACATGGAATTGTTCTGCCATTAATGCCACAACTAGAAATAATTTGCAAGCTATCCTTTTATCTTTTCATTAATTAATTTATTTAAATTTTTTTTTCGTGAATATTAAGCTAACGACGGACATCACATGCAGGTCGACGCACGGAATGTTAGGATGGTAATGCGTTGCATTTGATCGCGACAGCTCACGTGGCCTATGTCTCTTTGGTTGGCGATGAACCTCCGTCAAATTAATTACTATTGCTTGATTGTGATATAATAGTGTCTCCTTATGGGCTGAATGATGTTAAAATGTAAGAGATTAATTAATTAGTAATAGATTGCAATGGTTGGTGGTTATGATATTTTTGGTAATTAATGAGAACACGTTTGCTCATTCATTTATGAATTATAATTAATATTGGTATCTATTAAATATTTTTATATAAAAAAATTTATAATAAAATATAAGAAATATAAATAGCACATTGCTCATGAAATTAATCTCTTTATAAAATAAAAAAAATCTATTAACTAATAAGTATTATATATAGACTGTTATAACAACTAATTAATTAACAATGAGCAACCCATTGGACTAAATAAACTTACATTAATTGAATTATGAAATAAAAAACTAATTCAAAAATTATTATATAATTTATAACCTTGAATGTGGACGTGTAACCATTAAATTCGGAACATGCAATTCCATTGTTTTTGTATAATATATATGTATATGTACCCTTTTTTAATTAATGGGCATGGAAAGAACATGCATTAGATACCTCTGATCTTTTAGGATCTCCACATGGAAGTCACATGGTATATATATTAAAAAGTATTAATACAAATACGCAACATATATATATATTGGCAAGAAAATCTTTATTAGTTATCAATTATGTGGCTTATAAGCTTAATCAATAAATGGTCTTCTTTCCTCCCTGCAAGAATACTACTTAATAAAATAATTAAAGAAACTTTCAAAAAAAAGAAAAAAGAAAAAATAAAAGAAATGGAATGATAGCTAGAGGGTCTGGAGGCCGGGGAATGATAAAATAGTTTCACTAACATCAATCTCAATTAGTGAAATAATTTCTCATTTAATATCATCCCCCAATTTTAAAGGCTGTCTGGTGATTTCTTAGTACCATATCATATCATACATAAAAAAGAAAAGAAAAGAAAAAAAGTGAAAGCAAAATCCTAAACCCTAAACTCGCAAATATAAATGAACCCACTTCCACAAGGTTAATTGAATTAAAGATTAACCGAATTAAAATTTTGGAGCTAAACAATAAGAAGGATGAACAATTTCTCGTGACCAATGGGGTCGTTGTTCAGTTGGTTAGGTAACTGTTCCCCTTAAGTAAGGTCACGAGATCAAACCCCCCTTGTGTATGAAATTTCATCCTGTTGGGAGACCTTTACCACTTTGTGTGCTGACCCGGGTTGAATCCAGATGGATTAGTCTTGCGGTGCCATTCAGCGGTGGACCAAAAAAATAATAATAATAATAATTTCTCGCGATGGATAAAAAACATATCAAGGTACTTAATTTCTATTGACTCTTCTATTAACATCTAAAACTAAGTGCTCAATTAGGAGTTAGAGGAATAATTAATGGAAAGAAGGGAGAGTGGGGAAAAATAGACAGACTATGAAATGATAAGTTCTAAAACTATATGAGGAATGAATATATTTTTGACCTTTCATTTGTTTTAAGTAATTTATTTTATTAGTAAACAATCTTAGTGCATTAGTTAGTAAAAATTACAATGTTTTGTTGGGACAGAAGTATCACAATGTTAAGTATTATGCTACTTAATTTCATCAATAATATTGCAAACCAAATTATAAAAATGAACTAATATATATATAAAATGAAATAAAAACTAATTAATGATGTGTACCTCCACAATATAGAGTTGTTTACTAGATTTCAACAAAAAGAAATTAATTCTGAACATAAATTAGATTACATTTTGTGATTGAATGTTAATTAGAGGAAGTGAAAAAATATGGATATATATATAAATTAGCCACAATCAACGGATAATCTCTCATAGTTTCTTTAGGCCACTTTAGAAAAAAAAAAAAAATGTTATCAATATCTAAGTAATATTAATCTATATTGTCTATCTCTTATTGGACATGCTCTCTCTTGTATACAAATTGTTAAAAAATCTTTATTAGAAAGAACATATAATTAATTAACATCGCTCAATCTTTCAACAATATTTCATCACACACATATATAGAATTCGATAAATAGTCAAATAATTTAAATTTTATTTTTGAATAACTAATATAGTAATATGATTTTTGTTTTCTTAGCTTCTTTTAGCCCATTGAATATTAAGGGACTATATATATATATAGTTAATTTCTGAAATAGGTATAGAATTTTTGCCAAATACATTGTAAAAAGTTTCTTCCAATAATGAAAATGCATTATGAGAAATTTGATACTCAGCTCAAACTGAGACAGAGAGAGATTACTTCTATTTATATCAATAGTTACATCTCAGCCAATGAGAGTGATTAAGCGTGTTGTACAACTATAGGATTTGTTTTAAATAACTTAAAAGAAAGCTTCTAGAATTCTTGACTTCATAACAGAATCTAGTATAGCAGTTGACAATTGATACTGTTTAGCTGAACTGGAGCTATTTAATGAGTTGCTTTAACATCCCTCCTCATGGAGAGGGTGATGCGGTGACACCGAGATTGTTTCTCAGATAGAAGAATCGATGGGTTGATAAAGCTTTTGTCATTCCATCGACAAGCTAATCATTTGAAGGAACATAACAAACTTCAATTTCCTTTCGAAGTACCATATCACAAACAAAATGGATGTCCAGCTCAATGTGTATAGTACGAGAGTGAAAGACTGGATTTGCCACCATTGCATTCGCACTTGTGTTGTCACACCCACAAAATAGGTGTAGTAGGAATGAAGATGTGTAGTTCAGACAACAACGATTGAAATCATTGAGCAAGAGACCTATACTTGAACTCGACACTTGATCAAGCAACAACAGTTTGCTTTTTCGATTGCCAAGATACCAAACAGTCCAATATAGATACAATATCCCCCAATTGATTTTCTATCATCTGGAGAACAGGCCCAGTCTGCATCAGAGTAGTCAAATAACGAAAGAGGAGCATTAGTGGAG
Source organism: Paratinospora sagittata (assembly GCA_035771175.1). Classification (NCBI taxonomy): domain Eukaryota; kingdom Viridiplantae; phylum Streptophyta; class Magnoliopsida; order Ranunculales; family Menispermaceae; genus Paratinospora; species Paratinospora sagittata. Next base: position 32,629,100 of record CM069608.1, on the reverse strand, counting down.
TAGTGTAAACCGAGATGTTAGGTGCCAGACAGGTAATGCAGTACTCTCTTGACTGCTTGCCAATGTTGATTAGTAGCTTGATGCAAAAATTGGCTTAGCTTGCTGGTGATAAAAGAGATATATGGTCGAGTGTATGCCAAATACTGAAGAGAACCAACAACTTGACGAAACAGTGTAAGATTTTCAAACAATTCACCTTCAGAAGCTGTGAGTTGTTTACATACAATCTTAGGTGTATCACATGGTTTGAGATGAGCAAGATCAAGTCGACTAAGATCTTGTATATATTTGATCTGTGAGAAATGTAACCCAGTAGAATCTCTATGAGCTTCAATCCCAAGGAAATAACTAATATCACCCAAGTCCTTTAAAGCAAAAACTGTGTGAGTTGTTTGGTAATCAACTAAATGTGAGAAGGATTTGTGCCTGTAATCAAGATGTCATCTACATAAATAAGTAGATAGAAGCTAGAGTTATCACTATGAAGAACAAATAAAGAGGTATCAGCCATTGAATTACTGAAGTTCCAGCTGAGAAGAGTTGAACGAAGCCTTTCATACAATGCCCTTGATGCTTGTTTCAGCCTATACAAAACTCTATATAACTTGCACACATAATCAGGTCGTTGCTTGTCAACAAATCCTTCAGGTTGATTCATAAAAACTTCTTGTTGCAATTCCCCATTGAGAAATACATTGTTTACATCAAGCCGCTTAATTGGCCAATTATGAATAGTTGCAAGAGCAAGCAACATTCTAACAGTAGAAAATTTGGCTATCAAACTATAGGTTTCACCAAAATCGATTCTCGGAGCCTTATGAAAGCCTTTGGCCACTAACTGTGCCTTAATTATACGGATGCAATGATCCATCAGAGTTGTATTTCAATTTGAATATGCATTTGTTGCCTATAAGATTTTGATCTTGAGATTTTGGAACTAAAGCCCATGTCTTATTTTTTAGAAGAGCATGATATTCTTCATCCATTGCAGCATGCCAATGAGGAGATTTCAGAGCAACAGTCACGGATGTTGGTTCAGATGTTGCAGTAACATTGTATAGTTTTGCTTTGAATATACCATTTTTGGATCTTGTAGTCATGGGATGGCTAGGCACTAGTTGAATAATAGGTGTTGGAATATCAAGGTTAGGAGATTGATTAGTTTTGGGAACAGAAGCAAGGGATGAACTTGTAAGTACAGGAGATTGAATGTGCTGGGATGTTGTTATAACATGATCTCTGGACTGTCCTAAGTTTGAATTATGGCTTACGGGAACAGGAGTTGGAAGTGTAGCAAAAGTGTGAAGGAATTGAGCTTGAGTAGACTGCACAGATGAAGGCATAAATAGTTTGTTGTATGGCAAAAACTCTTCATTAAAAATAACATTTCTTGAGATGTAGATCCTACCAGATGGACTTAAGCACTTATAGCCCTTATGTGACTCATTGTATCCAAGAAAGATGCACTCAGTAGAGTGAAATTGAAACTTGTGTTGTTGGTAAGGCCTTGGACATGGAAAATACGAACATCCAAAACTCTTAAAAGACATATAATCAGGTGCATGCGCTGTTAGCAATTTGTATGGAGAAGAACCAAGTAAGATAGGTGTGGGAAGTCTATTTATCAAATAGACTACAGTTTGAACTACTTCCCACCAGTATTTTAGAGGCAACTTAGCTTGAGCAAAAGCATTGTTAAAGTCATATTTGTTATATGCCTATGCTTTCTTTGACCATGTTCCTCATGTTCATGAGGATATGGATGTTGAAAATGAATGCCATGTTGAGCAAGAACTGATGATGAAAAGCTCCTATACTCACCTCCCCAATCAGATTGTAAACATTTTATCTTCTTCTCAAACTTGGTTTAAGTTCTTGAACATATGAAAAGCAGCCAAAGCCTGATTCCAACTTTAAAGGATAAACCCCTTGTATGATTATCAATAAAATGCATATAGCACCTATAACCTAGGTGAAAAACTATTGGAGAAGGTCCCCACAAGTCTATATGCACAAGATCAAGAGAATTTTCAGCCATTTTTGATGATCTAATAAACAATAACTTGTGAGAATGACCAAGTTGACATGGATTGCATAAATCAAGAGATTTATTTGAAATTCTTTTTGATGTACACATGGAAAGAACTTGAGCAAGAACCTTATATGATGGATGGCCTAGTCTCCTATCCCATATATCACTAGTAGAAACATGAAAGACACTACTTTGTGAAGAAAAATTCTGGGAAGAAATTTGATTACCAGAAGAAGAGGAACCAGATGTTGAACCTATACCATTCGGCAGCAGCTGATACAAGCCATCTTTAGTGATCCCTTGTAGAAGAACTCGACTGGATTGTTTGTCCTTCACAAACCCAATTCGAGAATGAAACTCAACACACACATTATTATCTTGTGTCAAACGAGAAACACTTATGAGACGTTTCTTGATAGAAGGCACACAAAAGATTTGATTCAAATCTAGGTTAGCATATGAAGAACAAAGATTTGAAGAACCAATGTGAGAAATACTCATAATTCCCATCTCCAACTGTTAGAATCGATATACCTTCATATTCAACATTAGAGGACAAGTTGTTCATGTCAGGTGTAACATGATTTGTCACTCCACTGTCAAGAATCCATGATTCGTTTACAACCATTTCAGGATGTCACGACCCACTATCCGTGACGTTATGACCGGTACGGAACCCCGTGTATATCCTCCATCAACATACACGGCGTCCCGATAAACCTTATAACATAAATTATAATCCAAATACACAACAATAAACACATGGACATAATATAAGATCATCATATAAAATATATCCAAAATGACAATCAAAATTTTTTCTCCAAGTCCATAGTGTTCAAAAGTACATAATATACTTAACCATAAGTACAAACCCATCTAAATATTAACTATAATCATTAGGTGTTACATAGTACAATTTATCAAAATAAATTGTGAAAAAATACTAAACACACTTATGTTAACAACAGTATGGGAACGCTTCGCAGCTAATGTCACGACCCCCCCGTAGGGTGACGTCATGACCGGTACAGGATACCATATACGCCATACTTAGACGTATACGATACTCTGTTAGCCTTCGTCCTTTAAGACATTATACTAATTCACTTAGATTTTTTTTTCAACAAGACGTCATTCTTATTCATATTAACAAAATCTACATAATCAAAACTTTCCAAAATATAACTATATCATTCATACTCATTCTCACATTCTATCCATGTGATATAATTTTTTTTGTTTTGTTATATATACATAATCATAACAAACTAACAATTTCAAAATTCTCAACAATACTCTATCCTTTGTGTTTCTTTCCTTTCCCCTTGGGATCCGAACCTAAAATGTGTGAGAATTTAGGTGAGCAACCACAACTCAGTGAATATTCCTAACTATGACATCATACATTCATTAAATAAAAGTCACATGATTCAATTCTTTTAAAATCATATTCAACATGCATGAAACATTTCATAATACATACTTGCTCAAAAAGTTTAATTTAAACGTGTAGATTTTTAGTGAAATCATCAATCTCTCTCCTGCTAGTAATGGAGTGGGTAAACACTCCCTATTATACACCCATAAGGAGTATACACTCAGCCTCACATTACCCAATTTTTTTCTGTTATAAACCATTTCAAATTAGGACTAAATCCCAATTTCATTCAACAGATTATCGCTCGGACCATGAGATTAAACAATCATCATGTGGGGTTGTCTTCTAGAAACGATTCCATGTTTTAACTTGCTCTAGCAAGTCTAAAACATGCTCCAATAAAATGTATTCATGAATTCAAACAGTGCAATAATTATAGATATATTCATGATTTGAAACACATCATTCATATTTATAATGCCATATACAAATATCCAAAGTTAAGAGACACTCACTACACAAGACTTTCACCAAGTCCACAACACACACACTTAGTCTCTTTTCACCATTTCACCCAACAAATTCTTGTTGGAAAATACACACAAACAGTACAAGCACCATACTTGCTCAATTCATGTCTCAACCTACTACAATTCAACATTGCACACATTCAATTTCACATTCCAACACAAATTTATCAACTAAATCATCAATTAATCACTAATTCAACCAAAATGTACTGGTAAGCATCTTACCAAATCAGTCTCTAATCTGCAAAATCTTCTAACAACTTGTATCCAACTTGTACACATCATTAAACTTAGAATTTCACATACTTTGCACTCCAATCTTTGTAATTTATCATCACAGAATAGTTTAGACCAATTTTCAATCATAATACGCTGTAAAACACTACAATTTCAACCACTAGAATGGGTTTTAACACCCTTGTTCAGCCAGGTTTGGAATACCCAAATCAATGATAGAATTTCAATGAATTAAACCTCAATTAATTTACCTAGCAACAAGGAATTTTCTCTAATTGTTTCAACCAATAAACTACCCAATTCCAGCAATTCAAATACATTAAATTACTTCCATTCAATCACTGAAACTTAATGAATTCATCATTAGAAAACTTACCCATAATCCAAGAATTGAACCATCTCAATTTCAATCCGAATTCATCATTTTCCAGTTTCAAACTAGCAATGGAAAGTTGCCGCATGTCACATATAATGTATAGAATGAAGAGGAGAGTTTGAATATGAAACTTTCACATCTAAAACTATGGATCTCACCTTCATTTGGAGCTCCAAAATCTCCTTCTTCCTCAACCGTATTCTTAGTTTCTCTCTAGCTCAATGTTCTGCTATGCAACTTCACTTGCACATTTCAACAACTAAATCAATTCATGCCAACACACCAACAAATCAATGATGTGGCTAATCCATCATGCCATCAAGCTAATAGGTGTCTAAATGAGTTCATGGTTGCTGAATTTTATCAGAACACCTATTACATAGCATGCACAAATCGCCTTATTCATTTAACTTCCATTCATTCAACTATTCACCAATAACAACTATTCATTCATTAAATTAACAACTTCATTTAATCGTTTACCAATTAATACTACCATCCTTATTTAAGTTAATTTAATCATACCCTTATCTAACTCCAATTCACATATTTAATTCACATATTTATATAATAACTCACATTTAATTTATACTCTTCACTTTATGTATTTAGCACTTATTCTAATACGTACATACATTTAACTCCTACGTATGTATACGCATATTATATACATCGATATACGTGTAAGTCAACGTATATATTTAATTAAAACTACGGGGTGTTACAATCTTCCCAACTTAAGGAATTTCATCCTCGAAATTTAAAAGTAAGGTAAAATATACCTCAAGTAGTGAAAAGATCTGGAAACTGTTCCCGCATTTGATCCTCTCGTTCCCAAGTCTGCTCTTCATTATCATGAAATCTCCACTTGATTCTGACCAGAGGAATCTGTTTATTTCTGAGCTTTTGAACTCTTCTGGCCATAATTTGAATTGGCTCTTCAAGAAATGCAGTGTCCTCCCCAGCTTGTAACTGACTCAAATCTAATATATGAGTCAAATCTGGATACCGAGTCGGGTCTGTATGGTATTTTCTCAGTATAGATACATGAAATACATTATGGACACCAGCCAACAACGGTGGTAGAGCAAGCCTGTAAGCTAATGGACCTATCATCTCAAGCATTTTAAATGGTCCAACAAATCGCGGAGTAAGTTTTCCTCTAACCCCAAACCTCATCTGACCTTTCATAGGAGATACCTTCAACAGCATCTAAAGGTCTACGACGGTTATCGTAATAACTTTTCTGACAGTTTTGGGCAGTCTTTAGATTTTATCTTATCTGTTTAATCTTTTTTGTGTGATCTGAAATGACAACTGGCCCCAACAACTGCGACTCTCCAACCTCATACAAGCAAGCTGGAGATCTACAAGGTCGGCCATATAAGGCCTCAAAGGGTGTCATGCCTATACTAGCCTGATAGCTATTATTATATGCAAATTCACATAGAGGAAGATATTCTATCCAGCTCCCACCAAACTCTAGAATACAATCCCTGAGCATATCCTCAAGCATCTGTATCACTCTCTCAGACTGACCATCAGTCTGGGGATGAAATGATGTATTGAGACGGAGATAAGTCCCAAATCGAGTTTGCACTGAATGCCAAAACTCGATGTAAATCTCGGATCTCTATCTGACACAATAGATATCGAAACTCCATGCAATCTCACAATCTCTCGTATATATAACCTACTCAGTTTGTCCACAGAGTCTCTGGTGTTTGTCGGAAGAAAATGAGCAGATTTCGTCAGTCTATCAACTATCACCCTAATGGCGTCATATTTACCTTGAAATCTGGGTAATCTTGTAATAAAATCCATGGTGATATGTGACGCCCCGAAAATTATTTCATCTAGCCCATAACCCAATTGTATTTTGCCCAAACTCTATGTGTTGCCTTGATATGTTTGGTGTTTGTTTGATGATTGTTTAATGTTTGTATAGTTAATGCTTGATAATGTATATAAATATATGTATCATAAATTGTATATGAGTCATGTTAAATTAAAGTATAATGCATATGTTATTATTTATGCATGGGCTCATTAAACCATGAATTGATATGGGTTAGGATTGATTGAATAAAAGGATAAATGAAATTGAAAATTTGGTGTATTAAATGGATTGGACATTTAAAATACATGTGGTTGGTATGGGTAGTATGAGACCAACACATGTGAAGGTTGGTGCATGAAAGTGGACAAGTGTCCAATGCCCACTTGTCTTCTTCAAGGAAGTGCTAGAATGAGTGGAGGGAACCAAGGAGAGAATCAAGGAGAGAATTAAGGAGAGAATCAAAGAGGGAATCAAGGAAGTGCTAGAAAGAGGTGAGTGGAGAGAAAGAAAAGAAGAGAAAGGAAAGAAGAAGAGAAGGAAGGAGAGAGTTGCAGGAGGAAGATCCCTGCGACGTTTCCATCAAAAAAGGTGGATCTTTCGAATATACGGTCAGATTGAGCTCAAATAATGTCAGCACGTTCGTAGCTTATGGTTCTTCATTCTGGTCGGTGAAGATCTTGATCAGAGGTTTCTTCTAAGAGATCTAACCTCTCAAACAAAGCTGGTCGGAAAGTCTGGATTTCTCGCACCGTTTCGCTCAGACTTATAGATCTCCTAAATCTACCGTTGGATGGTTATAAAATTTGGGTATGTAGTTTATAACTGATATTTATACATTTTGAACGGTAGAGATCGTAATTAGAAGCTTGTTCTAAGAGATATAACCTCTGAAACAAAGCTGGTCGGAATTTCTGGGTTTCTCGTTTCGTTTCGCTCAAACTTGTATATCTCCTCAATATACCGTTGGATGGATATCAAATTTGGTTATGTAGTTTATAACCGATATGTCTGTATTCTGAACGGTGGAGATGTTTATACGTTAGATATTTTATGTGATATAGCCATCTGAGTTTGGGTATTTGCAGCAGGAAAGGAGAAACTGTCTGATTAGATGCTTGTTCATCAAAGATATATATCTTTTCGGTCCACCGTTGGATTGGACTGATATTTGGACAGAAGGTTTGTTTCTTCACATACATCAAAGATATATATCATATGTAGTTTATAACTGATATTTCTGTTAGTATATTGATACATCTGAACGGAATAATACATGTGAAGAATTGGTAGGGTTGTTTGTATTAGACCTACATTTAGAATATGAACTTAGACCTTTCCAAATAGCTTGCATGTCAACTATGTTGACCTAGTTGCCATTGTTGATGAACCCATGATGCAAAATCAGTGATATACATGGCTGAACATGGTGACCTAGTGTAAATCGACAATATGGCCTAAGTATGGAAAATTCCATATTTTAGGGCTTTTGATGCTTTTGGCCTAGAATCATTGAATTGATGCAACTTATGTTTAATTAAGCATGATTAGGGTTGATTATGTTACTGATTTGGTGGTTGTGACCATATCATGGGTTAGGCGTACTTGTGATCAAGTGACCCAATTTGGGCATGTTTATGCCTAAGGAATTGAAAATCAGTATTTTTGATTAATAGAATGGTTTATGAATGAGGACTATGCATTAGAGGCCTAAGTCATGTGATTTGAGTTGAATGATGGGATTAGATGGGATTTAGGCCTATTATTTATATGTGGGCTGATTTATGGTTGATTTGTAATGCCTATGTGATTGAGCATAGAAATTGATGTATGGTAGGATATTGATGTATGTTTCAGGATCTTGATTGGGTTGATTCGGTTTGGTGGTCGTGTGTGATTAAATACTCTCGCGAGGCTTGGTTGTGAGTAGACTTCACTTATGATTATATCATTTATGTCATCATATCACTTATATATATTGTATGTTGAAAGCATGAATGTGTTCCAATGTTTTGAATGATGCATTGATTTGAGAAAACCTTATGACTTTGGTTGGGCCCATCTATCTGGCTAATAGGGGGACTTGACCTTGTCATAGGAGGGTTTTAAGAAGGAAATGATTGGGATCAACGGCACGGTGAAATAGACGTGTACTAGTAACCCAAATAAAAAATGATTGGGATCAACGGCACGGTGAAATAGACGTGTACTAGTAACCCAAATAAACATGATTGGGATCAACGGCACGGTGAAATAGACGTGTACTAGTAACCCAAGGCATGTGGAATGTGGATCCAAATTGATAAGCTTTTACTTGCATCGAACTTATTATAAATGCTTGATATCTATATGTTATGAGCTTTTAGTCATGCTACACATTGACATGCATACATGGTTTTTATTGATGAGTATTGATAGCATATTTGAATTCTATTAACTGGGCATCGTTGGCTCACCCTCATTTTCCTCTTTCAGGTCCTTCTGTCCCGAATAAGGGCAAAGGAGTAGTCATATGTTGAGGGCCTTGCCTGCGAGAGAATACAGGGCCTCGATGTGAGTTGAGAGGCATTTTGATTGAATTATGTTTTAAATTATGAAGTATTATATTTTGGATTATGTAATTATAACACTTACCACATTGTAGTATGGGTGAGTTGGGACTTGTTAGATAGACTATGTGGGCATATGACGGGTTTTATTTGTACCCACAATTTTAGATTTCATGTATATGTCAATTTTAATGGACTGTAGGGATTATGATTTTATTTATGGTTCATTTTTATGGATTATCTATTGTCTTCGATGATTAATACGGTGGGTAGTTTTGTTTAGTACCTTTTGATATTATGTCGTTGTTTGAGATAAGGCTCGTAGGGTCTCAACCACCTCACGGGAGTTGAGGAGTGGTCGGAGATGCCTACGCCGGGCGTCCCGCCCCGGCATTCCGCTTGCCATTCCCTGCGGGGTTAGTGGTCCGGGGTGTGGGGTCGCCACATGATATGCTTCCATTTCCATTTAGGAATGGGAAATGGTTGCATCTGTCCTCCAGGTCTCTGATGTTCAGCTTTAACCTGCTAACACACCTTACATTTCTATACATACTTAGTTATATCCTTCTTCATCCCATGCTACAAAACTGTTATCTTCATATCATGACACATTTTGGTTGACCCTGGGTGGATAGTATACTGAGATCTATGTGCTGTTTGGAGTAATTCTACCCTCAGATCACGATCTACAAGAATCCATAGTCTCCCCTGAAAACCAAGACACTATCTGGATCTTTATGGCAATCAACTCTATCTGCTCTATCAGCCCATGCATCATACATATTAAAGTTAAGATCATGCTGCTGTAAATCTTTGACTTTCTAAATAAGAGCGTCAGTAATCTGCACATGCATCTGAGCACAAATATCAACATGTGGAGCTATAGAGAGTATGCTCATCATAGTTACTTTCTATAATAAACGCCACTCCTGGGCCATCTGATAAGCTACAACACTAGTTTATGTTCTCTTCCTGCTAAGTGCATCTGCAACTACATTGGCTTTCCCAGGATGATACTCTAATGTGAAGTCATAATCCTTCATGAATTCAAGCCATCTTTTCTGCCTCATATTCAACTCTTTTTGATCAAATAAATACTTCATACTTTTATGGTCTGAATATAGTGTGAACCTTTCACCATACAGGTAGTGCTTCCACAATTTCAAAACAAAGACTACTGCAGTCAACTCCAAGTCATGCGCAGGGTAATTCTTCTCATGCACCTTCAACTGTTTAGATGCATAAGCTATCATTATACCCTCCTGCATCAATACACATCCCAGACCTGAATGAGACGCATCAGTATAAATCACTAACTCTCTACCAGGCTCTGCATGTATCAATATTGGTGTAGTAGTCAATCTTTTTTTCAGTTCTATGAAAACTTCCGCACAAGCTACTGTGCACACAAAAGGTACATTTTTCTGAGTCAGTCTGGTAAGTGGAGCTGCCGGTTTAGAAAAACCTTCCTCAAATTTTCTGTAATAACCAGCTAATCCCAAAAAACTACGTATCTCAGTCACTGTGGTTGGTCTTGGCCAAATTTTCTGTAATAACCAGCTAATCCCAACAAATATTCTCTCTGCACTGACCACATGACCTAGAAATTTGACTTCATTTATCCAAAACTCACATTTACTGAGCTTGGCATACAACCTATGCTCTTTCAGTGTCTGTGTAATGTGGAGGTGTTGTTCATGCTCCTCCCGAGTCTTGGAAAAAATAAGAATATCATCAATGAACACAATGATGAACTGATCAAGAAATGGTCTAGATACCCTCTGCATCAAGTCCATAATGTGGCAGGTGCATTGGTTAACCCAAATGGCATCACTAAAAATTCATAATGTCCATATCTCGTTCTAAAGGCTGTTTTCGGTATATCCTCTTCCTTGATTCTCAACTGATGGTACCCCCGATCGCAAGTCGATCTTGGAAAAGAATATGGCCACATTCAGTTGATCAAACATGTCATCTATTCGTGAGAGAGGATACTTATTCTTCACTGTCACCTTATTTAAATGATGATAGTCTATTCACAGGTGTAGCCTTCCGTCTTTCTTCTTCACAAAGAGTACATGTGCACCCCAAGGTGACATACTGGGGGTAATAAACCTTTTTCCCATCAACTCATCTAGTTGTACCTTGAGTTCTTGTAACTCTTTAGGTGTCATTCTGTATAGAGGAATGGAGATAGGTTTTGTACCAGGCGTCAGTTCTATAATAAAATCTATCTCCCGTTTAGGTGGTAATCCTGACAAACTATCAGGAAACACATTTGGGAAATCATGCACCACAGGAATCTCAGACAACTGAATACCTTCTTCCTAATCTCCCTAAGGCTTTAAACTAGCCAATATTTCCATCTCCTCATAAGTCACAATCCTACCTCTAGTAGTAGGTTTAGAGGTAACCATACCTTTATATGTAAATAATTGCTGACCAGATATCTAGAATATCACCTTTTTGGAAAAATAGTCCACTAAGGCATGATAACCTGCTAGCCAATCCATGCCCAAGATGGCATCAAATTCCAAAAATTCTAACACCCTAAGGTCAACTGTCATTTCATGTCCATCATATCTAACAACATAGTTCTAACAAATCATATCCGGATAGATTCTTTCTCCTATCGTTGTACTTAAAATTAATGGTGTACTAGCCCTAACAAGGGTCAAATGTAATTTATCTACCATGTGACCAGCAAAAAAAGATAAAGTAGATCCAGCATCAATCAAAATATACATCATCACATCACAGATACTGATAATACCTTCAATCAGAGTCTTGTTGGCATTCAGATCTGGTTCAGTCACAACTTTTGCTTGTTCTCATACGCCAGAAGGTGTAGTAGTCACTAGAATAGCCGGGGTCTTCAGGTCCGACTGAAAAGGACATTGAATGACCTTGTGACACTTAATGTTGCACCTGAAACATGTCTGCGGAGGATGTGGAGTGGAAGATGCGGTCTGGGACTCCATACCCGAAACTGGAAACCAACTATGTCCTAACCCTTTTTGCTGAGGCCATGACGGTTTCACGAAAGAGCTCTGACTCTGAGGTCTCCCTACTGCAGGTGTAGGCCTGCCGATGGTGAAAATGCTGCAAATGGTGGGAATGGTGCCATGGGTGTCACAAATGACTCGCCTCCACTAACTGCCTCACTCGTCTTGGCTTTCTTGGCATCAGTCCATGATTTCCTAATCCATCTACTTATTTTCTTTCCCTGGAGTGGTAAATATAACTCTGAAATAGTAGACTGTGTAGGATGTACTGGCTGTGCTACTTGAACAACTGACCTAGCTATGACTGCCTCTACAGTCTTGAAATCTAAGACCTGTCGTACAGCCTGATCATACATCTGTACAAGCTTAGGTGCAAACACCGACAGTCGATCAAACTCATGCTCGTACTGTCTCACAATCATTTTCCTATGTTTTAATGTCATGAATTCTACTATTTTTCTATCACATTCAGCCTTTGGGGCATAGGCTGCACGAAACGCTGCTGTAAACTTCTCCCAGGTGTCAACAACTCCCTGGATTCTCTCTGTAGCCTGTCACCATCTCACAGCTTCATCAGACAACTTAAACTTTGTCAGTCTCACATTATCACTGTCAGAGACTTGCATATCATCAAAGATGACTTCCATTGCCATGAACCAATTTTCTGCCACTTCACAGACTACTCGGAAAAGAAAGTCGACCACGCTTCTTAAAGGCTTTCATTATTTCTTCGTATCTTTCTTTCCCTTTATTCTTCTCAACCTCCAGATCAACCATCTGGACCTCAGCTACATGCTCAGCTATAGGTGCAGGTGCGCCAACACTACTGGGATAACTAACAATTTCCATAGCATGAAATTATTGAGGTCCAATTTGATGGACATAGTTTGGCAAAGGTTGTTGCCAAGATTGCTTCCAACTCTATTTTGTGTCATTGGAAGCACTGAGCTTGTGTTATGAGTGGAGGAAGAACTAAATGCAGGTTCGTTCATGGCGATGACCTATATGGCTTTGATACCATATGAGAAATTGATACTAAGCTAAAACTGAGACTGAGAGAGATTACTTCTATTTAATTATATCAGTAGTTACAACATGACAGACATGCATCATTTCCAATAATATGTAATGTCATTATCTTCACTTTAATATAATATTATCATACATATTATCCACAAAGTTAGCACTACATCCAATAAGAAAAAGGAAAGTTAATTATCCATATGACGTATACCGTGCACGCATAAGATTCATTATTTTCTTAATTAATTAATTAAATTTTCTTGGTGTTACATGGTGATGAGACTTTTATGATGTAGCGTTACGTTACATAACATTCATCACTTTCTCCTACTTTTGTTCATGTGCCCACCACCCACAATATTGAAAAATAAAAGAAAGAAATTTGAAGGGCAAAAGGGGGAATTTAACTTATATACAAGAAAACATAAGCGAAAGACACGCTGCACTTGATGCACATGGAATGTCTTTCACCCATGACTTCACATAGTTGGAAGAGCAAAAAGGGGAATCATCTATTACAAAAAATAAAAATAAGAAAATAGGAATATAGTCTTTTAACAAAAAACAGAGAGACAGAGAGAGTAAAAGAATAAAAAGAAGAAAAACTTTGCTTTTTCCAATGCACTTTCAGTGGGCAATTTCTCCTTTGGAACCTCATCATGCAATGGCAGCCATCCATATTGGACTAAATGTTGGAGTCAGACACGTGGAAGAATCAGTATAAAGGGTGCTTTTTATTGAAAAGTATGGTACAAAAATAAGTGTTTAAGTTGGTAGGAAACCGAAAGTGAATTATGGAGCTTGCTTAACCAACCTAACTAATAGCTCTTTTTACTAGCACGGTCAAGATAACTATAATTATACTTAAAAAAAGAGTAATGCCACGGTATCAATGCTAATTTTAGAAACCGATACTCCGTCTTTTTAAAAATATTTTAGAATATATGTGTATTTAGAGATGTTCAATACACGTATATTCTTAAAATATCTAATAAAATTAAATATTAATATAAAAAAAAAATATTACAATGTATATAAAATATTTTTCTTTAAAAAAAAATTACCCTCTTTGCAAGAACATATTTAATAATAAATATAAAAAAGAGAGTGAGTTTGCGTTTCTTTTAACCTAGAAACCCGTGTGAACCCCACCATTGCCCATTAGATTTCATGGCTTATTGGCTTCTTAGATTCTTAGAGGTGATGGACCTGATGGTGACCAAAGCAAAAAAATAAAAAATAACAAAAGAGGAAAATAATAATAAAATGATACTAAAGGTTGAAAGTATATAAGGTTATTATTGTCAAATGGTCAGCTTCATTCTCCACTAGTGATTATTGTTGTAGTTGATCGTGTGGGTGTGCGCTTGTTTGTAAATTATAATATATGATGTGGGATTGATTTGAATACATACATACATACATACATATATATATATATATATATATAATTATTGTGAATAAATGAATAAATGGTAGAAAATACATAAAATTAAGTTAAAGCACATATCATATTCTACGATTTTTTTTTAATAGATGAGAGAATTTTATTTTTTGATACAGTCAATACGGTATTTCCAAACAAAGAAGGCACATAATTAAGTATGGAGATATAGATCTAATTAAATAATTAATTATTATCTATAGTGTCAACATTATTTTCATGAAAATTCAAATGATTAATTTGATGAAAAACGGTGAAATAGATATTTTAGTAAGCTCAATTGTATTTTGTTCTCCAAAGTAGGTCATGGACATGTTTACAGATGATTTAGACCTAAATTTAAAAGAATAAAGATTCTTTAATTAATCTATTGATGTTTTGTTGGGCCTATAAAGATCATTCAAGAAACAAAAAGAGAAATTTACTTGTGTGGGGGAGAGGACATTCATGCCATCACACTAAACACTAAATGAAGACTATATATTAAAGTTCAATTTATAATGTTTCTCCAATGAGTCAATGATCTTAATGATAAGATTTAATTGTAATAACTTCTTTAAGAGCACCTTTTATCAACTCTAATAAAAGACAATATGTTATATGGTTCACCATTCATAAATTTTGTAGTATTAAAAGAAAATTCAGTTTTAGATCTTAAGTATAATCCAACCAAACACATCTCAAAAGATTTATAGCAAACTATGATATGCAGTTGAGAGACTCATTACGAGTTCGAGCCCGCCCCCATTTATTTATGTTGGGAGAAGTGTCTTTGCCCCTACTAATTCTCAAATCTGGAATGATTAGTCTCGCCTCAATGGTGAGGATTCATGCATCTTCTCTTTATAATTATTCTCTTTTATCTTAGTTAATTTAATTTCTCTTTAGTTTATTAGTTAATTTGGTTTGATTGTGTTTCCTACCTAATTCATGATATCTAAAGCCTACTTCAATCTCAAAAGTAGTTGGGGTTATGGAACTTGACCTAATTATAACTTATGTACAACTAGTCAAGACAAATGTAATTGCTTCTTCTTTTTTTTCTTTATAATTAGCCTTCTTTACAAGGAGAATAAAACAAAAGAAATAAAGCAGAAAGGTTTGGAGTGTTCTTGTAACCTAAAGATATATCATCATTTTAATGAGATTCAATAAGATTTATTTTTTTCCAATAAAAGTAGATCATATCCTTTTAAGGTTTTAAAATTAACAGTGGTATAATAACAGTAAAATTAATTAATCATGGGTCATGCGAATCAATTATTATAATTCAACTCTCACTATATTTTAAAAAAAGAAAAATTCTTCATTTATTTGTAACGGAGATAATACAATTAAACTTCCGACCTTAAATAATTAAGAGGTTCTGATTCACATCGATAAAGCTAATCATGGTCATTATTAAAAAAAGGACTTTATATATAAATACTATTTAACAAACAACATGGGAAACTTGTGGGGATTCGTGCCATCGTACTCAACTTTAACTTCAGTAGCTTTCTGTAATAAATTTGTAAAGTTTATTAAAGAACAGTCACTTCAAGATTCATGATGATATTCAATGTCATTATATAATTTACACATTTTCCCAAATGTTACCAGGATATGTGTGGTGCATTGTAAACTGCATCAGTAAAAATTAAATATATAGCCCAATTTTCTATCTAAGAAGAATTAAAAAAAAATAACATTTATATATATGAAATCCACTTTGAAAATAAATGGTAGTCTTGAAATGGAAAGAAATCAAGGAAAATGATTAAAAATGCTTTTAATTGTATACACCTCTATATATATACACACATTAAAAATGTCACGATGAAGTCTTATCTACTTTTCTAGCTATTATCACATGTTATTGGTGTATGTTGAATTGACACTATTTAAAGCTATGAGGTGCTTCCTGTGCTAAATAGGTACAGATATAACTATGTTAGTTGCAAGAGTACACAAAATAGGGTGCACAATGAAGAAAATTTTGCAAAAACATGTTGGATCTAAATAATAGTTTTGGTAAAATGAATGTTATATTGTTATGAATTAATTCGGATAGGATCCGTGATCATAACTGGAGAGTTGGAAACAATTATTTATGCTTAAATTAATATGATTTTATGGTAAAAGATAAGGGTCTCTATCATTATAAAAACAAGAGTATATATATAATTGCATTCCTAGCTAATCAACTTGAAAACAATTGATTATTGACTAATTGGATATATATATATATATATGATAAGAATGTATGAATCGAAATAATTAAAAGAAGTCTAAATATTCTAATTTAGTTCTTTGTGTATGCCCGTTTGTTTGTTCAATAATTGATGATGTAGCATACATTCCTAGAGTTTAAATATAACTTGGAATTATATTATTATTTTTTTAAGCCTTTCGATTATGAATATATGATGAAATTCAACAACTACGTACTAATATTTTGGTGATATTCTACCATGCAATTCAATTTAATAAGTATTAATATATATCATTTCAATAATAAACAGATAACCACATTACAAATAATGTCTAACATGCAAAACTCTTATACACACACACACACACACACACACACACACACACACACACACACACACATATATATATATATATATATATATTTTTTTTTTTTTCAAACTTCTAAAATTTATATTTCTTACTATTAATGTTAATTTCTTGCGCTATGGACTCCATGTAAGGACACCTACATACTTATTGAATTGAAAGACTGTCACTTTTTCTTAATTGAGGCTTGCCCTTAGAAATTATTCAGTGCATTTAAGCTAGCCCGAATACCCCAAATTATCAAAAAAAATAAATAAAATAAAAAACTTGAAAAAGCTCACCGCGGTATAGCTAGCCACGTTTGTCAAACTTCCAAAATTAACATTTCTTATAATTATCATTTCTTTTAAAGTTATTTATGAGATTATTGTGATAATTTACAAAAGGAGGAATTTATACCCTTCTAGAACTTTAATTTCATATAAAAAAATTTTAATTTTAATTAATAAAAAATGAAATAATACATGCAACGAACGCACATACTAGTTTATATATATATTCTTAAATTTCTTTTCTTTTTAGATTCCCCTTCTGGCCATTATTAGGCACTAGGAATTTAAGGCAAAGCACATGCATGGTTACAACTTGTATGAAACACATTACATGACCCATGACTTCTTCATGAAGTTAGTGGCCATATGATATCAATTCCTTCCTTTACTTAATTCCATGACTTCTTTCTTCTTCATTAAGTATTTGTTCTCACTTTTCTTAGTTTAGTTTGTTTGTTGTTTTAATTAAGTCAAATAAGTGGAATCAATACAAATTTGATTATAAGATATTATATTCATTGGTACTTAAAAAGAAACCTTCTTTTTCTACTTTTGGAAAATTCAAAATTAGTAATACGTACATTAAATGATCTCCACTTTGAAAAAAAAAAAAAAAAAAAAGGGATATGGAAACAAATCCAAATGCATTTGACATGACTAATTGGTAAAGGAAATTTAGGAATGACCCAAAATGATTGAAACAATAATACATTATATTTAGAAAAACGTTTTCTATACACTGGGTATCAACGTCATTTTTCGACACTGACACTCATTTCTCTTAAATGTTTTAGTGATACACGTGTATTGCGCAACATCCTCAAATATACACGTATTCCTAAAATATCTAAAGAAAGTTGAATGTCAGTGCTGAAAAAATGGGGTTTACACCCAATGTATAAATAACATTACCGATCTTATATTTAAGCCATTTTTTACCAAATCATGATAACGAAATTCTATGATATGAATTGCAAATGCATGTAAAATATTTAGTTTTCTCTTTTGTATACATTCTTGATTTGTTTATTCAATATTATCTAGTTATCAAGTTATGCTAGCATAGTGGTTCTTAATTTTATTTGATATCTCAAAAAATAAATTGTAAAATGAGTTTTGATAATCAAATCAACTAACGAGTAAAGCATTTTCTCAACTATACAGAATATTTTATCAAATTGAATGTAATTATTTCATTCCATCTAGTGATTAACTAAATGGCATTAGATATTTATACCAATCAGATATATGAAAATGTATAATCAAGTAAAAATAGAGATATTTCAATATCAATTAGATACAAAAATGACTTGAATTATGTGATCTATATGATTGTTGATATTTCAAATCTTGATACAAATTTCATTGTAATATTGATTTCCTTATTTTGAGAAAAAAAAACTCAATTGCAGTTATTTTTAAAATAAAATCTTAGTTGATCTTGGTGTAAATATTTAAATTCTAACAAAATACAACAAGAAATATATACCAACGGTCATTGATGAGATAGTCTTGGATATATATTATTCTTCCAAAAGACATGAAAATATTTAATTAGTTTGATAATAGTTTTAATTAGTAGCTGCATGTTCGTGATATTAGATCATGTCTACACATGAAATTTATCATAAATTATTATTTATTGTATTAAAAAATAAAAAATAAAAGATAATAAAAATAACTATATATATATATATGATTTTCAACATAGCTTTTCTTAACCTCTAAAAAGCTGATAATCATGTGTGTCAATGGGTAGCTTGGACTCTTGGTTGCCCCCTATATAAACAATAGGAACAAATCTGATAATGCAGCTATAACTCCATACTTCCCGGCATATGACCCTGTGGGATCTCACACTTAATTAGTTTGGCAACTTTCTAATCTTTTATTTTATTTTATATATCATTCCCTAAGACTCCGTACTCACTCATCATCTGATCCACCTATTGATTAGCTTGCCTTTTAATTTAATATCATGCTACATTGAAAGATAGGTGCATGGCTCGGTTTTGGGACCTTGGGTTATATTATATGTGGAAAATGTAATAATTTTATTTTCTAAATTTCATATATATAATGATTATTTAATTCCAATTTAAAACTTAATTTAGATGTTAATATGAATTATTTCGTGTATTTATATTTTGAAAAAGTAGAATATTTAGTATTCTTTTCATTTATAATTAGTGGGCATGCATGCATTTTCCTTGAAACTTGAATATTTGAAATAATAACCATTCCAAGGATTAAAAAAATTAATGGTTTTAAAAAAAATTATATAAAGTAAATAATGTTTTTCTCACCTATTGTTGAGCCACTTTGGTCGGCATGTCGAGATGGTCACAAGTTAGCTCACCCCTTACGTGTTACCGAGGAAGGAGGCAACTGAGACTTTTGATCAGCACTACCGAGCTGAGGATGACTCAGATGACGCAAGATGAGCAAGGACTAAAGACGCAGTATATATATAATGATTATTTAATTCCAATTTAAAACTTAATTTAGATGTTAATATGAATTAATTTGTGTTTTTATATTTTGAAAAAGTAGAATATTTAATATTCTTTTCATATATAATTAGTGGACATGCATGCATTTGCCTCTATTCTATTTGAATATATGTGATACTTGAATATAAATTTGAAATAATAACAATTCCAAGGATAAAAATAATAATAACTATTTAAAAAATATTATATAAAGTAAATAATGCTTTTCTAAGCTATTCATTAAGAAATTTCTAGCTTAAATTATTCCTCCTTTATGGAACTTTTTAAGAAAAAAAAAATGATGTCAAATATTCTATATTCTCTTTTTGTTATAAATGTGTTGAATGTCCATCCTATAACCTCCAATTTCAATGCTTGTAACCCCTATATTTAAATCTCATAACCTCCAAATTTATGAGATTATTTGATTGCTCTTAATTGTATTAAATATATTGTGTAAATGAGTGTTGTAACCCCCTATACCAAAAAGTCTATATAAAGGGGTCTTCTATCTCAATATAATCATCAACAAAAAGCACAAGTTCTCTAATATCTACAAACTCTTCTCTCTAGATTCTCTAGCTTTAGTTTAGTTTAATATTTGTTTTAATTTAGTTTTCCTTTATTTTATAATACGTTATCAGCACGATTGCTCGGATCGATCAAGAAGAGAACACCATATTCTATTCAGATTATCATTCTTGCTCATCTGGAAAGATATGTCGAATATTACAAAACTTGAATTTGTTGCACTTGACATTTCGGGCAACAATTATTTGTCATGGATCCTTGATGCTGAGATCCACTTGAATGCCAAAAATTTGGGCAATACAATTAAAGAAGAAAATCAAGCATCCATACAAGATCGTGCGAAGGCTTTAATATTCCTTCGGCACCATCTCCATGAAGGATTGAAAAGTTCTCACTTTTAAGGACCCTTTCATCCTTTGGAATAATTTAAAAGAAATGTTTGACCATCAAAAGACAGTCATTTTGCCAAAAGCTCATTATGAGTGGATGCATTTGAGGTTATAAGACTTCAAAACAATTAGTTAATATAACTCCGCCTTGTTCAAAATTAGCTCTCAGTTGAAGCTATGGAGAGAAATAACATAAAAAGATATGTTAAAAAAGACTTTTACTACATTTCATGCCTCGAATGTGCTCTTGCAGCAACAATATCGAGTGCGTCGATTCACTAAGTATTCTGAATTGATCTCATATCTTTTGGTGGCTGAGCAAAACAATGAGTTATTGATAAAAAATTATCATTCCCGTCCAACTAGTACTGCACCATTTCCTAAAGTGAATGTTGTCTCAGTTAATGATCATAAATATGGACATAATCATCATAATAGACGAGGAAAAGGGTATGGCAGAGGCTGAGGTAGAAATAATCTTCGATATCATGGTGGTCATAATTCCCAAAAGAATTGGAATAAAAATAATGCAAGGCATGAAAAAGGAAAAGGTTTTCGAAAGGGCATTGGCACCGTACTTGTCGTACATCCAAACACTTGGTTGACCTTTATCAAGCCTCAATTAAAGATAAAGGCATAAATGTCGAAATGAATTTGGTTGATGCAAAGAAAAGTTTGAATAAGAACTTTTATAATGGAGATACCACTGTGGACATGATAAATTTTGATATTTCAGATTTTCTAGAAGATCCCGGTGAACAATATATCAATGAGGGAAATGTTAACTGAATAACATGATTTTTTTTTAATAAAAGTATTATGTAATGAGATGTTTTTTTTAATATAATATGTTTTTTTTGTTCTTGTTAATAAAATGTCCTTGTTTTTTTAGATGACTTATATATATATATATATATAGATCTTCATGAAGAGTGCTCAAATTTTGAATTAAGTAAAGGAGATGTGTGCATTGCTGATTGTGCAACAACACATTCTATCCTTCGAGATAAAGGATATTTTTTGAACTTGCAATTAGCTAAAGCTAATGTGAATACAATATCAGGCATTGCAAATATGATTGATGGCTCTGGAAAAGCAAGTATAATGTTTTCGGGTGGAACAACATTAAATATTGATGAGCTCAGTTTTAAGGATATCCGTAGAAATGGATATCATATTGAGACTATGAATGAAGGCAATAAAAAATATTTATATATTACTTCAATGAAGGCAATAAAAAATATTTATATATTACTTCAATTTCTACTGGGAATAAGAAAATATTAGAAAAACTCTCAGTTTTATCATCTTGATTATATTTTTCAACAATAAGGCAAGTGGAAATAAATGTTTCCATGAGCAAAAAATTATGTGATCCAAAAATATTTATAATTTGACATGATAGATTGGGTCATCCAGGATCCTCAATGATGAGACAAATAATAGAAAATTCCCATGGGCATCCACTAAAGAATCAAAGGGTTCTTTTGCCAAATAAATATAATTGTGTCGCTTGCTCACAAGGTAAATTAATTGTTAAACCATATCCAAGTAAGCTGTTGTTGAATCTCCCACTTTTCTAGAGCGAATTCAAGGGAATATATGTGGACCTATTCATCCACCTTGTGGACCATTTCGTTATTTTATGGTCTTGATTGATGCATCAACTAGATGGTCACAAGTTTGCTTACTTTCGACCCGAAATGTTGCCTTTGCTAGGCTTCTTGCACAAATAATTTGAATAAGGGCTCAATTCCCAGATAATTCATATAAGACAATTCGTCTTGATAATGCTGGTGAATTTTCATCCCAAACTTTTATTGATTATTGCATGTCAGTTGGGATTGATATTGAGTATTTAGTTCCTCATACTCATACTCAAAATAGTTTGGTTGAATCTTTGATTAAGCGTATTCAGTTGATTACTCGGCCCTTACTAATGAGAACGAAGTTACCAACTTCTGCTTGGGTACATGTTGTTCTTCATGCGATGGCTTTAATTCGCATTCGACCTACTGCTAATCATGAGCATTTTCCTTTACAACTTGTATTAGGTCAACAACTAAATATTTCACATTTAAAAACTTTTGGTTGTGCAGATTGTCAATTTGATGATGCAATTTTTCCACCATTAGAGGGAGACAAAAAGCCAATTTCAGAAGAATGCCGTAAAATTGCTTGAAATGCATAAACTTTATCTCATTATGATTCACGCACAAATCAATGTGAACTAGAGATTCAAAAGATTATTCATTTGCAAAGAATTGCAAATGAATTACCTGATGCATTTACTGATATAAAAAAAGTGACGAAATCACATATACCATCTACAAATGTTCTAGCAAGGGTTGATGTCCCTGAAGGGCAAGCTATTAATTCAATGACACACAAATCAATAAAATGCTTTAAGCGTGGAAGACATGTTGGCTCAAAGGATACAATTCCTCGAAAGAGGAAGAAACAAGTAAATGAACAGAGATGTACTCTTTGAGTAGTACTACATGAACAAGTATCCATTGAAAAAGGTCAATCAAAGGAAGAAGTACCCTTTGAACAGTATATGGAACAATCCCCCCCCCCCCCCCCCCCGTAGTGGACAAAATGCCTGAAAATGAAGCTCAATTAGTTATGTATATACAGGAAAAACATGGGATCGAAATAATATTGTTCCAGACAATATATTTGCATTCAATTTATCTTCTGATGTTTATAATGATGATGATCCTCAACCACTAACTGTGGATGAATGCCAACAAAGAAATGATTGTTAAAAGTGGAAAGAGCAATTGATATAGAACTAAACTCGTTGAGAAAACGAGAAGTATTTGGATCAATTGTTCAAACACCGAAAAATGTAAAATCTGTTGGTTTTAAATGGGTATTTGTGAGAAAGAGAAATGAGAAAAATGAGATTACAAGATATAAAACACAACTTGTAGCTCAAGGTTTTTCACAAAAACCTGGTATTGACTACGTGGAAACTTATTCTCCTGTTATTAACGCAATTACATTTCATTTCTTAATCAGTCTAGCAGTCTCAGAATGACTTGAAATGCGTCTAATGGATGTTGTTACTACATATTTGTATGGGTTTATTAATAGTGATATATATGTGTGTGTGTGAAAAATGTAAAATCTGTTGGTTTTAAATGGGTATTTGTGAGAAAGAGAAATGAGAAAAATGAGATTACAAGATATAAAACACAACTTGTAGCTCAAGGTTTTTCACAAAGACCTGGTATTGACTACGAGGAAACTTATTCTCCTGTTATTAACGCAATTACATTTCATTTCTTAATCAGTCTAGCAGTCTCAGAAGGACTTGAAATGCGTCTAATGGATGTTGTTACTGCATATTTGTATGGGTTTATTAATAGTGATACATATATATATATATATATATATATATATATATATATATGTGAAAATCCCTGAAGGATTTAAAATGCCTGAAGAGAATAAGGCAAAACCTCGTAGTATGTATTCAATAAAATTACAACAGGCTTTATATGGACTAAAGCAATCTGGTTGCATGTGGTACAATCGCCTCAGTGAATATCTACTGAAGGAAGGTTACGTGAATAATGAAATTTGCCCGTGTGTTTTTATCAAGAAATCATCAACTGGGTTTGTGATTGTTACTGTATATGTTGATGACTTAAATATTGTGGGAAGTCATGAAGAAATTGAAAAAACATCTAATTACTTGAAAAAGGAGTTTGAGATTAAAGATCTTGGAAAAACAAAGTTTTGTCTCGGTCTACAGATTGAGAGTTTTCCAAGTGGAGTTCTTGTCAATCAGTCAAATTATATTGAAAAATTTTTAAAGCGATTTCATATGGACAAGGCACATCCATTAAGTTCTCCAATAGTTGTTAGGTCGCTTGAAGTGGATAAAGACCCTTTTCGCCCTCATGATAGTGACGAAGAGCTTCTCGGTCTTGAAGTACCATATCTTAGTGCTATAGGTGCACTTATGTATCTAGCAAATTGTACGAGACTGGATATCGCTTTCTCTGTTAATTTACTTACAAGATATAGTTTTGTACCAACCCAAAGACATTGGAATGTCGTTAAACATATATTACGCTATCTTCGAGGAACAAGTGATATGGTATATTTTACTCGAGAAAGACAAAATCAAATTTGCTTGGATATGCAGATGCTAGATTCTTATCAGATCATCATAAAGCAAGGTCACAAACAGGATATATTTTTACTTATAGTGACTCTACGATATCATGGCGATCCATGAAGCAAATTGTCACACCCCAGTACACAGCACACCGTAGTGTCTAGTACCCCCGGGATGTGATGGGTACGCATACCCCAGCCATAGTACCACATAATATTGTTATACCTCATACACAGCCCGCACACAGCGTCTAGTATCCCCGAGGTTTTTTTGTCCGCAAAGAGGGCCTCCCCCAAGATCGAACTCATGACCTTATATTCATAAGGTTTAAATTCGAATCTTGAGTAACCACTGAGCCAATACATCCCGGGGGTACTAGACATTGTGGTGTGCTGTGTACTGGGGTGTGACAAAAAGGCCTTATGTAAGAATCTGAAGTAATTATTTGAACGGAAAGAAACTGAATATGAGCTAATAAATGTGGAATTATTATCCTGGGAAAGGCCAATATGTTGTTGAGGCATTGAGCAGAAAACAGGCTATCAGTTAGCCATAAATGGAGATTGTTGAGAGTTACAGTTATGAGTGTACTTTCTATTACTCTATGTGTTGATATTTGTGCTCGGATGCATGTTCAACTAATTGCTACTCATATTCAGATCGTAAAATTTATGACGAGACGAGTATGATATCCGTATGAAAGATTATGAAATTGGTAATATGGATTGTGTTAAATAAAGATGGGATTCAAATGGTATCTTATGGGTTATGGGTAGAAATGATACCATTTGGTCTATGTATTCTTCCAATGAACACCATAATTCTATTGATAGACTGAGCATATAGTATATGTGTGAGATATGGAGATTTGTGGGAGTACTCAGATATTTTTCATGTCGGATTAAGATCCGAAGATTGTGTCGAGATGTGATATATGATGCAGACTCGTTTTGGTACTCATCTCCTTCTCAGTGTGATATGTACTCTCAGACTGGTTGACAGACTGAGAGAGTGATTTAGATGCTTGCGAGCATGCTCGGGTCTGACATACTTGAATTTTGGTGGAAGTTGGAAAGAATATGTTATGTGTGTAAACTTATGTAAACTTGTGTGTATAAACAGCTAGTATAATATCATAATGATGACACTCTAACGGTTTGATAATATGCCTTATAGATCTCCAACTTGTTGATTTGAAAGTGTGGAGTTATTGTTCTTGGTGCCAGAGGATAGTATTAAATACACAAGGTTGGTATATAGGCCTTGAAATTGGTTGTGGCTGACTCAGTTTTGTTAAGGGTCTTACCACAGAAAGGCCAAATGAGATTTGGAATGAAAAAAAAAACTCGCATTTGTTGGACCATTAGAGATCCTTAAGATGATAGGTCCATTGGCTTACGGATTTGCTCTACTGTCACAGTTGATAGGTGTCCATAAGAGTTTCTATATTTTACTGTTGAGGAAATGTCATTCGGATTTCATATATGTTATGGATATAACTCAACTCTAAGTTGGGGAGGGTACCACGTATCAAGAAGAGCAAACATGGAAGCGGAAATATAAAATGCGGAGCAGTTTTCTGGGATTGAGTATCACTGGAGGAATAGTCCGTTATTCTAAATTTTGAGGACGAAATTCCTTAAGTTGGGGAGATTGTAACATCCCGTAAATTTAATGAACTACATACGTTGACGTACACGTATATACGCTTGAGAGTACACGTATTTTATACGTAGGAGCCAAATATACGTGTGTATGATTGAGGGTATGAAGAAAAAGACAAATATACGTGTGTATAGTTGGTTACTTAAAAATGTGGATTGAGTGTATGAAGAAGAAGAACGTATAAAAAGATAAAAAAAAAAAATAAATAATGAACAACACTTGAATATTAAGGTACTGTTCATTAGTGGAGTACTGTTCACTGTAAACAGTATTCATATTAAAAAAAAAAAAACTATCTAAGTAACCGACGTTTCCAGAGAGGGAAAGAAAGAAGCCGAGAGAAGAAGGGCGGAGGAAAAGAGGAGAGAAAAGGGAGAGTGCGGGATTTGGGCGAAATCTGGACTTACGGTAAGCGATTTTCACTCCCTTTCTTCGTGAAATTACTAACTAAGCTAGATGTAACGATTCTAGCGGACTAATTTTGACTGTGGGAGCTGTTTTACGGTGTTTTGACAAATTAGGATTTTGACCCGAACGTGAATGAAAATCTGCTTAGAAGGTTGAAAAACGCTCCCTGGACTGTCGGGACTCTAAATTTGTGGTTAGATTCTATTTTTGGAATTTTGGCGACCGTTTGACAATTTTAATACAATTTACATCTTTCGGATGAATAGTGATAAATAGTGAATAGCGTATTGTGAATAGAGTATAGTGAATAGTGCACAGTAAATAGTGAATAGTGCACAGTGAATAATAAATAGTGCACAGTAAATAGTGAATAGTTCACAGTAAATAGTATACAGTGAATAGTGAATAGTGAACAGTAAATAGTAAATAGTAAATAGTGAATAATGCACAGTGCATAGTGAATAGTAACATTGATAAGTGATGTGAATAGTACTGTGCACAGTGATGTGACCAGTGATGTGAACCCAATGAAACCCCGGTTTGAGTTTATCGAATAGTGAAGAACTGCATTCCGGACGTTAGAACATGATATTTGGATATGCTTTGATCGTTTTAGTAACTACATAGATGGTGTCGTGAAAAGATGATTTGGACATCTATTTTTACTCTTCTTTCTTGTGGAAATATCTAGATTGACCACAGAAACGATTTAGTAGGTTCTTCAACGGCTTATGAGTCCTAAATGGATTTATTATTCGTAATTTGAAGTGAGTTGAGAAATTAAACATGAAATTGAATTATGGAGTGATTGTGACAGGTTAAATTAGTTGGATTTAACTTGGAGCTGGACTCGAAAGCGACGATGATTTGGTTTAAGTTGAACGTGTTGTACTGTGAGTATAGTTTTCTTGATTTGGTTTTTGTATGACATTATACGCATATAAAATGTTTGATTGTATGCATGTTATATTTATATATAATGCATTGAGTTTTATGGATCATGCAAACTGATTTTAGCAAGTGGAGGTTTTAATGATGAGGCTTTGCGATTCCTCATTGTCATTTCGTTAGGAATTAGACCCAGATGAGGTTTTGCGAGTCCTCATTGTCAGTGGTCTGTCCTAACATGGGTTGCGATCCTTGAAATGACTGTGAATTGGGTAATAAGAAGCTGTGTCTACCTTGTACTGTCATACAAGGGTTAGACCCGCTCTCTTGCCTTGCGGAGGAGGGAGATTGTGCATTATGTTATTGAAAAACATGCAATTTATGTTGTTGACATGTATAATATATTCGTTGAATGATGCATGTGTTTAATAAGTGTTTGAAAGGATTTTAAATGTCATAGTTCTCTAAATGTGTATAATTGTCATCTCAAGAACTATATTCACTGAGCTGTTGTTTGCTCACCCTATTTCCTCCAATATTTCAGGTATTGATTCGAAGGGAAAAGGAACTTGCTTGGTATGTGTATAATGCTTGGAGGAAATAGCTTTTGTTATTTTGATATGTATAATTATCACACACTATATATATGTAATATCACCTAGATGGGTTTTGTGGTAATAGTATATGAGGAAATGAGATGATCATAGATATTTATCAGGTGATAAGTTAATTTGTGAAATGACTGGAATGAATGTGAGTGGAATGATCATCTATATATATATTTGATTTGATTTGATTTGTGGTATATAAAAAAAAAATATTCTGTACATTTTGGGAAGGTTTGTGAGAGTACGTAAAGGCTGACAGTGTATTATATACTGTATATGGGTTTGTACAGTGTATAGTACGTTGTGCCGGTTATGACGTCAGCCTACGTAAGGGGCGTCGTGACAATATTGGTATCAGAGCCTAAGTTTAAAATTCGTAAAAAGATTACAGGCTTTATGAGATTACGATTGTTTGTATGGGTATACATATGGGTATACATATAGCTATTCTTGTGTACTATTTACTAATCACTATTCACTATGCGCTATGCACTATTCACTATCTATTCACTGTGCACTATTTCACTATTTACTGTGCACTATTTACTGTACGCTATTCACTATTCACTATTTATCCGAAAGATGTAAATTGTATTAAAATTATCAAATGGTCGCCAAAACTCCAAAAATAGAATCTAACCACAGATTTAGAGTCCCGACAGTCCAAGGAGCGTTTTTCAACCTTCTAAGCAGATTTTCATTCACGTTGGGGTCAAAACCCCAACTTGTCAAAACGCCGTAAAACGGCTCCCACAGTCAAAATTAGTCCGCTAGAATCGTTAGCTTAGTTAGTAATTTCACAAAGAAAGGGAGTGAAAATCGCTTACCGTAAATCCGAATTTCGTCCGAATCCCGCACTCTCCCTTTTCTCTCCTCTTTTCCTCCGCCCTTCTTCTCTCGGCTTCTTTCTTTCCCTCTCTGGAAACGTCGGTTACTTAGATAGTTTTTTTTTTTAATATGAATGCTGTTCACAATGAACAGTGCCCCACTAATGAACAGTACCTTACTATTCAAGTACTGTTCATTATTTTATTTTTTTTTATTTTATCTTTTTATACGTTCTTCTTCTTCATACACTCAATCCACATTTTTAAGTAACCAACCATACACACGTATATTTGTCTTTTTCTTCATACCCTCAATCATACACACGTATATTTGGCTCCTACGTATAAAATATGTGTATTCTCAAGCGTATATACGTGTACGTCAACGTATGTAGTTCATTAAATTTATGGGGTGTTACACAAATAATGGTTGCTACTTCCTCAAATCACTCGGAGATTCTTGCAATTCACGAAGCCAGTCGTGAATGTGTATGGTTGAGATCTATAATCCAGCACATTCAAGGATCATGTGGATTATCTTCTATCAAAGATTGTTCTACAACATTATATGAAGATAATGCTGCATGCATTGCACAGTTAAGAGAATGTTATATCAAGGGTGACAAAACCAAACATATTTCACCAAAATTCTTTTTTACACATGAGCTTCAGAAGAATGGTGAAATTGATGTCCAACAAATAAGATCTAGTTAGAATCTTGCAGACTTGTTTACAAAAGCTTTGCCGACCACAACATTCAAGAAACTTACATATAATATTGGGATGCGTCGACTCAAAGATATTTCAAGCAAAACAACAGAAGAAAGTTCACACATATCATAATGAGGGAGAAAATTAAAAGAAGAGTTATTCTTTTAGGACTATATTCTTTTTTTCTTAACTATGGTTTTGTCCCAATGAGTTTTCTTAGTAAAGTTTCTAATGAGGTAGTCCTAAACAATATAAGACTCATTGAGAATTGTACTTTTTTTCCTTCACTAGTTTTTTTTCCTACATGGTTTTATCTAGTAAGGTTTTAACGAGGCATATTCTCATCTATGAAGGGTATTCAAAGGGGGAGTGTTATAAATATGTTGAATGCCCATCCTATAACCTCCAATTTCAATGCTTGTAACCCCTATATTTAAATCCCATAACCTCCAAATTTATGAGATTATTTTATTGCTCTTAATTGTATTAAATATATTGTGTAAATGAGTGTTGTAACCTCTATACCAAAAAGTCTATATAAATGGGTCTTGTATCTCAATGTAATCATCAACAAAGAGCACAAGTTCTCTAATATCTACAAACTCTTCTCTCTAGATTCTCTAGCTTTAGTTTTGTTTAATATTTTGTTTTATTTTAGTTTTCCTTTATTTTATAACATTTTTCTATTAATAAGTTTTTTTTTTTTTGAGTGCTAACACAAGGTCAGAGGATGCTGGCACTAAGGCCAGAGGAAGCCGGGACGTCTCAGTCAGGCCAAGAATGCGAACTCAACGGCGATGAACATAAGGAGCCCGAATAGAGACCATACGAATCAACTACTATGGTCATGCTCGCACTTTTATTAGAAGAGAGAAAGCTCTCACTTATTTGTAAGGGAAAGAAATTGAACTCTTGACTTTGAGTAAAGGTCCAGATGCATACTATTGGAGTTAATCAATATTTATCCATTAATAAGTTAATAACATCAATATTTCTTTTCCATGCGCTGTTATTAATATGCATTTATTCCAATCATGACTTTACTGCTTAATTAGCTAATGCTTAGCACAAAAATAAAGGTGACATGTTCATGTTGTCACACCCAAAAGCCCGCTCATCAAACGTGTCCCATTTAGCTTTTAAATGACCAAAAAGCCCATCATCATTCTCCTTTTCAAAAAAATATTTAATTATTTCAACCAAATAATTGCACGCTTTCTCCGTAGTTTCGTTCTGTCCTACTAAATTGAACCATACAAAACCTGACACGTACGTGTCCTCCATTCGAAGCACTTGGGCCTTGGATAACGAACTCTACGGAGCCCCGCTCTAAGCTCGTCGGTCGACTTGCGCCTCACCAATCGCCGAGGAAAGAGTTACAAGTGAGTTTACCAAATTATCCTTACTTTATTTTTATTTGAACATCTCAAATAATATTATTAGATAGATATAAAAAGATGTAAGCTGCCTTTCTTATTCTCACCTTTTCTTCTTTGAAAGACTTAGTGACGCCTTTCTATTTGTTATCAACGCTACACTTTTTCTTTTCAATTTTATAATGGTTCTTGTTTTTCTTTAATTATTATTTATTGTGTATTCCTAAAGTGCCCTTATATGAGAATTAATTAAAGGTGCCCATGGTTTTGATTTTGGTTTTTTGTTAGAGGGAAGAAAGGGACTTTGGTTGGTGTATTCACATTTTGGTGCACCATTGGTGGGGGGACCAAGATCACATCTTGAACATGGGAACTGCATGCATTTCCCCTTAAATAATTGTTGATTTAATCTTTATATTTCTTGTCAATGTTTTGGGTCGTTTCTAGTCTCAAACTAGTCTCAATTATGGCCAAATCATCACAATATTTATAATTAATTAACACTCAACTGCTCAATGTATGCATACGAATACTAAGATGGATATATATATATATATATATATATGGTAAAGCTTTAAAAAATAAACTTAGAAATTAACATATTTGAAAAACGGTAAGAGTAGCGCGCTTTAATTTAAGATAAAATGAGAAAGAACCGACTAAGGTAGTAATTTAATCACATAAAACATAGACCTTTGGATGTATTAGTTAGGAAAAGTGAACTATTAACGTTAAATGGTAATTAATAATAGGAGTAGAGCAAAATTTAAAATAATATGAATAAAGATAATTAATAAAATATATATATATAACTTCTTGTAATTTAAATATTGATTTAGCTTTGGATAGAACGGAGTGGAAGAAGTAGATTCACATAACTAACCCTATATAGCTAGCAAAAGATTTAGTTGAGTTAAGTTATCAATTTTAAAAAATTAAAAAGATGCCACGGAAGAGCAAAGGAAATGGTCTAAAACTTGGACTGCTAACTTCAATTGTTGAGCTTTTAGTAGTGGTCTTCATGTGTATTAGTCTCTATGGTCTACGACCTAATATAAATAAGATCACAAATGCAAAATATATAGATAACTTATTAGATCGGAAGGATTCTAAAGAATCCAGTCGCCAAACTAGTTGAATCATCTATTCTTTTTTGTTTCCTTAAATTAGAACTATTTATTTTAAAAAGAAACTTCAATATCTTCATTTTACTTTTAATCCATTCCATGTGGTGTGGGGCGGGGCATTGGTAAACTTATTACAAATCAGTAATTATAACACACATTTGTCACACATTATCACTCTTAGCCCTTCTTTCCCGTTCAAATTTCACAAAAAAAAATAATAAAAAATAATAAAAACTTATTCCCATGATCTCTATTTTTCATATGACTCTGCTAGAAGTAGATTACAGCTAATGCTCTGAAAATTGACTTCATACCAACTGCTATTACTCTCTTATCCATCATCCAAATAAGAACCCTTCACTCCCCAAATCCTTCTTCAATTCTCTGTATTTCTTCTTCTTCAACCTTCTTCTTCTTCTTCTCTGCATTTCTTCTAATAAACTCAGACCAACAATGGGCTACGGCAGGCTCGGATCCACCGAGTCTTTCCGTTCTACATCCGAACCTATCCCGAACCAAACCTCACCGAACCGAAAGCGCAAGCTTCTCCTCCTCTCCCTCCTCACTCTTCTCCTACTCGTCGCCTGCGCTATCTCAGCCGCTCTACTCGTCCACTACCGAACCAAAGGCTCCTCCGGATCCGAACCTCTGGCTCGGAGAAAACCGACGCAATCGATCTCCAAAGCATGCAGCAAGACTCGGTATCCGGACCTGTGTGTCAACTCTCTCCTCGACTTCCCCGGCGCTCTCTCAGCCGGCGAACGCGACCTCGTTCACGTCTCCGTCAACATGACTCTCCAGCGCGTCGGAAAAGCTCTCTACGGCGTCTCCGAGATCAACAATCTCGCGATGGATCTCAAAATGCGATCGGCCTACGAGGATTGTCTCGAACTGTTAGAAGACTCCGTGGATCAGCTCTCGGATTCTCTTTCGTCGGTGGCGCCGTCGGAGAATGTCGATAACGCCGGACGGATGATCGGATCCACCGACGATGTGATGACGTGGCTGAGCGCGGCGATGACGAATCAGGACACGTGTATGGAAGGATTTGAGGATTTGAACGGAGAGGTGAAGAGTCAGATGGAGACTCAGCTGAAGGATTTGTCGGAGTTAGTGAGCAATTGCTTGTCGATCTACGCTATTTCGAGCGACGACGCCGGAGGCGGTGATTTCGCCGGAGTTCCGATTCAAAACCGGCGGCGATTGCTGGAAAACAGTGTTGTTAGAGATGAAGAGAGTGGTTTTCCGGCGTGGTTGACGAGGAAGGAGAGGAGATTGCTGGCGACGCCAATATCGGCGATTCAAGCAGATATCGTCGTGTCGAAAGACGGCAATGGCACGTATAAGACGATAACTGAGGCGATTAAAGCGGCTCCTCAGCAGAGTAAACGCCGAACTATTATTTACGTGAGGGCAGGAAGGTAAATTTTTACAGTTCTCTACTCCAGTCATTTTCCTGTAAGGGAGGGAAGGGGACATGGAAGGAATTACATATAAAGCACAGGGAGCAAATCTGGAATTCGATTTTTCTTTAATGTGTTTTGATTGTTCAGGTACGAAGAGCAAATGTTGAAGGTGGGAAGAAAGAAGACGAACGTGATGTTCATCGGAGATGGAAAGGGCAAAACTGTCATTTCCGGTGGCAAAAGCGTGTCCGGCGGTCTTACTACGTTCCGCACGGCCTCGTTCGGTAAGCGCCGTTGATTTTTTACTTGACAGAATTACCCCTCCTCTTCAACGTGAAGTAATAATAATAATAATAATAATAATTACCAATCGTTTTCCATTGGTAGTTATAATTGCCGTTAAGAAAGAAAGAGAGCGTTCATGTTCACGCAATTTTTTCCAGAATTTTTTAAACCATTTTAATTTCCCGAGGCAGATTTTCCCAAATTATTAAATTTATGGAAAATGACAATTATACCCTTCCTCTTCCGCTCTGCACCCGTAACATTTTCCTGTCCTCTGTCCTCGCTTGACACATATCATCATCTTCATGTAAAGTACAAAAAGAAAAAATTGCTCAGAGAATCATCAAAATCAAGCTACTGTTGTGTGTCAGCTTCGTTGTATTAACAGGATCTTACATTCTTCCTGTACTATGCTTGAGCAGCTGCCACGGGAGCAGGGTTCATTGCGCGAGACATGTCGTTCGAGAACACCGCGGGGCCCGCAAAGCATCAGGCGGTGGCCTTACGCGTGGGAGCAGATCACGCGGTGGTTTACCGGTGCAGCATAACCGGGTACCAAGACACCTTATACGTACACTCACAACGCCAATTCTTCCGCGAATGCGACATCTACGGAACGGTAGATTTCATCTTCGGCAACGCAGCTGTCGTAATCCAGAACTGTAACATCTACGCCCGTAAACCCATGGCACAGCAAAAAAACACCATCACCGCACAGAACCGCAAGGACCCGAACCAAAACACAGGAATTTCAATCCATAACTGTCGTATACTCGCAGCCTCAGATCTTCAACCTGTTCAAGGTAGTTATCCAACGTATCTTGGTCGACCGTGGAAACTGTACGCTCGGGTGGTGTATTTGTTATCTTACATGGGGGATCACATTCAACCACGTGGATGGTTAGAGTGGAATTCAGCGTTTGCCCTTGATAC
The DNA here is from genome assembly GCA_035771175.1 of Paratinospora sagittata. NCBI lineage: Eukaryota > Viridiplantae > Streptophyta > Magnoliopsida > Ranunculales > Menispermaceae > Paratinospora > Paratinospora sagittata. The sequence continues at coordinate 32,594,071 of CM069608.1, read as the reverse complement.
TCTGTATTACGGGGAGTATATGAATTATGGGCCAGGTGGGGCCGTGGGGCAACGTGTCAAATGGCCTGGGTATCGTGTCATCACGTCGACGGCCGAGGCCAGCAAGTTCACCGTCGCACAGTTTATATATGGTTCCTCATGGTTGCCTTCGACTGGGGTGGCTTTCTTGGCGGGGCTATCTGTTTAAGTTTAAGTAACGTCGTGGTATACATAAATACGGTACATTTTAAGTTTTTTTTTTTTTTTTTTCATTGTAATTGTGTTATTTATGCTCTGAAATATTTATTTGCTAATATATATATAGATATATATGTTGGGCCCATATTTAGTAGTGGACCCCACTCCAAGTTAAAAATATATATATATATATATATTTGGTCTCACATATTTTATATAAAATAAATAATTTAATCTTAACCATTAATTTGATAAGTGAGATCTAATCCTAGCCATTGATCTGGTAGTTGAGATCTAATCTTAGTCATTTATTTATTACTAATTAATTACAAGTTTGTCATTTATCATAACTATAAGTAGGCGCTCAGAATTCAATTTAATTTATTTTTTAAGATCTGAGTGATCATAAATATATTCAAGTTCTCAAGAGAAAAAGAGTTTCATTGTTATCTTCTTAAAAGTAAATAGAGAGTTGTAATCTATAGTTTATAGTGAAACTTCTACATTCTACTCGTAGACGTAGGTCTTAAAATCGAACTATGTAAAATTTATGTATCTCTACTCTTTATAATTATTATTTTTATTTTATCATTTTGTTCAGCACGTCCTCTTTATTTTATTACTATTTGGTGTTGATCAAATTTTACATTAACAATATATATTCCGAAAAGGATATTTTTGGAATTTTGGTTTTCAGTGTTTTTGTTCAAATATTTTTCATGTGCATTGTGTCGGTGGCTTTAAATGAAATTGAGGAGCACTAGTGGGCCCACGTGTAGAATATAAGGCATCAGTGATTCTTAGCCGTCCGATGTTGATGAAATGGAAGGAAGGAAGGAAATAAATTCGTGAAATGGGGTTCTTAATTAATTAATTGCAATAATGTAGATTTGGTAAGTTTACTTTATTTGATTTCTGTGTCTTGTAATGGGTGTGGTGGAATGAGGTTGGTGCAGACTCAAACAGGTTTCCTTGAACTTGATGGATGAAAAGCCAAAAAAGGGACTCCCACTGGCATAAGTGTGTTATTGACTCAAAAGGAAGGAAGAGCCGTTTTAGGTGGGAGAGAGCACAAACCAAGGGAATTGTAAATGGATGATTGATGTTCTTGTGACTTTCAGTCCTTTCTTCATTGTTTACAAAAAAACAAAAAAGATAAATAAAAAAAAAAATTTGATTCATGACGTCATTAGTAGAAAAATGTATATATATATATATATAGAGGGGTGGGTGATTGATGTTCTTGTGACTTTCAGTCCTTTCTTGGTTGTTTACAAAAAAAACAAAAAATAAAGAAAAACAAAACTTTTGATTCATGACGTCATTAGTAGAAAAATGTATATAATATATATACGGTGACAATTCGGGCCATTAAGCCTGTTCCGGCCCGATTAATGGCCCGTTCTAGTCCGATTCTATCGGGCCTAAGAATAATCGGGTATATATATATATACAGGGATGACAATTCGAGTCATTTGGCCCGGCCCAACCCGATCCAGCCGGGTTTAAAAATAATCAGGTCGGGCTAGGCCGGGTTGGGTCTAAGCCTGACCCAAAAAAATATATGGACCGGGCTGCAATTGGACCTTTGAATTGGGCTTTTAGACAACCAATGTAACTAAATACATATTTTAATATTAGACTAATTACAATAAAATATAAAATTTTAGTTCAATAATTAAATAAAACATACAAATAATTATTTGATGGCAAATAATTTTCCTATGTATATATCACATCTATTTTATTTATCTAAAATATGTGTTGATTCATTCTAATCATTGAAATAACTGAGTTTATATATATGTGGTTCGATAATGTCTTTCTTTCATAATTTTAACCCAACCCATGTTATTATAATTTAGTTAAATTCATTATACATTTATATTTAACCATACATACTTTTAAAGAGTATACTTAATGAAGTATGTTTGGTAAAGTTTTTTTTATTTTTTATTTTTTAGAGAGTATACTTAATAAAGTTGAAATGCTGCAAAATAAAAAGGATACAATATAATATAAATTGTATATATATATATTCTTAATTATGTATATACAATACAAATATATACCCTTAATTATATAAGTATATAACACTCTTGATTATTGTATTTTTCTTATTACACACTTTATATACTCTTAATTGCACTAACACTCTTGATTATGTTTTTTTCTTTCATTTTCTAAACTCTTAATTATAAATATATATATATATATGTGTGTGTGTGTGTGTATGTATAATATATTATCTTGAATCTTAATTATATATATATATATATATATGTGTGTGTGTGTGTATGTATAATATATTATCTTGAATCTTAATTATGTTTTATTTTTTGTTATTTTATACTCTAATTATATACTATATATACTCTAATTAAGAAATAGACTAGGTATGCAGATCGTTTGTTTTATTTAATTTCTCTTTAATGTGTATTGATTCATTCTAATAATTAAAATGAGTGAGTTTATATATATAGTTGGATAATGTCTTTCTTTCATAATTGTAGCTCAACCTATATTATTATAATTTAGTTAAATTCATTATATATTTATATCTAGCTCTACATACTTTTAGAGAGTGTACTTAATAAATCATACTTTTTTTTTTTTTAGAGAGCATACTCTCAACAAAGTTGAAATGCAGCAAAATAAAAATGATATAATATAATATAAACTGTATTTATATAATATCTTAGTTGGTTATATGTACTTTTTTTTTCATATTATATATTTAATTGAACATACTCTTAATAATGTATATATAATATAAATATATACCCTTAATTATATAACACTCTTGAATTAATTAAATATATATTACACATACTTTATATACTCTAAATTGTAATAACTAATAACGCACTTGATTATGTTTTTTTATTATTTTGTAAACTCTTTTATATATATGTGTGTGTGTGTGGATGTATATATGTATGTAGTATTTTTTTTTTGACACAATGTATGTAGTATGTATTATATATAATATGTATGCTTTAATTATATAACACAATCTCAATTATATTATATTTTTTTTTCATTTTATATACTCTTAATTACACATACACATACACATATAATATACATATATACATACACATACACACACACACACACATATATATATATATATATGTCAATGTGTATGTGTAAATTTATAATTAAGAGTATATTACACATATAGAAAATATATATACGTGTATGTATAATCAGGCCTTTGGACCTGGTTAGCTGGCCGGCCCGGATCTAGATATATGATTCCAAACACGTTCAATAAATTTTGAGTCCGATCAGAAGTGGGCCATATAATAATCTGATCCGGGTCTGGATCAGGTCATTTATAACGGACCGGGTCAAACCCACGGACCTCGGACTAAATTGCTACCCCTATATATATATATATGCTATTATAATGCCAAAAGTTTGAGAACTGCTAATTTTTACTATTTTTGTAAAAATATTTTTAAAACTTTTTTGTTGCTTTTAATTTTAAAATATAGTTTTAGTTATCTAATGAGGAATATAATAAATTGAAAATAATACATATTGAAAAATTGACCAATTGAAATTTTTATGGAAATATATACACATATTGATAAATTGAAGGATACATACAAATATTGATAAATTGACTAATATATACACCACCAATAGGTTTGGTAAGAAGACAAATTTTTACTCAGGAGACTTCGATTTCAAGCCTAGGCTGACTCATGCCAATTGAATTTGGAAATATATAAACATATTATAAATTGATCAATAAAAGCTTTTTTCAAGAAAGAGACAATGTTCAAATACTAACTACATAGTGTGATTCCGGCCTTTTATGGTTGATTTATAATGAAATAACTTCATTAGCTTGAACAGGAACCCAAACCAAAATTTCACCTTTTGTTGTAATGTAATATATATGTAGATTCAGCCAAAGTAATAGAAATTAGCCACCCAATACAATTTCAATTAGTAAAACTTCAATCATTTCAATTTGTTTGCAAAAGGTAAAAGGGGGTAATATTTATCCCTAAATATTAATCCAAATCTCCAAAGACTCTCAATAATCAAGAATTTATATTTTTTTAGCAAGAATTCATAATTCTTAAGCAATGTGATCTTCTGTGGTACCTCAGAGGCCTTATATCTGAGTGCTAGAAGCTTATGGACGTGTCGACAACTTCTACTTTTCATTATTAAAGAGAAATTAACGGTCCTGCTAATTGGCTCGTTAATTAAATGAGTAGCTTGAAAGTTGTGTTTCCTCCAACTTTTCTTCCACAACTCCTCAGCCTTGCTGATAAAAATGCTGGGGTTTTTATCTTTTTAAATTATAATTTTGAGGCCTTTTTGGCCTCTTGATTGTTCTATTTTCTTCTTGTGTTTTAATAAAATTATTTACCTTGAAAAAAAAATATTCATAATTAATTTATGTAGAAAAGAATTATGAATTATCTGCTGGGCAAAACCGTGGCAAAAGATAAATCAAAGGAAAATTAATTATGTGATTGGGACTTGGAAGGGTGTCCCAACCATAGTTTATATATGGACATTATTTCTACATAAAAAAAAAAAAAAAAAAGGCCCAATAAAGATCCACTGAAAAACCTTACCAACTTCATCACAGATTTACCCATACATGTTGGATATAAAAAATGGACTTAAATCGTTAGATGGGATTCGATTCATACCAACACTATATATTAACAATTAATATATGATAATATAAAGGACAAGAAGAGTACAAATTAAGATGAATAATATAGATTGGAATTCGGAGATGTTAAACCAAAATGTTTATAGGTTGAATTGATGTATTATCTTTGTGGAATTTCACTGAAGAAAATGAAGAAAATCTCCATACATTACCCGGCTTACAGATAGTATAGACTCTTAGTTGACCATAACAAGCACAACATTAACCCAGTCATCCAAGACCAACAATGAGCACAATGTCTTTGCAACATTCAATGTACCAAAGACAATCAATGAACTCACCGACTCAACAACAAAGGTGTTCTTGTTCACTGAAAAATAGCTTTCAAAATAATAAATTAGATTAGTCTTGAGTGGTGGAGTCACAATGGTTTCTCTTAAATACTATTTTTCTAGAGCAGCAAGCTGCCTCTCATTCGGTATTTAAAGGTACTAGGGACAAAACTATATCTAGTTAAACTAGATCAATTACTATGCCAGCAGAGTAACGACGTAAATTGAGGCTAGAGTGTGACTCTATGTCCTTAAGACAATTATGTTCGCTTAGGTGCTCACGGTGTATGACACTTGTCTCCTAGGAGACAACAATCTCCTTCTTGTGACAGCAACACTTCAACTCACAAGAATAATCGAACTAAAATTGGTTGTACTCACTCACAAAATAATGCTAAGAGCAAAGAAGAGAGAAGAGAAGAAAATTCAGAGATTTTGAAATTTTCTGAGTTCTGGAGGACTCTATTTATAGGCAAATTGTGGCTGTACATGATGTTTTTTTATGCACCGTTAGATCGAGTTCGATCGCCCTTAGACTCAATCTGACGGATTTGATTGACGCACCTGATCATACACCGTTGGATCGTATTCGATCGATTTAGGAGTAATTTAACGGCTCCGCTTGTGCGCGTGCGCGGGGTTGCATCACCCCTGAGCCTTCCTTGTGTGTGTGTATTAACTGAAATTCAAGTGTAGTACTTTAGCTACACTTATAAGTAAACAATTAGAATTCTATCTTTCTCATGTGAGACTAAAAGATTGTTTTCAAATTTCACCACTTTACACATATCAAGTAGGCATGACCAATTAATTGAACGTGGATGCTAGTACTTGTGCAAGATCAAATGTCGTTGGGGTCGCAGTTGTTATTAGAGACTCCCAAGGCCAATTAATTGCAGCTTTGGCAAAGAGAATCAAAGGCAACATAGCTGTGAAGGTTGCAGAATTGCTGGCCATAAGATCGGGTCTTGAACTTGCGTTGGATGCAGGTATTCAGATTGACATTGTAAAAGGGGACTCCTCTTCAACAATTCATGCCCTTCGTTCATCAACTGGGGAGCTCTCTGAAGAGGGAAAAATAATTGAAGATTGCAAAATGTTTCTCAGTTCTTGGCCTTTTATTAACGTTTTTTCCATTCCTAGAGAATGGAATGTTGTTGCCCATAGGCTAATTAAATTTGTTGTATCTCTTGAGCGTTGTCTGGTGGTGTTCGAGGAGGTTCCTCCTATTATTTCTGATGTGGTGCTTGAGGAGGCATGTCCTCTCCCCTCTTCTTTGTGAAGGTCTTTGAATTACCAGAAAAAAAAGAAAAGAAGTAGGCTACTTTAAACTCAATTTCTCATTCATATATAAATGAGTATAGCTAAATACTTATATATATTCTTAATTTTCACATATTAAAGATTAATAATCAACTTGGTCCCACCCAAAATTACTTGTGGATCCCACTTTAATATTTAGCTGAAAATGGTGAAAGATCATGTTTAATTACCCATTTTCCAACAATTCTAACACCAATAACCACAGACGAATCTGACAACAAAAGGGTGATGCCCTCACAACAAAATAGAAATAAAACAAACAACCAAAACAAAAAAAACCTAACCATTATTACCTCACATGGGTAGCACGCAACGATACCGAGCTGCGGCAGAAGGGAGAGCTGCGGCGATGAAGGAGCAAAGGTGAGAAAAGATAGGCAAGTGGAGGACTGGTAACTCTGGTGAAGCGAAGGAGAGAGAGAGTCGGTGGAGAAGGGTGAGCACAGAGTCAGGCGATGACGAGCAACAAGCGACGAGGATGAGCGATGAGAGACGAGAGAAGAAAAATAGCAAAAGAGGAGGAGAGGTGTGGCTCCGCCGCTTAGGCGGAGAAGGTTTCTGCAAAAGAGGCGTTGTTTTCTCAAGATTTTTAGCTTTAGATTATTCATATCTTTTTTTTTAATTATTATTATTTTTAAAATTTCACGCCAAATATACATAAGGGAAAGAAAAATGTGCTTTTAGTGAGTAGAAAAATCTAAGGATCAAATTATAACATCTTCATCTGTATGATGAGTTGGAAAAAAGAATTTTAAAATCTGATTTTCTCGTCCCCTTCACCTAAGAAAATAATAATGAGAAAATAGGGGGTTGAAAAAATACTTTTCTCACCTCTCTTATTAACCAACTCCTGAAAAATGATGATTTTCTCAAAAATTAGATTTTCTCCAGAAAATCCTCATTTTCTCATCAACCAAACACACAATTCATTTGTTTGAATGATGGGCTAAGGAAAACATTGCAATAAAATGTGTGGCTTTACCCATGTGTCAAGATTGACTCTTGTAAACCTCATTAGTACAAGGAGTTGAACTCCCTTCACAAGGATGATAAAGGTTCGGGGCAACCACCAAGGCAAAGTGTCGTTGGCCAAAAGAGTATTGCTAGATTCAAGTAATTTTTTTTTGGTAACTTGCTGTATTCGGGTTAGCTTACGCACATCGACTAATCCTCAGGGGCAAGTTCCAATGAAGGGAGAGAGTGTTTGCCCCCCCCCAACGCCCCCTCCTCTTTCCAACGGGTGTGTAGGTGGCCCCACGCGTAATTCACGATGTAAGATACCATTTTTTCCTGAGCAAAAGCCACGTCCACCCCACCTAACAATGAGACTCGAACTCATGTCCTCATAGATCATAAGTACGAGCTCTAACCACTTCGTCGTCATCTTATTTGATAGATTCAAGTAAATTTAATAACTTAACAAGGAAAAAGTATAGACTATTGAGAGTGATTGCAATTTCTCGTATGTTTCTTATTGAATTAGTGATGTATATATACACAATTTACAGGATAAGGAGAAGGAAGTTTCCCAAACCTTATTAAGGAATAAATCTAATATGAATAGATTTTTCTATATACAAAATTTCACAATTAGAAAGGAACTGTAATTACGTCAATTAGTTAATATCATTCCGTCAATCAATTCATTCCTTCTATATGCCCCCGCAAGATGGAGCTCCGGGAGGAGAATCCAATCTTGTCCTTGAGATTGAGAAACCGAGTGCGAGGAAGAGGCTTGGTAAGGAGATTCGCAAGTTGATCAGCAAAGGAAACATGAGCTACATGCAAAATATCGATCTGTACTTGTTCATGAATGCAATGGAAGTCCAAGGCAACATGTTTCATGCGAGAGTGAAACACAAGATTTGAGCATAGATTGGTGGCGCCAACATTGTCACAGTAAATGACAAGTGCGGGACTTGCACTGCAAGTTCAGTTAATAAGGAGCATATCAAACGTAATTAAGTGGCAGTGGAAGCAACATATCGATATTCAGCATCTGTAAAAGAGTGGGCAACGATGCATTGTTTCTTTGAGCTCTATGAGATGGGATTGCGTCCAAGGTACACGATATAGGCACTGGTGGAAGTGAAATCATCCTTGTTACCAGCCCAGTCTGCATCAGAAAATGCATGAAGAGACAGCGACAAGCTATGGTGAAGAACTATACCATGATCTATTGTCCCACATAGATAGCGAAGTAGACGCTTGGCAGTATTCCAATGGTCAATAGTTGGTCGATGCATAAACTGAGATAGTTTGTTAACAACAAAGGTAATGTCAGACCGAGTGAGTGAAAGATACTGCAAACTACCAACAATAGTGCGATATTCTGTTGGATCGGATAAGGTTGATCCAGACATAAAAACTGAGCTTAGAATCTGTGGCCAATGGAATGAGTGCCAGTTTGCATCAGTCATATTAGTGCGAGCTAGAATATCGCTAATGTATTGTCTCTGGGAAAGAAGTAACCCATGCTGGTGTGGAATCACCTCAACGCCAATAAAGAATGAGAGAAGATCAAGATCTTTGAGGGAAAAATGGTGAGCAAGAAGTGCAATAAATCGATGAACAGTTGCTGCATGATCCCTTGTAATAATTATGTCATCAACATAAACCAACAGATATATCAATGTACCCCCATGATTGAAAATAAAGAGTGAGGAGTCAGCCAGATTGTTGCGAAAGCCATTGGTGACCAAAAATTGTCGCAACTCATGAAACCAAGCACGTGGAGTTTGTTTGAGACCATAGATTGCCTTTTTAAGTTTGCAAATGTATTGGGGATGATATAGGTCGATGAAACTTAGTGGTTGTGCCATGTACACATTCTCAGTTAGACGACCTTGAAGGAAGGTATTATTTATGTCCAGTTGACGAAGAGACCAGCCACGACTAACTGCATCGCTAAGAACCAAGCGTACGGTGGTGGGTTTGACCACTGGGCTGAAAGTATCATGATCGTCTAGGCCTGGTCTTTGATGGAAACCTTTTGCAACCAAGCGAACCTTATACCTGTCAATAGAACCATCCATAAGTCATTTTATACAAAAAAACCCACTTACAACCGACTAGATTTTGTGTTTGATCTGGTGTAACAAGCTCCTATGTACCATTGTGAACCAAGGTATCATACTCCTCAGACATAGCCTGACACCATTTGTGATCTTTGAGGGCGTGGGTGGTGGTGGTGGTGGGTACAATATCCAGTTTGGTGGAGAGTTTGGCAGTGAGATTAAGTTTTTGAATGGTTTGCGAATGTTATCTTTGGCTCGAGTGAGCATGGAATGTGTGTTTGTGGGAGGAGGTTCAACAGGAGTGGTGTTGGAGGGATGCATATGGGGGGTTGAGGTTTGTAAGGTCTGGTTGATTAGTTGAAATGGTTTGGTCAGTAGGTGATTCAGGATGAAGTGAGGTAGGTAGGATTACATTGGGACAAGCATCCTCTGAGGGTTGTTCCGTAGAAGGCGTGTCGAGTGACCGAGACATCGGTGAAGAGGAAAGAGTGAAAAAGGTTGGGAGCCAAGTAGACACAGTTTCTGGTTGTGACCGACCAAGTTGACTAGGAAGCAACGTGAAAGGAAATATGTTCTCCACAAATTTGACATGACGGGAAATGTAAATCCTTGAGTTTTGTGGATCAAGACAGAGGTGGGCACTTTGTGTTTGGGAGTAATCAATAAAAACACAGGGAATAGATCAAGAATCAAGTTTGTGAGTAGCATAGGGCCGAAGCCATGGGTAGCATAGACACTTGAAAACTTGTAATTTGGAGTAGTTAGGATGACCCAAAAATTGCCTCACAGGGAGAGCCAAGAGCAAGTGTGGGTGTAGGCATATGGTTTATAAGATAGACTATTGTGGCAAAGGCGTGATTTTAATATGTTAGGGGCATAGAGGCATGAGTAAGTAAGGCGAGGTCGGTCTCAACTATGTGACGGTGATGACGTTTGGAAAACCCATTGTGTTCCGGAGTGTGTGGAGGAGTGGTGAGATGAGAGATCCCGCTAATGGATAAGAGATTAGTGAGAGCTTGAAATTCCCCCCATTGTCAGTGTAGAGAGTGATAATTTTCTGATTGAAGTAGTTTTCCACAAGTGCTTTAAAATGTATGAAAACATCATAGACATGGGATCTTTGTTTGAGTGGATAATACCATATATATTTCGTGAAGTGATCATTAAAAATAACATAGTATTTGAAATCATCATACGTATAACCAGGCGAGGTCTAGACATCAGAAAATCTAATTTCCAAGTGAGAAGAAGTGAGAATGGATGTAAAAAATAACAATTTATGACTTTTGTTGCATTGACAAGCATTACAATGAGAAGACTCAGAAAAAAAAAACTATACAATGATAATTGAGAGCTTGAAATGATGTTATTTAAAATTGAAACAGACGGATGTCCTAACCTATTATACCACTCGGATGAAGTGGTCTTGACACTTGAAAAGGCAATTACTAGTGGAGATTGGGAAGAAGGCTGGAGAGATGATGTTGGCCACTCATATACGCCATCCTAGTTGGATCCTTCAAAAGTGTTGCCCCGTGCGTAGATCCTTCACATAAAAAGTAGAGGGTAAGAATTCAATAGAAGCATTATTGGAGGTACAAAATTGATGGATAGAGATGAGGTTATTTTTCATGCTTGGAACACATAGAACATTATTTAAGATGAAGTTATGAGAAGGAGTACAGAGGGAAGTGGAACTGTGTGGGTGATAGGGAGGCCCATGCCATCACCGATCATAATGTCGTCGGTGGCCGTATAAGGAGTGTGGAGGGAAAGGTTGCTCAAGTCAGTGGTAACATGATGAGATGCTCCGCTGTCAAGTAACCAAGTCGGCAAGTCAGTGTAGGAGGTTGCAACATAGTTGGCACGGGGCTACCATGGAGCTGTTGATTGTTGAGAAGGTGGCTAGGGTGTCAGTGGACGATGGCCTAGTGGTGAATGGCCAACAACGATGTGAAAGTTGGGGCACCTAGTAGCTTTGTGCCCTTGAATGTTGCAGGCTTGACAGTAACCAAGATAGGGCCTCGGGGTGGGCGGGTCCCACGTGATTGAGTAGACTTTGACCACATAGTGGGTTGTCGGTGGGAAAAAGAGCTGTGAGGGGATAGAGGGCGCCACGATTTACTCCGCTGAATGGTTAGATTGACGGTGGCTGGAAGGGATACCTTCCGTGCTTGAGATTGTCGTAGAGAGTTCTCCTTATTTAATAGTTTTTTATGAAGTTCATCAAAGGAGATGGGGTTTTCACGAGGATTAACGGCCTCAACTATAGGTTTATAGTCATCATTAAGGCCATCAAGGACCTTATCAACAAGATCCTCCTCATCAATAGGTTTGCCCAAGATGGCAAGTTTATCAGCACAACCACGTATAAGTTGCATGTATACGGTGATGCTCCGAGATCCTTTAACTAGAGCTTTAAGTTGATCCTTGATTTGCTTGATATATCTTCTAGTGGTCTTGCATAGGTGTTGGCTAGAGTATTTCAGCCATCCCTCGAAGTGGTGGCGCGGGTGAGTAGAGGAATGATGGGATTAGAGAGAGAGCCGACAAGGGCACTAAAGATCAGTTAGTCTTGTCGCATCTATGTTTGATGTGCTGGATTTGGTGATGGAGTTCCATTGACCATGATGGTGACAGACGGACATGGTGTGAAGCCATCTATGTAACCTTCAAGATTATATCCCATGAGTATAACATGAAATTGAAGTTTCCATGATAGATAGTTGGTGGAGGTGAGTTTGATTTGGTTTTGGGAGGAGATATTTATGACAATGAGAGGGTGATTGGGTTCATGTGTGTTGGGAATAATTGGGTGAGAAGGTGATGATTCTTGGGAAGCCGTTGAAGCCATTGAAGTTTGTAGAAGTGGAGGACCGTTGTTACAGGATCTTGGTACACAAACTTCAGAAAAAGAAAAAAAAAATTGAAATGAAGAAAGGGAAAGAGGTATAAGAGAGACGACTGGGAAGAAGAGATCAGGAGAGCTCTGATACCATATAGACTATTGAGAGTAATTGCAAATTTTGTATGTTTCTTATTAAATTAGTGATGTAAATATACACAATTTACAGAATAAGGAGAAGGAAATTTCCCAACCTTATTAAGGAATAAATCTAATATGAATAGATTTTTTTATATACACATAGAATTTCACAATTAGAAAGTAACTGTAATTACGTCAATTAGTTAATATAATTCCGCCAATCAATTCATTCCTTCTATAAAAAGAAGCTCAACCTTATCAATTAATCATCAAACTTAAGAATTTGACCCCATTTTTAACTGAGGTCTAAGCCCAAACTCGAGTACCAAGATCAGAAAAATGAATGTTCCACTTTGAGCAACATGATAAACAAAAAAAAAAAGTACTGACTCATACATACAGACCTACCTACATATATACATATAAATAAAGTTTTGATATAATAATGCCTAAGAGGGGAGAAAGAGTGGTTTGTCCATATATAAATAGTATACTATTTTGAACATACCTTTATAATTACATAGATTATATTCTATTGTTCTAGAAAAAATTTTGATAGTAATTTGATTTCAAATTTTGAATATTAACTTAAGCCGCATTTTCATACACATTTTCTTTGTATAAGCAGTCAACATCAAGAATGAAAAATCAGGAAATAACAATATATAAGAGAGTATTAATAGAGGAAAAGAAATTGATGCTACTGCAAAGGCCTCTTTAAAGGCCCATTTTCTTAGCTAGTGACTGAGACATTGGCTTTATATGAAGGCTTAAACTTAGCAAAAGAGGTGATCTTAAATGTTTATGACATGATCTTGAATAATTGAAAGCACCTTGTTTGGAAGATCTTCTCCAATAATAGTTTTTTGATAAGCACTTCTTAAAAAAAAACGTTTTTAGGAAAAGTCGGTTAGCTTCTTTTAAAAGTAATTTTTTTTTTTGTTATATTTTAGTTAATAGCAGATGTTGTAAAGTATCTCTAAAAATATTTTTATTTTAAAAACACTTTAAGAAAACTCTTCCAAATGAGACCTATATATGTTCAAGTTTAAACCCACAATCCAAAAGTTAAAATTTATACATCTCTTTATAAGTAGCTAAGGTGCTGAACTAAACTTCATAAATTAATATATGATTATCAATTCGGTTTTAATTATAAATGAATACATGTAATGCAACATGTAGTTCACTTTAATGGAAAATTCTGACAAGCATATATATACACTAATTTTATATAGCTGTCCAAGCGCGAAAAATATTTCTTCTCTTATTCTAAAGAAAGAAGAAAATAAATCTTCACTGTTTCGTAAAATTTGAAAAACTCAAGCTAATTTAGTGAAATTACTGAGATTAAGTTGATTTTTGAGTCGAGTTAATCATAAATTTGACTTTTTCGTGCATGATTAAGAACAACTTAGGCAAGCTAATTAATCCAATTAGATTTTATTTCTATATATATATATATAAATTCGACTTGTGCATGATATATATTTTTCATGTATAAGCAAAACCATCAATTTTTCATAAATAAGCAATATATTTGTATATAATATGTAGTAAAAATAAATATTTACCTTTTATACCCTCCTCTCTATTTTCAAACTTAGAAGTGTAGGCCCAAAAATGGACTTAGATTAACAATAAATATTTGACCACTCGGGATTATTTTATCTAAAGCTGGTTTTTTTATTATTATTATTATTATTATTATTATTATTATTATTATTTTATCATTAATCTTCTTTCTTCTTCTACTTAAAAAAAAATGGTTTTACAAATCACGATTTACTGCAAAAACAGCTACCTGGTTTTTTTTTTTTTTGTTTAATATAATTTAAAAAAGAAAAGTTTAAAAAAATTATTTAATTAATTTTTATTTTAATCTCATGTATTGCACCAAATATAAGATATATTATTTTTAGTCCAATACAATTCAATCTAGTTCTATAAAATTAATTCTATCATATCCTACCTGCCAAACGCACCCTTAAATAACACACCCTTAAAGCAATATGAAAGATAATCTTGAAATTTTCATGTGATCCATTTTCTTATTTTACTTCATTAACTTTTTGTTGCTTTTATTGCAAGTGCATATATTTTTCTTTCCTATAAAACAACTTATTTTTCTTTTTCTTTTTCATTTAATTAATCTTTTGCATCCTTTTTTTTTTATGTCCCTTTCAATATTTTCTTTTTAGATTATCATTTTTATTATTATTTTTCATTGTAATGCTTTTAGTCAAATAAGTATTATTACAAAAGGCTAAAAGCCAATTCTTTACTTAATAGATGAAGTTTTTGATTAAAATTTTCCGCTTACAACTTATTTGTTGTTCAAATCTTCTTCAACTTTTCATTGCCTTACTAATGGCTGATAACTTCTTCTCTCTAGATAATTTATTTATTTTAATTTATTTTGTTTTTTATTTAAAGGTTAATATTCAAGGGATTGGAGAGTTACTATATATTAAGGATGTTCATCCTTAGGAATGTCATCAATTCAGTTTAATTAGTCTGAAATCAAAACTAAACCGACCACTTGACCAAAGTGAACCAAACAAAGTCATTTTGATTAAGCTTGGATTAATTGGTTTATGCATTTAACTCATAGTAAGATGCATTTTAAATATAAAGTAATAAAAATATGTAATTTTATAAATAAGAACTATATTTATAATTATGTAACAAGAAAAGGTTACAATATATTTAACAAAAACTATAATATTAACTTTGGTTGGTTCGGTTTGAGTTAATACAGTTTTTAATTCTCAACTTGCAACTTAAACTGAATATGTGAAAAATTGAATTGAACACATCGGTTCAGTTTGTTTCGTTATTTTGACCAAACCATTGACACCCCTATTCATCCTATCGACTAACTCGTACCTTATGGTCTGGGTTGGGTTGGGTCATTAAGGTTTATAAAAAGTAACTGCACTAACCAAAACTAATTAAAAATTATATTTATTACCTTAAATTTATATCACTATAATCACTTTCCATGATTAAACTCTTTCAAAATATTATAATGAAAATAGCACGAAAAAACTCGCTTTATTAACTATTATAATATTCACATTTAACTTAAAAATAATTTTATGAAATGAAATTTAGAGTTCAAAAATTAAGGAGATCATGCAATTCTATAATTTATATATTAAATAGACTGATTTGACCAATTGAAACCAAACCAACTTGAAATCTTGGGTTGGGTTGGGTTGGATTGAAGTAAGTTTAAAAGGTCTATTGGATTGAGTTGGGTTAAAACTTGTTTATACCCAACTTAATTAGGTGGTTGGTTATTTAGTCTTAACCCAAACCAACCGACATGAAGAGTCCTAACTACTATAGTCTATAGCCCTGCTACAAAACTAGATAACTACTCTAAATACTAAACTTTTAACTTCATAAGAACCAAAAGAGATGTCGAACCACATCAACCAAGAGATAGTTGGCTCCCATTGTCAGTATTTAAAGACTCTTTACTTTTGGTGAAAACTAACTCTTTCACCAATAAGTGGTAGCTCAGTTAGTTAAAAAACTGAGTATAAGTGAGGTTAAGGTTCATGTCTCGAGTTCAAATTTTGGCGTACCCCCATTTAGCCGCCTCTGTTGGGAGGGTCAACTCAAACGTCTCTGTCATGTCCGAGGTGCCAGAAAACCAATAATAAAAAAAAACAAAACAAAGAAAACTAATTCTTTCAATTCCTATTTAATCTATCAAATTAAAGAAAATAAAATTAATTTATTAAAGACAGTCATGGCCAACCATTACTTGGTTTGGTGGCAAAGCATGCATCTTCCTTTAGCCATGAAGTGTGAGAGTTCAATTCTCCGTGAAATTGTGCTGTCATGAATGGTGGCTTAATATCCATAGCTTTGCTTGGAGCTACTTTTGAGCTCTATATTGGCCCTTACGCCTTCTATTAGGTCTTTTAGCCCATTTTATAAGGGTTTTCATAAGTTGTAGAGAACCCTACTAAATTGAGGGTTTGATCTTCCTCCCCAATAAGGAATGATGTATGGAACAAATACATAAAATAAAATAATCTTCCAACTTAACTTAAAGTTTTATCAAATTAAATATGACATGAATCTACTTAATTATATTGCAAAAAAGCCCAAGACGAAAGTATATTCATTTGTGTTTAAAGAGGTTTATACTACTTAATTAATTATTCCTTTGTGAAGCAGAGTGGAAGACTAGGATGTACATGTATACATGTATATTTTTATATGTATGTATGTATGAATATTTAAATGTTACGTAGATATATAAAGCTAAAGTTAAAAAAGGTAAAACACATTATTAGAATTAAAGTAAGACATAGATATACTAAAAATAAAAAAAATGTAGAAAAATTGAAATCCTAAATACTTTTTATTTACATTTATAATATTAAAACTTTTTAAATGAGAGATAAAACATAAGGTTTAAAAGAGGTAATATTAAAAGTTCGAGAAACACAGTTTCATTTGTGTTTTCCAAGCAATTGTATTATATATAGCAAAGGTATATATAAATAATATGCAATACATATATTATCAATGAATTAGTTCAAATCTTAGATTTATATTAAATTTTTTTTTTTTAAATAAACTTTATCAAATTTCTTTTTTCTCTAGGTAACTGTTGATCAACATTTTTCAACTCTCCAAATTAAACAAGTGAATCAGATCTTGATATTATGGGAAAAAAAATATTATCTAATTGCAACTTCAACAACAAATAAAAAGGATTTGAAAAAAAGTAAATAACTTACCATATCACATTCACCTCTAACATTTCACCTCTCTATTTTCATTATTATTTTTAAATTATTCTTTGTCTCTTTGATAATAGAGAATTTTTTTTGTTTTCTCAACGCTAAGTTTTTTTTTTTTTTGTTTTGTTTTCTTAAAGCCAAGAAAATCTATTTTCATTAAAAGCTAAGAAAATTGTTAATTTTTAAATTTCTCATAAAAAAGGAAAGTCAGGTGTTTATTGTTAAAATTTACTCTACAAATATATATTCTTTCTCCAATATATAAAATATATTCTTATATAACTATCAAGCATACTCTTCATTTATTTAGTGAATAAAAAAATTACAGACCACCAAAAGTACACATCTGATAAGAAAATAAACGTTACATCAATCGGGTGTGTGTATGTGTTTGTATTTTTTTTTTTTTTTGTGTCAATTTAAATTGTATTACATTGAAACTTAGACATACAAGACATTCAAAATAATTATATTAAGCTTCAAAGAAAAAAAATGATAATACAAAAATTTGAAACCACTCTCAACTAGATTTTCTAAACTCAGATAATTGTCGAGCACCGATATAAAAACCTCTTTTAACAAAATTTTTTGCATCTATAAAAATTTAAAATTGAAACATCTTGCTTAAACGACCAGAATCCCTTCAACCTGATGATAATATAAACATAATTTCAACTATTAATATAGGATACCTAAATCAAGATTTAAATAAGATTGCAACATGATTTATACATGATCATATCAACTTCCCACCTCGGTACAACATATGACCCCACAGAAGGAGGAAGGTGTCTTGTCGAGCTAATACCAATTTTGACTACGTCATCAGTGTGATTTTGTGTCAAAATAATAATAATAATAATTAATTAAAAAAACAGAGAGATAGAGAGAGAAAACTTAGCACCTTTTGCATCAAAATGGCAGATACTTGATTTTGAAAAAGAAACTAACCTAAATCTATGTCATTGGTCCTTTGGCGCAATTTTTCCAAGTCAAAAAAGCTCCCTACCAGCAACCACTACCACCGGCTCCACCAACTTGCTCACCATTACTCGAAATCTGTGCTACAATAATCAGCCTAAAAAAAGAAAAATACATCCAATAATTAACACTCCAAAGTCCAAAATGGTCATGAATTCAACCCCAAAATTCCCACTTTTACATTCACACACCCGCATTTCACGCCCCTTTTCAGCATTCCAATGGCCTCCCGCCATTTTTCACACCACCAAGCTTCCTTCCTTCTTCTCCAAGCAAAAAAAATTATAACTCAAAAAATAAAAATAAGAAAAAAAGAATTTCTTCTTCAATTGGGATTCCAAACTCACCCATGAACATCAAATTACAGAAATTAGAAAAATTATACACAAATTACTCCAATTTTGCCAAATTTGAGCTTCAAATTAAAGACCCAAATCACCAAAATTAAAGAAAAAAAAAAAGAAACATTGTAGAAATTTTAGCAGTGAAACCCTAAAACTGATCCATCAGTCACACCAATTGCAACCCTACACTTAGCTTTACTCTCCACATCATGCGTCAAAAACCTTAAAACCCTAACCCTACCCGCCAATCTCATCTCCGACTCAATTTCCATCGTCGGCCCAACCCTACCTGACCCAACCTCCCCGCCTATCAAACTTGGTTCTTCCCCGATCAGCGCCGCCGATGACGACAACGAAGACGGAGATGATGACATCAACGGGAACGAATTGACGGAGAAAGTCGCCGACATGTACTGAGTCCGGCCGGACTCGATTTTCCCGGCCGGTATGAACATGAAGCCTACCTGTATGATAACATAACAATCCATTTATTTGTTAACTCATACAACTAACTAACAATAAAATATAGAAAATAATAAAAGTTGTGATTGTAATTGAATTACTCATTCTAACATGCTATAGATATTATTATGCAGAAAACGTGATATTCTTGTAAAGTGGTATTTGTAAGGTGTTATTTTGGTAAATTTTCCAACCTGATTGCCAGAGTAGAGGAGTTGCAAGGAGCTGTCGTAGTGGGAGAAGACGTCACGGTTGGGGTTGTTGACGGAGGCGTACTGTGAGAAGGTGAAAGTGGCGGTGTTGTTCGCGAGTGAGAACGCCGGGAGCTGCACGGCGTTCACGGAGATCTTGGGTTCTTTGGGCTTGAAGAGAGTAAAGAAGACGATTGCGATCACAATGCCCACCAAGATCAGAAACACCGTCGCCACTATGCACGAAGCCAAGTTCGTGCGGCCTCCTCCGGAGGAGGAAGAGGAGGGTATTCGAGGTTTGTTCATGGCGGAGATGAAAGAGAGAGAGCGGGCAATGGCGGAGCTCTCTGGTTTTTAAGTGTTATCTATCTCATTTTTGTCAATCAGAATCATGTAGAAGATCAGTTGGAGATCTGGTGGTTTGCGGAGGAGTTTTGTAAAGTTGCTACGGTTTTTATGAGTTTCCACGTGGCAATTCAGAAATATGTTTTATTATTTTTCAGAGGCTTTGGGCTTCAGTGGGCATGTGTTGGGTTTTTTTAGTGGGCTTATATGGTTATTAATTCCTTAACCGTTTCACTTCCTCAATCCTATCTGTCCACCTATCTGAATTAAAAAATAAAAAATAAAAAATAATTTTATAAAAAATTACTAAAATAAACATATAAAAATTATTTCACCCTTCTACTCTTCTCATCCACTCATTCTTCAACCATAAAGTCATTTCTTCATTTTTCGACAGAAAAAGGGTTTCGAAACTCTTTCTCCGCCTCATTTTAACTTTTTTTTTTTCATGATTTTGGGTCTAAATCTGGGTAGAAATAAATAAATAACACAAAAAATCCAACTTATAACTTATAAAAATGAAGAAATGGTTTTATGGTTAAAGAATTGGTAGGTGAGGAGAGAGTGGGAGCGTGAAATAGTTTTTATATGTCTATTTTAGTAATTTTTTATAAAATTATTTTTTATTATTTAATTTAGGTGGGTGGACATATATGATTGAGTGGGTAATTTTAGTAGTTTCCTAATAGTATCGGAACAATTTCCCAAATGAGGAAATTGGGTGTTTCGAGTAGGATACCTGGTTTTGACGTCAATGTCAATTCATTGTTCCATTTTCTTCATTTACATAGGGTTGTGGCCGCTTTACCTTGGTATTACATCAAGACCAAATCTTTTTTTTTTTTTTTTTTTTCACGAGGTATCTTCACATTATTTAGGTGTGGAACTAGTCCTCATTCCAGGCAAAGGACGTTTTCAAGAATCAAACTTTGAAACTTCTATATAAAGACGACCTTGAAACTCAATCCGCTTTTATTAAGTTAACCACTCGATGGTCTTCTTTTTCTTATATCATTAGTGCTAATAGTTAATAAGGCATCTTCCTGACCATGCCTAGCTAATACTGTTTCTTGTATCCAGTTATTACTATTATCTTTTAAATTTGTTTATTTTTAATTTTCATCAAAAGGTGAAATTAAAATAAAAATAATTTAATAGCTCTCTGCAGTCCTCTAACTAACATAACATGAAAGGATCTTATTTGGTAAAAAACAAGAATAATGTCTACATTACCATAGAGATGATGAATCTTCATATCAAACCAAAGGGACTAATTGCCTATCCATATGTTGATGCGGGTCCCAAATCTTTGTCTAAATCGATTACTTAAAATTACTAATTCTTTTTTTTACCCAATTTTTGATGCTTTAATCTAGCATGAAGAAGGAAAAACGTATATGATACCTAATGCTACAATTGCATTTGGTATGGGATAATATGGGGATAGGAATAGGAATCTCAAGGATTCTCACGTTTGTTTTTTATTTTGCATTTTTTTTTTTTGGTGGGATAGGAGAAAATAAGATTGCGTTTGGTATGTAATTTAAAAATTATTTTCAAAAAAATAAAATATAATTTTATTTTTAATTAATTTATTGTTTTTAAAAATATGTTTGATATCATATTTAAAAAATATTTTTAAAATTTGGAAAACAAAAAAAACTTATTCGGTTATTCAAAAATTTCACACAAATCAAATGAAAAAAAAAAGTTTGTGTGGGTTTCATCAATTACAACTCAGTCAAAAAAAACTCAAAAAAAAACTTTTGTATGTTTTCCAAAAACATATATCTTTTTCTTAACTTTTTTCTAAAAACGTTTTTTGAATCACAACGACCAAAAAAGTTTTTTTTTTATAACTTTTTGTTTTTAAATACAGAAAATTGGATTTAAAAATGATACCAAACGCAACCTAAGATTCCCACCCATCATTGAAGAGTGATTTTTTTCCAAAAAAGTAATTATCATAGTAAAGTTAATTTTTATATTCACTTAGTTTATTTTATTAATTTTAATATTATCAAGTTCCAAATTAATTATATTATATTATATTATTTAATTAATATAACATTAATAAATTATTGAACTATGAATTATTTTTTAAATTACATATTTAAAGATATTGAGTTTATTAATTTATTTAATATTAATTTTAAATTTGAAATAATATTAAAAGTTGATTCTATTAATTAATTTATTGAAAAAATTAATTACTTTTATTTAAGAATTAATTATTTTACTTCAAAATTAGCAAATTTTATTTAAAACTAATTAATGTATAAAAGTTAATAAATTAATGTATAAATTTATTAAAAATTAAATAATTTACTAAATTAATTTTAATATATATATATAATTAATTTCAATAAAAGTATATTTTAGAAAAATTATAAAACTATTTTTAAATAAAATTAATTATTACTTTTGTTTATATTTAATTTTATAAAGAGTTTATTAATATTATTACATATTATTTTTAATATTTTTAAAAACTAAAACTTATTTTTATGAAAAGTTTGCTTTTAGTTTAGGGAGCAACTAAACATACCACAAGTTTTAATGTTCCTACCACACTTCAAAAAAATATTTTTTTTGCCTAAAACATCCTTGTATGATTTGTCTAAATTACCTTCAAATTAATTTTATTTCCACTTAGCCCTATCTTTACTAAATTTATCCCATCATAAAGCACTATTTATCATTTTCATCCTACAAACCCTAAACCCTTCACCTTCATCCTGTAGACCCTAAACCATTCTTCCATTCTAATGTTCTTACAACTATCTTCATACCCTTCTTCCCCTAAACACTCTTTATAAGATTTTACCGCCATTTTTGAGGTATTTTTTAGTAGTTTCTTCCAATGTGTAGAAACCTCCAAGCAATTAAAAAATTCGATCTTTACACCATTTGAAAGCATAATGGCGGATGATTCAAGTTGGGACGAAGTTTAGCAATCTTTGATGAGTTTTTTTGCGATTTTTTTTTGTGTATTCTGGGTTTTAAATAAAAAAAATTGTCATCGGTTCGGGCTTGCGTGCCTGAACCTATAACATAAGGTTTGGTCTGGACCAACTGAATCTATGACAGAAGGTTCGGTCGGCTTCGACCGAACCTTATATTTTCGGGTTTTTTCGAGGGGATGACCCCTCTAGTAAGTTATGGTGGTGGTCTAACCTGTTTGTTGGTGTTTTTTATGATTTTCGATACAACTTGTATGTTAACGCACTGTTAACCCCTGTAATGCTGCCTATCGGTGGCAAACGGTACACCGACGCTCAAATGAAGTTGAAGGTACGTCAAAATGGTCTCATGTCACTTCAAGGGCCATAAATATATAATTATCACACGAATATCCTTAAAACAACAAAAAAATATGAGGTTCGGTAGGACAAGACAACTTGTGTATAAGGTTCAGTACTGTTCAACCGAACCTTCTGTCATAGATTCGGTAGGACCTGACCGAACCTGTTGTTATAGGTTCAGACACGCAAGCCTGAACCGATAATGATTTTTTTCATTTAAAACCCAAAATACACACAAAAAAACACACAAAATGGCCCAAAAAACTCGATTTAAAGGTGCTTCGAGTTAGAGTTCGTTTGATAATTTTTTGGACTAAATGGTTCGTATCGAAAAAGAAGAAGAAGATGTTTGTATCGAAGAAGAAGAAGAAGGAAAAAAAAAAAGAACGACAACAATGACGTAGGGTTTGAAGAATGGCAATGACGGAATCGAGCTTGAAGAAATGGTAATGGCGGAAAAAGAATAGGGTTTGACGGTTTTTTTTTTTTTGGTTTGAATCGGTAATTATTTTCTTTTTGAAATTGAGGGTTATTTTAGGGAGTGTTGGACATTTTTTTGGGGTAAAAAAAGTGGGTTACTATTTAGTGTGGTAGAAAGAGTAAATGTGATATGAAGAGTAATTATTGTGGTATATTTAGTTGCTTTCTTAGTTTATTAAAGAAATATTATTATTTTTTTAATAAAAACAAATAATATTTTTTAATAATTTGAAAAAAATTATTAAAAAGTAAATGAATTTATTTTTATCTAAAATAACTGATTAGTTTAATATTAATTTTGAATTAATTATTTAAAGAATTTAATTTTAATATCAGTAAGTTAATTTTATTAATTTAGTATAATTTTAATAATTTGATTTTTTAAATTATTCTTATAATTTTTTATTAATTAATTTATTTAATATTATTAAAATTTAAAAATTGTGTGGATTCCAATGTTCAACTAAACATAATAATATAATATTTTTAGAAAAGTTGTTTAAGATTCTCATTCGCAACTAAATAAAATAATGTAACAGTTTTATCTTTAGATTCTCTTCAATCACTTTATCAGCTAAGTGATTATCATTCTCATTTAAAGACTCAGCGTACGCCACTTAAAAATTAAAATAGTTATCCTATTAGATCATCATGTAGGAAAACATGCTATATTAACTCATCAAAATGTGTGATTCAATTATGAATCACTTGACTTTAGTCATGGTTTGAGAGCTTTCCATCCATCTATTTTTTTTTTTTTTTTTATAAACCCATTTCAAGCTCTCTTTAGTGAACATTTTAAAATTAAAAGTCAAATATTTATTTTTAAAAACTTGTTTATTTATTATAAAAATTACTCGGTAAATGCCATAACTAATTTATTTTGGTTTCTTAACATTATTTTTAAATATGGCACACATAAATTCTAAAATTATGTTTTTAAAATATAATGGACATTTTAAAATTAAAAGAATATAAAACCTGGTACGAACTATTTTTACCCTTTTTTTAATTTTCTTGCAACATAAGAAAATAAAATTTATAATTAATAAACTTAAAAGTATTAAATTGGACAATTTTTGTTCTTTGTAGTTTCAATTTTCTATCCTTAATTTTAACTCTCTTAAGATGAGGATTTTCCATTCACGACCAGAAAGTGTTTCTCATTTACATAAATAGATTTCACTTTCTCCGTAAAAAAACATAAAAGATTTGTTTTAATATTTAAAAATTAGTAAGATTTATTTTAAAATAAATATATTTGTAATGAGAAAGTGATTTAATTTTCATCTTGGTAGGCGTGGGTTTTACTTTTTCAGCAAAAAAAAAAAAAACACATGCACACATGCACGCCCAAAAAACATAGACACCCTTTAGTACTTTCAATATTTTAAAATAATAATAATTTTATATTAATTTTGAATTAATAAAGCTAATAAAATCTAATTTTTTAATTTTACTTAAAAATATGTTTATTAGTTTAATTCAAAAATAAATTTGTAAAAATATTTTAAAGAAATAATTTTTAAGTGTTATATAAAATTGTTTTATTAATTCTACTGAAAAATAATTTTATTACTTTTATACTAATTAAGAAATTAATATTAATATTATTATAATAAAAGTAATAATATTTATGTTTAATCTTAATAATTGAATATTTCACCTCCATATATTTTAGTTTCTCAAAATATAATTAGTCGTTGATTGAAGAGAAATATTGAGAGAGAGAAAATAGAAACAACAAATTGTGTTGTAATAAACAAGGGTTTGATCTCCACTGAAACTTTCTAAATTTTGTTTCCGATTTCAACATGGATATCGAATTGGAAACGAAATCAAACACAATTTCGAAAATGGAAATAATTTTACTTAAATTTCATAATGTATCTATAAATTCAATTCAACCAACTCACCTTCTATCGTCATCTTCGTCTTCTCTCGCTTTCTTCAATCGTCATCTTCATCTTCTCTCCCGCTTTCTGCTCTGTTTACTCGTATCTCTTTTCTCAAACATCTCTATTTTATATTCATAATCATAGATTTATCAGGAGGAAGAAAGAAAGATGGAAGGAAATCATAGGAAGCTTCATATATTGATCTCTTTACTTTCTCCAGAACTTGACGCTCGTTGGATCGAAACCAACGGTTATTCTTCTTCTGATTCTCAAACCTCCGCTGCTGCTTCAGATTCCAAATCAGAGGAGGAGCTCCACAACGGCGACGACGATGACAACAAGAGGAAGAAAAACAATAACATCAAGAACAACACCACCACGAACAAGAACAAGAACAAGAAGAAGACGAGTGAGAAAAGGCGAAGAATCGAACCGCGTGTTATAGTCGATGAACAACCTCCGCCGATGCCCGAGCCAATGCGTCAGAAAATTCAAGAACTCATGGGAAACAACAATAACAACAACATTAAGGCAGGACCGACATGGCTGCAATCAAAGATGTTAGAAGAAAGCGATATAATTCAGCAAAAGAATCGGCTATTTCTTCCGAACAAGGAGAAGTTGAATGAACTGCTAAGCGAACAAGAACAAGAGAGTCTTATCGTAGATCAGAAGACCGGAAGAAATGGAGGGATGAGATCAGGGATCGTCGACGGGAACGGTCGGTTCTGGCCGTTGGATTTCAAGATGTGGTTGAGTCTTCACAAGTACGTATTGACAAAGGAATGGATGCGCTTCGTGAGGGAACTCAACCTGAGAGTTAAAGATTTGGTGCAGATTTGGTGTTTCAGAGACGCAAATTGGCAATTCTGTTTCGGCATCAACGTTATTTCTCGTCCAAGTTATGGAAGCTGTAGTAATGGCGAGAGAGAAGGAGAAGCAGGTGATAACGGAAGTGGAAGATCAAAACGAATAAGAAATAGTAATGAAAAGTGTAATGGCGAAAGAAGAAAATCTGATGAAACATGAGAATTGCTTGTTTATTTGTTCTCGTTTTTTTTTTTTTGTAAAAAAGTTTACACAATTATTTTTCCTGTATATATATATATACAGAGTTGGTGTAAATATTGGATTTTTCTTTTTTTGAATATTGAATAAGAGCTGAATTAGTCACCTTGAATTTATTTTCTAATTTCAAGTACCGTTGGTGCATGAGCTTGTTTTGTTTTATTTATTTATTAATTGTTAATGTTAATATGTTTTGGAAGACATATTATCTTTTTAATGAATTTAAAAAAAAAGAAGTTAAAGGTGTCTAATGAGAATAATGAAACGGGTAAAAAGAATTGAGTAAAAAGAAAAAAATAAAATTAGAGTATTAAATTACTATGTTATTTTACATTATTGAAACTATATTTTTAAATTTTGAAATAAAAAAAATAAAGTTTTTAAGATAGAAGTTAAAGAATGGAATAGTAAAATTTTAAAAAATTTCACATGTTAGATCAACAAGAGGGTAAGCCTTAAGTCCCTCTATCAAGGTTTCATACAAAAACTATATCCAAATCACAATCCAAATGGGCCATGACGAATTTATTGCCAATCTACAAATCAATCTTCAATAGAAATTGTTCACATGTGGAATAGATACAAACTGCTATGAGAAGAAAGAATGGAAGATTCAAATCACATTTTCTTTGAGATCTTCCAAATAAATGGAACATGAATGAACATAAAAAGCCCATTCTGTCATTCAATGAAACAAGCCTTAATAATTATGCTAAGTGCTTATAGCCCTTCTCCCGGTTCCTCGTAAGTTTGAAGTGCCCGCATCGTCTGTTCTTTAATCGCACGGGACCCAGTTGGATTTTCCATCAATGTCAACTCCCGTAGCTCCATTTTCTTCATTTTCAGTAAGGGATCTGGTTTACAAAAGAAATGTTAAATGAAGTAATGAAGGTTTAATATGTTGTGCGAAATTGTGGTAAAGTATGAAAGAAAAATAAGATAATAAATTTAACGTGGTTCGACAAATTGCCTACGTCCACGGGAGATAACAAACTTGTATTATCAGAGATTACAAACTACACCCTTAGGTGAATCTTACAGATTGAATCTCTTAAATAGATCTCTCAGAATAGAACTCTCTGACTCTTAGGAATAAATTTGAAGAATTAAGTTAAGCTATATTTATAGGAATATTTAGGGGCATTTTTGTAATTATAAATATTAAATATAATTTAATATTATAATAATAACCCTTTCGGCGCCCTTTCGGCTTGACTGCTACGCCTGTCGGCTTGTCTGCCACGCGTGTCGGCTTGTCTGCCACGCGCCTGTCTGTCACATGGGGTTGGTTCCCACAAATCTCCACCTCCACCTCATGTGGAACATGACTCCTTCACACCTGCAATCTCTCTACAGATAGCAAGCTTCCTTCAAAAAACTGTTGCTGCCTCCATTAGTGCCCTTAGGCACTCCGAGCTCGTGAGATATTGATCAAGTCCAAACAATGTTGGAACTTGATCCCTGTAACCACCTTTGTAGGCATATCTGCGGGGTTATTTGCAGTCTTGATCTTTTGCAGAAGAATACTCCCTTCTTCTACTATTTCTCGAACAAAATGAAAACGAACATCAATATGCTTCGTTCGACTGTGATGAACTTGGTTCTTTGCCAAACAAATGACACTCTGGCTGTCGCAGAAAACCTCAACATTCTTCTGCACAATTCCCAAGTCTTTGGTCAATCCATGAAGCCAGATTGCTTCCTTGAAAGCTTCCGTTACTGCCATGTACTCTGTCTCTGTAGTAGACAAAATAACTGTTGACTGTAGTGTTGATCTCCAACTCACTGGTCCTCCTACCATAGTGAAAACATAACCAGTAGTAGATCTGCGCTTGTCAAGATCTCCAGCATAGTCTGAATCCACATATCCGACTAGATGCTTACAACTTTTCTTATTTCTCTCGAACTTTAAACTAATATCCACAGTACCATGAATATACCGTAGAATCCACTTCACTACTTGCCAATGACCTTTACCGGGGTTGTGCATGTAACGACTTACCATACTTACAGCATGTGAAATGTCAGGTCTGGTACACACCATAGCATACATTAAGGCACCAACTGCATTTGCATATGGAATATTCTCCATTTGCTTCTTCTGATACTTGGAATTTGGTGACATTAATGAACTTAGCTTGAAATATGATGCCAATCGTGTGCTCACAGGTTTTGTGTCATTGCCGATGCCAAAAGTTTGAAGAACTTTCTTCAAGTACTGAGTCTGAGTCAAACAGATTGTGCCTTTGGCTCTGTCTCGAGTTATCTCCATCCCGAGAATTTTTCTAGCCTCTCCAAGATCCTTCATTTCAAACTTTGAGCTCAATTGAGCCTTTAGCTTGTTGATCTCCACCTTGCTTTTAGATGCGATTAACATATCATCTACATATAAAAGCAAGTAGATAAATGTACCATCTTGAAGTTTGCGATAGTAAACACAACGATCAAATTGACTCCAAGTATATTTTTGCCTTTGGATGAAGCTGTCAAATCGCTTGTACCACTGTCTCGGTGACTGCTTCAGGCCATACAGTGACTTGCTCAACTTGCAAGCCCAATTCTCTTTTCCTGGTACTTTGAATCCATCTGGTTGAGACATATATATCTCTTCTTCCAAATTACCATGCAGAAAACCAGTTTTGACATCGAGTTAGGCTAACTCGAGATCAAACTGTGCAACCAAAACCAATAATATTCAAATTGACGAATGCTTAACAACAGGTGAGAATACCTCATTGTAGTCAATTCCTTCCCTCTGAGCGTAGCCTTTTGCTACCAGTCTGGCTTTGTATCGGATACCATCTGTGCTGGGAGAGCCTTCCTTCTTAGCGAAAACTCATTTGCAGCCAATTGGTTTCTTTCCTTTCGGAAGTGGAACCAACTTCTAAGTTTGATTCTGATGGAGTGATTTAATCTCCTCATTCATTGCCATTTTCCACTTATCACTTTCCATACTCTGAATAGCATCTTTGTAATTGTATGGAATATCATCTCCGGTGACTGGAAATGCATATGCAACCATGTCAGTGTACCGAGCAGGTTTGCGGATTTCTCTTCTTGGTCGACTTGTGGCAATTGATTCTGGTTGTTGACTGATGTCTGGTGCCGAAGCCTCCACCTCAACTGAGATTTCCTCATCATCTTCTTCAGGATGGTTGGATATCTTTGCTGACTTGCTAGGAGTTATTGGAATATCTAACTCCACCTGCTGAGGCAAATCTGGATCTCGATTTTCTTTATCAGAAATTATATGCTTTAACATCACAGATTCATCAAAAGTTACATCTCGACTTTTTACAATCGTCTTTGTCTCAGGGTTCCATAGTCGGATAGCCTCAACTCTTTCACTAAAGCCCATGAAAATCGCTTTCTTTGACCTAGGATCCAGTTTGGATTCTTTCACATGGAAATATGACGTGCATCCAAAAATGCGCAGAGATCATAATCTGAAACGGGGTGTCCAAACCATACCTCATTGGGAGTTTTGTCATCTAGTGTTGTTGCAGGAAGTCTATTGATGATATGAGAGGCATATGACAAAGCTTCAGCCCAAAATGTCTTACTCAGTCCAGAATGAGATAACATGCAGCGAACTTTATCTACCAAAGTACGATTCATGCGTTCAGCAACATTGTTTTGTTGTGGCGTGCCTGAGACTGTGAAATGTTTGACAATCCCTTCATTATCAGATCTGAGCCTCTTAATCTTCATTTCCGTTTGGGTTTCTACCATTTTATTCTATATAATAAAGATATCTAGCACTTCATCTTTATGCTTCATGGTATAAATCCAAACATAGCGTGAGAAATCATCAATGAAAGTAACAAACCAACGTTTACCTCCCAAACGTCGGTATGAACATAATCTAATGTACCTTTTGTGCGGTGGATTGCAGTGCCAAACTTGACTCTCGTCTGCTTGCCTAAGACACAGTGCTCACAGAAGTCAAGTTTTCCGGTCTTTGCACCTTTCAGAGAACCTTGCTTTATCAAGGTTTGAAGAGCCTTCTCTCCAACATGTCCGAGCCGCATGTGCCAAAGTCGGAAAGTGTCCGAGGAAACATCATTAGAACTGGTGCAGGCTGATACACTTCCGATTACTGTGTGTCCGTCAAGGAAATAAAGATTTCCTTTCTGAGTACCCTTCATGGCCAAGAGTGCACCACGTACAACCTTCAACATCAAGATTTAGTAGATCAGCGAGAATCTTGTTGAAATTATCAAGATGCTCAATCATGGGAGTACCTTGTTTGTACTGAAAACGAAAGAGCTTCTTTTTCAGGTAGAGGCGGTTCTCTACGCTTTTAGTCATGTACTTGTCCTCCAGTTTCTTTCAGAGATTTGTTGTCATAGTCTCTTTCATGACAAAATACTTCTGATCCTTGGCCAAACAGAGTCTGATTGTTCCACAAGCTTGACGATTGACGAAATACCAATCATCATCGGACATATCCTTGGGCTTGGTTTTCAAGGCCATATGTGATCCTTTCCGGAATAATAGATCTTGAACTTCGCATTGC
Organism: Paratinospora sagittata; assembly: GCA_035771175.1. Classification (NCBI taxonomy): domain Eukaryota; kingdom Viridiplantae; phylum Streptophyta; class Magnoliopsida; order Ranunculales; family Menispermaceae; genus Paratinospora; species Paratinospora sagittata. Next base: position 32,563,223 of record CM069608.1, on the reverse strand, counting down.
CACATGCCAAAGTTGTTGGTGCCGTTGAATTACTCCAGCTCGAACTTTGCGTTGGACATCGAACTTCTTTGCCAAGGCCTGCTTGTGGTTGGGATTTCCTTCGCCATTAAGACCAAAAATATGTATGACGCCGAAAAGTGTTGAAAAAATGATAAACTCCAACTAAGCTGTATCAATAACTTAGGAGCTGAATCTGCAGAAACTGATTGCACGGTTGTGTCCGAAACAGTAAAAAATGGTAGAGACGAGTTTGACTTTGCTGAAATCAGACGAAAAATGAGCCGAAAATGGTTGGTCAACCGAAATGAACAGTACCGGACTTAGTGGGCTGGACCGCGGATGAACAGTGCAAACTTAGTGGGCTGGACAGCAGATGAATAGTGTCAGACCACGGTAGAGTGCATGGGCTAGACTGCGGATGAACAGTGAAGACTGTGTGGGCTGGACCGCGGATGAACAATGCTGACTGTGTGGGCTGGACCTCTGATGAACAGCGTCGGGCAGATGGGTCGGATCCGGGTTGGATCCGAGTCGGATGAACAGTATCGGGGATGTACAGGGATCAAACTTTGATCGGCTCCTAGGAACTCGTTCCTTGTCCGTTTTTCTCGCCGTTGATTGCGTTGGACTCCTGAAAACAAGAGCTACCTCCACGAGTGATAAGAAAACAGTTCCGATCACGTTTACAGAATCTCAAAATTTCGACGCAGTCTCGAAAAATTTGACAGTGTCCGTTTTTTCTTTCAAAGCTTCACCTTGGCTCTGATACCAATTTGTTGTGCGGAATCGTGGTAAAGTATGAAAGAAAAATAATACAACAAATTTAACGTGGTTCGGCAAATTGCCTACGTCCACGGGAGACAACAAACTTGTATTATCAGAGATTACAAACTACACCCTTAGGTGAATCTTACAGATTGGATCTCTTAAATAGATATCTCAGAATAGAACTGTCACGCCCTGACTGCAGCCAGAACGCGGGCGCACCACCGCAGTGGAGAACGCCAGCCCCGCACAATAGTGGCAGACAAATAATCGTTTCGATGTAGACCAGTTGTGGTTGGGTTGCTACATGGCGATATGACAATATTGTGAGATACGGGGCTGGCGTTCTCCACTGCAGTGATGCGCCCGCGTTCTGACTGCGGTCAGGGCGTGACAAAAAGGCCTACTATGGCGACCCCGCACCCCAGACCACCAACCCCGTAGGGAATGGCTTGCGGAATGCCGGGGCGGGACGCCCTGCATAGACATCTCTGACCACTCCTCAACTCCGTGAGGTGGTTGAGGCCCTACGAGCCTTATCTCAAACAACGACATAATATCAAAAGGTACTAACCAAAACTACCCACCGTATTAATCATCAAAGACAAGAGATAATCCATAAAAATGAACCATAAATAAAATCATAATCCCTACAGTCCATTAAAATTGACATACACATAAAGTCTAAAATTGTGGGTACAAATAAAAATCGTCATATGCCCACATGGTCTATCTAACAAGTCCCAATTCACACATACTACAATGTGGTAAGTATTATAATTACATAATCCAAAATATAATACTTCATAATTTAAAACACAGTTTAATTAAAATGTCTCTCAACTCACATCGAGGCTTTAGATTCTCTCGCAGACAAGGCCCTCAAGATATGACTACTCCTTTGCCCTTATTCGGGACACAAGAACCTGAAAGAGAAAAATGAGGGTGAGCCAACGGTGCCCAGTGAATAGAATTCAAATATGCTATCAATACTTATCAATAAATATCATGTATGCATGTCAATGTGTAGCATGATTAAAAGCTCATAACATATAGATATCAAGCATTTATAATAAGTTCGATGCAAGTAAAAGCTTATCAATTTAGATCCACATTCCACATGCATTGGGTTACTAGTGCACGTCTATTTCACCGTACCGTTGACCCCAATCATGTTTACTTTGGGTTACTAGTGCACGTCCATTTCACCGTACCGTTGACCCTCACCGTATCGTTGACCCCAATCATGTTTACTTTAGGTTACTAGTGCACGTCTATTTCACCGTACCGTTGACCCCAATTATTTCCTTTCCTAAAACCCTCTTATGACTAGGTTAAGTCCCCCTATTAGCCAGATAGATGGGCCCAACCAAAGTCATAAGGTTTTCTCAAATCAGTGCATCATTCAAAACATTAGAACACATTCATGCTTTTAACATACAATATATATAAGTGATATGATGACATAAAAGATATAATCATAAATGAAGTCTACTTACAACCAAGCCTCGCGAGAGTATTTAACCACACGCGACCACCAAACCCAATCAACCCAATCAAGATCCTGAAACATACATCAATATCCTACCATACATCAATTTCTATGCTCAATCACATAGACATTACACATCAACCCTAAATCAGCCCACATATAAACAATAGGCCTAAATCCCATCTAATCCCATCATTCAACTCAAATCACATGACTTAGGCCTGTAATGCATAATTCTCATTCATAAACCATTCTATTAATCAAAAATACTGATTTTCAATTCCTTAGGCATAAACATGCCCAAATTGGATCACTTGATCACAAGTAGGCCTAACCCATGATATGGTCACAACCACCAAATCAGTAGCATAATCAACCCTAATCATGCTTAATTAAACATAAGTTACATCAATTCAATGATTCTAAGCCAAAAGCATCAAAAGCCCTAAAATATGAAAATTTTCATACTTAGGCCATATTGCCGATTTACACTAGGTCACCATGTTCAGCCATGTATATCACTGATTTTGCATAATGGGTTCATCAACAATGACAACTAGGTCAACATAGTTGACATACAAGCTATTTGAAAAGGTCTAAGTTCATATTCTAAATTTATGTCTAATACAAGCAACCCTACCAATTCTTCATTTAATATTCTGTTCAGATGTATCAATCTACCAACAGAAATATGTAATCACAAAATCAACCGTTCAGATTGAAGTATGTGAAGAAACAAACCTTCTGTCCAAATATCAGCCCAATCCAACGGTGGACCGAAAAGATAAGTATCTTTGATGAACAAGTCTCTAATCAGACAATTTCTCCTTTTCTACTGCAAATACTCAAACTCAGATGACTATATCACACAAAATACTAAACGCATAAACATCTCCACCGTTCAGAATACAAAAATATCAGTTATAAACTACATACCCAAATTTGATATCCATCCAACGGTAGATTGAGGAGATCTACAAGTTTGAGAGAAACGGCACGAGAAATCCAGACTTTTCGATCAGACTTGAGAGGTTAGATCTCTCAGAAGAAAACCTCAAATCAAGATCTCCACCGTACAGAATGCAGAAATATCAGTTGTACACTACATACCTAAATTTTATATCCATCCAACGGTAGATTAAGGAGATCTAGAAGTTTGAGCGAAATGACGCGAGAAATCCAGACTTTCCGACCAGCTTTGTTTGAGAGATTAGATCTCTTAGACGAAACCTCTGATCAAGATCTTCACCGACCAGAATGAATAACCATAAGCTACGAACTTGCTGACAAATTTTGAGCTCAATCTGACTATATATCCCAAAGATTCAGCTCTTTGATGAAAACGTCGCAGAGATCTTCCTCCTGCAACTCCCTCCTTCTTTCTCTTCTTCTCTTTATCTTCTTTTTTCCTTTCTCTCCACTCACCTCTTTCAAACACTTCCTTGATTCCCTCCTTGATTCCCTCCTTGATTCTCTCCTTGATTCCCTCCACTCATTCTAGCACTTCCTTGAGGGCATGGGACACTTGTCCACTTTCATGCACCAACCTTCACATGTGTTGATCTCATACTATCCATACCAACCACATGTACTTTAACCAATTTCATGCTTCCATGTATTTTAAATGTCCAATCCATTTAATACACCAAATTTTCATTCTCATTTATTCTTTTATTCAATCAATCTAACTCATATCAATTCATGGTTTAATGGGCCCATGTATAAATAATAACATATGCATTATAATTTAATTTAACATGACCCATATACAATTTATTATACACATATTTATATACATTATCAAGCATCAACTATACAAACATTAAACAACCATCAAACAAACATCAAACATATCAAGGCAACGCATAGAGTTTGGGCAAAGTGCAATTGGGTTATGGGCTAAATGAAATAATTTTCGGGGCGTCACAAGAACTCTCTGACTCTTAGGAATAAATTTGAAGAATGAAGTTAAGCTCTATTTATAGGAGTATTCAGGGGCATTTTCGTAATTATAAATATTAAATATAATAAATATTTAATATTATAATAATAACCCTTTCGGCGCCCTTTCAGCTTGTCTGCCACGCCTGTCAGCTTCTCTGCCACGGATGTCGGCTTGTCTGTCACGCGCCTGTCTGTTACATGGGGTTGGTCCCCACATAACAAAGTCATGTTGCCTCAAAATATGAAATTGACAGATTGAAAGAAAAACAAAGATTTATTTCATTTTTGAAATGTTATCAGAGCATTTGCACAAATTATAATCTGCCCTGGTACAAATTCGAAGTTTGGAAGTTACCTTGTCATCCTTTCCGGTTGTGATTCGCCAATGGCTTGATTAGAAAGTGGGTGTTCCGAGCTCTGCCTTTCTATTCTCCATTTCAATATTTCTCTGATAGTGAAAAAAGAAAAAGAAAGAAAAGTTAAACCTATGTAAAGTTAGAAACTATATGTAAAAATCTATGTAGAAATATATCCAACAATTGAATCTCTAATAAAAACCTTTCAAAGAACCCCCTCAAGATATCCATTTTATCTTAATGTTTTGCTTGAAAGCACTTTGTTTTCCCTTTTCTCCCCCCTTTTTTTCCCTTTTTTTTGGAGGCGGGGACGATGGGAGGGTTGAACGGTGCAGAGACAAGTAATTAGAATTTCTCTTCATGCAACATCCTCATTTGTATCTAGACATATTATTGGCTGCCAACAAGAATAAAATATGGACTGAAAATTTCATGGGCATTCATAATCATACAAGTTGCTGATTTCTCGAGAAAATCTTGTTTAGATGACATTAATCGCTATTTTTAAAAGTTTAAATTTTTGACAAAAAACAGAAGAAGAAGAAGAAGAAGATTAAATAAATGTCCTCATTTCAACTTTTTGCGGATATGTATTCTAATATTACAAGATTAAGGCATTAATTGAGATATAAATCTCAGAATAAATATTTTAGTAAATTATTTCTATCAAGAACTACATCTATAATTATATTACAATTTACAAATAGCTATATCTTTCTTAATTGTTTCCATCTACGTCATATTAGGTCCTTCTCTTCATCTACCATTATTGTCAATTTGTTGACTTATAGCTATGCGAATAACAAGATTTAAGTATTTGGTTTTATTACATGCTTTCTAAAGCTTTTGCAACATGCACTAAGGGTTCAAAATTCAATTATTCTTATAAATGCTACAGCAGATGCCATTCTTACCAAATCATGAAGCACCTAAAATTACTCTGATCTACAAAAGTCCATACAAGATCAGAATTAGTCAATCATAAGAACCGGATCTAAACTGAGATATGAAACATTATAAATAGTCAAGAAGATCTAACTTACAAGATCGAGTAAGAATTAATGCATGGCTTCCCAAAGTTCTTCTAAGGTAATTATCCAAAGTTGTAAAGGCCTGTTATATTCAAAGTAGTATTTGCATGCTATTATGCCAAGCAAATTCCTTGTATTCAATTCTCTCTTTTATACAACATGTCAATACATAAAATGCAAAAGCTAAAAAACAAAAAAAAAAGAATGGGAAAGACAAAAACTAAAGTAATTGAATAAATTAAAACCCTTATTTGAACAAAAAAAAAAAAAACAGATCAATCAAAGAGGAGCAACTTACATTACGGAAAATGTGAGTTATACGGATTGGTTGTGGAGAAGATCTCCACTATTCATGCTCAAATGCCACTGCTCCAGATAAATATTCATCCTAAACAAAAGAGCACAGAAGAGATCAAAATATTATGAAGATGCAAATTATAAATGGGACGATTGGATTTTGATCAGAGTATAGTCTTACCTACACAGTAATGGAGAAGGTAATAGCTGAAATAGGATTCGTTTTGGCTGCCTGTCCTAGCTTAAGCTTCATCTTTGGGAACCCAAAGCTGGATCTAATGTCTTCTGTTCCAACCCCAGGGATCAAATGGGAGTAAGCCTCTGCATCTGCATTTCCATTTCCCACTAAACATCTCAGGTTCCAGTGAAAGTGAAGGTTCGGACCTTCCCGACTGGACTACTTGATCTATCCCTTCTCTCATTCCGGTTGACCATTACCCCGTGTGCAAGTTGATCCGGGATAGGCGGTCAATGTCATGCCACTGAAAGCACTCACCCTCCTCGAAATCCCTGTCGTCTGTTCCAAAAACAAAAGCCCCTTAGCGCCCGAGCTCATGCTTTGCTTGCGTTCTTCACCGGCGCTCGGTCGTTTTGGGTCATCAAGGGTAGTTTCAACGCAATTTGTGGTGGGACGAGATCAAAATCGGGGAGCGGATGACCTTGACTAGAGAAAGAGCTTAACAACCTCTCCTAAAGCTACTTTTTTTCTTTACACCAAGCAACTTTGTGCCTCTTGTTTTTCTCTACAAAACAAAAGCCATCCACATCTAATTTTCACAAATAAGCCAAATAAAACATAATGCAAACTGCATAACAAAACAGCAAGCAGGAAAGCATGCTTCAAGCTAATTTGCTATATGTCTTCGCATAAAGATGATTTGTCTTTGGCACAGTTCACACTCTAATTAAAATGCAGTGGCCAAAGAAAAGAGAAGTATAGAAAGACTTCTAAAGGCCCTTGCGTTCCCTTCTTATGGAAAACATTTACAGAACTACGGTCAGAAATTGGCCAATGGTCAAGCGCATTTCTCTCATATCATTCTACACACACATTCAAAAGACTTAGCTGGAATCATAAAGTTGACAAGGCCAAAGGAGCTACTCTTATTCTACTTCTACAAATTTGAAACAAACTCATCATAATGTGATGGTAAAGCTATAACACCATTCCTTCTCCAAAACTTGCAATGGTGGGAGCCTCATGCTTGGATATATAAATATATAAACAGGAAAGGTTAAAATACTATAGAATTGCCTTTTGTTCACGTCAAAAGTGATGCTAGGCTGCTTACATGTGCAATTCACTCAAAACATGATTAACATGCTTTGAGTTAACTACATGCCAAGTGATTAAGTGGATTTTGTGGTCACTTGTTCCAACCATAGTAAAAAGCTAAGGATATGATTCTAAAACAACATATGGTACTCCATTCGAACCCTCACTAGCTCTTTCACATGGTTGCACCATAGCATGCACAAGGAGAGCTTACATGATTAATTCACACAAAATATACTAAGAATTATAGTGCAGACTTGTTTCTAGGGGGGAAGAGAAGCTTTCTTTCTAGGGGTGGCAGACCTGTTTTGATTAAGTCTGTTCTTCTCATGGCTTTGCCAATTTTCTACATGTCTCTCTTTAAGATTCCCAACCTTGGTGGTTTCCAGATTAGATAAGATGATGCATTCTTTCCTTTGGAAGGGGCCGGATGGAGGGAAGAGTTTCCATCTTGTGAGCTGGGAAAAAGTCCAACATCCCACCTCCCTTGGTGGTCTAGTTATAGCCAATACAAAGGCTAGAAATACAGTGCTTGTCGCCAAGTGGTTGTGGAGGTTCATGAAGGAGGGTGATGCATTGTGGATCCAAGTCATTAGAAGTAAATACGGAACCTCTAATTCTGGAAGGGGATCTGGGACTGCTTATCATGTCACCTACCGAAGCCCAGGGAAACATATATCTAGCCTTTACCCGATTTTCCTCCCTCATCTTTCCCTTAAAGCTGGAAATGGTCATTCTCTTCGATTTTGGAAGGATAGATGGTGTAGTGATGACCCTCTTGCTCAGTCTTTCCCTCACCTCTTTCGCTTAGCTAATAACCCCAATGCTCATATCATCAACTACCTCACTCAATACCCTTCAAACCCACCTGGAACTTTGGCTTCCCTAGGAATTTTACATCTAGAGAACTTACTGAAATTGGACCTACGTTAACTTGAATTAACTCAGTTCGTTTTTCCCCATCTTCACCTGACACTGTCCTTTGGTCACTAACCTTTTCCTGCAAATCTTTCTTTGATTACCTTATGGACCTACCTAATATGACTACCCTCCCCCTTTGGAATCACATTTGGACAGCTCCAATTCCAAATAGGATTAGAATCTTTGGTTGGCTTGTGGTTCTTACAGGTTATGCACCCAGGAGCTGCTGCAAAAAAGAACAACCCATTGTTACCTTTTGCCTCATTGCTGTGTGTTGTGCTATCAAGGACATGAATCGGGTGATCATCTTTTCTTCTCCTGTTCTTTTTCTTCTCAGATTTGGAGATATTGGGAAAGAATGCTGCCTTTCAATTTCGTGGCTCCCACCTCTTCTAAAAATTGTTTTGCATTTGATCATGTTGTCGGGATTAACAGAAGGTGCAAGGAGATAGGGATTATTAGCTCTGCCTCAGTCCTTTGGGCTATTTGGTGTGAGAGGAACATTAGGATATTTAAAAACCCAGTGAATGATGTTGCAGATGTTTGTGAATCATCTAAGATTGCTGCTGCAGGTTGGATCAGGTCTTCTAAATTAGGAAATGACTATTCTTTTGGAGAGTGGTATAGGAATTGTAGAGCTTTGATGTAATTCTTTTTAATGATGGGATGTTTGTAGTCGTGTTCTTGGTGCTGGCTGGTTGTGTGAGCATTTCTTATGCTCTGGTCGCATGTATTATCCTCATTATTACATATTAATATATTTAATCTTGTCTCTTCTAAAAAAAATAGTGCAAGTTTTCAGCCAATTTATAATGACACTAAGACATAATGGTTTTTAGGCTTATAGTGTTTAAGTGTTAAACACCTGATGAAACTGCAAATTGTTGCATTAAAATAAAGGCAAGTCGACATCTTTGAGATGTGTGTGTGCAGTTCGGTCCATATTTCAAATCTATTAATTACTTTTAGTCTAGCTTTTTTTAATTCCATAAACATCACTCTTCCCCACTCTTTTTCTTTTCATTCTTTTTATGAGAATAGTATATGGGACAATATAAGTCTCGGGGTATCAAACTTGAATATCTGGAGAGTAGACCTAGGGCACCAGAAAACTATGTTGCCTATGATGGAACATTAAGACATTAAGGATACTAAGATGCATTCAGGATATGTTCCTAGTCACCATCCCAAAAAAAATACCAACTTATACATAGCATTTACTAAATATGAACAATTGAAAAAACGATGAAAAAGATATATATTTCTAAGCTAAGAAGTCTTATATGAGAACAAGGAGATAAAAAATAGAGTAATGATCGAATCAAAAAGGACCAAGAACAACAAAAGGCATACTTGGTAGAAACTATTAAGTAGAGAGTTTCTAGAAGTTAAGCTCCTCGCTAGCTAGCTAGCAATTGCTTTCCTCCCGCACAATAATACAGATCTTTACAACTCTGCTCAACAATATGACATAAATCGAGTTTGAGAAAAATGATTATGAGATGACTAGCTTCAAAAGCAATTTAATCAATTCAACTGGCAAAGATCAAGAAAAGCTTACCTTGTTTAAAACAAGGTATCAGATTATTGCATTTGGTGCATCCCAACTATCTAACTTCTTAAGATTCTCCCATTTATTGGAACGGAACTTCCTTTTTTTCCCCTTCCCTTTCTCTGCAAAATTCTTCAAAGAACCTTCTCACCTTTTTCTTCTTTTGCTGTCTTACAAGGGTATTACCAATGCATAAAACAGTGCTTTTACATGGAAAGAAACCTTTCTCACTCATCTCTTTTAGCAGCCTTTTTGCATTGGCTTTATATGACCATCTTAATGGTGTTTCTGTCTCCAATTGATTCGATATTTTGCAGTAGCCACTTATAAGTATATCGTAAGTTGAAGAACTAGGCGAAACCCCTCTAATCTGCATCTCATTCAGAAGTTCTCTAGCTTGATCCATCTTACCTGCCTTGGTAAAATCACTAATAAGCACATTATAAGTACCAGTGGTGGGAACAAAACCTTTAGCTATCATTTCGCAGTAAAACTTTATAGCCTCCTTCTTCTTTCCTTTCTTCCCATGGCCAGAAACCAAAGCATTATAAGTAGTACCATCTGGAGCGATACCTCTCTTCTTCATTTCATCAAATACTTTATCAGCATCACTCATCAAACCAGCTGCTGAAAACCCACCTATCAGAGTATTGTAAGTCACCATATTTGGAGAAACTCCTTCAATACACATCTGAGAATATGTTTCCAATACTTTCTTCGGCTGCCCACTCCTGAAATATCCACGTATAAGAGCATTATAAGTAATAGTATCCGCTGCAATACCTCTTCTAATCATATCCTCAAGCAGAAAATTAGCTTTCCTTGTCATCCCCATCCTACATAAGACGGTAATAATTGAGTTATAAACCGTTAGGTTTGGTTTCAGTCCCATCTCTAAAAATTTCTCATGCACTTGGAAGACTAAATCCGACTTATTAAACCTCGAGCATGCTTTAAGCATTACTCTATGAGTAATTGTGTTTGGCTGAAACCCGGTAAGAAACATGTCATTCAACAATATCATGGCTCTATGAATCTCACCAGCGTCACAAAACCCTCCAAATAAGGCCTTACCAGTGATTGAATTGGGCAGTAAGCCATAATTCTTCATTTCCTCCCAAAGTTTGGCAGCAGCTTCCAACTTCAGCTCTTTGCAATGAGCTTGGATCATTGTATTGTACGTAGCCACATCAGGAGCCGAGCCCATCTCTTTCATTCCAACAAAAATAGATTGTGCTTCATCAAGTTTCCCAAGCTTCAAAAGACCATTAATAAAGACATTATAGGCAATGACATCAAACCCCACATTCTTCTGTGCCATTTCTTCAGCTACCATAACAGCATCCGCGTCCTGTCCGGCTTTAAAGAAGCCATCCATTAGGGAAGTGCAATTTACTTGATCAGGTAACAACCCCCTTTGTGTCATATCTTCAAATAACTCCTCTGCTTCCTTAATCTTACCACATTTTCTAAAGAAGTTGACAAATGCATCAAGTACAAAATTGTTCAACTCCAAACCTCTCGAGGCCATTTCGTTATAGAGTTCGAGAGCTAATTCTTGTTTACCCGCCTTAAAATAGGCATTAATTAGTGTACTATAAGTGAAAATATTAGGAGGGATATTTCGATCTACCATTTTTGTCAAAATGCCAATAGCTTCATCTAGCATTCCCCTTCTAGCATAACCATTAATAATTGAGGTGCAAGTAACAACATTTGGGGAGACACCCTTTTCCTCCATTTCATTAAACACAAGTTCAGCACCACTCATGTCTCCCACCTTGCAAAGTCCGTCAATTAACAATGAATAGGTGATGTGATTCGGAACAAGACAAACCTTTAACAATGTCTCGAACATCTTTTCTGCTTCATCTCCCTTTCCAACCTTAAAAAGTCCATCAATTAAAGTGCTGTAAACCACCAAATCAAACGTTATTCCAAGAACCACCATTTTTCCCAGAAGGCGAGAGGCTTCCGCAAAATTCCTGGCTTTAAATAACGAATTAAGCAGAATAGAGTATGATACATGATTAGAAGCAACGCCCATCCCCACCATCTCATCAAAAAGTACTTTACCTTCACTTAGCCTTTTACTCTTGCAAAGTCCATCAATAATGGAACTGTAAGTAACTACATCAGGCAAGACACCTCTCTTAACCATCTCCTCGTAAATAGAAAGAGCTTCCTCGAGTTCCCTCGTTTTAAAATATCCATTAATGAGCGTTGTGTAAGTTATAACATTTGGCTCCAATTCCAATCTTTCTATCACATTATCCTGCACTTCAAAATTATCCCGATGCCTACTAGTAGTATCAATTCTCATATTACATAAATCCCTTTTAAAACCCAAAACATCATCCATGAGATTCTGGGCCTCCCCAATTTCCCCAATTCTACAAAACCCATTAATCAAAGTATTATAACTTACAATGTCAGGCCAAACACCCTCCTTCCTCATCGTCTCCATTAACACGACAGCATCACTCATCTCATCATACTTACAATACCCACCAAGCAATGTGTTAAAAGTGACTACATCGCGATCAATTCCGCCCTTAAGTAACTGATCCATCGATATTTTAGCTTTTCCAACTAACCCAATTTGACAAAACCCATTAACCAAAATATTACAAGTGAAAGAATCAATTTCAACACACCTCTTAACCATTTCTGACAAAAGCCCAACAGCTTGTTCAACCATTCCATCTTTACAAATCCCATAAATGACAGTATTATAACTTACTGTATCAACAATTTCTACAGTTCTAAGCAAATCCAAAGCAGTTTTCAACCTACCCACTTTGCATAAAGAGTGGATTAACAAATTGTAAGTAAATACATTAGGTTTCACACCACATGACATCATCTCTGAATAAACAACCCATACCTGAGAAACCAAACCAGATTTATTGAACTTGTGTAAAAGCTGATTCCATGAATGAACACTTGGGTTCAAACCGTGTTTTCTCATTGAGAAAAATGCTTCTGATGCTTCAGTGAATCTGCCACAGTTTAAGTAAAATTGGGTTAAGGTGCAGAAAAGGTATTCATAGAGATGGGTCTTTGAAGGTGGAATCTTCAGATGGGTAGTTTGATTTATTGATGAGAACTGTGATGGGTATGGAGAGGTTGTGTTTAGATTTGATTCTGAGATTGAAGGAGATGCGTTTGGATTTTTTGGTGAGGAATTTGAAGAGAAGAAAGTGAGATGATTTGGAAGAGATGATTTTGAATTGAAGGGTGTGAGGCGTTTGGTGATTAGTCTCCGAGGCTTCATTGTTTCTTCTCTGAATCGGCTTTGTTTGGATTTACAGTAAAATTCATCAGTTCGGTTATTCTAAAAGACTAGAACGCTTTGGTTTCTCTTCCATCGTAAATGAAAACCAAGGTATAAATAAGAGCTTCATCTTCATCTAGCTTTTTAATTTAGAGAAATAAATAAATAAATAACAGTACTTACATTGTAAAAATAATTACAAAAAAATTAATTGATGGGAAAATGTTTTGAATATTTTTTTATTTTTAGAGAACATCTTGGTAATAATATCATGAATCAATTTGCAACCCTAAGGACAAAAGAAGAAAGCCTTAACCATAAAGAATGCTAACATACACAATGCAACTATCTATTTATATTCATCAGATCATTTATTACACATGTCGAAATGTATATAACATACACATTCAATAAACATGAATATATAGTTATATTACAATGTATATTTTTATACTTAGATTAATATTTTTCCTTAACAATTATGGGCACATAACACCCAACAGCTTAAAGTTTTTTTTTTAAAGGGCCCAAATATTATTTTTTACCCAACAATTTATATATATATATATATATATATATATTTAACAGCCCGACAACTTATATTGACTTGGATAAAAAAGAATATTTGTTACTTTATTCACTGTATTTAAATATGATAAATCATTGAGTTTTACACATTAAAAATATTTTTACTAAAGTTTCAAACTTGAGCTTTTCCTAATTTTGTGGCAATGCATACTAAGTGTTTTCCTAGATTTTACTTTAACATATTCTATAAAAAAATACATTGTCAGCTACTATAAGTATAAAATAATAAGAATTTAAAATTTTAATTAATAAATAACAAAAATATAGGAAAATACTCATACATACTAGTTTTTTTATCAAAACAACAACATTTTACTCTAATTAATATTAATTTATTTTATCAAATCTATTTTGAAAGAAATAAAAAGTATTTACACATTGTAAGTGAGTCTGTTTCACTATTAGCATTGTCCATATCCTTACAAAACTTTGATGTGCAATTTATAAATTTTTGCACTAAAATTGGGTCTATTAAGCTATTAGAGTAATCTCACATCATCTCCGAACAATTATGATGAGCAATAAATAAGTTATCAGTAAACTTTTTCATACAAGCTAAATTTTAAGGATATAATAGGCTTATGGCCCAATAAATTGTTGATAATTTTTTTATGCACCCAAAATATGAAATATAAAAAAAAAAGAATCATGTAAGTTTCTAGTATAATTAAATAAAATAAAAAAATCAATTATCGTTATTCTCATCCCCACTTTCAAGATTACTATCCCCCCCATCTTCACCATCAATTCTTCAACCATTATTATTGTCATCACTATCAACATTATCGTTATTGTATTTTCCTTCTTTAAACACAACATTAACCTCAAAACACAAACATCGAATTTACATATCTAAAACATAAAATCTACATCAAATCCTTAGCTTTCAACTTATGTTCATTAACAAATCTTATTTATTGCTTTGTCAACACAAACTTATATATTCAAGCTCTTTCACAACTTAAAATTCGTCATCCAAAACCCATCATTTTCATCTACAATTTCAACCATAATGTCGTTCCAAAACCTACCATTTTCATCTCTTTACGTATATTTTACTAACCCTTATCAAAACAACAATATTTTACTCTAATTAATATTAATTTGTTTATTCTCATCTATTTTGATAGAAAACAAATAATATATACACACTATAAGTGAATTTATTAAGCTATTATCATAGTCTCACGTCATCCCCGTAAAACTATGATAAGCAATGTATAAATTCACACTTTGCAATTTGGTTTCTTAAGCTATTAACATAGTCTCACGTCGTCTCCGAACAATTATGATGTACAATAAATAAGTTGTCAGTAAACCTTTTCATACAAGCTAAATTTTAAGGATAAAATAGGCTTATGGCCAATAGGTTGTTGATAATTTTTTTATTCACTCAAAATATGAAATATAAAAAAAAGAATCATGTAAGTTTCTTGTATAATTAAATAAATAAAAAATCAATTCTCGTTATTTTCATCCCCACTTTCAAGATTACTATCCCTCCATCTTCACCATCAACTTTCATTCTTCAACCATTATTATTGTCATCAATATCAACATTATCATTATTGTATTTTCCTTCTTTCAATACAACATTAACCTCAAAACACAACATCGAAATCACATTTCTAAAACATAAAAACTACATCAAATCCTTAGTTTTCAACCTATGTTCATTCACAAATCGCATTCATTGCTTCATCAACACAAACTTATATATCCAAGCTCTTTCACAACTTAAAATTCATCCTCCAAAACCCGTCATTTCCATTTACAATTTTAACTATAATGTTGTTCTAAAACCCACCATTTCCATCTCTTCACGTATACATACTAACACTTATCAAAACAACAATATTTTACTAATTAATATTAATTTGTTTAATCTCATCTATTTTGACAGAAAACAAATAATATTTATACACTATAAGTGAATTTATTAAGCTATTATCATAGTCTCAAGTCATCCCGGTAAAACTATGATAAACAATGTATAAATTCACACTCTACAATTTGGTCTATTAACCTATTAGCATAGTCTCACATCATCCTCGGACAACTATGATGTGCAATGTATAAGATGTCAATAATATTTTCCTTGTAATGTACAACATCATAATATAAAAAAATAAAAAAAGAATCAAGTAATTTCCTTGTATAATTAAAAAAAATAAAATTAATTCTCATTATTTTCATCCCCACATTCAATATTACTATCCCCTCCATTTTCATAATCAACTTCCATTTTTCCATCGTTATCGTCACCATCACCATTATTAGCTTCTCCTTCTTTAACCGCAACATTATCCCCAAAACTAAACATCGAATTTACATCTTTAAAACATCAAATTTGCACCAAATTCATAGGTTTCAGCCTATATTCATTTACAAACTGCATTCATTGCTTCGTTAACACAAACTTATCCAAGTGCTTCCACTACTTAAAATTCATCCTCCAAAACCCACAATTTTCATCTATAACCCCTACTATAATGTCGCCCGATCACTTCACACTCTTCTTTACAACCACATTCTCTTGTTCTTTTCCACTCAAAAACTCGTATAGCTTTAAATACGCATTACTCAACAAGAACAGTTAGCTCTATTGTTTCATCATATCGCTTTGTTTCAACTCCTTCTCCATTAGCCTTATTGAGTTTGAATTTTCATTGCTTACGTCATTGATCACTTGCCACATTCATTCTAACATTGTCAGATTCTCGAGCTTGGTGGGCAACATTAGGATTAACGGGTTGTGGTTTGATTCTTGGTTTCTTCATTGTTGACTTCTTGTACTCTTTCTTGTTCTCGTTGTTCATCGGGTTTATGTTCCTGTTCTTGTTGGTCTTCGGGTCAAAAGATGTATTTTGGTGGATTTCAGTCCAACATGAGACAAGTTCTAACGCAATATGTGGATTAATACATGTAAAATGTTGTTTTTGTCATTGTTCATCTTCTTCTTCTTTGATTAAAGTGAGAAGAAGAAAAGAAGGAAAATAGAAAATCAAGCAAAGAAAATATAGCAAGAAGAGAGAAATGTGAAGATATATGAAATAAGATGTAAATTTGGAGATTGTTTTTATATAAATGTGTATGTTTATGTATATGAAATTGTTTTCCATGTATGAAGCTATTTTGATTTTCTGATTTGTTGGAGTTTACGAGATTATATATGTAGTATATATTTATGTTTCTATTTTCGTTTTACAAAGTTTATTTAGAAACATATGTATATTAGGACTAATGAATTTAAATCTTGGTTGTTTTTCCAGTATGAGTTGAACTCAAATGGATTTATTTATCTATTTTTTATCAAGACAAATTAATTTAATTAAAATTAAATATTTCATTCCAATAATGTTACATCACTAAATTTGGAAAACATTTATGTCCATGGGGACAGCGTATTCTAAACATGCAAAAATATGAACACAATGTGGACATGAGTGAGCCTTTTCAATATACATACATACATATATATATATATATATATATATATATATATATATATATATATATATATATATATATATATATATATATATATATATATATATATATATATATGTATTAAAATTTACATAATATAATTTTAAATACAAACTTAATCTTTGATATATAAAAACGGATCGAAACAGAGGAAATGGATTTATGTAATCGACCCAAGACGTCAAGAAAAAGGCTTAGCTAAGTAGAGTTGAATCTTAAACTTAACTTATACATATACAAGATCAACATAAATAAATATGATTTCAAATATATATTTTAATATAAAAAAGATTGAAATAAAATAAATATAATTTTAAATCTTTATGTCTTGTAAATAGACTAAAATAAAATTATATAATAAGACATGGTTTTTTTTTATATTTATTTCATTTTTTAAAGTTGTATTTTGTTCAGCACCAAAAAAAAAAAAAAATTTTTGGTAGAGTATACGACAATATCATTACTTTATTTTTTATATTACATGATTAATTTCGAACAATATTATATGTTATGTTGTTAATAATTTTTAGGCGCTTTCATGTCTATCATAATAGAATATATCAAATGGATGAACATGACAACATCACGTTTTTATTGTATTCACTCTCCTAGCGCCATACTTAAAATTATAAGAAATATTGAATGTGCCACTAGGCCCAACACTTTTCTCAACGCTAAAGCCCAGTGTCATTAAAATTTTAGAAATTTTGTGTGTATTGTGTAAAATTCTAAACATTCAAAGGATGTTGGGCTCTAGCATTGAAAAGAGCATTAGAACCCAACATATGTGTACTTAGAGGTGAAAATTTGGCTTGGGGCCCATAGGCCTAACCCGGCCCGTTATAAATGGCTCAGTTCAAACCCTGATGAAAGTAACTGTTCAGGCGGCCGTTCGTGAGACCGCGACCAATAAGGTTGTTACTATTCAGGCACCTGTGAGATCTAGGTCGGAGACTCAAATCGACCAAATTGCAAAGTACAAGAGGCTACAACTTCTTATTTTTGCCGGCACCATTGATGCGGAAGAGGTGCAGAAATGGTTGCGTGAGTCGAAGAAGGCTCTCGACGCAATGAGAGTCGATGAGGCTCGAAAGATTCCACTTGCATCCTACCAACTTATTGGTGAAGCAAATACATAGTGGATAACAATGAAGGAGGACCCAAGGGTCAACACCACGGACATGACTTGGCAACAGTTCGAGTCATTGTTTACTGATGAGTACTTCCCCGGCGCTGTGAAGAGGCAGAAGCGCCAGGAGTTCGCTAAGCTATACCAAGGCGGCATGACAGTCAGGGAGTATGCTGTCAAGTTTAAAGAATTATCGGTCTACTCTCTCTCCACCATCTCAACGGAGCAAGATAAGACCGAGAAATTCTACAATGGCCTTCGTCCTAACATTCGACAAGCCTCGTCGATCTTGGATCTCAAGATTTACAGGGAGGTCGTTGACAAGGCCATGAGCTTTGAGCAGGAGAAGTTTGTGCAGGAGCAGAGACTGAATAGGGAAAAATGGCCTGCAACGTTTTTCCAGCAGGGCTCGCAGCAAGGCAACAAGAAGAAGTCCTACTATAATCAAAACCCAACCCTCCCAACCCTTGTTCAGAAGAATGAGGCCACAGCACCTGCGGCTGAACCATCTAACCTTGGCCATCAGGGTTGTCGCAATCATGGCCGAGTAGGCCGTAATGGAAGGGGTGGTCGTCGAAACGACAATGGCAGAGGTGGTGGTCTGCACCACAATCAACATGGCCAATAGAACCATCAGCAGCAAAGGCTGACGTGTTTCAACTGCGGCCATGTAAGAAATGCCTGTTCGCACCTTCAGCAACCTGCTGCTAATGCCCAACCCAGGCAGAACTAGCAGAACCAGGGGCAACGGAACCAAGGCAGAGCATTTGCTATCGCTCAACAACCCCTCTTAGACAATAATGTAGTCGAAAGTACATTTTCCTTGTTCAATACAATGGTGCATGTCTTGTTCGATTCGGGTGCTACACATTATTTTATATCGTCTGCATTGGTAAGACATTTAGGGTTGCATCCTGAACCCACAGACATCACAATCCATGTCACATCACCTTTAGGATCTGGTATTGACGTGAATTTGCAGTGTTCTTGATGTGAGCTTCGAATGTCAGAACATATAATATATGCAGATCTTTTTGTGATGGGCATTGAAAACTTCGACATCATCCTCGGCATGGACTTGCTAGCACCACTGAATGCAAAAATTGATTGTATGAAGAAGCAAGTTCAGTTAACCTTGCCTACGGGGGAGTTTGTCAACATTCAAGGAACGAGGAAATGGATACACAACTCGACTGTTGTACTTCTTAAGGCACAGCTTTGAGCTCTATCCCTTGGTGATGAAAATGAATCATGAGCACTATACCCTCTCGAAGTACACGATGTTTCGGTAATATATGAATTCCCAACAGTTTTTCTAAATGACCTTCCTAGTCTACCTCCGGTTAGGAAATTCAATTTTGAGATCAATCTCATACCTGAGACCGGGCCTATCTCAATTCCTCCATACATAATGTCCAATGTCGAGTTGGTCGAATTAGACAAACAACTAATAGAATTGGAGAGTAATGGCTTCATTAGGAAAAGTTCATCACCCTGGGGCACTCCAGTTCTGTTTGTTCGCAAAAAGGATGGTTCGTTACGACTTTGCATCGACTATCGCAAGTTGAATAATGTCACCATTAAAAATAGATACTCATTGCCCAAGATCGATGACTTTTTCGACCAACTTGGAGATGCCAAATACTTCTCTAAGATTGATTTACGATCCGAATATCATCAACTCCGAATTCGAGAGTCGGACATTACCAAGACGACATTCAGAACTCGGTACGGTCACTACGAGTTCTTGGTCATGTCGTTCGGTCTAACAAATGCACCTGTTGCGTTCATGGATTTGATGAACCGCATCTTTAGGTTATACTTAGATCGATTTGTGGTGGTTTTTGTGGACGATATCTTGATATATTCCTCAACCGAGGAAGACCATAAGATACATCTGAGGATAGTCCTCCAGACCTTGAGAAGCCACCAGTTGTATGCAAAGTTGAGTAAGTGCGAATTTTGGGCGAAGCGAGTTCAATTCCTAGGCCATGGAGTTTCAAGTAATAGCATTGAGATGGATCCTTCTAAGGTTAAAGCGGTTTTAAATTGGAAGCAGCCTACCACTGTTAGTCAGATTATGAGCTTTTTTGGTTTGGCTGGTTATTACAAACGCTTCATCAAAGACTTCTCAAAGATTGTTGAACCTATGACAAAGCTCACTCGGAAAGACGTGCGATTCATCAAGAATCCCGCTTGTGAAACATCATTTCAGGAATTAAAGAACCGCCTCACGACAGCACCTGTAGTAATTACTCCAAAAAATGCACTTGGATTTTCACTATACACCGACGCCTCTCTCCAAGGCTTAGGTGTCGTACTAATGCAAGAAGGCCAAGTTGTTGCATATGCCTTGAGGCAACTGAAGATTCATGAGGGTAATTACCCAACGCATGACTTGGAACTTGCAGATGTAGTATTCGCACTAAAGTTATGGCGTCATTACCTATACGGTGAACGGTTTGAGGTCTTCTTGGATCACAAGAGTCTTAAGTACATCTACACCCAGAGAGACCTAAACCTCCGCCAAAGACGATGGTTGGAGTTCTTGAAAAATTATGACTTTCAACTCCAGTACCATCTCGGTAAGGCCAATGTTGTGGCTGATGCCTTTAGTAGAAAATCTTATGTTCCTTGCACTCTTAACTTCGAAATGGGGAAGTTGGCTACAAAGATGGAGAATTTTAACCTACAACTGATCGAGGAGGGAGCAAGATCACGATTATCTCAATTATCAGCCAACTTTGAGTTGGTTCGAAAGATTTCAGCAGCTTAAGCCAACGACCCTATGTTAATGGAGAAACGAGAACTTCTACTCAGCGGATAGGACCTTCCTCACTGGTCGGTCTCTGAAAACGGGGCCATTTTCTATAAAAAAACGTTTCTATCTACCGAACGATCTTGAGGTTCGGAAAGAAGTGCTTAATGAGATGCACTGTTCGAGGTTCGCTATGCATCCTGGGGGTGACAAGATGTACAAGGATGTCAAGCGACAATTCTAGTTTTATGGAATGAAGAAGGCGATTGCACACTTCGTTGCTCGATGTCTCGTTTGCCAGCAAGTTAAGGCAGAACGAAAACTTCCCTCTGGACTTCTCCAACCTTTACCTATTGGAGAATGGAAGTGGGAGAACATCGCAATGGATTTTGTTATGGCCTTGCCTCGAAATAATAAAGGGCAAGATGCTAACTAGGTTATCATTGACAAACTTACAAAGTCTGCACACTTTTTACCAATAAAGTTTACGGATAACCCTGCCAAGCTTGTCGAACTGAATGAAAGAGAGATCGTACGCCTCCATGGCATACCACTCACGATTGTCTCAGATCGAGACCCTCGATTCACATCAAAGTTTTGACAAAGCTTCCAGAGTATAATGGGCTCTAGGATCACCATGAGCACAACCTTTCACCCTCAGACTGATGGGCAGTCAAAGCGTCTTATCCAAATCTTGGAGGACATGATATGGTGCTGCATTTTGGACTTTCATGATGGATGAGAAAAACACTTACATTTAGCTGAGTTTGCATACAATAACAACTACCAAATTAGTATCGGCATGGCACCATACGAGGCCCTCTATGGTCGCCCTTGCAGATCTTCGGTATGCTGGTTAGATATGGCAGATCGACCGCAGTTGGGGCCTGAACTAGTTCAAGAGACTTCTGAGAAGATCACACAAGTAAAGGAGCGGCTTCGTGTTGCACAAAGTCGACAGAAGAGCTACGCTGACAAGCGGAGGCAGCCTCTAGAATTTGATAAGGGGACTTGGTTTTTCTAAAAGTTCAGCCTACAAGAGGTGTCAAACGCTTTGGGATCAAAGGAAAGCTTTTCCCACGGTATATCAGTCCATTTCAGATCACTGAACGTATTGGCAAACTTGCTTATCGTTTTTCACGTATTCATGCTTCGAAAGTATCGTCCTGATCCTTCGCATATCATCCCTCTGGTCGAGGTTCGGGTTGAGGAAGGAAATAGGTATCAGGAGAGAGCGATACAGATTCTGGATAGAAAAACTCAAGAACTAAGGCGACGTAACATACCACTTGTGAAGGTATTCTGGGATCACCACGGAGTAGAGAAAGCAACATGGGAACTAGAAGCAACAATTAAACAGAAATACCCTGAATTGTTTTCTAGTAATAATTGATGATGTGATACATTGTACTATTTCACTTATCAATAAAATGATGGAACTTTTTTTACAAATATCTTAATACATCGTTTCACTTAAATAACTATGCAGATGTTTGAAAATAATGCCGATGGATGTAGTGATGCACACACGCAATGACCTCTTTGGCAACGTGTGACGACTTCTCCAAGATCTGAGTCAAGTCACAACTACTTTGCATCACCAACTCCATCGCCCCACAGACAGCGATCCTTATCACCAGAGCGTGCATGACTTTTTCGTAACAATTTTGCCCAAAACAATCTCGTGCCCTCATCTTGGCGGGATCTTCTACCAAAATTGTCAGGCGGCCAGATTCGAGCAACAACACAGAAAAGCATCCCACCTCTCAACATACCTCCCCTTAAATGATGCAACCAGCAGAGCCCTACACCACCATCTGTTAAGCAAAGGTCAGAACCTTCTGAGGACGAATCCGACTCTATTTGGTCTCTATGATTTCATGATGTTGAGGATTCCACCGGCCACAGTGTTATTCAGGGACCTTGCAGGCACTACCCTGAGTTAGCAAACGATAAAGACAGTGGTGAATCTCACGTTGATAGCCATCATGACTACTTGGATTGATTTCGAGGGCGAAATCCTTGTAAGAGGGGTAGAGTGTAATACCCTAGGTTTGCACACAAAAAAAAAATTCGGGCAAGGTGCCCGAACCTTCAGGCGCGTGCCTGAACCTTTGAACACCCTTTTTCCTATTTAAGGAACCCCCGCCCTTCCTCATTTCTCACACCAAAATCACTTCTCCTTGTGATTTTTCTTCTCTCTTTCACTCATTTTGAGTTTTTGTCTTCTCTTTTGAGACTCTCTGTGTGATGCAACGCGGTTCTGCTTGGGGAAAGGCACCAATTCTCGAAGGAGTTTTTATTTGAAGGTGGGGAACGAAACATAGGATTGCGTGTCTTATAATTTTTATTAAAGTTTGCATTCATTTATCATTATGTCTACTATTCATTTATACTGCATTATTGCGTATAATGTTTATACTTGTTGTACTTATGCCTGTATAATTGGAGTTCATGTATTACACTGTTGCTATGCTGGATTAGTGGTCAATCTGGCTCAACCAGACTCAGTCTTGTCCTCAGTAACTTTAAATAGTGAACGAAAGGCAGCGTGCTGCTCTAGGCCATGGGTATTTAAGTAGACCTCGTGTCTCACCTCTCAACTAGAGACTAGACTCATCTGGTTGGTCTTATTTGAAAGCTATCAGCTTATACAAGTAATACTGAATGTCCTAACCTTGCACGTGGTGATACCGACCCTGATAAGGATCACCAGACGTTGCCAAATCCTGTCTAATGTTAAGTAAAGAGCGAAACAGTTCATGCATTTGCATCATACATAAGCACCACCTAGGGACGCATGTGGTTAATGATTCATAGAATAGTTTGAAGCAATGCTCACTATTTATTATATTTCTCTGGAAAGGGACGTACAATGAGAACCTGGCTACTCCTGGAGAGGGACATCTGTACGTGAATCCAGAGCGTCGTTCCTGAGGAGGGACGTACAATGAGAACCCAGCTACTCCTGGGGAGGGACATCTATACGTGAACTCAGACGACGTACAATCATCAAACCAATACGAGACGGTGTCATGCATACATACATGTTGGATTGATTATGATGCTCTGATGTGTATTTAAGAAATTTGATTATGAAGTTTGCTTTATTAATTATTATATTCACGAACTATTTTACCCACTAAGCGTGTAGCTCACCCCGTTGTTATCCAATTTTTCACAGGAGAATAGGGTGGACTGGGTGCAGGTTTTTGGGTCAACATTTTTGTACCTTTTGTATTATTCATTGAGGATTTTGGGAGGATGTTCCCTTAACTATTTCATGTACAAATATATTCTGAAGCTAATGAAATCAGACTTGTACTTAATCGTGTTTTCACGTACTCGGTTATTGTTATAATGCATTCGCATCCCGTCTGTGAATGTACCGTCGGTTTAGGTGTGTCCGGGGGGGTGTGACATAGCTATACCCAGCCAGACCCACTAACCTAATGCGAAGTCCCGAAGATTGGGCCCAATTATACACACTGTGTGTGTAAATTATAATATACTCTTAATACAAAGTTGCACACACACACACACACACACACACACACACATATATATATATATATATATATATATATATATATATATATATATATATATATATTATAATAAATATAAAACATATATGTGCACGTAATTAAGAGTATAAAATGGAAAAACAAAACATAATTAAAGTATATATAATATATATAAATATAATACGTACCACATACATAATACATTGTGTCAAATAATAATATATATATATATATATATATCTGTGGGTGTGTGTGTGTATAATGATAAAAAACATAATCAAGTGTATTATTACAATTAAGAGTGTATAAAGTGCGTATAATATATATTTAATTAAGGGTTTATATTTGTATTATATATACATTATTAAGAGTATGTTCAATTAGGTATGTAATACGAATAATCCACATACCTAGTCTATTTCTTAATAAAACAAATAATCTATGCACCCACTCTATTTCTTAATAAGAGTATATATAGTATATAATTATAGTATAAAATGGTAAAAATAAAACATAATTAAGATTTAAGACTATTATATAATTAGAGAATATATTATTCATACATATACACACGCACAAACTTATATGTATACACTATATATATAATTAAGAGTTTACAAAATGAAACAAAAAAAACATAATTAAGAGTACTTAAAGTGTGTGTAATAAGGAAACACACAATAGTTAAGAGTGTTATATACTTATATATAATTAAGTGTTTATATTTGTATTGTATATACATAATTAAGAATATGTTCAATTATGTATATAATATGAAAAAAGAGTACTTATAATTTTTTTTATTACGAAAAGAGTACGTATAATTAATTAAAAATACATGTATGCATTTCAACTTTGGTAAGTATACTCTCTAATTTTTTTTTTACCAAATATACTTTGTTGGACCATATACCGATCCCAAGACACGTTAGCCATGTTAGTCTTGCCCTGTAAGACGTAACACGTACCAGGTAGATGTACCGACATGTTCTGGACAGAGAATAGGGATCTACCCAACCATGCACAAAGTCCGAACCATGGTCGGTCTTATCGACCATATGAATGTATTAATCACAGTGTTTGCCAGGTCAACACTAAAGAGCACCAGGTCAGCATACCATATCATAAATTACTGACCACTATCTATCGATCTTCTTACAAACCATAGGTTCGATTTCAAGCAGATAGAACGAGAGACTACAGATCGGTATACTGACCTGTAGAGATCTCCGACTTCGAAACGGATGATGATGGAACGCCCGATTAGATAGGGATAAGGTGTGATCCACTGCAATAAATTCGAGATCTACTCCTAATTTGACTCTGATAAGGCCTAAAACTCTACTAGTTCGACTAGAAGGTTGAATTAGGAAGATCAGAGGGTTTTTAGCCGACACCACACTGGTGTTCCTTACGATAGCCTGTATTCTCTTGTTTTCCTTTTCTCAGATAATCAACCTTCGGCGATTTCTCCAGCACTACAACGAGTTCTAGATGTTGATATTCCCTCTACCTCATCGTCTACTGATGTTGGTCAAATCTTGCACCAACATTTAGCGTCGTCTATGGGGATCGACATTGCAAGTTAAAAATAGTTCTGTCGTCATGAGTCAACAGGCAGATATACTGGTTGAGGTGGAGCCCGTCGCCATGCTGGTGGCACCCTAGAAATAAAGGGGAAGACCACCAAAAAAGCAGTCCAAGAATTATGCTTAGAAATCAAGGTTGACTACTATAGAGAGGAACTTGGAGAAAATGTCTCAAAACGTGTTGGAGCAACAACGAATGTTACGAGAGGTACTCCCCCTACGACCACTTCATAGCCACCTACCACCTCTTAGCCTTCGACCTTAGAAGGGGAAGATAGTAGGTGTTGAAGTGTGACATCAAAAAAGAGGTCGGTATATGGGAAACAACCTCCTAACGTAAATCATAAGTCTTTATCTGCTAAAGACTTGCGTCACTCGTTAGACGCTAAGAAAAGACAAAACTCGATATTCTCCCGGATTAGATCGGCCCATCCGAAAAAGCTAAGATCTACAAAACCTACTTCATTCAGGTCGGTATCGTCAAAAAGAGTTGCGGCAGGAAATCCTAGCCCAGTCAGGTCAGTACCACGAAAGTCGTATGGATCAGAGCGCTCTAAGACTACTAGATTCGGACCTCGGCACTACCACGAGTATAAGGAACTCCCTTCTCCTTCCATTGAAGATATACTCTAGACACCGCTGCCAAAGAACGTCAAAATTGTAGAGGTCAGGACGTACAAAAGAAATGTGAACCCTAGATAGCACATCAAGAACTACAAGTCCTAGTTGGAATTCAGGGGCTACGACGACGCTACCATGTGCAAGGGTTTCCAGATAATCCTAGGCGGTTCTGCTCGAAAGTGGTACCAAAAACACAAAATCGGTTCTATATGTTCTTTTGGGCACTTAGCTCACAAGTTCATAAACCACTTCGCTGGAAAAAAGGAAAGGGAAAAGTCTGTGAACTGCTTGCTCACCATCAAGCAAAAGAAAGACGAAACTCTGAAGCAGTACCTCGGTCGTTTCGATGATGTACGAGTCGAGGTAGACGACTATGACGATAAGACGGCAATCACCGCCTTCCTCGCAGGATTAAGGCTCGGGAAGTTCTACTACTCCCTTGGAAAAAATAAAGCCCAGACCTACGAAGAAATCCTGGACCGAGCAGAAAAATACATCAATGTCGACGAGCAGATAGATGCAAAACAAGGGGTAGATGTGTCACGCCCCGGCCGCAGCCGCGAGCGCGGGCGCACCACCACGACCTCAGCCGTGTGGCGAACGCCAGCCAAGCTCAATGGATACTTAAGTTGCGAAATCTAACCTTATGAGGAAGAGGTTGCGAGTTCGAACTTGGGGGAGGCCCTCATTGTGCTGTGGATTGTACAGGGGGATAAATGATCTCGGTGACCGGCGTCCTTGTGTGGCGTGGCTGGCCGAGATGTGACAATATTATGGGATCCATAATGGCTGGCGTTCGCCACACGGCTGAGGTCGTGGTGGTGCGCCCGCGCTCGCGGCTACGGCCGGGGCGTGACAAAAAGGCCTTATGTATTCATAAGGCCTTTTTGTCACACCCTGGGTTGCACAGCGTGCCCCCTACCCAGGTGTCGGCGCACCCCCTCGGTCCCGACCTCAACCCCAGGGAAAAGGTGTCGGGGCTCGAACCCTAGGATGAATGGGTTGAGGTGCAAATCAGAGAAGATCCAGCGAGGACGGTCAAGATCGGTACGGGAATGATCCCCTCCCTCACCGATCACCTGGTTGGTATCCTACGAGAACACAGAATTATTTTTGCCTGGTCCCATGAAGACATGTCTGGCATACCTACCAGCGTGATGGTGCACCGTCTGAATGTCCACCCGAAAGTCTGACCAGGCCGACAGAAGATAAGGGTTTTTAGCCCCGACCGAGCTCAAGGCCTACGGGAGGAGGTAGACAAACTTCATCAGAGAGGTGCTCTACCCAGATTGGTTGGCCAACATAGTGATGGTCAAAAAAACTAATGGAAAGTGGAAAACATGCGTCGACTTCACTGATCTGAATAAAGCCTGCCCAAAGGATAGCTTCCCACATGCCCCGCATCGACCAACTGCTAGATGCAACAGCAGGTCACGAGCAGTTGAGCTTCATGGACGCTTATTCAGGGTACAACCAGATTGTGCTAAGTCGCAGAGATGAAGAGAAGACAACTTTCATTACAGACCGAGGTCTGTGTTGGTACAAAGTGATGCCCTTTGGCCTAAAAAATGTCGGTGCTACTTACTAGAGGCTAGTCAACAGCATGTTCGCAGAAAAAATTAAAGTGAACATGGAAGTCTACGTCGATGACATGTTAGTCAAAAGTGTGGAAGCGACAACTCATCCTACCGACCTGGTAGACGCGTTTATGATACTTAGAAAGTATCACATGAAGCTCAACCCGGCGAAATGCACTTTTGGAGTGAGCTCTGGTAAACTTTTGGGATTCCATATTAATCAAAGAGGAATCGAAGCCAACTTCGACAAGATTCAGGTTCTAGTCAACATGCGGTTACCCCAGACCGTGCAAGAAGTTCAGAGGCTCACTGGGTGCATAGCCGCACTAAGCAGGTTTATCTCTAAGTTCACAAACAGATGTCTTTCGTTCTTCAAGTTGATCAAGAAGAAGGCAGTGGAGTGGACCGCAGAGTGTGAGAAGGCCTTTCAGGAGCTAAAGGCTTACCTAGGTCAGGCTCCTCTGCTCTTAAAACCTCTTCATGGAGAACAACTCTTCCCATACCAAGCAGTTTCAGAAGCGGCCGTTAGTTCTGCCCTGGTCAGAGAAGATCTAGGAAATCAGAAGGCGGTATACTACACCAACAAGTTTTTGCTCGACGCAAAGACAAGATATCCTAAAATTGAAAAGCTAGTACTAGCACTTGTCACTTCAGCTCGGAAGTTGAGACCTTACTTCCAGGCCCACACCATAGTCATTCTCACTAAGCACCCTTTGAGACAGGTGCTCTTGAGGCCGGAAACATCCAAACGATTGACTAAGTGGGCCATCGAGTTGAGTGAATTTGACATTGAGTATCGACCTCGTACAACTATGAAGGGTCAGGCATTAGCAGATTTTTTGTCTAAGCTGCCTCAGATAGATCCTCTTACCGACCTGTGCCCTGAAGAAGCCTGGAAGTTGTTCGTCGACAGCTCTTCCTGCAAGTAGGGATGTGGAGCGAGAATAGTGTTCATCTCCTCCAGAGGTGAGAAGCATATGTGTGCTCTTCGCTTCGGTTTCCCAGCATCCAATAACGAAGCACTGTACAAAGCATTTTTGGCTGGCTTATGACTTGTTCTCAGCTGGGGGGTGAACAAACTACTCGTCCACTGTGACTCTTAGCTCGTCGTGGGGCAGGTCACATCAGAGTATCAGGCCAAGGATGACAGAATGCAAGCATATATGAAAGAAGCCCTGGCCCTATTAGGAAGGTTCAAAAAGTATGAACTGACGCAGGAGCCGAGAACAAAAAATACCTTAGATGATGCCCTTTCCAAGCTGGCCTCCTCCTCAAAGGCCGAGCTCATGATCCTGGTCCCGGTGGAATTCTTACGAGAAAGGAGTATTGGTAAAATGGGTACCGACCAACAAGTCGACAACCTCAGCCAGAACCCATCATGGATGGACCTAATTGAAGATTTCATACGAAGTGGCAACCTCCCCGAGGACGAGGTCAAATCAAGGAAAGTGCAGAGACAAGTTACTAGGTATTCCATAATAGATGATCTGCTCTATAGGCGCAACTTCACTATGCCTTATTTAAGATGCCTACGGGAAGAGCAAGCACGACTAGTTCTGGAGGAAACTCATGTTGTCACGACCCACTATACGTGACGTCATGACCGGCACGGGAAGCTCCGAGTATACCCTCCGTCGGTACACCCGACGTCCCGTCAGCCTAAAATACATATACGAATCCCCAAAAAGAAATAAAAGTACATCATTAACATCCAACTATCATGATCATAATGAAATAAAATATTACTTCTCCAAAGTTTTACAAACATAAGATTCCAAAGTCTTCAGAATGATACAAAACCCAACACATCCCAACTATGTGTTAAATATACTATTACTAGGTGTTATCATGTACATAATTATCAAAATACAAAACTAAATGTACAACACCTACATGAAACAAAAACAAAAACAAGGGACGCTCCACAGTCAAGCCTTCCCTTTTCCTTTTCTATCAGATCCTGAAAGAAGATGGTGAGGTGTGAGCTACAGCCAGCTCAGTGAATGTTATTTACAAGTGGCATATACGTGCATTTATAAAACATGGTAAGATCATAAAACAATTGAAATATCACGATGACGAAATATATTACATACATGCTAACATAATGCATCAAGTCATACATAAGACGATGCATAACATTTTGTAGTCATGCTCATGCAATTCTAACACCTCCTGAGTATGGGGGTTTCAAGGCCTGGTGCGCGACACACAGCGCCCGAACACACACACAATACTCGTATTCTAATAGGGTTTATGGGGTCGTGCAGCACGTAGGATTAATTTAAACTAACCTACCCATACACAAGGCATAAAACCCTCTGCCAGGTACACAACTGGGATCGCCGCTAGACTTACGAGAATTCCCAAAAAGAGAAAATTCCAACTAGGAGCCTCAACTCAAATTGTCATCCCAATGAATTATGCTCAAATGTATTTCATGGAATATTAAAACATGCATACCATTACACATAAGCATTTAAAACATTTCTATAATACAATGCCACATATAAATAATCCAAAAGTAAAAGAACACTCACCCTTGATTGGCTAAGTCTAGCTAATCCAATTGTCAAAACTCTCCAATTGACTAAACGAGTTCAAGATCAATCACAAGACCTGAAAATAACATGGTTCACACAACTGAAAATCAGTCATAAAGTGTGTCAAAACCCCATGTTCAAACCCAATCTAAAGTCAATTAGATTCTAAATTGATTACCCCCTTGAGCCAATTTCCATATTGCCCAACTTGATCATTTAGACTCAATTAAACTAAGATTGACCTAAATTGAATGTAATAGGGTGATCCCATGATCCAACCACTAATATACATGAAATTCAATTATAATTAGGGTCAATTAGACTATACATCAAGTCAATTTCATCAATTGACTAAGTCTTGGTCAAAATCCCCAATTAGGCCAATATAAAACATAAGGTCAAAATGAACTAAGTCATATCAATTTAACATAGGTCTTAACATTTTAAACCCATTATTCTACTTAATTTGGGTCCAATTAAACAATCCCCAAGTCAATTTCACAAATTGACTTGCTTTGGATGAAAACTCCCAATTTGGGCAAAATCCCCAAATTACATGCAAAATTACCAAATACTTAGCCTAGAACAAAATTAGTCAATCTTAGGGTATTTATGTGAACCCACTGAATTCAATCATCAAACAACTCTAATCATGTCCAATTAGACCTACATTGCATAATTTTTCAGATTTTATATCAAGAACATCTAAAGCCCCAAATCTGGAAATTTTCATACATATGCCCTATTGCCAATTTTACACTAGGCCACCATGTTCAACCATGAATTTTACTGATCTTGCAACATGGAATCATCCACAATGGCCACTAGATCAACATAGTTGACATTCAAACATTTTGAAAAAGTCTAAGGCCATAAACTAAGTATAGGTCATTTGAACTAAACCTTCCAATTTCTTGCTAGAAATTGGGGCTTTCACCATTAGTGTACTCCTTACACTCTCTAATCACACATATGTGATATGCAAGACTCAACTCCAACTTTGGTCTTCCACCCATCCAAGGTTCATCACAATGCATGCATCAAAATGAAACCCTCATGCTCAAAATAAAACTATCATGCAACTAATAGGGAGATTCAAGGAAGAAATGGAGGAAAAATACAAACCTTAAGGTGTTCTTGAGCAAGAAACCACCAAACCCTAACTTTCCTCTCCTTTTCTCCTCTCCAGCTCCTTTCCATCTTTTCTGGCTGAGAAATGAGCAAATGAGCCTAAAATCTCGTTTTGGTTGCTTAAATAGATAAGCTTAGGCCCACAACTAAAAGTTGCCAAAATTATCAAAAACCCAGATTTCCTGTTACAATACTTTCACTTAGATAGTCCATTTCTTACAACATACGCACGAGTTTAACATCTTAACCGTTCAAACGTTGCATGAGTAAGTTATAAACATTCTGGTAAACTTTAGGCTCAATCCAACGGTGGGATTGTGAGATCTATCTGTTTGATCAAAACTGCGTAAGAAAATCCCAGAATCCGTGAATCAGTGTTTTGGGTCTTATAACTCAAAGTAGGTAACTCCAATCAAGATCTTCACCGTTCATAATGAAGATCTATCATATAAGAATGAGCTGAATCAGCCCAATCAGACAACGGATCTAGGAGATCAACCCATTGATGTAAGTTATGACAGAAATAGAAAGCTCCACTGGATCAAAACACCGTTTTTGAAATGTTTTAACGTCGAACGGGTCTCCGATGGTTCCGAAATTTCATGCGTACCCTTTATGACCTAAAATCATGCAAAGACACTCGAACTTACGTACTTCGAGCATCAAAATACATATACAAATACATATACGAATACGTACATGGGTACACTATGGGTCAAAATGACGTCACTTAAAGGCACGAGTGCTACAACTCTCCCCAACTTAGGAATATTTTTGTCCTCAAAAATAAAAGCAAGAGAACTAACCTCAGTCGGTAAAGAGGTCGGGGAATTTCTCCCTCATCTGGTCCTCGCGCTCCCAGGTTTGCTCTTCATTATCGTGGAATTGCCAACTGACGCGCACAAGCGGGATTTCCTTATTTCTCAATTTCTGAACCCTACGAGCCATAATCTGAATAGGCAACTCCTCATAAGTCGTATCCTCCCCAACTTGCAGATGACTCACATCAAGCACATGAGCTGGATCGGGATAAGACTCCTTCAATGGATCTTCATTAAACTTCCTCAGCATCGATACGTGGAATACATCATGAACACCCTCAAGCTGAGAAGGTAGAGCCAACCTGTACACTACTGGTCCAATCCTCTCAACAATCCGGAATTGCCCAATAAACCTAGGGGCAAGTTTCCCACTGACACCGAACCTCATCTGTCCTTTGAGTGGCGAGACCTTAAGCAAAACTAGATCTCTCACAGCAAACTCTAACGGCCGATGTCGGTTATCATAATAACTTTTTTGTCTGTCCTGAGCTGACTTCAGCCTCTGCCGAATCAGCTTGACTTTCTCAGTCTGCTCAACAACTGCATCAGGGCCCCATAGCTGCGTATCACCCACCTCGTACCAACAAGCTGGAGATCTACAGGGTCTTCCATACAAAGCCTCATACGGTGCCATACCGATGCTAGCCTGATAACTGTTGTTGTAAGCAAATTCACACAAGGGCAAATGCTCACCCCAACCACCACCGAACTCTAAAATGCAAGACCTGAGCATATCCTCCAGCATCTGAATCACTCTCTCGGACTGACCATCCGTCTAAGGATGAAATGCTGTACTGAGTCGGAGGCGGGTCCCAAATCGAGTCTGCAAGGCCTGCCAAAACCTCGATGTAAATCGTGGATCTCGATCCGACACAATAGATAAGGGCACTCCATGCAATCTCACGATCTCTCTCACATATAATCTGCTCAGTCTATCCACAGAGTCCCTGGCGCTCATAGGAAGGAAGTGCGCACTCTTGGTCAATCTATCGACCACAACCCAAATGGCATCAAATCTGCCCTGAGACCTCGGCAATCCCATGATGAAATCCATTGTGATGTGTTCCCATTTCCACTCGGGTATGGGCAATGGTTGCATCTGACCTCCAGGCTTCCGGTGTTCAGCCTTAACCTGCTGACACACCTCACATCTCTGCACATACTCAGCAATACTCTTCTTCATCCCGTGCCACCATACAGATCTCTTCATGTCATGGTACATCTTGGTAGCCCCTGGATGAACAGTATACTGAGACCTGTGAGCCTCTCGAAGTATCTCAGCACGCAACTCAGCATCATATGGGATCCATAGCCTCCCTCTATACCGCAAGACATCATCTGAACCAATCTTCCAATCGGCCTGGTCAACACTGTCTGCGTATCCACGGTACATGTCATAATCTGGACAATGTTCCTATAAATATCTAACCCTCGGAACATGGGCATCCGCGAGCTACACGTGCATCTGAGCACATATCTCAGTAAGTGGTGCGTTTGAGAGTATACTCATCATAGTCACTCTCTCAAGTAAATGCCACTACTGGGCCATCTGAAAAGCAACCACCTGAGTCCCTGCTCGCCTACGGCTCAAAGCATCAGCCACAACATTGGCTTTGCTAGGATGATACTGCAAAGAGAAATCATAATCCTGTAGTAACTCGAGCCATCTCCTCTGCCGCATATTCAGCTCCTTCTGATCAAAGAGGTACTTCAAACTCTTGTGATCAGAAAACAAAGTGAACCTCTCACCATAAAGGTGTTCTTGAGCAAGAAACCACCAAACCCTAACTTTCCTCTCCTTTTCTCCTCTCCAACTCCTTTCCCTCTTTTCTGGCTGAGAAATGAGCAAATGAGCCTAAAATCCCGTTTTGGTTGCTTAAATAGATAAGCTTAGGCCCACAACTAAAAGTTGCCAAAATTATCAAAAACCCAGATTTCCTGTTACAATACTTTCACTTAGATAGTCCATGGCTTACAAAATACGCACGATTTTAACATCTTAACCGTTCAAACATTGCATGAGTAAGTTATAAACATTCTGGTAAACTTTAGGCTCAATCCAACGGTGGGATTGTGAGATCTATCTGTTTGATCAAAACTGCGTAAGAAAATCCCAGAATCCGTGAATCAGTGTTTTGGGTCTTATAACTCAAAGTAGGTAACTCTAATCAAGATCTTCACCGTTCATAATGAAGATCTATCATATAAGAATGAGCTGAAAAAATTTCAGCCCAATCAGACAACGGATCTAGGAGATCAACACATTGATGTAAGTTGTGACAGAAATAGAAAGCTCCACTGGATCAAAACACCGTTTTTGAAATGTTTTGACGTCGAACGGGTCTCCGATGGTTCCGAAATTTCATGCGTACCCTTTATGACCTAAAATCATGCAAAGACACTCGAACTTACGTACTTCGAGCATCAAAATACATATACAAATACGTATACGAATACGAACGGGTACACTATGGGTCAAAATGACGTCACTTAAAGGCACGGGTGCTACACATGTGGGCGTATGTGACAACCATTCTGGCAGAAAGACTCTTGCGTATAAGGTTCTTTGCCAAGGTTATTATTGGCCAACAATCCAAAAATTCCCTATAAGGATAGCTCGGAAGTGTGATAATTGTCAGAAACATGGAACCCACATCCGAGCTCCATCGGAGAATCTCTCTCCGATCCAAAGCCCATGGCCTTTTGCTCAGTGGGAGGTGGATCTGATAGGACCTCTAATGACTTGTAAAGGACAGGCCAAGTTTGTAATTTTTGTTGTCGACTACTTCACCAAGTGGGCAGAGGCCGAACCGTTAGCATAGATTACTGAGCAGAAGACCACGCGCTTCATCTGGTAGTCAATTGTTTGCAGTTTCGGTGTCTCATATGCCATTATCTCTGACAATGACAAATAATTTGACAATGCTGGGTTCCAGTCATTTTGTGAAGACCTTGGTATTCGACATTTTTTCTCTACTCCAGCCCATCCTCAAGCCAACAGTCAGGTGGAAGTCGTGAATAAGATTATCAAGCACACATATAAGGCCAGGCTTGAGGAAAAGAAAGGAATGTGGATTGAGGATATGTCGTAAGTCCTCTGTTCATACCACACCACCTCCCGAACAGCCACAAGAGAAACACCACTCTCCCAAGCTTTCGAGATAGAGGTCGTCAAACCAGTGGAGCTCGAAATACCGATCTTGAGGACCTCTTATTTTAGTGAAGCCAGGAACATGGAGGCTCAGCATACCGACCTGGATCTACTCAAAGAAAGAAGAGAACAAGCACAGCTCAAGCTAACGGCATACCAGCAGATGATCTCAAAGTACTACAACGCCACGGTGAAGCATACAAGCTTCAAAGTTGGTGACTTAGTGCTAAGGAAGGTTATGCTGAACACACATGAGCCTGGAGCAGGCGCCCTCGGTCCCAACTGGGAAGGGCCCTACAAGATCACTGCAGTTGTCACGCCCTGGGTTGCACAGCGTGCCCCCTACCCAGACGCGGGCGCACTCCCACCGCAGCCGGAGCGAACGCGAGCCATTATGGATCCCATAATATTGTCTGGGTACTCAAGTTGCGAAACTAACCTTATGAGGAAGAGGTTGCGAGTTCGAACTTGGGGGAGGCCCTCCTTGTGCTGTGGATTGTACCGGGGGATAAATGATCTAGGTGACCGGCGTCCTTGTGTGGCGTGGCTGGCCGAGATGGGACAATATTATGGGATCCATAATGGCTGGTGTTCGCCACATGGCTGAGGTCGTGGTGGTGCGCCCGCGTTCGCGGCTGCGGCCGGGGCGTGACAAAAAGGCCTTATGTATACATAAGGCCTTTTTGTCAGGCCCTGGGTTGCACAGCGTGCCCCTTACCCAAACGCGGGCGCACTCCCACCGCAGCGGGAGCGAACGCCTAGCCATTATTGATCCCATAATATTGTCACATCTCGGCCAGCCACGCCACACAAGGACGCCGGTCACCGAGATCATTGAACCAATGGCTCAATCGAGCCATTGTGCAGGGGGATAAATGATCTCGGTGACCGGTGTCCTTGTGTGGCGTGGCTGGCCGAGATGTGACAATATTATGGGATCCATAATGGCTAGGCGTTCGCTCCCGCTGCGGTGGGAGTGCGCCCGCGTCTAGGTAGGTGGCACGCTGTGCAACCCAGGGCGTGACAGCAGTACTTCTCACGGGGATGTACGAGCTCAAAGATATGTCAGGTTGAAGAATTCCTAAGCCTTGGAATGCAGAACACCTCAAGAAGTACTACCAGTAGGCATTAGCAGTAATAGTAGCAGCTCAGTAGTTATTGTACTACTCCAAGTTTGCACAAAAAGAAAACATTTGAACTTCGGGCATTGACCTGAATGTTCGGGCAGTAAATGTCACACTCCACTCGGACGTGCCTAAACAGGCGGAACACTCACAGGCAGGACGCGAATGCATTATAACAATAACCGAGTGCGCAGGAACACAATTGAGTACAAATCTGATTATATTAATTTCATAATGTATTTTTGTACAGAATATGATTGAGGGAACATCCTCCCAAAATCTCTTTTTAATTAACAAGGGTTACAAAATGTGGGCCCAAAAACCTCCCCCAAGTCCACCTAAACTCATGTGAAAAATTGGATAACAATAGGGTGAGCTATTGCCCAGTGGGTAAAATAGTTCGTGAATATAACAATTAATAAAGGAAACTTCATAATCAAATATCACATAAACACAACAAACATCATAAACAGTACAACATGTATGTATGCATGACACCGTCTCGTAATGGTTCCATGATTGTACGACACCCTTAGTTCACGTACCTATGTCCATCATCAGGTAAGCTCGGGATCTCATTGTACTTCCCTCGTTAAGGTCGCCACCCTGGATTCACATACAGATGTCCATTCCCAGGTAAACCCGGGTTCTCATTGTACGTCATCTCCAGGGGAATATCAAGAATAGTGAGCATTGCTTCTAACTATTTTGTGAATCATAAACCACTTATGTTCCTAGGTGGTGCTTATGTATGATGCCAATGCATGAGCATGTCCGGTCTTTACCAACATTAGACAGGATTTGACAGCATCTGGTGATTCTTATCAGGTCAGTATCACCACGTGTAAAGTTAGAATGTTCAATATTATTTGTACAAGTTGATAACTTTCAAATAAGATCAACCAAATCGCTCTCCAGTTAAAATGTGGGACACGAGGTCCACTTAAATACCAATCGTTTGGAGCAGCACGCTGCCTCCCGTTCACTATTTAAAGTTACTGAGGACAAGACTAAGTCTGGTTGAGTCAGATTGACCACTTATCCGGCATAGTAACAATGAAATACATGAACTCCAAATGTACAGGCATAAGTATGACAGATATGAACATTATACGCAATAATGCGGTGTAAATGAATAGTAGACATAATGATAAATGAATGTAAACTTTAATAAAAGTTATAAGACACGCAAACCTATGTTTCATTCCCCACCTTCAGATAAAAACTCCTTCTTGAACTGGCGCTTTCTCTCGAGTAGAACAGCGTTGCATCGCAAAGAGAGTCTTTTAGAGAGAGTCTCAAAAAAGTGAAAAGAGAAATCGCAAAGAGAGTGATTTCGTGTGAAAATAACAAAAAAGGGGGGCTCCTTATATAGGAAAAGGAACGCCCGAAGTTCAATTTTTTTTTTGTGCAAACGTGAGGTATTACAGTTATGTTCTAGTATTTTCTGAGGCGTTGGTTACCTCTAGTTTTATATTTGATTTCTACAAGTGTTTGTTCGAGATTTTTTTTATAATAAGCAAGAAGTTTTGTTCTACAAATCTACGTCTATGATCTACAATAAAAAGTGTCTTAGGACTACCGACCAAATCTAAAGCCACCGAGAATAAGGGTCCCTGCCTAGAATGCCTTGGGGTACTGCTCCAGAGGGGCAGATACTACCGAGAAGATAGGTCATTGACCCTTAAAGTGCCTTGGAGTGGCAATCAAACCGCTACCGAGAAGAGAACCTAAAGGTTTAGAACGCAGTGAGTGGAGGAATATTATCTATCGACCTCATGACCCCACGAACACTTAGAGAAAACTAAGTACAAACTAAGAGTGCAAGAAAATTAGGTCTGAACAAAAACAGATATTTCATTAAGATTGAAGCAGAATACAAGGAGGAACAAAGAAGATAAAATCGTCAAGGCACGCAGGCCATCACAAAAGACATAGCCGAGACTAAAGAAATCCCCTACGACTCCAGACCGGTAGAGTGGTGTAGGATCTCAGTCAGGCTGACTAGCTCATTGTCGTCACCTACTAAGCGCGTTTCCTCTTCAGAGTCAACAGTCTAAAGTTGCTCAGAAGATGTCCCTGGAGCCGCAAATGTAGCAAAAGTCTGCAGTTCCTCGGACGATGTCGCTGGAGCCGCAGGTGTAGCACCCTGGTTGGCAGGAATGTCTTCAGTCCCGGCCTCTTCCTCTACTTCTCCGTCTCCGGTATCAGCTGACCTAGCCCATTTTTCAAAGCCTTTCCAGTCTACTGAATCACCAAAGAACTCTTCCAAGTCTGCTCAGTACAAAGTCACAGCTTCGACGCAAGCCTCATTCACTCGGGATTTGCAGACTTCTTCAACCTTGGCCTCAACAGTGGCTCGAAACTGAGCTCGGTACCTAGTAAGCTTATCCTGGATTGATTCCACCTCAATCTCTTTAAGCTTTAGCTGCTCCCTCAATTTCTTCAGCTCAGCATCCTGAGCCACAATCTTGGATTCCCAGATTACCGAGGTTATCTGGACATCCTTCACCTCCTCCTGAAACTTGACATATGACTTTTGATGCGGTGGAGGTTGTACACAGTCTGAGCAGAAACCTACAAAGCCAAAAAGAACCAAGTCAGAGCCGATAGAGAAAGATCACATATGCAACAGAGTGGATTAATAAACGAACTCACCTCCACAGACTTCATAAAGGCATCAGCCATGCTTTCAAACATGTCCTCGTCTTTCATCGTGATTGAGAAGGCACTGGGGACACCTACCTGATAGTTGTCTATGTTCAAGCTGATATCCCCAATCTTAGTTGTAAGCCGCTCGGCTTCCTCGAACCGCGCCTTCTTGGCAGCCCCCTGGTCTGTAGAAGCATGAGACTTTGACTTGGATCCTACCGACCTCTTTTCTCATGCAAGTGAGCCCACCTACTTGGAGGAAGCTACCGAAGTTTTTTCCTTGGAAGCCAGAGTCATCTTCGAGGAGGTACTCGAAGATCTCACTGCCGATCCCTGGGCGGCAGCTGCTCATTCAACAACGATGTTCCTTAGCATGGTCGGGTCGACAGCATACCGCCCAGCAACAGCTCTTTTGGGGGCCATTTCTTCTGGCTCTTCCTTCTTCTTCTTTTCTTTGAGGTCAGTAGAGCCGGGAACAGAAAAACCTACATCACAAACACAACATTTCAGCTTGGAACTTTTAAAATTGATCGGTACGAAAGATCAAAACGTTCCAAGGTAAACTTACATCCTAAGAAGGCTTTCTTCTCTTTGATAATATCAGCTCGGTATAGCCTCTAAAGAGTAAGAATTATTGTGTACCGCCGATCCACAAAGGAGAGCTGGTAGATTTCTTCGATGCGGGAGAAGTCAAATCCTTCTTCCCTGCTCGGTTTATACCAAGTACCTGTCAAGAAAAACGAAAAACATGAGTCTCCACCGAGTAAGAATAAGATGAGAAATAAAGATAAGGGATGGAGGGAAGCTCGGTACCTAGTTTCCCAAAAGTGGTCGGTATGCCAGCTTTTTCCGCCCACTCCTCTGAAGCAAAAAACCATTTGTCTTTCCATGATTTATTGGAAGTTGGGTTCTCAGTGATCAGTGATTGGCTTTCGTCGGCACCCTAATGAGCAGATGCATAGTACCACCCACTACATATTGGGTGGGACTTTAGTCGGTATGCGAGGGCGAAGTCCTGAAAATAAAACTCTGGCCACCCTTTCTCCTTCCAAAGCACAAGATAGCTCAGAATTGCCCTCCACACATTGGGGTTGAGCTGAGCAGGGGAAACCTTAATATGACTAAGCAGGCAACATAGGGCCAAGTGGGGGGCAGGGTTAACCCATCCACAAATAGGTTGGTGTACATAGAAACGTCTCCTTTCTTAGGGTGGCTAGCTTGGTCCCAAGGAGCAGGTGCCCTCAACCTTATACGGTTGGGTATACCAACCTCCCTCCGCAACTGAGTAAGATGGTGCTTCGTTATTTTGGAAGGGATACGGTCTACAGAATAGAATATTTGACCTACGCTGGCGTCTTCGGGCTCAGAGGATACGTGAGCACAACCCGATGTGCTAGGCTCAGTAGTACCAAGCCTATTTTGTGACCTATCAACAAAGAGGGGCGCCACGTTAAGCACCTCCTCATCCTGCTCGGTAGCCTCAGAGTCCTCGGAGGAGGATAGAACTACGGTATCCCCTCAAACTTGAGGGTCAGCCCTAACTTCCTCTTTTCCTTTCGGAAAGAGGTCCTCGTAAGAGACTTCCATAGAGGAAGAAAAAGAAACTCTTTGGTCGATAGGTGGATCTACACTAGAGGAAGCCATCTAAATAACCTAAGAACCGTACTTACAGACTACCTAGCAAAAAGACAAAAGCAAAATGCTTGGAATAAAGAGTTACAGCGCAAGAATGGAAGACTAGAAAAGTCAAGCAAGTGATTACCGATCTCTTGGAGTACAGTTGATGAATGGAGAGCAAATGACCAGTTCTCTATTTATAGGCGAACGACTTGTAAGGTGTAATGATGAGTACGAATCTCGAGACAGAATCAACGGTCAACAGTTAAATGACGCGCAAGGACAGTTGAGTTGTCTGGCGACATTCGTCAGCGCAGTTTTCGGAGCACAACTGTCATGAGCATTAAATACATCGGTACCTAACGCTTCAACTAACCTCCAAGCAATTAGTCTTGCTCAGAGCTTAGGCGGTAATTGTTGGACCATATACCGATCACAAGACACGTCAGTCATGTTAGTCTTGCCAATTACAATTACATACATAAACTCATTCATTTAGAATAAATTACATAAATACATACATAAAGAAAAAAAGATATTATCCAATTACATACATAAACTCATTCATTTAGAATAAATTAACACATATTTAAGATAAATTAAATAAATAATATTTTTAATTTGTATGTTTTATTTAATTATTTAACTAAAATTTATATTTTATTGTAACTAATCTAAATGGCACGAATTGTCACCCTTAGTATACTCGAGCATTGAGCATTGGTTTCTTAATCACTAAAATCTATGGGAGTTAATGGCATTTAATTGTTTAAAAGTTCAATCTAAACACCCTCAATAATTGAAATCTATAAGATCTCATGGTGTTTAAGTGTTTATTTTGAGATGTAGTAGTCGTGAATGCCTATTGTGTGTACTATTTTATATTGAAAAAAAGAAATCCAACAGAAATTTAAAATCATTTTTTTTAATTGGAAAGAAAAATGCTAAAGTCACATCCATAATATACATTTTCATGGTTGCCTCGAATCATGTATTAACACATGATTTGAGACAATCCAATGATATATAAGGTGATGTAATTTATACATTTATACTTTGAATGTCAATGTAACATTACTCAATTGAAAAATAGCAAAAGATAATAAGATATGAAAATGTTGAACAAGAGCTAAATTGTTCAAGAGATGTATTGAAATTAATTGAGACGTGATTTTGAAGATTGTTTTTATATAAATGTGTATGCATATAAGTATACGAAGTTGTTTTCTATGTATGAAGCTGTTTTGATTTTTTGGTTCAACTCAGTTTACGAGATTATGTATGTAGTATATATTTATGTTTCTTTTTTAAAAAGTTTGTTTAGATACGTATATATTATATATAATTAGGACTCCAGCTTCAACTTAAAATCAGAAACATTTTTTTTGAAAATTTGGGTTGGTTTATCATGTATGGGTTGAACTGGAATGAATTTATTTATTTATTTTTGGTTAATACAGATGGATTTTATTAGAATTAGATAATTCACTCTCGATGCAAAGCGAGCGGGTTAAAATCAATTAATTCACTCTCGATACAATCATTAGGGGCATTTGCATGTTGAAATGCGAGTTTACTTTTGTGCAGCAGAGTTTGCAACCATTTGTGTTTTTTTTTTTAATTTGTCTGAAAATAAAAATAAATTTAAAAATGACATATAATTGCAAAAAAAATATTAATAACAAATTTTATAGTTTAGAAACCAAGATTTTAAAAAAAAAATTAGATTAAATGATTTGAAGAAATATATTTTTTGAAAACATATTTTAGAAAAAAATATATATATATTTCTTGAAAAGTAATAAATAAACCTATTCGAAACTTCAAAAAAAATATATGAATTAAAAAGGAATTAGACGACATTTAAGCCCACGGGGCCGACTTATTCTAAATATGAGAAAGTATGAACATAATAAGGACATGAGTAAGCCTTTTATAAAATTATACATAATATAATTTTAAACTTAACCTTTAAATACAGACTTAACTTTTGATATATAAAAACAGAATAAAAAAAAATAGATTTATGTAACCGACTTATGTAGTTTAAAGAAAAGTTTAGTTAAGTCGAGTAAAATCTTAAACTTAACTTATATATATATATATATATATAAAATCAACATAAACAAATATAATTTTGAATATATATTCTAAAATAAATAAATTGAAATAAAATAAATATAATTTTAAATATATTTATGTGTCATAAATAGACTGAAATAAGATTATATGCTAAGCCATCATATTTTATTTTGTTTTTAAAATCATATTTTGTTGAGTACCAAAAAATATTATATTTTGTTAGAATATACGAAAGTATTGTAACTTTTTTTTATTATATGATTTATTTAGAACAATATTATCCGTTAGGTTAATAATTTTTAAGTACTTTCATGTTTATGTGATGATATAATATATCAAATGAATGAAAATGAGAGCATCATATTTTTATTATGTTTGCACTTTCACTTCTCTAGCATCATACTTAAAATTATGAGAAATGTTGAATGTGCACTGGGCCCAATACTTTTCTCACCACCAAAGCCCAGTGTCTCTTGGATTTTAACAATATTGTATGTATTGTACAAGATCCCAAACATTCAAAGAATGTTAGGCTCCAGCATTGAAATGAGCATTAGAACACAACGTATGTGTAGCACGACTCTAAGAATTTTGATATATTTTCAAATTGGTTTCTAATTTGTTTATACTAAGTTTATGTGTTACAGATTCACATTATAATTCAATTTCCTTTAGTTGATGACCATAATGCTCGTTTGTGGGAAACTCTTGTTCAATTTATTTTGAATTTTAAGCAGTTGTCTTTCATTCTTTGTTTTTTATAGGAATTATTTGTTCTTAATACACTTTTGATATATAAGTCTCATTTTAGATCTTGAAGGTATTGTCTATGTCATGGACTGCTCTTAAAAAGGGGCCTTTTTTTCCATAAGTCAGTGCGGCGTTGTATGTGCATCCACATCCACATATAACAAGCCTAACATCCCATCATGCTATATCGCCAATTAAGAGTACAATTATAAACTAAGAATCATACACAACAGAATCTAAAGTATTTAACAACATGGTACCATAATTAAGATTGAGTTCAATGTTACGGTCTTATGG
The DNA here is from genome assembly GCA_035771175.1 of Paratinospora sagittata. Lineage (NCBI taxonomy): Eukaryota > Viridiplantae > Streptophyta > Magnoliopsida > Ranunculales > Menispermaceae > Paratinospora > Paratinospora sagittata. The sequence continues at coordinate 32,518,866 of CM069608.1, read as the reverse complement.
TGGCGAGGAAAAAGGTAATATCACGACACCATAGTTGCCAAAAAAATCAAAAGGTATCTATACCCAAAAAGAGAACTCAAATTGCTACACACTACTCCTCATGCGACAGATCAACGTAGTCAATTGAGGCAACTGGCACCTCCTCACCCTGATAGTCATAGTAAAGGTCGTCCAATGCCTCCGTCTCAAGCAGCTGACCCTCAACCTCCTGACTCTTTGTCACGAAGTCTAAAAAATGATAATATGAAAAGGAAGGTGAGCCTAAATATACGTGGTTCGCAAGTAACTACCACTTCTAAAACCCACCTACTGGGGATAGGAGGGGAAAATTGCGGGTTTGGTGAAGTATTCCTTCTTAAATTGTATTTCTACTTTTAATTCTTGAAAGATGATTGATAAGTTGATTTTAGTGTAGGTGTTTAGATGGTTTTCAGTGTGATATGTTAGTAGATTATGGTGTTTATATAGTTTATATACTTAGGTTTTGTGTTATTTCATAGATATCAAAGTGGAAATGAAGTGGTGGAGCAAAGGAGCAAAAGACAAGAGAAAGAAGAAAAAGAATGCCAGAAACAGTGGGTGGGCACCGCGGCTAAGTTTAAATTACATAGATCTACATTAGGCTCACAAGTGACTAAGTTTCGTGACTATGTGCTCAATAAGTGTGAACAATCTCAAGTAAAGCATAACTAATGGTTAAATCAAGCACACAGACAAAAGAAAAACAGCTTTCATCATTCTCCTAAAGACAATCTTAACTCAATCATGAACAAGTATTCCACCAAGTTTTTGTCTTAACTCAATACATGATATTCCATCAAGTATTCTGAGACCTGTTATTGAAGCTAATACCTTCGAAATCAAGCTGACAACTATTCAGATGCTTCAAACCTATGTGACATTTGGAGGCACGCCCATTGAAGATCCTGCTGAGTATATCAAGAAATTTTTGGAGATATGTGATACATTCAAGCAAGCTGGAGAATCTGCTGATGCAATTCGACTTCGGTTTTTTCCGTCTCACTCAGAGATAAAGCAAAAAGCTGGTTGGATTCTCTTCCAGTCAGTTTTATCACTACTTGGGACATGTTGGCTCAGAAGTTCTTGGTAAAGTTCTTTCCACTGGGTAAAACTGCAAAGCTGTGGAACGACATCACTCAGTTCACACAGCATGACTTAGAATCTCTCTATGATGCATGGGAGAGGTATAAAGGACTGATCCGAAAATGTCCTCATCAAGGGATACGGAGGTGGCTGCAAGTGCAAACTTTTTACAATGGTTTATTGGCACCTCTAAGGACAACCATTGATGTTGCAACGGGTGGAGCTATTATGGACAAAACTATTGATGAAGCATTCAATTTTCTTGAAGACATGGCTTCCAATAATTATGAATGGCCCATAGAACAAAATTTGCCAAGGAAAGTTGTTGGTGTATATGAAGTTGATGCACTTATTGCATTATCGGCTCAAGTTGCGGCTCTTTCTAAGAAGTTTGATACATTGGGGGTTAATGTTGTTCACAACCCTCAAGTAACTTGTGATCTGTGGGAGTAATCATTCCAGTAATCAGTGTTCTCTTAACACTAAGTCAGTGCAGTATGTGAGCAATTACAACAGGTAGCAGAATCAACAGACCTACTTCAATTCGGGATGGAGAAATCACCCTAATCTGTCATGGAGTAATAACCAAGGCCAATCTTCAGCTGAAAGGCCTATGTTTCCACCTGGTATACCGCCGCAAGCTCAATCCCAAGAGAAGTCATCACTCGAAGAAATTTCAAAGTCAAGTTACCTCAATTCAAAATCTAGAGATGCAAGTTGGCCAACTAGCCAATGACATTAACAATAGGCCTCAAGGGAGATTGCCTAGTGACATTGAAATTAATCCAAGAAGAGATACTAAAGAGCAATGTCAAGCTGTGACTTTGAGGAGTGGTAGGGAGTTGCCTGAGGTGATCCAGAAGCCTAATGACTCAGTTGAGCTTACTTCAGAGAACAAAGATAAAGAAAAAGTAACAGAGGAAGAGGGGCAGCAAAATATTCAAAAGAGTACACTACCTTACAAACACTTACCACCTTTTCCTCAGCGTTTATAGAAGCAAAAGTTGGATAAGCAATTTTCCAAATTTTTAGAGGTGTTTAAAAAGCTCCATATTAATATTCCATTTGCTGATGTATTGGAGCATATGCGGAGTTATGTCAAGTTTATGAAGGAGATCTTATCTAACAAAAGGAAGTTAGAGGAATTTGAAATAGTGGCTTTAACAGAAGAGTGTAGTGCCATCCTTCAGAAGAAACTGCCACCATCGCTGAAGGATCCTGAGACCTTCACTATTCTATGCACCATAGGCAGTCATTTTTTTGGGAAAGCTCTGTGTGATCTGGGGGCCAACATTAACTTGATGTCGTTGTCTATATATCAGAAGTTGGGTTTGGGGGAGGCAAAGCCCACTACTGTCACCTTGCAACTTGCAGATAGGTCACTTACTTATCCATGGCTTGTGATAGAAGATGTCTTGGTCAAGGTTGACAAGTTTATCTTCCCAGCTGATTTTATTGTTCTAGACATGGAAGAGGATAAAGAGATTCCAATTATATTAGGAAAGCCATTTTTAGCTACTAGAAGGACTCTTATAGATGTGTAGAAAGGAGAGCTGACTATGAGAGTTCAAGATCATGAAGTTACCTTCAATGTTTTCAAGGCTATGAAGTTTCCTAAGGAATCTTATGAATGCCACAGAGTTGATGTGATTGATGCCATTATTGATAAAATCGTTAAGGAGTGTGTGACTATAGATCCTCTTGAAGATTCACTGATTAACACCTTGGCTATGAAGAGGCATGACTCTTGTGAATATGTGGAAATGCTTGATGCCACTCCTCGATTTTATAGATCCAAGCAATTTGAACAGTTAGAACTCCCATCTCACATGAGTTCTGGAGCAAAGTCATCTATTGAATAACCACTAGCACTGGAACTCAAACCACTTCCCAATCACTCGAGATATGCTTATTTAGGTGAGGCGTCTACCGTGCCTGTAATAATTGCACCTCCACTTGATGATGACCAAGAAAAAAAGCTACTTAGAGTGTTGAGAGAGTACAAACTAGGTTTGGGTGGTTTATAACTGACATAAAAGGGATTAGTCCTTCTATTTTGCATGCACAAGATTCTATTGGAAGATGAATTCAAATTCGATTATGAAAGAAGTGGTGAAGAAGGAGATTATTAAGTGGTTGGATGCAGGGATCATCTACCCAATCTCTGATTGCTCATAGGTTAGTCCAGTTCAGTGTGTTCCAAAGAAAGGAGGTATGACAGTGGTAGCCAATGAAAATAATGAGTTGATTCCTACTAGAACGGTGACCGGATGGAGAGCGTGCATGGATTATGGGAAGCTCAATAAAGCCACTAGAAAAGATCACTTCCCTCTACCATTTATTGATCAGATGCTTGACAGATTGGCGAGCATTCCTTTTATTATTTTTTGGATGGGTACTCTGGATACAATCAAATTGCTATTGCCCTTGAAGATCAAAAGAAGACCACTTTCACTTGTCCCTACGGAACGTTTGCTTTTAGGAGGATGCCATTTGGATTGTGCAATGCTCCAACTACTTTTCAGAGGTGTATGATGGCTATCTTTTTAGATATGGTGGAGCATTTTATTGAAGTGTTCATGGATGATTTTTCGATTTTAGGTGATTCCTTTGATTCATGTCTTCAAAATTTGGCCAAAGTACTTCGAAGATGTGTGGAAACCAATCTAGTGTTGAATTGGGAGAAGTGGCACTTTATGGTCCAATAGGGTATTGTCCTAATTCTAAGTGGCACTTTATGGTCCAATAGGGTATTGTCCTAGTTCACTTAGTCTCTGCTAAAAGAATTGAAGTTGATAGGACCAAAATAGCTACAATTGAAAAGCTTCCTCCTCCAAATCCAGTAAAAGGGTTTCGAAGTTTCTTTGGCCATGCGAGTTTCTATAGAAGATTCATTAAGGACTTCTACAAAATTTCTAAGCCCCTCTGCAATTTGCTAGAAAAAGATGTGGTGTTTGACTTTGATGATGCATGTCATGAAGCTTATAAAATTTTACAACAAAGACTTATATCAGCACCAATTATAGTGGCACCGGATTGGGAACTTCTTTTTGAACTCATGTGTGATGCAAGTGATTTTGCGGTTGGAGCAGTTTTGGGTCAACGCAAGGAAAAGATTTTTCACACCATTTACTATGCTAGCAAGACCTTGAAAAAGAATTATTAGCAATGGTATTTGCTTTTGATAAGTTTCGCTCTTACCGCATTGGCACCAAAGTGATAGTGTACACAGACCACTTAGCCATCAAGTACTTAATTGCAAAAAAAGGATGTCAAGCCAAGGTTAATTAGATGGGTACTCTTGTTGCAAGAATTTGACTTAGAAATCTGTGATAGAAAGGGATCAAAAAATCAAGTTGCAGATCATTTATCCATATTAGAAAATGGTGACCAAGATGGAGGGATGTCCTTGATTAATGAATCATTTCCAGATGAGCAACTTTTTGCTCTTTAACAAAACAATATTCCATGGTATGTCGATTATGTCAATTACTTGGCAAGTGATGTTCTACGCCCAGATCTTACATACCAACAAAAGAAAAGATTTCTACATGATGTGCGATATTATATTTGGGACGAGCCATTTTTGTTTAAGCAATGTACAGATCAAATTTTGAGAAGGTGTGTACCAAGGGAAGAAGTTTCAGATATACTTCATCATTGCCATTCTTCGGATTATGAGGGACACTTTGGAGGTGATAGAACGGCTGCAAAAGTTCTACAATCCAGATTTTATTGGCCAACACCCTTTAAGGATGCTCATTCATTCGCTTTCAAGTGTGATCGGTGCCAGAGAACAGGAAATATATCACGCCGTCATGAGATGCCCCTAAACAATATTTTGGAAGTTGAGATTTTTTATGTTTGGGGCATTGACTTCATGGGGCCTTTCATTCCTTCCTTTAATAACTTATATAACTTGGTAGCAGTCGATTATGTTTCTAAGTGGGTGGAAGCAGTGGCTTTGCCTACTAATAACTCGAGAGCAGTAGTGAACTTTTTGAAGAAAAATATTTTCACTCATTTTGGAACTCCGCGAGCAATAATCAGTGACAGAGGCACACATTTCTATAACAAGTCTTGTGAAGCTCTTCTTGCTAAATACGAAGTTACTCATAAGATGGCTACTGCATATCATCCACAAACGAGTGGACAAGCCGAGGTATCTAACCTGTAAATTAAAAGAATCCTTGAGAAGACGATAAATCCCACCCGAAAGGATTGGTCTAAGAATATAGAAGATGTTTTATGGGCGTATCAGACTGCTTTCAAGACCCCGATCGGAATGTCTCCATATCGTTTACTCTTTGAGAAAGCATGTAATCTTCCAGTGGAACTTGAGCATAACGCGAATTTGACTATCAAGAAGCTCAATTTCGACTCACACGTTGTGGGTGAGAAGCGGTTGTTACAACTGAATGAGATGGATGAGTTCCGCCTTCAAGCCTATGAAAATGTTAAATTGTATAAGGAAAAGACCAAGCAGTGGCATGATAAAAAGATTATAGAGTTTCGTTTTGAGCCGGGACAATATGTGTTACTTTATAACTCTCGATTGAAGTTGTTTTCGGGCAAGCTCAAATCTCGATGGTCAGGGTCGTTTCGTGTCATCAGAGCATTACCACATGGTGCGATCGAAATTACAGAGAACAAGTCTTCTTGTACATTCATGGTGAACGGGCAAAGACTTAAGCACTACTGGGGAGGACTGATTGATCGATATAAATCCTCCATCACCTTAGCTGACGCTAAATGAGTGCAGTGGTAGTCAAGCCGATGACTATAAATCAGGCGCTTGTTAGGAGGCAACCCAATTCCTCAGTCTTTTCATTTGTTTTAGTCCGTAGTTTTGTTTTATTTTATTTTAACAATTCTATGACTTTTGATTTAATTGTTCTTTTGATCTGTCATAGGTTGCCAATCCTGTTTGGGGGAGGGTGCGCGACTTGGTGCGTTGTCGGAGCCAGTAGCAGAGGAGAGCATATCCAGTATATTTTTATTTATTTTCTTAGTGAATGAGAGAATGTGCAAAAACCAGTTCTCTCCATATCTCCCCATTTTTCTTGCACCGTTATCTCCCATTTTTTCCCTTTTCATCACCAATTCTTTCTCTTGGCAACGTTTGGGTGTTTCCAAGGCCATCTTTGCATGCCCTGGCTTATTTCGTGGCGACTCCATTGGCAAGGTTTGAGTAGTTTCTTCTCAAGTTTTTCGTCTCTTTCATTTGAACTTCTAGATTCTTACTATTTTTGGAGTCTATTTACATATATTTGTCGTTGAAAAATTGTGATTTGGTAGAATGCTTGTGCGATTTGTGGCAATTGTGTGGTGTTTGCTCTTTGTGCTTTATGGCTCCGAAAAGAAGTCATTCTTCTTCATTTGATAACACTAAGTTTGTCTCTAAAGCGGCTTCGGATCGATATACTGATGGTCTCACCAAGAAAGTTCTTATTCCAGATAGGGGTTTTGGCCTACTTGAGACCCTCGATGAGGAATTTGAGGACAACATTCAAACTAGGGGAAGGTAAAAATTTTGTGAACATCCCAAAGCAGGGATTGTTCCTTTAATTCGGGAATTCTACGCTAATGCTTGGGAACATGTAGATGGGAGCGTCTCTGTGCGAGGAAAAATGGTCAACTTTGATAGGCACACAATCAATAGTTATTATGGGTTAAGGGATTATAATACTATAGAAACCATCACTAGTACAAAAGTAATCACAGAGACTTTATGTCCACAAGGCACTGAGTGGAAAGTAGCTGGTACTGCCTACAAATCTTTTCCTGTTACTACTGTGGATAAAGTTAGTAAAGTGTGGTTACATTTTATCAAAACAAAAATGATGCCCTCGACCAATAATTCTGAAGTCACTACAGAGAGAGCACTCATTCTTTATGCAATTTTCTCTCAATCGATGTGGGTCAAGTATTATACGATCAAATCTGTTATAGTGCTCGATCTACAGGGGTGAGCTTGTACTTTCCATCCTTAATTATTGCCTTGTGTATTCAAGTCGATGTTCCTTGTGGGCAAGCAAAGGAACTTATCTTTCCAACTGCTATAATAGATGCTAAGTATATTTGGCATATTAGACATAGGGGTCAAAGTACTAAGGGAGCTAGTTCATCTCGTCCTAAGAGCTCCAAAAGTAAAAAATTGAGCATGTCGGACAAACTTGATCAATTACAGCAGAATTTCTTACACCGCCAATCTTGGTGTCTTCCAAGGGATGCTTATTTCCAGCAGCAAGCTCATGCTCAGGTCGAATATCAAGCACAATGCAATCAGAGTATGGATCAAATGATGTGAATGTTTGCTACTCAGTTGGGATTTAATACATCTGGGTACCCACAATTACTGCCTTACCCCTCACAAGGGTTCACTCAGAATCGCCGCAACCCAAGACTGGTGATGCCACGACTAATGAGGAGGAAGAGGAGGAGTGACTTGGGGAGTTTTCTCAACCCTTCTTTTATTTGCTTTGTTAGGAGTAATATGGTTTTTTTTTAGTATGATTTTTTTTTTAGGTTGAGTCAGTTTAACTTTTTGTCTTAATTTTTTGTCAAGTTAGATATTTTTGCTTTAAATTACCTAAGTAGTTTATTGTTCCTAAGAGTCGATGTCAAAATAATGTTTGTGTTGGTTTGGTTTGAATTAGCAAAAGGCCAATGATAAGACTATGATTGAGTTAAGATTGTCTCTAGGAGATTGATGAAAGCTGTTTTTTTTTTGTCTTTGTGCTTGACTTAACCATTAGCTATACTTTACTTAAGATTGTTCACACTTATTGAGCACATAGTCACGAAACTTAGTCACTTGTGAGCTTAATGTAGATCTATGCAATTTAAGGTTTTTTTTTTTTTTCAATGAGATCTTAGTGAGTTCTAGAACTTGTTTGAATACCACTCGAGGCGAAATCCTAGGCTTCATATCATTAAGAAGAGGATTTAGGCCATTGTTGGATTGTTTGAGCCATTAAGCTCGCCTATTGTTAATACAGCCACTAGTCACCCATTTTTTAGCTTATTAACCTTTTTTTAGTTTGTCACCTATGAAGTTAGCAAAAGCCTCATTTTAAATTCAAAAATGCCTTGTTTCACCTTTACACTCTTTAAACACTTTGGCTATAGCGCTTATGGTGAAGTGTATATTTCTTTAAAGGATGAATTATGAGAATAAAAGGCGATAAAGATAAAAATGTATCTTTGGTAGAATGTTTGCTTCATATATAACAATATATATAGTGCAAAAGAAAGAATGCTACAGCTTGTATAAAAAGAAATAAGTTTGGGGGTGCAGTAGTTCTTCAAATGAAAAAAAAAAATGGAAATAATGATGAAAAGAAAGAAAAAAGAGCAAAAAATGAAGGCAAACAATGGGAGATTTACAAAATATGATGTTGGGTATATGTGCTATTTTGGGTATGGTTAATGTGATGTGTTGAAGATGAGTAAAGATGTTTAAGGGTGTTTTGAGCCTAATTCTCACTTGTGGTTATCATACCTTTCGCCCCAACCTCACATTACAAGCTTGAAAAGTCCTATTGATTTTTAGTGGTATGTTGGTCTACATTAGTGGAAAGTGGTGTGAAGAATATGAGCCTATGGAGTTCTAACTAAATTTATATTTATAGAGATCTCTTGTTATTGCATGAATCAATTCAAAACTCAAGTGGTTAGGTGTAAGTGACTATTCACACACGCACGTGAAGAATCAAAGGTGGAATATGGTGAAGGTTAAGTTGAAAATCTAGACTTCACAGTTTTCTTAGTAGCTATGTTTGTACTCGATCGTTTTGGCCAAGCTGTGAATTTGAATTAAACCAATGCTTGCATGTGTTTGTTATCTTGTTTAGTTATATCCACTATTTCTCTTTTCTTTTCTTTGCTCGGGACTAACAAAGTCTCAAGTTTGAGGGTGTTTGATAAATTGATTTTAGTGTAGGTGTTTAGATGGTTTTCAGTGTGATATGTTAATAGATTATGGTGTTTATATAGTTTATATACTTAGTTTTGTGTAATTTTGTAGGTATCAAAGTGAAAATGAAGTGGTGGAGTAAAAGAGCAAAAGAGAAGAGAAAGAAAAAGAAATGCCAGAAATAGTGGGTGGGAGCCGCGGCGCCAGATGTTGAAAAGAAAGAAGTAAGGTAGTGGCTGGGCGTCGCGACTCCCACCCTCAGCTTCGTGGAGCCATGGAATCTGAGAGGAAGGAAGATTTTTTTTTTAATAGTTGCAATTTTTGTGTATTTTGGTTTCCTTTTTGTTTTAGACTTTATAAATAGAAAGTATGGAGTTTAGAAGGGATATTCATGACAAGAAGAGGCTACTGAAGCATCGGAAAAGAGGAAAAACAACATCGAAGCAGCGTGAAGAGCTAGATCCAGATTTGGTGAAGTCGTGCTAGATTATTATTTTCCTTCCTTTATTCCTTGTATTAATTTTTCTTTCTTTCATGATGTTGAACCTAATTGTTTTTGAGTTTATAACATTAGTTATGGAGTAATTTTCTTTTTTAGGGTTTCATTTGGAACTTATATGGATCTTGGATTTCATGGATGATATTAGATTTTAATTAATTTATTTAGAGTTGTTTATTTTAATCTGTTCTTATTGCTTCTAATTACTTGATCACTAATTAGATGATTTAATGAATCTTTATGATCTTGACGAAGGGATTTTAGATTTTGATTTGATTAAAATAACACATGATCAAAAAAGGCGAAAGCTATTGAGTTCACATGAGATAGACATATACTCATGTAACATGTGTAATCATTAAGAATAGAATATTAATGAATCTTGTTTTTAAATTAAATTTCATAGAAATATAGAAATTTAATTAACCTAGATATTTCTACTTGATCATCGAAAGAGACTTGGAGATAAATTAGGTTCTTGATTAACAACTAAAAAAATAATTAATTAATTGAAAAATAAGTAGATGAATCCAAGTGAAATATAAAGGAAAATTGTAATCCTAGGTTTAAGTAATTCATTGATTAAATGGTTTAATTTTAATTGTTTTAGTTTTGAATCTGAGTTTAAATTTCATATTTGTTATTTTTATTTTTTTTTTAGATAAGATCAAATTGAATTAATATTAATAATTAATAAAAATTAGGGTAAATCTCTATGAGAATTGTACTTTTAATCATCATTATATTACTTGTCTACGATATTGTATACTTGCAATTTTACGCAACAATGATTCTAGGTATTATTTCTTTTTCTACTAGTACCTCAATTTTGGATTCTATATCCATATTATTATTATTATTATTATTATTATTATTATTATTATTATTATTATTATTATTATTATTATTCTCAATCTATGTTTGACATTGTCCTAATTAAATTCTCTAAATCTCAGGATTTATGCCAATAAGCAGGTTAATTTCTCAATATCTTACAGAGAAAATCATCATTTACCATTTACAAATTATGAAAATTAAACAAGAATTATAATTATGTATGATGTTGAAACAATAATCAAAATACCTCAATAATGCACGCCCCGTATGCCAATTTAGCACCATCAAAATAAAAATTGCAATGATAATACAAAGGAGACAAGTCAGAACATCTACGCCCATACACAGTGTGCCTCATGAATCCTCATAATATCAAGCTCACTAATCAATAACATGCCTTGGGATCCAATCTCTTAGCATTTATTTAAGTTTTCACTTTAGCCATGATGAGAACTCCGTCTCATCAATTACTTTCTTTGGACCACTAGCTATACTACTGGTTTTGCAACACCTCGGTCAGGGTATCCTATTCCTCGTATTAACCGAGCGATGAGGTTCTCGTTAGAACTCTGAATTATCTACCTCTGGATAGAGCTGACATTACTCTCGGCTTCAACTTTTCTGCATGAAGCGCTCGTAGCCACTGCGCTGGCCAAATGCACTCAACCACTCACAATTTGCTCAACATCCAAGTAGCACAACCCCTACTAGATGTACCCGTTGGGAGGGAACGGGAGCCGACTAATCCATTGATCAAACGGTTGACCCACTAATCTGCTAGTCAAACGGTATTACGACATCTGCAGATACTTTAGAAATCTAGGGTCGACTTGACCCTCGTGCCTAAGCCTATCAGGCAAACATGTATCCTAGGGTCCGATCACTCTATTCTTTTAATCATTAATCACATTTTATCATTTGAAAGTTTGATTAATGCAGCAATATGTGAGTGATCGATAAATCACAGAAAACTAGGCATAAATGCATGAATGCATATAAAGTAAAAGTAGGGTATTCTGTGGAAGTTATCTTTCTTGAAATATAATTTTTCTATATGATGCTAAAATCAAATCTCAGTAATCGATTAATTGACGACTTAATAGCTAATCATATATTGTTTATTTTCTTTAGGAAAAGTGTCAATTTATAAATCTTTCAATCATTTTCTCTTAAATGAGTCAATGTGTGATAACGGAGTCGCGTAAGCGATTTAGATAAATATTACTGACCACTGATCCATTTTCAAAGGACGTGGATCAACCGCCTTTGTCAATTAATCAATAGCCTAGGAAAACTCTCATGAATATTCACAATGAACCATCGAATTTGATTACTATTTAAAATATTGATAAAACCATATAATAACTAGGATATACTTTATTTGATATGATAGTTATTATTTTATAAAAACTTATCTCCAATATATAAAGTGGGACATGTTACATGCGTTATACATGTAACATTTTCCAACCTTAGAGTCATATAGGCAAAATAGTCATATTTTTATTTCTTTATTTGAGTTATTATCTTTGAATTTTTACAACGTAGGGTATTATAGTAATTTTTCATCATTTTGGGGGTATATATATATCTTGACTATGTTAGCACCTAAAATTAGGTATAAAGCCTAATTAAGCTTAGTTGGATAAATTAATTGGCTCATGTGTTATTGAAGTTGTACTAAGTTGGCTAATTTGACTCATAGGGTTTCAATTAAATTAAATAGGTCAAGTCAATGTAGCTTGATTGAGTTGATTAAGCCTACGGGTTAATTGAAATTAGAGTTATTTAGCCCAAATCGACCTTGTTCAAGCAAATTGGATTAAATTGACAAATTAGATTCATGGAGTTAGGTTTAGTTAGTTAAACATCTATTCAATCCAATATTAATTTATTGGTTCAATTAGATAGGGGGTTTTGATTTGTATTGTAATTAATTAAGTCTAATGATCTTTAATTAAATTAATTTTGACTTGAGGTTAAAAATGACAAAATTTATAGTTGAGCTATCTTGTCATATTTTTATGGTTTAGCAAATTTACATTTTTTTTTCTAAGTTAATATTTTAGGCCACATGAAAATAAGTTGCACTTATTTACTAATTTAATGAAGCCAAATTTTTGGAAATAGATTATCTTATTATAGCCTAAGGTTTAACCCACATTAATTTATTCATTTTCATTTTTTCTATTTAGGGCAAGTCCTCTTAAAGGTGGGTTAGTCATTTGTCTCCTTTTAGCATGAAATAGGACTCAAATTGGTCAAGTCAAACGGGATCTTGACCGGGTCAAGATTAGTCAATGGTTTTTTATTCATCAATCTTCCTCATTTAACATTGTACCAGCATGTTTTCCAACACTTTCTCCTCATTTTTCTCCCATCTTCCTTGCTCATGTCTACCACATGGATCCTCATATCCCTTTTCCAATCTTCCTTAATTTTAATTCATTAAACCCACGGATTCAATCAAACTCATTTTAATGGAGTGTTTCTCCCAACTTGGCTACTAAGCAACCTCTCTTTGTTTCTTTTTTCATGGTGGACAGGAACTGTTCCATGCTGATTTTAGCATGGATTCCACCAATGTTTTTCTTATTTCTCAAATCAAACCTCTTCTCTTATTGTCTTAATTTAAATCCCACCAACTCACAGCTCCAATGGGTTTGATTTTGAAGTAATAAAACTGAATCAAACATGGGCTATTACAACAGTTATCTTATTTTCCATTTCGACCAGCCGTGTTCCTACCCATTTTTCACCTATTTTCCCCTTCTATTTTGTTCTACTATCTTCTCATTTCTCTTCCCCATACTTTCTATTTTCGACTACCTAACCCATGGTTTCAATTTCATCCATTAAAAGGATGAGAATTTTCCCCAAACATGGGTTGAAAATCAGCATGGTGTGTCCCCTTTTTTTTTTCATGGTGAGTAGGCACTGATTCTCCATATTTTAAGCATTGATACACTAGTCTTCTTCCTCTCTTATCACCTCTAATCTTCTTACTTTAAAAATCATCAACCCACAGCCCCTATAGAGAACATTTACAAGATGAAAAACCCTCTCAAAGTGGGCTAGTTGATCTGTTTTCTTCATTTCCAACCATGACATAGCATGCATGTACGTGAGCAGATTATATATGCTCAAGCAGCAAATCTAAGCTAGACATTAGAAGAAACTAAAACAACAAGAACATAGTTAAGGAAAGGAAAGAAATCAGTAAATAAAGTTAAAGAAATAGAGGTACTTGTCTAATTCAAGAGCAACCTCTCTCTTGTTCTTGAACAAAATCAATCGCACCCCACTTTTCTCTCTTTCTTGCTTTTTTTAGTTCTCTCCTCCTCCCTTTTTTTTCTTGTTGGTCATGTTGGAGAAATGTGAAGAGAAAGACTCTTTCTTGGTCTTTTATGGCCAAAGGAGCCATTTTGAAATTCACATGTATTGGGGACTTGTACGCAATATTTTAATAAAATCTAAGGGTACATGACAATTTTTTTTTTTTTTGCTTAACACTTGTGTTCTCTTATCTCATCAAGCCATGCATTGGCTAGAAAGATGGCCAAATCAGAGACTAATATTTTTAGTCATCTGATGTGACCCACCTCAATTTACTAGTCCGACCTCGAGTTGAGTATCCGGTGATAAAATTCAATTTTTACGCTGCCAAATCGTTTGAAGTCTGATTCAAGCGCAGTCAGTTACATTGAAATCGTGACAAAGTCACGATTGATTTGGTATCAATTTCATTTCAAAATTCTTAATAATTTAAAATTTGATACTTTACTCTTTAAACGGTCTAAGAATTATCACAGAGAACCAATCGACCAAAATTGTACAACCGGTAATGTTAGAACAAATTGACATTAGGTTGAACAATAAGGGGTGATTTTAATTCACGAGTCAATAATATTGACTGAAATTGTCAATGAGGCCTACGATTTTACGTTTTCACCTTAGATATATGACAGAATATCACAGTCCATTTGTAAATGAGAAGGTTTTAGTTTTTAAATAATTCGTAATGCAGGGAAAAGTCTAAAAAGCAAGAAAATTTTGCTAGAAATCCGGTTGATTCCACAATTTTTTGGTGAGTGTTCCTATTGCTCTTTGTATTTATATTTCATACCTTTTAATGATGAATCTTAATATCTATATTTTCTACCTATTCTTACTTGACAGGAGAAGATAGACACTAAATGAAGGATAAGTATAATATTAACGATGTAGATATCAATCTTATGAAGAGCAAATATTGGCCTCTTAGATAATAAATGAGACTCATAGATAGTAAATGAGCTTCAAAGCTTATACGATACAAGTTAAGAATATACTTGCAACAAATGGCTCGGAGGCCCATCTTATGTTTTAAATAACATTTATTTTCTTATCAAAACCCGTGTAGCTCACCTGGTTGAGACGCCTCCCCCCTTTATGAGGTCAGGGGTTCAGCTCTTCCCAACTTCATATGAGGTGGATAGTTAATCTGGCCATCTGGCCCTTTATGGGTCATGTTGCGTCCTCTTTGGACCTTGATGTGAGTATTCTTTTTTTATATTAATAGTTTAAACTACCCTTGTATTAATGTAATCATCTGGAATATCTTGTACATATGCAATTCAATATAATGTAATATAAGTTGACAAAAAATAACATTTATTTTCTCTGTACAATAATTTGATCTTTAGTCACCGATGTGATCAAGAATGCTCTTGACAACCATAACAAATGGTCATTTGCAGCCTACACATCCTCGTGTCTTCCTATTCTAGCTTTCAAGATCATTAGAATCAAAATCTTACGCGACGCTAGTGTCAATGAGCAATAGAATTTGCAAGCAATTGAATTTCTATACTAATTTGCAAGCAATCCACCATCCCGCGCAGGACAGTGTGCGGAATGTCGAGGCAGGATTCCCAGCACAAGCATCCTCAACTACCCCACACCATTTATGGAATGATCGAGACCCTACAAGCCTTGGCAAAATATCACAAACATGTGGGAACCTGTAATAGTTCTACTATCCACAACTACAATCCATAACAAACTCCAAAGTGTGCAAAATGATACCATATCATATAGGTCCATCATCAACATGAGTCTAAGGCCACAAGGATGGCCATCATCATAGTGTCTAAGTACAACCATCCTCACCACTAAGTTAAACATGCAAGTTAAGTGTGAAAACTAAACATATATACCAAAATATACAAAATCATATACATGTATTATAGTCATCCATAACATATACAAACATCTCTCCTCACTCACATTCAAAAGTCCTACTGTGGCGACCCCGCACCCCGGACCACCAACCCCGCAGGGAATGGCGTGCGGAATGCCGGGGCGGGACGCTTGGCGTAGGCATCTCCGACCACTCCTCAACTCCCGTGAGGTGGTTGAGACCCTACGAGCTTTATCTCAAACAAAGACATAATATCAAAAGGTACTAAATAAAACTACCCACCGTATTAATCATCAAAGACAAGAGATAATCCATAAACATGAACCATAAATAAAATCATAATCCCTATAGTCCATTAAAATTGACATACACATGAAGTTCAAAATTGTGGGTACAAATAAAAATCGTCATATGCCCACATGGTCTATCTAACAAGTCCAAACTCACCCATACCACAATGTGGTAAGTATTATAATTACATAATCCAAAATATAATACTTCATAATTTAAAACACAGTTCAATCAAAATGCCTCTCACCTCACATAGAGGCTTTGGATTCTCTCGCAAGCAAGGCCCTCAAGATATGACTACTCATTTGCCCTTATTCAGGACAGAAGGACCTGAAAGAGGAAAATGATAGTGAGCCAACGGTGCCCAGTGAATAGAATTCAAATATGCTATCAATACTCATCAATAAATATCATGTATGCATGTCAATGTGTAGCATGATTAAAAGCTCATAACATATAGATATCAAGCATTTATAATAAGTTCGATGCAAGTAAAAGCTTATCAATTTGGATCCACATTCCACATGCATTGGGTTACTAGTGCACGTCTATTTCACCGTGTCGTTGACCCCAATCATGTTTATTTTGGGTTACTAGTGCACGTCTATTTCACCGTACCGTTGACCCCAATCATTTCCTTTCCTAAAACCCTCCTATGACAAGGTTAAGTCCCCCTATTAGCTAGATAGATGGGCCCAACCAAAGTCATAAGGTTTTCTCAAATCAATGCATCATTCAAAACATTAGAACACATTTATGCTTTCAACATACAATACATATAAGTGATATGATGACATAAAAGATATAATCATAAATAAAGTCTACTCACAACCAAGCCTCGCGAGAGTATTTAACCACACACGACCACCAAACCGAATCAACCCAATCAAGATCCTGAAACATACATCAATATCCTACCATACATCAATTTCTATGCTCAATCACATAGACATTACACATCAACCCTAAATCAGCCCACATATAAACAATAGGCCTAAATCCCATCTAATCCCATCATTCAATTCAAATCACATGACTTAGGCCTCTAATGCATAGTTCTCATTTATAAACCATTCTATTAATCAAAAATACTGATTTTCAATTCCTTAGGCATAAACATGCCCAAATTGGGTCACTTGATCACAAGTAGGCCTAACCCATGATATGGTCACAACCACCAAATCAGTAGCATAATCAACCCTAATCATGCTTAATTAAACATAAGTTGCATCAATTCAATGATTCTAGGCCAAAAGCATCAAAAGCCCTAAAATATGAAATTTTTCATACTTAGGCCATATTGCCGATTTACACTATGTCACCATGTTCAGCCATGTATATCACTGATTTTGCATCATGGGTTCATCAACAATGGCAACTAGGTCAACATAGTTGACATGCAAGCTATTTGGAAAGGTCGAAGTTCATATCCTAAATTTAGGTCTAATACAAGCAATCCTACCAATTCTTCATTTAATATTCTGTTCAGATGTATCAATCTACCAACAGAAATAAGTAATCACAAAATCAACCGTACAGATTGAATTATGTGAAGAAACAAACCTTCTGTCCAAATATCAGCCCAATCCAACGGTGGACCGAAAAGATAAGTATCTTTGATGAACAAGTCTCTAATCAGACAATTTTTCCTTTCCTGCTGCAAATACTCAAACTCAGATGACTATATCACACAAAATACTAAACGCATAAACATCTCCACTGTTAGAATACAAAAATATTAGTTATAAACTACATACCCAAATTGGATATCCATCCAACGGTAGATTGAGGAGATCTACAAGTTTGAGAGAAACGGCACGAGAAATCCAGACTTTCCGACCAGCTTTGTTTGAGAGGTTAGATCTCTCAGAAGAAACGTCAAATCAAGATCTCCACCGTTCAGAGTGCAGAAATATCAGTTGTACACTAAATACCCAAATTTTATACCCATCCACCGGTATATTAAGGAGATCTAAAAATTTGAGCGAAACGGCGCGAGAAATCCAGACTTTCCGAACAGCTTTGTTTGAGATGTTAGATCTCTTAGACGAAACCTCTAATCAAGTTCTCCACCGACCAGAATGAATAACCATAAGCTACGAACTTGCTGACAAATTTTGAGCTCAATCTGACCATATATCTCAAAGATCCAGTTCTTTGATAAAAACGTCGCAGAGATCTTCCTCCTGCAACTCCCTCCTTCTTTCTCTTCTTTTTTCCTTTCTCTCCACTCACCTCTTTCTAGCACTTCCTTGATTCCCTCCTTGATTCTCTCCTTGATTCCCTCCACTCATTCTAGCACTTCCTTGAGGGCATGGGACACTTGTCCACTTTCATGCACCAACTTTCACATGTGTTGGTCTCATACTACCCATACCAACCACATGTACTTTAACCAATCTCATGCTTCCATGTATTTTAAATGTCTAATCCATTTAATACACCAAATTTTCATTCTCATTTATCCTTTTATTCAATCAATCCTAACTCATATCAATTCATGGTTTAATGGACCCATGCATAAATAATAACATATGCATTATACTTTAATTTAACATGACCCATATACAATTTATAATACACATATTTATATACATTATCAAGCATCAACTATACAAACATTAAACAACCATCAAACAAACACCAACCATATCAAGGCAACACATAGAGTTTGGGCAAAGTGCAATTGGGTTATGGGCTAGATGAAATAATTTTCGGGGCGTCACACCTATGCTCTGCAGTGGCTAGATCCTCAACCAATAATAACTCATTTGCCTTTATCCGAAGGACTTGAAAAGGAAAATGAGAGAGTGAGTCAACTATGCCCAGTGAATAGAATTCTAATATGTCATCAGTTACTCATCGATATAAAAATCGTGTATGCATGATAATGCAATAGATGAATAAACAAAATACATATAATAACAAGCATTCATCATATAGTTTTATGCAAGGTAAATCCAATCACATTTCCTTGTTCTAGCCCATGCTCTTGTTATATAGACCTACAATTCGGTCCTCCCATGTCAGGGTATAGTTTCCACTCTAAGACCATCCATCCCAAATGATGATCCTCCCTGGTGGGGCACTACTTCACCCTACAACCTACGAGGCTCCTTTGGGCATAGAACATTTCCGGTAGAGCACCTAGCCTGGCTCTGTCACTTGCAAGGGGGTTCTCTTGGAAAAAGTGTTCCCCAACTTACGTGGTGCACTATAAGCACAAGCTTCATCTAGACAGCCAAAGCATACCAATCCACAGGGTTTTACACACCAGGCAATTCCACAATAAAACAGTTCATGTTTTCTAATGTACACATAAATTTAAGTACGATGACATAAGAGAATAACATAAAGAACAACTACTTACAACCAAGCCACGCGAGAACAACGCTACCCACACACGGAATCCAGTCAATAACAAGTCCAATCACGGTCTTGTAATAGCACATCAATTCACATACACATCATTTCATGATCAACCTTACATATCCAACACATACAACTCATGTCCAACTTCCCAACTTGGTCAATTAGGTCCATACACCATCCAACATTCTAATTCAACCATAATTCCCAATTCTCATGCCATAGGGCATCATCTATGCCCAATATCATGACCCAAGCCTAACACTTAGCCTAGGTCCCTACATGGTCATCATAGGTCAGTTTCATCATTAATCATTCTAATTAATGTAAAATTAATCACAATTCACTAAAATCCTCAATTCATGCCAAATTACAACATTTGCCCCAAAATTGGGAAAATCTCTATAATAGGAGAACATGGTCAATTTGAACTAGGAGAATCCCAAATTAACACCATAAATCATTCAAGCATGCTAACATATTCAGCATAGGTCACATGCATCAAATCTAACATGCTCTAGGCCCAATATCTAGGTAGGGGTGAGCACGGGTCGGGTTAGGGTCAGATTTGGCCCCAACCCCACCCGACCCACAAATGTCGGGTGGCATCACAACCAACCCGACATCACCCAAAAAGGAGTGACCACCCGACCCTATTTCGTACGGGTCGGGTAGTCGAGTTAACCCAACCACAATCTCTTCTTTTAAAAAAAATTAATAAATAAAACCCAAAAAAACATTTTTTTAACTCTTTTTTCAGTATTAAAATAGGCCAATTGTGATTAAAAAAAAGCCCAACTTGGCATTAAACACATTTTTACATAAAAAAAAAATATTTTTCATAAATTTATAAAATAAAGACTCAAAACCTATTTAAATAATATATAAAAGAAACATTATTATCTAGCCTTTTAGTGAATTATTGCCCATAAATCTGTAAAACAAAAATAACCTAACATGCATGACATATAATTCAAAATCAAAACCTATTTAAACCATACAAATAAGCATTCTTATGATTGGCCTTTGGTGGATTGTTGGCCACAAACCTGCAAAACAAAAAAGACTCAAAATACACATTATATCAAGTCATAATTATAAGCAAAGTTCCTAATAATTTATCATCATTACAAGTTCTACATTAAATAAAACCAAGGACTCAAAATAAATCATGAAACACATATTAGAAGTTCCACATCAAATTGATTCCATTTTTATCCATAAAAAACCCCCAATTTAGATCGAGTCCTAGGTCATAAAAAACTTTCTGCCCATGGTAGCGTAGATTTTAGAAGAAAAATGATATCCAAAATCCCAGATTATGAACTTACCATGAACCAACTGAGGTCTGTTAGAAAAAGTGAAGCAAATGGAAGCGTCATGGGCAGCATGTGCAACAATCATTGGAAGTGTGCGCCACAGTCGTTGGCGAACAAATGGAAGGAAGAAGAAATCACAGAGAGGGGGCGGAAATGGAAGGAAGAAGGAAGAAGGGTTGAAGGGTGGAAATGGAAAAAAGAAGATGGAAGGAAGAGAAAGAAGAAATCGCAGGGAGGGGGCTGAAATCGCACAGGGTGGGGGGCGAAAATGGTACAAGTGCAAAGGGTGGGGCTAGGGTTTTGGTTATTTTAATAGGGTTACTTGGGTTGGTTTGGGTTAAATACTCGACTGTGGCTCGCACAAGAATGTTAAAAAAAATGGCCCAGAATCGGGGAAACGCATTTATGCCCCACTACCCAGTGCAGTTTACAAACTAGCGTAAAGAAACACGTTTCCTCCCCAATGGAAATGCGTTTATGCCTGCCCTTTGGGGAGAAACAACCCAATTCACCTCCAATGCTTCTCCAATCATCCCGATACTTTGCACACTCATCACATAGCATAAAAACATGTTTAAAACACGCACACCTAACATCGAATAAACAACACATATCATGCCCATCATCAATAAGTAACACATATTCTACACAACATAAATACACATCATACATCACTATAAATATTGGTACACAGAGTCAGGCACTTATTCAAGTTGGGATACGGGCTAGACGGAGAAAATTTTGAGGCGTCACAAGTAGGGGTGTGAATCATTTAGTTTAGGTCAGTTTCATGTTTAAACCATATCAAGATCAAAGGTAATCGATTTAATATTTTGCTCAACCAAATTGAATTGATCAACAATGGCAAATCAAATCCAACATAATTGGTTAGATTTGATTTGGGTTAATCAATTTGGAATTTTAAATATATTTTTATTAAATTAATATTTAAATAAATTAACACATGTATATTTTGATGTAAAATAATCATTAAAAAAAACTTAAACTTTAAAAATTAAAACATTAACTCAATTTTGAAGTCCATTAGTGGAAATTTAGCATTAGTGGTCCCCAGAGCAAATTTAGTGCCATACATCAATATATGCAAGCTAATTAATATAATATCCTTTACAGTTAATTGAATGTATTAGATATAAGAATACTACAATGAGAAATTTAGCATTGGCCATTAATTAGAAATCTTCTAGAACATCTCTTGAAGCATTTTAATTAACTCAGATGAATATTGAACTCAATTACGGGTCATTTGTCATAAGAACAGAAAATAATAATAATAATAATAATAATAGTAGCACTAATAATACCATTGACATGCAATTTTCATGCTAAATGAAACTAACTAATTATACATTATCTTCTCCAAGAAGTGGGAGAAGCTTCTTTTGCAAAGAGGAAGAAGCTTGAAGAAGAAGGGTATAAAATAGTAGGGAATATTGGGGATCAGTGGAGTGACATTCTTGGGACCAACTTTAGTCTCAGGAACTTCAAGCTACTTGATCATGTTTATTACATTAGTTGAATTTCAGTCATTTTTGCTTGTTTAATTTTATTATTATTTTTTATTGTATAGATGATTTTTTTTATTTTTTTTTATTTTTTTTAGAGGAAACAAAGAATATTTATTAAAAATGAACATAACTCATACAACTTAGAGAGCACCAGGAGTGAACCCACATAGCAAATAGACATGGGAAACCATCACAGAGCAAACTACATCTCCTCCAACATCCACAAGCTAAAGACAAGCAAACCAAGAAACCACCTAAAACATCCCACAACTAGACCAATTCCGATACCTATCAGAAAGAGAAAAACCCCATTAAAATTTTGAAGAGAAAACCCATCGAGATGCCAACAACAAAGTTTCATCCACAAGAATAAAGGTTGGCTTAGACAAACACCTAAATATCTTGTGATTCCTTTCTAATCAAACACTCCAAAAGACAGCAAAGCACACAATCTTGGCGACATTAACTGATCGCGAGACTGAAAAGATCGTCATTTTTTAGTGAACCAGAGGAAGAAGAAGGGAGCTGAGAAAGAGTAAAAAAATCATCGATAGAAGAAGGGGTTCTGAAACCTGAAGACCAGATCGAGTTCCACCAATCCCAAACTTTCCTAGCATACTCACATCCACAAATAGATGATCAGAAGACTCACAATTCTTTAAACAAAGGATGCATCCATTAGGCGATAAACACAGTAGAAAATCTCCTCTGCAACACATCAATGGTAGGCAATTTCCTATGAAACAAAAGCCACCCAAAACACTTCACCTTTGAAGGAAAATGAGCATTCCAAATAGCAGTAAGATGAGGAATATTGGGAAGGGAGGGATCATCAATAAGAAAAACAAAGAAAGATTTACAAGAATAGACACCGTCATTATCAAGAGACCAAGAAAACCTATCATGGGCATTGGAGAAACGGCCGTGCTGAAGCATAGATAAAAGCTGATCATACTCCACACTTCCACAGGATGAAGGTGATCTATTCAAGAGAAAGTTCCAAAGGGGGTTGGCTGAAAAAGGATCCAAAACAAAATTGGAAATTGGCTGGTTATGGAAATTTGACATATGAAAGAGACAAGGGAACAGGGTTGAAAAAGAAGAAGATCCTAACCATATGTCTTCCCAAACATGAAAAGAGCACCTATTTCCAACCATGGGCAACAGATGGGAGTGAAGAGATGGAGAAAGAAACAATAAATTTCCATGGACATCGATGAGTAGTTCTGGCTTTTAAGTCAAAGTTCCTTCCAATGTCAAATGAGCCATATTTGCTTCTAATCACATCAATCCACAACTCATTAGCCCCATGAGAAAACCTCCACAACCATTTTGCCGCAAGAACCACATTTCTCTTGACAATTCCTCCAATTTCCAGCCCACCTTGACAAAGGCCTCTGCAACTCACACCACTTAACAAGATGAAGCCCACTACTCGCATCAACCCCCTTCCGAAGATAATATCTTATCTTCCTTTCAATCTTCAAGGCCACACTTGAAAGGATCTTGAAAATTGAAAGAAAATAAGTAGGCAAGGATTGTAGCATTGATTTTATGAGAACCATCCTCCCACCTTTTGAAAGGAAGCTACATTTTCACCCTTCTAACATTTTCCCCACCTTTTGAAGAATTGGGTCCCAAAAGCTTTCTTTAAAAGGATTCTCACCTAGCGGCAAGCCTATATAGGTCATAGGCCACACACCAATCGAACATCCCACCTCACGAGCATCATTAAGAAGAACCTCTCTATCCACATTTAAACCTGCCAACTGGCATTTAGCTAGATTCACCTTAATCCCACAAGCACCCCCAAAGTGATCTAAAATATTGATGATGTTCAAAACATACGCTTCATTTCCATGCAACAGAAAAAGAGTATCATCTGCAAATTGAAGATGAAAGACCTCCACTTTATTTTTGCCAACAAGAAAACCTTGAATCAGAGAAGAGCGGCCTGCATTAAGAACCATTCTACTCAAAGTGTCCCAACCAGCGTAAACAAGAATGAGGAAAGAGGGTCCCCTTGTCTTAAACCTCTTCCCGCAGATAACTTCCCCCTTAGTCTTCCATTGATAACAACTGAATAGGAAATAGATCTTAAACACCCAGAAATCCACTTCCTTCACCTCTCACCGAATTGCTTTTCGGCCATGACATAATCAAGAAAATCCCAACACACCGTGTCATACGGCTTTGCAAAGTCGGCTGTAAACACAAAGCCAGGCCGGTTGGACACCTTGTACTCCTCCACTGCCTCATTGGCCACCAGGACCGAATCCAAAATTTGTCTACCTTGAATAAAGGCAGACTGGTTGGGGATGATTGTTGAATGCAACACATTTCTAAGTCTCCGAGAAATGACCTTTGAGATTATCTTGTACAAGCTTGCAAAAAGACTAATCGGTCTGTAATCCTTAAGCTTTTACGAATTGAGGTTTTTTGGGATAAGACAAATATAAGTTTCATTTTTCTGAATATTGATTACCCTATTTTGATGACAATCTGGCATAACCAGCATAATGTCGTTTTTGAGAGTGTCCCATGCCTGTTGATAAAATGTCATAGTGAACCCATCCGGATGCCGGTGCCTTGTTACCCTCACAACTAAACATCGCATATCTAACGTCCTCCTCCTCGAAAAGTTTTTCAAAAAAAAACCTATTGGCCTCAGAAATTGGACTCCAATCCCACCCCTCCATCTCATCAAAACAACAACATGGATTATCATAAAGGCCCTTAAAGTAATTCACAATTTCTTGTTCAATATGTGCTTCGTTACTAACAACATTCCCTTCATCATCGTCAATCTACGGATGATTAATTTTATGGTTAAGAAGCTCTTTGTTTGTCCCACATCGGTAGGATTCCCCCCAACTGAGCGAGGTTTATTAATAGGCTAGACGTCCTCGAAAGGTCACCCATCTCTCTGAACCCTTTGCTTTGTTTGCAATTTGTGTGTCATGAAAACTGCCTCCCATATCCTCCAATTGATAAAAAAAAAAAAAAAAAAGTTCTTTGTTTGTCAATTTTAATCTTCTGAGTACAAGTCTGGGAAGAGCCATAGAGACAAAGTGAATATATAAACCCCACAAGAAGGCATAGTCCTCACAATAAAAAGTACGAGCCTCTTAAGAAAGAGTCCAATAGACAAGGTGGACTCATAAAAAGCCGAGCAAAGGCCCAATAACATAAGGACCATAAACCCACCATACGTAATAAATGGATGACGAAGAACCCACATTCATGATTTTTCCATTTATTATGTTGATAAGTGGATCTATACCCTCGCCACTTCAACTGAGCAACTGCTCATTGGCCACACTTATATATTCTCACACATGGTATAAAGGCAACCAAAATGTGACTTTCTTTTTTTTTTCACTACCAACATGTGACTTTGAACGTAAACGTGCACCCAAACTCCTTCACTTGAAGTCGTAAGTTCGATTATCTCTCCTTGTAAATAAGTAAGTTTTTCCTTCTCTAATAAAAATAGAAGTGAGACCATGATAATTAATTTGCATGATCTTCATCTAAGCTCTTTATACCCCTAACTGTTATGCTTCCTCTGCCCCAGTGCTATCATCTTCTAACCTTATGTCAACACTCAAAGAAAAAAAAAAAAAACATGTACTTTGAACAAATATTTTTCAATTGCAATAAACACTCCCAAAGACTTAAACAATCAAATGGTTATATCAATGGACACCATTAATTAATATGTAATCCCAACCCTTTTTGCTTTTTGTTATACAAAACGGCACATTAATGGTCAACAAAGCAAATTTGGTTGCTACACACATTGCAAAATTTAAGCTAAATATACTATTTGTACAATTCAATAACTATGTCAGATATGACAATCACATGATAAATTTTAGATTACCCATAAGAAATGATCTCCATAAGATTAAAAGATCTTTAGATTTCTCTTTTTAACTCGGATGAATACTAAATTTACTGGACATTCTCATAAGAACAGAAAGAATAATAACAGTAACACTGATAATAATCATCCCTTGACATGCATCTTTCAAGCCAAAATGAAACCAACCAACCAACTATACATTATTTTCTCCAACAAAATCTTAAATTTCTACAAGACAAAAGGGAGATGACAAGAATATTTATTAAATAAAACCAAAAAAAAAAAAAAACCACATTTATTATAACGCCTCCCCTTCTCATCCAGCCATGGTTCTGTTGTCATCTGAGAGAGGTGCCATCACTTTTCCGTATATTTATCACATGTATAGAGAGAGGGCCTGTTTCTTGGCTAGTATGATTAGAAGCACTTGTGCTTGGATGCTCCATTTATCTGCTTTTTCTTTTCTTTTCTTTTTCTTCTGAAGAGAAACTTATAAACAGAAGGAAGAGAGAAGGGCTTGCTTGCTTAATTCGTTAGAGTCATCACAGTTTGTCTGCTGCTGCCTTGCTGCGTCTTCCTGGCATCCCCTGCTGCACCATTGGTACCAATGCCATGGCCGTCGTCATCGTCCTTTCTCATTAAGAACTTGTCTACTTGTGAGGCAGTTTGTCTGCCTTCTGATATGGCCCAGACCACCAGAGATTGTCCTCTCCGGCAGTCACCAGCAGCAAAAACGCCTTCCAAGTTCGTCGAGAACCGCCCATATTCCGCCTTGTAGTTTGATCGGTTGTCTCGCTCAACGCCTAGCTTGTCTGCTATTGTCTGGTGGTATCGAATAATTTTTATAACAAATACAAAGCATGGATATGAGTAAATCGTTTTTAGGTAGTAGAAGATGATGATGCAGAGAAAAACAAGTGAACAGAATGGGATTTGATTACTTACTGATTCAGGACCAAGGAAGCCCATGGCAAGGAGAACGAGGTCGGCTTCAATGATCTCATTTGTTCCCTGGACTTCTTTGAACTGAAATCTCCCGCTGGCGTCCTTCTTCCAATGCACCTTCACTACCTCAAGCCCTGTCACAACTCCGTTCTCGTTACCAATAAACCGCTTAGTCAAGACCTCGTAGGTCCTTGGATCTTTTCCGAATTTGGTTGCTGCTTCTTGGTGGCCATAGTCCACTCGGAA
This sequence comes from Paratinospora sagittata, assembly GCA_035771175.1. Taxonomy (NCBI): domain Eukaryota; kingdom Viridiplantae; phylum Streptophyta; class Magnoliopsida; order Ranunculales; family Menispermaceae; genus Paratinospora; species Paratinospora sagittata. The sequence goes on along the minus strand of CM069608.1, from coordinate 32,491,759 downwards.
TATGCGAGGCCACTGTAACCACATCGTTGAAATATTGGAGAAATTAGGCTTTGAAAGGACATAAAATTAAATGAAATAGCGATGACGTAATCAAGAAAGGAAGGTGTTACCTGTGGCCAAGGGTTTCCAGGGGCTCTTGTTCGTGGAGGTTCAGAGAGGAGTTCTAGATTTACAATACTGGAGCATCCATGCCGGATAGAAGTTCCTATACAATCAGTGCCCGTATCACCTCCTCCAATTACGACAACCTTCTTTCCCTTGGCAGAGATGTAATTTCCATCCTGCAGATTGCTGTCAAGCAAGCTTTTGGTGTTTGCATGGAGGAACTCCATGGCAAAATGAACTCCCGAAAGCTCCCGACCGGGAACGGGAAGATCCCTGCACCAACAACAATATAAGAATTTCTCACATAGAAGAAGTATGTGATACGGTATGGTGCAATTACGTTGCAATAAAGGTTTTTGGCAAATATATTTACCTTGGTTTTGTAGCTCCTACTGCCAAAACGATGGCGTTGTTATCAGCACGAAGCTGGTCAAGGGAGTAGAAGGGGTCCACTCCAATATTAGCGTTTACTACAAAATTGACTCCTTCCTCTGCCATAAGGTTGACCCTTCGTTGCACTATATCTACCTTGTCGGTTTTCATGTTTGGAACTCCATACATCATAAGCCCTCCGATGCGGTCTGCACGTTCATACACAGTGACCAAGTGACCCATCCTATTGAGCTGATCAGCAGCAGCCAAGCCAGAAGGTCCACTACCAACAATTGCAACTTTCTTCCTGTTTCACAAACAATGCTCAGAGTTGAACTCCAAAACAAGAAAGTAACACTTTATTTTTCAATTTATTTTATATACACAAAAAAACAAAATTTCACATAGAAGAAGCAGAGTATTATTTGAAAATGATGCAAGCGAGAGAGATTCAGTACAAAAAGGAAGGCAAAGCATACCCAGTTCTCCTGAGGGGCGGTCGAGGCACCATCCATCCTTCTTCGAAGGCCTTGTCTATGATGGAGCACTCTATGCTTTTAATGGAGACAGGATTCTCAATGATACCAAGGACACAGGAACCTTCACAAGGTGCAGGGCACACACGGCCTGTGAACTCGGGGAAGTTATTTGTCTCCAATAGTCTGTCCAATGCCTCACGCCACCTGTTTTGGTAAACTAATTCATTGAACTCTGGTATCTTATTTCCTAGTGGACAGCCAGAGTTTTCCTGAAGAGGACAAAGAAATAATAGAAGCAGAAAAATCCTGGATCAGATAATTAAATTGCAGCTTAATAATTGAATATCCAATGCCAAGAATTAAATCACTAAGAAAATATGGTAAATATTACCTGGTGACAAAAGGGTGTTCCACAATCCATGCATCGGGCAGACTGGGTTTTTAGAAGTGGACCTGGTTTGGGCCCCTCCATCACCTCTTCCCAGTCGTTGATGCGAACATTAGGATCCCTATATGAAATGCTCTCACGCTCATAAGCAATAAAGCCCCTGTGCTTAACAGCATCCGGAACTCGGGTGGGCCTCTCCAAAGACTCTGATTCATCCACTTTCTGCAAGATCCACATAGAATAATAAGATTATAAATGGTACTGGAAACTCAAGTTCACAGGCTGGCTAATGTTGACATACAGAATTCCAATTTACCAAAGTAATCAAAATGAAATCCCTTCCCAAAGGATAACTTAGAAGTATGAACACATGACAGAGAAGACAAATAAAATGCAAAATGATTCCTGAGAGAAATAATAATTCAGAAAACGGAAGGCCCAAGTCTCATCTCTATCATAAAGGTTGGTTGAACACATGTAAATATCAACACTTCATAAAATTACGGTAGATATAAGAAGTTAACAGTTTCCTTCCAAATTGTAGCAGACGGTAATGGCCATGTGCCCACTTCTATAAAAAAAGTATGATGACCAAAATGAGAGATTTCCATGAACAAAAAGTCAAAAACAAATCAAGCAAAAGGCAGGTAACCAGAATTTTCAGCACATCCAAACAATAGTATATAAAAGCAAATTTTCAAAGTTCCCTTTTCAAAACCAAAGTTTCTTTTTAACGGTTTACAACTAAAAAACATAATGCTTTTACGTCTTCATAGGTATAATAAAATCTAAGTTCTTCAGATTATCTCTTTCCTGCAAGAGGAAGGCTCACCATAACGAAAGTTGCACAAGCAGTTTCCAAAAAAGTTTCAAACCAAGAATTAACAATCAACATGAGAATTAATTATTACCAGATTTGCTTTCTCATTCAAGGATGCAGCAGCCAACTTCTTAAGTTCTTCAAAAGCATCTTTTTCTATTAATTCTACCTCTTCCTGTTCCTCTGCTTCTCTGGCAGCTCTTGCTTCAGCTTCTTTGGCAACTTCTTCTGCCTTCATATTCTGGAGAACCCGCTTATAATCCCGTGGGAATACTTTAAGGAACTTGGGCACAAGATTTTCAAAGTTAGCTAGGACTTCCCCAGCTAACTTACTTTTAGTGTGGCGCTGATGTTGTTGTATCATCATCCTCAGTGTCATAATATCTTCTTCCTCTTCAACTTTGTCAAGATCAACAAGTTCAAGATTGCACCGGGAATGGAAAGACTGATCAGTATCAAGAACATATGCTATGCCTCCACTCATACCAGCAGCAAAATTTCTTCCAGTTTTTCCTAGCACAACAACAATTCCACCAGTCATGTACTCACAACCATGGTCACCAACACCCTCCACAACTGCCCTAGCTCCAGAATTCCGTACACAGAATCTCTCAGCTGCCATCCCATTGAAATAAGCCTCACCACTAGTTGCACCATAGAGAGCCACATTACCAATAACAATGTTGTCTTTCGGATCAAATCGGCTTTGCCGTGGAGGGTAAACTACAATCTTACCTCCAGATAATCCCTTACCAACATAATCATTGCTGTCTCCTTCAAGCTCTAGCATGATACCAGGGCAGAGAAAGGCACCAATACTCTGGCCAGCACTTCCACTGAGCTTGATGTGGATGGTATCTGCAGGAAGACCTGCCAAGTGATAGCGCTTAGTGACTTCGTGGCTAAGCATGGTTCCAACGGCACGATTCACATTCTTGATGGGCAACTCAATATATACAGGTAAACCTTTCTCCAGAGCAGCCCCAGATAAAGATATCAATTTCTGGTCTAAAGCCATGTCCAAGCCATGATCCTGTTTCTGAATGCAGTACCGAGCAGCTTCTGGCCGGATATCAGTGGCAGGTCTTAGAAGTAATGACAGATCTATATTCTCCAATTTCTCATTGTTATTAACAACTTCATCATCAACTTCCAACATATCGGAACGACCGACCATCTCATTGATGGTTCGGAATCCCAAATTTGACATGATCTCTCGAACCTCTTCTGCTAGCATGAAGAAAAAGTTAATGACATGTTCTGGTTCTCCAGCAAACTTCTCCCGGAGAACAGGATCTTGGGTAGCAATACCAACTGGGCAGGTGTTCTTATGGCACTTCCTCATCATAATGCAGCCCAGGGTTATGAGAGGAGCTGTGCTAAAACCAAACTCTTCTGCACCCAGAAGGGCAGCAATGACCACATCTCTTCCGGTCTTTAACTGCCCATCAGTTTGGAGAGTGGTTCGACCACGAAGATCGTTTGCTACAAGGGTTTGGTGGGTCTCAGCCAAACCAAGCTCCCATGGGAGCCCAGCATTCTTGATTCCTGTCCAGCGGGAAGCTCCAGTACCTCCATCATGACCAGATATCAATACGTGGTCAGCATGGCCCTTCACAACTCCACTAGCAATTACTCCAACACCAGCTTCAGATACCAATTTCACACTAATTCTTGCTCCTGGGTTAGAATTCTAAAAACCAGCAAAGAGAAACAGCAATCAGCGACACAATTGCTTAATTTTAATTCTAAATTCCAACCATTTGTTATGAAACTTCTATGCAAGGTCAACACTTAAACTAATTCAGAAGCAGAGCACATAAGAGAAAGAGAGAGGATCGGACCCAAGTGAGAAGTAAAAAACAGAGGGCACATACCTTAAGATCATGAATGAGTTGAGCAAGGTCTTCAATTGAATATATATCATGATGTGGAGGAGGGCTGATTAGCTCCACACCAGCAGTAGAGTTTCTTGTTACAGCAATGTCTCCAATAACCTTGTGGCCTGGAAGTTCACCTCCTTCACCAGGTTTGGCCCCCTGTGTTAAAAAGAACCAGATGTACTTCAGCATAGATTCAATCCATAGGAAGAAATAAAATTTTAATTCGTATCCTCACCAAATGTCAAAGGTATGTATCAGTTAAATATACAAAGACACCCAAAGGTGCTTTGCAGACTCAGCAACATCTGCCCACGAACATAAATCCATAAACAAGAGGAACTTCCGTTCCAATACAAAAAAAGGGGCTGAATGCGAATAATGAACTCAAAGCAAAAGCACTAAAGCTTATTTTAAAAGAAAAACAAAAGAGGAAAGGGGAAATACCAAACAAAAAAAGAGAGCGAGAGAGAGAGAGGACGAAAAGAAAACTATTTTAGACGAAATATTAGCACCCAACAATTACCTGAGCCATTTTAATTTGTAATTCATCAGCATTTGTTAGATAATAGCTTGAAACTCCAAATCTGCCACTTGCAACCTGCTTGATAGCACTCCTCTTTGGATTCATCGAACCATCTGGAAGAGGCACCAAGCGGGACGGGTTCTCACCTCCCTCACCTGCAGCAACACATATTATCTGATGAGTATTTTTCAGTAAACATGCAAATACGAGGCATAGAATTTTAGAAATTGAGACTACAGGAAATTTTTAAGGAAAAGGGGGTGGAATGCCTCAAATGTAGACAAACACACACATAAACACCAAAGATTCAAAATTCTGTAGTTCAGAAACCTGATATAATATGATAATGTGACAAGCTAAAAGGTTATCAAGAAGGTACCTGTGTTTGATTTGCCCCCAATTTTATTCATGGCAATAGCCAATGTTGCATGTGCCTCCAGTGATATTGAACCATAACTCATGGCTCCTGTGCAGAAGCGTTTCACAATCTCACTTGCATGTTCCACTTCTTCCAAGGGAATTTTCACCGCTGCATCTTTAAACTTCAGCATCCCTCGCAAATTACAACTTTTATTCAGTTCTTGAATGCGCTTGGAGTACTCTTTATATGCAGCAACACTGTTTGCTCTTGCAGCCTCCTGCAGCTTTGCTATAGCAAGGGGATCATTAAGATGCACCTCACCACCTTTTCTCCAGTGGTAATCTCCAGGGTTGGGTAAAGCTACAGCTTCTGCACTTCCAGGAGGCAAACTTCGGCTTGGAAATGCAAGTTCATGAAGTTGAAGTGCATCTCGGGCAAGCATTTCAAAAGTTGCACCCTCAACTCTGCTCGGAGTCCCAACAAAGCACCTTCGGATCACCTCAGATGAGAGACCCAGAGCCTCAAAAATCTGAGCTCCCTTGTAGGAAGCCAAGGTTGATATCCCCATTTTAGCAAGAACTTTCATCATTCCATAATTGCTTGCTTTGAAATACTTCTTGACCAGCTCTGACTTCGAGTGGAACTGGCCACTTGACTTAGGTGGTATCTTCCCATCAATCTGCAATCTCCATATGGCTTCTATTGCTAGATATGGACAGATAGCATCAGCACCAAATCCAACCAAAGTACAGAAGTGATGCACCTCACGTGGCTCGGCGGATTCAATTATTAAACCAACACGAGTTCGCTCAAGGTTTGAGACAAGATGATGGTGAACAGCACCAACAGCCAAGAGAGAGCTGACAGCCACACGCTTTGATGAGAAAGCTACATCATCAAAGGAAAATAAAAATTAGAACTTGGCTGCCAACACTTTAATAAACAGTACAGCTAAAAAAAATAAAGAAGGAACAATATAAAACCCTTGTTTTTTGGGGATTATGACATGCAAAAGTTTTCAGCAGAGCTATACTTTTCTTCAAACATATTGCTTATCCAGAGAATACAGGAAGCAAATCTGCTAGCCAAAAGTATTACCTCTATCAGAAAGTATCAATGTTGTAAACCCCTCCTTAATGGCATTTCGTGCTTCAGTACAGATTCTATCCAATGTTTCCTCCAAACCTTTCCTACCTCGTTCTTTTGAGTAAGTTATGTCTAGAACTTTGCTGCGCCAACCTCTGTAGTCCATCTTCTTGACAGCCTCCATTTCTTCAATGGACAAGAGAGAACCTTTTAATGAAAGACGGTGGCATTGCTCTTCAGTGGTTTCCGTAAGATCACCTTCTGGACCAATCATACATTCCATAGAGGTGACTATTTTCTCCCTGATAGGATCAATGGGTGGATTGGTGACCTGAGCAAACATCTGTTTAAAATACTCAAATGTGAGCTTCTCCCTGTTTGACATCACGGCCAAAGGAGCATCATTTCCCATCGAACCAAGGGCCTCGGTACCATCTTTTGCCATTGGAAGTAATAGCATCTCCAAGGCTTCAACAGTATACCTGTGGATGAAGAGTAAAGTTTAGAATTTTTTTTTTTGTCATGTACTAGCAATGATGTTAAGAGTATACAGGATATACTAACCCAAAAGCCTTTAATGGAGCCAATAAACCATGAATCCCAACCATATCTATGCTATCACCATGACTAGATGCCTGACAAAATAAAATTTACAAAAAATGCTCGGTAACTCCACATGCAATATATAAAAATGGAAAATACTGTGAACCAGCAATCCTCAAACTTACAGGCACGGCTCCAGAAATAGGAGGTGGGACCCTATAAGATTCACGAACAGAGTTAATGATGTCCTTCAGTTCTATCTTCTGCCTTCTGAGCCACTCCCCATAAGGCCTTGCCAGAGAATATTGCTTCTTCAAGGCCTCATCATCTACAACACAGTGATTCTCAAAATCTACCAAGAGCATCATTCCAGGGTTGAGTCTTCCTTTTCTGCACACATCCTCAGGCGGGACATCTACAACACCAACCTCACTAGCCATGATAACTCTCCCACTATGTGTAATGTAAAATCGACCAGGACGCAATCCATTACGATCCAGTGTAGCTCCAAGGTAGCGACCGTCAGTGACTGCAAATTATTTTGAAGTTGTAAGTACAAAAATAAGCGTCATGGAGTAGATGTAGAATGAGCCAATCTGATTGACAGATTTACATGATATAAGAGCCGGTCCATCCCATGGCTCCATAAGAGATGAGAAATATTCATATAAATTCCTGCGGTCAGGATCCATGTTCTTGTCATTTTGCCATGCCTCAGGGATCATCATCATGATAGCTTCAGGGAGACTTCTTCCAGCACGAACCAAAAGTTCAAGGACACCATCAAAAGCACCTGAAATGATGACATTTCCAAGTTACAGAAGGCAAACTTCATAAAATGTGCACATGTGATTCATATGCACAGAACTACTATTGAATGTGTATTAAATTATACCCTGCTCAAGCAGCTTATATGAGCAAAATGTATAATGAGGCAGAGAGATACAAAGTTTAGTAGTGGACTCACCCGAGTCAGAGGAGCTTGAATCCACAATTGGGAGAAGCTTCTTCAACTCTTTCTTTGATAAGCCAAGCTCCTTACACTTCAACAGACCTTCACGGGCTTTCATCCTGAATAGATATAAGAAGTTAATGCATAAGAATTCCATATCTAAATGACAAAGAGCAAATCAAAGAACTGGTATTGTTCAGTAAATAACAAGCGCAAACATAAGGTCTTAGTAGGTTGTCCACAATCCTAATCATGTGGGCTCATCCTCATTTTCCAATCATGGACAATCCAAGTAATCCTTCATCCATAAGAATCAACCATGACTTACAGCAGCAAGATCATCCAGGTTTCCAAGATAGTAAACTAACCAAAACCCAATGAGAAAGGGATAATGGACATAAATGTGCAGTGATTGCCAGGTTCAACAACACAACCCACTTTTTCTTTCTCTGAGAAAGCATATCAGTCCACTAAGAAGGGGAAACAAATGCCACCATTGCCACTGTCTTGTATCCATTGGTCACAAATAGGTTTAATTGCTACTCATAAGTAGTTTAACATTCATTACACAAGCCAAGATCCAAAAATAAAAATAAAATAACATAAAACCCAAGAAAGAAAGAAATCACTAGATCTATATGGACCATGGTACATTTATTCCAGGGAACTTAAGACATACCAGTTTACATTGCCTCGCAGTGTGTTTATCTCCCCATTGTGGCCCAACACGCGCATAGGTTGAGCTCGATCCCAGCTAGGAAAAGTGTTTGTTGAGAAGCGTGAATGGATCTGTAGGCATAGGTTGAGCACAATGTCACTACGTCTACATTTGGTCACGAATAAAGAAGTAATCTTAAATTGAAAACATGACATTATGTTCAAGGGACCCAACAAAAACGAAGTTTTTATGTATCTGCAGTGCCAATAGAAAAGCATCGTAAGAACCCTAATCTACCTCGACCAAACCAATTCCTTTGCACCTCCAAATTGGAAGTCCCTTCAAGAATTAGCCATGGGGAGAAAGACTGCATCAAGTTTCTGCAACATGGTTTATTCGATATTAAGGTTATTTTACCAGCTCACCCAAGGCATTCTATCCAGCATCCGAATTCAAAGAGTAATCAAGACAGTATAACTTAACAAATGATCAAAATCTGCTGCCACAGAACTCTTGTTTAACCTTACATCTGTCTGTTACTGTTGAGTTCCCCATGCTGCTCGCTGTGATGTATGGAATTTGTGGATAAAGAAATAAGGGGAATGATGAATATATTTACCAGGGCCATGTAGCTTGTGAACCTTTTATTGCCAAGATCTGCATAGTAGTAGGCCTTCAATTGATCAGGCTTTAGTTGACCCTTGTACACAACAGTCCTGCCAAACCAAACAATACGATAAATAGAGCTCCACAGCTACAATCGGATGAATTATTCCAACTAAATCAAGTACAGTGCTTGCACCTTGAAGAGAGCGAACATATATAGAAGTCCTTTACTCCACCATATTCGAGATTCAAAGCAGCACGGATAGCCACCATTGAAACCCTTCGTAGTATGTACATCTGCAAATTCAGCAATCCCAAGTGAAAAATAATATACAACACTGAAGGACGCATTTTACTTGAGCCAATAATATCAGTTAAAGTAAAAACTGAAACTTTTGCAGCTAAAGTCGATCTGAACAACAATCCCAGGTACACGGAATTCATCCAATCCAACCCATGGCATGACCAAAAAATAAAATCCAATCCAATATTTTTTGTATCATTTTTGTCCAATTATTTCAAAAAACTGGAAATAATAGAACAGATACAATAATGGGAAATATCTGATTCAAGCAAAAAAATGTTTGGAGAATCTTTAAGGCAGCTTCACAGGTTATACACGGAGAGAGTGTAGTTAGACAAACAAGTGAATGAGAATTTATTGGATCAAAATCAATCATATTCACAAAACAAATGAATGAAGTAAGAACTACAGAACAGAATGGGACACCATTACCTGATTCTCAAAATCAACTTTTGATCTTGGACTTGGTGTAAGAAAAACCTGTTCGATAACAGGTTCTGTTTCTAAAGCAGATTTTCCCAAGCCAGAGTTGTCAGTTAGGACAGAACGCCAACCTAGAACAACATGCCCCAGTGACTCTGCAACCTTCACATATGCAAAAACACCACCACCACCACTTAATACAGTAAAGCAACAAATCAAATGAAATTAGAAACAAATGACCAATGAAAGAACAGGAACAATTCAGTATTCCTGGTGACAGATCAAAAGTTAGATAAAAGCAGTACATCAAATTGTGTATTCATAGCAAAAATTGAAAAATGCAAAATATGATCGCGGGAACAGGACATCAATCTAGATTGATGAATAACAATAGACCTGCCTTTTTGAGTATGGAAGATAAAAGCTAACATGCAACAGTTAACGACAACATTGGACCTGAACTTGAAGAAACAAGACAAAGAGGCCATGTTCACCTTAAATGTAAATGCATTTAATACTACGTAATGAACTTTCTCTGATGGCTTTATATGCATAGCGGTTACCATTCTGAATCAAATTGAAACATTGAGTCACTTGTAAAAATCAAGTTGCGCTTTATGACGATTTGCATTATTCACATGCATAAGTCCTAGAACTTGATGAACCACTTCAACCATAACCATCAGCACATGTTGAGCTTCCATAATGGACTAATGTTTTGCAATGATGATATTCTTTGATAATTTGTGATGATATCATCCTCAAAAAATTTAGGCTATTAAAAAAAACACATGACCCAGACAAATTTGTATGCGACAACATAAATTTGATGACTGGGGAACTGGATCTAGCAATCTTTAACCTACAAAATACTTTTTTTGGCAGGAATTGGGCAAATTACTGTTGTAGTAGAGTTCTAAAGATTTCTTTAGGATTCAACAACGGATATTGAAGCATTGGGATTTTATTATTTGATTTCAAGCTTTTTTTTTTCTGAATGAAATCCTGAATTGCTAAATTTGTAGATTCAAATTGGAATTCTTGCACCAAGGTTTTGCTACTACATTCAATTCTTTGAAGCAGTTACATCAGTATTGATTATCAAATCAAGGATCCAAAACGCACTGCTCACCTGCTAACTGAGAATTTTAGATGAGAGAAATTTCATTTCAATAGCTCATAGCTTATAATTTCTTCACATGAGTTAACAAGTCTTGAAAAACAGATGCTCCTCATGCAACATATATTTCATGCAAAGGTAAATTCATATTATTGCAGGTTTTTGGTCTTCCCGGTCACAACTTAAATAGATCTGCCATTCAGACAAAACTGTTTTGTTTTTGAAAGGTAAATAAAAAGAGTTCTAGAAAAGCCACTTAGAAGAAACTAAAGGATACTCCATAATTTTCTTTTCGTTTCTTTTCTTTTCTTTTCCTTCTCAAGTAAGCTTTTTTTCAGTTTATAAGAAAGAAAAACTGTAAAACTAGATATAAGCGGCTTAAAACTTGCATAAGGAGTTAACTGGGAAGATAAACCTGCAGGGAGCCACAGCACTGAGGCGTATGACTTACGAGGGAAACTATTGTATTCTCTACATCAGTAAAGATTACCAGTTTAAAAGCAGGAGATGATAACAAATTTAGAGTCAAAATAAGACAAAGATCTTTACTTGATATTTACTATTACTCCACTGTAGGATGAGACCAGGAAATTATATCAAAATAGCGGCTCTCACATTCTACATTCCTACTAGAAAAAACCGATGAAGATGGATTGAATACATAAAATAAAGACTCATATATGTGGCACTTAGTAGAGGTGGTGCATGTTATCTAATGATAATGAATAAAGGAAGAAGAAGATCTAAAATAACATAAATAGAGACAATTAAGAAGGACACATCTTCTTGAATATAACTAAAAATTTAGCCCTAGATAGACCAAAGTGGGAGAAGCTAATCCATGTAATCAAACCCCACAGAGTTGAGAGTAGTTGGGAAAAAGGTTTTTTGTTTTGAATTAAATTAGAAAAGTAGTAATATGCTAAAAGTTTATTTGCATAAAATAGTTATAGATGAGTTAGGCACAGGTACTAAAATATAGTGGACTGTATTCTGTATTAAAAACAGTAGTCGAAAAAACACCACATCCTCACCAACGGATACCGTTTCTCTATAAATCCATATCAATAGCCAGAATAACGTATCACCTTTGCAAAAACAGCTTTGCTTTCTTCTCTGCGACTTTCTGATGTTGGCAAAAAGAACATGCCAACAGCGTACTCTCCAGGCGGAGGTAGCTGAAATCCAACATCCTGAGCAACCTGAGGAATGAAAAAACAGCACCAAACATCAGTACCAAGCTTTCAGAAGGTTCAATACGACGTTATGACTCTATCAGCACCAGAGCAGAGTCAAACTATTATAACTCAGCCAAATCGAACAGAAATGGAGCCAGTGTTCATCAGTTTCCATTAGAAACTCTGCAAACTACCAAGCCGATCTGCACAAAACTGAGCTCAGTACCGAAGAAAATCAATAGATTAAATAAATTTGAAGAAACAGAAAGAAAACATGCCTCGGAGAAGAAATCGTGAGGTAAGGCCACAAGAATGCCAGCCCCATCACCGGTGTTTGTTTCGCAGCCGCAGGCACCTCTATGTGTCATCCTTATTAACATCTCCAACGCATCATTCACCTGTGCTCAACACGATTCAGAATTGCTATTTCACTAATGAGAAACTAAATATCAAAAGATCTGACATTGAAACTCACAGTTTTCCTGCTGCTTTCCCCGGACAATTCTGCAACAAATCCTACACCACAAGAATCCTTGTCAAACGATGGATCGTACAGACCAAGAGGCTTCTCTGGCACCTGCGACAATGCCATGGAACGAACGACTCTGAGAGTCGGGGAACGTCCGGGACCGTCCGATCGCCATAGATGGAGCCGTTCGGTAGATGCTCGCAGTCTCGTCCCCAAGAACCTCTTCTCGACAACATTCTGCCGCGTCTTAGCAATGCAGCAAGATGAGATTCCGTTGTTATGGCGTCTTACGGAAGCGAAGTGCTGTCTATGACTCAACGAAGGATTTCTAGAAGAAGTTAACAAAACAGAGCTGTTGTTTCTGAGTTGAAAGGTTGAATCTGGAACGACCGCCATCAAGGAAAACGTTTGATCTTTTCAAGATTTAATAAATAAACAGAGGATTCGATTTCAAGGCAAGAGATGTTTTAGCCGAGGTCTTTTCGCCGCAAAAGCTTCGTTTTATTATTCCAAACCTCTATTTTTACTAATTTTTCGGTTCAACTCAAAAGGAAATTTCAGATTTCAGATCTTAAGAGCACAAGATTCAGAATCCTCCGCTCTACGGTTTCACGTTTTAACAAAAAAAAAAAAAAACACGCCTCGGAACCGGCAAAAACCAATTGAACTATTAGATTTCACAGATTTTCTCAAATTCTCAGTTAAACTCGCCAATCGTTCTCCACAGCTTTACTCAGATATGAACCTCCACAGTCAGATCTGACGTTTCCACACCACACAGAGCCACACAAACTCGTTAAAACGCTTTCTTATTGTTCAAAAACAGATCTTCGTCGTTCACGCTGTTCGACACAAATCAAACAGCGATAGAACCACGAAAAACACGATGATCCAGCAGGAACAGAGAGAGAGAGAAAGAGAGAAAACAGAGAGAATGATTTTCCAACCTCCGCCTCAAATCTCTCTGGCTCAATTTTTCCAGATGCCTTACGAGATCAGAGAAAAAGATTCGAAGAACTAAATCGAATGCAGGAAACCAGATTTGATTGAAACAGAAGAGAACAGATCAGCCAAAAGACTCCCGTAACTCAGCCGGCAAACCTGCTCTCAACAACAAGAAGAAGAACAAGAAGATAAAGAAGCAGAGAAGAAGAACCCCCTAACTCTTCCCGTCTCTCTCGCGAAGTAGCAAACCACGCTACCCAGTTCACCTCTATTTATTCAAATCAGATCCTGATCCCATACACCCGCGCCTACCGTACTCCTTTCATCACACCCCTCTACCCTCCTAAAGATACACAATAAAGATCATGGAAATGAACCGACTGTTCTGATTGCTCGGAGAGAGAGAGGCGATTTGTTGATTTTATGTAATTGTTTAATCTTTTAAATGTGGGACCCATAATGGGTGTATTGCCATCTACCAAGCTCCATGCGGCAAAGCCCTTGAACTCTTCACTTACCTCGAATACGAGTGGCCCACAGTCTCTTTTGTAATGTAATGATCCTATTAACTACGGCTGCAAATTTCCTGTCACTGCCACGTGGGGTCTTTGCCATGCGGCACGCTACAGCCGTTCGACTGGTAGGTCCCACCAAACACCGAGGCACTAAATCCGGGCCTAGACCCCTACCTCCCTCCTCAGCCGCCTCTAGGCTCGGTTCCGAGGCTCCGCGGCTCTATGTTAATCACTTTATCATATATCTATAAGAAACCAATTCCCATAACTACCCTTCTCCATTCAACTTAATTACGAAATCAACCAGTCATTGAAAAAATGAAACGGAGGGGTATTACCGGGATTTCACCGCTGTTGGTGATAGGTGATAAGTGCTGTGGCGTGCATGCTTCACATGGAACTCGAAAGCCCTGAACTCTCTTCTTTTAGCGAAAAGACAGGAATGCCCCTGGGGCCTGCCGTTTCTCAAGGTAGGTTAGTTGGTAGTTGACCCAAGAAGATGACGCAGCGAGTGACGTCATCGGATCATTGGAGAATCTTACGTATGTAACTGTGGAAGTGTGGATCTCATACGCCAACGGTTTCAAGGAATTTTTCATAGTCTTTTGGCCAACAGTTATGAAGAGAGATATCGAAATTACCATTGAAACCTTAAAAGCAGGGAGAAAATTTCTAAGTTGTTGAGATGCGTATTTTGGGGAGGTTGTTGAGTAGGAACGTTTGAGCGACCCGTGTCATTTTTTAATAATTACAGATAATTACATTAGGTTTGGATGTTTTTAAAGATTTGGGATGTAGTAGTGATAATGAACCCTGTGTAATATAAACTGCTTTATGATCTTCATTTTAATTATTGTTAGCAAATAAATAATGTTAGAGCAACTCTATATTTTAAAGCAATTCTTAACACGCTGATGTAACGTTATTTACACACAACATAAAAAAATATACACTATCATATAATATAACGTTAAAAAAAAATATTAAAAAATTGCGTCTCTCTCAACATTTTTAATAAACAAATAATGCAAGTTGAAGCTTTAATAATTTAATTTGCATAACTTCCCTTTCTAGGCAATAATATATATTTTATGTTGTACATAATTTAAATACTTGAAAAGTTCATCTTATATATGGCCATTTTTGTTAAAATTTTAAAATTAGTTCTTTAACTTTAAAGTTATCTTTTATTTTCAAAATTAGTTATGTTAAGTCATATTAAGGCCAAAAAAGATAGCGGTGCCACCGTGATTATAAAAAATATAATATAAAAATAATAAAATATTATTTATAATAATATTTTATTTATAATTTTATTTAATAAATAAGGATTTAGAATTCAATTCAGTTCATTCAGATATGATCATATATATATATTCGAGTTCTGAAGAGGGAGAGAGTTTTATTGTCCTCTCTTTAAAAGTAAAGATAGTTGTAATATACGTAAAGTTTCTATATTGTGCCCGTGGACGTAGGTCTCAGAACCGAATCACGTAAAACTTATGTCTTTCTACTCTTTATAGTTATTGTCTTTATTTTATTATTTAATAGTACAATATTATATACGTTCCCCAAAAAGTAGTGTTGAAACCTCTAAAAAAATTTTAGTATGCTCTGTGATTGCAACCGTGGCTGATCTTCCACATCAAAAAAGTTTTTTGAGACATAACACTATTTACGTATATGACACTATTCACATACGTGGCTCTATTCAAGTATACTATGTTATTCATGTATATGGTACTATTCATGAGAAATAGTGAAAATCTACATATATCAACTATTCACGTATATTACTATTTATCTGTGTACTATGTCAAAAAATCAATGCATTATACTGTTACTCTTATGAATTAACAATTAATATAATTAGTCAGATTTAGTCTTTTCCTTATTAACTTTAAATAGTAAAGGGAAGTTAGCATGCTACTTCAGAAGACTTGGTATTTAAGCGGGTTCATTCTGATGTCACCTTTCAGCCTGAGGACTAAAGTGGTTGACTTTATTAAGAATTGTGTAAAGGTAAATGTTAAATGTCCAAATGAGACACACAGACAAAGACGTCACAGGTCAGTAAATAACTTAGCAGGTTCCAACTCAGCACGTCCTATCCAATTTATTACTATTTGGTGTTAATCAAATTTTATATCAACAAGTTGTATGATCAGTAATATAAATAATTTAAAAATTAATTCTTTAAATTTAATCTACTTTCATTTTCATTTATTACTTGCTTATATTTATAGTAGGATAATTTTTTAAATTATTGAAGTAAATGTTAGCTAGCTAATTTATATTGTTACACTTATTCACATATTCCATAATAAAGATCTTTTTTTCCTTCCATTTTTTTAACCCACGTTTATATGTATATATTCTTTAATCTAAGCTATTTTAAAGTAAAAGTATTTATTGTTATTATTAAATTTTCAATTATTGCTAAAGTAATATAAAAATTCATATATATTGCAATTTACCAAATCAATTTTTTCACTAGTTAACCAATGTTTATAATTTTTGTTGTTTAATATTCGTCTTTTTTTCGTTAAAGTTTTTCATCTTTTGTCTCAAATGGAGAAGAAAAATATAATCTTAACATTCTATTTTCATTAAAGGATAATATTAGTTTTTTATTTTATTTTTATAAAAACATTGATAATTGTAACAATTAATAAATACAAAACTAATTATATTGCACTTGCACCTATATTAGTATAAATGATATAAAAAAAACTATTTAGTTTTTAATAAATAAACTTAAACTTTAATTAATCAATAATAATGAAAATACACATGCACATGGCCACGATGCATTTCAACAGTACACATTGAAAAGAGTATTTGGTATTTAGTTATTAGAAGTTCGGAACAATCCTCCATTGACATCTATCACATCATTTAAATGAATGTCGCACCAATAAATCTTAATTACCAAAAAAACTTAGTACATTTATTATGTATTATTTGTCACCTTGATAAACTCATGACCTAATACGAAATGAGAAAAATTATAAAATAAAATTAATGTATATATATATATAACTTAAAATTAACATCTACTAAGAAGGTTGAAGGTATGACAGAATTGTAAGACATAAAGTTATACTATAAAATATATTATGAGTTTGAACTTTTATAGTCATACAACGACCTTTTTAAGTGTTTGTGATCGTTCTTCAAAACTCTCAATAAAAAAATAAAAAAATAGAAAATAAAAAAAAATCTACTCACCACCAAAATTTAACCTAAATAAATAATAAAGATTTTAAAAATTCCCAAGAGAATTGGAGTAAATAGAGGGCAATAGATAAAAGGGTGACAAAAACATTTTGTCACGCTCACCCATCTTTTCCATTGAATTTGATTTCATTTTTTTCTTCGACAAAAAAACAGAGACCCTCCCATCATCTGTTTGGATCTTCCCACGTGTCTCCCTCTCACACACGGTAGATAAACGAGATGAAATTAATCACCTGATTCTTTTTCTCAGGCTTCGATTTAGGAGAGTGTCCAGATCAGCGTCATTAATCAAGATGACGTGGCACTTTAATGTTTTTATTCGGTCAAAACAAATAAATAAAAAAATTGAATAAATCGTCTTATCAGTTCTCGGTTACAGATATCTTTCATAGCGAGGCAAGAGCTGCCACGTGTCAGTTGTCTGGTGCCCAATCAGGAAGACGTTCTGTGTGTCTGGTGAGACGACAAAGATGCGCGACAGTTTATTTGTGTTGTGTAGCTCACGTGACGAGGATGGCAGATTCTGTCATTTCACATATCAAATAGAAGCTTTTTTAACTTTCTATAGATGTAGAAGTGCCTTAACTGCTTGCTCTTTTGGATTCTAGTGGGCAGGTGATTGATGGCCCTGTATAAAAAGAAAATTAATTATTAGATACGTGCATAGTTTTCTTTAAAACTAAGTATATTTTATCAGAAATTGTCAAAATAATTGATAGACTATTTTATTTAAATTGTTTAATATTTCTTTATTTTTTTAACTAGGGAATGTATAAATTTTATTTTATCATTCAATATGTTGATGCAGAATCTCACCAACACCAACTAAATAAATACTTATAGATGATTGTATCTAAAAGTATGAACTCTCCGGTTTTAGCGAAGGTTTATCAGCTAAATCTGAGAAAAAGAGAGAAAATAATAGAGCTATCGTAAGGAACACTAGTGTGGTGCCGGTCGAATACCCTCCGATGCCTAAGTTAGAGCTTATTCAAGACTATAACAATAACTCTTGTAAAAAATTATTCGTACCTTATGATGAGGGTGATAGGTCTTATTTATAAATGATGTTCTCTAGCAGGAGTGGCTAGCTACCCAATAGGTATGGTGCCACGTGTTGTCTCGTCGTTAGTCGAGATGAGCTGGATGAGCTCATCTATTCCGAGTTGGTCTTGGAGGAGGAGTCTCTTTCCGTCCTTGATGATTCTTATCTTCTTGATTTGTCTCGGATGAGGAATCATATCTTGTCACTATGTTGGAGTCCATGTTGATACGTGCACAACTACCTCTAATTTTTTCGGGATATAAAGTTCTAGGAAAGACTCCCTTATATTATCTATCTTGTCTAAAATGGTCAACTCGGCTCAAGGTCGAGCTGTCAACGATGAATCAACTCGTCTCAAGGGCGAGCTGTTAGCAATGAGCTTGGTTGGGCCGAGCTAACAATGTCATCGGGTTTTCGAGATTTTCTTAAAGATCACCTCGCTAGGTCAATTCGAACGATTTTTTATGGTCAAGGCAAATCTGATTCGGCCGAGCTAACATGACAGTCTTAGCATTTTATATAATTTTTACCTCGCCATCTTGGCTTGTCAGCCTTTACACGTGGCTTATGCTTTCTATATCACCAGATCAACCCTATTGATGTCCAGGTCAATTATTATCTGAGTTGACCACCCAACACAATATAATTTGAAGACATTCATTAACTATGTAAAATGTTATTCTAACAACAAGAGTTGAAATTATAGGTGGCGTATAGTTATAATTTTATAATTTTATAGTTGAAATTATATAATTGTACGTGTAGATATAATTTTTTTCCAGTTAAAATAATATTTTCCTTCAACTACACACTTAAGTGCAGTGCTCAAAGAAACACTTAAATTTCTTACAAAATATAGTCGGCAAGCTATTTAATTTACTTTCTATATTCTACTACATTAAATGTTAAGTCAAAAAATATTGTTTAGAATTGACAAAGAAAAGTTATATATTTGAGCAAACCTAAGCTCAATCTTTTGTTCTTATATACTTTATTCATTCAACAATGTAATAGAAAATATTTTTTATAATAATTTATGTGGTTCTTGCTTGTTGATTTGATATAAAATCATCTGTGTAGAATCCAACTACTCAGTACTTGATTTGATTGCATATTAAGTTAGTGGAATAGTCGTAACTCAATAATTTGATTTGATAGGAATCATCCAAAAACCAAACAAGGATCAAAACCACGAAGCCTCCTTCTCCGAAAGTGTTGGATGTTTTTTCTTTACTAACCAATCTTTTTTCAAATTTGCTTTGATGGCTTCACTCATTCTACTGAGTAAATAAAAATAATGGTAATAGGCCATGTTAGAAGATGCTAGACACAATCCATCAAATATATGAAAGTGATGGCACAATAGCTTATTGGATGGTATACCACATTTAAACTTTAATCTTTAAATTATAAAACTGCTCTTAATTTCCTCCTTATATATATATAATTGTCATCAAAGAGGCATTAACCAAAATAATTAGATAAAAGATTAAGTAACCGAAAAGTTACAAGTTCGAGGCTCATTCATTTGTGCTTCTTTCAAAGTATGAGTTCGAATAAAATTTTTTTTAGAGTTTCAGAATGTTACTCCTTAATTTACAGACTAGGGGCTTGCACCCTTGAAATTAGTCAGGTGGGCGTAAGTTGACCCGAATACCCAAATTTATAAAAAAAATATATATATATATATAAAAATTACATAATTGTGATTGATTGTGACTTTATATCAAATATACTTCACAATATATCAATTTTGATTTAAACAAAACTCAATAAAATTTATTACATAAATTTGCTTTTTTTTATTTCATCTAATATGGCCTAGTAATTATATATTTCTTACTCATTTTTATTCATATTATTTTTAGGTTTTTATCTTTGAGCTCATTATACTGGAAATAATTGATAGGTCATTTTTTTCCTAATCCAATCAATTCTTAGTTAATTAACATACATCAATAATTATTTGTATAAAAAAAAGTTAAGAATTTATGATAAATATAATTTGAAAAATTGTAAATTTAATTTTGAAACATGTTGGTGGCTATTCAATCAAATAACCCTTTAAAAAGTGGTTGAAAAGTTGAAATTGCCAGATACCTTTTTCTTGACATTTGGAGAATTTAATTGTTGATGTTGACATGTTCACATTAACAACTCCCAACAATAGATTCTCACGTGACACTAAGCGTCGGCGCTCGTGGTGCCTTTTGACCCACCACCTGATGAAATGATATTGGCCACCCACCCACGTGAGCTACATGTGATGAAATTTAGGTTAACATATCATTATATTCTTTTTTTTCTAAAACATATCATTATATTCTTTTTTTCTATTTTTTTTTATGAAATATGTTTATATATTTACTATAAATATTTCCTATTTTAGGTTAAAACACAACATAATATTTTTTTATTGAAATAATGCCAAGGTCTAGTAGTAAGATTTTATTTATAATATAATGAAGATATAATCAAAATTAAAGATATTAAAAAAATAATTTCTGAAATACAGACACCACTAATTATTTTAAATCTTTAACTATAATGTAATAACATTGCCCCAAAAAAAAAAAAAAAACTATAATGTAATACAAATAAGATCAATATTGTAAAATTATTGATTATTCAATATTGTAGCTTTGCTCAAGTGAAATAAGTTCTTAATAAAAATGATTGTTAAAAGTAAATAAATAAAATTCTATTCAAAGTGCTTTTAAAGCGAAGTATTGAAAGTGATATTAATTTAATTTTCTCGAATTCTAAAGTTTGTTTTTCACAATTAGTATTCACATGCTTCACGCGGTGAAAGGTATAAAGATCAAACTATATATGAAAAGCAAATGCTAGTCATTTAAGATTCAAGCTTTCTCGATCGTAACATTTTTCTTTTCTAAGTGTGAGAACAAAGCGAGATGAAGACCCATTTGATTAAATTATCCTTCTTGATATAAAGATGTAAAACTATCAAAAAAAAAGACTCACTATCAATATTACATCGAAAGGTTGGAGCAACATAATTTGATTCAAAGATTTATATTTTATCGTCAACAAATAAAATGTGACTTTGTGTCACACCTAAATTGTATACAGTGCCGCATATCAAGAGTGACGAGTATCTCAACAGAATATACTTCAGCTATAGCAAAACATAATATTATTTTATCTCTTCACACATCTACGGTGGTATGAGGACGCACCCCAAGATCATTTATCCACACTATTCATGAGTGAATAGTGCAGAGTTTCTCCCGAATTCAAATCTCAAACATCATATAAGTTGATTTCACAATCCGAACATCATATAAGTTGATTTTACAATTCGAGTAGTCACTAAACCAATAATCTTTTTTTTTTTTGAGATAGTGATATATATTCTTAAGGGCCCACCTTTTATAGTCCGACTAATCCGCTGATACCTACACGCATGAGTGTGGAATAAGAAGGGCTTTGACCAATCAGTAATTCGGTTTTATTTTTATTTCTTTTTCTTTATTTTTTCTTTACTTGGTGGATGCGATCACTACTTGCGTAACAATTATAATATCATTTGCTTTTTTATATGCTATAAGACTCGTACAGCTTTCTTAAAACTTTCATCGTTAACATCTAAACCAATGCCTTGTTAGAATAAATTCTAAATTGGTAAGTATTCGAATCCTGGTCAAATTTCTTGGGCGAAAGGGTTTGGTTTTAGTACCATAAATTAATCATTCAAAATAAATAGAAAACGAAGAAAATGACAGTTTCCTTGATGTCATTCTTAGTAGATTTCGAATTATTTTATATTAATTGGTAAGCATCTCCCAAGAAAATATAGAAACAAGATTAATCCTAGTTTTTAATTATAGGGAAATTAAACAACCAAGGTAATGCCAAGAATTAATACAATTTTTTATATTTCAAACTACTAAGCTTAATTAAATTAAGCTCCAATTAAAACAGACAAGGAAGTACCAAAAAGAAGGGACAAGTGATATATATATATATATATATATAATAGTTTAAGAAAGAAAGTCGTTGTATGTATATATACTTGTATGCACTTAATATATAATAACGGAGCATCATTGACAAAACTGTTATTATTTTATATATTCTTAAAAGTTCAACCATCAACACAAATAAACAGACTTTTTAGTTTGACAAATTTTTTATGTTTAGATACATCAAATGGAGAACATAGTGACACTAAATTTTTGGGCTTTTGACATAACTGTCACAATAAATTTAAAAAAATTCATAAATGTCATTAAAATAGAAATAATGACTCATTTGTCATAAGTTGACCGGTTAACGTATTGTCAGGAAATGACGTGGTGCCACGTGAATTCCAGGGCACCACCTCGGAAATACCATTTTGAAAAAAAAATTAAAAATCCTTGGCTACGCCACTTTCCTTCATTTTAATTTTAATTTTTTTTTGAAAATCTTCGGTGACACTCAGTCAGCAGCAGATCTAGAATACATGTGAAGTCACATTATCTGTTGATTAGACGTTGACTAGTCAACTTATGACAAATGAGTCATTATTTCTATTTTAATGACATTTGTAAATATTTTTTAGTTTTCAGTGACAATCAAGTCAAAAGCCCCTAAATTCATGTTTATTTAAAGTCTTAAAATGATGAAAGTTGGTGATTTTTATTTGAGAATGTTTTATATAGGTAATTATATATATATATATATATATATATATATATATGAAGTACTAACTTTTTTTTATTCTTTTTATATAATTAGAAAGTAGAATTTAACTAACATAAAATTGGTGCAGTTGATAAAAAAAAACTTTGAAACCCAAAGAATTCAAGTTCTTCAACTCTTGTTACAACCTTACCTTAAGAGATGAAGAAGATTAATAGGTCCAGAAAAAATATGATATACACTTCCTTCGAATAGCGGTCTAGTAATGAAGAATCTTGATACATGAATGCACAAAAGCTTACAAGCTATTTGTTAAACCATTAGTTTAATATTTCGACCCTATCAAGTATCAAATCATCTTCTATTTTGTAAGAACTTCAATTCATTTTACCTTGTAAAGAAAAAAAGAAAAAAGAAAAAACTTCAATTCATTACTTGAACAAGAAGTTGCCTATACGTCATGGCATATTCATTTTTGGTTTTTAATATATTATAAAAGACTATAGTTTATATTATTATATGAAATAGAGACAAAATAACTAAAATAAAAACAATGACAGCATTGAAAGAGAAAGAAAAGAAAGGAGCATGTACAACATACATGCATGCCCATACTTTTTTTTTGTTTGTTAGGAAAATAAAATACATATAAAGAAACAATATATAATGTGTTAGTCAAGTGGAGTGTGCCCTAATGGGAGACTTAAGGGCTCATGTCCTCAAGAATACGAAAAGGGTGAAAGTGAAAAAAATAATATTGCAAACTTTCCTATTTAAGGGTACATGTATTATAAATATATTCTTTACATGATTAATAATGGAATATAGTTATATTTATTTAATTATTTAATACATGTTGTGGTCCGTCGGTAACTTTGAACACTTTTTAACATAAGCATTATGGTCAGTGCAGTACCAGCCAACTTGGTCCATTAAATTAAAGATTCTCAAAATCTTTTAATTAATTTAATATATATTTAGTATAGATTGTAATTGATTATATTTAAATGGGCATATTGAAAGGGACCAGCCACGTGTTTTTGAAGATACAATATAACCAAATTAATGTTACTAATTCTGGTCTAGATTCTTGTATTAGGCATGAGCCCAATTAATAATTATTTATTCCAAATTATGTGATTATAAATTTTAA
The DNA here is from genome assembly GCA_035771175.1 of Paratinospora sagittata. Classification (NCBI taxonomy): domain Eukaryota; kingdom Viridiplantae; phylum Streptophyta; class Magnoliopsida; order Ranunculales; family Menispermaceae; genus Paratinospora; species Paratinospora sagittata. Next base: position 32,467,944 of record CM069608.1, on the reverse strand, counting down.
GGACCCAATTTTGGCTACTTTTTAATCATTGAACGAGTGGTCAGTGGCTAATCATTGTGCTCAAATGTTAATCATGTATATTATTTTTATTTTTATTTTTTGGATTTCTTGTGATTATTTAATATAATCACAAGAAAGAAAATATTAATTCATAAATTAATATCTTCAAAAGGTAAGGCTACATTTTAGTTGGTAGATACCATCTGAAAAGTAGAAACTTTTAAAAATAAATTTATATGATCATTTATAAATTATTTTTCAAGTAAAGTATTTTTAAACTATTTTTAGATTTTATTAACTTTCAAATATAGAATATTGTAGTTATATATATATATTGATGGATGGGTAGATTAAGTTTCTTTCATTCAAGAAGGAAAAATAAAAATAAAAATGGACTTATTGATAAGGGTATAATTGGAATAAAAGAAAATGTGGGCCCCATATAAGAGGGGAAGCATTAATCTAAACTGGCTGTTTAGATGTATGAGAAGTTCTTCGCTGATAACTGTGTGCTGCTCCCTGCAACTTCCAAGAGGCAGAGGGGACACAAAATGCTCCTTGGGAAACTGACATTTGACATTTGTCTTGAAAAAATATATATATATATATATATCATCAACTTATGAAGAAACCTTCCTAGTGAATAATAAAAGCACGTGATAGCATTTGAATGCCCGGTGATTTTATGGTGGTGGGGGGTAGATTATATTAAATTGTTTGATATGACATGTGCCGACTTTTTCAATAGGAATTTTTTTTTTGAAAGAATAATCGGAAAAATTTACTTGTTCCAAATTTGGATAAGGTTTGTGGAATCTCTTCTAGCGTGAGATTGTCATGTAGGACATTCATCAGGAGGCCATGCTGATCTTTATCTTATCTAGTTTTACAACCAATCAAATACTAGATTTTGAGATATAAGCTTATTTGTGCTCATTGATTTAAATCTTTTGTTTCTTATTACGTATAGCAATGGATTAGATGTGATAATTTAGACTCAATATTGTTGCATTGTACGTATAATAATCTGTGTTTTTATTGCTAGTCACATATATATCAACCTTCAAGTACGATGGAACGTAAGGATATTTCCATCATTTTATATTTGTTCTGTTTTCTTTCTTTCTTTCTTTGCATAACTATTTTACACCTTGGCAAGAAGTTTTTCGATTACAAAAATTAATTAACAGAGATTGTAGAAAGTGTGAGCGGGAACCTACAGAGCTAAAAAAATAAAGTCAGACATAACAAAGAAAAATACATGAACGACAAAGAAAACTTGTAAATAGTCTCACCTCTACAAATTTTATAAAGGCATCGACCAAGCCTTCAAATATATGTCTGTCCTTTATTAAGGATAAGACACAGTTAGGGATGCTGACCTAATAGGAATCGAGCTTCAGGCTAATGACCCCAATCTTGCTTGTAAGGCGCCCGACTTCCCCGAACCTTGCTTTTTTAGCAACTCTTTGCTCGATAAAAGCAGGGAACTTCGATTTGTTCCCAACCGACCTGGTTTCCCTAGCAGGTGAACCCGCTTGCTCAGAGGTGGCTTCAGGAGCTTTTCCCTTGGAAGCAAAGGTATTTTTTGAGGCGCTGCTCGGAGATTTCGCAGCAGCAATGTTCTTTAATTTTGTCTGGTCGGCAACATACTTTCCAGTAGTAGCTCTCTTAGGTGCCAATTCCTCTGGCTTATTATTCTTCTTTTCCTTCTGATCGGTAGAACCGGGAGCAGTAAAACCTACATCACAAACACAATATCAACTCGAGATTTTCAAGCTGGTCGGTATGAGAAAATTAAGACGTTCGAAGCAGAACTTACGGCCTGAGAAGACCTTCATCTCGGTAATAACGTCTGCCACGTGTCGTCTCTTGGGTGTCAAAATGACCTTGTATCGCCGGTCTGCGAAAAAGAGCTGGTAGATTTCGTCTATCCGAGAGGAATCAAACCCTTTTTCCCTGGTTGACTTTTCCCAGGTACCTGCCAAATAAGGCGAAAAACATGAGTCACTACCGACCAAGAATCATACTAGAAATAAAGATAAGGCATGGAGGGAAGCTCGGTACCTGATTTTCCAAATGTGGTCGATACTCCATCTTCCTCGGCCCACTCCCCTGAGACGAAGAACCACTTGTCTTTCCACGACTTGTTAGAAGTAGAGCTCTCTGTAATCAAAAGTTAACCTTCCTCGACATCCTGATGGGTCGAAGCATAGTACCACCCGCTACATCTCAGGTGAGACTTTAATCAGTATACAAGGCCGAAGTCGTCAAAATAGAACTCCGACCATCCCTTCTCCTTCTAGAGTACGAATCTCGAGAAAAATCAACGGCGAGTATTCAACGGACGTGCAAGAGTGGCCGGGCTGTCAGGCGGCGCACGTCAGCACGATTTTTGGGGCACAATGGTCATGAGCATTGAATAGCTCGGTATCTAATGTTTCATCTAACCTCCAAGCAATCAGTCCTACTCGGAACTTGGGGGGTAAATGTTGGACCATATACCGAGCATAAGACATGTCAGTGACGCTAGTCTCACCAAGTAGGATGCAATGTAGACCAGGTTGATATACTGACCTGTTTTGAACAAAGAATACCGATCTACTCAACCATGCATACAACCCGAGTCCTGGTTGGTCCTACCAACCAGGGTGAAAAATTTGTCGAACTGACCGTGCAAGATTTACTACGACAAACTCGAAATTCTCTACTAGTCCATGATAAGGACTATCCGACCTCCTAAGTCCTACTAGAAGACTACTTAGCTCTTCCAGTTCGACTAGGAAAGAAATAAATCCCTCTTGAGTCAGATAGGATGAAAACTAAAACCTTCCTGATTCGACTGAAATACTTTTGGGTATTCCTAGTTCTACTACAACTTGACTACAAGGCCAAAAAACCTCAAGATCTCTTTATAAAAAAAAATCGTAGCCCTTAAGGAGAAGGTAAGTAACTCTCGACCCAGTTCAGTACCATTAACTCTACGGAGCTCTGAACTAACTTAGGCATCGGAGGGTCTTTGGTAGGCACCACACCGGTACGTGTTCCTCACGATAGCCTATTCTCTCTTGTTTTCCTCTCTCATATCATCAATCTCTGTCGACCTTTCCAACACTATAACGAGTCCCAGATCATTCCATTCCCTCTACTTCATTGGTCAAATCTTGTACTAACACCTACAAATATATTAGCATCGCCATATGTATAAATTAACAATAGCAGCTTTTGTCACTAAATAATATATTTAGTGTGAAAATAACATCTGTAGCCATTTATTTGAAGCTAATAAAAAAATATAGTTGTTGCTAAAGATGTGACATTAAGGACCAGTTGATCAATTAGTATGTATAATAGATGATAATAAATATTTTAACCGTTAATCTATTTGATATATAGTGATTTATATATAGCTTTTGTTATCTTCATGAAGCAAGGCGATGAAAGCATTATTGATGGTTTTAAGCAAAATAAAATATAGATTTCATAAAAATTTTCTCTCGCAGTAGGTAATTAAAAGATAAATTGAGACCATATATACAAATAAAATCACGGTTGGTAGATTTTTCAATATATTTTCTCCTCAAAACCTAATTCAATGAAAAGTTATTATTGTATTATTATTAAGAAAATTCTTAAAAAAATAAATATTTTTAAGTTAGTTTGTATTCGTTTTGTGTTTCACATAAAATAATAAAAAATAGCTATATTGTCGTAGTCCCACATCATTGATCATGTAATAAGAGGAATTTAATTAATTTGCATTGTATTATAAATGTTGTCCTAAACATGTGAATACTTTAAAAGAACCTTGTGTTGGAAAAATCACTATCAAATATGATTTTTCATCATTTTGATTTAAATATTTAAGTAGGACCCGTATTTGATTTTAGGTGAGATTAAGTTGAATATTAATATCTATATGTAAAAATTAAGAATATATAATTATTTAACTATAAGATCACTAGTTTCAAAATACGTGCTTGAGATGGAAGGTCATGGTTTGGATAGGGTTCGTGCAATCTCTTCTAATGTGAGATTGTCATGTGGGGCATTCGTCACGAGGCCATGGTATCTTTATCTTATCTAGTTTGACAATCAACTACTTATCAAACACTAGATTTTGAGATATAAGCTTGTTTGTGTTCATTGATATAAATGTTTTGTTTCTTATTGCGTATAGTGATGGATCAGATGTTATGATTTATGCTTAATATTGTTGCATTGTACGTATAACAAATGATTTTAGATGTTATATTATTATATCATATATTAATGTGAGTTTATATTATTCTAAAACTTCTACTAATTTTGTTCTTTAGAAAGGGAAAGAAAATTGATGAGTATAAGTCTTGACAAATGATTTTGGATGTTATATTATTAGATTGTATATTAATGCTTATATTATTCTAAAGCGTCTACTTTTTTTTTTTCTTTAGAAAGGAAAAGATAATTAGATAGGATGATGAATAAATATTGGAACCCTTTCCATGAATAAATAAATCCTGTATAACCTACGAATACATATACTAGTGCCGCTATATGTATAAATTAGCAACAACAACTTTTGTCACTAAATAATATATTTAGCGAGAAAATAGCATTTGTAGCCATAGATTTGAAGCTAATAACAAAATATAGTTGTTGCTAAAGTTGTAACATTAAGGACCGGTTGATCAATTAGTATGAACAATAGATGATAATAACCATTTTTAAAAAAAATTTAAGTTCCTTCTAATATATTTAAAATGACGGTTGGTAGATTTTTCAATACATTTTCTCCACAAAACCTAATATATTCCATGCAAAATCATTATTGTATTCATATTAAGATTTTTTTTAAAATTTTTATACATTTTGTGATTAAGAAATTGTAATACCCTAGGCGCTTGAACGTTCAGGCGCATGTCCGAATGTTCGGGCAGGTACCCAGAATTTTTTTTTTTTTTGTGCAATTCCAGGGTATTACAGAAATAACTATAATTGTTGTAGGCTCTCATTGGTCATGTAACGAGGGGAATTTTGCTAAATGTTATAAACACATATTCACTTTAAAAACATCTTGAAGAGAATATGAGAGAGCGAGCTAAAGATTTCATATTGTTGAGAAAATCGATGGTTGTAAAGAAATAAATTTTACAATCTCAGGATAATTTCCAAACTAAAAAATAACACCAAAGATTTTAGCGTGAAAAACCTTCTAAAAAAGGAGGTAAAAACCACGGGACCCGTAGGCCGCTTAAAGACTTCTACTATAATATAATGGGATTATAAACTTTACCCTTCGGTGGATCTCTCACAAATATACAATATCTATGTATCTTCAATTTATGGATAAAACTTCACAAATTGGCTTACACTTTTTCTTCTCAAAGAAACTCTCTTTGAGGCTCTCTGGATCTCTCCTATTAGATCTCTCCGAATAAATTTCAAGAATGAAATTAAGGCTCTATTTATAGGAGTATTGAGGGGCAATTTTGTAAATACATAAATCATATTTTAATACAAAAATTTCAGCAACTTCGGCGCCCTGTTTGATAATTTCTGCCGCCCCACGTTATTCTTGCTTGATGCCCACATGAAATTCAGCGCCCTCCTGTTGACAGTCGTCTTCTTTGAATAGCCGCCGAGGTGGACCAACAAATCTTCCCCTCCACCTCATGTGGAACAGGGCTCCTCCACACCTGCAATCTCTCTACAGATAGCAAGTTTTTCTCTGGTCAGAGACTTCGTCATCATATCTGTCCCGTTGTCATTAGTGTGGATCTTCTCAACTTGCAGCAGTTTATTTTCCAGCACATCACGAATCCAATGATACCTCACGTCGATGTGCTTGGACCTTGAATGGGAGGTTGAGTTCTTGCTGAGGTGAATTGCGCCTTGACTGTCGCAATAAAGAACATAATTTTCTTGGTTCTGATGCAATTCTTGTAGGAACTTTTTCATCCACAGTATCTCCTTACAACCTTCAGTGATTGCAATGTACTCTGCTTCTGTGGTACTTAAGGCAATACACTTCTGTAATCGTGATTGCCATGAGACAACTCCCCCTGCAAATGTTATTAGGTACCCGGATATCGACTTTCTCATATCCACGTTGCCAGCCATATCTGAATCTGTAAATCCTTATAATACAGATTTATCATTACCAAAACATAAACAATGACTAGAAGTACCTCTAAGATACCTGAGTATCCATTTGATTGCTGTCCAATGTTCCTTTCCAGGATTTGATAGAAATCGGCTCACAACACCAACAACATGAGCAATGTCTGGTCTGGTGCATACCATAGCGTACATTAGACTGCCAACCACCGATGCATAAGGCACCTTGCTTATCTCTGATTTCTCCTCTTCGCTTGAAGGACACTTGCTCGTATTAAGCTTGAAGTGGCTTGTCAGCGGAGAACTAACAGGTTTAGCTTTGCTCATGTTGAAACGCTCTAAAACTTTCTCAATATACTTCTTTTGAGATAGCCAAAGTCTCTTGTTCTTCCTGTCACGAACAATCTTCATGCCAAGGATTTGCTTTGCGGTTCCTAAGTCTTTCATGGCAAAGGACTTGCTCAACTCTTTCTTCAACGTGTTAATCTTGCCAATATCTTGGCCTACAATTAACATATCATCAACATAAAGCAAAAGAATAATAAAATCACCATTAGAGAATTTCTTGATGAAGACGCAGTGATCAGCTGTCGTTCGGTTGTACTCATTTTCCTCCATGAACGAGTCGAACTTTTTATACCACTGCCTCGGTGCCTGTTTCAAACCGTACAGACTTTTCTTTAGCTTGCATACCAGTTTCTCTTTTCTTTTGACTTGGAAACCTTCGGGCTGCTCCATATAAATTTCCTCGTCAAGATCACCGTGTAAGAATGCGGTTTTTACATCAAGTTGTTCAACCTCCAGATTAAGACTAGCTGCCATGCCAAGAACAACTCGGATTGAAGACATTTTCACCACCGGTGAAAAGATTTCATCAAAGTAAATGCCTTTCTTCTGTCTGAATCCTTTCACAACTAATCTTGCAATGTATCGAGGTTGTGAGCTACCTTCTTCGCTTTTGATCCTGTATACCCACTTGTTCTTGAGGGCTTTCTTTCCCTGCGGTAATTTCACCAGATCAAATGTGTGGTTCTCATGCAGAGATTTCATCTATTCCTGCATGGCTTTCATCCACTCAGTCTTATGCTTGTCAGTGATAGCTTCGGTATAGCTTTCCGGTTCTCCCCCGTCAGTGAGCATCACATAGTCGCTAGGAGAATATCTTTGACTTGGTTGTCGCTCTCTGGTGGATCTCCTTAGCTGTGCTTCTGGTTGGACTTGTTCAGGAACTTGTTCAGGAACTTGTTCTGGTACTGAACTTTGAGCTGGTGGAACGTCATCCTCAGTATATGGTGCTGAATTTGTTGATGGAGAGACTGGTTCTAGATTGACTGGAATTTCTTCTGATTGTGGCTTCTCAGGTTTCTGAAAATCCTCGATCGTCTGATCTTCAAGAAACGCCACGTCTCTGCTTCTGACAATCCTTTTGTTGACAGGATCCCAAAATCTGTAGCCTAATTCTTCATGGGAATATCCCACAAAGATACACTGCTTCGCTTTTCCACCAGTTTCTCTTTTCTTTTGACTTGGAAACCTTCGGGCTGCTCCATATAAATTTCCTCGTCAAGATCACCGTGTAAGAATGCGGTTTTTACATCAAGTTGTTCAACCTCCAGATTAAGACTAGCTGCCATGCCAAGAACAACTCGGATTGAAGACATTTTCACCACCGGTGAAAAGATTTCATCAAAGTAAATGCCTTTCTTCTGTCTGAATCCTTTCACAACCAATCTTGCAATGTATCGAGGTTGTGAGCTACCTTCTTCGCTTTTGATCCTGTATACCCACTTGTTCTTGAGGGCTTTCTTTCCCTGCGGTAATTTCACCAGATCAAATGTGTGGTTCTCATGCAGAGATTTCATCTATTCCTGCATGGCTTTCATCCACTCAGTCTTATGCTTGTCAGTGATAGCTTCGGTATAGCTTTCCGGTTCTCCCCCGTCAGTGAGCATCACATAGTCGCTAGGAGAATATCTTTGACTTGGTTGTCGCTCTCTGGTGGATCTCCTTAGCTGTGCTTCTGGTTGGACTTGTTCAGGAACTTGTTCTGGTACTGAACTTTGAGCTGGTGGAACGTCATCCTCAGTATATGGTGCTGAATTTGTTGATGGAGAGACTGGTTCTAGATTGACTGGAATTTCTTCTGATTGTGGCTTCTCAGGTTTCTGAAAATCCTCGATCGTCTGATCTTCAAGAAACGCCACGTCTCTGCTTCTGACAATCCTTTTGTTGACAGGATCCCAAAATCTGTAGCCTAATTCTTCATGGGAATATCCCACAAAGATACACTGCTTCGCTTTTCCATCCAGCTTTGACCTCTCGTCTTTAGGGATGTGAACAAATGCTCTGCAGCCGAATACTTTCAAGTGTTTGTAAGAAACGTCTTTCCCCGTCCAAACCTTTTCTGGTACGTCGTAGTTCAGTGGAACTGATGGAGAAGGGTTGATTAAATCGACTGCTGTCCTCATTGCCTCCCCCCAATAGGAGTTTGGCAGTTTTGCATTTGAGAGCATACATCTGACTCTTTCACAAATGGTTCTGTTCATCCTCTCTGCGACACCGTTGTTTTGAGGTGTCTTTGGTACCGATTTTTTCAGCCTGATGCCGAAACTTCTGCAGTACTCCTCGAATGATTCGCGATACTCACCGCCATTGTCTGATCGTACACACTTCAAACGTCTGCCAGTTTCTCTCTCAACTTTTACATGAAATTGCTTGAAAACTTCCTGTACTTGATCTTTAGTTTTCAAAGCAAAGGCCCACACTATTTGGAATAGTACTACTATTCCAAATAGTACCTACCGACAAAATAGTATCGTATATGTGAATAGTACTGTATGTATGAACAGTACCTTCGCTGAAAACGACCCAAGCTCTGATACCACTTTGTTGGGAAAATCGATGGTTATAAAGAAATAAATTCTACAATCCCAAGATAATTTTCCAAACTAAAAATACAACAAAAATAACACCAAAGATTTTAGCGTGGAAAACCCTCTAAAAAATGAGGTAAAAACTACGGGACCCGTAGGCCGCTTAAAGACTTCCACTATAATATAATGGGATTACAAACTTCACCATTCGGTGGATCTCTCACAAATATACAATATCTATGTATCTTCAATTTGTGGATAAAACTTCACAAATCGACTCACACTTTTTCTTCTCAAAGAAACTCTCTTTGAGGCTCTCTGGATCTCTTCTATTAGATCTCTAAAATTATATATCTCAGAATAAATTTCAAGAATGAAATTAAGGCTCTATTTATAGGAGTATTGAGAGGTAATTTTGTAAATACATAAATCATATTTTAATACAAAAATTGCAGCAACTTCGGCGCCCTGTTTGACAATTTCTGCCGCTCCCACGTTATTCTTGCTTGATGCCCACGTGAAATTCAGCCGCCCTCCTGTTGACAGTCGTCTTCTTTGAATAGCCGCCGAGGTGGACCAACACATATAACTATATATGTACCATTTAGCTATAAAATTTACTTTTTAGCTAAAGATTTCACGTGTGATTGCTATGACATCCTAATTTTGTGACTAAATATATTTTTAGCTACAAAATTGAGTTCGTAGCTAATAATCTCATGAGTAACAGCTACAAGCCTTAAATTTTGTAATTGAACCATTTTAGCTATAAAATTAAGTTTGTAGCTAAACAAATTGTAGCTAATGCCTCTTTTCGTTGTGGTGGTGGTGGGTTTATAGTAAGGTTTGAAAAGAATCACCCATGAGAAAATACTAGAACTATAAAGAAAATTTGTATGACACAATTATATATGTGCTTCAAAGATTTTCAATAAGTGATAATTAAGAAGATTGAAGGTATGAGATGCTGCTTAATGCATGTCATAATTCATTCCTTTATTTATTTATTTATTTTATTTTTTGTAAGATTGAACTGATGATAACTTTATAGCATCACATCTTACCTAACAAAGATATTCTCCAAGTCAATTTTGAGATTCTATAAGCTAACAATTGTTGACCCAAATCTCTAGTTTTCATGCATGATAAGCAAACTTTCTTTTATTCTTTTTATTCTACTGTCACATCTACCCATTATAATTTTTTATTTAAAGAAGGGTTCTTCTTGAATATTAAAAAATAAAAATAAAAAAATAAAATAAAGTTCTTTTAAGGCTGGTTCACGGATATAATTATATGTATTTAAAATTTTAAAAATATATTTAATTGGTTGAAACTTAAAAACAATTTATCAAAATTTATAAAGAAAATATGATATTTTTAAGAAATAATAAAATATTATTTTTAAAATTTTTACTTTTTAAATTATATTTTAACTTTTGAATTATAAATCAAATGCCGCATAAGAGTTAGAGCTTTCGATCAACATGTTTGACTCCATAAATAAAAAGTTAAATGGTGATAATATGCTTTAATAGCAAAATGAATACTCCAACTTATGTTAAAATTTTAAAATTATCTCTTACAAAGTTTATCTCATTGATTATAGGCTAATAAAAGAGAAAGATTCGCTCTTAAGCTTTAAGCTGATCTATGATAACCATACGTCCAAAACATATATAATGTTTAAAAGGACAAACTAATACTTTTTATATCTTTTAATTGTATAAGTTCTACTTTTGCGTCTCTTATATAATGTGCTTTTAAAGATTAGATTTTCTTGAATAATTATCAAAGATATATACTAGTGGAACAAATATTCTTTACATTAATAAACTTTGAAATGTACATTTTGATTGGAATTTCTTTACAATAATTGTATTAATTAAGATGCTAAACAATTATTGTAAAGAAATTCCAATCAAAATGTACATTTAATTATTTTTATTCAAAACGAACCACTACCATGAATAAATAGATTCAACATGAAGCTACCTAGCTATTTAATTACTTTTATTAAAAAAAAACTCATTTGGAATATTTGAAAAAAGCTTCAAGTTATTATTCCAACTTTCTTAAATTATTGTTCTCAAAATACAAGCCTTTCTTGTTTTTAGTTGTTACAATAAATCACTAAGAAAGTGTCAAGTAAGAAAAACAAGTATGAATTGTGGGGACCACACATGTGGCACACAAGTGTGTGGGGCCCACCCGCTAGCAAACAAACCGAAAGCGGGTGGAGCCCACCCGCGTGGCAGACAATCCGGAAAAGGGCGTGGGGCCCACCAGCCGAAAGCAGGTGGGGCCCACCCGCGTGGCAGACAATCCGAATAGGGTGTGGGGCCTACCCGCCGAAAGCAGGTGGGGCCCACCCGCGTGGCAGACAAAAGTTTATTATAATATTAAATATAATATTATATTTAATATTTATAATTACGTTTTTACCCCTGATTACACCTATAAATAGAGCTCAACTTCAGTATTCAAAATTCATTCCTGAGAGTTAGAGAGTTCTATTCTTTGAGATCTACTTAAGAGATCTAGTCTGTAATATTCACCTAAGGGTGTAGTTTGTATTCTCTAATAATACAAGTTTGCTGTCTTCCGTGGACGTAGGCAATTTGCCGAACCACGTTATATCTGTTGTCTTGTTTTACTTTCATACTTTACCCCGTTTTCCGCACAACAAATTGGTATCATAGCCAAGGTGAAGTTTTGGAAGAAAAAACGGACACTCTGTCGAAATTTTCGAGACTGCGTCGAAGTTTCGAGATTCTGTAAAAGTGATCGGAACTATTTTCTGATCACCCGTGGAGGTAGCTCTTGTTCCCAGGAGTCCAACGCAATCAACGGCGAGAAAAACGGACAAGAAACGAGTTCGTAGGAGCCGGTCAAAGTTTGATCCCGTACAGCGTTTGCCGGCACTATTCATCCCCGGCACTGTTCATCTCGGCGCTATTCATCCCGACACTATTCATCCCCGGCACTATTCATCCGATCCGAATTCAGATCCAGATCCGATCCAGATCCGGCACTAGTCATCCGCGGCCCAGTCCACTCAGCCAGTACTATTCATCCTTGGCCCAGCCCACTCAGCCAGTACTATTCATCAGAGGCCCAGTCCACTCAGCAAGTACTATTCATCCGTGGCCCAGCCCACTCAATCAGTGCTATTCATCCGCGGCCCAGTCCACTTAGCCAGTACTATTCATCCGTGGCCCAGCCCACTCAATCAGTATTATTCATCCGCGGCCCAGTCCACTCAGCCAGTACTATTCATCTGTGGCCCAGCCCACTCAATCAGTACTATTCAACCGCGGCCCAGTCCACTCAGCCAGCGCTATTCATCCGCGGCCCAGCCCATTCAGCCTGCACTATTCATCCGCGGTCCAGTCCACTCAGTCAGCACTGTTCATCTGATTTCAGCAAAGTCAGACTCATTTCCACCATTTTCGACCCTTCCGGACGCAACCGTGCAATCAGTTTCTACAGATTCAGCTGCTAAGTTATTGATATAGCTTAGTTGGAGTAGTTTATCAGTTTTGAAGCATTTTTTCGGCGTCATACATATCTTCGGTCTAAATGGCGGAGGAAATCCCAAGCACAAGCAGACCTTGGCAAAGAAGTTCGATGTCTAACGCAAAGTTTGAGGTGGAGAAATTCAACGGTACCAACAACTTTGGCATGTGGCAATGCGAAGTTCAAGATCTCTTATTCCGGGAAGGCTCACATATCGCCTTCGAAACCAAACCCAATGATATGTCCGATGATGATTGGTATTTTGTCAATCGTCAAGCTTGTGGAACAATCAGACTCTGCTTGGCCAAAGATCAGAAATACTTTGTCATGAAAGAGACAATGGCAATATGTCTCTGGAAGAAACTGGAGGACAAATACATGACGAAAAGCGTAGAGAACCGCCTCTACCTGAAGAAGAAGCTCTATCGTTTTCAGTACAAGGAAAGTACCTCCATGAGTGAACATCTTGATAATTTTAACAAGATTCTTGCTGATCTACTAAATCTTGATGTCGACCCTCTTGATGAGGATAAGGCACTATTGTTGTTAAACTCTTTGCCTGAAAGATATGAACATTTAACAACAACTTTGCTATATGGTAAAGATGAGGTTAAATTCAGTGATGTTTCAAATGCTTTGGTGAACAACGAATATCGAAGGAAGGACCAGCGCGATCACAAGGAAGCATCACCAGCAGCCTTGACAGTCTCCAGAGGCAGGGTTAACAACAAATCTGATAGATCCAGTGGGCGAGGCCGATCTCGCTCAAAGTCAAAAGGACCTTCATCACGTCAACGTCTTGGAAAGGATGAATGTGCCTATTGTCACCAAAAGGGACACTGGAAGAAAGATTGTCCAAATAAGGGCAAGACAGATGCAAATGTAGCACAGAAAGCTGAAGAAGATTCTGCGTTCTCAGTTTCATCTATAGACATTCAGTCTGATAGATGGATTTTAGATTCCGGATGTTCCTATCATATGTGTCCAAATCGCCATTGGTTCTCAAAGTTGGATGAGTTCGATGGAGGAGTCGTGGTCATGGGCAACAACAATACCTGCCGCACAAAAGGTATTGGAACTATACGCCTTAAGATGCATGACGGTACAACAAGACGGCTCACGGACGTCAGATATGTTCCAGATCTGAAGAAAAATCTGATATCCTTAGGAGTCCTTGATTCCAGCGGTTACAAGGTAACCATTGAAGGTGGAGTTCTGAAAGTTGTACGTGGAGCATTCTTGGCCATGAAGGGTACTCAGAAAGGAAATCTTTATTTCCTTGATGGACACACAGTAATCGGAAGTGTCTCAGCTTGCACCAGTTCTAATGATGATTCATCAGACACTTCCCGACTTTGGCACATGCGGCTCGGACATGTTGGAGAGAAAGCTCTTCAAACCTTGATCAAGCAAGGTTCTCTGAAAGGTGCTAAAACAGGGAAACTTGACTTCTGCGAGCACTGTATCTTAGGCAAGCAGACGAGAGTCAAGTTTGGAACTGCCATCCACCGCACAAAAGGAACATTAGATTATGTTCATACCGACGTTTGGGGACCCTCTCAAAATGCTTCATTGGGAGGTAAACGTTGGTTTGTTACTTTTATTGATGATTTCTCTCGCTATGTTTGGGTTTATACCATGAAGCATAAAGATGAAGTGCTCGATACCTTTCTTATATGGAAGAAAATGGTAGAAACCCAAACGGGAAGGAAGATTAAGAGGCTCAGATATGATAATGGAGGAGAATACAAGTCAGACCCATTTCAGAAATTTTGTGAGAATGAAGGGATTGTCAGACATTTCACAGTCCCAGGCACGCCACAACAAAACGGTGTTGCTGAACGCATGAATCGTACTTTGATAGATAAAGTTCGCTGCATGTTATCTCATTCAGGACTGAGCAAGGCATTTTGGGCTGAAGCTTTGTCATATGCCTCTCATATCATCAATAGACTTCCTGCGACAGCACTAGATGGAAAAACTCCCAAGGAGGTATGGTCTGGACACCCTGTTTCAGATTATGATTCTTTGCGCATTTTTGGATGCACTGCATATTTCCATGTGAAGGAATCCAAACTGGATCCTAGGTCCAAGAAAGCGATTTTCATGGGTTTTAGTGAAGGAGTTAAGGCTTTCCGACTATGGAACCCTGATACAAAGACAATTGTAAAAAGTCGAGATGTAACTTTTGATGAATCTGTGATGTTAAAACATACAGTTTCTGATAAAGAAAATCGCGATCCAGATTTGCCTCAGCAGGTGGAGTTAGATATTCCAGTAACTCCTAGCAAGTCAGCAGAGATATCCAACCATCCTGAAGAAGAGGAGGAAATCTCAGTTGAGGTGGAGGCTCCAGGACCAGACATCAGTCAAGAACCAGAATCAATTGCCACCAATCGACCACGAAGAGAAATCCGCAAACCTGCTCGGTACACTGACATGGTTGCATATGCATTTCCAGTCACCGGAGACGATATTCCATACAATTACAGAGATGCTATTCAGAGTATGGAAAGTGATAAGTGGAAAATGGCAATGAATGAGGAAATGACATCACTCCATCAGAATCAGACTTGGAAGTTGGTTCCACTTCCAAAAGGAAAGAAATCAATTGGCTGCAAATGGATTTTCGCTAAGAAGGAAGGCTCTCCTAGCACAGATACTATCCGATACAAAGCCAGACTGGTAGCAAAAGGCTACGCTCAGAGGGAAGGAATTGACTACAATGAGGTATTCTCACCTGTTGTTAAGCATTCGTCAATTCGAATATTATTGGCTTTGGTTGCACAGTTTGATCTCGAGTTAGCCCAACTCGATGTCAAAACTGCTTTTCTGCATGGTAACTTGGAAGAGGAGATATATATGTCTCAACCAGATGGATTCAAAGTACCAGGAAGGGAGAGTTGGGCTTGCAAGTTGAGCAAGTCACTGTATGGCCTGAAGCAGTCACCGAGACAGTGGTACAAGCGATTTGATACCTTCATCCAAGGGCAGAAATATACCCGGAGTCAGTTTGATCATTGTGTCTACTATCGCAAACTTCAAGATGGTACATTTATCTACTTGCTTTTATATGTAGATGATATGTTAATCGCATCTAAAAGCAAGGTGGAGATCAACAAGCTCAAGGCTCAATTGAGCTCAGAGTTTGAAATGAAGGATCTTGGAGAGGCCAGAAAAATTCTCGGGATGGAGATAACTCGAGACAGAGCCAAAGGCAAAATCTGTTTGACTCAAACTCAGTACTTGAAGAAAGTTCTTCAAACTTTTGACATCGGCAATGACACAAAACCTGTGAGCACACCATTGGCACCACATTTCAAGCTAAGTTCATCAATGTCACCAAATTCTGAGGATCAGAAGAAGCAAATGGAGAAGATTCCATATGCAAATGCTGTTGGTGCCTTGATGTATGCTATGGTGTGTACCAGACCTGACATTTCACATGCTGTAAGTATGGTAAGTCGTTACATGCACAACCCCGGTAAAGGCCATTGGCAAGCAGTGAAGTGGATTCTACGGTATATTCATGGTACTGTGGATATTGGTTTAAAGTTCGAGAGAGATATGAAAAGTTGTAAGCATCTAGTCGGATATGTGGATTCGGACTATGCTGGAGATCTTGACAAGCGCAGATCTACTACTGGTTATGTTTTCACTATGGCAGGAGGACCAGTTAGTTGGAGATCAACACTACAGTCAACTGTTGCTTTGTCTACTACAGAGGCAGAGTACATGGCAGTAACTGAAGCTTTCAAGGAAGCAATCTGGCTTCATGGATTGACTAAAGACTTGAGAACTGTGCAGAAGAATGTTGAAGTTTTCTGCGACAGCCAGAGTGCCATTTGTTTGGCGAAGAACCAAGTTCATCACAGTCGAACGAAGCATATTGATGTTCGTTTTCATTTTGTTCGAGAAATAGTAGAAGAAGGAAGTATTCTTCTGCAAAAGATCAAGACTGCAGATAACCCCGCAGATATGCTTACAAAGGTGGTTACAGGGGTCAAGTTCCAACATTGTTTGGACTTGATCAATATCTCACGAGCTCGTAGTGCCTAATGGCACTAATGGAGGCAGCAACAGGTGGAGGAGATTGCAGTTGTGGAGGAGTCATGTTCCACATGTGGTGGAGGTGGAGATTTGTGGGGACCACACATGTGGCACACAAGTCAATGTATGGGGACCACCCGTGTGGGGCCCACCCGCTAGCAAACAAACCGAAAGCGGGTGGAGCCCACCCGCGTGGCAGACAATCCGGGAAAGGGCGTGGGGCCCACCAGCCGAAAGCAGGTGGGGCCCACCCGCGTGGCAGACAATCCGAATAGGGTGTGGGGCCTACCCGCCGAAAGCAGGTGGGGCCCACCCGCGTGGCAGACAAAAGTTTATTATAATATTAAATATAATATTATATTTAATATTTATAATTACGTTTTTACCCCTGATTACACCTATAAATAGAGCTCAACTTCAGTATTCAAAATTCATTCCTGAGAGTTAGAGAGTTCTATTCTTTGAGATCTACTTAAGAGATCTAGTCTGTAATATTCACCTAAGGGTGTAGTTTGTATTCTCTAATAATACAAGTTTGCTGTCTCCCGTGGACGTAGGCAATTTGTCGAACCACGTTATATCTGTTGTCTTGTTTTACTTTCATACTTTACCCCGTTTTCCGCACAACATGAATAGCACAAATCTATATATTATATTTAATGGGATTCAGAATCTTTAGTTAAAAAAAATGGATTCATTTAAATTACTATCATTAGCAAAATTCTATATAAAAACTAAACTAGTTTTTTTCAAAGGAGAATAAATAAGAAGGGTGAGGCCAACATTGTTTAAAATAACATTAAGAATTTCGATTATATTTTTAAATATACTAAGCTCAAGGTGCTATATATGAATTAATTAAAGACAAAAGAAGTAATAAAAAAAATGATGATAACAACACAATTGTAAAATAATTGCTATATAACTACAACAACGCTCTTTGACCAAAAAAATTAAAAAAAAAAAAACTATAATAAAGCTCAGGTAGCAATTGCTTTAAAAATAAAAAATAGAGACTGTTAAAACGACCAAAAATAAGTACCCAAAATAGATAAAAGGAAAAGAAATGACTACCACTTATCCGTAACCACATCAACATGGTACAACTTTTGAATATAGATTTTGGATCATTTTAGTATTTTTGTAGAAAAAAAACGAATACATGGTGTTACATGATAATTCAAGAATAAAAAAAAGGAAAAGTTCAAATATGTATTATTCACAAAAATTCAAAGTCAAAGTGTCTTTTAATTGCTTTGGGGAAATTTTCGTTTAATCACGACAAAAAATATGTTTATTTAATTACTAATTTCATTTAATAATTAGTTTTTGATGATTTTTTATTTACTATGTTGAATAATTAACTAAGTAAGCTTATCAACAACCCGTGTAGTGCAAATATACAGACATTTATGGAAACAATTTTTTAAAAATTAACATGTTCTAATGTTTTAATTATCATATTTTCTCAAAATCTTATAATCTATTTTGTAACACACTGGATAACTCATTACACGAAAAGGGATATGGATATATACCTTATAGCATTTTACTTATACCATATAAAATTATATAAGATATATAAATTAATGGATGGAATTAAGCTCTAGAAAAAGAGGTTTGAATCCTTTAATTTGAAGAAATTTATTTGGCACATATCGATAGTTCAAGTGCTTTTGAAGATTAAATTTAGATTAAGACAATTAATTTGAATTATTTAATTAAAATTACATGAGTTATCTAGAACTTTAATCATCAATTTATTATCCATTTGATTGTGTATGACCGGTTTAGAAAATTATGTTTGTATATAAATGAAACTCATATTTTCTAGCTTTACAAAAAAAGGTATTAATTATATTACGTTTTTATAATTACTTTTATTTTCTTTTATCAAATTGAAAAAATTAAAAATGACAACATATTAATTGTTGGAACTAACATATTAATTAATAGTCCCTCTTACCACATAAATTATTTTTTGCCATTTTCAATAAGGGAATGTTGATTGATTCATGTTGGAATCAATAGGGTTGTTGGGAAGGTTAGGTGGGATTTTAAAGGCCACGAGACTTATAAGTAGGAGAGTTAATTAAGTATGGTCCATAACAACTTTGACTTATAATTCAACCTCAATCTCACCAACCAAAAATTACTTGTATCTTAAGTCAGATTAATATATTTACCAGTGATATCTTATTATATATATATATATACTAATTAATAGTATTATAAATTTACTATGATTGCTTTCTACATAATAACTAGATCATAAAGTTGTGTATAGTTTTATAGCTTCTTTAGCAACAATCTTTATGATTTTTTTAAATTCTACTATTACAATATGTAAGATGTATCCTAAATTATATTTGGTCTTCTGTAACAAAAAGAAAAAAAAAAATAGCACATACAAGTGATAATTGAAGAAAAGCTGAGATATTAACTTTACAATATCTTGACCATATTATATATATAGATAGCAAAGGTTATTTTTGCAACACCCAACAACTTAATTGCAAAAAAAAAAAAAGTAGGAAGAATAATTTAAAAAATAAATAAAACAAAATTGATTGTTGGTGGGTTCAACTTCAGATATTAGTCTCATATAAATTATTATGTGTTTTTTCCTTTTTTGAAGAAAAAAAATAAAACTCTCCCGAAATTTGTCTTTATGACACGCTTTATATGGGTGTCCATATGTCCGATGACTCAACTTTGAGGCCGACAAAACTTGAGAGCACGTAGGAAGGATAATATCTTGCGACGTGTGAAGCGGGCTATAAAAAAAGTATTAGAAAATTAATATGTTGAGAAAAAAAATTGAGAGAAATATTGAAAACGAAGTAAAACAGCTTGTCATGAACTTAAAAAGCAATGCTGATTTTCATGAAAATGGTATAGTGAAACAATCCTATCTGCAACAAAAAGAAATCAAACAAAGAAATAGGATACATATGGTTAAAAAAGCCAAAGGAATTTATACTCAAAATATAGGAAAAACCAATTCATTTTGATTCAAACTCTTGTGTCTTTAATTTACGTCTTCCATTGTGCTTGTCACCAGCACAAACATATATATATGATAATGATACACCATTTCATATTGTCACTCTATACATGTATTATTATGGTAAAAATGAAAAAAAAGAAAAGCACAAAAAGAAGAAAAAATCATAGTCTTAAATCAAAAGGTAAGGTGGAGCACCCTTTGATCATTTGAAAATGTCGTGTTGCTTTCACCAACTACTTCATGCCAAAATGTGTTTGGTTATATATATATAGGAATTCTATTTGCTTATTTTTAAAAAAATTGAGATATATGAAAAAAAAAAATTGAGTTATAAACTTATAATAATCTCCTAACGTTTTGTTTATATATACATAGGATTGCAAAATTTAAGGCTGCATTTGGTTCGCGATCTGAAAATAAAAATATATTCTAAAAAGAGAAAATTTGAAAAATGACTTTTTATCGTTTTTTGAAAACAACATATTTTCTTAACAAAAAGTGAAAAACTGTTTTTGAAATCTTTAGAACCAAATATATTTTTAAATTTTTAAATATAAAAAATTGTATCCAGATCACCAACCAAATAAACCCTAATTGTTTCGTAGGTTTTTTTTTCTCAACCACTTTCTGAAAGTGTTTTTGTTTCTTTTCTTCTTCTACAAATCAACCTATCAAATATTTGCTAAATTCTTAAATTTTACTAAAGTAAAATTGTAACTGAATTATTTACCAAAGGCATAACCTCATTAACATTTGATAGTTGATTCTCCATCGTTTCCTTCCGGGTAGTTGCAATGCAATCACATCTTACCTACCCAAAGAATATATATTTTGAAACTAATATATAATTTTTTTTTTATATGTAAGCAATTAATTTTGAACTCTAAAAGTCCCTCTTATACATATATACAAAACTATTAACTCATAGTATTTTGCTTCTGTATATAATAATAATAATAATAATACATAAACATATAAAATTTTGCTTTGGTAGATTTCTCAAACCTAGTCATCATCCCGAAAGAATGGCTTGGAGTAAATACATTGCACATCTCTCATCACCAATTTTGACAAAATTAAAGCAAATAATAAAGAAAGAAAAACGTATAGAAAATGACACGTTTTAGAGAGCACAAAGGAAAACTATATTTGTAAATTTGTCAATGCGGCCGCCCACTTGCACTAAAAATTAAGCATTCTCATATCTATACTTCAATAGATAATTAAGAATCGTAATTCATATGTACACTTATATATAGGAAGATTGTGTTAATTAATATTATTGTAATCCAAAACCATAGAAGTAGTTGAAAGGGACAAAAACATCTAACACCCAAGTGATAATGAACCATTTAGAAAAATAAAATGGTCATGCTATATATAACTACTTGTATAACCTATTGGTTTTAATTTGATTTTTATTATTGTATTCAAACTTATTGGGGGTAGGTTACTCTTTGCAATGCTAAAATTAAGGCCCCGTTTGATTGGTGAGAAGATTGTTATTTTCTCAAGAAAATAGAAAAGTTGTGTATTTGATTATCAATATTTTTCTGAAAAAATCTTCTCAACCCCTTATTTTGTCATCAAATTTTTTTATGAGAAAATTTTTAGTATTGTTGATTTTGTTCACGTTTATTTTTTATGAAACTT
Organism: Paratinospora sagittata; assembly: GCA_035771175.1. Lineage (NCBI taxonomy): Eukaryota > Viridiplantae > Streptophyta > Magnoliopsida > Ranunculales > Menispermaceae > Paratinospora > Paratinospora sagittata. Next base: position 32,446,737 of record CM069608.1, on the reverse strand, counting down.
TTCATTAACCAATTTTTTTACATTAAAGGAGTGTAAAAAATATTTTCTCATGTACAATAAAAAAACCATGAGAAAATTTTTTAAATTTTTTTTTCTTGAGAAATTATTTATCAAGAAAACTGTATTTTCTTACGAAAAGTTTTCTCTGCTATCAAACAAGGCCTAATATTTGTTGTATTATATCAATCATAGCTAATATATGTATTCGTTGAAAAAAAAAACTCCTTTGAAAAATATAATTTTATTCCTAGTTAAGAAAATCTTCAAATTTTCTCATAATTGTTTAGTTATTCAATCACACAAATACAAATCCTTAAATTTACTTATGGAGAAATTTTCTCGTGATAAAAACATTTTCTCATTAGTACGAAAAAAGGAGGGTTGAGAATATATATATATATATATATATATTTTTTAATTCTCTTGCCCACCAAATAAAAACTGAAATTTATGATATCTAAAAAAAAAACCAATACACATGCTAAAATAAATATGATAGGTTTCATGTTATTTAATAAAATATATCTGTTACCCTCCTGGATTTGTAAATAGCATTTTTTCAACATTAAAAAATTTTTCGGACAAAAAAATAATATAAAAAATTCAGTAATTTCTTATTTTTGAATATTGACAATAATATTTATGTTGTTGTAAAACTGTCAGAACTTTGTTTCAATACAAATGATGAATACTAATTTTTCAAGAAGATTACAAGAGAGAGCTTACAACTTAAAAAATTTTGATACACCATAACCTCAAATCCCTCCTCTATTTATACGTAGAAATGGATAACTATGCTTACACATGAATTGGTAACTATGCTCTCATATGGATGAGTAACTAGGCTCCCACATGATTTATGTGAGATACGTATACATACATATTTATACAACTTGGATATATGTACCACTTGAATACATATACTATTTGGATATTTAACATATTTACAACACTCCCCTTTTGAATATCCATCATGTGTAGAATATATTTCGTTAAAACCTTACTAGAGAAAACTTAATGAAAAAAATCTAGTGAAGGAAAAAGAGTGTAATATTCTATTGGAGTCTTATACTGTTAGGACTGCCTCGTTAAAAACCTTGCTAGGAAAACTCAGTGGGACAAAGCTGTAACGAAGGGAACTAAAAAGTATAGTGCACTAAACAATAACTCCCTTTTTTTAATTCTCCCCCTCATGATTTCATGGGTGAATTAACTTTTGTAATTTTGCCTGAGAGATCTTTATATCAACGCATCCCAATATTGTATATAATTTTCTTAAAAGTTGTAGTTGGCAAAGCTTTGCTAAATAAGTCAGCAAGATTGTCGCTCGATCTTATTTGTTAGATATCAATTTCACTATTCTTCTGTAGCTCATGCGTGAAAAAGAATTTTGGTGAAATATGTTTGGTTCTATCATTTTTGATATAATATTGTAGGAGAATTTTTTATTGATGATAATCCACATGATTCCTGAATATGTTGAATCATAGATCTCAACCATACACATTCTCGACTTGCTTCATGAATTGCGATGATTTACCAATGATTCGAAGACATAACAATCATTGTCTGCTTCACAGATCTCCATGATATAGCAGTATCACCACAAGTGAAAATATATCCCGTTTGTGATCGAGCTTTATGAGGATCTGATAAGTATCCAATATCTGCGTATCCAAGCATTTTTGTTTTCTCTTTTCTTGAGTAAAATAAACCCGTATCACTTGTTCCTCGAAGATAACGCAATATGTGCTTAACACCATTCCAATGTCTTTGAGTTGGTTTGGAACTGTTCCTCTTCATTCTCATGAAGGCAAAAATGGTCTTTACTCACTTCCAGTGATCTTACAACCATTGGGGAACTCAAGGGATGTGCCTTGTCCATTTTGAAACGCTTTAAAACCTTTTCAATGTAATTTGATTAATGAACAAAAATTCCATTTGGGAAATCCTTGATCTGTAGGTCGAGACAAAAAGCTTTGTTTTTCCAAGATCTTTCATCTCGAATTCCTTTTTCAAGTATTTAGAGGTTTTGTCAATTTCCTCATAAGTCCCCACAATATTCAAATCATCAACGTATACTGCAACAATTGCAAATCCAAGTGATGATTTTTTGATAAAAACACATGGGCATATTTAATTATTCGCATATTCCTCTTTAAGTAAATATTCACTGAGGCGATTGTACCACATACAACCCGATTGTTTCAAACCATACAAAGACCGTAGTAACTTTATTGAATACATGCTATGAGGTGTTGAATTATATGCTTCAGACATTTTAAATCCTTTAGAGATTTTCATATATATCTCACTGTCAATAGATCCATACAAATCTGTTGTGACGACATTCATAAGACGCATTTCAAGTCCTTCTGAGACTGTAAGGGGTATTAAGAAATGGAATGTAATTGTATCAATGACAGAAGAATAAGTTTCCTCATAGTTAATACCAGGTCTTTGTGAGAAACCTTGACCTACAGGACCGACTTTATGTCTTGTAACCTCATTTTGCTCATTTATCTTTCGTATGAATACCCATTTATATCCAACAGGTTTTGCATCTTTTGGCATTTGGATTACTGGTCCAAATACCTCTCGTTTCTCAACAAGTTCAACTTTGTTTGGATTGCCTCTTTACACTTTTGCCAATCATTTCTCTGTTGGCATTCATCCAGAGTTTGTGGTTCTGGATCTTTGTCATTATAAATTTCATGGGATACATTGAAAGCAAAAACATTATTTGGAACAATATTATTTCTATCCCATACTTTTCTAGTATGCATATAATTTATTGAGATCTCTTCATTTTCAGGCATTTGTTTCTCTTCAAGGGATAATTGTTCCATATCATGTTCTTCTTCAAGAGGTATATAATCCTTTGACTGATCCTTTTCAATGGGCACTTATTTTTCACCTTGTACTTCTTCAAGAGTACTTTTCTGTTTATTCTTTTTCGAAGAAATGTATCTTTTGAACCAACAGGTCTCCCACGCTTTAGGCGTTTTATTGATTCATTTGCCAATGAATTATCAATTTGTCCTTCGGGGACATCAATTCTTGCTGGAATATTTGCAGATGTTAAATGATACTTAGTCACTTTTTTTATATCAGTAAATTCATAAAGTATTGTATATGAATGATCCTCTGAACTTCAAGGTCACATTGATTTGTACGTGGATTATAATAAGACAAAGTTGATACATTCCAAACACTTTTTTGCAATTCTTCTGGAATTGGTTTTTTTCCCCATAATGGTGCGAATGTTGTTTCATTAAAGTGACAATCTGCAAAGCGGGCAGTAAAAATGTCACCCGTCATAGGTTCAAGGTATCTTATAATTGAACGAGAGTTAAAACCAACATAAATTCCTAGTCTCCGTTGAGGATCCATCTTAGTTCTATGTGTAGGAGCTATTGAGACATACACTGCACAACAAAAAATTCTTAAGAGTGAAATATTTGGTTGTTGACCTAGTATAAGCTGTAAGGGGGAATGCTCATGATAAGCAGTAGGTCTAATGCAAATTAATGCCATGGCATGAAGAACAACATGTCCCCAGACAGAAGTTGGTAATTTCGTTCTTATAAGTAATGATCGAGCAATTAACTAAATGCGTTTAATTAAAGATTCTGCTAAACCATTCTGAGTATGTGTAACGACTCACTTTTCGCATATAATGTCATAATGACGTAAAATGCCCGAACTAGGTCTTGTGTATGTACTTGAGGTGTATAATACTCATATTTTGTGTGTATACGATGTATTTATGTGTATTTTCATAATTAATATGTTGTATGTATGATGCATATGTGAAATTATACTTATAATATGTTAAATTTCAAAATTTTGGGCTGATTTTTTTAAAAAAATTTGCAAGTGAGCCCAATGTTGTCTAAAAGCCATTTCACTTGTTTTTCTTCCTCATTTTGCAACTTTTCTAGCAAGAGAAGAGGGAAAATGAGAGGAAGAAGAGAAAGTGGAGATTCTTGGGTGATTGGGAGCGAGCTTTCATTTTGGCCTCGCAAGGTAAGGTTCTTTCCCATTTTCTTTCATTATTTTGCTTATTGGGTTAAATTCCAGCTTTTGGGTGGTATTTTGATCATTTTCATGAGTTGGAAATTGGGGTATAGTTAGGGTTTCAAAATTTCAAACCTCATCTACCAATTTTGTGGTTTGATTCCATTGATTGGAGTTGTTATACATGCTTTAATGGTGAGTTTCCATGTTATTCATGAGTTTAACTTGTATAAATGGAAATTTGGCATGTATATGGATTTTGATGGAAATTATGATCTTTTGATGGGATGCTTGTGGATTAAATCCAACCCATTTGGTTTGCATGTATAATATGTGTTGTTGAATGATGATTCAAACTAGATTTGAGTAGTTTTGATGCACGATTTTTGGAGGAAATGAATTAATTGAAGATTTGGGTAAAATCTGGAAATTTTCAACATGTATGGATTTTCATAGTTCTTGAGTTGATATTGATGCATAATTGGTGTTGTCCATTATGCAAATTTCATATGGATTTGGGTGGCTATATATGAGGTTTTAATCGATTGATTTGGGTTGCATGTCATTTATGTTGTGCCAATGAGGGTTTTTGATGTTTCTAGCTAAAATCTCATAGATTTGGAAGTGTATTTTGACATGAAATAGAGTTAGAAATAAAAATCTAAAAATTTGGGGCTTTTGAGGCAATTAGATTGGATATGGTCAATTGATTGGTGTTTAGTGTTTCTAATCCAAATTGGTGTGGATTAGAGGTGTTTTGGGTTTATAATTATGTATTTGGTCATAACGTTGGAAATTGATCATTTGTGTATGAAATTGGTTCATTTCAGGTGTATGTGAATCAATTGGCCAATTGGAATGTAAATGGTGTGTGCAATTAATTGGCTAGTGAATTGGTTGTGGGTATTTCTCACCTTGGTTTTCCATTATGGCATTTTATATATGAAAAAAATCTTGATATTGAATGATATGCATCTTATGATATAAATATGCATAATGTTTATGATCATGACATATGAGTTTTCTTGTGTTGTATTTGCATTCATGGAATGGTTTTACCTTTGGACATTGTGCATGCTTTGGGCATTTTGGATTGAATGCCTTGCGGCAATTTATACCATTTATTTATTGTTCTTCGGGAAGGATGATACGGGTTCTACCTTGGTGGTGTTCCTTGGTATGGACTTTTCCATTAAGAACGTAAGAGTTACGGTTCGGGCGAGTGAGCAAGTCGATCCTATTCCATCCCTTATGACGGGCAAGGAGGGGAGAGATGGGTAGATTTGTCTTAGATGACTCTGAAGGTGGAGAATGCATGTTTTTAAATAAAACTCATAGATGATTTGACTTGATCATGATATAATTCGTTGCATGTATGGTGTATTGAATTGTGCATTAGTATTTATAATGTTTATTCAAAGCATACGTGTTTTATATAAATGCATACATGGAAATATATTGTGAGAACTATTTATTGAGCTAGTTGAGCTCATCCCAATCTTCCCTACTCTTTTCATGTCCAGATCATAAAGGAAAGGGCAATGCATAAAGTTTGCAGTCTTCCTTTTCTTCTCTTTTGAAAGTATGTGTTGGATTGTATTTTTAGAAAAACTTGGGACTAGTGTAAATGTTTTGTTTTCTTTTGGATTTTGTATTTAAAGATCACAAGTACTTATGTATATAAAACATAGATGGTTGTGATGTCACACCCCGCCCGGACGCGCCTAAACCGGCTGGACATTCGTTGACGGGGTGCGAATGCATTATAACGATAATAACAGAGTGCACGGAAGCATAGTTAAGTACAAGTCTGATTTCATTAATTTCAGAATATATTTGCACATGAAATAGTTAAGAGAACATTCTCCCTAAAATCCCCAATGAATAATACAAATGGTACAAAATGTTGGCCCATATACCTGCACCCAGTCCACCTTAATCTCCTGTGAATAATTGGATAACAACGGGGTGAGCTACACGCTCAGTGGGTAAAATAGGTCGTGAATATAACAATTAATAAATCAAATTTCATAATCAAATATCTTAAATACACATCAGAGCATCATAATCAATTCAATATGTATGTATGCATGACACCGTCTCGTAATAGTTTGATGACTGTACATCGCCTAAGTTCATGTACAGATGTCCCTCCCCAAAAGTAACCGGGTTCTCATTGTACGTCCCTCCTCAGGAACGATGCTCTGGATTCACATACAAATGTCCTTCCTCAGAATTAGCCAGGTTCTCATTGTACGTCCCTCTCTAGAGAAATATAATGAATAGCGAGCATTGCTCTTAACTATTCTATAAATCATAAACCACATACGTCCCTAGGTGGTGATATGTATGATGCCAATGCATGAATTGGTCTGTATGAACTGGTTTGGTCTTTACTTAACATTTAGACAGGATTTAGCAACGTCTGGTGATCCTTATCAGGGTCGGTATCACTACGTGCAAGGTTAGGATATTCAGTATTACTGTATGAGCTGATAGCTTTCAAATAAGACCAACCAGATCAGTCTTCAGTTGAGAAGTAAGATACGTAGTCTACTTAAATACCAATCGTTTAGAGCAGCACGCTACCTCCCGTTCACTATTTAAAGTTATTGAGGACAAGACTTAGTCTGGTTGAGCCAGATTGACTACTAATCCGACATAACAACAACGTAATACATGAATTCCAATTATACAGACATAAGTGCGACAGTATAAACATTATACGCAATAATGTAGTGTAAATGAATAGTAGACATAATGATAAATGAATATAAACTTTAATAAAAGTTATAAGATACGCAAACCTATGTTTCGTTCCCCACCTTCAGATAAGAACTTCTTTCAGAACTGGCCCTTTCCCCTGGACAGAACCGCGTTGCACCGTACAGAGAGTCTCAAAAGACCAAAAACTCAAAATGAGTGAGAAAGAGGAGGAAAAATCACAAGGAGAGGTGAGTTGGTGTGAGAAATGAGGAGAATGAGGGTTCCTTATATAGAGGATTTGGCGACTGAACGTTCGGGAGTGCCCGAACGTTCAGTGGCTACTCGGATTGCGAAATCAACCTATATGAGGTTTGATGTTCGAATCCGGGGGAGGTCCTACACTATTCATGATGAATAGTATGGACAAATGATCCCGGGGGTATTAGACACTGTTGAGTGGGCTGTGTACTGGGATGAGACAATATTATAGTTTCATAATGGCTGGAGTACAACTGCAGGGGTACTCATCACAGACTGCGGGATGTGACTTGTGATGTGTCTAGACTGTATGTGATGGACTTTTGTTTTAAGTTCCATGTTGGTTTTGAGGATTATTGAACCTTGGGTTATTGTGATGATGATGTTGGAAAATTTTATATTTTGGGTTCAATTATCTTGATCATATACAAGTTTGTATTTGAGTTTATTATGTACTTTCCACGTAGAGGCTTAGCGGTGCCTCAGGTCTTGTCGGGTTTTGACATTATCTGGGGTACTGTGCAGGTGATGACGTCATTCAGGAGGGGTCGTGACAGTATGAGTATGAGAGACATAGTACTCAATATCAATTCTAATTGACATGCAATAATCAATGAATGTTTGGGATGAAAATTCGCCAACATTATCAAGACGAATTGTCTTAATAGGATTTTCTGGGAATTGGGTTCTTAAATTGATTATTCGTGCAAGAAGTTTAGCAAATGCAACATTTCTAGTTGAAAGTAAAGAAACATGTGACCATCTAGTTGATGCATCAATTAAAACTATAAAATAACGAAATGGTTCATAGGGTGGATGGATAGGTCCACATATGTCCCCATGAATTCGCACTAAAAACACTGGAGATTCAATTGTGAGTTTACTAGGAAATGGTTTAATAATTAATTTACCTTTTGAGCAAACAACACAATCATATTTATTCATTTGACAAAAGAATCTTCTGGTTCTTTAGTGGATGCCCATTCAAATTTTTTAGTATTGGCCTCATCATTGAGGATCTAGGGTGACCTAACCGATCATGCCAAATTATAAATGTTTTTGAATCATTGAACTTCTGGTTCATGATTACATTTGTTTCAATTGACTTTATATTTGTGAAATATAATCCAAAAGATAAAGCTGAGAGTTTTTCCAATATTTTCTTTTTCCCATAAGAGAATGAAGTAATATAAATATATTCATTACCATCTTCATTCATGGTTTCAATATGATATTCATTTCTACGGATATCCTTAAAACTGAGTAAATTTCTTCCGTATTTAACAAAATATAAATAATTTCTAATATGTAATGTTGTTCCACCAGGCAACATTATAGTTGCTTTTTCGGAGCCATCAATCAGGTTTGTAGTTCCTGATATTGTGCTTACATTGGCTTCAATCAATTTCAAATTCAAGAAATATATTTTATTTCATAGAATTGTATGTGTTGATGCACAGGCTGCAAAACACGTATCTTTGCTTTTTAACTCAGAATTTGAGCATTCTTCATGAAGATTCATCTACCCATGTAAAAAAAAAATACATGAATTAAAGCAGAAGAATATATATAAAGATAAGGAGATATTTAAGACAAAAATGTACACGTCGTTAAAATAAATTAAAACAGAATAATACAGAGACAGAGAGATATTATTGAATATCATAAAACTTCTTAACATTCTCATTGTTAATTTTTTTTCATTAGGATCTTCAATAAAGTCTGAGATATCCAAATGTGTTATATCCATGTTCCCATCAATAAAATTCATCTCAACTTTTTTTTCTTTTCCCCTTCAGTGAAGCTCGATAAAGGAACCAAATGTTTGGGCGTATGACAGGTAGGTGACCAATGACCTTTCATGTCGCATCTATAACAAGCATTTTCTTGGTTCTTAATAGGTTTATTATGTAAACCTTTACCCTTTGCTTGTGTTGAATTAGGTTTATTCCACTTTTGGTGAAAAAATCGACCATCGCAATTTCGGGTATATTTGGTATAACCTTTTCCAAGTCCTCCTCCTTGTTTAGGACCATAGCTATGCTCACGACCGCGTCCAAGACTATAATTAACAATTGATGCAACATTTGCTTCAGGGAATGGTGTAGAACCCGTTGGACAGGCTTGATGATTTTTCATTAAAAGCTCATTACTTTTTTCAGCAACAAGAAAACATGATATCAATTTAGAATATTTTGTAAATCTACGCTCTCGATATTTCTGCAGCAGGAGCACATTCGAGGCGTGAAAAGTAGTGAATGTTTTTTTTAACATGTCTTTATCAATAACTTTCTCACCACATAACTTTAATTCAGAGCTGATTCTATATAATGCTGAGTTATATTCACTGACTGTCTTAAAATCTTGCAACCTCAGGTACATCCAGCCAAAACGAGTTTTTGGTAAAATTGCGTTACTCTTCTGATGGTCATACCTTTCCTTTAGATTGTTTCAAAGGATATAAAGGTCTTTCACTAAGATATTCAATTTTTAAACAGTCATGGAGATGATGACGAAAAAAAATTAATACCCTTGCACGATCCTGCAAGGTTGCATCATTTCCTTCTTTAAATGTTTCTCCTAGATTTTTAGCATTTAGATGTACTTCAACATCAATGATCCATGATAAGTAATTATTTCCAGAAATATCTAGTGTAACAAATTCAAGTTTTGTAATGTTTGCCACTTTCTGAGCAAAAATAACTTTGGTAAGATTTGATTCACTTTCATAAAAAAATGGTTCATAAAAAACAATTACATTAAATAATTGAAGGATTAATTAATCATAAATAATTATTCAAGCAATAAAATAAAATGTAATAATACATTATATTAAAAGAAAATGTTAGTATTAATGTTAATGTAATGGTGCATAATAATAAAATAAAATGTTAGCGTCAATGTTAACGTTAGTTTCAATGTTAATGTAATAGTACATAATAATAAAAGAAAATGTTAGTGTCAATGTTAATATAATAATACATAATATTAACTTCAGGCTAATTTATGAATTCACAAATATGTGGGTCTTGTGGACAAAACTCACGTGATTTCACATGAAATATTGTTAATGATGTTAGAAAAATAAATAAATGAAATAATGACATAACTTTTGGTTATAAAAAAAATAGCTCTTGGCTAAAAAAAAGTTCTTAATAACTTCGGGATATAAATTCATTTACATAACTTAAAGTTATGTAAACAAAATATCAATATAGTTTCATGCTATATGAATTTTTTTACATTGCTTCAGGCTATGAAATCAAGAAAAAAAAAAAACAGTACAACTGAATATATATCACTATGATAAAAATGCATAAAATTTTACCTCAATATACCTTTTATCATCAAAATCTTTGGTTAGGCAGAGCTTTCGTGCTGATAAGTCAGAGGATGTTGGCACTGAAACCAAAAGAAGCCGAGACCCTTTAGTAGAGTGAAAAAGGCTAGCACAACAATGATGACATTAGGAGCTGGATGATGACCATGTAAACCAACTACGATGGTCCTGCTTCCACTTTTATTAGGAGAAAAAAAACTCTCATTTATTTGCAAGTAAAGAGAACCAAACTCCTGACTTCTAGTAAATGGGTTCAGATGGACACTGTTAGAATCAACAACGTTTGCAATATTAGATAGAGTTGTGTTGTTTGTTTTAAATCCAAATCTGTCATATTCACTAATGTTTATTTAATTACTTATTGCAACATATGCAAACTTGTTACAAGTACATCAATATTTTTTTTAGTGCTTTTCCTTCTTTTTTTGCCAGGTTTTCAACTAATTTCCAATAGCTTCAAACTGACTAATATTATCGGTAATTGTATGTCACACCCCGCCCGGACGCGTCCAAACCGGCGGTACACTCGTGGATGGGGCGCGCATTTGGAATAATAACAATGGTAACAACATAGTGTGCAGCGAAAATATAAAATACAGTACAAATTTGATTTCATTTAATTCAGAATATAATTTGTACATGAAATGGTCAAGGGAACATATTCCCCAAAATCCCCAATGAATAATACAAAGGGTACAAAATGTGGGCCCCATAATCTGCACCCAGTCCACCTTAATTTCGTGTAAAAAATTTGGATAATAATGGAGTGAGCTTAACGCGCTCAGTGAGTAAAATAGTTCGTGAGTATAACAATTAATAAAGCATACTTCAATATCAAATATCTTAAATACACATTAGAGCATCATACTCAATCAATATGTATGTATGCATGACACAGTCTCGTAATGGTTTGATGAATGTATATTGCCTGAGTTCACGTACAAATGTCCGTCCAAACGTTCTCCTCTGGCGTAGCCAGATTCTATTGTACGTCTCTCCTCAAGATCGATGCTCTGGATTCACGTACTGATGTCCCTCCCCAGGCATAGCCGGGTTCTCATTGTACGTCCCTCTCCAGAGAAATATAATGAATAGCGAGCAATGCTCCTAACTATTCTATGAATCATAAACCACATAAGTCCCTAGGTGGTGATATGTATGATGCTAATGCATGAACTGGTCTAGTCTACTGGTTTGGTCTTCTCTTGACATTTAGACTGACTTTGGCAACGCCTAGTGATCCTTATCAGGGTCAGTATCATGACGTGCAAGGTTAGGACATTCAGTATTACTTGTATAAGCTGATAGCTTTCAATAAGACCAACTAGATCAGTCCTCAGTTGAGAGGTGAGACACAAAGTCTGCTTAAATACCAATCGCCTAGAGCAGCTCGTTGCCTCCCTTTTACTATTTAAAGTTACTGAGGACAAGATCGAGTCTAGTTGAGCCAGATTGACGACAAATCCGGCATTATAACGGTGCAATACATGAATTCCAAATATACAGACATAAGTGTGACAGTATAAACATTATATGACATAATGCAACGTAAATGAACAATAGATATAATAATAACTGAATGTAAACTTTAATAAAAGTTATAAAACACGCAAACCTATGTTTCGTTCCCCACTTTCACATAAGAACTTCTTTTTTTTTAGATCTGACACTTTCCTCCGGATAGAACTTCGTCGCACCGCACTGAGAGTCTGGAACAGAGAGTCTCAAAAGACTAAAAACTCATAATGAGTGAAAAGAGAAGAAAAAATCACAATTTAGAGTGAATTTGGTGTGAAAAATGAAGAAGGGGAGGGCCCCTTATATAAGAGTTTTGGAGCCTGAACGTTCGTAGGTTCGGGCATTTCTGCCCAAATGAATTTTTTTTTTTTAAATACAGGGTATTACATTGTACTTATGTCGTCATGATTTTGTTGGGGATTGAGAAAGTTTCACATACATTAATCCCAAACTTTCTCCTCTCAAATGTCTTGCATATATAACTTAGTTTAAACTGCTTAGTAGTAAAGGATTTCATTTAATGTATATAAGATATGAAAATACAGATTCATGGTTAATTTTAGATCACACCATTCATTTTAGAATAATCATATACTACAAAAGAAAAAAAGAAAAAAAAAGAAGAGGTCTAATTGTCCATGACCCATTTGTTGAATATGTAATATTTAATCAGATTAAGAACGTATAGTTCCGGGCTCATTTATTTGTATGCTTCTGGTTGGGCTTGGGTCCAGCTGCTCATTCTGCAGTTGGGTTGGGCTAAATAATACAACCGAAAAAATATGCATTTTTCTTTTATGGTAACAAGAAAATATGTACTTAATTGCCAATGAGGCATTGTCATGCTGCTCAAGTCCCTGGTGGGTGCCACTAGGTTGCAAGTTCTAATCGGTGGAGTTGCTGTTTCGTGGGAACCGGGTCCTCTGACGTCATCTTCAACGTCATCAAAAGGTGTTCTGTCTCGGACGACTTAGCTTAGATATACCCTGTAGTTTGTAACGGTGTCTGTAAGGATTGGGTTGTCAAGAGTTGTCGATAATTAGTGGGGAGACTAGTGGGTTGTTGTACTACCTTTGGTGGGCCCGATACTCTCCGAGTGGGTGGGTTTATTTATACTCAAAAAATAAAAATAAAATATGTACTTAACATTTCAAGATCTACTTTTGCGTCTCTTATATTTTGAGTTTGTTAAGATCTACTCTTATATATCTATATTTATAACTATGTGATACAACTTTTTTTTTTACTTTCATTAAAAGTCATAAATATTGTTTATATTTCTTTGTTCTAAAATAATTATTTTACTTTAATAATTAATAATAAAAGTCAGGTGTAAAGCACGCATATAAATATTAGTACTGCTACATTATTCTTTTAAAGGCATTTTCCCCTTAGTGAAAAAATGGAAAGATTTGGGCACCTCGAAGCATGTAGGAGGGCTAGGATTCAAGTAGGAGTGTAACTGGTTAAGTTAGAGCCAAATTCTAACCCCATCTAAATTAATTCGGATTGAGTTGGGTTAGGTTGGTCATTCGGGTTGAGAATCTTGACTCTTGAGATGAGTTAAAATTGTACCTATAGATTTCACATACAAATTTTACACTAATAGACATCAAATATGTAATGTTTTAATTTCAAATATAATCATATCAATATATAAATTTGACAACCATTTCAAATTAACCATAAAATATTAAGATATTTTAAATAAAATTACATTCATCCACCACCATGTCATAATATCAAACTAGTTTGGTTCGAGTTGAGTTAGATTGGGTCAATTTTTTAGACTCCTAACCCAAACAGTTGGATTGAAAATTTTTCAACCCATTGGGTTTGGTTCGGTTCTGTTCGGTTGGGTTGGTCGGGTTGGCTTACACCCTTAAATTTTTTTTTGAGAAAACAAACATATTAATATGTTAAAAGAGAACAAAAAACAAAAAGATATAATAGGGGGACAATCGAGCACCAGGGTGCTCAAGCAAACAAAACTACACAAAAAAAAACAAAAAAAACATCACATATCACCATCACCCACAAAGAGACATAAAAAACCAGCAAACTAAACTCAAGCAACACACCACCTAGCTAACACAATTCTCCTAATGCCTTACCCAATTATCTAAGGACCAATCTCCATTAAGATTAAAAGCAACAACCCAAGAGCTAGCCATGATAAGGGTATCGTTCCATAGGGTATCCAAGAATCGAGAAACCCCATTGAAAATACGCTGATTGCGTTCCATCCATAGCATCCCCAAGGTAGCCCAAGAGGTAATTCGCATAACCTCCATACCACTCCTCTTCAAACCTCACACATGAACAAGTTGCAAACAATCCCCACAAGACGAGGGAATAATGAACTTGTCACGCAACCTGTAATTCCATTCAGCCCAAACATTATAGGAAAAAGAACACCTGAAAAAAATATGCTCTGAGGATTCAACATCCATTAAACATAACGGGCAGCAATGAGGAAGCAATGTAATATGAGGAAGTCTCTTTTGAATAAGATCACCAATCAAGAGCTTATCATGTGCTAATAACCACCCAAACACTTTAATTTTAGAAGGAATGTGAGCTTTCCAAATGGAATGGGCAAGGGGAAAATGAGCAAAGGAGGTATGGTCGGATAGGTGAAGGAAAAAAGATTTGGAGGAGAATGATCTGGAATTATTGGGGGACCAAATATATCTATCCAAATCAGAAGGATATGGTCAAGGATATGGAATGTTTCAACCAAGCAATGTTAGCTAAGTAGGGGTGGAGGTTGCTAACCAGGGAAGGGTCACTTGCAGAAAGAGTTTTTAAGGCCAAATACTACAAAACTCTTCCTTTCTAGAAGCCAAACAAGAATCTTCGCCATTTTACTTATGCGCAACATATTATGGGGAAGGGATCTGTTAATAAAGGGCTTAAGATGGTGCATGGGAGATGGAAATAGTGTTAAAATCTTCCAAGATCCATGGTTACCTAAGGAGATTACATTTCGGCCTATCACACCCTCGCTGCCAATGGAAACTAAAGTTTCAGAACTCTTTGACGAGTCAAGACAGTGGAATGATAATCTGCTCAGAGGTTTGTTTGAACCTAAAGACGTAATGCATGGTTTGCATGGATGGACTAGACACAATGCTTCATGTCTTCTCCACATGCAAAGTGGCAAGAGAAGCATGGAAGAGCCTGTTGGGAGATTCACACATGGTAAACAAGGAAAATGTCACGAATATAGTCCAAAACATCATCCATTGTGACTCATTGGGGCAAGGAAGGGAGTTAGAACGAGATGTGGTGCTGTAATGGCAAATATGGAATAATAGGAACGTTGTGGTTCACGGTAGAGCATAGAAGACAGGAGCTGACCTGGCAAGAAACGCTTCCCCATACACATCGCAATTTCTGGAAGCACAAAAAGAAAACCAGCCTAGCAGGAAAACGACACCAGTGATATGCCTTAGGTCACTGCCACCTCTAGGAGATTTTAAACTGAATACAGATGCAACAGTAGATAAACAAGAAGGAACAATGGGTGTGGGCGTGATTATCCGAAATGGGGAAGGGGAGATCATGTTAGCAGCAGCAGATGAAATCCAACATTGAAAATTTAGCAATTTCATTTTAGTTTGAATTGGGATAATATGGCTAGATACCCACCTTAACAAAAAAAAGTCCTAAGTTTGAATCTCACATCAAGCATGCATCTTTTCTTTATAGAGTTTTCAGTGTTTTGAGGACATGGAGGTTCACATACACCTCAAGAAACTTGTTGGATACTCTAAAAGGCCAAGTACATTTGAATCAATAAACAGAAAAAGAAACCCCAAAAACTACCAATTTCTAGTCTGGAGCATAAAGAAGATAATAAGGTCATTAATTATAAAATAATTTATAGTATGCCAAGCAAGATAGATGACCAAAAGATGCACTTCTAGCTATCTACTACTTGTTGGCATCCGTTCAAATTTCAAAACTGCAGAAAGATAATGGGTATCAATTATTGGAAGAGAAAGGGTCACCCACTCTCTTCTATTTTAAGGCTGAACGTTGGGCATCATTTGTGAATTGATGGAATTCACCACTTTGTTTGTTTTATTGCATTAAAATAAGGAGGCTATTCAGCTGGTCCTTGTACCCTATAAAAGAGTGCTTTGTTTCTTTGTTTTTTTTTTTTAAGTAAGTAAGAAAAATTTGAATGAAGATAGTAGAATTCTCATTTCTTTCTCCTCTTTATATTTTTGAGTGCTTGTTCATCCTCTATCAATTCTCTTCTCCACTTTGAAATAATGAGATTGTGTGAGTGCTTTTTGTTTCTATCAGTGGTATCAGAGCTAGGATGAACTCTGTCCAGCAACAAGTTCCTAAGTTATCAAAGGATAACTATGGTTCATGGTGTATCTAAATGAAAGCCTTGTTTGGATCTCAAGATCTTTGGGAAACCATTAACGATGGTTTTGTGGAACCCACTGGCGAGCAAGAAGCTGCATGTACAGCAGATGAGAAGAAGGCTATTAGGGAGCAGAGGAAGAAGGATAAAAAAACTTTGTTTATACTCTATCAAGGGTTGGACGAAGCTAGCTTCGAAAAGGTTGCCAAAGCAACAACAAGCAAAGAAGCATGGGATATTCTTGTTTCCATCTTCAAAGGAGATGATCGAGTGAAGCGGGTTCGTCTTCAAGCATTGCGAGACGAGTTTGAAGCTCTCCACATGAAGGATGGCGAATCGGTGTCCGATTATTTTTCACGGTTGCTAATAATCGTGAATGGCTTGAAGAGAAATGGTGAGAAGCTAGATGACATCCATGTCGTCGAGAAGGTACTCCGATCCCTTTCCTCTAAATTTGAGCATGTAGTTGTAGCTATCGAAGAGTCTAAGGACTTGGTGATACTTACAATTGAGGAATTATTGGGTTCACTACAAGTACATGAGCAAAGGATGCAGAAGAAATCTAATCCAGCTGTATTGGAACAAGCATTAGAGTCAAAACTGACTCTAAATGATCAAAGAAAATCTACCTCCAACCGTGGTCGAGGCAGAGGCCGAGGGCGAGGTACAACTTAACAATCAAGCCAAAGTCAGCAGGAGAATCAAAGCTTTAGAGGACGAGGAAGTAACCGAGGTAGAGGAAGATCCTATGGACATGGAGCCAATAGGAATGTCCAATGTTTTAACTGCAATAAATTTGGACACTACGCCTCCGATTGTTGGTTCAAAATTGATGAACAAGCCAATGTTGCAGAGACATCACATGATGTAGGTAATGAATCTATCCTACTTCTTACACATGATGATTCACATACTTCATATAAAAATTGGTATTTTGATTCTGGGGCAAGCAATCATATGTGTGGCAAGAAAGAATTGTTTGTAGAACTCACGGAAGAAGTCCACGGAATGGTGAACTTGGGAGATTCCTCCAAACTATCAGTTGAAGGCAAAGGGAAAGTAAAAATCTATCAGAAGGATGATAAGAATGGGTATATCTCTTATGTGTATTATGTACCTAATATGAAAAGCAATATTCTTAGCATTGGGCAGCTTGTTAGAAAAGGGATATAACATACAAATGAGAGACAACTCTCTTATTTTGAGAGATACAAGTGGAAGAATAATCGCACATGTTCCGATGACCCAAAATCGAATGTTCCCACTTCATCTTAGCACAAAGTCAGAGAAATGCTTCTATGAAGTCAAAGAAAGTGAGTCATGGAAGTGGCATCATCGCCTTGGGCATCTCCACTTTAGCGGTCTAAAACTACTATCTTCATCAAGCATGGTGCATGGGTTCCCAACGATCGAGCCGCCAAGTAACACTTGTGATGTTTGTATACTTGGCAAACAAGCACGGCTTCCTTTTCCCAACGGCAAATAATGGAGAGCAACGACACCACTTCAACTGATCCACACTGACATATGTGGACCTATTGAACATGAGTCGCTAGGAGGTAATAGATACATTATTACTTTCATTGACGACTTCAGCAGAAAATTATGGGTTTATTTTCTTAAAGAAAAGTCAGCTGCTTTTTTTGTATTAAAAAATATAAAGCCCATGTAGAAAAAGAAAGTGGTCAAAAAATTGTAGAAACAGATCTTCCATACACCAAAGTCCCATCAAAATGAGAAGTCTCGCGGAGATTTATAATCAAAGAGAAGAAGACGAAGAGACCAACCTCTTCTGTTTATATGTTGATCACGAGCCTCTGACCTTCCAAGAAGCTGTAGAAGAAGAATGTTGGCGATCAGTAATGGAGGACGAGATTCATGCTATTTAGAAGAATAACACTTGGGAGTTGACAACACTTCCAACAAATCAAAAGGCTATTGGCGTCAAGTGGGTGTACAAGATCAAACGTACTGCTGAGGGTGAAGTTTCTCGTTACAAAGCGATACTAGTTGCTAAAGGCTACAAGCAGAAGTACGGTATCGACTACGAAGAGGTTTTTGCACCAGTTGCAAGACTTGACACGGTGAGATTATTGACTGCACTTGCCGCTCATCATAATTTGAAGATATATCAGCTTGATGTCAAATCAGCCTTTCTCAATGGCATTCTCGAAGAAGAAGTGTATATTCACCAGCCATAAGGTTTTGAAATTGAAGGAGAAGAAAACAAGGTATATTGCCTGAAAAAAGCATTATATGGTTTAAAGCAAGCACCAAGAGCTTGGAATGCACGCATTGATAGCTATCTTCATCATAATGGTTTCAACAAATGTCCATATGAGCATGCCGTCTACATGAAGAAAAATCATCAAGGTGAATTTTTGATTATTTGCCTATATGTTGATGACCTGTTGTACACAGGAACTAGCAGTGAAATGCTTATGGAATTCAAGCTATCAATGTTTAAAGAGTTTGAGTTGACAGACAACGGACTGATGACCTATTTCCTTGGGATTGAAGTGAAGCAACAACAAGATATTTATATCTCAAACAAAGTACATGAAGGAAATTTTGGAGAAATTCAAGATGAGTAATTGCAACACTGTGAACACTCCAGTAGCTACAGGTATGAAACTATCAAGAAAAGGAAATGGAAGATTTGTAGACTCAACTCTTTTCAAGAGTCTGGTTGGAAGCCTGAGGTACTTGACAATCACAAGTCCTGATATTATGTATGGCGTCGGACTTGTGAGTCATTACATGGAGACACCAAAGGAGTCACATTGGCTAGCTACAAAGAGAATACTAAGGTATATCAAAGGCTCACTTAATCTTGGTCTATTTTATAATTATGGTGAAAATGCAAAATTAGTAGGCTATTCAGATAGTGATTGGGGAGGGGACCAAGATGAGAGAAAAAGCACCACTGGCTATGTCTTCTATCTTGGCACAACTGTATTTTCTTGGACCACCAAGAAACAAAAAATAGTGGCTCTATCTTCTTGTGAAGCAGAGTATATAGCAGCTTCATCTACTGTTTGTGAAACAATATGGGTACGGAATATTTTGAAGGAGCTGGATCATCCACAGGAGGAGCCAACTGTGATATTTGTGGACAACAAGTCAGTTATCCAGCTTGCAAAGAATCCAGTCCATCATGGAAGGAGCAAGCACATTGATACTCGGTTTCATTTTCTCCGTGATCATGTGAAGCAGAAGACTGTAGAGCTCCAATATTGTCACACTACTGAACAAGTAGCAGATATATTCACCAAACCATTATCAGGTGAAATTTTCATGAAGCTAAGAGACATGCTAGGCATGAAGCAGTCTTGATTTGAGGGGGCGAATGTTGGCATCCGTTCAAATTCCAAAACTGTAGAAAGATAATGGGTATCAATTATTGGAAGAGAAAGGGTCACCCACTCCCTTCTATTTTAAGGTTGAACGTTGGGCATCAGTTGTGAACGGATGGAATTCCCCACTTTGTTTGTTTTATTGCATTAAAATAGGGAGGCTATTCAGCTGGTCCTTGTACCCTATATAAGAGTGCTTTGTATCTTTGTTTTTTAAGTAAGTAAGAAAAACTTGAATAAAGATAGTAGAATTCTCATTCTCCTTCTCCTCTTTATATTTTTGAGTGTTTGTTTATCCTCTAGCAATTCTTTTCTCCACTTTGAAATAGTGAGATTGTGTGAGTGCTTATTGTTTCTATTACCACTCTCCATGATTGAGTCGAGTATTACATAAACCAAAGAAAATCTTTAGAATATAACTGAACGAACAATCCACCAGCATCAATGGCTTTTAAGAAAGACTCTCATCAATATTAGCAAAAACTCTTTCACAACCAATTATTTTTGTAACTTTGGTTTTTGCCACACAACTTTGGTTTGTTACAATGTGTGAGAACAATTCATTGAAACTGTAAAAACAGTGTTGTATCTCTTTGCGTAGCAGACTTTTGTATTTAGTTAAGTTGTTATAGGACTCTGTTACAGTTAGTTATGAGCTGTCCATTAGAGACACTCCCATTCATTGTACCTGGACATTTTACGACCCCACACCCCAGACCGCCATCCCTCATGGATCGGCGACGCCCGACGTAGGCATCCACGACTACCTCAAATCATCCCATGAGATGATCGACAAACCTCAACCACTCTCCATAGAGCCCTCCCAATTTTTTTTTGAAGCCACATCAACTCGTGATAGACTTAACAATTCTAAATCAAAGACATGCATCCACATGAACCAAAAGATATAATCCTCTAAAGCATACAAGATAAGACAATGATCATAATAGTCCTCGAATAAACCCAATACAGTCTAAGGCAACATGCCTAGACTCATCATCAAATCCAAGTCTAAGGCACGTGACCAATATACATCAAATCCAAGGCCACAAGGTCAATATACAACCATAAATACAAAGTATCTCACCATCTAGATTCAACAAGTGTTATATTAATTACATATGTATCAAAATAATTAAAACCATACACATGTAATTAAGGACATCAAACCATACATAAGAGTCCTAGCTTTGGCAATGGCTAGGTCCTCAAGCAAACGCAATGCCCTTTCCCTTGCCCTTATCGTAGAACTTGAAAAGAGAGTGAGAGTGTGGCCAACAGTGCCTAATGAATAGTGTTCAATAGTATCATCAATTATACATCAGTAAAAGTCATATATGAACGTGCATGAAATAATGCTCATGATTATGTGAAACATAAAACACATGGTAGAATAAACATTCTCAATTCCATGCATTTCAAAACCATTCATTTTCTACTGTAGAGACCCACATGGCCCTCCCTCATTGGTGTACAACTGACATATAGATTATTCACTCGTCAGTGACATGATCCTTCCTTAATAGGGGCATGTCAATTTTAACCTCTAGAGAAGTCAGCTTGGCAAACATGCACAAGCCTCCTAGGAATACCTAGGGAACTTAGCTTGGAATACCAAGCTTCTAGAGTTTCAAAACCATTCAAAATCCATCTCTAGAAAAGTCAGCTTGACAAACATGCACCAGCCTCCTAGGAACACCTAGGGGACTTAGCTTGGAACACCAAGCTTCTAGAGCTTCCACATACAAATCTACCTCAAGAGAAGTCAACTTGACAAACATGCACAAGTCTCCTAGGAACACCTAGGGAACTTAGCTTGGAACACCAAGCTTCTAGGGTATCAATGCACGCCATTTCAAAACATATTAAACACATGCATTTTCACAATGATATTCATGACTTTCAACATACAAGTAGAAGTAAATAAGATGACACAAGTGATAAACAAGATGAACAACTACTCAACCAATGCCATGCAAACAAATCTATTCACACACAGATTCCAATGCAAATTAAGATCCTGTAAACCATATATTCATGCACATATATCAATTACCATTGTAACACCCCGTAATTTTAATTAAATACATACGTTGACTTATGTGTATATCAAAATGTATAATATGCATATTTTATACGTACGAGCCAAATATATGCGTGTATGAAAATACATGATATATTTAAGGGGTATGAGCAAATCAATGAAATTATAAAGTGAATAATATAAGTTTAATTAGTTGGATGGGTTTGGTTAATTAAATATATGAAATGAATTGATGATTAAATGATTTAATGAAGTAACTAATAAGCATTGGGAGTTGATTTGTTAAATTTCATGAGGAAACATGGAATCAATATTTTTATCCTTATCTCTCAACCTCTCAATTTTTATCTCTTCCTAACTCTCCAACGTAGCTCAAGAAGAAGAAAAAAACAGAATAGGAAAACAACAGAGGAAGAGAGAATGAAGAGAAGCAAGAGAAAAAAAGGGTTAACGTAGGATCTTTGCCGAATCGGGACCCACGGTAACTGTTTTTCTGTGACGCCCCGAAAATTATTTCATGTAGCCCATAACCCAATTACATTTTGCCTAAACTCTATGTGTTTGCCTTGATATGTTTGGTGTTTATTTGATGGTTGTTTAATGTTTGTGTATTTGATGCTTGATAATGTATATAAATATGCGCATTATAAATTGTTTATGAGTCATGTTAAATTAAAGTATAAGGCATATGTTATTATTTATACATGGGCCCATTAAACCATGAATTGATATGGGTTAGGATTGATTGAATAAAATGATAAATGAGAATGAAAATTTGGTGTATTAGATGGATTGAACATTTAAAATACATGCAAGCATAAGATTGGTTAAAGTATATGTGGTTGGTATGGGTAGTATGAGACCAACACATGTCAAGTTGGTGCATGAGAATAGACAAGTGTCCCATGCCCCATTTCTCTTCTCCAACACATGTCAAGTTGGTGCATGAGACCAACACATGTCAAGTTGATGCATGAGAATGGACAAGTGTCCCATGCCCATATCTCTTCTCCAATACATGTCAAGTTGGTGCATGAGACCAACACATGTCAAGTTGGTGCATGAGAATGCACAAGTGCCCCATGCCCCATTTCTCTTCTCTAACACATGTCAAGTTGGTGCATGAGAGTGGACAAGTGTCCCATGCCCACTTCTCTTCTCCAAGGAAGTCCTAGAGAGTGAGATGAGTGAAGGGAAAGGAAAAAAGAAGAGAAAGGAAAGAAGAAGAGAAAGAAAGAGGAAGTTACTTTGAGGGAAGTCGCAGAAACGTTTTCATCAAAGAGCTGGATCTTGGTGATATATGGTCAGATTGAGCTCAAACTTTGTCAGCAAGTTCATATATTATGGTTATTCATTCTGGTCGGTGAAGATCTTGATTGAAGTTTTCTTCTGAGAGATATAACCTCCCAGACAAAGCTGGTCGGAAAGTCTGAATTTCTCGCGTTGTTTAGATCAAACTGATAGATCTCCTAAACCTAGGATGGATATGATATTTCAAAGGATGGTTCACAACTAATATTTTTGCATTATGACTGGTTGAGATGTTGATGGGTCAAGTATTTTGTGTGATATAGTCATCTAAGTTCAAGTATTTGAAGCAGGAAATGAGAAATTGTCTGATTAGAGACTTGTTCATCAAATAGGCCTATCTCTTCGGTCCACCGTTGGATTGAGCTGATTTTTGGACAGAAGGTTTGTTTCTTAACATACTTCAATCTACACAGTTGATTTTGTGATTAAATATTTCTGTTGGCAGCTTGATACATCTAAACAGAATATTAAATAGAAAATTGGTAGACCTAAATTTAGAATATGAACTTAGACCTTTCCAAATAGCTTGCAAGTCAACTATGTTGACCTAGTTGTCATTGTTGATGAACCCATGATGCAAAATCAGTGATATACATGGCTGAACATGGTGACCTAGTGTAAATCGGCAATATGACCCAAGTATGGAAAATTTCATATTTTAGAGCTTTTGATGCTTTTGGCTTAGAATCATTGAATTGATGCAATTTATGTCTAATTAAGCATGATTAGGGTTGATTATGACACTGATTTGGTAGTTGTGACCATATCATAGGTTAGGCCTACTTCTGATCAAATGACCCAATTTGGGCATGTGTTATGCCTAAGGAATTGAAAATCAATATTTTTGATTAATTGAATGGTTTATGAATGAGAACTATGCATTAGAGGCCTAAGTCATGTGATTTGAGTAGAATGATGGGATTAGATGAGATTTAGGCCTATTGTCTATCTGTGGGTTGATTTAAGTTTGATGTGTAATGTCTATGTGATTGAGCATAAGAATTGATGTATGGTTGGATATTGATGAATGTTTCAAGACCTTGATTGGGTTGATTCAGTTGGTGTCCGTGTGTGGTTAGATACTCTCGCGAGGCTTGGTTGTGAGTAGACTTCATTTATGATTATATCTTTTATGTCATCATATCACTTATATATATTGTATGCTGAAAGCATGAATGTGTTCTAATGTTTTGAATGATGCATTGATTTAAGAAAACCTTATGACAATGGTTGGGCCCATCTATCTGGCTAATAGGGAGACTTAACCTTGTCATATGAGGGTTTTAGAAAGGAAATATTTGGGGATGAGAACGGTACGGTGAAATAAACATGCACTAGTAACCCCAAATCAACATGATTGGGGATGAGAACGGTACGGTGAAATAGACGTGCACTAGTAACCCCAATGCATGTGGAATGTGGATCCAAATTGATAGGCTTTTATTTGCAACGAACTTATTATAAATGCTTGATATTTATATGTTATGAGCTTTTAATCATGCTACACATTGACATGCACATTGATGAGTATTGATAACAAATTTGAATTCTATTCACTGGGTACTGTTGGCTCACCCTCATTTTCCTCTTCTAGGTCTTTCTGTCCTGAATAAGGGCAAAGGAGTAGTCATATCTTGAGGGCCTTTCCGGCGAGAGAATCCAAGGCCTCGATGTGAGTTGAGAGGCATTTTGATTTAACTGTGTTTTAAATTATGATGTATTATATTTTGGACTATGTAATTATAACACTTACCACATTGTAGTATGGGTGAGTTGGGACTTGTTAGATAAACCATGTGGGCATATGACGATTTTTTTGTACCCATAGTTTTGGACTTTATGTGTATGTCCATCTTGATGGACTGTAGGGATTATGGTTTTATTTATGATTCATTTTTATGGATTATCTCTTGTCTTGGATGATTAATACGGTTGGTAGTTTTGTTTAGTACCTTTTTATAATATGTCGTTGTTTGGGATAAGGTTTGTAGGGTCTCAACCACCTCACAGGGGTTGAGAAGTGGTTGAAGATGCCTACGCCGGGCGTCCCGCCCCGGCATTCCGCACGCCATTCCTTGCGGGGTTGGTGGTCATGGGTGCGGGGTCGACATTTTCACTCTATTTCTTCGTGAAATTGATATCTAAGCTAGATGTAACGTTTCTTTCGGAGTAGTTTTCTCTATGGGAGCCATTTTACAACATTTTTAAAAATCGGGGTTTTGACCCAACTTGAATGAAAATCCGTTAGGAATGTTGGAAAACACTTCCTAGGCTGGAGGAACCTTAAATATATGGTTAGATTGAATTTATTTGTTAGTTTGTAGTTTTATAGCTATTAGAAGTTAGATTTGATCTTAGATTCCTTTGGAACCCTTAGATTTGATATTTGAAACCTTTGAAACTCCATTAAAACTCGATGAAACTCCGGTTTGAGACTGTAGAAGGATAGATCTATCAATTTCGGACATTTCTATGTTAAAACAATGATTTTTGGATATGCTTTGATATTTTTAGTAACTAAATATATGATTTTTGTGAGTAAAATTGACTTTGGATGCCTTCACGAACATGTAAAACCTCAATTAAATACCTGTTGAAGGTAGTAGAATGGTAGCATGATTGGTTTTACACGAGTCGATGTGGAGAGAATAATTTTAGGAATGTTCTATATTTTTAATAAAATTGATATATGATTTCAGTAGAAAACTGAAATTAAGAACTAGTGGAAATCTAATTTTACTGTTTCTTCTTGTGGAAATATTTGGATTGACCGTAAAAACGGTATAGTAGCGTCTTCAATTGCTTATGAGTCGTAAATTGAGTTGGGATTTAAATTTATGGAATGTGTATAATATTTTTCAGGTTGCTAAAATAAAAATTAGTGGTGAATGAGCAAGATTTGGATCAAGTGGAGTGCACTGAATTAATAATACTAGTGAGTATGATTAAGTATGATGTAGGTTAGATATTTAAATGAATTGAAAATATTTATTGGTGATCGAAAGTGTGCTGGAAAATTTAATATATAAAAGGAAACTGAGTATTTACTCGTGAAATGGATATGACTAAGTGAAATTGATTTATAAAATGGTTATGACAGGTTAAGTTAATTGAATTTAAATTTAAATTAAAACTGGACTCGAAAGTGGCGGTGATTGTATTTTAAGTTGGAAAGTCTTGTTCTGTGAGTATATTTTCTTGATTTGGTTCTTGTATGACATTGTAAATATGCTATGTATATATTGCGGCATTGTGTTTTAATTTGTATTCATAAATGATTTTTTTTGGCATTGGAGCATGTGAGTCTTGCAAAGGCAAGTTGATGTCATTTCGTTAGGAATTAGACCCGGATGAGTGTTATGCGTAACCTCATTGTCAATAGGCACAGCCTAACAAAGATTTGAGATCGTTGAAATGACTATGAATTAGGTAATAGAAGGTTGTGGCTACCTTGTAACAGTCATACAAGGGTTAGACCCGCTCTATTATCTTAAAGGAGAGAGATGGTGGTTTTTGATGAAAAATCTTGCATTGTTTATTTGAAATCCATGAAATGTATATTGTGGCATGCATGACTTAATTGTTGAATGATGCATATGTGTTGTATAAATGTTTTAAATGATTTTGAACACCAAGTTTCCCTAAATGGATATGATTT
This sequence comes from Paratinospora sagittata, assembly GCA_035771175.1. NCBI lineage: Eukaryota > Viridiplantae > Streptophyta > Magnoliopsida > Ranunculales > Menispermaceae > Paratinospora > Paratinospora sagittata. The sequence continues at coordinate 32,420,142 of CM069608.1, read as the reverse complement.
TCATATCAAGAAATATATTCACTGAGCTTATTGTTTGCTCACCCCATTTCCTCCACTATTTCAGGTACTGAGTCACGAGGAAAATGAAAAGTTCGGGAGTGATAGCCACGTGATTGCATTTGTTTTGCTTATGTATGTATGATACAGAGGAAATGGGCTATTCTTCTCTATTTTGATATGTAAAATTGTCACACTACTATATATATAATATCACATAGACGGGATGAGATATAATATGGATGAGATTTGCACATTTTGGGTTTTGAAACACATGGTGTACATGAGTTTGGGTTATGTTTGTAACATTATGATATTGGGATGATTATTTATTGTGGATGGAATGGATAAATATATATACATATATATGAATTGCTTTGTGGTATATCAGAGAATTCATGAGATGCCCAATTTAGGGGGATGTGCCACCGAAATTTTGAAATATTTTGAAAAAAATTGTGAGGTTATGTTGAGGTTGGCAGTGTATTGTATACTGTATACGAAAATGTACAATGTATAGTACACTGTGCCGGTCAGGATGTTAACCTACGTCAGGGACGTTGTGACAACCATGATCATTCATACATAGACACACTAATCATGATCAATTCCTAATCCAACAAGTCCATGTGCATCTAATTTCCATCATGAGCTTCCCATCTCATGATCAACCTCGACATCTGTTCGAATCCATATATAAGACTAATTCCCAAAAACTAAGACAACACTTAGTCTAGGTCATTTAATCCTAACACAAGTCCAAACCATTCAAAACCATGCAAGATTGATCAAAATCAACTCAATTCTTCAATTCAAATCAACACATGAATTTGGGAAAAAATCTCTACAATAGGCATAGAGCCAAATTGCACTAAGTCATACAATATTAGTATAGGTTCAAACATTTTAAACCCATGATTCCACTCAATTTGGGTCCAATTAGATAATCCCCAAGTCAATTTGATCAATTGACTTGGTTTAGGTTAAAAGCCCCAATTTGGGCAAAGTCTTCAAAATCAAGCCCTACATCGATTTTACACTACAACTAGGGTTTTCGATGGATAAAAATATTGAACACCACCATCAATCAACTAGAATCATCCATTTATCTAACATAGTTGACATGCAAGTCCAAAGGAAATCCCTAAGTTTGATTTCTAGGGTTTAGGCCTTTATACTTAGATCCACCAATTTCTTGTTAGAAATTGGGAAAAATGATACCATTTGGTTCCAAATCCACCAAGGAACCCAAATATATACCATACACCACGGCTCTAAGGGTTTCCAACAAAACCCTAAGCTCTTGTACCACAAAAAACGTGGTGAAATGCTTGAGAAATGCTCATGGAGTGTAGATCTGGGTCAAGGAAGGTTGCTTCTATCATAAGCAAGCTCAAAAAGCAAAAATCAGCCAACCTTAGGCTAAGGAACACCCAAAACCGTGACCTATAGAGAAAACTACACCATTAGAAAGCTTACTCTCACCTTCAATGGTGATTTCATGGAAAGAAATAGAGAAAAAAAACACTTATTTTGGGGTGTAGATGGTGAAAATTTCCCTTGGAAACCCTAGTTTTAATCCCTTCTTCCTCCTCCAATTCGTCCTTAGCTCATATGGGAAAAGTAGCAACCTTTCCTCCTTTTAAAACACTGAAAATGGCCATTTTTCAACCAAAACCGTGCCTAGAAAATGGATCAGCACGCTCATCTCGCCTAGGAACACGCTCGAGCGCGCTACTCATTCACCAAGGGCACCTAAACTTTGTTTCTTCACTACGGGCTCAATACACATCGGAATTTCGCATATGACTAGTCGTTTTCTATGTAAAATTACGTTTCAGACTCATTTTTAATATTCCCAAGTCCATTTGACGCACCAATAATTAATTATCATATAATCAACACATATACACAACATATTCCCACATAATTGTCATATTTACCATGTGTTGAAGTACAACCTTCCCATATATCAAAGGTGCATAAAATGAGGACATTTAATGGGGCCTTTTCAACAAGTCACAAGTCAAGATGATGACTTGTTCAACAAGTTACTTATGTGAAGCTTCTTCACCAAGCCACTCATAACAGTATTAATATGACAAATGATATTAATAAAATAATAACACCACCAATAATACTTTCACCACTAATAATACTTTCTTTTATAACATCAAACATCAAACACACAAACAAATACAACAAGGCAGACACATAAAGTTTGGGCAAAACACAAACGGGTTATGGGCTAGATGAAATCATTTTTAGGGTGTTACACTTCCTGTTATTCGAGGGCATAAACTCGAAGGATATATTCTTGGAACAAAGAAAAGTCCATCAATGAGAGTTACAACATCTGTGAATAGTGATGATGTTGATAAGATGAATCCTGAATATGTCAAGATCAATTGCTGTTAGGATGGTTGTTCAATTCCCTAACGCAATCGATTGCTTCACAAATCATCGGTGCTTCAACATCTCAGGAGGCACGACAAGCAATCGAAAACCTGTGTGGAGCACATAATCGTGCAAGAATTCAAATATGCAGAACAGGTATTCAGATGACAAGAAAGGATAACTTGTCAATGGTTCAATACCTAAGCAAGATGAAAGAATTTGCAGATAATCTTGTTGCAGCTGGTCGTCCATTTCCAGTAGCAGATCTAATATCGTGTACACTTGGTGGTCTTAGTACATAATATCTTCGTATTTCAACACTTATTCAAGAAAAGGCTATGTTATCTTGATCTGAATTTATTATGTTTATTTCATTAAATAAAATATTTTTTTGAGTTGTTTAATTTAAATCTAAGTTGATAATGTTTTATTATTAAAATCATATTTTAAATGCAAAATAATATTAAATAAAAAATTATTTTTTATTAATTTATTAAAAAATATTAATTTTATTTAAGTATTAATTTATTATACTTAAAAATTAAATAATTTTATTAAGGTATTAAAGTTTTTATTAAAAAGTAAATAATTTTTTTAAAATTACTTTTATTGAAATTACTTATATTATGCTTATTTAATATTAATGTTTTATTTAAAATTATTGACATAACTTCATTAATTTTATTAACATAATATAACTAATTTTGAAAAATTATTAATTTTATTAAATATTGTTTTTACTACTTTTGAAAAAATTAATTTGTATTTTTATTAAGAGTTTTTTTAATTATTAAAAAGTATTTTAATTTTTAATAAAAAATAATTTTCAATAATTTTAAAAATTAAAAAATTATTATTTTGTTTAAGATAACTAATTAATTTGTTAATTTTATTAAATTAAAAATAAGTAATTAAATTTATTAATTTTAATATTAATAGTTGTAATAATAATTATAGAGAGCAGTTAGATAGACCCCATTAATGGATTATCTACACCCTACTCCACCTATTTTATGAAATTCCATAAATACCCTCAACTGAAATTATTAAAATAACTTTTTTTTTCAAAAAATCGTCATGAAGAGGTCGGCCATGGTCGGCCAACCCTTTGTAGAGGAGGGTCGGTCGGACTTTGTACAGGAGGGTCGGCCATGGCCGGTCGACCCTCTTTTGTGAGGGTCGTCTTTTTTTTTTTCATTTTCATATATCGGGATGTATTTTATGACAATTTTGTCATGTTTACACTCAATCCGAGCTCATTTGGGCGGTGGGGTGTCATACCCCACTAATACCCCACACGAGAGTAACGAGTGGGGAACGGTGCCCCTCCGCCCAAATTAGAATGAAATGGGTAAAAATATGTCAAAATTGTCACGAAATGCATCTTAATGCAATATGATATGTGATAATAAAAAAAAAAGAAAAATAAGAAGGTTGGTCAGACAGGGCCGACCCTTACAAAAGAGGGTCGCCCGGCCAACCCTTACAAGGAGGGTCGGATGACCATGGCGCTGACCCTCTTGTACAAGGATCGACCTTGCGTGACCGACCTTAAGAACGAGTTTCGTTCTTGTCTATTTTTCATGCAAAACACATTGAAAAATACCCATAAATATTCTATTTCATGAATGAAAGTGAATAGAAACAAAAAAAATCATTAAAACATGCATTTCTTACGTATTCAAATGATCAAATGTCGAAATTTTTTTGAAGATGATGAGTGGCGATTCGCTCCAAATAGAGTCCAAACGATGTTTTTCTATCTCCAATATTCTTCAAACTAAGATAAGAAGATGAAAATGATGGGCTTTAATAGGGTTTTGGAGGAGTTTTGAAGGAAAAAAAAAATGGAGGAGAAAAAGAAGAAGAATGATGAAGGGTTGGGTAGATTGGGGAAATGGTAGTTTATGAATTTTTTGGTTTTTGGCTCCGGTGAGAAGAGTATATGTTATGTATGTTGTTGTGTTAGTGATTGAGATATAGATAACCTATTAATGATGTCTATTTAGTTGCTCTTTAATTCTGACATTATTAAATTAATTTAGATTTAAAATTTATTAATTTAATAATAAATTTTAAATCTAAATTATTTTATAATTTTTTTTATTAATTAATTAATTTAATATTATTAAAATTAAAAAACTGTGTAAAATTTTGATACGCAACTAAACTCAATAATATGATATTTCTAAGAAAATTATTTAAAATTTTCATGCACAACCAACTATTAACAATAAAATATTTTCATTCTCATCTTCCTTTTAATCACGTTTCCATAAGGACACACGCATCTTGATGTAAATTTAATGGAATAAAATACTTGAGTTTTTATGTTGTGTTTGATAGTTGAGAAAATAAAAATGTTCTTGAGAAAATCTTATTTTATAGTATTTGGAGTGAGAAAATAAAATATTTATTTTAAGGGAGTGAAAAAATTTTATATATTAATTTGAATAAATTACAATTATATAACTGAATAATTAATTAATAATTAATTATAACAAAAAACTTTCATGTTTAATTAAATAATTATAATTTTTTTTTAAAATATATTTTTTCACTATTTTCTAAAAAAAAAAAAATTATTTTCTGATAAAACATACTAGTATTGAACAATGCATCTTTACTTAGAGGTTTTACTGCCCGTTCTTCCGCCGCGCTCTTCTTCTTCGTTTTTATTTATTTTATTTATTTATATTATTATTACGAGAAACGTAAGTAGAAAATATATCAGTGGTACAATAGAAGCAAATAGAGAATTAGTGTCTGGGCGGAAATAGAGGGGTATATTCTTCTTCTTCTTCTTCTTCTTCTTCTTCTTCTTCACTTCGAGCTTACAGAACCCTAACAGAACCCTAAATCGATCAAAAACGAGTTTCGTTAAGAGAAATCCACCGAAGAAGAAGAAGAAGAAGAAGATGTCTTCGACATTACTGGATGTGACGAGAGCGTCCCACGAAGAGGTGGAAAGGCTGGAGCGACTTATAGCGAAAGATCTGCAGCGCGAACCTGCTTCGGCCCGTGAACGCCTCTTTCAGAACCACAGAGTCCGTAACATGATCGATTCTATCACTTCTACCTCTGAGAAACTCGTACGTCTCAACAATTTCGTGATCTGGTGTTCTCTAATCTTATTATTATTATATTTTTTTTTATTCATTTTGTTTGGTGTTTTGTGGGTTTAATTTGGTTTATTTTTTTGTGTGTGTATTGCAGATTGAGATTTATGAAGATAAAGACGGTGCGAGGAAGGATGAGATTGCAGCTCTTGGAGGCCAAACCGCGACCGGAACCAATGTTTTCAGTGCGTTTTACGATAGATTGAAAGAGGTATTTTTTTTTTAAAACTTTCTTATAATTTTCTTTTGCGCGAATTGGTAGGAATTAGGGTTTTAACGACGCTTAAAAGCTCGTAAATTTTTTAATTTAGAACTAGTTTTAACTATTTATAAGCAACTGGGGTTTATTAACAAATGCTCCTAATGTGGAAGGATGAATTCATTCATGATGCTAACTATCATCCTGAGGATAATACAAGACTATGATTGTCATTTTAGCTTTTACTTGTTTTGAATTTTGAATAGTTTCTCTAAGAAATTCTAGTAATAAGCTATCAGTGCAAACATTACCTGTTCCGCAGAATGTTTACATCAATTTTTTTCATGTCAATGCAAGCACTAAAGACTCTCCCTAGCAGAACTCAATTTGGATCTCTGCTGGTATTCTTCAAGTCTTATTCATGAATTTAGGTATCTGAAATTTCAAAATTGGAATCTACTCAAAAAGAATGTGGCATGATAGATTGTATTCAGTGATAGATTTTTGTACTGACACATTAGATTGTTTCATCTGAAATCACCATTTCAGCCTATATATGTGTATAAACAAAACTGATCAAATGTGTCTCTATTCAAGTTTGTGCTCAAACTTAGCATAATGGTTTACAAGCTCTGAGACAGTGAGACCTTTTGCTCTAGATTCATGATAAAACTTTGACCCTATGAATCCAATCTCAAGTTCTCGACCCTCATCCTCTGGTTGACATGAATTCTAGTAGGATTTCACAGACGTGGGCAATGCCTGTAACTTTGGTGACACCAATATCAATTATTTCTCTATCAGAAGAATTGCTCATCTCCAATGAGATGCATTTGATGGAGTAGTCGCTATTGACCCATTGATGTTAACAACCGTAAGCTGTCTTATAACAGCAATGTGACACTTCTCTTATCGTAAGTTCCAATAATATTTAAACAAAGAGAAGATGAAATAGTTTTATCTGTTTATCTTTCAATATGAATTATGATGCCATAAGTTCAAATTTGCTTCTAATTGGCTTGGGATACTTTTTTGATCCCTGAAAAATGTTTTTGACCAGATTCTCTCTAACTTTGAGATGCCAACAGGCTTTGAGCGTTAATATATTGATTCAAATATTATCAACATACCTAAATTGGATTTTTGAAAAGTCGAGTTTTAAAGGCATCATGGAGATGCCAAGAGGAGTGGTCCCATCTAAGTGATTGCATAGGCAGTACCAAGACATCACCTAGGCATTGAGAAAATATTTATTCATACCTACTTAAATTAAATAGTTAATTAAAATTACATATGCAAACTCTATATATATGATTACATATATATTCCGCAATATAAAAGTCAAGTCTTGTATAACAAGGATAAACTTTACATTCTTCAATTTCGTGCCACATAATTATAAAACCAATGAAACATGTTAAAGTAACAGACAGGTTGGTATATTTTGACAGTGTAAAATTATTTAAAAAATCAAATACTAATGCTTAAGGTATGAAAGAAAATATTTGCTACAATGTAAAGAAATAAAAACAGAAAATTAAAATTAAAGAACAGAAAAAGAAAAAAAGATAAATTGCATAGTAGCAGCATATATAACACTATAATTAATAGTCAAGCCAATGCTTTACAAAAGCACACGTGCAATAATATAACGGAAAGAACAATGGAAAACAAAACGGGGAATACTTTTAATCAGGTTTGATCTTTGACGTCTTTCTTAGAGAACATAACTACAAATATGCAGCATTATAATTGAAGAAAAAGGCAAAAAAAAGAAAAGAAAACCTAATTTTTGCTTGAGTTTTGACGATTTTGAAACTTGAAAGTTTGGTAAACAAATCAATGAATATTAAAATTGTTAAAAAAGGACCTTAGCTTTTATATATTTACATTGATCTCCTTAAACTTTTAAAAATTTACAAAAAGTCCACTACTTCTCTTAAGTTTTAACTAGGTAATTTAGTAGTGTTATTAAGGCATGCCTAGGCAACGACTAGTCCATTGCCTAGGCAATTTACAACTAAATTGCTAAAGCCATGCTTAAGGCGGGCAATTGGGCTGTTTGAAATTCTTTAAAAAGTTTAAGTGGGTTGATGTAAATATATAAGTGTAAGGTTCTTTTTTCCTCATATTATTACATATGTGAATGCATTGCTTAAACATTTGCATAATTTTTAATCTTTGTTTTTTTTGACAAGAAACAAAATGCCTTAAAATTAATATTAAACATTGGTGTAACTTCTAACTTCTAATTGTTATTCTTATATTTCCATCATGCAAGTTATATTTTTCTTTTTCCTATTTTCTTATTTTGATTTTTGATTTTATCTTTGTTATATTTCTACAAATATTTTCCTTTTGTCATATGTATTATATGAAACATTGCTCTTTAAATTGTTATACTCTTATCAACTTGTCCTATTCTTTAATATATATTTTATTTTAGTTTTTAATTTGTGGGTACAAAATTGAAGAGTGAAATATAATTACTCCCTTTTTACACAAGATTTGACTTCTATATTTGGAATTAGTATGTAGTAATATATACATGGTTTTTATGTGTAAAGTTAATTAATTATTTAATTAGAGAGCTAAAAATAAATAGTATTCGCTATGTGTGAGAAATAAAGTTGAAAACATAAAAATGGAGAAGATGAATTGAAAAAGAAATAAGATCACAAGATTACCCCTTATTTCCCTTAAACAATGTAAAAAATAAATAAATAAATAAATAAAAAGAAGAAGAAGAAGAAGAAAATGTTCAAAAAATTAATATCAAAGAAAGAACTCAAGACCCATCTTCCCACCATGTCTTGTTGATAATACTCCTTCCTAAAATAGATTTCTCATTGGTTGTTGAAATCCCATAGCTTTCCTTCTCTTACATGAGAAGTGAAAATTCTAAGCTAGAAATGATTTGTAACTAATGAAACGCAACTCAGCTTATTAAAGAGATGTTGTATAAGGATAGGGATGGAAATTTGGCCCATGACCCGTGAGCTTGACTTGGCTCGGCTCGCTTGGACCAACCCAAGCTTGGGGTCGACTCAAGTACGATGCAAAAGAAACCAAAAGACTACATTTTTATTTCATAGAGTAGAGATTTACAACTAGCTCATTATATTGAGCATAATCCTTACACTTGTCAACACCATATTGGTGGATCTAGATCTAAAGAAATTGCCTAACCGCATTATGTTAACTATAGTAAACTAAACTTATTAACTTGGTTAACAACCCCACTCAAGCTTATGGCTATGGAAACCACATCCATGAGCTTGACGCATCAATCCCATGGTCGTACAACATATTGGAAGAGAGAAATGGTGAGGCGTTGTTATGTATGCTATGCGGCTGTGCTTCTGTTGTTGTGATTGCTCGTGCTTGTATTGTTGTTACTGATGAAGCATTATAAAGAGACTGTAGGCGATGAGAGCGACGTAGGTGGATTTGAGGAAAGATGATCAAGGTATTTAGGGTTTGGAACCACTGTGTATGAAGAGGGGATTTTGAAAGAAGAGAAGACGAAGCAAGGAAGAGTATCCAAAGAACTTGTAAATGATTTCTTTCAATTAGAAATAATGTTAGAAATGGAAGATTGCAAACAAGGAGACAAAGAAGAAGAGAGGAAAAATAACAAGTGACAAGTTTTGAGAGGGGAAGAAGAGTTTTGAATATGAGGAGGATGTTGGTGCCTGCGAATTCCAGTGAGGGATTCCTTCATTTTTTTTTTTCAACCTGCTATGTTCTTGCTCTGCTTCTTTTTCAGAAGAAGTTGTTTTGTAAACAGAGAAGGGAGATTGGAAGCTCTGAATCATGGATGAACCAGGAAGAAGATTACCTTTCTTGGTTTTGTTCTTGAAATCTAGACAAAACTTTGTAGCCATTGAAATCACTGTTGCTGCAGTTACATGAAAGTAGTTGAGAAGAAGAAGGGAGATCAGAGTGAGAATGACAAAGCTTGGGGATGGATTTCCCCCTTTTTTTTTTTTTTGAAAAATTGGAGAAGACAAAAAGAGAAGAGTAGAAGAAATGCATAGGTATTAGATAGAGAGAGATTTGGGATTTTGGGAGATGAGTTGAGGATTGAGAATCATGGCTACAAGCCTAAATCTGAAAGAAAATTGACGATGTCAAGAAGAGTTTCAAAGAAAAAAGGGGAGAAGAGATGGGGAAAAAAATGATGTTAACCAAGTTAATAAGTTTAGTTTACTATAGTTCATATAATGTGGTTAGGTAGTTTCTTTAGATCTAGATCCACCAATATGGTGTTGACAAGTGTAAGGATTATGCTCCATATAATGAGCTAGTTGTAAATCTCTACTCTATGAAATAACAATGTAGTCTTTTGTTTTCTTGTGCATCTTCGTTCTTCTTCAATTCTTCTTCTCCATTTTTCTGTTTTCAATTTTATTTCTCACATGGTATCAGAACCACGACTCTGCTATTCCCCAAAGCTTTTCACTCATGTCTGCTTTGATTCTACATAGAGTTCCAGACAGTCAAAAAAGAAAAAAAAAGGAGGCTCTGAAGTTCGAATTTCTTCATTAATGGCGAGATTTAGGCTTGTAGCCATGTTTCTCACTCCTCAACACATCTCCCTAATCTCTCTCTATCTAATACCTAATACCTATGCATTTCTTCTACTCTTCTCTTGTTGTCTTCCCTGATTTTCCAAAAAAAAAAAAAAGAAAAATAAAAGGGGGGGGGTGGGAAGAGGGGAATCCATCCCCAGGCTCTGCCATTTTCACTCTGATCTCCCTTTTTCTTCTCAACTGCTTTCATGTAACTGCAACAACAGTTATTTCAATGGCTGCAAAGTTTTGTCTAGATCTCAAGAACAAAACCTAGAAAGGTAATCTTTGTAAGCCAACCCCAACATGAACATGCCCAGCCCAGTTACAATTTTCAGGTTTCAAAAGCTAGTAGGGTTCCAAGTTGCAGTTTGGCAATGGCGGTAATGGCTCTGCAACTGCAATCCAAACACAAAACTCTTCGAAACCCTAGCTTCCTTCACCTCTTCTCATCTTTCTCATCCTCATCATCTACTCCTTCAAATTCTAACGACGTAGTAGACAAGAAGGATTCTCAATCTCCGCAATCACCATCATCATCATCTTCGATTTCTTCTTACTTCAGCAACGTCAAAGCGAGTTTCAAGCAATCTCCTACTCCTCGTAGAAGGCCATCTACTTCACCTTCCGCAGAACCTCCTTCCTTCTCTCCTTCAAAACCCCTGAAGGTAGCTTCTCTTGAAGAAATCCGCAAAAACCTCTTTGAATTCCGTCGGAGATCGGCCGTTCCTCCATCTGGTGAGAAATCGTCATCGTCTTCTTCGTTTTGGAAAACTATCTCGTTTCAAGATCTTTACAAGTAGAATGTGATTGAAAAGAGCGAAGACGTGAGTAACTTAGCTGGTGGAAGTAGCAAAAGCGGGAAACCTTCTTTTGATGCAATCCGTGAGAGCTTACGACAACTTCATTCCAATAGAGATCAAGCTGGTATTGGTAATGAGCGATTCAAAGGACCAGGTGATTGCGCAAGTGACAACAAGGTTTTGGATCCTTACTCTTTGAAAGCATTCAAAGACAGTTTGAAAATGAAGCTTGATGATGATGGAAGAAGTTTGAATGTTGATATGGGAGGGACGAAGACGCTTCCTACATCTGTTTTTGGGGAGGAATTGAGGCCGAAATCAGAGGTTGAGTCTTAGGCAATGAAGATGGAGTTTTTGAAATCGTATAGTTATGAGGAGTTGGGTCACAAGCTTTGTGAACTATGGGTAGCTGATACTAAGGGGTTTTCATTGGAGGAATTGAATGATAGGCTTAAGAAGTTGAGGGAGATTGAGGAGGGAATTCAAGGATTGGGGGAGTATCGTTTAAGGACCTGAGGGAAAGCTGGGTGAAGTTGCGGATGTCAACTGATGTCAAGTCTAAAAAATCACCTTTGCAGATGCTTGATATTTTGGGTCATCTAGGAGGTACTCCGAGCTTTATGCTTTCACCTCCAAAGGAGCACTTAGTTGAAAAGTACTTCCACCTAGAAAACATGTCCTCAAAAGGGAAATTGAAGTTGGAGCTTAAGAGAGTTAGAGATGAATTTAAAATGTCAGAATCAGATTGTGGATCTTCATGTGTTCTAGTGGCACAACTGACAACAAAAATCAAGCACCTATTGTTTGTTTTTATCTAAAAAGGATAAGCATTCAAGAAAGGGCCTTCTAGTGATGGTCTAGAGGAGAAAGAAACTTCTCAAATATCTTCGAAGAACCGATTGGGACTCCTATTGCTTTGTCATTTTTAAACTTGGTTAACACTATGCCTAGGCCTCACTTACGCAAGGACTAGACACACCTCGCCTAAATGAGGCCAATCATCAAGACATTTCCATGGCACCTTGATAACACAGCAATTTAGTTGTCTTTACCTAAGCAACTCCTTGACAACACTATTTTGAATATGGATATTTCATCTATTTTTTTATTGCTGGCTGACGACTATATAATGAAAGTTCTTCTATTATTGCTATATTATGTTCTAATGGATTATCCAAAGTATACACAATTATTTGTTATCCATTATATTTGGACAACATTTTTTACCTAACTTTTTGTTTGAATATGAGGAGGATGTTGGTGCCTGCGAATTCCAGTGAGGGATTCCTTCATTTTTTTTTTTCAACCTGCTATGTTCTTGCTCTGCTTCTTTTTCAGAAGAAGTTGTTTTGTAAACAGAGAAGGGAGATTGGAAGCTCTGAATCATGGATGAACCAGGAAGAAGATTACCTTTCTTGGTTTTGTTCTTGAAATCTAGACAAAACTTTGTAGCCATTGAAATCACTGTTGCTGCAGTTACATGAAAGTAGTTGAGAAGAAGAAGGGAGATCAGAGTGAGAATGACAAAGCTTGGGGATGGATTTCCCCCTTTTTTTTTTTTTTGAAAAATTGGAGAAGACAAAAAGAGAAGAGTAGAAGAAATGCATAGGTATTAGATAGAGAGAGATTTGGGATTTTGGGAGATGAGTTGAGGATTGAGAATCATGGCTACAAGCCTAAATCTGAAAGAAAATTGACGATGTCAAGAAGAGTTTCAAAGAAAAAAGGGGAGAAGAGATGGGGAAAAAAATGATGTTAACCAAGTTAATAAGTTTAGTTTACTATAGTTCATATAATGTGGTTAGGTAGTTTCTTTAGATCTAGATCCACCAATATGGTGTTGACAAGTGTAAGGATTATGCTCCATATAATGAGCTAGTTGTAAATCTCTACTCTATGAAATAACAATGTAGTCTTTTGGTTTCTTGTGCATCTTCGTTCTTCTTCAATTCTTCTTCTCCATTTTTCTGTTTTCAATTTTATTTCTCACATGGTATCAGAACCACGACTCTGCTATTCCCCAAAGCTTTTCACTCATGTCTGCTTTGATTCTACATAGAGTTCCAGACAGTCAAAAAAGAAAAAAAAAGGAGGCTCTGAAGTTCGAATTTCTTCATTAATGGCGAGATTTAGGCTTGTAGCCATGTTTCTCACTCCTCAACACATCTCCCTAATCTCTCTCTATCTAATACCTAATACCTATGCATTTCTTCTACTCTTCTCTTGTTGTCTTCCCTGATTTTCCAAAAAAAAAAAAAAGAAAAATAAAAGGGGGGGGGGGGTGGGAAGAGGGGAATCCATCCCCAGGCTCTGCCATTTTCACTCTGATCTCCCTTTTTCTTCTCAACTGCTTTCATGTAACTGCAACAACAGTTATTTCAATGGCTGCAAAGTTTTGTCTAGATCTCAAGAACAAAACCTAGAAAGGTAATCTTTGTAAGCCAACCCCAACATGAACATGCCCAGCCCAGTTACAATTTTCAGGTTTCAAAAGCTAGTAGGGTTCCAAGTTGCAGTTTGGCAATGGCGGTAATGGCTCTGCAACTGCAATCCAAACACAAAACTCTTCGAAACCCTAGCTTCCTTCACCTCTTCTCATCTTTCTCATCCTCATCATCTACTCCTTCAAATTCTAACGACGTAGTAGACAAGAAGGATTCTCAATCTCCGCAATCACCATCATCATCATCTTCGATTTCTTCTTACTTCAGCAACGTCAAAGCGAGTTTCAAGCAATCTCCTACTCCTCGTAGAAGGCCATCTACTTCACCTTCCGCAGAACCTCCTTCCTTCTCTCCTTCAAAACCCCTGAAGGTAGCTTCTCTTGAAGAAATCCGCAAAAACCTCTTTGAATTCCGTCGGAGATCGGCCGTTCCTCCATCTGGTGAGAAATCGTCATCGTCTTCTTCGTTTTGGAAAACTATCTCGTTTCAAGATCTTTACAAGTAGAATGTGATTGAAAAGAGCGAAGACGTGAGTAACTTAGCTGGTGGAAGTAGCAAAAGCGGGAAACCTTCTTTTGATGCAATCCGTGAGAGCTTACGACAACTTCATTCCAATAGAGATCAAGCTGGTATTGGTAATGAGCGATTCAAAGGACCAGGTGATTGCGCAAGTGACAACAAGGTTTTGGATCCTTACTCTTTGAAAGCATTCAAAGACAGTTTGAAAATGAAGCTTGATGATGATGGAAGAAGTTTGAATGTTGATATGGGAGGGACGAAGACGCTTCCTACATCTGTTTTTGGGGAGGAATTGAGGCCGAAATCAGAGGTTGAGTCTTAGGCAATGAAGATGGAGTTTTTGAAATCGTATAGTTATGAGGAGTTGGGTCACAAGCTTTGTGAACTATGGGTAGCTGATACTAAGGGGTTTTCATTGGAGGAATTGAATGATAGGCTTAAGAAGTTGAGGGAGATTGAGGAGGGAATTCAAGGATTGGGGGAGTATCGTTTAAGGACCTGAGGGAAAGCTGGGTGAAGTTGCGGATGTCAACTGATGTCAAGTCTAAAAAATCACCTTTGCAGATGCTTGATATTTTGGGTCATCTAGGAGGTACTCCGAGCTTTATGCTTTCACCTCCAAAGGAGCACTTAGTTGAAAAGTACTTCCACCTAGAAAACATGTCCTCAAAAGGGAAATTGAAGTTGGAGCTTAAGAGAGTTAGAGATGAATTTAAAATGTCAGAATCAGATTGTGGATCTTCATGTGTTCTAGTGGCACAACTGACAACAAAAATCAAGCACCTATTGTTTGTTTTTATCTAAAAAGGATAAGCATTCAAGAAAGGGCCTTCTAGTGATGGTCTAGAGGAGAAAGAAACTTCTCAAATATCTTCGAAGAACCGATTGGGACTCCTATTGCTTTGTCATTTTTAAACTTGGTTAACACTATGCCTAGGCCTCACTTACGCAAGGACTAGACACACCTCGCCTAAATGAGGCCAATCATCAAGACATTTCCATGGCACCTTGATAACACAGCAATTTAGTTGTCTTTACCTAAGCAACTCCTTGACAACACTATTTTGAATATGGATATTTCATCTATTTTTTTATTGCTGGCTGACGACTATATAATGAAAGTTCTTCTATTATTGCTATATTATGTTCTAATGGATTATCCAAAGTATACACAATTATTTGTTATCCATTATATTTGGACAACATTTTTTACCTAACTTTTTGTTTGAATAGTTGAAATTCCAAAAAGTTCAATTTCAATTGACAGACAAAAAAGACTATGGAGTGAAGTTTTAAATTATACTTTCAGTAGCCAAATTTCTTGTTTGCATATCTGGTCATAAAATTGGATATTTGGATCTTGTTTACATTGCCATGCACTTCTTTTTTGAGAATTTCACCCAGAGCTGCTGCTCGCAAGCTTTTGCCCCCAAAATCTGTTAACTGCCAGTGATACTATTCTGTGGCCTCCACTTCTACCTTTTGCAGCCAGAGTAAAAGAGTGGTGTTTTTAGGGGCTATATATATATATATATCAAATTTCCACTGAACATGCAAATAAATTGGTAATAGTTAATGAATAGTTAATAGTATGACAGAGAATAAGGCACACAATTTTTTTTATTCATACTAGTTTTTTATTTTGTTATTATTATTTTTTTTAATATGTGCAGATCCGTGAATATCATAGACGACATCCCAATGATCGTGCTGTTGATGCTTGTGCAGAATATGAGGAGTTACTCAAGGAAGAACCAGCTGTTGGGTTTAGTGGCGAGGTATTTCTCTTCCTTCTTTTTTGTGAATCACTTAGTAAGAAATCTTTAGCTTTCTTGAAATGTCTCTCGTGTGAACCTATCTATTTAAAATTTGAATTATAATTCTTCTTCTCTTTCAAATTCATCAGTCAATGCGTTTATAAGATAACTATTCATTTCTTTATTACAAATTCTGAACACATTCATTCTTTTCTTAACTTTTCTTTCTCTTTTCATGTGTCAACTTTTCTTGACAGGAAGCTTTGGGACGGTACTTGGACATGCATGAACTATACAATGAATACATCAACTCTAAATTCGGAGAGCCCATTGAGTACTCTGCTTACTTGGATATTTTTTCAAAGCCACATAAAATTCCTCGTAATCTGAAGCAGACAAGGTAACCATTTTCCTTTTATAATTTGGTTTGAAGCATTTGTGTTAACTATTGCTGTATCATTTGAATTATATCTTCAACCTGATGGGATGTTCTATATTGTATATCATCATGTTTCTGCAGAAGGTACAGGCAGTATCTTGAACATCTACTGGAGTATCTAATATATTTCTTTCAGCGAACAGAGCCCTTGCAAGACCTGGATAAAATATTTTCAAAGGTTAATTTATATTTCTTTGCCCATTTTTTTAATTATTTTCAAATTAAGCTACATAATGGGGTGTTGATTGATTGATGTTCAATATGATTAAAGCAGATCTGTGCAAGTTTCATTGTCAAGCTTAGAATTGCTGCACTTAGTAGTTGAGTTGGTACCTTTAAGAGACCATAACTTTTGTTGGTTAAAGGGTTTGGATGACCTCGATTATGATGGGAAAAGTGTTGCAGACATGAGAATCCTCTAGAAATGTATGTAGAATTTATATTAGTGGCTCCCTCATGGTATTGGAGCCGTGATGATGAGCAACTTCAACTTGGTGAAAGCTTAGGGCTTGTTTGGTTTAGAACTTAATTTTTTTTTTAAAAAAATACTGCTTAATGAGTTTAATTTTAGAAAACAAAGGAAACAATGTTTTGTTGTGTTCTTCTTTCCTTCACAAATTTCAATGTTGCATTCAAAAGAACTTTTTGAATTTTTTTAGAAACAAGACAACCAAACACTTTTCCAGGAATCTTTATTTTTAAAAACAGAGAACAGTTTCTGAATTTTGAACAAATAGGGCCTTGGGAATCAAATTCAAGTTTCCATCAAGTTAAAGAAAACCCCGTAAACATATTATGACAAAAAGTTTGGTCAATTGTTCTCAATTTTCTTGAAAAATGCAAGTAACTATGTGATAAACATATTCTTTTGGGTTGAAAAGGAGCATACCTTTATTGTACAAGGCTCTCACTTTATAGGGTTTGGTGAAGGGTTGGTGATGCAAGGCGTGATAGGGAAGACAATAAACGTGCTTCTTTAGATTTGTTGAATCCATAGAATACCAAGAAAAGAGAAGAATTCGAAAATTCTAAAAAAATAACTATTATTATTCAATCTACTCTCCAATAATGCGTACAATGGCTTTAAATAGGCAAAATCTACGAAAAGTTCCTAATTCGACCCAAATACTAAAAATAAAAAATTACCAAAAATAGAAAGTACGTCAAATCCTACCTAGAAAGAAAGATCTCGTGATGTATATCGTGTTGGAAAAAACGAAAACAAAATTAGACTCTCCTAACTAGAGTTATACTCAAAATAAAACTTTTCTAAAATAGTAAAAATGTGAATTTGAAAGCCTAAACGAAGGAATTCGCCCAAAAAACGACGTTAGTTACGACATAGTGGTGAGTATTGATCAACATGCTGTTTTCCTTCAGAAATACGTGTCGCTTTGTTCAAATTCCGCAAAATCTCACACGCAATCTTTTAAAAAAATTTCGCCTACGTCCTTTCCTTCTTGGGATGTTCTAACTTATGAAAATATTCCAACTCTTGTTGGATTGCATAATTCCCCCTAGCATTGGAAAAATTCGACCTCGAATTTGAAGGTGGTCCATCATCATTAGAACAATCTCCCAAGTAAGGAATGAGGTGTTTGACGTTAAAAATATCAGAGGTTTGAATGTGACTAGGTAGCTTCAACTGGTAAGCATTTGGATTGATCTTCTCAATAACCTCTAAAGGACCAATTTTTCGAGCTATAAGCTTGTTGTACCCATGGGCTGGAATGTGATCCTTTGTTAGTATAGCCTAAACATAATCGCCCACTTCAAAATCCACATGTCGACGTTTCTGATCTGCAACTGTTTTGTACTTTTGGGTAGCCTTTACCAAACGATCACAAGTGGTTTGATGGATCTGTTGAAACTGTTGAACGAAATCCTCAGCCTTGCCATGCATGCACAATTAATCTGAAACTGGGGCAAGATCAAGGGAACATCTGAGCACCAAACTGTAGACAATTTCAAAAGGAGTGAAGCTAGTACTACGATTTCATGCATGATTATGAGCAAACTCAACCTGACAAAGCTTCTGATCTCATTGCTTCACATGATCACCAACTAAGCTGCGAAGGAGATCGCCCAAGGAACGATTAGTGACTTCAATCTAACCGTCCGTCTGTGGATGATAAGCACTGCTGAAATCAAGCTTCATATTCACCATTTTCCATAAACTTTGCCAAAAATGGCTAATGAAACATGTATCACGATCTGATACAATAGAAGTAGGGAGCCCATGGAGACGATAAATCTCCCAAAAAAATAGGATTGCCATGTTGACCGCATCCGCAGTCTTCTTATGAGGGATGAAATGTGCCATCTTTGAGAAACGATCAATAACCACAAAAATGGAATCACGACCTCTCCGCGTTCTCGAAAGACCAAGTACAAGATCCATGCTAATATTCAACAAATCAACCCACTTCCTTACGCATAGTTGGCCAAAAGTAGGAATACACAGTTGGGTACCCTTAAATAGGAACCCATCCTGCAAAACAAAATCAAATCGTTCCCCATCCTGTATCTATCGTAGGATCCCAGAAAGTAAGGATCATCAGCATATTGGTCTGTAATAGAATCAAATCCTGGAACCTCAACCTGCATTTGCATCACAAAATTATGTCTCTTACTTAGCGCGTCAGCTACTCGGTTTATGATGCCAGCTTAATGCTTGATCACAAAAGTAAACTGCTGCAAGTATGCTACCCAAGATGCATGTCGAGCTGATACTTTGTCCTGAACGCCCAAGTGCTTAAACGCGTCATGATCGGCACGCTGTTTTCCTTCAGAAACATGCGTCGCTTTGTCAAAATTTTGCAAAATCTCACACGCAATCTTTTAGCGAAATTCTGCCTACGTCCTTTTCATTATTCTTACTTATGAAAATATTCCAATTCTTGCTGGATTGCATCAATTGGCGTAAGAACTACACTATATTAACACACACACACACACACACACCCCCCCAAAAAAAAAAAGAAAAGAAAAAGAAACGACATTGTGGAGAGGTTGTTTTTAGATCAGAATGTACAAAATAAAATGAACTATAAAGATAACTCTAATCTAAAAAAAATAAGCTCCACTCTTTTTAGCGCTACTTTAATAAGAGCTTATTTGAAATGTATTGTTTGGTACCCAATGCTTTAACATCTAATTTTAGTTTAGAATTAGAGTTAGAGCGTTTGGTAACCAATACTTAATTCTCTTATTAGAGGGGTATTTAAATTAAACACTAAAAAATAAATTAAACATTTCTCAAATATTATATTATTATAATTGTATAAATAATTTAATTAATTAATTATTATTCACACGACAATAACAAAAGTAGATAAAATAAATAAGTTAGTTTTTAAAGGTTATAATAAATAAACAAACAAAAAAAATTGTAGAATTAAAAAAAAAAGAAAAAAAACTGGGAGAGGAGTGCCTCTCTACCGTGCGTAGAGAGGAAATCTCCTCTCTGCATGCATAGAGGAAATCTCGTCTCTGCATGCATAGAGGGCTTCCCTCCTCTGTGCGCATAGAGGATTTACCTTTTTTTTTTAATAAATTTGTCATTTAGAGTTTCGAACACCATGAAATCTGCGAAATCTAGGTTGTAATCGCTGGAAAGAAGACAATGGGAGGGAAGAAAGTTTGAAGAAAGTTATCGAAGGGTTTTTGAAAATTTTTATAAAATAATCCTCTATCCGAAATAGAGGTTGTAGCCTTTAAAAAATAAGCAAAAAATTTTGGCTTTTTTAACTGAGGTTTAACCTCTAGTTTTGCTAAATCTCTATTTTTTTTAGAGTTTTTAAAATCCATACCAAAGGTTCTATTTTCATAAAACTCTATTTCAATTAGAGTTTTAGCAAACAAGAGGAGATAATTAGAGTTGCCAAACGGGCCCTATTTTGAAAAGTTATTAGATGGAACTTATTTTAAAATTTTAAGTGTAGAAGGACATGATAATTTAGAGGTAACTAATAAAACAAATTCTTTTATAGATAGTATGCTTGAGGTAACAAATTCTTTAAAGAAAATGAAAAATGTAGTGGCTTTAGGACCAGGTGTTATTCATATTGTGATTTGGAAGAAGCCTAAGGGAAATTGGGATCTTGTGATTGATTAAATTGTTTAATAAGATTGTAACAACCTATGTTACCTGGACTTGAGTATGGGTGTCGGATACGGGTACATATCCAAAGGTCCGACTTGTTCATTTTTGAATTTTAGGATACAGGGACTTGGGCTATTTTATATACAGTTCTTAGCTTTCTTTCTTTTTTCTTGTTTTCACTTATTTATTGTCCATTTTGGTCTCCCATTTAAGTGAATTTCACCTATTAGTCATTATCTTCTTTCATACTTTCTCTTCTTTCCATTGGAGAATCCACATAGTAATATTTTAAAATCCAAACTGTCGGAAACATATCCCATACCCATGTCACATCCTAAAGTGTCGGACACGGGTACGTCAGGCTAAAGTAAAGAGTCTAGAAAACATAGGTAACAACTAAAAAAATGCTTGATGACCAAAGGAAAAACTTCTTTATACCTATATATACAAACAAAGGAGATGTTCAAGATTATGCAAATTACAAAGAGATTATATTGATGAGTCATACAATGAAATTGTGAGAGAGTAATATAAAATCGAGTAAGAGCCGAAACTATGGTGTCGACGAACCAATTTGGGTTTATGCTTAAGAGATCCACTATAGAAGCTAATTGTTTATTAAGGAGATTAATGAAGAGGTATAATAGGGAAGAGAAGAAAGACCATCACGTGGTTTTTATTGGTTTAGATAAAGCATATGATAGAGTACTTAAATAAATAATGTGATGGGTTTTAGAGAAAAAAAAGAAGAGTTACCAATAAATATATAGACTTGGTAAAAGATATGTAAGATGGAGCTATAAATATTGTAAAAATAATAGTAGTAGAAACTAGTGTGTTCCAAATTATTGTAGGTTTACACTAAGGATTTGCTTTAAGCCGTTATCTTTTTACGCTTGTTATAATTATTTGACTAGACATATTTAAGAAGATGTTCCATGGGTATGTTATGTGCTGATTGGTCAAACTAAATATGGAGTAAATGCTAAGTTAGAGGTTTGAAGAGAGACTTTTAAAATCTAAAGCGTTCAAGATTTGTAGGACTAAGACTGAATACATTGGCCCGTTTAGTAAATCTATTTCTTTCCTCTATTTTGCTAAAACTCTAATTGAAGCAGAGTTTTGTAAAAATAGAATGTGGTATGAATTTTAAAAACTCTAAAGAAAATAGAGGTTTATTAAAAGTAGAGGTTAAACCTCTATTTAAAAAAGTGAAAAAACTTTGCTTATTTTTTAGAGGCTACAACCTCTAATTTGGATAGAGGATTATTTTTTAAAAAACTCTCAAAAACCCTTTTATTTGTTTCTTTAAACTTTAGCCGTCTCCTTCACTTCCATTGTCTTCCCAGCTTCCTTTCGACGATTATCAAACTCAAGCTCAAATTTCATGGTGTATAACAAATCATAAGAACAAAAAAACAAATAGTACAAAAAAATAAAAAATAAAAAACTTGGAGGAGGTGAAGTTGTCTCTGCGTGCCGGAGAGGGTTCCCCTCTTTGCGCACCGAAGAGGAAAAACCCTCTTTGGAGCGCAGAGTGGGAAAACCCTCTCTGGGCCGCAGAGAGGGTTTTTGCCTCTCTACGTACCAGAGAGAACAACTCTCTCTGTGGCCCGCCGGAGAGGGGTTCCCCTCTCTCTAGCGCGTCGGAGAGAGTTCTCCTCTCTTTTTTTTCCCCTCGAATATAAAATATAACTTATTTATTTTATGTACTTTTGAATAATAAATAAATAATTAAAATATTTATATAATTATAATAATATAATACTTGAGAAATAATTGCAAATGTTGGTTTGCTCCAACGGTGTGCATTTGAACCCCTTCACTCGAAGTCGGGAGTTTGATTCTCTCCCCTTGCAAATAAGTGAGAGTGGGACCGTGGTAGTTGGTTCACATGGTCCCCATTCGGGCCTTTTATGTCTCTCGTCATTGTGTTCGCCTTCTTGGCCCTACTTAGAGGTCCCGACTTACTCTGGCCTCGTGCCAACATCCTCTGACCTTTTGTCAACACTAAAAAAAAAAAAAATACTTGGGAAATAATTAATTTATTTTTTTAAATTTAAATTTAATTATTTAATATTTTTATTATAGATAGTTCAATAGTAAAATATATTTTGATAAAAGAGATTACATACCTCTTTAAGAAGAGAGCCAAGTGTTGGTTGCCAAATACTCTTAACTCAAATTTTAAACTAAAATTAGAATTTAAATGTTACTAAACAATACATTTAAATAAGCTCTATTAAAATAAGCTCTTATTATAAAGTAGAGCTTATTTTTTTTAGCTTAGAGTTGTCAAACGCTACCTAAATGTAATTTTATGGAAATAAATATGTAGATGAATAAATAGTGAAGATTGAAAGCCAAGTGATACGAATGAGTGAAATTTTTTGGTATTTGGGATCCGTTATTCATCAAGAAGGAGAAATAGGTAAGGATGCGAATCATAGAATTAAAGCTGGATGAGTTAAATGGAGGATTGCTTTTGGAGTATTATATAATTGAACCATCCTATAGAAGTTTAAGGAAAAATTTTACAAAATTGTTAGTTGGCCAACTATGTTATATGGAACAAAATGTTGGGCAATAAAGAAATAACATGTGAACAAACTAAGGAGAAAAGGTGGATATGTAAATCATAGTGTTAAAGCAGGATAAGTTAACTGGAGGCATGCTTCTTGAGTATTATATAAGCAACACATTAGATGAAGTTGAAAAGAAAATTTTATAAAATCGGTATTAGGCTAACCATGCTCTAAGGAATAGGATGTTGGGCAATGAAGAAACCACATGCGAACAAATTATGTGTAACCAAAATGTGTAACAAATAAGAAAGATATGTTGTATAACATTAAAAGATAAAATTAGACATGAGCATATTCGAGAATTGGTAGGAGTAACCCTAGTAGGAGATAAAATGTGAGAAAATTGATTATGGTGGTTTGGGCACAGACAACAAAATTGTTTGGATGTACCGGTTAGGAAGAGTGACCTATTAATAATCCATAGTAATGATAGAGGTAGAAGAAGACCTAAAATAAGATGGATATAGATAATTAAAAAAAATATAACTACTTGTAATTTAAGTGTCGACTTAGCCCTTGATAGTGCGTCATGGAGGAAGCAAATTTATGTAGCTGGCTGTTGACCCTAATAAGTGGGGAGAAGGGTTAGTTGAGTTAAGTTGAGTTGAATGTCGTTTCTAACATTCCTTAATTTCAATGGGCGTTTATTGAATTTTGAGGTGAAATCACTCGCTTCTTTAACTTAGTGAGATTGGTCTAGGTTAAGTTTATTTTCAAATTTTAGTTTGGTAAATACCATAAATTTCTTTTCATATTCAAAGTTTCATAACACTACCGAATTTGCTAGGACTTGGGTAGATCGGTATAGCTATTATTAAGATAGCATGCTGATATAGAAAAACAACTTGGTTGTTGCTAGTAAGATTGACCATTTAAAAGCTCTTGAGCACTTGGAGGCAAAGAAAAGTTTATGTTTTGGATAGAGACAATAATAGACACAATTATAAAAAAAAATGGAATGTAAGAAAAGGCTGAGATATCGGTTTTTATACCTCTATGAGATGTTTGTAAGTTACTGTGAAGAGCTTAAAATTTTAGAAAATTAGAAAGGAGCTCACTGCAAGCCTAGAGAATTACCTAGGCAATTTAAAGTAAAACTACCTAAACAACCGCCTAGTTGATGCTTCGACAAGACCATTTTGTGTTTCGAGATTGTCTACCCTCTTAGTTCAGTTGACATAAAATTTAGGGTGTTAGGATTTGTTCTAGATTTTCCTTGTGTTTTTTTTTATTAAGGTCTCCACTATTGTTAAAAGGCTCCCTACTGAGCTGTTTGTTGGCTTTTTGCAGGCTGGAACTGAATTTGAGGATTCTTGGGCAGAGGGAAAGGCACAAGGATGGGAAAATAATGGTCTGGAAAATGGACATGTTTCATCACACGATTCTTCAATTGATCTTGATTACTACAGTACAGTTGAAGAGCTAGTGGAATTGGGGCCTGAAAAATTAAAGGAGGTATGGTAGTCATGCCAGAATCCTTTTGCATTTCTTGTTGAACTTTTATCTTGGTTAAAATGTAGCATGAAGGAAAGCATAGTGGCCATTTCCTAGTGGTGCGAAAAAACAAATCCTGAAAGTGTATCTTTATTCAGTTACTTGTACAATTGAAATTCAATCTGGTTCTTCTTTTCTGAAAAAAGCTTTATAAATCATTTCTTGCTGCTGAATTACAGGTCCCATTGAGTTTTTATAATTTATGTTTAAATATGTGCTGATACACTCACCTATGCAAAAAAGGTCTGGAACATGCTGCATACTGGCTTGTTGTCTGACCTATTCATCGTAAAATAATTTCAAGTTTTCCTGTGCTTTAACATTTTCTTTTTAAACATGAAAAACTGGTCCGTAATCTCCAATCTTAGGTGCTTATGCGTTCATCTTTGCAAGAAGGTCTGGAGCATGACTCATGGTGGCTCTTTGTTTGATCTACTTATCCAAAAATAATTTCACTTTGAAAAACAAGATCAAAGAAAAAATGATGCGTTTGTTGGGGGTTGTCTAAGCTATGATTTTAATTAGTGAGCTCCATGTACCTTGAATCGGATAGCCAAGTATTTCAAACAATTAGACCGTTGGTTGCTGATGCAGCCAGAAGAATTTTTTTTTTTAATTGCTAGAATTGTTGTTTAGAGCTTAAAGAACTTGATTGCCATCAAGTGTTCCAGTCTTCAGTAACAAATATGAATACCCTAACTAGTATTGACACTGTCATTATGTTAGTTGCATCAATCTATAACTGGTATGAAATCACTTTGAACTTTCTTTCTTCTATTTTGGCAGGCATTGGCTGCTCTAGGACTAAAAACAGGTGGTACTGTTCAGCAGCGTGCAGAGAGACTTTTTCTTACAAAGGTAAGCGATGCATCAATTCGTTAACAATTTATGTTTTGGTTCTTTACTGGTTATAAGTGGGAAAAGAATCGAGTATTTGTATTGATGCTATTTTGTACAAACTGCATCTGTAGCCAAACTGCCTGAGTGTGTTATTGTATACATTTTTTATAAGTAGTGGTAAGATGGTGTAAGTGTTAGGAAAAGTTGATGAATAACTGTGGCAATGCTGTATTGTGTAATTGTTGCAGAACGATTAAAGCAGCATCAAGCTATTTTGATTCTTAAAAAAGCCTCTTAAAGAAAGTTTTTTTATTCATATTATTAATTCTTTTTCATATTTTCTTTTAGTTGATCTGATGTAGTTATTTTAATATTGTTGTATAATTTTTCAGATTTTTTTATTGTATCTGTATTCATTGGTATTGTGCCATTATTTCTTGACATTAGTGTGGTATTGTGCTTTATAATTAACTATACAATATGCATGTTTAATTGTCTAATATCTATGCTTAATGTTTATGAACTTGTACATTTTTAACTATTGTGTAAACTTGTGGGAATCAAAGTTCAAAAAATTTCTTCTCAGTAGTTAGATTGCACAAGTTTATACCTAGTTCATCATAGTGGACTATGGATAATATTTTAGGTGTGGTGAAAGCTAATTGCAAATGCATTGACATAAATACCAAATCTGTGGTTGTTAGACATTTAGCTAACCAACATTTAAAAATATTCTTTTTCTTTTTAAATAGAAAAAAGCTTGCTTCCTAAATTACCAAAATGCTGTTATTTGGGTCTTCGTATAAGGAAGCTGTTACTTGTGTCCCACATTAAGGAATTTCACGTTCCTTTTTCTGTCTTATATTTCTTTGATGGAACTTTCGTCTCATTTCAGTGTTGGACATTCTAGTACAGACAATTATGAGCTGCTTCTTTTTTTTGTGATCTTACAACTACTTGTTCAAATCCTCATCTGTAGCCCCATATATCAACGCGAAGCCTTTTCCCGAATACTTGTCAGATTTAAATGAACTTCTAGTGATCTTACTGGTCTTGCTATTATGTAAACGTCGAACCAGTTAACTGCAAACAAATTTGAACCATGATTTTAGAACTGATCAATTCAAAGTGGGTTAGATCCTATTCAAGTTATATTACATGATAAAGTGGCTCTTTGGCAAAAGAAAAAAAATGCTCGATCCCAATAGCTTCAGCAGTGGACAATATCCTAAAACATTTTTGTTTTCCAAAATTCAAACAAACTCTTAATAATCAGGACAAAACTAAACTGAATCTCGAGATTCTTCAAGGTTGAATAAGGGTGTTCATTCATTCCATATAAAGCTATGGTCCCATTTGGTAGAGCTTTTCCAAAGTGCGTTTAGACCAAAAGCACTTTTGGAGGGGTTTGGCAACACCTGCTTCTAGCCAAACTGCAGTTGGAGAAGCAGTTTTTTGCTTTTAAAAGAAGTTGGGTGAGACCAGCTTTTCCGAAAAGTGTTTTCTCTAGAAGCGCTTCTCAGAAAAGCACTTTTGCAAACGATGTACCGAACTTGGCCTATATCTTTTGTTACCATGATTTTTTTTTTATGCTCTTGATAGCCAATACTTCCATCTTTCTAAAAAAAAAACTGAGCTGTAATTGGTTTGTGTTTCACATGCTCTAGCAATGTTATATAGATTTGCCTTAGGTTATCACATTTTTGAACTACTCCTAGTCAGTGTTGACATGGTATACAACTAGTTGATTGCCTAGCATTTTCACCTCAAATTCTACTATGAGCACTTATGATAATTTGTGAAAACATTTTAAAGGGGATGTGAGATGGAGATCTCAACCCTACATTTATCTTTTTCTCTTGTTTTTCATAAGGAAAATGATAAGTGTACACACTTTTAGCACCCACTTGAGTATAGCACACAGCCATGTGATATATGTTAGATGTCCTTGAATCATGTACTGACACATCTTTTAGCACCCACTTGAGTATAGCACACAGCCATGTGATATATGTTAGATGTCCTTGAATCATGTACTGACACATGATTTGTGGGCATCCAATGTATTTATGAGTGTGCTGAAAATGGATGCTGAAATTGTGTATGAATAGCACTCCTCTTTTCATAAACTTTCATAAATTAAAATTTGAAGGATTAGCCTTGACGCAATTGTAAAAATCCAATTGCTCCATTGTGACCTAGAGTTTAGAGGTCATGAGTTCAAATCCAAAAACAGCTTCTCTGTACTATGGGGGCCCGGCCTTCTGCAGCATCGACTATTCCCTCAACCTCGTAATGTTGGAGCTTCATGCATTGGCTATATCATTTTATACATAGATAAAAAAAAAAGTTGGGGCTCGTTTGGTTCCTCATTCAAAAACAGTTTTTGAAAACCAAACTTTTAAAGATAGTTTTTATTGTTTTATTTTAGAAAACAACATTATTTTTTTGTTTCATTCATAAATTTTAGACTTAAATTCAAAGATTTTTGAAATTCTCAAAAACAACCCAAGGTCTTTCCATTGGTGTTTTTAAACCTTAAAACTCTACAAGATGTAGGTATTTAATCTTTAAATATAATTTTTCAATATTTTGGCATTATCATTTAGAGGTTTAACCTTTGTATTGGGTAAAGGGTTTATAGTTCTTTTATAAGCTCTACTTGTTAATAGAAATAAAACTTTATGCTTATTTTCAAATTTACCAAGCTTATTATAAATCTCTTTTGACAAAATTTCTATTTTTGTCTCGAATGAAGGCATGGGAACTAGTCTAGCACTGTCTGATGTGCAGTTTGGCAATTAATCTAATGTATCATGACAAAGTACGGTTTCATGTTATAAAGAATAATTTAGCTATGTTCATTTAATGGACATAGCTTTTATTTGTGTTTTGAAGTGATCATGTCTATTATTTTTTATGTTTGTTTAGAAGTTATATGCTTTGAATCCATTACTTAACTTTGGATACATATATGTTTTTTTCCCTCTTTTATACAGCACACTCCTCTTGAGAAACTGGACAAAAAACATTTTGCTAAACGGTTGCATGTTGAACAAAATGGTGGAGTTGCAACATCCCATAAGATCGAAGATTCGAAAGATATTGCTCTGATGGAGGCCAAGATAAAACGGCTTTGTGAACTGCTAGATGAGGTTTGTTTCCTTTTTCAGCTCTGTACAAGTATTCTGTTATTTTAGAAAAGCACCTGTACTTATGCAAATACAGAATTGGGTATGAATGTCTGTTATGTATGTTTACAAGTATGTTGCTTATGTTGGTAAATTCTTTTGAGCTCGTATAGACAATTGAGAGAACTAAGGAAAATGTTGAGAAGAAGCAAGCATTGACATATGAGGAAATGGAGGCAGAACGTGAAGAGGTAATGTGCACTTTTAGATCTTTTGATTATTTCCTCGTGCTATTATGTAGAAATCATGCGTGGAAAAAGCATGAAAAATCTCTCTCTTATGGAGAGCCCAAAACTTTTGGGTGATTGATTTGGTCATATCTTGGATGAAGGTTCCTTGAATGTATTCCCCTTCTCACCTTATCATTATCAATGTCCCATTGGATGGATTCCCATCAAGAAGGAACCGTCAATGCCCAACTCTATTCCACTCTATTCCACTTTGGAAAACTTTGATTAAATAGTACAACTCTTATTCTCAAATTCATAACTAAACAAATAAATAATAGTCAATTCATGGCATTTGAACAATCACATGCATTGCCTGTGCCATCAAGATTTAGGTATTTTTGTTAACTCTACTTGCAACCTCTAAGAAAAGTAGAGGATAATATAAAACTTACGATTTAGATAAATATTTTATTTTTTCTACATCTATTTGAAGTAGAGGTGTAACAAGTTCAGTACTTCCAACAACTATAAGGGGCAATGTCAGCAAAGTGTGTTTCCAAAACATTTTCCAAATAGAAATGAAGACTTGTGATTCGTTTTTTTTTTTTTAGTTGTTGCTACATGCTTTATCACAACACTAGAGACATGGTTACTTCAACCAATTTTCAAGAGACTGACAATGCAGTCCCAACAATTACAACCATGAAATGGGTTTTGTGAACATGTTTTAGGCAGCCATGCTCAGGTGTACCTCTGTGCAATGCTGGAAGAGGGCAAGCACAAAATTCAGTAGTCGCCACTTAATTTCCATTTCTTTGTAACAAGTTCGCTGCTTGCTTTTGTAGCGTAACCAATGATTAGCAACAAGAGATGAAAATCTGGAAGAGAATATATATATGTAGAAAGAGAGAGAGAGAGAGAGAGAGAGAGAGAGAGAGGTGGGAACAAAAAAGATTTTTTCTTCAATTTCAATTAATCAATCGGTGGTTTCTCATTTACAGATTTAACCATTTATACCCATATGTAACTTCTAAATCAATTAGGAAATTCAAACATATCTAAACTCATCTAAAATCCTAACTAAATAACTACCCAAAAATAAATAATCCAAAATAAGAATAAATAAATAAAAATAATAAATATCCTATTTCTTTGTAACTCTCGTACACTGGTGATACACAGGAAAAGGATAATGTGTCCTGCATCACTCTTATTATAGTAGAACTAGGAAAAATTATTAGATGTAGAATTACCAAATGCTGCCTTAATTTCCTATGGTATCAAGGATCTGACTTAGGCTCAATTAGTTTTCTAATGCTGCCTGAATTAAAATTGTATCTGCACTATTATCTGTATCTATATTCTACCATACTATATTGAGAAGCAGTATAATATTCTGTGGAGGCTTTAGACTTTGTAAAAACTCATGATACTATCAGTCTCCTTTGAAAAACCCTAATTTAGTGTACTACATTTTGGTATTATTAGTGGCTATTGTACTCCTGCTTTCAAGTTTAAAGCTACATGGAAAATTCATGCACATTGCTCATGCTGTCCTTCGGTAAATGAAATAAAGTAGTCATTTAGTTACTACTTCTGAGACATTGGTGCCGAGATAGAGCAGCATTAAGTAGAATCGTAGAAGAAACTGCAATTTTGTTTTCTTGACTAGTAAAAATTTTATTTGTATGAAATGAAGCTGAACTTATTACCCTGGGTTGTTAATGATATTTGACTTTGAGAAATTAGCATCTCTTAATCTTCTGGAATTTATTATCTTATGAGGTGCAATGGAAAAAGACAAATAGAAAGACATTTTAGAGGAATCAAGTGCCCTTTTTTTCCTCATTGTCCATGAGAAGGTTATGTGCATGGTGGTTTATAAACATGCACACAGCTTGGTTTGAAAAAAGAACATTTTTTCTATGTGAAGTCACATTTGGTTCAAGCTTGCTCATGTTCTTTCCTTTGGATTTTCTCCTCGTCTGATGTGTCTGTGTTTTCTGAACCTTTTGTGTTGAAAGTTGACAATTTACATCTATAATACAGGCCAAGACCAAGAGTTCTACTTGTCTGCATTTTTTGCATGGTATCTTCTAACAGTACTTATATGGCATTTATTGGAGATGAGCACCTATTTACTTAATTTAAATATCAAGCAGGAAGAGATACAAGCTGATACTGAAAGTGATGAAGAAGAGCAGCAGATCTACAATCCTCTCAAGCTGCCAATGGGTTGGGATGGCAAACCTATTCCCTACTGGTTATACAAGCTTCATGGACTAGGCCAGGTATATTTTCTTGATTACAGAACCTGTGTTATTTTATTTTATTTTTATGCTGGCTTGTATTTATTTTATCTTGATTTGATTAGTGCAGCTGTTCAGCATGTTTGTCTATTTTTCAATTTTCTGAATTTCCAACACTTGACACTTTGTCAAATAAAGTTTTGATTCTCTTTTAATTGCTTGCGTTTCATGAGCTAAAAAATCAGGCATCTGTTTCAGTTTAGTTTTTATATGTGTGTGCGCCAGCAAAAATAGTAGAATAATTAGTCCAGAGTTGAGATTTTTTTTCCAGGTCTTTTAATTATTTGGATACCGATATATCAAATTCTTATGTTTTAAGACTCAATTCCTTTCCAAACTGTAGGAATTCAAGTGTGAGATATGTGGGAACCACAGTTATTGGGGGCGTAGAGCTTTTGAACGACACTTCAAAGAATGGCGCCATCAGCACGGAATGCGTTGCCTTGGTATTCCCAACACCAAGAATTTCAATGAAATTACTTCAATTGAGGTACGTCTTTCTTTCAATTTTCCAATGAAATTCATTATAAAAATGGAGAAGAATATATTGGGACTAACAAGTGAAAAAGCATAGCTTAAGATGCCAGATTTTTCTTTACACTCTGTAGGAAGCAAAGGTTCTATGGGGGAGGATACAAGAAAGGTCAGGACTGAACAAGTGGCGGCCCGAAGTTGAGGAAGAGTATGAAGATAAAGAGGGTAACATCTACAACAAGAAGACTTACACTGATTTGCAACGCCAGGGTTTGATCTAAATCGGTAATTCTAAGCATCTCGTTTTTATTTCTGATTGATCCCGATATAATTTGAACTCTTTGAAGTAATCCAATGATTCTCGTCTTACCCTCCAGCTCCTCTAGCTTGCATGTTAATGGTGGAATCATCATTATGGTTGGGAACTCAGAAATCAAAGCGGTTATGAATGCTGTTAATTCCGAATCCATCCTTACTTAAAAGGATGGATCTTTAATTCCTTACCATACAGAAGAAATGAGAAAAGGCTCGGAAAAGGGTGATCCCAAGAGATGGAGCTTCTTTGTTACTGAATTCAGTGTTGAGTGGAGTTATTGCAATACCAATAGACAAGTTACTGGGTGTTCAATCAAGCTCTTCCTACTTGGGGAATGTAGCAAATGACACCCGTCTGAACTGTTCAACATACCATCTTAAGAGTTTCTTTCTTTCTTCTTTTTTTAGTTGTACTTTATTTGTAACCAGATATTCTCATCTAATTATCAAGTTTCTTTTTCATATCCAAACTTCATACATTAAGATGCAAGACAAGGTGAAACTAAGGTGGTTCATACCATTGAAAGCTTTCTAGACATTTAATGTTGAAAAAAAAACAAAAGAAAATAGAAAAAAAAGATACAAATTATGACATCTTAAATCTTAAGATGAATACATGTTAGTAGTTTATATATCGATTATGCCATAATTTCTCACTTTTTAATGTAACTCCTCAGTACAAACTACTCAAGAATTAATATACAGAAGATAATTTTTCCATTTCTACTCTGATTAAAATTACAATACAATCAGATAAAATACACACAAAAAATCACATTTATCTACACGACCTTGTAAAGAGCAAAGCAGACCCATTCACACCACGAAGAACAAGAAGCCTAGAATCCACAAAAGTACCGCACACTAGTTTGGACACATCAAACATTTCCGGAGGCACCTGCAGCCGTACCTCTTGAACCACATTTTGTGCAGAATCAAGCTTCTGAAGGGAGGGGTCATCCAGCCTCAAGCTCACTTCAATCTCACCCACAGCAAGTTTTGCAACAGGAAGGCTTGCCGGAGGCTCCTTAATTGAACTCGCTCTCCGCCACTTTCCCGATGATTTCCGACCGGAATCTTGATCATGTTTCCCCTTTGCCTTCTCTTCGGCAAGGTATATGCGTTTGCCAGACATTAATCTGAATGAAGAATTGACTTCTAATTTGCCGTTAACTCCACTCTTATCATGGGGCCATTTCAAGCCATTCATGACCCGGAAGTTGATGTCAGAAGTGAGCAGAAGGGATGGGCTGGAATTGGGTGTCCAAGTGATGCTGAGTTGCACATCACCGATGAGGACTCGTCTGGAAGGCTGGCGAAGAGTCAGTCCGATATGCTTACCGGTGCAGTATACAAGGCGCCATTTTCCCGGCAGGTACTTGAGCCAGTTCTGCATGAAGGGAAAACAGAATGGGTATCAGAAGAGTTCCTTTTCTTCTTTTTTTTTTGACAGAAGAGTTGTGTTATATAAACAAGCAAGACTTGATAGTCAAGGGAGTGCTCCTCTAAGTCCTCTTAGATGATCAGAGTAGCATTGACAGTCATCACAAAAACTTGCGACTTTTGGAAGGTGGAGACACAAAAACAAAATAAAATAAATAAAAATAAGAAAAAAGCTTGCTACTTATGAAGACTGGTCATATTGTTACCCTGTCAATCCAAGAAGTAATCCTAAACCAACAGGGTATAGCACAAGATCGCAAAAAATCCTATAAAATTGTAAAAATTGTAAGATCAGCAAGAAGATCCATCTTAAAGGTGCAAGTGAAATTTACCATGATGTTAGATAACCAGTTGTGATCAGGCAACTATTCATTTAGTTATTCAATCTTTAAGATCTTTAGAAAACTAGTTGAATTGTGATCCAGATAATGAGAGGGGTACTATAAACTAGGCAAAAGGCAAATTAGCAATCTAATTACTATTAACATATTGATGAATATAAAGCAAAATAGTAGTAAGAAAATATATGCACATAAAGCACGTCCAGCCCTATAGAAGCTTAGAGAGGTATGAAGTGAGTATAAACAAGACTAGCAAAATAGAGATTGCTTATTACCTTTGGTCTTGGATGAGGATTCAGCATCTCCATCAACTCAAGAAAGTGGGCTAGCCTGCTACGCTAAAGAAGAAAAAGAAAAAAATTAGAAAATTAAAAAAATAGAGAGAGAGAGAGAGGAGCAAAATCTTTAGAAACCTTCTGTTTAGCTGTTTGTCTTAAAATTTACCCATTCATGTAGAACCAGATTCAAAAAGCCTTCAAACATTATGTATAGTTGCATACACAATATTTAGTTGTACCAAATCATGTCATATTTTTACATGTGTAAAATCTAACTGAATTGTCATTCCAGCCCAGAAGTTGCAGCTACATGGTACACTTAATGGACTGAGAATTGGAATTCAAATGGGCCACCAATGAGAAATAACCTATACTGTAAGACCACTTCTGATCTATAGTGACTATCTAATCATATTCATTTTTATATTTAAAAAAAAACATAGAGAAAAGGTAACAAATAAGTCCATCTGCGATGGTTACTATCCTTTGATGAGGTTCATTTTTGTTGGAACTATTCAACAGTTTTAAAGATCCAGGATGATTATGCTCTTGTCATGCCCATGTCAGTTATCATTTAGAGAGTGCAATGTCATATTCCTATAATTGTGCTGGTCGCAATAGAAAATATGTGTAGCTCATCTTATTAACCTAAATGTATTAGGTATCCACTTCACATTGCTGAAATATCAAACCAAGAACTTTAATGAATATTTTAACCTAATAATGCTAACAATGACTTCAGAAATGCATATACCTGTTGCTGACCATATATATATTCCTCTACAATTCGAATGGCAGTTGATCCAAGACCCCATCTAATAATGTCTACAGATGGGTCCACTCGCCATCTTGGTCCACAAAGAAATGGGTGCCTTAGAGCATCTAAGCAACTGCAATTAAATCCAAAGACTGTCATTGAATGATTTTAATAATCGTGTTCAAATATCATTGGTGATCAAAGAGAGGAAAACTTTCAACTTCTATATATTTGCTCAAATGATTACTTGCTTATAGCTATAAGAAAATGAGTAAGAAAATATAGAAAAGCAAGTGGTATAATCAAATCTATGGCTCCATTCTCCAAATAGAGTTAAATGACAAAATAGGACGCATGCTGGCAACCCCAACATTGTCTAAAGATAGTAGTATTTCATTTGAAAAGGGAGAAGTGAGAAATGAATCAATCATAGTGACGATTTAAACATCAATAGTTTGGTCATTATTCAAAGTACAATACTAAGCATGACTTCAGTTTTAATTGGTAATAATGCATTCTACAAGGGATGTTACATCTTGGGAGTTTTTCTCACTTCATGCATGTTGGAAAGCTAACATGGAAAAAGATAATATAAGTTAATTTTTTTTCCTTATGCAAAGAGTAAAACAACAGCTAATAACTCGTCCTAATAGTCAAGAAAATAATTTTCTCACTTTATGCATGTTGACAACCTAACATGGAAATAAATAATACAAATTATTCTCTTTCCTTCTTCCTGTCTATGCAAAGAGTAAAGCAATGACTTATAACTCATCCTAATAATAAACAAAATAAATTTCTATGCCCTAAGATTGTATAGCATTGTAGGTAACTATGGACATCATTTATCAATACCAATATAATTATACATGTATCATTTATAAGAATGTAAGAGAGGGTACTGTGGAAAAGAGGGGTGGGCGATTACAATGAAAATAACTCCAAGTTGCACTTCATAACTTAAAATATCCTCAAGTCTAACAATGCATTCTAATGTCTTGGTCTTCCAGGTTACAATTATGACTATAGAAAAGATTCGAATGTTCTAAAACTACGCTAACAAAAAGCAAATATTTCATCTCACACATAAACCAAAAAAAATTTTAGTTTCAGTATGTATCTCTTACGCCTAAAGGAAATTTATGTTCACCTTATCCTTTCGTATGGTTTTGTTGCAAGCAATAATGATAGAAGATTCCAACCTTCACCCCAGTTTCTATCAAGTATCTGTAACAAAAAAAATTCACAAATTCATGGGGCTACAAGACATAAAAGCAGCAGAAGTTGAAGATTATACATGCTAAAGGCAGATACTAACTTGTAATCCACTGTTTCCAGATGGAGAATTTGACACAAGAATTGGTAATAGAAATTCACGCAAGCAAGATGGATCATTTCCCTGCATTTGCATATATGAAGGGAAGTTCATCAACACAACCAAAAGAAATGCTAAGCATCAATGACCAAAATAACAGAAACTTAGCTTCAAGTTTCAAGATAGCCACACATTCTATTAAGTTTGTCACCTAAAAGATGGGATATATCAACACCTTCACGATTGTTTTCAATTAGGTACATTTCATTTTTTGTCTTGGAGTGCATTCATTCCCTAGGTTTGGTTGCTGCTACTTTGGAGATTGAGAATGGTAGACAAACTCTCATCAAATCACTGTTGGATGCCCTACATATGTACTTCCTATCTGTTTTTTGAATTCCAAGAATGGTGGAGGATTTCTTGGAAAAATAATGTCTAGTGAGTTCTTGTAGAAGGGTGAAGAGAAATGGGGGGAATGGGATCTCACCTAGTGGCATGGGATTTTGTGCAAAGGAAAGTGGATCAGGGCAGTTTGGGCATTGGGAACCTTTGTGCTCGGAATAAAGCATTGGTTGGGAAGTGGTGGTGGCGATTCTCTAGCGAACAAGATCACTTGTGGGGAAAAGTGATTCGGAGGAGACATGGCTTACGGTGTAATCTTAGGGATGCTAGGTTAGTCAATAGAGCGACCTATAGGATCCCATAAAAATTTATTGCGTCTGTCCAATATGTTCTACTACCCATGCTTGAGTTTAAACTTGGAAAAGGGGACAAAACTCGGTTTTGGGAGGATTTTTGGTGTGGCACTGCCACTTTTCAAAGCCTGTTTCCAAACCTTTTTCGATTATTGTTTTTTCACAATAGACCAGTTTTAGACTTTGTTAACTTCATGGATTTTGGGGAGGGGGTTCACTTTCGTGGGAGCTTCATTTAGGAAGGAATGTTACAGAGAGGGAAGAAGGAAGTGGCTTCCCTCATTAGTTTGCTTGAGGGTTGTCACTTCTTGGGAGATGATGACTGTATGTGCTGGCCTTGGGACCCTTTGGGGGTGTTCACAACTAAGTCTTTTTGCGCCATCCTGACCAAAACCCCTTCCCTTCCCCCTTACCATTACCATCACCTAATTTGGAAAGCACTGGAGCCTTCAAAGGTCAAATTCTTGGGTTGGGTAGCTTCCCATGGAAAGCTAAATTTTTCTACGTAAACAGGACCTGGAGTCAGTTGCGCACATTTGCTGGCAATGTTTATTTGCCTAAGAATTATGGAGGAGATGGTGTTATCATTTCCCAGTAAGGAATCAGAGGAAGACGATGTTCTGGGAATTAAACTTTTCCCATTTATGAGTAATATCCGTCCGCTATGGAGAAGCCATAGGCAGGTAGTGTGTTTAGCAGTTTTATGGTCTACTTGGAAAGAAAGGAATTCGAGGGTGTTTGAGGATGAGGAGAGTTCGAGGGAGAGAGTGTGGGAGAACTCTCATTTTTTAGCGTCTTTTTGGGTTGCAGCAAATGGCAAGTTGTCTATGGGTTACACAGTTAATGATTGGGTGAGAGATTAGGGAAATTTTGTATAGCTATAAGCAAGAGAGGGGATATCTTCATTTGCTGCCCATTGTAATTATCTATTCCATTTATACATATACTATCTAGTTTCTGTTAAAAAAAAAAATGAGAATGGTATTGACTTCCAAATAACATATGCAGGACTCAATATTGTTCATCTGATACTGCTCCCTGGGTTTCTAAGAAGACTAATAGGATCATCTAGGCCAACTAGCATTGCTGACGATGTTCTGTATCTCACCATAACCCTTCATATAGTGTATAAGCATACTCCCACTGATAATGAGACCAAGTAGTCAACTAAAGCGACTCTTGTCCACTTTTTATGCATACATCATATTAAGTTGCTGTCATAGGGATATTCTCTTGGTCTTAGCACCATTACGCTACCTTGTGTCATGGAACCAGAATGATTGGATTCTTCAATAACTATGAATCAAATACTGAAACCTATAATTTCACACGTAGTGTGGAAAGTAGGTCCAATCATGAACTTATTGTAACTGATGAAATCATAGCAAATTGATTAACTATGAAGTGTTGATACATCAAGTATGAGCCTCACACCTAAGTGTTTAAATCTCAAGGGGGAATCAAATAATGAATCAATGACTACATATAACCAAGTTTTGTAATCTGGGCACATAAAACTTTACTTCAAAAAAAGGAGTTTAGTTTATTAAACCTTGTTCAGGAAAGTTTTGAACTTCATGAAGATCAACGGGTCCATGAGCTCCCTTAACACCATTTTTGCCATCATGAATCCAACACATCTGGTGAGTGAGTATAAGTATAACCAAAGCAAGACTCACAATTAATTTCCAAAATAAAGGGAAAAAAGAGAGCACATAAAATGAAGATAAAGATGATTCCTTCTTCACAAACATACCTCATATCAAAAGCAATCATCATTTTTCTCCTGTCAATATTACTCTCAAGTGTGCCATCATTAGCGTTGCTTTCATAGAAATCAGCAGCATTGCCCAAAATTCCCACCTGATAAAATTGCTTGTTAAAATTTAGCCAAATAAAAAAGGAAATAACTGAAACACACGAAGAAGAAGAAGAGTTGGATGCCAATGAAAACCAATGAAGTCTAGCATCACCATTCACAAAAATCAACTCTTAAGGTTTCATGGGGATTGAACTCATAGCTCAAAGGTTTGACATATGAGAAACAAGCTGAGAGGTCATGCATTCAATTTTCAAGCTGAACTTGCACATAAATTTATTTTTTATTTTTTAATTCTTCCTCTTTAAGTGAACTACCTTTAAAGGTATTTAATGATTTGACAACTATCAAGGAAAAAGTAAAAGATCTTACAACATTGCAAAATAAAATTCATGCATCCAATTAACTTTAGGGCAGCCAATTGTCCAAGTCAATATGCAGTAGAAGGATCTACTGCAAGCTCAAACAACTCAATAAAGCCTTGGTGCAACTATATGAGGTCAGCTAAATGAATTTCACTTCTTCCATTTCACTCTATCAAGGGCAAGCTGACATTTATACTACAAGCTGAACTCAACAAAGCCTTTTCCCAACTATATGAGGACAACTAAATGAATTTAGCTTCTTTCACTCTCCTTTATCAAGGGTAAGCCGACATTTATGGGGACATCTTTGCCCTTCGTTTAGTTTGATTAAGTAGATTCATACCATAGTTGATGTAAGAAAATTTTATGTTGGTTGTTAGCTACCTAATACAGCCTTCCTTCCTCCCTTATTTTGGTTCAAGATTAGTTGTGTATAAAATATGCAAATCATGACACTTGAAAAGGATCTGCCAAGCTGAGAGACCAAATGAATCACATACCACATTAATTTATTTAAGATAATTATGTGTTCAAAAAATGGTTTCATGATGCTTACCAATATTTTTAGAGTTAAAGAGACGAACTCAAAAAGAAAATAAGCTATATATATAGCACGAGTAGTGCATGAGACCCACAAAATTTGTTTGATTGATGTATTAGTTTCCTTGAAAGAGTCAAAGGTGTGAAGAAAAAGAACTGTCAATGTATTGTCATAAGTTGTTATGAGGCATGTGCATTTTCCTATCAAAGAAACCATTCTTTCTTGCCCCACTAAGTTCAAATAAAGTTCATGTATAGTTGCAGCACTTCTAATAATTTGTAAAGGATTCTATCAACCCATTTCCAAGACGAGCAATTTTTTTAGGAAGATAATATGGAGGCAGATCCCCATGTAAAAGTTATTCGCATCAAGTTTTCAATGCAAGCACCACATACATAAAAAAAAGGTGTACCTAATACAAGAAGCTCCCACCGTTATGAGGCCTAGAAAGGGTGATTTATGTACTCTTACATCCTCATGAAGAGGCTATTTTCATAACCAAATCTCAAAGCTTGAAGTTACAACTTAGCAACCTCAACCATGACTCTAAGGTCCACCCTTGGCATTTCACAGCATACATTACATGTTGTTTTGGATACGTGCATGTTATCAAAATAAATTTTACATTTAGCTGATGCAAAATGAACTGCAACTTGCATTTATGTGTCAGTTTACCAGGCTTAGATATACATTGTGTATGTTATCAAAATAAATTTTACATTTAGCTGAATTAAAACAAACTAGAACTTGCATTTATGTGTCAGTCCACTAGGCTTGTATACACGTTGTGTATGTCATCAAAACAAATTTTACATTTAGCTGAGGTAAAACGAACTGGAACTTGCTTTTATATGTCAGTTCACTAGGCTTAGATATACATTTGTGTAAGTACCAAAATATTTTTTGCATTAGCTGATGTAAAAATGAACTTCGCCACAACTTACTTTAATATGTCTGTCAACTGGGCTTATGTGCACATTTTCTAGCCTTAACTCTGTATGGGCAAGCCCATGGCTATGCAAGTAATTCACCTGAGGACGACAAAAGACATATACTTAAAGACTCCCCAAACATGATAAGTAGAAAGATCTAGGATTTCTTTGCACATAGTACTTACTCCAATCAGGAGATCCCTCATAAGAACACGGATAAGTCGCAATTTCCGAGAAACTGCAGGTCCACCAACCGTGTCATCCCCAACTTTCCGAACTAGTACCTCATCCAATGCCAGGGTAGCTTCTAAGATTGGAAGCCAATCCGAAAGTTGAAGCCAATGCCTGAGAGAATAACTACCATGGTACTGCAAAAAAAAGTAAACAAGGAAAGGTCTCAGTCTGTCCTAAAAACTAGTAGAGAATAACTACCGTGACATTCCACAAAGAAGGAATAAGGGATGGTCTCAATCTGTCCTAAAAACCAGTAAAAATTCGTATCATCAGGCAGAAGCTACCCTACAGGAAAAATGGCAGATGCAGGGAATTGGACCCAACCAACCAATCTAGAACAACCAAAACAAACAAAAAAATAGCACTCTGATAAGTAAGATGGGAAATGGTCTTACAATATCTCTTTAGTGAGACATGCCAAAGGGCTTCTTCATGCCTTAACAGTCAACTACTGAAAAATACAGTAAGGTTAGTTTTTTCATCTATAAAACCATATTGACATATTCCCCGTGTTTGATTGACTCACTTCCAGAAAAACCTACCCCATGAACCAGGGTAAATACGCTGTGGTCACTGCTAGTTGATGGGGCAACGTACCCATGAACTTGCATGGAGTATGAATGATACAGAAGCTTGCGACGAGCAAGCTTCTTCAATACCTGCAAAACATTGTATCAATCAGCACCCGAAAGCACATTAAGTCTCAAACCAAAACCAATTAAGCAACCCAAATCAACCTCTAAGGCCCGCCTGCCTCTGCGCTTCGCTTGAGAACTAGTAAATTGTCGAAGCACAACTCTCGAGTTATACAAAGGGCTGCAATAACAATGCCACAAAGCTCCAAACTTTCAAATCCCAATTCCATGAAAAAAAAGAAAAAAAAATCTACTAAAATTTTGTTTTGTTTTTTTTTTTTTTTTTTTAAATTGGAAAATGTGAAACGAACCTGTGAGAATCCTTCACCATAGCTTCAAAAACCAACTCATCTCCCTGTAAACAACCTCAAATCAAAACTCAATCACAAAATCATTTGCAACAAGAAGAATTACAAACTAACTTACTCTTCCACCAAGCCCAATGCTGACACGATCGCAAATCACAAAATCAGACATCCTGAACTTGATAACAGGCCCCAATTCTTCGTTCACACCAACCGATCCACCATTCACATCTTCATCCTTCACAACATTCCCCACCGAACCCTTTACCTTCCAACCACCTCTAACCGCCAACTTACCAAATCTCCCTCCAAAACTCGTTCGAATCGGTAAAACAACGGATCCTTTCATCCATCTCCCACCAAAATGAACTAATTCTACTCCTTCAAGCCCCGGATTGAACCCAACTCCACAAACCGCCATAGATTTCAACTCTGAAAACCCCCCCAAAAAATAAAAATTCAGCTCAAAATCAGCAAAAATCAAATCCTAACTGAAAAACTCAATCAAAACGCTAAACCAATGTCGAAGGAAAGAAGGATTTGTAAATTTTATTTTTTTCCTACCGCGAGTTCAATTGATTAATCACGATTACACTATTTTCTATTCTAGGAGACGTCACAATTATAGTAAATTTTGCAAATTTTGCAATAATTGTGACATCTTCTAAAATAAAAAGAAATGAAATGAAATGAAAAAAATAAAATAAAATAAAGTAATGGTGATTAATCAAATCAACTCACAACGTCAAAGAATCACCACAAGTCTGTCTTTCCTTCAACAATCATATATCAAACAAACAATAAAGAGAGTATAGAATTAATGATATTAATCTGAACCTAGAAATGAAGATTAAGAAGAAAGCGAAATTACAGTCGCGAGCTTGAAGAGCGATCGGAAGAAGAAGAAGAAGAAGAAATGAGGAGAATGGAAGAAGAAGAAGAGTATATTTATAGTGAGGAGAAGAAGGAAGCGTGCAAAAGAAGCGTGTGAGAGAAGGGTTGAAGCGTTGCTCCATGGGTTCTACGCGCGTCTTCGTCTGTTTCTCTCTCTCTCTCTCTGCAAATATCTATCTGCCTTCTCGTCTACGTGTCATCGTCTTCAACGAATAGCCAGAAGGAGTTTTGATTATGTGCTTCTCTGTCGTAACACTAGCGAATCCCGCGAGTCACGGAACGCGATCCGTTGGATTTCACTGGGCGGCCGACGTCTACGTGTAACAATCAAATAATTTTGTAGTTTGAACTTATCCAAAAATAAGAGAATATAATAAAATAAATAAATAAAAATTAATATTTTTATTTAAAAAATTAATATTTTTATTTAAAAAATTATGAATAAATGAGATTAAAGTATAGATCACTTAAGTATATCTCTATTTATATATTTTTATTGAGAAGGTCAGTCAAAACACCTATATAATGTTTAACACCTATATAATATTTTAATTCAAGAAAATTTGTGTGGCTTAAAAAAAAAATAAGACAAATCAATTGATAATAAAAAAATTAAAAAAAGGTAAAATATAGATTAAATTTTGTATATTTTTTTAATCATTGTATATGTTTTTGTTATATAAATAAATAAGAGAATATGATTATAACTACTACTCCTGATCTCAAGACACAAGTTTAAATAGACAAAACCTTTTGTCCTTAAAGAAAATTCTTTTATGCCTTCAATTTAATTTTCTATCCTCAGTAAAGCTCGTACCCCGGAGAATTAATCGATGTAGCTAAGATGATCCAAATATCCCAAGCTACAAAAAAATAAAAATAAAAAAGTTTTGATAATATTAAAGTGGTAAAACCAAATCAGCTTTTTATATTGTTATCTTTAATATATACAAAAGAGAAAGAAGTAGAAGAAATAAATCTACCCCTTCTTTGTAATAGTCAACAACTTTCACTTTCTTGGTGGTTGAATGGGTTTCTTTTCTAGAAGTCATTGCATGTATATAATAATTTTGTATTATATATATATGTATATATATATTTAATAATTTACGTGTGTATATTAACTGTTGTATGGAATTTCACACAATTCAATTGATACAAAGAAAAAGTCTAAGGACAAGACATCCAAAGTTCAATATTTAAGATTATCTCAAATGTAAGATAATCTGTATATATTGTTGTAAATTAAGTATACAAAATATTAAATTTATACTTATTATATAAAGTTTAGACCCAAGAAAGAAAAAACTAAAATTAAAGTAGATAAGCAAACTCCACAAACCCATCATTACATATCATCATATGGCATACACGAAAAAACAATTGTAAAAAATAGCTGTATAATATCCTCTTCTTTTTTCTTTTTTTTTTTTTTTTTTTTTGAGGAGAAACAACTTCTTACATCCCATCGACACACTCGGTGCAGGGAGCTGCTCCTCCCAGGACATATTCGGCTCTTCTGGACTTAGGACAAAACCCGATTAATCTCTCCACCTCTAGATGAGAGATAAAAAAAATTGATAGAAGGAGATTTCGAACTCGAAACATGACACATCCCAAATCTGTACTCCAACCACTAGACTGATGCCTCATTGGTAGCTATATAATATATTTTAGAGAAAGACAATAAAAAATTAAGTAATTCAGTTAGTTGAGGAACTGAGTATAAGTGAGGTTGAAGTACAGGTTTTGAGTTCGAGCCTAGGCGTGTTTCCATTTATCTGCCGTTATTGGGAGGATCAGCCAAAATACCTCTACTATGTCTGAGTCCATGAAGATTAATTTCGCCTAAAAAAAAGAAGAACACCTCCTAATGCCAAAAAATTGGTATAAAAACAAAAGAAAAGAAATACAATAAAAATATAATCAAAATGTATTATCATCCACAAACATTCTCTTAACAAATTCTGGCCACAAACATACTACATGGGACAAAAAGCATATTATGTAATTCTCAATATTTTCAACGCGCTTATGTCCCACATGAAGCAAACAAATTCACTTATTATATAGTGA
The DNA here is from genome assembly GCA_035771175.1 of Paratinospora sagittata. Taxonomy (NCBI): domain Eukaryota; kingdom Viridiplantae; phylum Streptophyta; class Magnoliopsida; order Ranunculales; family Menispermaceae; genus Paratinospora; species Paratinospora sagittata. The sequence goes on along the minus strand of CM069608.1, from coordinate 32,375,781 downwards.
AGCCAACTAGCTGGTATATATTCATCAGTTTAATAGGATTTGGATAGAACAGTTTCTTCTTCTATTTAACTGATTTGCCCCTTTGAAGAAAAAAATCACTATCAATATTTAGAGTTTCAATTGAACAAGGCAATCTTGCCCAAAAATACATCTATTTTACGTGTATATTACTTAACTCATAACTAATAATATGACCAAATTAGGACCATTATATCTAGCCTGCATATATAACATTGTCATTGTCACCAATTGCCTTAAATTGGTTTTATATTTAAAATTTTAAAAATAAAATATGAGTTGGTTATTATTAACGTACATAGACAAACTAATATTACTGATAGATTATGGTGGGTATCGAGTTATACTTATTTCTTCTAAAAAAAAAAAGATAGATTATTTGAAATTATTCACAATGTATTATCAATCAACTGGTTACCAACCAGATTCTGGTCCTGGGTTCGATTCCATCTATCGCCCTTCTACTGTATGAGTTCAACGAGAATTTTTCAGGGTTTTAAGGAGGGCCCTTTTTGTAGGCTAGGGGCTAGCACCCCACCTAAGACTAATCGAGGTGGGAACAAGCTGGCCCGATATACTCTGATTGTCAAAAAAAAAAAAAAAAAAAACTGGTTACTATTAAATGTAGTTTGCTGCCTAGCTATATTCTTAATTTTATAATATGAAAATGCTAAAGATTATTTGTCATTAACCCACATACTTACAAAAGGTTAATTGATCAATTATGCATTTTCTAAGCTTAGAAATTGTTAATTAATTAGTTTTAGTTATTGTATATAGTCATGCATACATAAAATTTAAAAAATGAATATGTACACATCACATATACTTATACATCTATAAACTAAAAGAAAGTTATTGAGAATCAAGAATGCCAAATAAGTAAATAATATATATATATATATGTATGTATTATAGTGCTGGTCCTAAAATAGTCAATATAAGTGGTATTAGTCTCAATTTGCAAATATGAAAAAGAAGCATTTTTTTCAAAACTTGCAAGTCTACATCAGAATAGAGAGTAACACTTAATAGACTGTAACGGAGGAATGACAAATATGCATTATTATTTAACCAAAAAACAAAAAAAAATGCATTATTATTAAACACTCAACCTATGAATTTATACTAGCAAACAAAAAAATTAAGATAGAAACATAATTATATAATAAATAATATATTGAGCTAGAATTTGAAAAAAAAAAAAAAACAAGCAAATAGTTGTTTCTATATATAATACAAGATTACCCTTCAAAAATAAAATTTTTTACAAATGCTATCTAAATACAAATATTAACCCATTTGCCCTACTTTACTGTTTATAGCACAGTCAGCGCGTCAAACAAGCGCCGCGAAGGCGCGGAGGTAACTTTTTTTTTTAAGTGAAGGGAAGGCGTCCCTTTATCATTTTTTTTTAGTGGTAGAATCTCATTTTCCTTTTTATCTCATGGTTTCTATATATCTTTTTATATCTTCTTTGTTTTTCATGCTCAGCTCTTCATTTTCTCCTTTTAATTTTGTTTTTGTTTTTGTTTTTTAAGTGATTTTACGAGAAATTAGAGATACCCGTTTTGAATTTTCAGAAAAAGAGTCATTCTTGGATCAAAATTACGAATGCCCAGATGGATTATTTGAGATAATCATAGTGAATCGATCATCATTCTCTACAAAAATATCTACAATATGTGGTCTTCTATGTTCCAAGGATCATTCAAGCTGACCCACGAAGCTTCTTTCACCAAACACCAGATAAACCCTTTCATTCATAATTTTAGAGACAAAAAAAAAAAAAATTCTAACAGAATTCATTTGGAAATAACAGAAAAAACAGCAACAAAAATTAGCAATACATTAATATCAATTGCTTAGCCTCTTCCAAGCTTCCAATTCTCGCCGACAAGGCATCGTAACTTCCCATGATTTCTTCATAATCTCGACGTCTTCTCCTCTCAAGAAACTCAAAATCTAAATTAGAGGACGAACGGAAACGACCCATATCATCAATTTTACCAAATTCCTCGAATTTCAATCTATTCCTTTCATTTCCATCGAAATTATCCCTAAAATCCAAGCAAACAAACCGAACTTCATAACCCATCAAAACACTTGAAACATCAAACAAAAAGGGAGATAAAATAAAATAAAATAAACATCAATTTTACCTCCGATAATCATTATTTTCTTAAGATAATGAAAATGAGAGATTTTACCACTTAAAAAAAAATGATGAATGAAAAGCGTCTTTTGAGTCACTTTAAAAAAAAATGATGAAGGAAATGCGTCTTTTTAAAAGACGCATTTCCTTCACTTAAAAAAAAATGTCACCTCCGCGTCCACGTGGTGCTTGTTTGGCGCACTGACTGTGCTATGAAGAGTAAAGTATGACAAATGGATCAATATTTGTATTTGGATGACATTTGTAAAAAATTTTTTATTTTTGATGGGTAATCATGTCAAAAGCTCATATATAGTCTATAGAACTTGTGTGGGACATCCTATCTCTACGAGTAATAGAGAGACGGTTTCTATTTACTGGATGAGAATTCTAAGTTTGAGTTTTAGGTGTGTTGAAGATACCAAGAGGTTCACATACCTTTTAGGTGTGTTGAAGATACCAAGAGGTTGTGAAGAAGGACTTTAAGTAGTGCTACATTAAAATTTTAAAGGCATTTCTTAAGTGTACATCACCTATATTCACCATTTGGTTGTCTCGAATTGTGTATTGTATCATGTACGAATACATAATTCGAGATAATCTAATGGTATATATAGGTGATATACACTTTAAATATACTATTTAAATATTAATTTAGCATTTTTCAAAAAGAAAAGAAAAATGTTTTTAATTTTTATTGTGACTTGAGAAGCTTGTAAGACCACTCTCTAATTAATTAGGTAATAGATCATGTTAGAGAGTTTATATAGGTATAATGGGTTGATTATAGTAAAGAGCATATGTACCATTTCACCAACTTCTTTTCCTCAAAGGATATCCTAAAGTTTAATATTTACACATCCTTATCTCATCATCTTCTTCTTCTTTTATTTTATTATTATTATTTTTTTAATGCTTTATTTTTTACAATTTTTTATTCTTATTTATCAGACAAGAGGTAAGAGATATATAAAGAGAGTCAATGACTTACCTTGTATTGTAGTGAAGACGAAAAAGCATATATCACTATTGTTAATTATTAAATTATCTTGAATTATATATTAAGACATGATTCAAGATAGAATGACAAAATAGATCAGAATTTGTTTGTCCGCTTTTATCCCGCCCGCTTTAAAATGGATATGAACAAAGCTTTTTAAAAATTAGGTCGGGTACGGACACAAAGTTTGTATCCGTTTTAAAAATTGGGTTGGTTCCAGGCATAAGTTTTAAAAACAACATACCCCGTTTCTAATTAATACAAATGATAAAATTTACCTATATTTTAAGTTGCCCATGCCTTAGCTCAATTAATTTTATTTTTATTTTTTTTCTTTTAATTATCTTCTTCTTCATCTTCATTCTTAATCACTATTGACATGACATTTTTATTTTTATTTTTTAAAAAATATACTTTACATCATATTTTTTTTTAAATATAAAAAATATAGATAAAATGAAAGTACATGATTTATAAAATATATGAGGATATACAAACAGTTGTTGTCCATTCCTGAACATATTATATATCGGTTAGTATAAAATATTATCTGTGCCCGTACCTTTCCTTAGTCGATTTTTTGCCACCTTGAGAAGATACAACTGTGTTTGCTTAAAAGAGGTGGAAAAGAAATAGTTGTTTGGGTGTGATTGGAAAGGGGTGTTTTAGGAATTAGGTTGATTTAAAATTTTAAAATCTTTACTAATAACTGTGTTTGAAAAATGGGCGAGTCGTTATTGTGGTTGTATATGGAAATTTACCTGAGCAAAGTCGCAAAACTACCTAACGATCTCGAATGGACAAAAATAACCTTACAGTTTCGTATTATCTCTTTTCTGCACAAATTCTATTCGTTCTCAAGTATCTCAAGTTCCCGCGCCTATAAAAATAGCTGTCTCGTTGTTGTTAAACATTCATTGTTTCATTTTCGAATTCCCTCACAAAGCGAACGAATCGAAATGAGAGAAACGGACGGAGAGAGAGAGCAGATGAATAAACGAGTGAGACGAGGGAGCTCGATTCGCTCTTGCAGTTCTCCGCGATCGAGTATTCTTGATCCGCATTCTGAATTTAGCCGGTAATTCTGTTTGTTTCACTTTGTTTTTTTTTTTTTTTTTTTTTTCCTGCAAGAAATCAAGGTTTATTTCACGAGTTTTGAAATTTGTTTAATCCGAAACGATTGAGTTTGTGAGCTCCGGATTCTGATTTCAACTCCTGATTTCACTCTTTTTTTTCTCTGTTCTAGTTCTGATTTTGAGTTTTCAAATTTTCCTCCTCGATTTAGTGTCTGTGTTCTGCGGTCTGATTTCAATTTGAACTATTTCTCTGCATCTTGATTTGTTTTGTTGAGTTTTCTTGTGGAGATCCATCTTGATTTTACGAGTTTTTCAAATATCAATTCGTTTAGTTTCAAGTCAGGTTTGCAACATTAGCACATTTGGCGATGCTCTGTTTGCGCTCTTTCTGACCGAGAGTTCGATGCGGTTAATAGAACCTCTACATTGGAGCTTATTGAAGCTTATTTTAGTGGTCATAGGTCCAGCTAGATCCGAGTTGAAGTCCTGTTCCAACTGTTTAAATGTCTTAGAATGGAGATTCTTGACCTCCTACATAATGCGCTCGTCGATCAATCATAAGACCTTTGAAAAGTGAAATTCGAGTTTCTGATCATTTGTTTTCAGTTCTTTATGAAATTCTTTGTTATGCAAGTGAAAATTAATTTGAGTTGAGATTTCGTTTTGCCTGTTAGTTGTATTGCGATTTCAGTGAACTTCAGTTCGTTATAATAAACTGAAAAAACTAAAAGATATTTGAAAGATGAAACACGATTTTAGCAGGTATGAAACTGTAAGCAAAAGACGGAATAAGTTCATATCACGTATATAACGTTAAGTTAAAATTCTTATTGCGGTCGAAACTTGAAACCTAAAGCAAACTCTCCGACCTCTTGAGTACTGAAAGTATGACTGTTCCATCATTTCTTCGTCGTCCATTTATGTTATGCAGGTACGGTGAGGATATTTGGACGGAGATCGCCAAGTTCTTAGACGGTAAATGCTTAGTGATGCTTGGATCGACAAACCGGTGGTTCCACCGCTTGATCATGGAAGAAGAAAGCATATGGAAGTTTGCTTGTCTTCGAGATCTAGAAGTCCCCGAGCCTCGACATGTCAACTTCAAATGGAATGAACTATACGCTTCAACTTTCGGTAATAATAGTCTTTCGATACCAGACATCAAACTATATTTATGATTAATTATCAGCTCTTTCTACGTTGTGTACAATAACCAGTGCTTCATTTCTCTCGCAGATGGAAGTCACTCTTACACTTTTCGGCAACGAGAGAAGCACATAGGTGAGATTTCATTTTATATTGTTCATATGTTCTCGTTGAGTGTTTCAGTTGATTATGCTAGATGTAAGTAATTAAACCTTTCTCTTATGCTACGAGTTTAGATTGGATGAGAATTGGAGCTTTCTTCTTTGATTCGAGTGTTGCGCTTCTGACTGATCAGCTATCATTACCGATTAAAATTCCTCGAGAAGAGACAATTGAGAAAATGTTGCGAACTAGCGGCTCTTGCATCTTAAACAACGTTAAAACAGGAATTTGGATAGCCGGTACTTAGTTTCTAACTCGATCGACAAATATTTCATTCTAGTCTTCTATCAATGGTATAGCTACTCAGAAATATTTAGTCTCAATTTCTAATTCTACTCAGTGTTTTCAGATCTACAACTAGTTCGTTGCCCCGTTTGCAACCTTGACACTTGTGAAGGTAATTAAAGATGGGAATACCTTTTCTGTCCTGTCCTTCGGTGTCCTGCTACACATCTATATTTACTTCTCTTCTGCTTTCTTGCTAACTAGAAAACTCTTCTAAATACGCTACCAGCAGACAATTTTGCTCCGGATAAATGTAAAATTGATTGTGATAGTGTACTACCACATAATAAACTGCAACGCCCCCATCACTTTAAATTGTATTGTGATTGCATTGAATCATGCATCGACACACCATTCAATAAAATTTAAGGGAATTGGAATGATTTAGTATGATCGCCGTTCTCATTGCAATTAATGTAGCATTACTCGTTTGTTTTTAGGAAGGTTGGATCACCAAACTTATTTACTCTCACCAGGATGTGTACTTGTAGTGTGTAAATAATACACGAGTACATTACCGAAACCACCTAGTAGCTTACTATATACAACATGTATAAAATCAAGAAATGTGATTGGTATACAATCCTGTGGTCACACCACACGATTTGCATCATGTTCTTAGCGCCACTTTCAACAATTTTAATAAAACACCAAATGTCGTCCATTTGATAGCATAAATATCAAGCAAGGGTCCCGCTAGAAAGGAGCAATTTTGGTCCTACAGCTTGCAACCAGCAGCTTTTGTGCCATTGTCGTATCTTGCAACTTGACGAAAGTAACTCGTCTTTATCTTGTAGGAACAATGCAGACATTAGACACACGGCATATAGAACTCTTTTTAAGCAAGGGATACAAAGACGAGGGCTGGGAGTACCAGGAGATTGGATCTCACGATATTAAGAAGCACTCAGAAGGAGCCACCGGAGGCATTATTGACCTTCGGCATCTCAAAGATCCTTGCACCAATGGTAAAATTGTATCACTAATTAAATCAGTTATTATCAGTTTTAACCCCCATAAATAACAAGTATGAGTGAGATTTGCCAATGCTGAATTTTATTTACCATTATGAATCCTTGATTAATGTTATTTTGATTTTAATATTTGAAATCAATCTGCAGGTATCTTGAACATCAAGTTATGGGCGTCCAACCCAACAGATTGGCAACCCAAGGCTCGAATAGCAAACCATGCAGTAGCTGTCAACACTAATCTTCAAAAAAATGAAGGTATACACATGCCCAATTTATAAACCTTTCTATGAGCACTTGCCTGAAACTGAGAATCTAATGGCTTATTAATGGCAGCAGGCCTTCACGTCAAGTTTCATGCCATGAGAGCCGGAGTCGATGGAGAAATCATTTCTATCAGAATCTCTCAGCAACTCCTTTAACTGCTCTCCTTAAGAAATGAAAATTAAAACAAAAAATATATAGAAAGTATCACAAAAATAGAAAATGTAAGCTCCCTAGTGTTGTCCAATTCAGTTCTAAAAGTGTTGGAAACACACCTCACTGTCAGACATATAAAAAGGGTAATCTGTCTGATACAGAAAATTTTGTCAAAAGGTTCTTGGTACTGAATAAGGCCATGGAACACTATATCCTTGTAGGTTAAACATTGTAAGAGATAATACATTGTTGAGATTTTTTTTAGTGGCCACATAGAGTTCCAACAGCAAAATCATCCTTGCTGGTTAAAAGAAAAATGTGAAGAACAGATTTGTTCGGATGATTTATTCTGTTTCCTTTTTCTTATCATCATGTTTGGTTCATTATGATCATCATACACACTTAAATGAAAAACATCAAACAGGAAACAACTGTTCGATATTTGACAAGGAAGATAAAAGAACAAGAAGTAACAAATGTGTTAATGTACTATCCTCCGTCATTCCGACTTGCAAATTGGTCAAATGCATCCGCCCAACTGCAACCAATTCGAACAAAACAAAAGATTATAATCAATTCAGTATCAAACCAAGAAGAGAATATGTCTAATCCAAAAGAAAAAAGAAGAAAAGAGCCTATTCTCCTCTCAATTCGCATTGTGAATCATGAGACTCAGGTTCAATTTATTGTCCTCGAACACTCATGATCCAGCCTTCAATAAACAGTTTAATAATGCTTCATCTAGTGCCTTACAGTCACAGGATTAAGGTTGCAAATTTGTGATTAAAGTGACCGATATGAGTAATTGATCAGTTAAACAAAATCAAAGATAATGTTTGGAACATCGAATGCTTGAAACGAACAAGAATGGAAGATGTAACTTACCAAAATTGCTTCAATCTCGTCATTCGAAACTGGTGTACGTTTTGGCTGAAGGGAAGCTTTTCCTTCTACAGCAGCATTGGTAGTGGACCTCGAAAAGAAAGTCTTAGGAGTACTGCCTGCTGTTGATGCTGCTTGAGGTTGGGATGAAGAACCTAATACCAACAAACTTAGATAAATCAGTACTCATTTACACAACACAAGAAAGAGAAATAGGGCGATTCATTCTTCTGCATTTTAATTTATCTATGCACAGAATAGAACACTTGTGAAACATCTAATCAACCCCTCATGAACCTACTTTAAGGACTTGTGCTGTAAAGATTGGAGCTGCATCAAGACTGAATTTACGAACCGGATAATTCTTTTGTTGGCACCTATTTTAGTCAAACCATTTTTTCATTCGCTCATAGCAGCCTTTAGTAAGTATGATTAGGCTATGTCCTCTTGTTCATGCTATTCTTTGACAAATTTGTAAGAAGCGAGGCCTAATGTCACAATTCATGCATCTCCATCCAAGCATGTTTAAAGAAGCCCAGATTGAAATCAACTTGAATATATGATATCTAAAAAATTTTAGTACTTCCTAAGAGGATCATGGAAGCATTATATTCCTGGAGAGAATTATAGGGAAGGCTAAAGAGCAAAGAATCTAGAGAACTCCGAGAAATTAGATTTGTGAGACAAGTCATGATCTAGAACATTATTTGAGGTAAAGACCCTTCATTTTGCAAACATCAAGCGTTGGTGTAACTTTTGAGAGCTTTCAATACAAGTTGCCCTTCTTCAAACTCCTATAAGCACTTGAGTAAAAGGTGATTTGGTCACTCAACACAAAGATTGTGTCTAAGTGCCATGTGAGTGTCTCTGAGAGAGAACCATTGCACTCTATCTAAGATATCTTTCAAAACATATAAAACACCCAAGTAGGGTTGCTAGACCAAACCATGATGGACAAAAGGAAAAGGAGTTCGACTTTCTTTGTTACCCCACTATGAAGGAGAGCAAGAGAAAATTTTGATTCTATATATAATTTCCTAAATCCAAGTCCTAGCTCATATCCTGGGTGACATTCCCTCATTGACCTCTAGCTCTAAGCTCAATTACAAAAAGGGATAAACAAGTCTCGGCTTCCACTAGTCTAGTCATAAATTTGAAATAACACAATTCAAAGGTCCATGGGGAATTAACTTAAATTTGGTGAAAACCTAGATGAAGGCAGTCACAAGAGAGTACAATATAGTCAAGTTGTGTGGTTACAATAAACCATGGCAAGATAAAAGGAAAAGGTGTTTAATTTCCTATGTTCCTTGCTACAGAAAAAAAAAGAAAAAAAAAAGCAAGAGAAAAGTGTACTTCAAGGTACAACTTCCTAGATATAAGTCCTCGTCTACATCTTCGGTGATGTTCCACTTCCCCATACATACACCTCAAGCTCAAGTCTCATAACAGAAAGGATAAGTAAATCTTGATTTCTACCAGTCTGGTGGTAAATTCAAAGAGTGCAATGCCAAGGTCCTGAGGTAATTCTTTAACTTAAATTTGGTCAAAAACTAGAACAAAGGCTGCACAAGAAAGGGATGAAAACAAAGGTGATACAATGAAGTTGAGAATTTTATCTTGGAATGTGAGTGGCATTTGGAGCTAAAAGAATAGAATGCTAGTGAAGAATTAATCAACCTTAGTGGTGCTGGCTTGATGAATCTCCAAAAGCCCAAATTGGAGAAAATGATAACGAGAAGCAGTGTTGACAAGGTGTCAAGGTGATACCTAGATGAGTGGCCCCATTGAGGTGAGGCAGGGCCTAAGTGTCACCTAGGTGATGCCTAGGCATTGCAAAAAAAATATTTAATTATAGTTCCCTAATTAAATATTTAATTAGTTTTTCATATAAAGCCTAGTACATATGATTACATACATATTCTACGACATAAAAGTCAAATCTTGTGCAAAAAAAATAAATTATATTTTTCATTCTTCAATTTCATGTTCACAAAATTGAGACAGAGAGAAAAATATCTTAAAAATATAAGACAAGTTGGCATAATAGTGATAATATAATGATTTAAAGAGTCATGTTTGATGCAATGTAATACTTAAAAGAAAAAAAAGAGAAAATACTTGCAGCAATATCACAGAAATTAGAATAGAAAATCAGAATTAGAAAATAGGAAAAAAAATGAATGACATAAAGAAATTATATGTATTACACTAGAATTAAGATTTGTGCCACTTTTTAAGCTACAAGATCACACATCAAGCAACATGAACAAAAAAAAAAACCTTAGGGTTCATATATTTATACCAACCCCCTCAAACTTTTAAAAAACTTTCAAAGAGCCTTAGTATTAAGTGTAGTCTAGGCATTGCCTAGCAACATCTTGAAAACACTAATGAGAAGAATTAGGGATTTGTAGATGCCAAGGACATCATAGTTGATCAATAGGCTTAGATTGGTAGCCATTTGACATGATACAACCACCATGAAAAACTTCCCATACATAGAATTGATAGATGTTTGCAATAAAATGTTCACTGACCTCATTCCTTCTGACTCCCTAAGGCAACGTTTCATCATAGGGTCTTCTTCAGAGCATATATTTTCACCATATCAGTTCTCTTTTACTTTTTAAACTATGTTAATCAAGTCCTTAATCTAATGGAAACGATGAAGGAACCGTGAGTTCAGTAAGCTTTGTAATCCAAAAATTTGACCTTCAAAAAAAGCTTAAGATTCCTAAAGGACTCAAAGTTTGAAACATAGACAATTTGGGGGAGAAGAATGCCAAAAGGACATCACTTTGAAGCAATTAGTTTGTTTAACCAAAAAAAAAAGAAAAGAAAGATAAGGAGGGTTTTCAATGGATCAACGAATACATGGGTCAAAGTTTGAAGTTTGAACAAGAACTTAGAAAGTAGAGAAATATGAGGACACTTGTGGAGATAATATTTGAGATTAGATAGCCTAAAGAAGGAGATAAAGCACCAAGTGTATTTTTGTTTTTTCTTTCCATAGGATGTCTCATCTGAGGTAATGGTCACATATCATTAATAAGTTTTAATAAGATTATAGTGAAGAAAGAAGAGGAGATTCAAAGAGAATAACAAACATTTCTTTAAGACTATACAAAGAAAATTATTCACTTAGGTCCAACCTTGGTAGCTTGATGTAGAAAGGCCTTGAGAGAGAAGGTCTACAACCATTTGACTTGAGCCTTTCTCACTTACTAGGTAAGGGAACATTTGGTTTATACCGAAGATGGATGAAAATTACATATTATCAAATGCTATATCTATCCTAATGGTTATCAGTAACTTCAAATGTTTGAGAGGTCTAGAGGCAAAAACTCTGCTCCATTATTTTCTTACTTGAGGCTTATTGTGGGATAATTGGAGAACTACTCTGCCAATGCACTAGTTGTTTGATTGTTTTCTAGATGAGTAAAAGGGCATGCTACTCAATAATATGTAATTGAAGGATAATACCATCATGTTATATGATGAAGTTTTTTGGAAGATGAACCCGGTTCTTTCATGGCCTTTTATGTTGTTTCGAGGCATCTTTGGATCTCAAATCTCGATACCATTCTTTTCAAGAGCAAAATGTTTAGCATAAAATCAAATGAGATTACAAGAATCGGCAATTTATTGAGGAAATGAGGAGTTAGCATGTAGAGTGGGTGACTTCCCTAATTCCTTTAAGTGCCTTGATGGTCCAAATACAAGTAAGACCCAAGCACTATTGATTTGGGTTAAGTTGATGCAAATGGCATATTACCATGGAAAGTGCGAACGAAGATCCTCAAGTAAGCTTTTGATGCTTCTCTTCTCTATGGTAGTTGCGGTCCCTAGAATACTCAAAGAAATGATGAGAAAGTTCTCATGGAACATGATTAGACTATTTTTCTACCTAATTGAGAGGGAGATCCATGCATTAAGAGCTTAGTTTCAAAGTTTGATGAAATCAATGACACATGCATGGAGCTTGGAGGAGTTGAATTGAACCATATAACTTGAGAGAATTTCTAAGGTTTGGAAAATGAGTTGTGACTATGATTCAACCATACCGGATAAGATTCTTGGAAAGAAAAAAATGAAAATCCCAATTAAAACCAACTTGTGGCCTTGTGGGTCAGCTTCAATTATGGGAATGGATAAAAAGGATCTGGTTTTGGCATGGTAAACACTACGTTGAGATAAAACATTTTCACTTGCTTCCCTATCTAGCACTCTGTCAACAAAAAGTACAGAAATTTTTAGATCTTTACAACATTTGGAGACAATGCTTCTTTCCGGGATATTAGATTCAGAACAAACCAAAGGATTGATAGATTTTCCTCGTTAAGTAATCGTCTCAAAAAACTTTCTAAATCTCATCTTTATGCTATAAATCAAATCCACTGCCAAGCCTCTCTATTCTTTCTTCTACTTTGATATATATACTTCAATCTTGTAACATCACCAGTACGAAAGAATTCCCAATTCCCTTTTCGGGCTTCTGAATCACAAATCCAAACTCTTTCTCTTTCGGTCCATCGGATTCTCAGTTTCTTAATTATTAAATGAATCACATCTTTCCCTAAGAAATTAATTTAAAATAAAAATAAAAATAATTATCGAATTGCTGAAGGTCTACTGAAAAATAACGAACAAAGCAAGAAAAATCGATGAACCCAAAATTTGAAAACACTAAAAGATGAGTGTTCTTCATTGAAATTGACCAAATCCATTGCAATCCGCGATTTCTCAAATTAGATCGTCAGAGTCGCAAACATGCACGGAAAAATCAACAACCAAAAGGAAGAACAACAAATATTAACAGCATAAATTTTCATAGGATTTTAAAGAGAGATGAATACCTGAGGAGGGTTTTGAATGTCTCCGAGGGAATTTGATTCGAGGGATTCTCTTCATCGCCTGCGCTGCTCCCATTATTCTCTCCCTTTCAGTTTTCTCTTCTGAAGAAAAGTTATAAATGAGAGCTTTTCCAGAGGACTTAAAAAGGTAAAATGTTGAGACTTTGCATATGGGCTAGTGTTTGATGGGCCTAGTTTGGGCCACTAGCTTTTTTTTGGCCCAGTACATTAAATATTACGGCCTGTATGATAGCGGAGAAAATATTATTTTCTCAAGAAGTAATTTTTCAAACAAAATTTTTTTGTAGACTTTTTTTCATAATTATTTGATTGTGTATGAAAAGATATTTTTTTAATACTCTCAAGTTGTAAAGAGAATGAAAAATAAGAAGTTTCCTTGAATATAAATATGAACATTATTAATAATATTAAATATCTTTTCATGATAAAATTATATTTTCTCAGTTTTATAGGGGGAGAAATTTGGATGTAAAAATAAGAGGGTTGAGAAAATCTTGGCAAAGTTTCGAATGTTGATAGATTTGAGGGATGGTTTTCAGTGGGTGAGAATTTTGGGGCCTTGCAAGGTTTGGAATGTTTTATCCTACTTTTGTAGCCAATACTCATTGAATATCAAATATTGAACATTAAAAATAAAAAATCAAGATATAATCCATTCAATTATAATTTGATGAGATGGACTATTTTTCCTTGATCAACCTGACTCCTGAAAACAACTATTAATCTTTTTATTTATTTTTTGTTCTTTTGGTGAGAAAAAACTATTAATTTATATTATATTGGATATAGGATATTAGATCTAATTATATATATATATATATATATATATATATATATATGTATGAATGTATATGGATATATTGACGCTTCTACCAATTTTTATTTAAAATCCAAGCTCGTCATTAAATTCTCAAATAAACTAGTTAACTTTTCAAATAACGCAACACATTACAAATTTTAGGATGGCCACATGATGAGGCAAAAGGCTTCGAGTAAACCCAATGTAGTACAACACAGATGATCGAGGGTATGCTAAAGGTAATTGAGGGGTAAATGTCTTAAGATCGAAACTCGTGCTTACTTTAATTGCACCTACTTGAAGAAAGCCGCCCAATGCCCCTGCAATGATCGAACACGGATTAGTCTCGTTTGAAGTACAGAAATGCCACGTGAAAAACTAAAAAAATAAAAAAAACTGGGAATAAATTTTATATAAAATAAAAAATAAGTGAAGGGCCCAAGGCAAAGGTCAATTTTATCTTCTTTTTTGGTAGCTTACAAGCCTAATGCTTTGTAACGGGAGGTGAATAAGGCTCCATTTGATTTATGATTTGAACATAAGTAGAAATACAGGAAACTAGAACTAGAAAGACACAAAAAAACATGTTTGGTTGGTCAATCCAATTATAAATCTTCAATATTTTACTCAAAAATTAAATTGTTTTTAAAAACCAAAAAAAAAAAAAATCCGAATTTTCACTCTTTAGATACCCCACACTCATGTTAGCATGTTAAGACATACCTGCATTAATCAGCATCATCAAGAACAGATGATTGCATGATCACTACACAAGATGACTCGAGCTTCAACAAAATTGTTTACCTGCTTCTGTAAAAATCAAGTTGCAGTTATCATCAAATTTTGGCAATCACCCATTTCATCCTTGTGACAAAAACTTTTTAATAGATTGATCAGAAAATGTACACTTTTACAGGATCATGGTGGCCAACCAAACAAAAACAGCTTTCTTTCTGATTGACATAACGCCCGCCAGAGAAACAAACCATTTCTAGATCATACTCTTAAGCATTTTTGAGCTGTACATATGATACATACAGGTCAGTGGTGCACTTTTAACTTTAAAAAGCTCGAATTTGGCCCCCATAACCATAGTGCTTCAATAGACCTTCGTCTTGCCGCCAATTTTCTTTCACCTTTACTACGACCTGTTTAGTCGAAGCATTTGCAAGTTAGTCACAGAAAACACAAGAAAAGGGCATGTATTTCACATGGTAAACTAGACTTGACGGTATAAATTAGATATGTTGTAAGGTCATGGCATTGATGATCATCACATAGAAAAAGTTACAAAAATAGTAACCATATTTTCTAAATTGGCATATCAAAAGATATGACTAGATTTTACTTCTTTCTTTTTTTATTTTTCTTTGAGGAATCACTTTGATATTCAATAAGTAATTGGATTACGTAAAAGTCGTATATTCAAATCCGAGAGAATTAATGCCTAAAATGACAAGAAAAACATTTTTTTTTTTTTTTAATGTAGGATACCTCAAGGTAGACTTTCTTTTGCAGGAAATCTTCAATATCAAGGCGTGCCGCTGTTGCCAACAGCTTTAGGGCCTTACCGTCCTGTCGTTGTAAAGAGAATGCAAGAGCATCATATGCAAACATTAGAAACACATAATAGGTAGCCACCTTAATCAATGTCCCTAAAATACGTAATATGTGCTATCAACATAAGTAAACTAATTAAATAGCAAAAGTGCAGGTTATCGTTCATCAAACTGCTTCAAAATATAAGAACTTTGAGAAACGCTCGTTATGGTTGAAAGTGGAAAGAGCTCAAAGATACCCTAAAGGTGTTAAGAAATAAAAAATAAACTTCTAAGTCGTAATATTTTCTCAATCGATTTACAAACCTTATCAAAATTATTCACATTTGTTACTATATATGTGTAGTTACTATATATGTGTACTTACCACCATGTATAGATTAGGTTTACCTTACATAGCCTAGGGCTTCATGTATATATATCCATGTGTACACTCACTGAGATTATTAAGAAAGAAATAGAGAGTATTCTCACATGGTATAAGAGCGGTTCTAGGGTTCCTACCACTTTCTTCTGCCGCCGCCATTCTCTGTCGTCACCGCCTGTGATTGCTCACTACACGCGACCATTGCTCTTTTGCTCTCTTGACTGCGCATGATTGGTCGTCTTTCTCCGACCCAAATCGTCAACTTTGTACCGGTTCCTTTTTTTACAACCCCGCTTGCTGATCGCAAGGCCATTGATGCAGTGGTAAATTGTTTTCCACACCGTGAGTCAAAGAAAGGAGGTACGAAATAAAACTCCTTTCTTGTCCTTTTACGAGCATTAAATCCATTTTGTCCTTTTTGTGAGTAAAAGATATATATGTTCTCCCAGCCGTGAGTCAAAGAAAAGGATAAGAAATTATTAAACCCCATTTTGTTCTTTTGTGAGTATTAACCAGTCTTGTCCACACCAGTAGCTGTCATCGTACCCGCTTTGCCTAATGATGTTACTCGCCCTATCAAGATTGTTTTGGATGGGATCAATTATACTATTTGGGCTCAACAGATGTCAGTGTTTCTCACTGGCCGCAGGATGTGGCGTTATGTCACAGGTGATAAGAAAGAGCCAACGAAGGGTAGCATAGAGTCCGCTGCCAACTTTGAGGAGAGACATGAGGTTTGGTCGAGCAACCATTGTAAGATTTTGTCTTGGTTTATTAATACCTATGTGTCGTCTATTCAGATAGTTTTGCCCAAATTTCGGAATGCCCAACTTGCCGGGGAGTTTTTAGCCAACTCATATATTTGTTCAAGTGATTTGGCTCTTCAGTATCAATTGGAATCTCGGCTTCAGCAGTTACGTCAAGCCCCCGGTCAATCCATTTTGTACTTTCATTCACAACTGAGTGGGCTTTAGGATCAACTTTCTCAGCCTGATCCAAACACTCCTCATGCTGCTTCAGCTAAAGCCTTTTAGTTGTACCAAGATCATCGTTAGTTTATTCAGCTTATGATGGGCCTCCGTGATTATTTTGAACATACCAGTGCTTCCCTGCTTCACCGTACTCCTCTTCTTGAGAGTTCTCTCACTGAGCTTATTCTTGAGGAGACACGTCACGCTACTAGACGTGATATTTCTACTGATCGAGTTATGGCTACTCCACTACCGGCTTCTCAGGTTGTGGTTGCTGCTGCTTCTCCGAAGGACGCTGGGGTAGGTAAGCCCAAGTTTTTTGGGCAGTGTTTTAAGTGTGGTTACTTTGGGCATCGTGGTTCAGAATGTAGGAGCAAGACCAGTGATGAGAGAGTAGCCACTCAAGCTAAACATGGTAATAGTCGTCGGGCCGCTGTAGCTTTTGCTCATCCATCCGCATCGAGTTCATCTAAGGCACCTGCTCTATCATCCCTTACTGCAGCTGATCTTGATGCATTCATTCACAAGGGTATATCTCGCACACCTACTGCTCTTTCCGTCACCTCAGGTAACTCCCCCCCTTGGTTCATTGATTCAGCTTGTTGTAATCATATGACCTCTGATGCCTCTTTAGTACCCTCAGCTAAACACACCTCACATATACCTGCTATCTATAAAGTTGATGGTTCTAGTATGCCTGATAGCCATGTCGACACTGTGTCTACACACAACCTTTCCCTTCCCAAAACACTGGTTGTACCCAAGTTGTCCCTAAACCTTCTTTCAGTTGGTCAACTTGTCGAACATGGTCTTACTTTGACTTTCTGATAAGGGATGTGCTGTGCAGGATCAGAAGATGAGACAGCTAGTTGGGACAAGTGTAAAGTTGGTCTTCTATTCGAGCTTACTTCTCTACATATACCTAGTTCCAGTTTTCCGCTAGCGGCATCTATTTCCACTTCTAGTCTATGGCATTCCCGCTTAGGTCATGCCTCTTTATCTAGCATTCAGATTTTAGCTTCTACTGGTTGTTTGGGCAAAGTTAGTTTTCAGCCCTTTGATTGCATTTCTTGTCAGTTGAGTAAACAGAGTGCTTTACCATTTCATAAAAGTGATTCTCTTTCATCTGCTCCTTTTGATCTTGTTCATTCTAATATTTGGGGACCTGCCCTAGTTCCCATTGAGGGAGGATCTTGATATTTGAGTTATTTATTGATGATTTCTCATGGTATACTTGGTTGTATCTTTTACGTGATCGATATGAGTTGCTTGATATTTTTTGTGACTTTCAAAAAATGATCCAAACCTAATTCAGGCGGGTCATTAAGGTTTTTCATGGTGATAATGCTATGGAGTATACGTCTAATTTTTTTATGGAGACCTTGAAACGCGATGGGACTCTCTCTCATCGTTCCTATCCATACACTTCTCAGCAGAATAGTCGTGCCGAGCGAAAGCATAGGCACATTTTAGATACTGTCAGATCTCTCATTCTCTCTACCAATTTACCTGAATCTTTCTGAGGTGAGGCTGCACTCACTTCAGTTTACACCATTATTAATCGTGTTCCATCTCATACTATATAAGGTAAAACGCCGTATGAGGTCTTATTTGGAAAAACAGATGATTCCTCGCTTTTGAGAGTGTTTGGTTGTGCATGTTTTGTCTTGCTTCCTCGTCACGAGCACTCTAAATTGAGCATAAGGGTTATTGTTGTTATGATCCTATTGCTAAACGTCTTCGTGTTTCCAGACACGTGCAGTTTTGGGAGCATCGATTATTCAGTTCTATGTCATCGTTGTCCTCACAACCTCCCCGTTACTCCACTATTTTTGTTGATCCGTCTCCGAATTTTTTTCTTGACTCGGGTACAGGTGAAGTAAGTTCCACAAATCCCTCTTTGACGCTTGGCTCTGACTTGCCTACATCGTCGACTGATCCGGCCATCACATCCGCGCCCATTGAGTCTCCTGCCATTCTTGATGTTTGTCGCTCCAGTAGAGTAAGAGCTATCCCATATCATCTTAATGACCATCATTGTTTATTTGCTCTTGTCACCTTGTATGAGCCTCGTAATTATTAGGAGGCTCGATCTGATCCTCTTTGGCAGAAAGCTATGACCGATGAACTTCAAGCCCTACACGACACTCATACCTGGGATGTAATTGATTTGCCTCCTCGTAAGACTGCAGTGTGATGTAAGTGGGTGTACAAGATTAAGATCCGTGCTGATGGATCAGTGGAACGCTATAAGGCTCGCCTTGTTGCTAGGGGATTCACACAGGAGTATGGTATTGATTATGAGGAGACTTTAGCTCCAGTTGCTCGTTTTACCACTTTTCGTTCCTTGCTTGCCATTGCTGCAGTTAGACAGTGGAAGATGTTTCAGATGGATGTTAAGAATGCATTTCTTAATGGGGAGCTGGCCGAGGAAGTGTATTTGCAACCTCCCCCAGGTTTTGATCATCTACCAGGGAAAGTATGTCGTATTCGCAAGGCTCTATGTGGCCTCAAGCAGTCTCCTCGAGCTTGGTTTTCCAAGTTTAGCTCTGCGCTCTCCCAGCAAGGTTTCACTCCTAGTTCATATGATTCTGCACTTTTTCTTCGTCGATCAAAGGCAGGTATTATTATTCTTCTACTATATGTAGATGACATGGTCATTACTGGAGATGATGTGTCAGGTATTCATGCTCTACAAAGTTTTCTTGGTCAGACTTTTGAGATGAAGGACTTGGGTCTCTTAGTTATTTTTTGGGTCTCGAGGTCACATCTAGACCCGATGGATACTATCTTTCATAGGCCAAATATGCATCTGAACTCTTATCACTTGTCAGTTTGACTGATAGTAAGGTTGTTGACAGTCCTTTGGAGACAACTGTGAAGTTGTTGCCCACTGATGGTGAGCCTTTGGCGGATGCGACGTTATACAGGCAGTTGATTGGTAGTCTCATCTATCTTACTGTGACTTGGCCTGACCTTTCTTATGCAGTCACACTAGTGAGTTAGTTTATGCATGCACCTCGTTCGTCTCACTATGCAGCTTTCCTGCGCATACTTCGGTATATTAAGGGCACTTTGTTTCATGGCCTTCATTTCTCGGCTCATTCCTCTTTGGAGCTTCGGGCTTTCTCAGATGCAGATTGGGCTGGTGACCCTACTGATCATCGTTCCATCACAGGTTATTGTTTCTTGCTTGGTTCCTCCCTAATCTCTTGGAAGAGTAAGAAACAAACAGTTGTATCTAGATCCAGTACAGAGGCTGAGTATCGAGCAATGGCAAATGCAACGTCTGAACTTCTGTGGATTCATTGGTTGCTTTAGGACATGGGGATTTCTCTTTCTAGCAGTTCCACTCTTTACTGTGATAATATGAATGCTATGCAGATTGCTCGTAATGATGTTTTCCATGAACAAACAAAGCACATTGAGATTGATTGTCACTTTATTCGTCAACACATTAAGCAGGACACTCTTCTCCGTGGATCAACTTGCAGACATTTCCACAAAGACACATCCCCCTGGACGTCATCGTGATTTGATTGACAAACTCAAGATGGCTTTTTCTTTACCACCTTGAGTTTGAGGGAGGATGTTACTATATATGTGTAGTTACTATATATGTGTACTTACCATACTTACCATACTTACCATGTATAGATTAGGTTTACCTTACATAGCTTAGGGCTTCATGTATATATATACCCATGTGTGCACTCATTGAGATTATTAAGAAAGAAATACAAAGTATTCTCACATCATTATTAATTGTTATCAGGTCCAGTTTAACAGCAAGAAGCAAAAATAACAAAAGTTGTTTCACTCGGTCAAATATCTAGGCACCAAAATGTGAAGGGCCCTCCACGTCGTCACCTGATACTATAGTCATGTTTCTATACTTTTCAAGTATCCAACAAAATAATTTTACGGGTAAACAAAATGATGAAATTTTGATTAAATTGATAGTAGCAAAAAAAATCTGATAAATTTAGTTGACTAGCATAAGATGGAGAACAACACCTTCAATGCATACTAAAAAAGCTAAAACCCTCACTATTAGTCTTTACGTTACAGCATTCAGGCAGGTATGAACTTGTCTAATGAACAAGAAGAACACATGTACTATTAGTTCTGTGCACTTACTTTTCCAATAAGGATGATCTTCTGTGAGTTCTTCTCGACAACAATCTCAACTTGGATAAAATCTTTTGCAGATGGTCTTGTCTTGTAGGTCACTACATTAACCTTTGGAACAATAAATATCAGACATCTGTATTATATTTAATTACCCAAATTATAGTAATAGTGAAGGTCAAGGCAGATTAAACAAGGGACGCATCACCCAAAACCAGAACTAAAATGAATATGGAAATTACCTGACATGCATATGGAACTTCATTTCGATACTGCACAAAAATTTTCTCTCTAACAATTTCAGCTACAAAAAATCTTTCTGGGTGCTCACTAGCAATGTCCTTGAAGAAAAAGAAAAATTCAAAGGAACAGAAGATCAGTCAACAATGCTACAAAGTTGAAGCAAATTACCAAAGCAACATGTTTTGATGTGAAGATGGAAGACAGCAAGATTAAAGGCACAATCCCTTAAGTGCTCAAATCACTTCCCTAGGGGAAATGACCAGAACCATTAGGTGAAAGGAGTCTCCATCTGGCATAGTCTTGAGGTTAAATTCACATCTCCTTTTCTAAAATAATACACTAATTAGCGTATCAGTGTAAGTGCAATTTATTGCAGGACATATGAAACTGATTTCACAAACTACAAAATATCTAAAGTGGATTGAGAGCAAAATTGATGAAACAGAAAGCACCATATTCCACTAGAGACTAACAAGAAACTAGAAAATGAAGAAGTGTTTTTGGCTAGTATTCTCATGTGGAACCAAGGATCGAAAATTCAATTTCGATTTGACTTCGATCACTTGAAAATTGGAATTAATTCGACATGGAGAACTTTTGTAAAAAATCGCTAAATTAGAGAAGTTTAGAGAATTTTTGCATATATGCTTTAATATCTAGATTTAATGTAGTATAAGCCAAAAACTAATATAAATAAACACTTTTAATACATAAAAATACCAATAAGTGACTTAACAAAATCAATCTTGTTAAGTAGATTGATGAATTTGAAATGGTGGCTTTTGGTCTTAATTCATTTTCTTTGTTTTGATATTTAATTTTGTGGTGGCTTGCTTCTCGACCGCATACTTTGCTAGTTTAAATTCCACCATGCTTAATTTATTAGTTTATTATTTAAATGTATTATTTTTTAATCTTGTTTTATAAGAGTTGACTAAAAGAAAATGACTTTAGGAACTCTTTTACTTTATTATTTTTTAAAACAAAACCATAAAATTCTGATGAACCTCCTATTCGTTTGACGTATTTCAGGCGAAGAAAATCTAAGGTTGGAGAGGAGACATCGAAGGGCAAGATTGTAAATTCTGGAGCTGAATGTGTTGCTGAGGAGTAAGAAGATGTACTATAAATAATGGGTGTATAGGGAATTGGGATTCATTCATTCATTCAAGTTCTTTTGTTGTGCAACTGGGAGTGTCACAGTTCACTCGAATTAACTGTCTCTACTCTATAATTGGATTGTATTCTTGTAACACGAGATTACTAGTTCCTGATTGCTACCATTTTGTTTTCTTTTCTTCTTTTCAAACCTAATTCGTATCAAATTCATATAATGAACGCATAATAGAATAGTTCACAAAATTCACTCCTAAAGCGTTGCAAGCATAATCTTCTTCGACTAAATCATCAAAATGAATCTAAGACTAATGAATCTAAGACTAGGCTTCTCCTTCTTTTCCTTGAAGAGAGCCATGAGAGATGCACCAGACACTTTAACAACCTTGAACCTAACTCCAAGAATATCTCCCACGACATGTCCCTTACATCCAAAACCAGCAATCAACACTTCATCATTTTCTTCAATATAGTTTACGCAACCATCATTGGGAACAAAAGCAGCAATCTTCTTCCCATTCTTAATCAGCTGAACCCTAGCACACTTTCTAATAGCAGAGTTTGGTTGTTTGGCTTCAATACCTATCTTCTCAAGAACAATGTGATGTATAGTGTATTTTTTGCATATTTTTTTTATTTAAGTTTCTTTTTTTAGGGAAGTTTTTATTTTGATATATTTAATTTTTTAGTGGTAATTCTAGATAGTTTTTAAAATTCGTTTTTTATTATTTAAGTGTATTAAAAAGTGTTTAGAAGTGTCTAAATAGAGTTCTAATAGGATTAAGAAGTTGCTTTTATGTTATAGATATGTTAGAAAACTTATTTTTAGGTATTTTAGTTAATTTCTAAGATGTTTTAGGGGAGTTACCTATATAAGGAGCTCCAATTACGAATTTTTGGAGATGAAGATCATTTTTTTTTCTTTGAATATTTTATTCAATAGAATATATATTTGGTTTCTTTTTGAGTATTTTCATTCTTGCTTCCACGACGAATCTACATCAAATTGGTATCAAAGACAAGTTCGATCTTCCTCTTTTTCGTTAATGGCGTCAAAGAGAAGAGGAAGACTCGCAATCAATTCTCGGGTCTATCAACTACAAGAATTAATCACCAATAATGCCAAAGTCGTGAATACACTGCTAAAAGTTATTTTACGCTTGACGTTGACGCAGCTACAACTTCAAGAGTCGGTCGTTGTCCAAAACAAGGAGAAAATTGTGGGTTCTCACGACAATCTTGCAGTTTCACTCCACGATTCGGAGCAGGGGTCTAAATCCGACCAATCTCATGTAATTAATCTAAATCGTAGGGGTCGCTGCTACCACAGGCACTTGCCTGCACCACAACCTCGCGGTGAGGTTTGTTTCACACCAACTACTATAGATAAATGGAATAAGGAAGAAAATCCTTTTGATAATCCACCCATATTTGAAGAATATGGTGATGAATCTAAGGAAAATGTCGGTATAGGTGACTAAGGAGGGCAGCTATTAGTGATTCAAAAGTTAACCTTGGCTCCAACAACTAAAGAAGTTGATGTGTGGATTGAGGAAGAACTTGAGAACTCAGTTGCTAATCATGGGAGTTTTCATATTCCACAACAAATAGGTGATGCCAGGTGGGAGTCAAGATTAAAAATTGATATTCTTGAATTTCATGATAATCTCCAACCCGATGAACTGGTGGATCGACTATTTGCAATTGAAGAAAAATCAAATTTCAAAGAAGTTTCAGACCAGGAGCTTGTACTACTTGTGGCCACCAAATTTAAATCAAGAGAAACCACTTACAAGATGCAGTTGCCTAGGAATTTTCAACATATGATATTTTTATTATGCGACATCCTCCGTACTACGATAATTCTTCTGGTGATGATTTGAATTCGAGGATGAATTCTTTCCAACAAGGGGGAAATGATGTATAATGTATTTTAGAATGTTTTTTATTATTTTTTATTTTTAGTTATGTTTTTAGGAAAGTTTTTATTTAGGTATATTTATATTTTAGTGGTAGTTTTAGATAGTTTTTAAAATTCGTTTTTTATTATTTAAGTGTATTAAAAAGTGTTTAGAAGTGTCTAAATGGAGTTCTAATAGGATTAGGAAGTTGCTTTTATATTATAGATATGTTAGAAAACTTATTTTTAAGTGTTTTAGTTAGTTTCTAAGATGTTTTTGGGGAATTATCTATATAAAGAGCTCCAATTACGAATTTTAGGAGATGAAGATCATTTTTTTTTTCTCTTTGAATATTTTATTCAATAGAATATATATTTGGTTATTTTTTGAGTATTTTAATTCTTGCTTGCGCGACGAATCTACATCACAATGCCTTTTGCGTGAGAGGACCCGACAAATGGCTTCTTCCACTCGTTACCAAGGTAAGAGTTTTTGTATGCTTTGTCTGCCCGCCTTTGCCTCCTACGGAGCAACTTCAACTTGCGTCCAGCTCCATTCCTCCACGTGTCTTCCCCATGGTGATTGTAAGGAGTGGTTCCTCTGCGACGAAGGAGAAACAGATCGAGAGCTGCTACTGCTGCTGCTGAAATGAAGTTGAATGAAATTGCCCCTATTTTAATTTATTTTTAAGTTTTTATCTTATTTCAACTTATTTATTTATTGCTTTTTTTTTTCTTCTCTTTTTGGTAAAGTGTATCTCATAAACTACATAATTTGTTAGCTTGTTAAATTATTTTTTAAAATTTATATTGCTATGTTGGTTGATGAAGTTGAAAATAATACATAATTATTGGTATTTCTTTATTTTCTATTGATGAAATAGCATTTTTTTTACTTCTCTGTCAAATTTTATTGAATTTTGCCAAATTTTATCAAATTTTGTATTTTTGAATTGAAAAATAGAAATTTTATCGAATTATTTCGGCGAACTTTTGCATTTTTTTTACATCCACTTTGCACTTCGGTGGTAAAAAAAGGCAAACAAATTCGTGGAAGTTCGCCGAATTTTCGGGTAATTTTTTAACCATGTGTGGAACAAGATTTTTCCCTCAAATCTTATATTAATAGAACATTTAATATATATGAAGCCGCCAATAAGTCGGAAAAAATGGTATAGAGAGAAAGTGAGAGAGGGACATTTGAATGCAGACCTAGTCTTTGGTGTATAATTTTGGGACTTGCTTTTAGGTTGATGACCACAGACTGACATAAAAACTCACTTAATTTAAAAATAAATAAATAATGACAAGAGATGACAACTAATTCTTATCCTGCAAAAAAAAAATGCATGGTAAAGGATTTTATCAAAGATATACAATATTGATAGTTTCTCAGTCAATATGCATTATTCTAACTGAAAATAGAAACAGAACTTCTGGGCAACTTAGCAGTTAGTATACGATACTTTGCGAGAGAACTTGGAACTCTAGCAACCCTTGAAGTAATTTTTTTTTTCTTTTTCAAAGATTGAACTCTAACAATTAACAAGGTTGCATTTCAACTACATCTGACTCTTGTTTGTCATGTTGATGAGACCCAAACATCTTTGATAAAGAGAGCTTCGACATACCTTGGGATAATAAGCCGGGCCACAAGGAAGTTTTGATAATATCCACTCCTTGACATCTTCCACTCCATGACCATATTTTGCACTCACAGGTATGACATCGTCAGCATCTGTGAATTTCTGATACCACTGCAGAACATGAATCATTAATATTGCAGCCAATATTATAATTTTTATTTCAATGGCCATTATAATAAATTAAAAAATAATAATCTAAGAACCATTAAGACTGATATAAATAATGGTATTATCTGGAGGCACACATAAAATTAATAACTAGGATTCTCATTCAGATATTTGATTTCTTTTTTATTTTTCATTGTTGACCAATAGAAAGTGGGTAAAAAGTTCTTCCATAACTTCAAAACATAATATCAAACAGTTACATCATAAAGTAGTTAAAATAATTCCCTAAATAATCACTCAATGAAATATCAAATGTCAGTATTTCTATAAAGTGCTAACCTCCAGTCTCTTTGCAATTTCTCCAGGCTTAATCAGGTCCTTCTTGTTCAACACAAGTAAAATGGGCACCTTGTCTTCAAGACTTCCTAAACCTTCTTCCAATACTTGATCAATCTAAAAATCAAAGATACTAATCAATAAAACAGAAATAATAGTACTGTAATAAATTATCAGAAGTATACCTTTTCAGGCGCTTTACATGCATCGACAACAACCAGAACACAGTCTGCATTGATAGCAGCATTACGAACATTCTTCATCATCATGGAATCTAACTTGTGCATTTTCTTCTGAATAACACCTGGTGTATCATAAAGGATCATCTGCCGCATAGGGCAGATGAATAATTTCACATAACCACACAAACTCCAGCAAATTTTCCTTAGTTTCATGAGTAGAAATAGCAGGACTCTTCTTCTTATTAATACATAAATATTTGTTTCTCTCTCAAAAAAAAAAAAAAAAAACAGGACTCAAAAAGTGAAAAAAAAAAAAACAATTGTGTCAAGAATAGTGAAAATGATTTGGGAGCAGATAGTGTTAAATATAGAGTATTCATGACAACTTGAAGTCCTAACCAACAATTTCTTAAGTAGATCATATACTGATGCAGAAAATAAAACTTAAATAAAATCAGATGAATCAGAAGAGGATTCATGTGCGGGGCTTCTAGAACATAGAATAAACTCCGATATATGATACATTGGGGGCTTCTTTCTTTTTTTCGGTTTTTTTCTTTTGTTAGGAAAGAAATATATTACTTAAACAAACTATAAAATTCCAGTGTTTTCAAAACGCCTAGGCTTTTTAGGGAGAAAACGCCTAGGCGCTGTGCTAGGCAGGCAGTGGGGGTTTGTGCAAATATTTAAAAAGTTTAGGGGGGTCTCCTAAATTTTTAAAAAAAACTTTAAAAACGGAAACCCCCTTTTCTATAATAAACCCTCGAACCTTTCTCTCCCTAAGCCCATCCTTTCCATTTGCTCCAACCAAGAAACGTCGTCAAAATCTCTGGCAACCATTTGCGACCCTCTGGCGACTCTTCGGTGACCTGAAATTTGAGTTTTGTACTTTTGAAAGTTTTGGATAATGTGTATTGTGGCACAAATTAATGTTTTGTGGACATGATTTTAATTAACATGAAATGTTTTTTATCATTTTATGAAAATTTAACATTTAATATAGAATATAGTTAGATATATATAATTTTGTATATGAATTGTCTAGGGACCTATAAATAAATAATTAATTATTTAAGAATTTATAAATAAATATTTTTTTATCGCCTAGGCCACGTCTAAGCTTCGCCTCGCCTAGACATTGCCTTGGCGCCTTGAAAACATTGTAAAATTCAAAAATGGTTCTAGGGGTCATATATTAATCTTAATGAACAACAAAGGCCATGTTATTAACCTATTACACAATGTTTAGATATAAAATTCAGGATTTCTTAAGGTGTAACAACTGTTTGAAATTCAGCTATTGGGGTAAAGGAAACCTTATTTGTTAGTCATAAGTGATTTTATATTTTATTCTCCAATTCCTTTATTTTATTTTATTTCTTTTTCAACTTAGAGATTTAAAAACATCATTAGGTAATGTTAATGGAATGGAAAGACTGACATTATCATGCCAATGCCCAGTGACTACATCCTTGTCTAAAAATAGTGGTGATTTTTCAAAAGGCTACTTGACTGTTACAAACTTAAAGGAGCCATTATCTAAAGAAAATGGCCATGATAAGTAAGTACTAGCATTATTATGATCATTAGTTTTTGAAATCCCAGTTTCAAACTTATATAATTCCATCACTGTGTACAGTTTTTAACGCAAAAGCTGTCACAGTAACTAGGTTCATATTTTTATTATAAACATCATTTCCTAACAAAATCATTCCAAGACATATCAGTTCAAGCATGTCTACAATATCCTTGATAATAAAAAAAATGTTTCTGCAATATTATCAGTGGGCTTTGCATCACTTCTATTGTTATGATTGCAAAACAGAATCAGTAACAGCCTAGACATCATGCTATTTCAATTCATAACAATACAATTAATCCATGCCTTGAATCTTCCAACATATTTTCTGATTGGTAGAAAAAGAGCTGCAGCTGAGCCATGCCACGGAGTTACAATTTTCAATATCCATTCCATATCTGAACAACATGGACCCACCAATTAATCAGAAGACATGAGAAGCATAGAGCTCCAGTAAGTAGAAATGGCAACTCATGCCTCATGAGATTTCCTGTCACAAACTCCTCCACATTCTTTTGCAGCACAAATATTACAAAAGTTTCCAAGGTTACAGTTGTCCAATCACATGGATATTCGACCCAGATGTCCAAGGAACTTTCAAGCACATTATTCATTACTTTATTCCTACAGGTGATTTAGGTCTATGAGACATAGGACAATGTATACAGGATCTCAATTGTCTAATTGACCAACAATGATGCAGATATTGGATATCAAGAGAATATTAGTTATAGAAGGAACTTCACCTGATACTTGGGGCCAGAGCATATACCAAGTATTCGATGCCTTGTAGTTTGAGGTTTATCTGTGACAATTGAGAGCTTTTGACCTATCATCTGGTTTGAAAGCGTACTCTTCCCAACATTGGGTTTCCCAAGAACAGCCACATATCCTGCAACATCTTATCCAAAGGAAGACTACTAAGAATTCAAAAGTTTTCAAGCATTTAGCAAGTATTTTCAGTAAAATCTCTATTTTACTTTATTTGTTCTTGAGGAATATAAGATTTCAATAAAAAGTACAAAGCAGTAAAAGCAAGATTAAAACAATCTGCATCTAGCTCTACAAACAAAGGGAAAAGGAATATGCAAAAGAAAACACTAAAGAGCATCAAGTATACTTTATAGCTGGCATTCACATGCACAACTTCCTTCTAAGATTAGTTGCTCCCCAACTACAAACCCCTGCACCCCACATGCAATTCTGGCCCTAAGTACAGCAGATACATGTGTCTGCGCTCTGGGTGGATAAGTAGAGACGGGTTAAGTGATTGATTAGTCAACCAAAAAGGAACAGAAGGTATAACAAGTTCCCCAATGTTGAAGTTCCTTCTCAGGCCAAAATCCCATAGAATAAGTCATATTGATATTTCAGTGTGCTGTAAAATCCTTAAGGGGTGACAAACTGACAATTATTATCATGTTTAAGACTTCATATGGGTCTTCTCAAAACCGAAGCCTCACCCATTGTCCATATTCATCCCCTTCCAATACTTCAACCCAATCGGTATTGTCATTTTCATGTGTCACCTTCAGCCCCCTTGTTTCATTTCTCATCCGACATAGAGTCTACCTTCCAATACTTTAATCAAATCTTTATTATCATTTTCATGTATCTCCTTCGGCCTCTTATTTTCATTTGTCATCGAATGATATACCACCACCACTTTTCTCCAATGAACTTTCTCTTATCTCATATCGAACTTCCTCCTAAAGGAAGATCAAGATGTTTCCCGTGGACCCACATAGTCGATGATCCTCAATATATCATCAATAGTAAAACATTAAGAACAATTAAACATAGACTTCCATATTTTTTAATGTCTTTTTACCAGTTCTTTGCCTTCCATAGCTCCTGAGAAAAATAAAGTGGCAAGGA
This sequence comes from Paratinospora sagittata, assembly GCA_035771175.1. Taxonomy (NCBI): domain Eukaryota; kingdom Viridiplantae; phylum Streptophyta; class Magnoliopsida; order Ranunculales; family Menispermaceae; genus Paratinospora; species Paratinospora sagittata. Next base: position 32,345,974 of record CM069608.1, on the reverse strand, counting down.
TCAAAAACAGATATGAACCTAAGAACCATATAACATGTTAAAGTTTCAGTAAAACTAGAAAAATCATAATGACCAAGGGAAATCTCAAGCAATATCACAGTGAATAACAGGCACTCCACTAGATTCACACATATTATATACAACAATAGAAGTATCATCATCATGGTCTACGTCTTATCCATATTGATCCATGAAATGATTATTCCATCCCATTCAACACTATACTTAACCACATATTTTTCTAAGGCCAGCACTTTTTTTTATCATACTGTATCTATTTATCCTAACTTGGTTTCCCTCTTGCCTTCATAGAGGTTCAAAAACAACATTTAGACTCCTTTTCACTATCATGTGATAGGTATTCAACCAACTCAATATTATTTCATCTTTCCTATGATCCTATGAAACCTAAAACAAAGTCCTTTCAAATTTGTTCAACCTAGAATGTGTCAACCCTAGTCATCGCCTCTGCATTCACTACAGAGCCCTCAAGTCACAATAAAGAACCGAATTTGATAGCCGACCGTTCGACCAACTGGGGGAACCTCAGAAATAGGCTGGCACAACTTAAATGGGATATGATAGCTTCTTTATGGTCTAACATTCTTTTCCTAGTTCCATCACACACCCATCTCAACTTCCTCATTACTCCTATCTTCATTACCATGCATATGTTTCTTAACATCAAAAAATTTCAAGTCCCATCAACCATAAATGACCCACCCATTAGAGAAATCAAGCCAATCATGGAAACCATGTTCACAACTCAAACAAACTCTCTTTTTCTTTTCCCACATCCCTCATACTCTTCAACAATCTTAACTAGAATAACCTTCCCTCACCCACCAAATGGTCCAAATCAACATTCTGTAACAACTCATCTACAATCATGTCTTCAAATTTATATCAAATTCACATAGCAATTAAATAAAATAAAATAAAAAGACTAACCGCTACGGTGGTCTGGATTGGACTCAAAATCGAGCTCTTCCAACTCGTAATCGTCAAGTAAGGCGAGATTTCTATCGGGCTTTTCGTTCAACGACAGGAACGAAGAGTCATCGGAAGAGCTCGTTCTTGCAAAACTGCCCTTTTCTTCCCTCTCTAGTGTTCCACCAGCGAATCGATTCTGCAACAAAATCTCTCGATTTCGGGCCATAAACGGAGTTTTTCGAAATGGGTTTGTTGTATATTGCGTGAAAAGAGATTTGTTGGGAATGAAATGAGAGGTTGAAAGAGTTGCAGAGATTTGCAGAGTGAGCTCCATTGGGAGCGCGAAAACACCATTATGCCTACACGGGCTTTATTTATCTGTTCTTTTGTTTTAGAGTATTGATTGTAGCGTCTATCAACCTCTATATCTGCTATATATGATGTAGCAAAACTTAATCAATCAAGCTGCTGAAACTCAAATAAAATGAATGACTCCTATGAGGTAGGGTTGTGCCTTAATCATTAGAAAAAGGTCAGAGCTTGGGAAGTATTTATATTTTAGAATTTTCCTTATACTTTGTACTGATTGAAGTTGTCCATTGCAATCTAAAAGTTGAGTTTGAATCTAGTGGCAACCTCTTCAATATGAAGATAAAGTTGGATATATCATCTTTTTTAGAGCCTACAATGGCAAGAACATTGTACACTAGATATATATATATATATATGTATATATTCCTCTAACTATGGCTATAGGCTGTGATTTATAATAGATCCACCCATCCTTGTTAACTTATCGAGTTTTTGTTGGGTATGTGAAAAGTCTCGCATCAATAAAGAAGGGGGTGATTCATGGGTATATATATAAGAATTTGAGTTGCTCCTCTCTTTAGAAGTTGACCTTTTGAGATGGAACTCATGTCCTTAATGCCAAAGGTGCCCAGATGAAGGCGGTGGCCCCTAGACTAAGGATTGAAATTTCAATTGATCCATGGGACAGTGGATCCATGATGATAATGTGGTGGCTCGGTGTAGTGGATAATCTCGATGGAGTATGATCTCCTTAGTGTGAGGAGATATATGGACCAAAAAAAAAAAAGGATTTCTAATTGAGGAAAGGTCGGGAGAAGCTCGTGGGCTTTATTCGAAGAGGGATTGTTGAGTATGCGAAAAGTCTCACATTGGTAAATAAGGGGGTGATTCATAGGTATATAAGGATTTGGGCCACTCCTCACAAACATGTTAATGCTTGGAGATAAAACCTGGTTCTTATAGTTTTCACCATCAGTTTATGTATGTTTAACAAGCAATCAACAATGCACAATTAAATTATACATAGATGTTAAAGATATGCATCTATACGTATGCAAGCAAGAGTTTTTAAAATTGTATATGGTAACCCTAATATTAAAGAGTATTGTTTTAAAGGTCATTAACCAGTTTAACTGAGCTTCAACATTGGAAATAATGACAATTTTTTGGTTGTAGAGTTGCAAGTACTGGAAAAGAATCTACAAAAACTATTATAAATATTGACTCAAATTCTAATTGATAGAGATTTAGATTAAGCAAGGGTTTTAATTATAATAAATATTTGGGTATATAGTCCTAATTAATCATAATAGATGTTTGGTTTTAGCATTTTTGTTGTATTATTGATGGTAAAATGTGTTGAGAGTTGTGTAAAATTATAAGTGATTGAGTATGTATGGCAAGAAGAGACTCCTAAGTAAGGATAGCTTTCCCATATTTTTATCTGTTCAGGATGATACATTGATCTCTACATTTGTTATGCACTGACAAGCTAAACTATATGAAGTTGATAATATAACATGTCACGACCCGCTACGCTGGGTGACCCCACGATCGAGACAAAATATCAAACATGTCATATCTTGACATATTTGACATCTTGTCAGCCTAACCTGTCATTATACACATCCTGTATATCCATTCATAATCCATAAATACCACTCATATTTATCAAGATCAAAACTTCATTTTTACATAGGCACATTTAATATCTAGATGATGTTATAAATACATGTATTACAATTTACAAAACATTTCCCAAAAACTCTTCGAATACATACATAAAAAAACAGTGAAAGATGTCACTCTTCTCGAGCTTTACCCTTGCCTTTGACATCCTTACCTAAAATAATTGAGAGTTTGGGGGTGCGTTACAACAAACTCAGTGAATATTCTACTTATGACATCATATATACATTAATACGTAAAACATGGAATTAAAACAAGTTTAACCAAACTTATGTAGGTAATCTGATCAAATAAGAATACATGCCAAACATAATCCAATTCATGCAATCATTTGCAAATAATGCAAATGTAACGCCCTGTATATACAAGTCAAACTTGTACGTTGACTTATACTTATTGTCAGACATATTTATATGCGTATACTTATGTACATGACCTTAAGATAGTGTAAAGACATGTATTTTAGGGCTATTGGTACCCTAGGAGGCTAGTCGTATCATAAAATACCCAACACTTGGGAAAAATTTCAGATTTGGGTGCAAGAAGCGCTCTCCCTAAGCGGAGAAGCACGCTTCTATGGCAAACCTGAGAGCACCATTTTTTAAAAGTGCAAAGAAGCTCACTTCCTAAGGGAACAAGTGCGCTTCTCTGTGGGCCTGCAGTTTTTTTTTAAAAAAAAAAACAATTTGGTCGGTGAGGTTGTTGCATGTTGCATGTTGCAAGCCACATGTCACGACCAATTTCAGCCATTTAGAGTTGTTTTCAGCTCATTCTAAACTTGTTGGACTGAGAAAATTGCAAAGCTAAGGAAGAGGAAGAAGAGGAGGACCTTGGAAAGCTAAAACCCAAGGTAAGAATGAATGTTTTGAGCTAAAATTTTCAGATTTGGATTCCTTTCTTCACTTTGTTTCACATATGTGACATGCAAATGATTTCTATGGTTAAATTGCAAGCTGGAACAAGAGGGTTTCAGCTAGGAATTGAATGAACTGCTAGAAGAAACCTTGGGTAAGTAATTCATGGTTGTTTTGTGATTCATTTGGTGATAATTGGACTGATTTTCCAAGGCTAGAATCATGTTTTTCAGATATTGTTAGACATGGGTTTGAGCTGGAGAATCTGAGATTTGTAGAGTACAATTGTAAGGTATTGTTCTCTTGATTATTCTAAATTGATTGATGGTTTAAATATTGATTGTTCATGGTTGAGGTTGATGTTCCAGAATTACTGGGTAGGAGTTTTGGGAACTAAATTTCAATGGTGAATTGTTGCAATTTGTTGTGCTTTATGGCTGGAAATTGATCATGGATGATTGGTGATGGTCAATTGCAGAGAATTGAGGTACAAAATTGATAAATTATGGGTTTGGTGATGAGAACAAATGTGCTACTTGTGTTAGAAATTTAAAGTGTTAAGAATGCATTGGTAAGTTTTTTTATTAATGCATTGAGATTCATTTAATGATTAAATTGACTGAATTTCTGTGGCTGGAACTCATGCTTAAGTGTTGCAATGTTAAATTTGCAGAGAGTTGATGTGACTTGAGAATTGGACAACACACAAGTGAGGTGCTTGTGTGGTAATTGTTGGTGAAAATTGATTAAGTGTGTATGTTGTGGACTTAGACAAAATCATGTATTTGTGAGTATTTCAAATTTGATTTTTATGTATGACATTGTATTAAATAAACTCTGTTTTGATAATGATGTGCATGTATGATTGCCATATTGCATTGTTTAATTGATGCATTTAAATTCTTTGGCTTTAAGATCGAACATACGTAGACTTATCCGAAGTAGGGAAAGTATGTGATCATTTTCAAGGAGGGAAGTTTGTTGACTAAATCTCGGAATGATCGAGAGGATGGTTTGTTAAGATGAATTCTACCTATAAATGCATAATAGGGATATAGATTCATTTACTTACCTGAGGGAAGGCTTTATGCATTGTATGATATGTATAGAGTGACGAGAAAAATATTTAAATCATGTAATGATAATTACATTGATTTGCATATAAGTTTATAATGATGTAGCTTACCCCACTCCTTTTTTATTACAGGTGTAGATCACAAGGGCAAGGGCAAGTCTCCAGAGAGTTTATTGAGCTTGCTTCTTTGCTACGTGAATATGTTGTTTGTTCTGGGAGATGGGTATACACTTTTATTTTTGGTATATGTATATATATAACACCAAACAATGTGTAATAGTTAGTGAATGGTTTAAATGATGTATATGTTGTTAGGAAAACTAGGGTTGTATATAAGTCTTGTGAGAAAGAAAAAAAAATGATTAGTGTTTTGTGTACATATACATGGAATGGATTTGATATGAATGATGTTAATTCACATATGATTTTGTACTTGTTTATGTGTGATTTAATGAGTCCATCAGGATCTGTGGAACCTCAGTTTTATAGGGAGGTTCTGTCAAAATTTTTAGTGATTTTTGGTATATTGTCTTAAAGGACAAGGCTGACAGAGTATCGTATACGTCTAGGTAGGGCGTATATGATATTATGTACCGGTCATGACATCACCATACGGAGGGGGTCGTGACAACAAATCTAGTGAAATCTCATACAATCATCTTCCTCCTTCCAAGTAATAAAGTGAGACTTGCCCCTTATTATGCATCTATGGGATAGCACCAAGCCTCTCATTACTCATTACAAATGTAATCATTCATGGGTTTCCATTCCCAACTAGAACAACACCAAAGGCCTTGAGTGCTCAACAACAACTCATGTGAGTCTTATTCCTGAACAATTCACCTAACAAGAATGACACTCATATCTAGAACCTACTCTGTATGTCCAAGACATACTCCATTTTAAATTATTTCATGAATTTCAAATACAATGCACATAAACTAGCATGCTTAATATCATTTCATAATCAAATTATATTATATAATGTCATGTCATACATAATAACCAAGGTTAGAAATATTCACAAACAATAGAATCTATATGCCACTGGATCACTATCTCACTACACACACACCAACTTCCACTTTCACCCCAAATTCAATCAATTTACATTCAAAACCTGTAAACATCATAGTGGAAATCAATTTGACCACAATTCTCAACCAAATTTGTCACGACGCCCCTGACGTAGGCTGACGTCATGACCGGCACAGCGTACTATACACTGTACAAACCCATATACAGTATATAATACACTGTCAGCCTTCACGTACTCTCACAAACCTTCCCAAAATGTACAGAATATTTTTTTTTCTTTTTTCTATACCACACATCAAATCAAATCTCATATATAGAGATGATCATTCCATTCATTCACACATCAAATTATCATTTCCTCATCCAATATAAATATATGCCCACACATCCCATCTAGGTGATAATACATATATCTATAATGTGTGATAATTATACATATCAAAATAACAAAAGCTATTTCCTCCAAGCAGACATACACATACCAGACTCACTTACGGAGTTTTCTTTTCCCTTCGACTCAATACCTGAAATATTGGAGGAAATGGGGTGAGCAAACAACAGCTCAGTGAATATAGTTCTTGAGATGACAATTATATACATTTAGAGAAATATGACATTTAAAATCATTTCAAACACTTATTCAACACATGCATCATTCAATGAATATATTGTACATGTCAACACCATAAATTTCATGTTTTTCAATAATACAATGCACAATTTCCCTCCTCCGCAAGGCAAGAGAGCGGGTCTAATCTTGTATGGTAGTACAAGGTAGACACAGCCTCTCATTACCCAATTTTAAAACACAATGCACAATCTCCCTCCTCCGCAAGGCAAGAGAGCGGGTCTAACCCTTGTATGGTCGTACAAGGTAGACACAACTTCTCATTACCCAATTTAATAACACAATACACAATCTCCCTCCTCCGCAAGGCAAGAGAGCGGGTCTAACCCTTGTATGACCATTACAAGGTAGCCACAACCTCTCATTACCCAATTAATAATCATTTCAAGGATCGCAACCCTTGTTAGGACAAACCTAACGAAATGACAATGAGGAATCGCAAAGCCTCATCATTACAAACTCCAATGCTAAAATCAGTTTGCATGATTCATAAAACTCAATGCAGTATATATAAAGCTAACATGCATACCATCAACCATTTTATATACGTACAATGTCATACAAGAACCAAATCAAGAAAACTATACTCACAGTGGTTACACGGGTTTCTCTAAGCCAACCTCTAAAATTAAGCAACAATGTTGCTTCCTCAATGCCCTTAAGCTCTCAATTTAAACACTGAAATGACCATAGATTATCATGAGAATCGTCATTTACCATTTCGGTAGCTACTAAAATATCAACTCACTGTTCACAGTACTATTCATTTTTACTATTCATTTTTTATTATTTACTATTTACTATTTATATTTACTATTCACTTTTACTATTTACTATTCACTATTTACATTTACTATTCACTATTCACATTTACTATTTACATTTACTATTCACTTTTACTATTTACCATTCATTTTTACTATTCATATTTACTATTCACAATTCACTTTTACTATTTACCATTTATTTTTCCTATTCATCCGAAAGATGTACATTGTATTAAAATTGTCCAACGGCTCCAAAAATCATAAAATTGAATCTAACCACATATTCGGGTTTCTAACAGTCTAGGGAGCATTTTTCTAGCTTCCTAGCGGGTTTTCATTCACGTTGGGGTCAAAACCCCAATTTATTAAAATGCCGTAAAATGGCTTCTACAGTCAAAATTAGTCCGCTAGGAACGTTACATCTAGCTTAGATAGTAATTTCACGAAGAAATAGCGTGAAAATCACTTACCGCAAGGCTCGAGTGAACGCGAATTCCGCGTTTCCCCTTTCCTTCTCCTCCTCCTTCTCTCTGCTTCTTCTCTCTGTCTGCTCGTTCTTCTTTCTGCAGACTTCTCTTTCCTTCCACCCCTTTCTATTAGTTTTTTTTTTTTTTTAACGTGTGAGAGAGAAGTTGAGAGAATGAGACAAAAGGTGAGAGAAAATGGAGAATGAGGTGTGAGAATGAAATAATAAAAAAAATGAAATAATATGCTAATGTATATCTTATCCTTCCACTTTTACACGTTGAAACATATAGTCAAATAAAAGATCTCTATTTTATTATTTTGTTGTTTATTCAACATTGAAAGAGATGTTTGAGACATAATATTTATATAAAACAATGATCCAACGCTCCTCATCTCAATAATTAACCAACTCTCCCATCAAATTTCATTTTCATTCATTCAATCATACTATTCATTAATTCATTAAATCATACTCCAATCCACATATTTAATTAACCAACCCCATAAAGTAATCAATTTAATTCAACTCACTTCAACTAATACAACTCATATTCTTTATTTAATAATTTTATATATTTTCATACACGCGTATATTTAGCTAAATACGTGTATTCTCACGCGTATATTTAACTCATACGTATAAAATACGTACATTATACATCTCGATATACGCGTACTTCAACGTATGTATTTCATTAAATTTACGGGGTGTTACAAAATTAAACAAAAATTAGCTCTTTAGACATCACCAAACCCTTAGCTGCTTCAGTTGAAACGGGTTTGGCCATGTACCTCATCAAATCCCTCCTTCTTGTTGATTTTGCATAATTTAAACTCACTTACCATCTTCTGCTTTTTTTGAGCTCAGGGGTATTGGGGGGCCCACCCCCACTAGTCCCTTGGGGCACGACTACAAACATCCAAAGACGTTGTATGAGTGGGGAGGCTCAAACTCAGGATCTATTCCATGTAGAACCTTATGCCCCTCAACTCTGCTACTCGCCTAACCTAATGTTGGGTACTCACTTACCATCTTTGAATCAATTGGAAACTTAATCTACCATCAAAACCCACGAATTTGCCTAATTTTGAATTATTACAATTTCTCAAACATCCACCCAATCAACTCAAACTCATATGTTGAATAATTCAAGGAAAGACATAAGAATCCATGAATTGCAGATTAAGAAATGCTTACCTTAGCTTCCAAAACCCAAGCCCTAGCTCAAGTTCTTATTTTCTTTCGTTCCCCCTTTTCTTTGAAATAGAAACTAACTCAAATGAGCTAAAATGAGCAAAGAAAATCTTTTATGGGCATGCAAATTGCCTCACTGACCTATTTTAAAAACGTTGTCAGAATAAGCAAGGGAGCGCGCTTCTCCTATGCTGGGAATGCATTTATCTAATTTTCAGATATCTTAATTTTGTCTACCACCACTGGAGCACACTCCCACCTTGGGGGAAACGCACTCCTCCCCTGCCCAGAACCCAGAACTAGATTCCAGTCTTAGGGGAGAGAGCTCCACCACTCTGGAAGCGAGCTTCTAGTGTCCAAACTTACATTTTTCTACGTTTTTCCACCCTAGAGTCCCTACCTAGGGTCGACCCAATGTTCCTATGACACTAGGATACACACAAATACGATTTCTTACGGCCATCTACGTACGTATACACGTATAAATATGTTTAACAATACGTACAAGTCAACGAAAATGTTTGACCAGAGGTATGGGGTGTTGCATAACATGATAACGCTAACCTCCACCCTAATGTTGACAAGTGGCTATTGCCTTCCAATACATCTTAAATCAACGTCTTTATTAAACCAGATCGATTTTCTCCCACACTCAAGCTGATATGGTGAATCACCATGTCACCACACTAGAGAGAGAGAGAAAGGGGAAAAAAATCTACTCGTTCATAAGCTCTTGGGTATAAATTTGGTATATCTTTTGGATTATTTTTAGCATTAATTCTTGTTTTCCTAATCGATATTGCAAAAGAAGAATGTTAAAATGATCCAAAGACCAAAAAAAGAAAAGACAAACTCAAAACCATACTTCATTAGTTGATATGGTAAATCATCACATCAACAAATTAATAAAAAATGTTTAAGAACACTGTGCTCGAATGCATTGCTCGATACGGAAGCTCAACGCCCCATTGGATGCAGCTGTATTTCCATGTCTTCCTTCGTACGTTGAGCAATGTATTGGAGCCTGTCCAACATTGACGTATGTTGGAATATTTGATCTATGTGGGCTCACAAGGTGGGATCCACTTAAGCAACAATTAAGATAAACACCAACCGATCTCATGATTCAATGTAAATCTCCAACTCACCCACAATCCCATGTAATTCTCTAACTCTCAAGCAGTTAAAGATAATGGGAGATTTTAATATAAAATCTCTCTTGGAAGAGTTGCAAATCACTTTTATTCTACGAGAAATTAAAAGAGTGATTTTGGAAAAACATATAGAAAGAAAAAATATTGTGTGGTAATTGCGATTATACTAATAAAAGTTTTTGGGCTTATCGTGAATATCGAAAACGTTCGGTAACACTTTCACATTTCTTTATTCAATGTTTATTCGTAGATAAGGTACAATAATTCAGAAAATTTGACAATATAATAAGAAGAAAAATGGCCACTTACCACGTCAATTGAGTATGGTTTTCATTTTTTCTTTTTAAAAAGACTACTTACTATATCAATTGAGTATGGTTTTCATTTTTCTTTTTCTTTTTTTCATTGTGATGCTTATTATTGGACGGGAATTGCGGTCTCTTATCTTTTATATATCTTCTTCTTATTATTATTGTTATATGATTTTAATCTTCAGAATTCCACAAGCTTGAGGTCACCAATTTTCTCATATTCAACGTAAAACGAGCAACTTGGTCAATTTGTGAGACTTTCAAACGCCAGTTGGACACAATCAGATACCCTTGTGCCAGAAGCTCTTAATTATATACCACAAAAGGTCAATAATAATAATAATAATATCTCATCTTTATCTAAAAAAAAGGCTAAGATAGTACTCCACTTTAAGCACTATTATATAATCTAAAGTAATTAATATTTATTTAACTGCAACATGAAACCTCCTTCATTACAACATCAATGCGATTGCCAAGTCTGAGTGACCCTTCTAGAAAGAAAGAAAAAAAAAAAGAATTATAAAATTTTTTCTAGTTGTGACTCGTTCTTCATTTCTATTAGTGTAGATCTGAAGTAAAAGAAGTGTGCTTCAAGACCCCGCAGCTATATAAATAAAGGAATGATTGGGAACCCCCACTCACCCCAGCTGATCAACTATCCTTAAACATTTCTTTCGCTTTCTATTACCTCGATCTCAAGTAGAACAAAATTATAAGTACATCATGGCCAAAACCTCCATCGCTACTACAACTCTACTGCTAATTCTAGCAATATTTTTTATGAGCAACCTTGGGAATGCGAGCCACTTCATTGTGTATAGTGGGAATGACTACACGGGCAGTAGCGTGGATCTCTGTGACTGCGGTTGCTCTGACATACCCTACGAGGGTTCTTATAGGTACTATGCCCAAGGACAATCAGCTCGGTTGTACGATGAAGAAAATTGTGAGGGTCTTACCCACACCGTTTTGTGCACCAACCAAAACGCCGAGCAAGCTACTGGTTTTGGGTGGAATAGTATCTTTATCGTGTGTTGATCTGATCATGTGGTTTGAGGTGTGTTTGTGGGCGTTCTATGTATATGATCATGTGGTTTGAGGTGTGTTTGTGGGCGTTCTATGTATATATGTGTGTGTGTGTGTTTTATGGTGTGTTAATCTGATCATTTGGTTTGAGGTGTGTTTGTATATGTGTGTGTGTTTTATCGTATGTTGATCTGATCATTTGGTTTGAAGTGTGTTTGTGTGCGTTATATATATATACACGTGTGTGTAGGTGTGTGTTTTCATTTTTTTATTTTCTTGGCAAGGTCATATCTGTTGAAGTGTGTTCTTAATTTGTGTGTTTCGTAGTGTATAATTGGCATGTGTCCTTTTGCAACAAATACTTTTGGTTTGCCTTTGTGTTTCTTGGGCAGTGTTGGGTACCATTTCTACTTATACACTGAGAAATGCTAAAAAAAAAAAAAAATCATACCGATGTGATAACTCATCGTTGACCTTACCTTATTAATTAAGAGAAAGAGAGAAAAAAATCATAAAAAGGAAGATATCAAGATTAGTGCTTATAAAACACACTTGCGCACTCATCACTTTTTGTTACGTATGTAATTCACAAATAACTATTTAACAACATGTGAGGGCATAGTGTTAAAAATGAGTATTTCAAGTGTATTTCGTATTTAATTTCTATAAACCAACGATTGCTCGACAATTTGATTACCACATCGGCCTAGCTGGGTAAATTTGGGTCTTCTTTTTCTATGGCTTAAGTATTTTTGATAGGTTAATTATAACTTAATGAAAAAAAAAATAGTTATTAAGGAATGCATTTTAAATAAATAAGTTGTATTAAATTAAATTAGTTAGGCAAAGGTATTTTGGGAGAGCCTTAAAAATCTGAATAATGTGATAGTCAATTTAATTATCATGTTGTATTTAATGTGATAAATAATGCATTTTTTTACATGTTGTATTTAATGTGATAGTCAATTTATCCTTTACATTTGCTAAATAAATATGCACATGTAAGGCTTAAAAGAAGAACTTAATTGAACATCTACAAATCTATTCAGCAAAAAGAACAAATGAGCCGAGACATTAGATAGAAATAACAGAGAAAGAAGAAACAAAATGGAAAGGAAAGAATGCTTCAATGATTTAATTACTAATGCTCAGAGAGCCTTTATATACAGTTTACAACATCAATTCTGGCCATACATTACTAACTAACTTAATCATCACTCTTAGATCAATAACTAACTTTCTGACACAAGTAAGCCACCTGTCAACCTATATAACTAACTTTTTAACAACCAAAACAACAACTGAGATCTTTTAACTAATCTTACACACGTGGCTGAGCTGTTGTAGTTGTCATTTCACTTACATCCTCCCTCAAACTGACCAAGTAGCCTGATTTCTAAGAAAAATCTGATGTTTTATTTTAATAATATTTAGTTATTGCTTTTACTTTTAGATGTGAAAAATTGTATTCTAAATGTTGTTTTTATTTTTCTATTTTGATAAATAAATAATTTTTTTTTCTTTTTTTTTGTTTCTTAGGTGGTGGAAAGAAATTATTTAAAGTTATGGTTTTAATTACTTAATTCAAATTAATTAGAGCTCCTAAGTAGGGGTGTTTATTCTACCGATCAACCTGATTAACCCGACTTACCCAAACCTTTTGAGTTGGATTTATATGTTAAATTGAATTGAGTTGAGTCTAGAAATGTATAACCCTATCTTGTTCGGTTCAAGATTTGACAATTAACCCAAACTAATATAAAATAATAGTTAGTACTAGATCTATTGATATTCTTATAATAGACCCTTACTATAATTGAATTAGTCAAAATTTTATGATTGTAAAAAATTATTTTAATAACTATCATTATACTCCGTATTTGACTTAAAAATAATTTTATAAAATGTTATTTAGAATTCATAGATATATTACATGGATAATAAATATATTAAAAGACTAATCCAAACAAAACCAACCCGAAGTTATTGAATTAGGTTTAAGGGGTTTATTGCGATGTGTTGGGTTAAATATTTTCAATTCGAACTTAATTGAGTAGAATTGGTATTTGGTCGAAATCCAATCCAACCCAACATTACGTGCAAAAGATTTTGAAAAATGATGTGTATGAATAGTTTATAGATAAACTTGAGCCAACAAAACTTTCTTAAAAGTTTGATAAAAGTAGTTATCAATTGAATGAAATAGACTATAGAGGACCGGCTAGTTGCCTTATATTAACTCAAGGAAAGGAACTATAATATATATATATATATATATATATATATACAAAACTTTTCTGTGATTAGATTGAATAAAAATGCCTACCTAAAATGTGCAATTCTTTTCTTTAAAAAAAAATGCTAGGTCCAAAAGGGTATTTGGTTTGTAACTCAAAAACTAACATTTTCTTAGTAAATGATTAAAAAATCATTTTTAAATTTGACCAAATTCATTTGAAAAATGCTAATATAACTGTAAAATATTGTAACTACATATGCAACTATACATACATACTCATTGAATCATTTATTACACACTTCGAAACATATAAAACATTAATATCCAATAGATACGACATGCTTAGTTATACATACAATTATAAAAATTGCACTTAAATTAACATTCCCCAATTCATTTTTTGAGTTTTCAAGTTTTGAAATATACAAAACTAGACCTGAATGAAAATCTAAATTGAAAGTTCTTCCTTTATTGTTCAAATAAGAAAAAAAAATTGATTAAAAAAATAACATCAATTATCTCCTTGATCTTGCTATAAAATATTTAAATGATGAAACAACTATATATAAACATTCATTATACTTAAAAAAGAAGAAGAAGGGGGTAATTGAAGAGATTCTTTAATGGACATATAAATAAATAGATGGACCGACCAATAATAATGGAAAAAAGGAAAGTAATGTTACAGAATTATGAAAATCAGAAGTGGTTTTCATTGCCTGAGCAGGAGTCACAGACTGAGTAAATTGTATCTCGCCCTATAATTGTCTATTATCAATCTGAAAAAAAAAAGACACGGGATGTGTTAATCTCCAGTTAGTCGATATGGAATGCCCCAATATTTTTTTATCAATGTGACTCCTTCAGATTTTAGAGAATAAATTAAAGTAAATACAAGACCATATCCAAAGATTAGTAAGACGTTGATAACAGGTATGATCAATATTTTGTTATTGTATATATTCTGATGTATTGTTGGATCTACCTGGTCCTTTATCTCTGGTGATATGAAAGACAGATTGTATTATCTTATGTTATAATAGTATATCATTGATTGTGAGTATGCCTACAGGAGAAAGAATCTACCTTGATATGGTTAGCAAATATTATGTGGAATAGATATGAGGGTCATCAAATACTTATGGACTTTAGTATATGAAATTTTTGGAATTGGATGCTTTGTTGGGTATGATTGGCTGGCCACCTCTCATGCTAGGTGGAGCGTCTCTCTGAAAAGAAGTAATATTCTGAATAAGTGAAAAATTCTCATTTTGAATCTCGAGGAATTTATACCCTCAAAATCTTCTATCTAAGATAAGATAGTTATTGACGAGGAAATAAGGAACATGGCTAGTACAAAGTCATTTAGAGTAACACAATAAGGCATGCAGTTGCTTAAAATTCCTGTGGTGAGCTAGTATATTGGAGTATTCTCTGATGAATTATTAAAATTGCCACCTGAACAGGAGATTGATAGCATATAAAACTGATGCTAGTATAACATGTATCTCCATTCCTTCATATAAAGAGTACCTGAGGAATTGTGAGGATTTAAGGTGTATGTAGCTGTGTTAATGAGCAACAGATTTATTATCCTTGATATGTCACCTTGGAGAGCATTTGTGATAATATGGAAAGAAGGTATAGTGAAATATGTTTAAGTATGAATTACTGTTAACAGAGCAGGGTAACAATAAAGAATGAATATCCTTTACCATGATAGATGGTCGAATTTGATTAACTAAATGGAGTCAAATTTTCTTTAAGCTCATTTTGAGATCTAGGCACCATCAGTTAAGAATTTGAGAAAATGATGTAATGCAGAATGTTTTAAGACAAGATATGAATATTATGAAATTTTGGTAACCTTGATTAATGTGTCAATCATGTTTATAGGGTTGATGCAGTGGGCATATGAACCGTATCTTGGTCATCACATAGTCTTCGATGATGATATTTGCAATTGTCCCAAGAAATGAGAGGAACATGAATAACACCTCAAAATTATCTTATAGTTACTAAGAGAGCACCGATTGAGTGCCAAACTCGGTGAATATGAGTTTTGAATATAATTAAGATGAGAATTTTTGGATCACATGACTAGTTTAAGTAGTATCTTTAAGGATGCTAGGAAGGTCAAAGTGATCATAGAACTGTTAAAACTGATTTAAATGATGGAAATCAGAAGTTCTCTGGTATTCGTTGTGTATTATAGAAGTTTGTGGAGGGATCCTTAACGATATCTGTTCGTGGAAGGATCCTTAAAGTTGACTTTTCCACTCATGAAACTAAACCAGACAAATGGTGCGTACTGTGTGGACCGTTGTGTATGAGGAAGCTCTCATAGTATTAAAAATAAATGTAATTATAAAATTGATTGGACTAATATTGCCAGAACCTAGAAGCAATTGTGATTGATGAATTACATCCAGATCTAGGTTGTGCATTGATACAAAAGGATACGTTAATTACTTGTGTCTCCAGATATTTGGTAGTTCACGAGAATAACTATCTTGAGAGTGAATAAAAATTAGTTGGTAGTTATTTTGAAATGATGAGAACATTGTCTCTATAATAAAAAGGTTACACTATCTTCAGATTTTAAGAGTCTGAAGTAATTATTTGAACGGAAAGAAACTGAATATGAGGTAATAAATGTGGCAAGAATTCCCGAAGGATTTGATTTTATATCGAATTAGTATCCTGGGAAAGCTCAATATGTTGCTGAGACATTGAGCAGGAAACAAACTGAAACTGGAATAGTAACTATCAGTTAGCCATAAATGGAGATTGTTTGTGAATGAGAGTTATAGTTTTAAGTGTACTCTCTCTTACTCCATGTGTTGATATTTGTGCTCGGATGCATGATCAGCTGATTGATACTCATATTCAAAGAGGAAAATTTATGATGAGACAAGTATGATATTAGTATGAAAGATGATGGAAGTGGGAATATGGATTGCATTAATTGAAGATGGGATTCAAATGGTATCTTATGGGTTATGGGTAGATATGATACCATCTGGATGACCATTGATGGACTGATAAGTCTATGTATTCTTCCAATAAACACCAAAATTCTATTGATATGTGTGAGATAGGGAGATTTTATGGGAGTACTCAGATATTTGTCATGTCGGATTAAGATCCGAAGATGTTATCGAGATCTGATATATGATGCAGACTCGATTTGGTACTCATCTCCTTCTCAGTGTGACATTTTATTCTCAGACTGGCTGACAGACTGAGAGAGTGACTTTGATGCTTGCGAGCATGCTCGGGTTTGTATACTTTTTGGTGGAAGTTGGAAGGATTATTTTATTTGTGTAAATTTGTGTGTATAAACAACTATTATAATTGTAACACCCCGTAAATTTAATTAAACACATACGTTGAAGTACACGTATATCGAGATAATACACGTATTTTATACGTATGAGGTAAATATACGCGTGAGAATACACGTATTTGATACGTATGAGCTAAATATGTGCGTGTATGATTAGTAGTAAATAAATAAACTTATATGTATCACCTAGATGGGTTATGTGGTAAGATTATATAATGCTTGGGATGATGGAATGAGATGATCATCGATATTTATCAGGTGAGAATGTAATTTGTGGAATGAATTGAATAAATGTGAGTGGAATGATCATCTATATATATTTGATTTGATTTGATGTGTGGTATATTAAAAGGAAAAAAAAAATTCTGTAAATTTTGGGAATGATTGTGAGACTACGTGAAAGCTGACAGTGTATTATATACTGTATATGGGTATGTACAGTGTTTAGTACACTGTGTCGGTCATGACGTCAGGGGCGTTGTGACAATAATAGCATAATGATGGCACTCTAAAGGTTTTATAGTAAGCCTTATAGATCTTCAACTTGTTGATTTGAAAATATGGAGTTATTGCTATTGGTGCCAGAGGATATTATTAACTACACAGGGTTTGTATATAGGCCTTGAAATTTATTGTGGCTGACTTAGTTTTGCTAAGGGTCTTACCACAGAAAGGCCAAATGAGATTTGGGATAAAAGAAAAGCGTGCACCGCAATCTGTTGGACCATTTGAGATTTTTAAGAGGATAGGTCCATTGACTTACCGATTTGCTCTACTGTCACAGTTGATAGGTGTTCGTAATATTTTCTATATATTGATGTTGAGGAAATATCATTCGGATTCCATATATGCTATGGATATAACTCAACTCTAAGTTGGGAAGGATATCACGTATCAAGAAGAGCAAACCTGGGAGCGAAAATATAAAATGCGGGAGTAGTTTTTTGGGATTGAGTATCACTTGAAGAATATTCCTTGATTCTAAATTTTGAGGACGAAATTCCTTAAGTTGAGGAGATTGTAACACCCCGTAGTTTTAATTAAATACATACGTTGAAGTACGCGTATATCGAGATGTATAATACACATATTTTATACGTAAGAGGCAAATATATGCGTATATAAAAATATATGCTAGATTTAAGGGGTACTAGTAAATAAATAAAATTATTAAATGAAGATGATACATATGGGATCATCCAATATTGGTGCTTACAAGTTAAAAAAATGGAGTTGAATTAAATTGATTACTTTATGGGGTTGGTTAATTCAATATGTAGATTGTAGTATGATTTAATGAATTAATGAATAGTATGATTTAATAAATGAAAGTTAAATATTAAAATGGGGAAGTTGCTTTATTAAGTTAGATGAGGTGTATAGTGTCACACCCCATACCGGCGGTGTGATGAGCACCTCATACCTAGCGTACCCCAGCCATTATATACCACATAATATTGTCACATCTCAGTACACAGCACACCGCAGCGTCTAGTACCCCCGGGATCATTTGTCCACACTATTCATTGATGAATAGTGCATGGCCTCCCCCAGATTCGAACTCACAACCTCATAAGGTTTGATTTCGCAATCTGAGTAACCACTAAGCCAATGATTTCTCAATCTGAGTAACCAATGAGGTTGTGAGTTCGAATCTGGGGGAGGCCCTGCACTATTCATTAGTGAATAGTGTGGACAAATGATCCCGGGGGTACTAGACGCTGCGGTGTGCTGTGTACTAGGATGTGACAGCATTATGTGGTATATAATGGCTGGGGTACGCTCGGTATGAGATGCCCATTACACCACCGGTATGGGGTGTGACACATAGGATCAATTTTTATATATATTTATCATCTCTCTCATTTCTAATCTATATCTCTCCAACGTTTAAAAAAAAAAACAAAAGAAGAGAAAGAGAAAAAGAAGAACCGAGAAGAAGGAAGAAGAACGAAGGGAGAAAGGCGGGATTTGCGTCAAATCGGGACTCACGGTAAGTGATTTTCACTTTAGTTCATCGTGAAATTGATATCTAAGCTAGATGTAACGAGTTTCTCGAATTAATTTTTGCTATGGGAGCCGTTTTACGGCGTTTTCAAAATCAGGGTTTTGACCCAACTTAGATGAGAATTTGTTCGAAAGGTTGAAAAACACTCCTTAGACTGTAGGAGTCCCGAATATGTGGTTAGATTTCATTTATTTGTTCATTATGAATTTTTATGGCTGTTGGAAGTTCGTTGGAAGTTAGAGTTTATATTGAAAATCTTTCAATCATATTAAAATCCGATGAAACTCCAGTTTAAGGCTATAGAATGGCAGAATGAACTGTTGTGAGTCCATCAATGCTAATTTTATAAGTTTTGGAGACTGTTTGACAATTTTAATAAAAATTTACATGTTTCCAATGAATAGTGATATAAACAGTACCGTGAATAGTACTGTAATGATATTCAATGAATAAAATGGAATTGGAATTCAGTGAAACTCCGGTTTGATATCATAGAATCGTAGAGAACTGAATTCCGGACGTTTCGATACTAAGATTGTGATTATTGGATATGATTTGATATTTTTAGTAACTAAATATATGGTTTTGGCGAGTAAAATTTACTTTCGTGACTTTTGCGAACGTGTAAAACCTTAGTAAAATACCTGTTGAAGGTAGTAGAATGGTAGTATGACTGATTTTACACGTGTCGATGTGGACAAAAGAATTTTAGGAATGTACTATATTTTTAATAAAATTGATATATGTCCCAGTAGAAAAATAAAACTAAGAATTAGTGAAAATATGAATTGGAAATCTATTTTCACTGTTCTTTCTTGTGGAAATATATAGATTGACCACAAAAACGAGATAGTAGTCTCTTCAACTGCTTATGAGTTCTAAATTAAGTTGGAATCTAAAATCACAGAATGTGTATAATCTTTTTCAGGTTGATCTTTATTATTAGTGATTTGAAGTGAGTTGAGAAATTAAATATATAAATAGATATGAATAAATGAAATTGAATTATGGAGTGGTTGTGACAGGTTGAGTTAGTTGAATTTAAATTGAAGCTGGACTCGAAAGCGACGGTGATTGTGTTTAAATTCAAAAGTCTTGTACTATGAGTATATTTTCTTGATTTGGTTCTTGTATGACATTATATATATATATATATATATATATATATATATATATGAAATGTATGAATGTAAATATGCTATGCATATATTGGTGCATTTTGTTTTAATATGCATTCATAAATGATTTTTTTAGCATTGGAGCATGTAAGACTTGCAAAGACAAGTTAGTGTCATTTCGTTAGGAATTAGACTCGGATGAGTGTTATGCGTAACCTCATTGTCAGTAGGCCTGTCCTAACAAGGATTGGAGATCCTTGAAATGACTGTGAATTGAGTAATTTGAGGTCTGAGCGTAGGCTCCTTATCGGTGCATAATAAGGAGTTCGTACCCGCTTCATTACGAGAAGGAGGAAGATTGTGGTTTTAGTGAAAAAGGATGCATTGTTTTCTTGAAAAATCATGAAATCTATGTTGTTGACATGTATGATATATTTGTTAAATGAGGCATGTGTTTAATAAGTATTTGAAATGATTTGTAATGTCATGTTTCCCTAAATGTATATAATTGTCATATCAAGAGATATATTCACTGAGCTGTTGATTGCTCACTCCATTTCTTCCAATATTTCAGGCACAGAGTGAAAAGAAAAAAAGGAAAGGTAGAGAGTGATCGACTCGTGACCCGGATTTTTACTTTGTTGATGTAGGTATGCATTGGAGTAAGGGATTATACTTGTGTTAGTTTGATATATATATATATATCTCACACATTACACATATGTATTATCATCTAGATGGGATGTGTGGGGAATATACAAGATAGTTGAATATATTGGATTATAAAATCCTAATGATGTTGTACATGATTACTTAATTACATGGTGGAAAAGAAGAGATGATATGATTTGATAAATGAATGAAATGAAAATGGCTAGATGCGTTGATGAATTAACTATATATATATATATGATTTGATTTGTGATATAACAGGAAAAAAATGTGAATTGTCCATTTTATGGGAAGATGCTGTCAAAATTTCTACAAAATTTTGGGAATTATTGTGAATGTCCGTTGAAGCTGACAGTGTATTGTATACTGTATAGGGTATGTACATTGTATAATACATTGTGTCGGTCATGACGTCAGCCTACGTAGAGGGCGTCATGACATGGATAATCTCAATGGAGTATGATCTCCCTAGTGTGAGGAGATATATGGACAAAAAAAGGGGGGTTTCTAATTGAGGAAAGGTCGGGAGAAACTCGTGGGTTTTGTTCGAAGAGGGATTGTTGAGTATGCGAAAAGTCTCACATTGGTAAATAAGGGGGTGGTTCATAGGTATATAAGGATTTGGGCCACTCCTCACAAACATGTTAATGTTTGGAGATGGAAACCTGGTTCTTATAGTTTTCACCGTCAGTCTATGTATGTTTAACAAGCAATCAACAATGCACAATTAAATTAATTATAGATGTTAACGATAATCATCTATATGTATGCAAGCAAGAGTTTTTAAAATTGTATATGGTACCCCTAATATTAAAGAGTGTTGTTTTAAAGGTCATTAACCAGTTTAACTGAGCTTCAACATTGAAAATAATGACAAATTTTTGGTTGTGGAGTTGCAAGTACTGGAAAAGAATCTACAAAAACTATTATAAATATTGACTCAAATTCTAATTGATGGAGATTTAGATTAAGCAAGGGTTTTAATTATAATAAATATTTGGGTATATAGACCTAATTAATCATAATAAATGTTTGGTTTTAGCATTTTTGTTGTATTATTGGTGGTAAAATGTGTTGAGAGTTGTGTAAAATTATAAGTGATTGAGTATGTATGGTAAGAAGAGACTACTAAGTAAGGATAGCTTTCCCATATTTTTATCTGTTTAGGATGATACATTGATCTCTACGTTTGTTATGCACGCTGACAAGCTAAACTATATGAAGTTGATAATATAACATGTCACGACATGTTACGCTGGGT
The DNA here is from genome assembly GCA_035771175.1 of Paratinospora sagittata. Lineage (NCBI taxonomy): Eukaryota > Viridiplantae > Streptophyta > Magnoliopsida > Ranunculales > Menispermaceae > Paratinospora > Paratinospora sagittata. Next base: position 32,323,874 of record CM069608.1, on the reverse strand, counting down.
GACCCCACAATCGAGACAAAATATCAAACATGTCATATCTTGACATATCTGACATCTTGTCAGCCTAACCTGTCATTATACACATCCTGTATATCCATTCATAATCCATAAATACCACTCATATTTATCAAGATCAAAGCTTCATTTTTACATAGGCACATTTAATATCTAGATGATGTATAAATACATGTATTACAATTTACAAAACATTTCCCAAAAACTCTTCGAATACATACATAAAAAAATAGTGAAACATGTCACTTACCCTTACCTTTGACATCCTTACCTGAAATAATTGAGAGTTTGGGGGTGAGTTACAACAAGCTTAGTGAATATTCTACTTATGACATCATATATACATTAATACGTAAAACATGGAATTAAAACAAGTTTAACCAAACTTATGTAAGTAATCTGATCAAATAAGAATACATGCCAAACATAATCCAATTCCTGCAATCATTTGCAAATAATGCAAATGTAACGCCCCGTATATACGTGTAGCGCCCGTGCCTTTAGGTGACGTCATTTTGACCCATAGTGCACCCGTAGAGTACCCGTATATGTATTCGTATACGTATGTGTATAGGTATTGTGATGCTCGAAACACGTAAGTTCGAGTGTCTTTGCATGATTTTAGGTCATAAAGAGTGCGCATGAAGCTTCGGAACCATCGGAGACCCGTTCGATGTCAAAACATGTCGAGAACGGTGTTGTGGATCCAGTGGAGCTCTCTCCATGGAGGAAGAAATTTCTATCACAAATTACATCAATGGTACGATCTCCTAGATCCGTGGTCCGATTGAGCTAAAATTGTTTCATCTCATTCTTATATGATAGATCTTCATTATGAACGGTGAAGATCTTGATCGGAGTTACCTACTATGAGTTATAAGACTCCAAACACTGTTTCATGGATTTTCAGATTTTCTTATGCAGTTTTGATCAAATAGTTAGATCTCGCAATCGCAACGTTGGATGTAGTTGAAAGTTTACCAGAATGTTGGTAACTGACTCATGCAACTTTTGAACGGTTAAGATGTTAACTTGGTGGATATTTTACAAGAAATTGACTATCTAAGTGCAAGTATTGTAACTGGAAAACTGAGTTTTTGATAGCTTGTAGCAACTTTTAGTTGTGGGCCCAAGCTTGTCAATTTAAGAAACCAAAACGTAATTTTAGGCTCATTTGCTCATTTGCTCATTTCTCAGCCAGAAAAGAGAGAAAGGAGCTGGAGAGGAGAAAATGAGAGGTGAAAAGGAGAGGAAAATTAGGGTATAGTGGTTTCTTGCTCAAGAACAACTAAGGTTTGCATATTTCCTCCATTTCTTCCTTGAATCTCTCTATTAGTTGCGTGATAGCTTTATTTTGAGCATGAGGGTTTCATTTTGATGCATGCATTGTGATGAACCTTGGATGGGTGGAAGACCAAAGTTGGAGTTGAGTCTTGCATGTCACATATGTTTGATTAGAGAGTGTTAGGAGTACACTAATGGTGAAACCCCCAATTTCTAGCAAGAAATTGGAAGGGTTAGTTCAAATGACCTATACTTAGTTATGACCTTAGACTTTTTCAAAATCTTTGCACTTCAACTATGTTGACCTAGTGGCCATTGTCGACGATTCCATGTTGCAAGATCAGTAAAATCCATGGCTGAACATGGTGGCCTAGTGTAAAATTGGCAATATGGCCTATGTATGAAAATTTCCAGATTTGGGGCTTTTGATGCTCTTGATATAAAATCTGGAAAATTATGCAATGTAGGTCTAATTGGACATGATTAGGGTTGTTTGATGATTGAATTCAGTGGGTTCTCATAATGGACACCCTAAGGTTGACTAATTTTGATCTAGGCTAAGTATTTGACATTTTTCATGTACTTTGACAATTTTGCATGTAATTTGGGGATTTTGCCCAAATTGGGACTTTTCACCCAAAACAAGTCAATTTATGAAATTGACTTGGGGATTGTTTAATTGGACCCAAATTGAGTAGAATCATGGGTTTAAAATTTTAGAACCTATGTTAAATTGATATGACTTAGTTCATTTTGACCTTATGTTTTATATTGGCCTAATTGGGGGTTTTGACCAAGACTTAGTCAATTGATGAAATTGACTTGATGTATAGTCTAATTGACCCTAATTATAATTAGATTTCATGTATATTAGTGGTTGGATCATGGGATCACCTTATTACATTCAATTTAGGTCAATCTTAGTTTAATTGAGTCTAAATGATCAAGTTGGGCAACATGTAAACTGGCTCAAGGGGGTAATCAATTTAGAATCTAATTGACTTTAGATTGAGTTTGAACATGGGGTTTTGACACACTTTATGACTGATTTTCAGTTGTGTGAACCATGTTATTTTCAGGTCTTGTGATTGATCTTGAACCCGTTTAGTCAATTGGAGAGTTTTGGCGATTGGATTGGCTAGACTTAGCCAATTAAGAGTCTAGCCAATCAAGAGTGAGTGTTCTTTTACTTTTGGATTATTTATATGTGACATTGTAGTATAGAAATGTTTTAAATGCTTATGTATGATGGTATGCATGTTTTAATATTCCATGAAATACATTTGAGCATAATTCATTGGGATGACAATTTGGGTTGAGGCTCCTAGTTGGAATTTTCTCTTTTTGAGAATTCTCGTAAGTCTAGCGGCGATCCCAGTTGTGTACATGGCAGAGGGTTTTATGGCTTCTGTATGGGTAGGTTAGTTTAGACTAATCTTACGTGCTGCACAACCTCAGAAATCCTATTAGGATACGAGTATTGAGTGTGTGTTCAGGTACAGTGTATAGCGCACCAGCCTTGAACCCCCGTACTCAGGAGGTGTTAGGATTGCATGAGTATGACTACAAATGTTATGCATTGTCTTATGTATGACTTGATCCATTATGTTAGCATGTATGTAATCGATTTCATCATCATGATATTTCAGCTGTTTTATGATCTTACCATGTTTTATAAATGCACGCATATGCCACTTGTAAATAACATTCACTGAGCTGGTTGTAGCTCACACCTCACCATCTTCTTTCAGGATCTGATAGAAAAGGAAAAGGGAAGGCTTGGCTGCGGAGCGTCCCTTGTTTTTGTTTCATGTAGGTGTTGTACATTTAGTTTTGTATTTTGATAATTATGTACATGATAACACCTAGTTATTGTATATTTAACACATAGTTGGGATGTGTTGGGTTTTGTATCATTTTGAAGACTCTGAAATTTTATATTTGTAAAAATTTGGAGAAGTAATATTTTATTTCATTATGATCATGTTAGTTGGTTGTTAAGGATGTACTTTTATTTCTTTTTGGGGATTCGTATATGTATTCGAGAGCTGACGGGACATCGGGTGTACCGACGGAGGGTATACTAGAAGGTTCCCGTGCCGGTCATGACGTCACGTAGAGTGGGTCGTGACAATACGAGTCAAACTTGTACGTTGAATTATACTTATTGTTAGACATATTTATATGCATATACGTATGTACATAACCTTAAGATAGTATAAAGGCATGTATTTTAGGGCTATTGGTACCCTAGGAGGCTAGTCGTATCATAAAATACCCAACACTTGGGAAAATTTTTAGATGTGGGTGCAAGAAGCGTTCTCCCTAAGCGGAGAAGCACGCTTCTATGGCAAACCTGAGAGCACCATTTTTTAAAAGTGCAAAGAAACGCACTTCCTAAAGTATGCTTCTCTGTGGGCCTGCAGTTTTTTTTAAAAAAAAAAACAATTTGGTCGGTGAGGCTGTTGCATGTTGCATATTGCAAGCCACATGTCACGACCAATTTCAGCCATTTAGAGTAGTTTTCAGCTCATTCTAAACTTGTTGGACTGAGAAAATTGCAGAGCTAAGGAAGAAGAAGAAGAAGAGGAGCTTGGAAAGCTAAAACCCAAGGTAAGAATGGGTGTTTTGAGCTAAAATTTTCAGATTTGGATTCCTTTCTTGACTTTGTTTCACATATGTGACATGCAAATGATTTTTATGGTTAAATTGCAAGCTGGAACAAGAGGGTTTCAACTAAGAATTGAATGATTTTTATGATTCATTTGGTGATAATTGGATTGATTTTTCAAGGCTAGAATCATGTTTTTCAGATATTGTTAGAGATGGGTTTGAGCTGGAGAATCTGAGATTTGTAGAGTACAATTGTAAGGTATTATTTTCTTGATTATTCTAAATTGATTGATGGTTTAAATATTGATTGTTCATGGTTGAGGTTGATGTTCCATAATTACTGGGTAGGAGTTTGTCACACTTGGGTTGCACACAGTGCCCCCTACCCAGGGTGATGGATACCCCCTGCAGGGCATACTCCAGCCATAACACCACATAATATTGTCCCATCTGGGTTGCGCAAGCGCCCCATACCCAATTGGTTTAGTGGTTACTCGAATTGCGAAATCAACCTATAAGAGGTTTGAGGTTCTAATCCGGGGGAGGCCCTGCGCTATTCATGAATGAATAGAGTGGACAAATAATATGGGTTTGGGCAACCCAGATGAGACAATATTATGTGGTGCTATGGCTGGAGTATGCCCTGCAGGGGTACCCATCACCCTGGGTAGGGGGCACTGTGTGCAACCCAGGTGTGACGACCTTATGTACATAAAATATTGTCTAAAAGACAAAGAATAAATCTTAAAAATGTTAGGAATTTATTTTGTGTCTTTCACAAATTTATTTTCCTTTCAGCAAAAGAATGACCTCAAGTGAAGGAGCAACTTCCAGTAGTAGGGAACCAATTCCCACTAGACTCAAGGAATTGTTCAAGAGGGAGGTTATGACTATGAGGAGCATCGACAATAGAGATCTCCACCTCCGTCCGATCCTTCACGACAAACTCGCAACTCTAGGGTGGTTAAACGTAACAAAAGTTGAGGGTCACGTCTCTTACAACTTGATGAGATCCTTCTACGAAGCCATGAATTTTGTGAGACTTCAAGAAGATGGGATCAGCCCCGTTTTGGAGACAACAGTCATGGGGATAAAAATTCCTATCAATGTCGAAATCATCGCTCGACTTATGGAGATCCCGATTGATGAGAGAATTATTGATCCACACGAACCCCAAATAGTTGCAGAGATTGCGGAGTCTAATGAACAATTATTCAATTCCCTCACCAAGGAGCCATACACTCAATCGACGTACACTAACCACCCAAACAATCATCAAGCTATCTCTTGCCGGCCTTGGAAAGATTGTATACGGTAACATCTTGCCAGAAAGAAGGACTAAAGGCACTATGTCAAAGGCCCAACTTCTTGTGTTGTATTGCATAGAGAAGAAAATAAAGGTCTCCCTACCACACATCATCATCTAACAAATGTTGAGGGTGATTCAAAACGCTTTGAGAAAGGAATTCCTCGGTTACGGAGTCTTGATCATGAAGATGCTATACGAAGCAAACATCAACACTTTTGATGGGACTTCGAAGCAAATCATTAAGCCAGTTATAGCATCTTCTATCTTCAAGATATATGTCACGAGGGGAGGGGTAACTGACGAGGAAGTATTCGGCACGATGATAGAAAATGTCGAAAGAATGAGAAACGAACATGGACGTTGCCTTCGAAGAAGTCGACGAAAGATTCTCGTCAGGAAAGTACCAAATAATGAGCCAAATCAGAATCCTACATCAAACCCATCCCCGAATGATAATCCAACCGATCGACTATTCACTGGGGAAAAGTTATTTGCCACACTAAATCAACCTCAACCAAGTCATGATAGAAAAAGTACTCAAGCAAATCCACCAACCTGGAACATGCCAACTCAAGGCAACACTTCGTACCAAAGGTTTCCAACTCCTGACGTACAGTATCAGCCAGTTCCACAAGTTACTATGAACCAAGAACAACAATAGTATTGGGCGACACCAAATTTTGGAGGGCAAAACATCCCAATGAGCCATTGTTTCAAAACTTTTCACCTCAAACAAATCCAAATATCCAAGGGGTTTCAGTTAGGGGATCCCCGTACAATCAAAACAACTACTTTTTACCTATGAGTCACCCGTACAACCAATACTTTTTCCCAATGCCTATGGCCTACCCTCCATTTATGGGACAATCGACCCATCAACCACCAATGGGACAATCGACTAACCCATTTGAATGGTTAAATGAAATGACATCCAATATTGCTGAAATGAGAGTGACTCAAAGTAATATATTAACACGTATGCAAAACTCCGAAGCAGAGCGAGCAAACTCTCAACCTTCTGTTAGTAGTCGTTCTGTACCTAGCAGGAGATCTAGAAGGAGCGGTAGTAGGTAGGAAAATCAAGATTGATTACTGGCATTGTAAACTTTTTTTTTATATATGAATGAAATGTTTTGTTTTAGACTATCTTTGGTGGGCCGACTTACAACCATTCTTTCTTTTGTATCATTAACTTTGGAGTGGTATGGGATACAACAAAATTGGAATATACTAAATAAAATGTGGAAGTAAGAAAACCCATGACCTTGTGTGAAAAGAAACATTTGGAGAAAGTTGCATTACTAACATTATAACTAAGTTTACACGGTATGGGACGAGTAAACTTGAAAGATACTATTGGTAAACTACTATTTAGCCGATGTTTTTAGAGACCGTGTTCATATAACTTAACTTGGATAACACCCTTATTACCAAAGTCATGTGGTATGGGACACATGAACTTGGATAATAATCGAAAAGACTAAGAGTAAGAGTTTGAATGCATAAGATTGCGGTAGAACGTTAGATCAGGATATTTACCGAGGTAAATCTTAAGAATTCTTATGACTCGTATGAATTTTCAAAGAAATATATATGTATGTTCACAAAGACCATAACCAAATCTTTTGAAATACTTGCAAAGTTTTGTACTTATTATATAAACATTCTAACCTTGTTTTTACACCATGGCCAAACATACGAGATATATAAGATTCTTTGATTCCTCAACAAAACCCTTACACTATACTTAGAAAAATAAGTGATTTTAACATTGCAGTACTCTCGAAATTGTTGCTGAGCATACTATAACATTATACTTGGTTACAGTTCCTAAATCTTGGTTTTATTTTCTCCTTGCCAGTGAGAAAATGCAAACCAGGAAGAGAGGAAGGCCACGTACTGTCCGTCCAGCAGTGGAGGCACCTCCCGAGATTCAGGAACCGCCGCCTCTGACGACAGCATGAGTTACACCCGACACTGCCACTACATCTGGGCAGGAAATACCACCCCACCTGCACCCTTTGCCATGCCTTCGAGCATGAAAGCCACTGTTCAAACGACCGTTCGTGAGACCGCGGCCAGTCAGGTTGCCACGGTTCAAGCACCTGTAAGATTTGGGTCGAAATCTCAAACCGATCAGATTACCAAGTACAAGAGGCTACAACTTTTTACTTTTGTTGGCACCATTGATGCTGATGAGGTGCAAAAGTGGCTGGATGAGTCAAAGAAAACTCTTGATGCAATGGGAGTCGATGAGACTTGAAAAATTCCACTAGCGACCTACCAATTTGTTGGTGGGGCAAACACATGGTGGATAACAGTGAAAGAGGACCCAAGGGTCAACACAACAGGTATGACAGCATGACTGTCAGGAATTCGCTGAGTCATACCAGGGCAGCATGACCGTCAGGGAATATGCTGGAAAATTTAAAGAATTATCAGTCTACTCTCTCTCCACCATCTCAATGGAGCAAGATAAGACTGGAAAATTTTATAATGGCCTTCACCATGATATTCGACAAGCCTTGTCGATCTTGGATCTCAAGACTTACAAGGAGGTTGTTGACAAGGCAATGAGCTTTGAACAAAAGAAGATCATACATGAGCAGAGAATGAATAAAGGAAAACGACCCGCAACATTTTTCCAACAAGCCTCGCAACAGGGCAACAAGAAGAAGCCCTACTACAATCAAAACTCAGCCCTCCCAACCCCTATTTCGAAGAATGAGGCCACGACACCTGCGGCTGAACCTTCTAACCCTAACCATCAGGGTTTCCGTAATCATGGCCGCGAAGGTCGTTATGGAACGGGTGGCCGTAGAAATGGTAATGACAGAGGTTGTGGTCGACACCACAATCAGCATGGCCAGCAGAACAATCAGCATGGCCAACAGAACAATCAGCATGGCCAACAGAACCATCCGCAGTATCAGCCGACGTGTTTCAACTGCGGCCAGAAGGGACATGTAAAATATGTCTGTCTGCACATTCAACAATCTATTCCCGTTGTTCAAATCTAACAAGCACCACCTGCTGCTAATGCCCAACCCAGGCAGAACCAGCAGAACCAAGGTCAATAGAATCAGGGCAGAGCATTTGCCATCTCTCAACAACCCCTCCCAGAAAACAATGTAGTCGAAGGTACCTTTCCTTTGTTCAATACAATGGTGCATGTTTTGTTTGATTCAGGTGCTCCGAATTCTTTTATATCGTTGACATTGGTAAGACATTTAGGCCTGCAGCCTGAACCCACAAACATCACACTCCATGTCACATCACAGTTCGGATCTGGCACTGACGTGAATTTGCAGTGTTCTCGATGTTAGCTTCGAAAGTTAGAACAAATAATATATGTAGATCTCTTTGTGATGGACATCGAAGACTTCGACATGGACTGGCTAGCACCACTGAATGCAAAGATCGAATGTATCAAGAAGCAAGTTCAGTTAACCTTGCCAACAAGAGAGTTTGTCAAGATTCAAGGAATAAGGAAATGGTTACACAAATCAACAGTTGCACTTCTCAAGGCACAACTTCGAGCTTTATTCCTTCGTGAAGAAAATGAATCACCAGCATTGTACCCTCTCGAAGTACACAATGTCCCGGTAGTATCGAAATTCCCAACAATTTTTCTAAATGACATTCCTAGTCTATTGCCTGTTCGAGAATTTGATTTTGAAATCAACCTCATACCTGGGACGGGGCCTATCTCAATTTCACCATACAGAATATCAAATGTCGAGCTGGTCGAATTAGACAAACAACTAAAGGAATTAGAGAGTAATGGCTTCATCAGAAAGAGTTCATCACCCTAGGACGCTCCAGTTCTGTTTGTTCGCCAAAAGGATGCTTCGTTACGACTTTGCATCGATTATCGCAAGTTGAATAACGTCACCATCAAGAACAAATATCCGTTGCCCAGGATCGATGACTTGTTCGACCAACTTAGAGATGCCAAATACTTCTCTAAGACTGATTTACGGTCCGGTTATCACCAACTCCGGATCCGAGAGTCGGACATTACCAAGACGACGTTCAGAACTAGGTACGGTCACTGCGAGTTCTTGGTCATGTCGTTCGGTCTAACAAATGCACCTGCGACATTCATGGATTGGATCTTCAGGTTATAGTTAGACCAATTTGTGGTGGTTTTTGTGGACAACATGTTGATATATTCCTCAACTGAGGAAGACCATAAGATACATTTGAAGATAGTCCTCCAGACCTTGAGAAGCCACAAACTGTATGCAAAGTTGAGTAAATGCGAATTCTGGGTGAAACGTGTTCAATTCCTAGGCCATGTGGTTTCAGGCAATGGCATTGAAGTAGATCCTTCTAAGGTTGAAACAGTTTTAAACTGGAAGCAGCCTACCATTGTTACTCAGATTAGGAGTTTTCTTGGTTTGGCTGGCTATTACAGACGCTTCATCAAGGACTTCTCAAAGATTGCTGAACCTATGACCAAGCTCACTCGGAAAGACGTGCGATTCATCTGGAATCCCGCCTGTGAAGCATCATTTCAGGAATTGAAGAAGCGCCTTACGATGGCACCTGTACTTATCACTCTAATAAATGCAATTGGATTTTCATCATACACCGACGCCTCTCTCCAAGGCTTAGGTGTCGTACTAATGCAAGAAGGCCAAGTTGTTGCATATGCCTCGAGGCAACTGAAGATTCATGAGGGTAATTACCCAACACATGACTTGGAACTTGCAGCTGTCGTATTTGCACTGAAATTATGGCATCATTACCTATACTGTGAACGGTTCGAGGTCTTCTCAGATAACAAGAGTCTTAAGTACATATAGACTCAGATAGACCTAAACCTCTGCCAAAGACGATGGTTGGAATTCTTGAAAGATTATAACTTTCAACTCCAGTACCATCCCGGAAAAGCCAATGTAGTGGCTGATGCCCTGAGTAGAAAATCGTACGTTGCTTGCACTCTTAACTTTGAAATGGGAAAGTTGGCTACAGAGATGGAGAACTTTAACCTACAACTAATCGAAGAGGGAACAAGATCACGACTCTCTCAATTATCAGCCAACTCTGAGCTAGCTCGAAAGATTTCAGCTGCTCAAGCCAATGACCCTATGTTAATGGAGAAAAGAGAACTTCTACTCAGCGGACAAGACCTTCCTTACTGGTCGGTCTCAGAAGACGGGGCCGTTTTCTATAAAAAAATGTCTCTGTCTACCGAACGATCCTGAGGTTCGGAAAGAAGTGCTAACTGACATGCACTGTTCGAGGTACGCTATGCATCTTGGGGGTGACAAGATGTACAAGGATGTCAAGCGATAATTCTGGTTTTCTGGGATAAAAAAGGCGATTGCAGACTTCGTTGCTCGATGTCTCGTTTGCCAACAAGTTAAGGCAGAACGTCGACTTCCTTCCGTTCTCCTCCAACCGTTACCTATTGGCGAATGAAAGTGGGAGAACATCGCAATGGATTTTGTTACGGCCTTACCTCGAAACAATAAAGGGCAAGATGCTATCTGGGTCAACATTGATAGACTTACAAAGTCTGCACACTTCTTGCCAATAAAGTTCACGGATACCCGCCAAACTTGCAGAACTATATGAAAGAGAGATCGTACGCCTTCATGGGATACCACTCACGATCGTCTCTGATCGAGACCCTCGATTCACATCAAACTTTTGGAAAAGCTTCCAGAGTATAATGGGTTCTAAGATCACTATGAGCACAACCTTCCATCCTCAGACTGATGGGCAGTCAGAGTGGCTTATCCAAATCTTAGGAGGCATGTTACGATGCTGCATATTGGACTTTAATGACGGATGGGAAAGGTATTTACATTTAGCTAAGTTTGCATACAACAACAACTACCAAACTAGTATCGGCATGGCACCATACAAGGCTCTCTATGGTCGGCCTTGCAGATCTCCAGTATGCTGGTTAGATATGGCAGATAGACCGTAGTTAGGCCCTGAACTAGTTCAAGAGACTTCTGAAAAGATCACACTAGTAAAGGAACGACTTCGTGTTGCACAAAGTCGACAGAAGAGCTATGCTGACAAGCGAAGACAACCTCAAGAATTTGATAAGGGGAACTTTGTTTTTCTAAAAGTCCAACCCACAAGAGGTGTCAAACGCTTTGGGATCAAAGGAAAGCTCTCCCCGCGGTACATCGATCCATTTTAGATCATTGAACGTATTGGCAAACTTGCTTATCGTCTGTCCCTTCCATTGTCCATGCCTAACGTTCATGACATTTTTCACGTATCTATGCTTCACAAGTATCGTCTTGATCCTTCGCATATAATCTCTTTAGTCGAGGTTCGGGTTGAGGAAGGAAATAAGTATCAAGAGAGAGCGACACAAAGTTTAGATAGAAAAACTCAATAACTACGGCGACGTAGCATACCACTTGTGAAAGTGCTCTGGGATCACCATGGCGTGAGGAAGCAACATGGGAACTAGAAGCAACAATTAAACAGAAATACCCTGAATTGTTTTCTAGTACCAACTGATGATGTGATATATTGTACTATTCTCACTTATCAATAAAATAATGAAACTTTGTTTACACCTATCTTAATACATTGTTTTACTTGAATAACTACGCAGATGTAAGAAAATAATATCAATGGATATAGTGATGCACACACGCAGTGACCTCCTTGGCAACCTGTGGCTACTTCTCAAGAAGCAGAGTAAAGTCACAACTATTTTGCATCATCAACTTCATCACCACACAGACAACGATCCTTATCGCCAGAGCGCGCATGGCTTTTTCGTAACAATCTCGTGCCCTCATCTTGGCAGGACCTTCTACCAAAATTGTCAGGCAGCCGGATTCGAGCAAAAACACAAAAAAATATTTCACCGCTCAACCTACCTCCCCTCAAATGATGTAACCAGCGCCCTCCACCACCATCTGTTATGCAAAGGTTGAAATCTTCAGAGGACGAGTCCGATTCCATTTGCTCTCCATGGTTTTATGATGATGAGAATTCCACCAGCCACAGTGCTATTCAGGGACCATACAAGCACTACCCTGAACTCGCAAGAGATGACGCCGAAAGTGAATCTCAAGAAGATAACCATCATAGCTGCTTGAATTGATTTCAAGGGCGAAATCCCTTTAAGGGGGGTAGAGTGTAATACCCTGTATTTCACAAAAAAAGATTGTTTGGGCAGAATTACCCCGACGTTCGGGCACCCGCCCGAACTTTCAGGCGCCAAATCCTCTATATAAGGAAGCCCTCTCCTCCTCATTTCCTTACACCAAATCACCTTCTCTTGTGATTTTTCCTCATCTTTTCACTCATTCTGAGTTCTTTTCTGTTTGAGACTCTCGGTGTAATACGATGAAGTTCTGTCTGGAGGAAAGTGCCAGATCTGAAAGAAGAAGTTCTTATCTGAAGGTAGAGAACGAAACATAGGTTTGCGTGTTTTATTACTTTTATTAAAGTTTACATTCAGTTATTATTATATATACTGTTCATTTACACTACATTATATCATATAATGTTTATACTGTCGCACTTATGCTTGTATATTTAGAATTCATGTATTACATTGTTATAATGTCGGATTTGTGGTCAATCTGTCTCAACTAGACTCAGTCTTGTCCTCAGTAACTTTAAATAGTGAAAGGGAGGCAGCGGGCTGCTCTAGGCGATTGGTATTTAAGCAGACCTTGTGTCTCACCTCTTAACTGAGGACTGATCTAGTTGGTTTTATTGAAAGCTATCAGCTTATACAAGTAATACTGAATGTCCTAACCTTGCACGTCGTGATACCAACTCTGATAAGGATCACCAGACATTGCCAAAGTCAGTCTAAATGTCAAGAAAAGACCAGACCAGTAGACTAGACCAGTTCATGCACTTGCATCATACATATCACCACCTAGGGACGTATGTGGTTTATGACTCATAAAATAGTTAGGAGCATTGCTCGCTATTCATTATATTTCTCTGAAAGGGACGTACAATGAGAACCCGGCTTCGCTTGGGGAGGGACATCAGTACGTGAATCCAGAGCATCGTTCATGAGTAGGGACGTGCAGTGAGAACCTGGCTACGCCTAGGGAAGGACATTTGTACGTGAACTCGGACGATGTACGTTCATCAAACCATTACAAGACAGTGTCATGCATACATATATGTTGATTGATTATGATGCTCTCTTGTGTATTTAAGATATTTGATATTGAAGTGTGCTTTATTAATTGTTATACTCACGAACTAATTTACCCACTGAGCGCTTTAAGCTCACTCCATTATTATCCAATTTTTCACAGAAAATTAGGGTAGACTGGGTACAGGTTTATGGGGCCCATATTTTGTACCATTTGTATTATTTCATTGGGAATTTTGGGGAGTATGTTCCCTGGACCATTTCATGTACAAATTATATTCTGAATTAAATGAAATCAAACTTGTATTGTTTTACATTTCCGCTACATACTCTGTTATTACCATTGTGATAATTCTAAATGCGTGTCCCGACTGCGAGTGTACAACCGGTTTAGGCGCGTCCGGGCGGGGTGTGACAAGCTTTGGGAACTAAATTTCAGTGGTGTATTGTTGCAATTTGTTGTGTTTTATGGCTGGAAATTGATCATGGATGATTGGTGATGGTCAATTGCAAAGAATTGAGGTACAAAATTGATAAATTCTGGGTTTGGAGATGAGAACAAATGTGCTACTTGTGTTAGAAATTTAAAGTGTTAAGAATGCATTGGTAAGGTTTTTATTAATGCATTGAGATTAATTTAGTGATTAAATTGACTGAATTTTTGTGGCTGGAATTCATGCTTAAGTATTGCAATGTAAGATTTCCAGGGAGTTGATGTGAATTGAGAATTGGACAGCACACAAGTGAGGTGCTTGTGTGGTAATTGTTGGTGAAAATTGATTAAGTGTGTATGTTGTGGACTTAGACAAAATCATGTATTTGTGAGTATTTCAAATTTGATTTTTATGTATGGCATTGTATTAAATAAACTCTGTTTTGATAATGATGTGCATGTATGATTGCCATATTGCATTGTTTAATTGATGCATTTAAATTCTTTGGCTTTAAGATCGAACATACGTAGACTTACCCGAAGTAAGGAAAGTATGTGATCATTTTCAAGGAGGAAAGTTTGTTGACTAAATCTCGGAATGATCGAGAGGATGGTTTGTTAAGATGAATTCTACCTATAAATGCATAATAGGGATATAGATTCATTTACTTAACCTGAGGGAGGGCTTTATGCATTGTATGATATGTATAGAGTGATGAGAAAAATATTTAAATCATGTATTGATAATTACATTGATTTGCATGTAAGTTTATAATGATGTTTTTAATGCGATGTTTTCTATTGACGCGTATGTAATTCCAATATTAGATTACTCACTAAGCTTGATGTAGCTCACTCCACTCTCTTTTTATTACAGGTGTAGATCACAAGGGTAAGGACAAGTCTCCAGAGAGTTGATTGAGCTTGCTTCTTTGTTATGTGAATATGTTGTTTGTTCTGGGAGATGGGTATACATTTTTATTTTTGGTATATGTATATATATAACACCAAACAATGTGTAATAGTTAGTGAATGGTTTAAATGATGTATATGTTGTTGGGAAAACTTGGGATGTATATAAATCTTGTGAGAAAAAAAGAAAATGATTAGTGTTTTGTGTACATATACAATGAATGGATTTGATATGAATGATGTTAATTCACATATGATTTTGTAGTTGTTTATGTGTGATATGATGAGTCTATCAGGATCTGTGGAACCTCAGTTTTATGGGGAGGTTCTGCCGAAATTTTTGGTGATTTTTGGTATATTTTCTTAAAGGACGAGGCTGACAGAGTATCATATACGTCTAGGTATGGCGGATATGATATTCTATATCGGTTATGACACCACCATACGGAGGGTGTCGTGACAGCAAATCTAGTGAAATCCCATACAATCATCTCCCTCCTTCCAAGTAATAAAGTGAGACTTACCCTTCATTATGCATCTATGGGATAGCACCAAGCCTCTCATTATTCATTACAAATGTAATCATTCATGGGTTTCCATTCCCAACTAGAACAACACCAAAGGCCATGAGTGCTCAACAACAACTCATGTGAGTCTTATTCCTGAACAGTTCACCTAACAAGAATGACACTCATGTCTAGAACTTACTCCTGTATGTTCAAGACATACTCCATTTTAAATTATTTCATGAATTTCAAATACAATGCACATAAACTAGCATGCTTAATATCATTTCATAATCAAATTATATTATATAATGTCATGTCATACATAATAACCAAGGTTAGAAATATTCACAAACAATAGAATCTATATGCCACTAGATCACTATCTCACCACACACACAACAACTTCCATTTTGAATGCTCACCCCAAATTCAATCAATTTACATTCAAAACCTGTAAACATCATAGTGGAATCAGTTTGACCACAATTCTCAACCAAATTAAACAAAAATTAGCTCTTTAGACATCACCAAACCCTTAGCTGCTTCAGTTGAAACGGGTTTGGCCATGTACCTCATCAAATCCCTCTTTCTTGTTGATTTTGCATAATTTAAACTCACTTACCATCTTCTGCTTTTTTTGAGCTCAGGGGTATCGGGGGGCCCACCCCCACTAGTCCCCTGGGGCACGATTACAAACATCCAAAGACGTTGTTGTATGAGTGGGCAGACTCGAACTCAGGATCTATTACATGTAGAACGTTATGCCCCTCAACTCTACTACTCGCCTAACCTAATGTTGGGTACTCACTTACCATCTTTGATTCAATTGGAAACTTAATCTACCATCAAAACCCACGAATTTGCCCAATTTTGAATTATTACAATTTCTCAAACATCCACCCAATCAACTCAAACTCATATATGTTGAATAATTCAAGGAAAGACACAAGAATCCATGAATTGCAGATTAAGAAATGCTTACCTTAGCTTCCAAAACCCAAGCCCTAGCTCAAGTTCTTATTTTCTTTCGTTCCCCCTTTTCTTTGAAATAGAAACTAGCTCAAATGAGCTAAAATGAGCAAAGAAAATCTTTTATGGGCATGCAAATTGCCTCACTGACCTATTTTAAAAACGTTGTCAGAATAAGCAGGAGCGCGCTTCTCATTGCCAAGAAAAACAAGTTACTTTCTGTCATCGCAAGGGAACGAGCTTTTCCTATGTTGGGAATGCATTTCTCTAATTTTCAGATAGCTTAATTTTGACTACCACCACTGG
This sequence comes from Paratinospora sagittata, assembly GCA_035771175.1. Taxonomy (NCBI): domain Eukaryota; kingdom Viridiplantae; phylum Streptophyta; class Magnoliopsida; order Ranunculales; family Menispermaceae; genus Paratinospora; species Paratinospora sagittata. The sequence goes on along the minus strand of CM069608.1, from coordinate 32,307,414 downwards.
AGCGCACTCCCATCTCGGGGGAAGCGCGCTCCTCCCCTGCCCAAAACCCAAAACTAGATTCCAGTCTTAGGGGAGAGCGCTCCTCCACTCTGGGAGCGAGCTTCTAGTGTCCAAACTTACATTTTTCTAAGTTTTTCCACCCTAGAGTCCCTACCTAGGGTCGACCCAATGTTCCTATGACACTAGGATACACACAAATATGATATTTTACGGCCATCTATGTACGTATATACGTATAAATAGGTTTAACAATACGTACAAGTCAACGAAAATGTTTGACCAGAGGTACGGAGTGTTGCATAACTTGATAACGCTAACCTTCACCCTAATAATGACAAGTGGCTATTGCCTTCCAATACATCTTAAATCAATGTCTTTCTTAAACCAGATCGATTTTCTCCCACACTCAAGCTGATATGGTGAATCACCATGTCACCACACGAGAGAGAGAGAGAGAAAGGGGAAAAAAATCTACTCGTTCATAAGCTCTTGGGTATAAATTTGGTATATCTTTTGGATTATTTTTAGCATTAATTCTTGTTTTCCTAATCGATATTGCAAAAGAAGAACGTTAAAATGATCCAAAGACCAAAAAAAAAAAAAAAACCCAAAACCATACTTCATTAGTTGATATGGTAAATCATCGCATCAACAAATTAAAAAAAAAATGTTTAAGAATACTGGGCTTGAATGCATTGCTCGATACGGAAGCTCAACGCCCCATTGGATGCAGCTGTATTTCCATGTCTTCCCTCGTACGTTGGGCGATGTATTGTAGCCAGTCCAACATTCACGTATGCTGGAATATTTGATCCATGTGGGCCCACAAAGTGGGACCCACTTAGCAACAATTAAGATAAACACCAACTGATCCCATGATTCCATGTAAATCTCCAACTCACCCACAATCCCATGTAATTCTTTAACTCTCAAGCAGTTAAAGATAATGGGAGATTTTAATATAAAATCTCTCTTGGAAGAGTTGCAAATTACTTTTAACCTACGAGAGATTAAAAGAGTGATTTTAGAAAAACATATAGATAGAAAAAATATTGTGTGGTGACTGCGATTATACTAATAAAAGTTTTTGGGCTATGGATTTTTGGTACGTGGTCGTCTACCGTACTTTAGATCTCACCGTGCATTTATCGTTCGGTAATGCTTTTGACATTTCCCTATTTAATGTTTATTCATAAATAATTTATTTAAATCCTCCAAGGTAGAATAATTCACAAAATTTGACAATATAATAAGAAGAAAAAAGGCCACTTACCACGTCAATTGAGTATGGTTTTCATTTTTTCTTTTTAAAAAGACTACTTATTATATCAATTGAGTATGGTTTTCATTTTTCTTTTTTTCATTGTGATGCTTATTATTGGACGGGAATTTCCGTCTCTTATCTTTTATATATCTTCTTCTTATTATTATTGTTATATGATTTTAATCTTCAGAATCCCACAAGCTTGAGGTCACCAATTTTCTCATATTCAACGTGAAACGAGCAACTTGGTCAATTTGTGAGAATTTCAAACGCAAGTTGGACACAATCAGATACCCTTGGGCCAGAAGCTCTTAATTATATACTATAATAATAATAAAATCTCATATTTATCTAAAAAAAGAGGGTAAGATAGTACTCCACTTTAAGCACTATTATATAATCTAAAGTAATTAATATTTATTTAACTGCAACAAGAAACCTCCTTCATTACAACATCAATGCGATTGCCAAGTCTAAGTGACCCTTCTAGAAAGAAAGAAAAAAAAAGAGAAAAAAAAAAAGGAATTATAATTTTTTTTCTAGTCGTGACTCGTTCTTCATTTCTATTAGTGTGGATCTGAAGTAAAAGAGGTGTGCTTCAAGACCCCGCAGCTATATAAATGAAGGAATGATTGGGAACCCCCACTCACCCCAGCTGATCGGCTATCCTTAAACATTTCTTTCGCTTTCTATTACCTCAATCTCAAGTAGAACAAAATTATACGTACACCATGGCCAAAAGCTCCATGACTACTACAACTCTACTGCTAATTCTAGCAATATTTTTGATGAGCAACCTTGGGAATGCGAGCCACTTCATTGCGTATAGTGGGAATCACTACACGGGCAGTAGCGTGGATCTCGGTGACTGTGGTTGCTCTGACATACCCTACCACGGTTCTTATAGGTACTATGCCCAAGGACAATCAGCTCGGTTGTACAATCAAGAAAATTGTGAGGGTCTTACCCACACCGTTTTGTCCACCAACCAAAACGCCGAGCAAGCTACTGGTTTTGGGTGGAATAGTATCTTTATCGTGTGTTGATCTGATCGTCTGGTTTGAGGTGTGTTTGTGGGCGTTCTATATATATATATATATCTATGTATGTGTGCGTGTGTTTTATCGTGTGTTGATCTGATCATTTGGTTTGAGGTGTGTTCTTAATTTGTGTGTGTGGTAGTGTATAATTGGCATGTGTCCTTTTGCAATAAATACTTTTGGTTTGCCTTTGTGTTTATTGGGCAGTGTTGGGTACCATATTTTCCTTATAGACTGAGATATGCTAAAAAAATCTGAAAAAAAAATAAACAAAATCATGAAAAGGAAGATATCAAGATTAGTGCTTATAAAATACACTTGCAAGCACTCTGTCACTTTTTGTTACGTATGTAATTGACTATTTAACATGTGAGGGTATAGTGTCAAAAATGAGTATTCCAAGTATATTTCGTATTTAATTTCTATAAACCAACGATTGCTCGGCAATTTGATTACCACATCAGCCTAGCTGGGTAAATTTGGGTCTTCTTTTTCTATGGCTTAAGTATTTTTGATAGAATAATTATAACTTAATGAAAAAAAAAAGTTATTAAGGAATGCATTTTAAATAAATAAGTTGTATTAAATTAAATTAGTTTGGCAAAGGTATTTTGGGAGAGCCTTTGTAAAGCTGGGGCTTTTATTTTAATGTGATAGTCAATTTATCCTTTACATTCGCTAAATAATATATGCACATGTAAGACTCAAAGAAGAACTTAATTGAACATCTACAAATCTATTTAGCAAGAAGAACAAATGAGCTAGACATTCCACAACTTCTTTGATGAAGATAGAAATAACAGAGAAAGAAGAAACAAAAAGGGAAGGAAAGAATGCTTCAATGATTTAATTACTAATGCTCAGAGAGCCTTTATATACAGTTTGCAACATCAATCCTGGCCATACATTACTAACTAACTTAATCATCACCATTGGATCAATAACTAACTTTCTGACACAAGTAAGCCACCTGTCAACCTATATAACTAACTTTTTAACAACCAAAACAACAACTGAGATCTTTTAACTAATCTTACACACGTGGCTGAGCTGTTGTAGTTGTCGTTTCACTTACATCCTCCCCCAAACTCTACTTCCCGTTTAGGAGGTAATCCTGGAAATTCTTCTGGAAACACTTTAGGGAAGTCTTTAACCACCAAGTGCTCTTCTAAATTCCTCAAGGTCTTTAGAGGCTCGGCTTCTGTTAGGGTTTTGAATTCTTCTTTTTGATTCACAGATTCGAGAAGTGCGAACATGATATTCCTCGGGATTTTGTTTCTATTCCCATAGATTTTCAACAACTCTCCCGAAGGTAACCTCAAAGTAATCTTCTTATTAAGGCAATCGATCTAGGCTTGGTACTTAGATAACCAATCCATTCCCAAGATAACATCATAATCATTATTGGGTAGGAGTATCAAGTCAGTTGAAATCAGCTTATCATTAATTCTAAGGTCACAACTACATTTTTCAGTTGTTGGGACGTTTACTCCTACTGGTGTTGAAATCTTCATAACAACAGGTAAAGGTACAGTGGAAAGTTGTAGTTTCCTCGCTAAGTTTTCAGAAATAAAAGACCTTGATGCTCCAGAATCAAACAAGACTTTAACTGTAACATGAAATAAAATAAAAGTACCTTCCACTACTTTGTTTGCACCAATCTCTAGCTCAGAATTTATTTCCGTCATTGCAAAGAGTTTGCCTTGATTTTGATTTTGGATTTGGTTCTGATTATAGCTTGGACGATTGGCTTGATTTCTTCTTTGTACATTGTTGTTGTTCTGCCAGTTGCCCGGATGAAAATTTTGTCGAAGTCCTTGTACAGTGCAGTTTCGTGCCAAATGCCCTGGTCGGTTGCATTTGAAGCAAAGTTTCGTAGCTACTACTTGATCTTTATTCTGTTGGGGTGCACGAATATTGTTTTGCTGCATCTGTTGTTCACCATCATGACTAGACCGTCCTGATCCGTTGTTGTGATTATGTCCTTTGTTCCACTGGTTCCCATTGTTGGACTTGTTCTTGTTCCAATTATTACTATTGCCACCAAAGTTATTCAGATTTTGCCTCTTGTTGTGATTACCCTGGTAATCAAAATTTTGTCCTTGAGGCCTTTTGTTTCTATTCCATATTGTCTCTTGCAGGTTTAATTCTCTCTCTACCAACAAAGCTCGTTCAACTACCTCTTTATAAGTCTCCAGATTTATAAGAACAACCACCTTTCTAATTTCCATTCTAAGACCCTCTGCGAATCTACTAGCTTTCATATGTTCATTGACTACCAGTTCATGAGCAAATCTGGAAAGTTCGATAAACTTAACCTCATATTCTGCCACGGTCATGTTCCTCTATGTCAGCCTCACAAATTCAGATTGTAGTTCTTTTCTGTTCGCCTTGGGGAAGAACTTATCATAAAATATCTCCTCAAAAGTTGTCTAGGTCATAGTGTTCACGTCCACTGTAGGACTTTCTTTAACCATTCTCCACCAATGTTTGGCCTCACCTATGAATTGGTGAGCCGTAATCGCCACCATTCTTGGACCAGTCACTCCAAGAACTTCCAAGTGTTCCTTAACCTCCTGGAACCACTTGTCAGCTTCCCTTGAATCTGGTTTTCCTTCAAATTTAGAAGGATGCATACGTTGGAAGTCTCTCAATTGATCTGCCCATTCCTTTTCTTCAGGCCTTCTGGTGCTTCGAGCTCCTGGTTCATTCTGCACTACAATTATTGGATACAGTTGAGGTTGAGGCATCTATCTGGTCACCTGTTCCACTATTTGTCTCACAAATTCTGCCATCATCTCTGGTCCCAAAACGAGTCCAGGGGTCGGAACTGTTGTAGGTCGGACATTCTCTGCTCCAGTAGAGTCAACATTCACTGTCAGATTTGCATGTTCTTGCTCCGTCGGCCGAGGTTCAAGTGTCGGTTGTGTCTGCACAACTGGTTCAGTGTCCCTTATGAGATCACTCACAGACCTTGTATTTCTTCTTCGAGGTGCAGCCATCTATAAAATTTCAACTCATCTTTAGTACTGCATGAGATAATTATTTTCGTTTAGGGTGATTCTAAATTCAAAATTCTAAGTTCTCGAAAATAAAATGATCTTATCGGTTCAGTTTCTCGGTTTATAAAATTTTGGCAATCCATGATTGTCACAGGGTACAGGATTTGGTTTTGATACATGTAAACAAGACAAGTAAACAAACAAACAACATACCACACAACAATGGTATAAAGAAAATTCCCAACTTTTACTTATACCCTCTGTATTCAAGTGTCTCATACCACTCTAGCCCGGTGATATAAGCTTCCACAAAGAAACTTCAATACATCCAAACGATGTACAAATGTCCTACCAACTAAGGCTTCCCAGGTACTCACTATGTCCAAGCTGTCCCATACCAGTTGAACGTAGCGATACAAGCTCGTCCAGAGTTGTTAGTCATTCACCAAACATGGCCTGCCAGTCTCCAAGTTCAAGACTCCTCAAATACCCTTAAATTCCTCCACGTCCCATACCGCTTTGGAACCAAGAATAAAAGATTCATCCTGATCTTAGATTCTAACCAAACAGTTTTCATACAAGTTCTCATCTCTAACCGATGTCCTAAAAGCTTTGAATTTGTTAGACCCACTGTACTTTCATTCTCGACATCATGTTATAAAGTTTATAGTTGGCATATTTACCTAACCCAAGTTGGGCCCTAATCTCATAAAAATTTGATACCTACTCGCTGGTACTAAGCTTTTCAAAAGTTGTTGTAATACTTCTCATGATCTGAAGCCTAGACTCTGATACCAATTTGTAACAACCCGATTTTCAAAACTTAAATTTCAAGCAAAATAATTAATATTTTAATTTTATCGAGAAAGATTACAGGAAATCTAGATGCTAATCGTATCCATCTATCTTAACCCATAACCATTATATAGATAGTAAAATTTGCAAAAAAAATATGAATTTGTATTCTTCTAACCAACTTACTGATTAAGATAAACGAATACCCTTTCATTTTCATACCAAGGACCACATAATTCCACTATACAAATTTTCATATTTAATCGTGAGGATACTTGCCCTTGTCCATCCGTTATGGACACAACATTTTAAATATATTCATCAAGTAGAATTATTAAATTCAAGTCCAAGGCATTAACACGTGAAATAAGCCACAAGGTCTTTACTAACCATAATAATATTCACTAAATTTTGATTGTCAATACAACCCTTTTAAATAAAAATAAAAAATATCAAATAAAAATATTCAGCCCTGTCATCACAATACTACAAATAAGTTAACCCACCCCTATTACTCTGAACTATGTCGCAAACTCGCGATTTTATTCTCTTAAGTACCTGCATATAAAAAATAGGGGTGAGCTTGAAAGCCCAGTGGGTCATCTAAACAATTCACAACATTTTATCATGATACATACACAAGAACATTACAAACAAGTTTCACACATTAATCGTTGCAACATTTGATTGTTTGAGTCGAAAACTCTATCACATTCTAAATCACATACCTTTAGGGAATCAAACTCAGGGTGGCACTACCCAAAATTAAGGTTTAGTTGGCAATATTCATAACGAATAACTGCACCATAATAAACATTGGTGATATTCCTTAGAATAACTGCCCCATATTAATCATTGGCGATATTCTTTGGAATAACTGCCCCATATGTGTAATTTTTATCTTAATTGTGTTCTTTAGTGATGTCACACCATACATACAACATAAGTATGATATTAATTGCATTCACAAGACATATTCAAACTCCACTACACATGGTATCATGTCACAATGCCAAATATGGTAGTATTAACGCATGAACTTTACTATGCCAATACTCTCAAGTCATGTATTTCATCATCAGGCATTATAATATACAAATGAATCTCAATTACCACATGAATTGCATGCATCCAATTATCATTTGATCAGAACAAGAAGTCATGCTGACACACATATCATCATAGTTAACAATCACAACATGGTATATATAAAATCATGTAAAATAGGCATGCAAGAGCAATCTAATAACACTATAGACCTAATTAATTTAACATTCCTATCTATATATCAAAATAAAACATTGTAAAGGCATAGAATCTTCCCCACCTGTAACGCACGCAATTTGTTATTGTCTGAATTCCTTGGTGCGTAACGTACGTCCTCAACCTATACATACATGTTATATTTGAATTAGCTGCGTATACCTACCCAAGTTTATATACATATATATAAATACACACATTTGTAATTGTAGCAACCCAGGAGAGTTGCACATATAACATTTACTTATTTAAATGTATGTGTAGTATATAGTATATTTGTGGATAATATATTGTAATATAATGTGTTATATAATTGTAGATGCAGGTAGCATACATATAACAATATAGATATAAAACATAATATATAAAACTTATACACTAACGCACATATGCACTAGCATCATTTCTTTTGTGTATAACATTATAATATCAAAAGAAGCGGCTGGGAGGCGGTGGTCAAGCTTACTGAACGTCGGGGCAGAGAGACGAGGAGCAGAGGAAGAGGGCGGAGAAGAGAAGAGAGAAAGAAGAGAACGGCGACAATGGCAACGTCGCTACTGTTTGTTCCTTTGGGTTGGTTTGGAGGGGGAGACAGAGAGGGAAAAGAAAGAAGGGGGCAAGGCGTATGATCACCCTATTGCGATTTCATGGCAACCAACGGGGTGGAAACAGAGCATCACCTCTTTTTTCTGGCGATTTGGACAATAGTCACCGTCTTGTTCATGGTGATTTTTCAAATTAAAGAAACAAAGCATCATGTGCTCTGTTTTCTTGATCGCTACCAACGATTTTCACCGGCTGTTTCTTACGGGATTTCATCCGGAATCCATGGAGGTATGTTGCACAGGAAGAAGGGAAGAAAAGGGAATGGAAGGGAAAGGAAGAGGAATAAGGTTGCTGCAGCGCCTTTTCTTTGTTGCTGTCACTAGATCCTAAATATAGGGGTCGTTCAGAAAAGAGAAGGAGAATCAGTGAAAGCAAAGAAGAAAAGACAAAGGGAGAAGTCTCACCGTGGTTGCTTTGTTGGTTCTCCGGCACCGTTTCACGTTTCTTGGTTACTGGTTCGAGAGAAGCGGAGTATGAAAGAGATGAACGAGACGGCTGAGGTAAGTGCATAAGTATTATACTATGGTATTATTAATTCTAGGGTTTAACGATGAGCATGTTCCATGATAGGAAGGTTAGTAGTATTGGAAACTTGCCATAATTTTGTATTGAAAAACTTGCCAAGATTTCTTTGGTGTGATTTGTAATTGATTCCTTAAAGGAATGCGACAATAATGTTGAAATTGGAAAGTAGATATCTTCAAAATTTTTCAGGGGATTACAGTAAGACCATTCTCCACTACATGTCGATGTTTTCTTTCTAATATACCATTCTTTTGGTGAGTATAAGGGCATGAAAATTGAGCTTGAATGCCATGTTCAAATAAAAAAGGAAGAAAAACTTGATATTCTCCTCCCATATCTATCTAGAGAGCCTTTATTTTGAGATCAACTTCAAGTTCAACCATCTTCTTGAAAGTCTTAAACAGTTGTAATGCATCAGATTTAAGTTGAAGATGGCATAGCCAAGAAAACCTGGTGAAAGCATCAACAAATATGATGTAATACCTGAAACCACAAGTGGAAAGCATGGGTGAAGGACACACAAATCGAAATGTATAACCTGCAAAGGAGCAGAGGTCGTTAATCATGCCTAGAAAAAGGCAGCTTGTGCTACTTGCCAAACTTACAAAACTCACAAAAAGACATATCAGAAGATGAGGCTTTCAAATTCAATCCATTTAGAACATGATTCAATACTGACAACGACGAATGTCCAAACTGTGTGCCAAAGACTATTAGTTGTCTTGGCAGCAACATAAGCAACAAGACTTATTAAAACATTTACCAAAGCATTAGAACACAAAACAGATTTACAGGTTGAAGTAGTAGACAATCTTGGAAGAGATTAAGTAGTGAAGTCAAGAGTATAGAGGCCATCCTTGAGTGTTCCCTGAAGTAGAATTCTCCCCATACTCTTCCTTAAACACACATGAATGATCAAAAAACTCTACTGTCAGATTATTGTCTTAAGTGATTTTCGAAATACTAAGCAAATATTTCTTGATGTGTGGAACATGTAATATCTGACTAAGTGGTATACTTTTATCAGGATCACTAGCATTATATATATATACCCATATGAGATACAGGAAGTAGAGTACCATTACCAACAGCAAGCTTTTGTTTGCCTTTATAGTCGAAACTAATGGATCACATACAGCTTCAGGTGATACAAGATATGCAGTGCTTTGAGCAAAATTTGCTTGACTTGTTTGAGAAAACACAACTTGAACTTTCTGCACATAGTTGTCTGGTACCTTGATTGATGTCATAGGAAACTGATTTCCATGCTAATTTGGATCAAACCTCTTGTAACACTAAAGAGCAACATGGCTTGGCTTTTGACACAGTTGACAATAAACCTTTTGATTGTTATTCCATCGACCGCTTCTTCCTCTTCCTGTGCCGCGGCCACGGTTGCCAGAACAACCATTCTTGGAGTACTGATAAGTTTGTGCAACAAAATTTGCTGATAAGCCAAACACATTAACCTGAGTAGTTATGTTTAACTGTTCAATCCTCTGTTCATGCAACATAAGTGAATATTTCACATCTTGGAATGACATTAGTTTGGCATTATGAGACACTAGAACTACAACAGGATCATAGTCATGTACTAGGCCATTTAAAACACTCATAATCAGTTCATAATCTGATATTTCTTGACCAACAATTTTGATCAAGTCTCCAAGATTCTTGATCTGTAACGTGTAATCAGTGATTGACATGTTTTCTTTCTTCACATTTTGCAATTGATGTTTCAGCAGCATCACACGAACCATGAAAGTTTGTGCATAAAGTTTCTCAAGTATAGTCCATGCTTCAAGAGCTGTTTGTGCCTGATTTACTTGTCCTATGACTGACTCACCAATGATCGACATCAACCAACATAACAACAATTGATTTCCACGTCTTGTATTCTGGATTTACTTGAGTATCCAGTATCACACCATTTTCATCAAGCTTTTCAATCACTCTTGGAGGAGATGGTACCAATTCTGAGAAGAAATTTTCTAGCTCTAAAGCTTTAATTGCAGCCAACACTTGTGCTTTCCAATTGATGTAATTCACTTTGTTCAACTTAATTGGAAGATTGAAATTAAGTGTTCTTACAAGAGACTGAAACTCTACATTAGACATCATTGAAACTGAATCAGATTGTTGAGTAAATGAGCCTTGATCGACTGAAGAACTTGTTGTCATGTTGACGTAGTCATCAAGGCTCTGATACCATGTAAGACTCAAAGAAGAACTTAATTGAACATCTACAAATCTATTCAGCAAGAAGAACAGATGAGCTGAGACGTTTGTCCACAACTTCTCTAATGAAGATAGAAATAACAGAGAAAGAAAAAACATAAAGGGAAGAAAAGAATGCTTTAATGATTCACTAATCCTCATGGAGCCTTTATATACAGTTTATAATCATCACCATTGGATCAATAACTAACTTTCTGACACAAGTAAGGCACCTGTGTATAACTAACTCTTTAACAACTGAAACAATAACTGAAATCATTTAACTAATCTTACACACATAGCTGAGCTGTTGTAGTTGTTGTTTCACTTACAACACAGACCCTCTGAAAGAAAAATTATGAGGTCACTTACATGGAAACATAGGAAATTACTTTATACCTATTAAAGCATGCATGCCGATTAAGAATTAACTTTTAAGTATATCAGACAAATTTAATCCCATTAAAATGTCCACAAGAATCTAGAAATTTAATAGTTCATTTAATAGTGATAAATAAATAAAAAGATTTTGAATGAATTTATTTGACAAAACATCTACTTTTGATTAAATAGGGTTGTCGACAGTTCGGTTTGAGTCAGTTTAATGCTCAAACTTAACCTAAACCGAATATAATCAGGTTTGGTTTGGTTTAGCTTAATCGGTTTATTCAAGATTACCAATCTAAACCAAACCTATGTTTGATTTGATTTGGATTGATTAGTTTGAAATTTTAGATGAGAGGGTTACTACTATCACACAAGTAGGGTTCTAGGATATTTTAAACACCTAGAATATAATACATGACAGACTCAAGAAACTCGATATGTAAATACATGAAAAATACAAGAAATACAAGAGACTCATGACAACTTGAAGAAAGCGTAAAACTTAAACTAGGCTCTTGATAGAACGGTGCAATACTCGATGTCTTCAAACGAAGCAAATGAGCTCTATTTATAGATGCTGGTGGACTTGAAAGACAATGGAGCCCACGGACTTCAAAAGCTTTGAATTCCGGACAGCTAGAAAGAAGCAAGTGGATGTGCACTGGACTCTTGATAGCATGTGCGGTGTGTTGATGAATAGAGGTTATTGTCGGGTAAGTGCGAAGAACTGGGGATGATTGGTCAAAAAGGTAACCGTAGCACTTTTGTCTGGAACTGTAGATGAATAACGATATGTTGGGACAGATTCGTTTGCTTTGCAAAAAGTTGACGAAGACGTGCTGAATGGTCTGGTTAATGAGACAGTTGATGTGACAGTGGGGCCGAAACACATGGTTGATCACATGACTGAGTCAGGATAAGACCGAATCTTCAATGCTGTCATGTGGGATAGGTGAAGGATAAGTTAATGCCATGGTGGTGGATGGTGAAGTTGATGTGGCAGAAACTGTGGTCGCATGCATTGTCGAGGGAGACATGGCAGAGGAATCCTGCAAGGTAAAAAAAAGACGTACCTGGAGAAACATGAAAATGTCGCGGAATGATAAACGAGGTATCAGATTGCGAAATCTAACTCCTTAAGGGAGGTTATGAGTTCGAATCTGGGGGAGGCCCTCCCTGTATTGTGGATTGTGCAGAGGGTAAATGACTCCCTGTGGATTGGGAGGAGACAATATTATGGTTCCATAATGGTTGAAGTATGCCCTGCGGGGGTACTCATCACCCTGGGTAGGGGGCACTGCGGTGCAATCCGGGCGTGACAGATAAAGTCGTCGATGAAGACAGGGACGAATGACAGAAATTTTTGTATGAACTTGCAAAGGCGATGACCGAAGATGATGATGACTGTACAGACAATAATATATTGCAGTGAGACGAAGACGAGGATATGAATATTGTCGGAGATGGTTATGAAGACGTCAGTGGCGTATGGGAATATGCGTGTGAGGGGGATAAATTCTCTGCAGCTTCTTCATCAAGAGGAGGTGAAAGAGTTTCCCAATACTGTTGAGTGTCTTCGTAATAGTCGTTGGTAGGAGGGCCTTCAAGTTCTGCTAGGGCTGCATCATGTGCTTCTTGTTCAGCAAGGATTTGTTCATAAGTTAGTGAAGTGTTATCTCGTTGTGGTGGTGGAAGAGACTCTGGACTGGAAGGTGCCAAGGACTGGATTAGTGAAGTGAGATGTTCTTCTGGAATAAATTCACAGGGACCTTTGATCACTGGAGGTGTAGTATTTGGTTGATGGTTGATGTCATTCAAGAAACTACAGAGACCAGATAGAATAGAGTCGGAGAGATGGCAAGAATACGACTGAAACTGTTGAATATAATGTTATACAATGAGCCCATTTTCTGAATCAGCACAGGGTTGATGGCAGATATATATAGTAGTGTGACGACGAGGTTGTAGTTGTCGTATCTGATTGATATGGGTAGTCTAGGTAGACAATAGAGCAAACAGTTGTAAACAGTCTTTTATCCGAGAAGGTTGAGGTTTCTAAATTTGCTTGAACAGTTGCAATGGCAGAAATGCTACAACAATCTTATAGAGACAAGATACACACCAGATATACCAATACAGATTGTCAGTAAGTATGGTACGAAGGTGGATGAGGAACAGATACGGGCGAGTTTGATGAAATGGATTTTCATGTTGGATCTATTCAAGAAAGTCCATTATATGTCGATGGGCATAATAGAATAATTTGGACCTTGCTAAGTCATTAACCTCATGGGCCGTTTTGGGCTCAGAACTGTCGGGAGGTACAATGATTGTACAAATGATGGGAATGGACCCAAATTGGTGATATAACTGAATTGGTTTGGGCCTTGGTACAATCCTGGGTTGTATTAACAGGGGAAGGTTAAAATATCCCATGAGTAAAGAGGCTTGGGCCTTAGACTTTTGGATTGGACGGGTTAAGAAATCTGCTAAAATGTTCTTCTGGCTTGGAATATGTTTAACAATAAAGTTGTACTGTGTGAACCATTCCTGTAGACGTAAGAGTTGAGCAGATGGCACCATTTTGTTCTTGAATTCCAGCATCTTGGGAAAGGATGAATTATCCATTTGAATTTCAAATTGTGCTGGTCTGAGGAAAAAAGCAAACTTCTGAATACCATTCTTCACAGTTAGAATTTCTTTGATGGAAATGTGGTAATGAAGTTCAGCTTCCGAGAATTTACCACTCTAATAGCCACAAATATTTGTATTGATACCGTGTTGTTCAAGGAAAACAGCTCCCCAGTAGGCATCAGAGGCATTAGTCTGAAGAATGAAAGAACCCGTAGTTGGAAGAACCAAATGAGGAGGGTTCTGACAGGCTGTCTTCAGATGTTGTATTGTATGAGTATGGATATCTTGCCAATCTTGAGGTTTTTTCTTCAAGAGAGAAGATAAGACAGATGTATATTGAGATATACGTGGCAAGAATGATCGAAGGTAATTTACTATGCCAAAGAACTGCTGTAATTGTTGTGGTGTAAGATGAGAATCAGGAAACTGCAATAGTTCAATGGCAATATGAGCACCAGGTTGATAAACTTCATTATAAAATTACATACCAAGAAATCAATCTCAGTGGTATTGAGAATGCTTTTCTTTTCAAATAGCATAATTCCGACAGCTTCAGTAATATCAAGGAATTGATGGAGAAGCTGTTGATGATCTGTTTCATTCTTAGAGAATAGGAGAATATCATCAATATAGATTAATATTGTATAAAGAATAGAAGCATAAATCTTCGTCATTGCTTTCTGAAATAATGATGGAGCAACCTTGAGACCAAAAGGCATAACCGTCCACTGATAATGTTCATTGGGAATGCAGAATGTTGTTTTGGGACGATCATCAGGATGAACACCAAGTTGCCAAAATCCTTCTTTGAGATCAAACTTACTATAGATAGTGGATCCAGCAAGGAGATAGAGCTGTGAAGAAATCTTTGGTAGTGAAAATTTATCATCGCGTAAGAAGGTGTTCAGAAGCTTATAGTTGATCACAAGCCTTTTTCTTACCATGTCGTTGTTTAGCTCTTTTGTTTACATAAAATGCTTGACATGCCCAATCAGAGTCAGTAGGTTCAATAAGACCTTGGGCAAGCAATTCAGCACACTCTTGTCTGGCAAGAGTTAATTCGTCAGGAGGCATGCCTGAGTGTATCGCCTTGGTTGGATTGATATCTTCATTCAGTTTGAAGAGCAGATGGACATAGAACTGTTCATTCTTCCAAAGAGGATGAGGACTAGTGAAATCCTTGTGTTACTCAGTAAATGATCGTTTGAATTTAGCTTGAAGATCATTTGTATCTTGGATAGCATAAAGCTTAGGCACACTGGTGTATGGAAGGAACTGTTGTTTATGCAGAATACCATTGGGTAGAATTCTGAGCTTTATCATGGAATAAATGTCCATACCGATTAAGATATCTTTATCAGGAAGATCACAACCAATAATATGAGTCCAGATAATTGAATCTGAGAAGAACTTCAGACCAATATTTTTAGCAGTAATAAGGTTTGTTTGAAAGTCTTCATTGTTGGTGGCTTTAAATAGTTGTTTATGGGGCTTCCAACATTCTTGAGGAAGAATACAAAGATTTATCATACTCTTATATGCACCTGTATCAAAATAAGCTATTACCTTGATGGGTTTATCATATTTTGATATAAGCAGAGAAATCTGAGCATATGGCATCATATGAGTAGGAGGAATTGTTGGAAAGGAAGGAGAAGATGGATAAACATTCCCATAAAGTTATCATCATCAGTGGAAGAGTCAGTAGAAGAGAAATTCGATGAATAATCATGGTAAGCAAAGATTGCATCTTCATCAGGAGAATCTTGTTCAGAGAATACAAATTCAATATCCTGATCGGGCTGCATAGAATAGGATTGTTGAATCTGATTTATCAAATGTTGGCTCTTCTTTTTTCAGGGCATTGTTTAACATAATATTCTACTTTCTTGCAAATATAACAATGAGCATCTTTGGGAGAAGAATTATGTCGCTTGAAATAGCAAAGCTTTCGTTTCTTTTTCCAAGGAAAACGTTTCTTGGAAGAAAATAAGCGTTTTTTCTTATGCCCAAAAGAATCGTTAGTTTTCTTCCCTTTGCAATGGCAGATAATCTTTTTTTACAGCCAATTTCAAGATATTTCTTTTGGCAAGCTTGTTTGAAATTGTGATCAGGATTAGCCATTTCCTTGATGGACTTGCGTATTTCACAGAGCTTCTCAATAGCTGTAAGGAAAAACGAAAGATTTCTGCATATCCCAGTACACAGCACACCGCAGCGTCTAGTACCCCCAGGATCATTTGTCCACGCTATTCACTCATGAATAGTGTAGGGCCTCCCCCAGATTCGAACTCACAACCTCATAAGGTTTGATTTCGCAATTTGAGTAGCCACTGAACCAATGGCTGTGAGTTCAGTGGCTACTCAGATTGCAAAATCAAACCTTATGAGGTTGTGAGTTCGAATCTAGGGGAGGCCCTGCACTATTCATGAGTGAATAGTATGGACAAATGATCCCGGGGCCTGGGTATGGGGCACTGTGTGCAACCCAGGCGTGAAAATATACTTCAAATATCGTCATTTGGACCATTTGAATTATGTTGTATTCACCCATACTCATTAACTAATCTCGAAGCAAACCAGTACATCTAGAAAAGAAATCGCGAAGGACATATTCAAAGGTTTTGCTTGAGAGCATCTGGTTATCCATTCATGCACACCAAGTAGATAACTTGATTCTTCATTTATCAACAGGAACTTCATCAAGTGAAAACCAATGACCATTGGTATTTTTGGTGGTGGTTGGTGGATGAGTGTCACGAGGACCAATAGAGGGAGCGTTAACAACTTCATCATCATCAGAATTTAATTCAGTAATATTGGGATCTTGTCGAGATGAGGATGCACCTTGAGCCACATGAATATTGGCTACATGTGACAGATCCATAAGATGATATTCATCATCCGATTGAGTAGACAAAGATGATGAATCAGCAGTAGAAGAATCTTCTGAGATATGAGAATTAGAAGGAAGATCGGAATCAATCTCTGGATCATTACTAGTTGCCTTCTGATCTTGGTGAATAAGATGGTCTAAGAATTGGACAAAGGGTTCAATAGAATGGGACGGAGGTGGGTCAGTGATAGCTGTTTGGGTTTCTGGAGGAGGAAGTGGAACGGGACTAGGTGGAGTTGGCCTAGGAGGAGCATAAGGTGGATCATAGTAAGCTGGTTCATGTTCGATGGGAGGCATAGGGGATTTTCCTTTAGGGTCACCAAATATTAGACGGGGACCACGTGGAAGTGGAGATCTAGGAGATGGTCTTGGAAAAGGTGTTGGTTTTGGTTTAGGTGTCACGAACATACTAGAAAAAAGAAACTGGGTAGAATCAACAGGAGTTGACGGACGGGGCGCCGGTTGTGGAGCGGTGAACATAAAAGAGTCTAAGGTGGTATGGTATGGATATGGAATAGGTGGTGTAGGTTGTTGGTATTTACGAAGATCAGCTGTAACATAGGACAATTGTTGTTCAGATGACGAAGTTCTGCTTCAGTTTGATTGAATTTCGGACCCGTATACCTATGTTCCAAATAATACCGGAGAGTAGCATCTAACTCAACAATTTCTGCTGTGAGTTCAGTATAATACTTTTGAGCTAAAGTTGCCTGGGCATCAGTCTTTTGAGTAAGACTGGTAGCAACTGAAGATATATTTGTCAACTGAGTGTCGATCTTTTGAAGGTACTTATTTTGTACAAGAGAATTCTTGGTCTGCCAGTTAAGAACTTCTTCTAGTTGAGAAAGAGGCTTAGGAGATCCATCAAATCTTATTTCAGTAGGGACTAAAAATGGTTTTGCTATTGTATGGTGTTGAGGATCTGCAACTCTTGTAAGTGGTGGAAAATCTTGATCATATGAACCAATAGGATAACATGCGTGAGCAATTTGAGCTGTTGGAGGAGTAGGAGGTTTATCAAAAGGTCGTCTGGCATCAGATCTGCATGACGATTTCAGTTTCTGCTTCCTTTTCTTATAGTTGCCTGCATCATATAGACATGAGTTATCCAACCAATCTTCTAGTTCATCTTCATCCTGACAAGTGCAACCAGGAGCACATATATCTGGATTGCAATCCCATATAAAATAACCATTGACATGAGAATGATAAAGTGGATTGCCTGTGACTTGAAAAGAATGGGCAGGAGGACTGTCCTTATGATATTTATAAACAGGTTGGATCATCATAGAGTGATGGACAGGAAGAATTTCCTGTGATGACTAAGGTGGCTCAAAACTGATTTTAATTGAACCATCAGACCGCTTCTTCATGAGAGGACATGTTGTAGTTGTAACTAGTTCAGAACATTTCAGAAATTGTTCATAATTGGTGAACCAGGTAGTCGACATCATCTGATTTAGATCTTTACGAGGGATCTGCTTCGGGATCTGTACAATAGTTGGGACTTCGTTGTCATTGACAAAAGCCATAACAGTGCCACGAGGCTTCTGAGTTCGTAAATGGATTGCATGATCTTGAAGTCTGAAAGCCATTTGATGATGTAGGGTAGCCATAACACTATCAACCCGATGTCTCACACCAGATAACTGAACTTGAACTTTGAATCGTGTTGGTAAAATAGGATCACTAAGACCATATTAAAATCAGGGGCTAGGGTGAAAACCATGGAGTCGTGACTGAGTGTAGTGATGACCGTACCAATACAGGCATGTTCATAATCCAGTAAGTTGGTGTCTAATAATGCAACTCTGGCGAATAAAGGAACATCGCCTCTGCCATGGTAGGATAAAACAAGCCAAAGAGTGCCAAGATGGAGATGGGTATAGCCATGAGCTAACCAGTGGTGTATAAACTTAGGCTCGAATTCCAATGTAACATACTGCTCTTGATGAGTGGATTCAAGTTGACAGTTTGTTAAGGCAGTGCTCTGAACATATTCTTTGATTGGAGGAATTTTCCGTGACATCAAAGTACGAACAGACGTAGTCAAAGACTGACTTTTTTTTGTGAAAAGATTGTAAGGATTCAAAAGAGGAGGGATAGTTTCATTAACTTTACTATCTTCAGGTATATGGGTTACTTCTATCAACTGGTCAATCTTAGAGGTTTTGGTCTTGAGACAGGAGTCAGGGAGACTAGAGAAATTAAAAGACGAAGAGTTAAGAATGAGGGTAGTAGAAGCTACAGAGGAAGAAGGTGTACTGCTACCGAAAACATCCATGGATAAGGTATGACAAGTGTCACTTACGCATACGACTCTCCTGGCCTAGTTGGACGAGTCCTTTTATATCCAATAGACTAAATAAGGGTGAAAAAACAGAAATCTTAAAACTCCGTAGGTAGAACTAATCCCAAGCTTGAGTATAAGTCTTAGAATTACTTAGTATCTGAATCACAGATAACAAGAACAAAACATAGACGAAAGATACATACCAAAAGGATGAAAACAATGATTAAAACTCCGAGGAACCAAACCGGAAGATGAGTGATAAGTAATGATGTCATGATGAAAACAGTAGACTATGCAATCGTTCGAGAAGATGGGTGAACAGTTTTAGAAACACACATGCACACAATACTATTATTAAAATAGCACATAACCCAAGGAGGGAGATATGGTTAGACATAACATAATACAAGCTGAGCATACATATACCTGCTCTACAAAAGAGAGAGGTATGGCTCTGATACCATGAGGGCTACTACTATCACACAAGTATATATATATATAAAGTAATTCTAACTTTCTTAATACACATTTACAAAATTTGAAAACAATCTTTACTAAATAAGATGATTATATAATTTTGTTAAGAAAATATTTATATCATAAAAGAATCATAGACATTAAAAATAAATATTAATATAGTTTTACTTTTAGAATTGGTTCAGTGCAGGATTTTCAAAGTCTCAAACCATAATCTGAACCAAACCTATCAGATTATACTTTTTCCAAACCTAACCCAATCCGAACATATTGAAAATCAAACCAAACCGAACCAAACACACCGGTTCGGTTTGGTTTTGCGGTTTGAACCAATCTATTGACACCCTAATTGATAACATAACATAATAACGCTAATCCTTCACCCTAATGTTGACAAGTGGTAATTGCCTTCCAATATATCTTAAATCACCGTCTTTGGAGAGAGAGAGACTCAAATGGTAAATCATCACTCGAACGCGTTGCTCCATACGGAAGCTCAACGCCCTAATGGTTGCAATGACCACGTGTATTTGAATGTCTTCCCTTGTTGAACGATGTATTGGATTCTGTCCAACATTCACGTAGAATAATTCAGAAAACTTGAGTATGGTTTTCATTTTTTCTTTTTAAAAAACACTTACCATGTCAATTGTTGTTTGTATTTGGTGGCAAGCTTCACAAAAAGTAGCTTTCGAAATAATCAACTAGATTAGTCCCCAGATTGAGTAGTAGAGTCTCAATGATCTCGCTTAAATACCACTCTTCTAGAGCAGTAAACTGCCTCTCGTTCATTATTTAAAGCTACTAAAGACAAGACTTTATCTAGTTAAACTAGATCAGTTACTATTACAATAGAGTAATGACGTAACAACAATAGATCAAGACTAGAGTTTAACTCTATGTCCTTAAGATAATTTTGTCTGCTAACTATTATATAACAATTATTTCTCAAGATACAAGGATCTCCTTGTTATGACAGCAACACTTCAAATCCCAAGAATAATTAAACCAATGAAAGTTGTAATCTCTCACAAAAACAATGCTAAAATAGAAAAGAAAGAAAGAGAAGAAAATACAGAAAAATTAGATATTTTTGGATCAATTCTCTGAGTTCTAGAAGGCCCTATTTATAGGCATTTCGTGGTTGTGCACCATTGGATCGAGTCTGGTTGCATTTAGTCACGATCCAGCGGCTCCCTTCTAGGTTTATCTAACCTGGATGTGGCAACCGCCCAACGTATTTGGACACATCTGATCCGTTTGATTTACCTCGATTTCTAGAAATAAAAGTTTTCCAGCTCCTCGCGACGATGCGCACGTGTGAAATTATTGTTTGAATCACTCGTGCACTTGAACTATGAATTATGCTTATACTTGATTCGTATGTAGTACAAGTTTGTCATGAAGAGACTCATCACTACGTCAAACGCGTAGAGCATCATGAATAACTTAAGTAGCATACTTCCTCCTTGTATTTGATTCAAATACATGTTGATTTTTACATTGGTATCAGAGCTTTTTTCGGTATTTCTGCCTTTTGAATGTTGTGAGAACCGTTTTGGTGTTAAAAATTGTGAAAATGAGTTCCAAATTAGTGTTTAATTTGTAAGTTTATCAACTAAAGTTTTGTCAAAATTCGACTATGTGGTTCATTTGTCAGAATACCCATTAGAGTGATTATCATTTCAAGACAAATCCAACAAACCAAAAGATCTCATAAATTAGACATCGGAATAAAAAGTTATGGGTGAGTTGGTACGTGAAATTGAATGGGATAAGATTATTTTTAATTCTATTTTCATGTTTGGCTACCAACAGGATAAAATTAAAAATAATTTTACTCATCCTCCTTATCCCGACCTAAGGTCGGGATTATTTTAACCCCCCCCCCCCTTTTTTCTTCATCTTCTTCTTCTCGTTCCTCTTCTTTTTCTTCATCTTCTTCTTATTCCTCCTACATCTTTTTTCTTTTAAAAAAAAGAAAATTCAAAACATCACTCATTTTTTGAGTCGCAAAACTAAAATTTTGTTTTTTTAGGTTTAATATAATTTTAAAAAAAAATTAAGTTTAAAAAATATTTAATTATTTTTAATTTCAATCTCAAGCATACAATCAAACATATGATTATTCTATTTTTAATTTTATCTTATTCTATGTAATCTAATTCAATCTCATAAAAATAATTTTATTTTATCTTACGCACTAAATGAGCTATTTGAATCTTGGGCGGCCCGCACATTCATTATACAAACCATTTTGGTGAAAGAAGAAGACCCAAATGGGCCATCCACCCAAGTTTGTGGGTCGATCCAACCTAACCCATCCAATTAAAAAAAGAGGTAATTTCTTAATGAATTTCACTGTTGCCCTTATTATTTTTAACTACACAAAAAGGTCAAAAAAAATTAATGACAAGGCCTTTGGCAAGAAAAAAAAAAAAACCTGAACAATTGGAGAGATACATACTAAATGTGTGAGTAGGAGAGAGATACACAAGTCGAAACTCAAGGGCACGAACTTGCTATAATCATGAGCGGGAGTTTGTTACCAAATGTTGCACACAATTTTTGGAAAACCGATTGGGAGTGAGACCAAACATATTTGGTCTTTTCCCCATTTAGATATGTTGAACTATAGTGAAACGAAAGTTCAGATCTCCATGTGAAAGATTTTTACTAGTAGAATATTACTCTCTAAACCAAATCTTTCATTGTTATTGTTTAAATCGCTTGTGCATTGAAGCTATGGATTGTACTTGTACTTGATTCGTAGTACGAGTTTGCTGTGAAAAGATTTATCAGTATGTCAAACGAGCTAGTAGAGCATCGCAATTAACTTGGGTAACACACTTCCTCGCCCCTAATATTTGATTTTACAGGCTCTTTAGGAGGAAGGGTGCTGATCGACCATCCGACCAAATTAAGAATCTTTAGCTTTAGCCTGTTCACTAGAATGTTGAAGCACACTCTTAACTGTAATATTAAGAGTACCATAAGTTTAAGAACTCTCATTTGCTTATAGAGGGGGATGATAAGGGAGGTGAAGTAGATGATGAGTTTATTTACAAAGGGAAAGGGATTCTTTTGCTACTTCTGCTTGTACCCACTGTCACATTGAAACTCCATAAAGATGTGCTTGTACTGTGATGAGGAAGTAGCTAAGGTTGTTGATCAATTATATGTTAAAACACTTGATTAAACTTTAGATTTTAGCCAATGCTAGAAATAAATTTTAGGGTTCGTTTCGTTATGATTCGGATATAATTTTCTATATTCAAAAATTCAAAAACATAGAAAATCCGTGAATCCAAAAACAGTTCTTCACTCTTTGTAAAGAAAACATATTGTTTTTAGAAAACAAACAATGAAACATATGTTTTCTGAGTTTTCTATTTTGTAATTGAATTTAAATTTTTGAATAACCAACCAAACATAACCTTTTCTTTCTTCCTTTTTTATTTGATTCCAACTAAACACAGCCTTAGATTTTAGTATATTGTTATGTTCATGCGAAACATCATTAGATGAGAAGGCAACAACACCTTTAATTTTGGGTTCTTCAATATCTTTGAATTTTTAAATCAAAAAATTGTTGTTTGAGCCTTGGTGCCAAAGTTTGTATGTGGGCCTTGTTTCCTGGTTTTTGTAGCAGCCCCCATTAAGCCTCTTGTCCGTTGTGGGTTAAGAACTTACATGTTCCACATATTCCTTCAATATTGGTTTTAGGTACCCCTTAAAAGAGAAGACAGTGGTGCTGTAAATATTGGCTAGCTTTATCAGTATGTATTCGGACTCTTTCACTTAAATTGAGAATTTGATTATCTCCTGTTGTCAAATAATTAGGAGTTTTCATTCTCTAACAAAAGTATAAGCGAGACCACGAAAGTGCTCCTCGCCAAAAAAAAAAAAAAAAAAAAGAGGTGCAGAAAAGAGAGAGTGGTGCTCTTGGTATAAATTGTTTTTTCTCTTTGGACAGTTAAATTTAAGAAAAATATAACTATTTGAATATAAATATGAATCTAGGAGCCTTTTGTAGAGTGGTGTGGACTAGAGAGATTCCTGTATATAAATGTGGTTTCGAAAAGAAAAAAAAAAGGGCTCTATTAAGTTGATTTTTTTTTTTTAACTCTATTAAGTTGAATTGAGTATTTAC
The DNA here is from genome assembly GCA_035771175.1 of Paratinospora sagittata. Classification (NCBI taxonomy): domain Eukaryota; kingdom Viridiplantae; phylum Streptophyta; class Magnoliopsida; order Ranunculales; family Menispermaceae; genus Paratinospora; species Paratinospora sagittata. Next base: position 32,283,862 of record CM069608.1, on the reverse strand, counting down.
TAATTTAAATAGCACATACTAAAATTATAAATTTATAAGATATTACATGGAGATTGTACAGTAAAATAATAAATTAATGAATAATTAGTATACTAAGTTATATTAAATACTTGAATAAAATGATGATTTTTTCTATATCTATTTGAATTTGTTGAAGAATTTTGGCAGCCCTTTTTAAGAATGTGCTTATTCAAATAACAAAATAGAATAAATAAAATTAATGATTCGTGACCCATTTATATGATGTGGAAAAATGCTTCATTTTTTTTTCTTTTTTTTTTTGTCTAAAAGGAAAAATGCATATGACATCATAAAAATCGTTAATGATATAAGCACAAGTGACCCCTAATGGATTGACTCGCTGTTAAAGAAGAGGTACATAGAGTTTGATTGAAAGAGACATCATGTGCTCGAATTTTGGTCACAACCATAATACCTTGTTGTCTCCTGGAGCCTCGCGTTAGGGCGCATGTGGTCTCCTAGTGGATTAGTCAGAATGAAAAAACACAAAAGTGCCTTAAAAATTCTGGGCACCGCAGTCATCAAAAAAAAAAAGTAAATATAATTATTTATATATATATATATATATATATATTCTTTTTTATAATTTAGGTGGTGTTCTTTCTCTGAGCTAACTTACGCACACTAGAAAGACTATTCTACTTAAAATGAGTATCAGGAATGCATTAACATCTCACTCAATGACGTGTGAACGCTTTGTCTGAAGTAAAAACTAGGTCACCTGACCCATGCAATGAAAACAAAAGTCTATCTTAAAAGAAACTTAATGAAAAAAAAACAAAAAATCTTCCTACCATCCCACCAAACAGATTGTGGTAAATACAAGTGTTTAATTATCATAGCCGCACATACTAATATTTATAAAATAATTTATTAAAGAAAATATTAATTGAAGAGATGGCAGTCTTGCTAGTGGTGATAATTCAGATTACATACTATATATGCGGGCGGTTAGGTCAAATTAATCCGTTGAGCCCGCGCTTGCTTGATGCGACTAGTGTTAGAAATTGACAAGTGGGTTCCTAGGAGACCAGGCCGAGTCCTCCGGACAAGGAGAAGGCTATATATCTCCCGCATTAATTTTCTTCCGGATTCCTTGCCGGGGGTCACGCCCTAATTATTACCCTAGTTGAAAGTAATTTAGATCTTGCACTCTAAGCAGAGTCCAGGCCGACCGAGTCCTCCGGACAAGGAGAAGGTGTTGTTGATTAACACTAAGCAGCAAAACCCCTCCAATCCTGCCAGGTGGCACTCTCTCTCAATTCAAAAATCATTAAAAATAAATAAATAAAAATATTGGTACTATTATTTCGACCCTCTTTAGGCTTATTTGGTTGGTGAATTAAATGTTGTAGATTAGAGCAAGTAGCCTGATTTCTAAGAAAAATCTGATGTTTTGTTTTAATAATATTTAGTTATTGCTTTTATTTTCAGATGTGGAAAATTGTATTCTAAATGTTGTTTTAATTTTTCTATTTTGATAAATAAATAATTTTTTTTCTTTTTTTTTTTGTTTCTTAGGTGGAAAGAAATTATTTAAATTTATAGTTTTAATTACTTAATTTAAATTAATTAGAGCTCCTAATTAAGGGTGTTCATACTACTTATCAACTTGATAAACCCGACCTACCCAAACATTTTGAGTTGAGTTTATATGCTAAATTGAGTTGGGCTGAGTATAAAAATTTATAACCCTATCTTGTTTGGGTCAAGATTTTACAATTAACCTGAACTAATATAAAATAATAGTTAGTATTAGATCTATTGATATTTTTGTCATAGACACTTACTATAATTGAATTAGTAAAAATTTTACGATGCAAAAAATTGTTTTAATAACTATCATTACACTACATATTTGACGTCGAAATAATTTTATCAAATGTTATTTAGAATTCATAGATATATTAAAAGACTAATCCGACCAAAACCAATCCGAAATGGGTTTAAGGGGTTTATTGGAATGTGTTGAGTTAAATATTTTTAACTCGAATTTAATTAAATAGGGTTAGTATTTGGTCAAAACGCGACCCAACCCAACATTATGCAAAAGATTTGGAAAAATGACGTGTATGAATAGTTTATAGATAAACCTGCAGTTATTGAGCCAACAAAACTTTCTTAACAATCCAAAGTTTGATAAAAGTAGTTATCAATTGAATGAAATAGACTATAGAGGACCGGCTACTTGCCTTATATTAACTCAAGGAAAGGAAGTATATAATATATATATATATATATATATATATACAAAACTTTTCTGTGATTAGATTGAATAAAAAAGCCTACCTAAAATGTGCAATTCTTTTCTTTTAAAAATTTGCTAGGTCCAAAAAGTGTATTTGGTTTGTAACTCAAAAACTAAGAAAAGTGGTGCATTTTCTTAGTAAATGATTAAAAAATCATTTTTAAATTTGAACATACCAAATTCATTTGAAAAATGCTAATATAATTGCATATGAAATTACACGTATATACTTATTGAATCATTTATTATACATCTTGAGGCATGTAAAATATTTATATCCAATAAATATATATATTTAGTTATACATACAGTTATAAAAATTACATTTAAATTAACATTCTCCAATTTATTTTTTGAGTTTTCGAGTTTTGAAATGTACAAAACTGGACCTGAATAAAAATCCAAATTGAAAGATATTCCTTTATTGTTCAAATAAGAAAACAAATTGATTAAAAAAATAACACTAATTATCTCCTTGATCTTGCTATAGAATATTTAAATCATGAAACAACTATATATAAACATTCATTAGAAGAAGAAGAAGGGGGTAATTGAAGAGATTCTTTAATGGACATATAAATAAATAGATGGACCGACCACTTGTATAAATTTATAAGGATTGGTCTATTCTTAAACAAATCCCTACAAAGTTGTTGAATGCAACATTTTGATGGCACCAAGTGAGCTAATTAAGGAAGGTCATACAGTAATTAATATGTTATGTTAAATGTTAATAGTATTTTTTATTTTAATTTTTAAAGAACATGCAAGAAATTGTTAATTATAGATGGGATCTCGCGTGCATAGTTTAGGAATAATAAAAATGTTTGATAGCACTTTTAGAGGAGTGAGTTTTTATTTATTTATTTATTTATATCTTTTTAAAAAAAGTGGTATTTAATCTTAAAAATTAATTAATTTACTAGAACCTACACACATCATTTCCGATACGGAAAACTCGTAAGCTAAGAGTTTAGACCTCCCTAACCTCGCCCTTGACTTCTGACTATCCACCCAATATGGGTGACCCATGAAAATTTTAGGGTTCAAGGTTTGAGAGCCATTCAATTTTTCATACATCCAACCAACTTAAAGAATCATGAATTCAATATATAATTACCATAAGGTGTTTCAATTATTAGCAATATCTGTCATGTGCTAAAATGACCCAAAAAAACATTACACATCATTAATAAAAAATAAATAAAATGAAATTATTGTAAGAAACTGATGCCAAAATAAGATCTACATGAAGTATTACCAAGGATACTGAGAGATCAAGAATTCTCATTCCGTTTTTTTTTATTTGTAAAAAAGAAAAACGCTTAAAAACCAATAAATCAGTAGTTTCTAGCTATAACTATATAGCATCCAAGGATTTATTTTTTTGAGGTCACCAGGTGACGGATACTTACGTTCCCCTAATCTCTTTATAACACGACTACAAACATTCAGGGACGTTGTTGGCCAACGAGTGGTAGGAGGTGTCTCAAGCTCGAAACCTACAGTATAAGAAGTGTGCTTACATCCAACCACTGAAGTAATCCACTGGTGGTTTATAGCATGGATTGCTATAACTAATCCATGTTGCGGTTTGTATTCCATACATTCATACTCATATATATACAAATATACATACATATAGCTACAGATACCCATTTGTTAAAGAAAAGATATCATGTTTGATCAGCACCAAAACTTTCTAGCAGTGAGATATATATGGCCAAGAAAGATGCATGCAATGAAGCATGCATCATGAAAATATATACATAAACGATCACCCATCTAGCTAGTATATAAGGATCACCAAACATAAAGAGCAAAATGTACATGGCATGTAAGTAGTAGTGATTAAAATACTACACAAAACTCCAAAAAAGAAAAACAAAAAGAAGAAGAAAAGAACCAGGAAATTACTGCTGTTAAAAAGATATAGTAGCTGATGAGTCATCTATCCATCTGATCAGGAACTTCAGGGCTCTCCATGATGCTATCCAAAGATGGCTTCCATCCATTACCATCTTGATCATCATCAACTTTCCATCTTCCTGTTTTTGATGATGATGATGATGATGATGATCTTTGCATCTCACCAAGAACATCTTCCAGCTTCTTCTTCTTCTTGTTCCCTCCTTTATTATTATCCTGCAACTGTAACAAAAACCACTCCAATTCCTCCCTTGTCAACACTATCTTCACTCTAAAAACAGTATTTTTCTTTTCATCATCAAAGCCATTTTCATCACTACCTCCAAAGCCTTTAATATTCTCCCTTTCATCTTCTTCCATACTATTATTATTATTACTATTATCATAATCTAAATCTGTTCTCTTCATCTCTTCTTGTAATTGCCTCTCATGATCTCGTGCACCACCATAGGTCTCCATGCAATTGCCCATATTGATTGATTGATTGCTTGTGAATAAGAGTTTCTCTCAATTAAAACCTGATTCAAGATCAATGAAATTATGAGCAATTAAGTAAGAAAACAAGAGCCACTTTTCTTGAATAAAGGGTTAGTGGCTCTTGATCAGCTTGTGATGAACATGAAAGACAAGAGTACTACTAGTGAGGAGAGAAGAGATTTTATTTAAATGAGAAAGGGCAGGTTGGTTTTGTTTTATTTATTTATTTTTAATTCTCAAGGTGGTCTACTTGGTCCCCTTTTAAAAGGGTACTTAGAAAATATTGTATTTTTTTTTCCCCACTTTTTCTTCTCTTTTAATTAATGAATTATATTACACCATTATTAATCTAGAGAAGAAATAAACTAAGGGTCATGTCGTTGTCGCTTTTGCGGTTGAAAGTGACTGTAATTTTGGCACTTTTAATTGCTTTTGCAAGGATTGGGCTGTGAGCAGCATGTATTTATTTATTTATTTATTTAAATGATCAATTTTGTATAATAGGGTCTGACTATTTCAACAATTTTGTGAATGATTATTAAATGAGAGATTTGACACCCTGCAATGCATGTAATAATTAAGGATGACTCTCTATGCTAATCCAATAATATAATAAACAGAGATGTAAATGGTATATATATATACATGCACCCTCGAATGAGCAACTTAAAACAAAGCATGATGTCGTATATCACGTCATATTTCTTAATTTTGAGCAACTCGCAGATTAATATTCATTTTTTATATGATGAGCATCTGGAATATATACATTATCGAGAATTAGATTTATTGACAAGTTGGTTTACTCTTTGTGTTATTCATCAATGCGTATATAACTTATATCTAATTGACCCAAGGCCAAGCAACTACATTAGTCTGATCAAGTGAAGAAGCCTTGCCTAACACAAAGTGTAGATGGAAATTCATTAGTGTTTAGGAAATTGTGGCTGAATTTAGTACAATACGTGATTTATAGTTATATATATATATATATATATATATATTAATAAGAGGAACATAACAGCATATAAAAAGCACCAACCATTTAACCCATATTAAAAAACATGATATGACCTTAATTCCTAACCCAATCCCCAAAAGGGTAACACTTGGAACACGAAATCCAAGATTAAGAATGTGTTACATTAGGAATTATATTCGTATTACCCACTTTTTGAACTCATTTTGATTTAAATTTAGCTTTATTTTTTACTATTATTATTTATAATTACTAGAAGGTTCATTCAAAATTCCCAAATACAATTGTAGCTTTTACAAAATATTTTTAAGCAAAAATACAAGGTATTTGATGACACCCACTTCTAACAAAATTATAATAAGAAAAAATAATTTTGTGCGGCTAAAAAAAGTTAGAAAGGACCAGATTTCTTCAAAACGTCAACGTTTTTTTGCTGAAGCACTTCTCGAAAATGCGCTCTTCAACTCTTCTTATTAGTGAAATACACATACGCCCAATAGTAGTACATATAAATACAACTTAGGTGTAAACAAATACATAATGGGTTAACGAAAAAAAACAAAAAAATAGAATAGATCATTCCAGAGCATTGAATGCTCAAAACCATAGCATTCAAAACCCTAGTCACCTTTCAAACCTCATTAGAACAAGTCTTGTGAGCCATGTGCATGTGGGTCACAAATGTCAATTAAAAATAGATACGTTGACAAGTTTGGAGGGAGCATTGTCTCCATTCTTACAATATAATTTAATTTTTCTTGTCATTATGGGGTCATGTTCTTTTCCCATTTGAAGGGTCCCATTTCACAACCTTATTATACATAATATATATATTGCTCTTATTTATCTTGAATAATTAAGTCCTCATCAACTATTTAATAGCTCCTTGATCATGATTTTTGTATAGATATACATAGGCACGTGATGTCAAAAGTGCTAAAGATTACTCTCCGAAGATCCCGCTTCTATATAAAGGACATAACATGGCAATGAGCCTAAAAGAAATTATTTCATATTAACATGAAATAGTTTTCATACCATATAATCAAGAAGCAGATAAATTAAAGGTATAAGCCAACCCCATCAACCCCATGGATTGAATTGAATTAGTCTAAATGTTTGAGTTAGACTAAGTTAAGTTCAAAAATCTCAATCCGAATGATTTGAATTTAGTAAGGAATTGACACCCTTTGAAGCCAACCTAACCTAAATCAAACCTAATATTAACTTTTAAACTCATTATCCCCTAAAGCCATCAAATCACAAAACTAACTAACCACCAAAGTCTCAAACCTAAATTGTAACATTCGTTCACGAATGTTATTTTATTTTATTATATCGATAGATAAGTGGAGAGACATGGACGCTTAAAACCTTGAACATCACTAATATACAGTAATCTACCTCCTAGTAAAAATCTCATTATGATACCTAAAATTCGTATCTAGAACCGTGATTAGATACAAGCTGGTGACAACCTAATAAAAACTTCAAATTCAAACCGCCAAGAAATTCAATGAAAACCCTTCTCATTTTCAATTAATTAGACTTAAAAAATTTTGATAATTGACTAATCAAGATTAAGTCTACACAGCATGAAAAAAAAAAAATTGTTAAAAAGCAAAAATAAATAAAGAATTAAAAAATATCAATTTTTTTTTTGTTTAAGATTGAAACATTTAAAATGATTTCCATATCTGTCTGTGTCACAGATCGGTGGGCAACATCGTTCCAGACAGATCCCTAAGGTTAGGTAGAGAAGAGTGACTAAATCTAGAGGGATTTAAGGACTTTTTTTTGTAGGCAAGTCACATGCGCCCACATTCACTTTTGAAGGTTTTTTTTTTTCTAAACCTACTTTGTCCTCTTTAGTTGACTTAATGAAGAGGATTATTAGAAACTTAATTGCTAATACATGTCAATCCACCTTGTGTATAATTTCTGTCTAAAATGAAAATATGCTATAGAGATGCATGCAGGACAAAACACGAGAGAGATCACAAGCACCCTGCATATGTTAGATCACATAAGGGAACTGCACACGTATCTTTATATTGCCCAACATTAATTTCTAAAATGAGGGACCCTAGCCATTGATGTTGTGCAAATCAATTGGAGTAGCAAAACATATTATATCAATAGGTTTAATCAAATTAAGGAAGGGCATGATCATGATAAATAGTTTGATGATTAAGATAATTTATAATTGTTACCTAAGTTTGTCCCATTAAATTAAATTATGTTTTATATATCATGATAGCACTCCCGGTCTGTTTTATGGAAGTTATAATAACAAATGAAATACAATCTGCCCTATTTTCTTTTGAAGTTTTCTTACAAAGAAACCCAACCCTTGGTATGAAAAACTCTAGGTTTGATGACCCCACCACATAACCTGATTTTTTTTTTTTTTTTTTCTAAATCTTCAATGGTTCTATTTATTTCTCGCATTCTTAATAAATTTGTCATCTTCCCATCTAAATATCATTGTCATATTTATATATGAATCATTCAATCTAAATACGATACTAACTCTACTCAACATTAAATTGAACGAGTGGCGGAATTGAGGTACATCGGTTCTAATATAAAATAGATTCCGAGTTTGAACCTTTTCATTTATACAACGGCGTCACATTCCCCTAATCTCAAATAAATAAATAAATAAAAAGATAATAACTATTATAAATCAACAAAGTCGAATCAACTTCACTCACTATGTTCTATCAAAAGATAATAACTCTTATTAAAAATTTTAAAAAAAGTTTATATTCAGTATTTTGAAGAGAAAAAAAAAGGAACGTATATATACACAAAATGTAATGTGGTCAAAAGCAACAAAAGCAATTATAGATAAATAACAAGAGAAGGAAAGGAGAGGAGAAGGGTTAGCAATCAATATTGGTACTATACCGCATGTGACTTGAATAATAATAATAATAACAATAATAATAATAATAATGGAGAGTTGATTTCTTTTTTTGATTCAAGGGAAAATAGAGTGTTGATTTCAACAGGCTAACAAAGTAGTCAGCCCATAGAGGGCACCCTACGAACCTAGCCTTTGGCTTTTACTTATTATTTTATTTTTGTTTAATATGGGAAAGAGGGAGTCTCTGTACTCCACTATTTAGGGTTTCGTATATGGGTAAACTAAAGAGAAAGTTTACAAGGTCCCCCCCCCCCCCCCCCTCCTCCTCCTCTAGTTTAGCCAAGTTTGACTAATCTTTTGACTCCAAAAAAGCGTTAGGCAAATTTGATTAATCCTTTACCCCAATCAGTGAAATCTTGCGAAAGTGACGGATATTGGGATTTTCTACGCCATATTTCTCAAAGCAAAATTCATGCCTACGAATCAAATTTAATAGAGTTAAGGATTTTTTTACTAATTGTTTCCCGCAATTTTCTCCCAAAGAAAACTGATTTAGATATGCATATATATCTATATTACTAAGGTCCTGACAGGGACTTGGAAAGCTAGTCACGATAGAAATGCTGCAGGCAGATTGTACCGATCCAACGATATGGAGAGCTTGCATTTTCATTCACATCCCAAGGTAGGCCTTGGGATGTGAATGAAAACTAGGGTTTGATAAAGCTTTTTTAAAATGCTTTTAGACCAAAAATATTATTTAGCAATATCCACTTTTGGCCAATTTAGGATTGGAAAAGCAGTTCTTTTGCTTTTAAAAGAAATTAGTTTGTGAACTTCGTTTTTCAAAATATACACTTAAATCCTCGCGCCCTTGTTGTTTGTACATCAACAACAAAGGCCTTAAATCTCATGCAGTGTTTGTGAACTTAGTTTCACTAGTTGTTTGTACATCCTCGTGCCCTTGTTGCATGTGAGGACCTTAGACCCACTTCGTATGAGAGGTCGCCTTCAATGCCAACTCATGCATCCTAGTTGTTAGTAGGCTTGCATATTCCATAGATGCCCTTAATATGATTTTAAAAATGCCCACATGCTACCTTATGTAGGATATATGAAATGTTGTAAGAAATAAATAAAATAAATAAATAAATCATACGCTATATAAATATAGGATATATGAAATGTTGTAACAAAAAAATAAAAATAAAAATAAAATCATAGGCTATATAAACATATGTTTCCTCCACTCCGCTCATCAAAAACTAAGTCAACGATCATATATTACTAATTATATCTTTCTTAGGCATCTCCATCCAAGTCATTTTAGATTTTACTCTAAAACAATTGTTAATACTTCACAATTTTTAATAAGGTCACTTTAGCCATGTGCAAAGCTACAGCTTAAAAATCTTATATAGGTCTCGTTTGGTTAAGTGTTTACAAACTATTTTTGGACCAAAAACAATTTTGAAAATGTTTAACAACATTTAATGTTAGACCAAACTACGATGAAAAAGCAATTTTTTGCGTTTTGAAGTAGCTAGTTAATAACTTAATACCAACTTTTCAAAAAAATACTTTTGCTAAAAGTACTTTTTAAAACATGCTTTTGCAAAAACTATACCAAACAAGCCCATAAACTTCTTGTAGAAGGGTTTTGCGCAAGCATACCTGCACTTATGACAATACCTCCAATTTGCCCATACCACTCCAATTTGCCCTCTTCTTTTTAATGTTTTCTAACAAACAAACCCCGCCCTTGGCATTACAACTCTAGGTTTGATGACCCCACCACATACCCGTGATTTTTTTTTTAATCAATTGGTTTATGTACTTCCAACTTTCTAAACAATTTTTTTAATAACCCATCTAAATATCATCTTCATATTTATCTATGAATTGTTCATTATCCATAGTTTTGATCTAAATAATTCAATAACTCTCACAACTCAACTTAATAAAGCCTTTTCTCAATTATAGGGGTCGATTTTATGAATCTACTTCTTCCACTTCATTTTATCAAGAGATAATAACACTTATTAAAATTTAAAATAGCTTATATCCAACATTATGAAAAATAAAATAAAATAATGGACGGATACTTGAAATGTAATGTGGTTAAAAGAAACAAAAGTAATTATAGACAAATAATAAGAAAAGGAAAGAAGAGGGGGTAGGAGTCAATATTAAATATCAAAGGGTACTATACTCCATGTGAGTTGAATAATAATAATAATAATAATAATAATAATAATAATAATAATAATAATAATAATAATAATGGAGTGTTGATTTCAACATGCTAACAAAGTAGTCACCCTAGAGAGGACACCATACAAACCTAGTCCTTGGCTTTTATTTATTTATTTTGAGGAGTCGACACTCCACTATTTAGGGTTTCCTACATGTGTGTTTTAAAGAGAGTTTACAAGGGCCCCCACCATTTTATCCTAGTTTGACTAACTCCACATGTGCTGAATACATTGGCATATCCTTAAACATAGACAATCCTAAGCTCGGAAAAGGAAGAGGATTGTGTTAAGTAGCTGACAACTAACACAAAAATTTGTCAGATCAAGTATGGCATGAATCTTCTTAAACAAACTACAAGAGTTGAGTTAAGTAATCTTTTGACTTAAAAAAGCTTAGGGAAGTTTGATTAATCCACAACCCAATCAGTGAAATATGGTAAAACTGACGGTTCTTAGGATTCTATACACTATTTCTCAAAGCCACAAAATTTATGGCTACTAATAATTCCAATTTAATAAAATAAGGATAATTTACTAATTGTTTCCAGCAATATTCTCCCAAAGAAAACTATTTTTTTTGTATTATAACAGTCTACATGTGTGTGCATTTGTTTCCCTTATATTTTACTAAGGCCATGTTTAGTACAACTTTTACAAAGCACTTTTGGACCAAAAACAATTTTGAAAACTTTTGGCAACATCTGCTTTTGGCCAAGTGATTGAAAAAACAGTTTTTCTACTTTTTGAAGAACCTAGGTGAAACAGGCTTTTTCAAAAAGCAATTTCTCTATAAGCACTTTTGCAAAAGTTGTACCGAATGGGGCGTAAGGGTCATGACAGGGACACAGGGAGCTAGACTTGCATAGGCATCGCAGGCAAATTCCATTGATCCAATGGCATAGAGAGCCTACATTTTCCATTGCGTCCATGGCATTGTTGTTTTACTAAATGTCATGCGACTAGATTTTAGACTTTTTTCCCATTCATGAAAAGGCTACATAATAATTGAAAATCTTAAAAGACTTGAAGACGAAAAAATCTTGACACTATTTTGAAAGCCATAACGAGCATGAGCCATACATGGTAAGGAGAAAACAGTTTAGAATTTATCTAAAGGCTGCAAAACATACAACTTATATAGCTAGACTCACCCAACTTCTCCAAAAAGTAGAAAAACTGCTTTTCCACCACAATTTGGTCTAAAAGCAAATGTTGTCAAATGCCTCCAAAAACTGTTTTTGATCTAAAAGCAAATTGTAAACGCTCAATCAAAAGGGGCCTAAAATCCCTTAACTATCATCTTTATTATTTGCAAACTCCTAAACTTTTAGTATTTAATTCTATTGAAGTTTTAATAATTACAAATGTGAGATCCAAGTCCATCAATATGGTATCAGAGACGGTTCATCTGGGACATGGCATATGTTGAGATGGAGCCCAATTGCTCATGTACCGAGCTCTTTCAAAGTAAAAACTCCACGACTAGACTAGAAGAGGGCATAAAGGTGGTTAAGTGGAAATAATAGATCCGAGCTCACCAATAATTTAGGTGATAAAAGGGGCATAATCAAGACCTTATTTTAACAACATTTCAAACATCCTAGATAAGGTAGCATGGTGAGCACTGCCAAAACCATATTAAAGCACCTATGGAATATGCAAACCCACAACCAACTAGTGGAAATAATCCCAGAAATACAAAGTGGGACTAAAGGCTCCACATACAGCAAGGGCACAAAGGCCAACAAATAAATAAGTGGGACAAAACCCACAAACATTACATGAGACCCCAGTCCTACAAGAAAGATGGCCTCATTCTTATTTTTTCCACTCGTGGATTTAAACCTTACCCACTAGTATGGATGGGATCTAAAGTCACTACCAAAGCTACCAAGCTTTTGCGACACAACCAATATCTTAAACATCTTGACAAATTCTAATTGATTAACATTAGTTACCCATGATAAGAGGAAAGAATTAAATATAGAGGCTAAGTCCTAATTTTGAAATTTTAGTAGGACCCAAGTCCGAAGTCCTTTTCCTAATAGCCCAAAATGAAGGAATTGAACCATAAACACAATTGCAAGGAATCATATGCAAAGCTCAACTAAACAAAGTCCTTTTTCTAACTACATAAGGTCGCCAAAGCTTGGTTGCTTAAGTGGTGGCCTTACGCCCAACCCATGCTAGTGGGTGGGGTTCAAATCTCATGAGTTGAATAGTAGAAATGATGAGCATCTTTCTTGTGGACCTTGGGTCTCATATAGTGTTTGTGGACTTAGTTCCACTAGTTGTTAGTGGGCCCTCGTGTTCTTACTATCTGACGGGCCCTTAGACCCACCTTGTATGAAAGGCCACCTTGAATGCCAATTCATACATCCTAGTTGTTTGTGGGCTTGCATACTCCACAAGTGTCTTAATATGATCTTAGCAGTACCCACCATACGATCTTATCTGGATGTATGAAATGTTGTAACAAAAAAAAAAAACATAGGGTTGACTATATGAATATATTTCCTCCATTCCACTAAATCAACAATTAAAATGTTACTAATTATATCTTTCGTACGCATCTCTATCCATGTCATTTTAGATTGTACTCTACCAGGCTACCTCTATCATTACCATGAATTGTTAATACTTCACTCTAGCCATCACAAAGCCATAGCCTGATAGTTTTATATAGGCCCCATTTGGTTGAGCATTTACAAACTGCTTTTGGACCAAAAGTAGTTTTGGGAGCGTTTGACAACATCTACTTTTAGACTAAACTGCAGTGGAAAAGTAGTTTTTCTGCGTTTTGGAGAAGTTGGTTAATACTAACTTTTTCATAAAATGTTTTTTCTAAAAGCATTTTTATGAAAATGTGCTTTTGCAAAAGATATACCGGACAAGCCCATAAACTTCTAGCAAAAGGGTTTTGTGTAAGCATACCTACACTTCTATCTATACCTCCTCTAGTTTTTCCATCTTGTAGGAATTATAACCACAACCTATCTTACCTTTTTCCCTAAAGCCTTATATCCCCTTTATTATATTCTATTGATCCACCAATTACTCATCCAAGGGTCCCAAAGAGACCATAATTATACGGCAATGAAATTTAGAACCTATGGATAGTATTATGGGCAACTACAAAAGACCAGTGGCTAATCTTATAAGTCTCTCTTTCTCCATGTCCTTCACCATTCATCTGGCTCCAATGACTTGGATGCTCCATCAACCAAATTTTCCAATCTAATGGATCGTTTTAAAGGTATCGCAAAAGTTTCAATAGTGAAGTCAGTAACTAGGAGTTTTATAAGCATCTGGTCATGTCCATCATGTTCTGTTTTACTTTAGAAAGCATTTGAAACCACTTTGGAAAAGTACAGTACATTAAATTGTAATTTACCACTCAGTATGCTAGCAAAATCTTTAAATGACAAACGGCTAAATCAAGATAAGATCAGTTCCTTACCAAATAATCAAGCTCATTCTTCCTTTATGTTGAGAAGTTGATAGCAGCAGCAAAGGTAGATGTTTGAAATAGTAACAAAATGGCTAGTCTATTTGAAGTGTACGAGGCCTGGTGTCATAACTTTAGGTGCATAGGAGAATTTCTACTGTTTGATTGTATTTTATATTTGAGCAGATGTGGTTTGAGTATTTAATGAAACAAGTTAACTATTTAACCATAAACTTTGTCATATTTGCACAAATAAGACAGTTCCCCTCGATATTGGGCTTCAAGTATGCAATAGATATGTTCTACTAAAGTGCAAAGAGAAATTTTCAGAGCAAGAACAAGATAACCATCCTTTATAAAGCTGAATGTCAAGCAAAAGTATAATAGGAAAACAGTGTTCAGAACTGTGAGTAGACAGACCAAGATATATAATTGGAAATGGATTGCATGGTGAAAATATTATAGAATGAATTATGAGGAAAGTTGACTAAGGTGACTAGGCCACTGCAAATAGGTATGTATGTATATATGTAATTATGCATGTATGAAGAAGAAGAATAAGGCAGAGAAGAAAATGAAAACACTTAAAATTCATTATCTGAAAAAGGGAACCAAGACACTGTTAGCCACATGCAGAATTATGAATGGGGCCACAAAATGGAGAAGAGAGATGAGGAGCAATTCAAAACAGAAGTAGGCATCAAAACCTGAACAACCTAGTTGATTGTTTCTGAGAGGACTGAGCAAATACTATTGCTTGTCATATGATACCATGAATGTCTCTAACACCCAAGAAATGCCGTCCACAGAATAGGCAGCACTGAGAAAGCTGTTGCCTTACCTCAAAAGGCTTAGTGCTGTCCTGCACTATTTCTCTAGATACAGAGGTAAATATTAGTACGCAGTTCCTTTGGTGGAAGAAAGTACATGTGTGCATGAACATAGCCAATTCTTTTGCAAGAAACAGGCTGTAATCTAGGCAAGTTATGCTACGGGTGCCTATTGAAGGAACCAATGAGCCTTCAGCATGCTGCATCAGTGTCTATCTAGGAGGATCACATACACATTGAAAAGAATATTTTCTAAGCCAGCCAATCTCTTCTTCAGTTTAACTATATCACACATCAATCACCAGCCTTTCATTGATTGGGCAAATAGTGTTAGTATCCCAAGTCAACTGCAAGAAACCCTTCAAAAATTGTATACATTTTCCTACTTATAGAACCAGAAAACTAGCGAACATGCAACTACCAACCGATGACTGAGGCACCATAGAGGCGTCCACAAAAGATGTGCAAGAAAGAGGTAGTAAAGAAAGGGGAAGAGAACATGTATGTTAAAATGAGAAGTAGATCAGCTTTTTCTCAGAAAAGACCCTGGATCTTAGACCATAATCCATGCCCACCCCATGCCATGTAAATCACAACTTTGATAAATAATTTGTTCCACCACCTCTATATCTATATTCAGCATCAAACTTATAGCTAGTAGCTGGTGCAACCCTGATAGGAATCCAAAGGCAAAACTCGTCTTTAAAAACTAGCTCGCAAAGGGAGAGAGCCCAAGAGCTGCTATTTCCCTTATAAGTGGTATGAGGTTTCGATGTGAAATTTATGATTGCAACAAATCACCATGTTCCTCAACCGCCATCCATGCTAACCAATCAATCTTCCTAGTGGGTGCCTTCACGATCCTGTCTCCCATGAACAGCAGCCCTCCCCCAGTTATTTCATTCACAAAAATAGTATGGAAATCTATGTTACCAAGACTCTTTACTTTGGCCCAACGTACCCATGTCCGACACTTCATGATACGACATGGGTATGAAATATGTGTCAGACACTTTAGATTTTAGAATCATTATTATGTAGATTCTCCTATGGAAAGAAGAGAAAGCATGAAAGAAGATAATGACTAATAGATGAAATTCACTTAATTGGGAGAACAAAACGGACAATAAATGAGTAAAAAGAGGAAAAAAAATGACAGAAAAACATACAATACAGCCAAGTCCCTGTATCCCAAAATTTGAAAATGAACAAGTCAAACCTCTAGATATGTACCTATATCTAACACTCAAAATTGAGTCTAGGTAACCTAGATGGAAAGACATATATTAGCATGGGTGCGTCCAATCCCATATTCAACGTGGTGGTAGCGCTGGTAGCGATTAATATGAACCTATGGGTTAGAACTCACCTTAAAAATCAAGTTGCAACGGGAGGGGACCCAAGAGCTCTCATGTTCCTCATAAGTTTCAACTTGCAACAAGTAAAGGAGGATTTCTTCAATCACATAGTTTGCACTCCTCCAATATGGTGCCTTTGGGGCAATCTATTTGATAGTATCGAAAGATCCAATGAATTGGAATTGCCCTATCGGGCCAAGTCATTTCAAGCAAGTGAAAATGATTGGGCGTAAAGCGTCCATAGGTGTATTTTTAAGTCCAACATTAAATCCCAAGGCTCAACCTTGGCTAGGTGGTGGGCATTGCCAAGTTGGAGTGGGGCAGATTAGTTTACATATGCCACTTGCTCCACTCAAGTGACTAGCATGCATTATTTCGAGAAGAGGGAGATAAATACACTCGATCACCCATTCGAGTAGGGATGGGAGTTGCGGCTAGTGGATAGATCCCTCTAGCTAGATCCAACTTACTTGCCACCTAGTCCCATCGTACAGTAGTGAACAAAAGCCCGATTCACAAATTGCGGGGACTAATTTATTAAGAATTAATTGGATTGAATCTCCTGAGGGAATAAATCCCAATTGTTGGAGTTTCATTGTTGCTTTCGGATGAAATTGATTCTATTATTTTGATTTGATTGTTAAAACATTATTTACAAGTTCCACAGTATAGAATTACAACTATTAATTCCACACTCAGCATGCATGGGTGCATTTAATCCCATACTCTACATGGGGCACTATTCTAATATCAATTGATATGAACTCATGGTAGAACTTGCCCTTAGGAAATCAGCTGCAAAAAAGGGAGCCAAGAGCTCTTATTCCCTTATTAAGTGTTACAAGTTTCAATGTGGGATTAAGGGTCAAAACCAATGTTTTCAAGGCGTCAAGGCAATACCTAGGCGATTGTCCCCATCTAAGCAAGGCGATGCCGACATATTAAAAACCAAAAAACCATATTAACATATAAGAAAAGTTGGTATGTAGTGAAAGTACAATGATTTAAAGAGCCATGTTTGATGTAAGCTTGTATATAAGTATAATAAAATGGAAACATTTGCAACAATATGATAAAAATAAAATAAAAAATAGAATTGGAAAATAAAAAAAGATAACTTTCACATTGGAAATATAAGTATACCATTTGAGTTAAAAGTTACGTTAATTTTTAAGCTATACAATCATATTGCAGTATATAAATACAAAGAACCTTGCGCTTTATATATTTATACTAGCCCCTTATACTTCTAAAAAACTTCAAAGAGCCCCATGGTCTGCCTTAAGTATGGCCTAGGCAATTTAGTTCCAAATGAAGTAGGCAATGGACTAATCGTGACCTGGGCGTAGCCACACCTTAAAATCACTGGTCATAACAAATACCAAAACTCCACTAATGTACTGGTCATGCATAGTGTTGCTAGTGGATAGATAAAAAATATTTACACCAATTATACCTTTGGCTCAGAAAAAAGTATCTATTTGACTGCTAAGGCATTCTAGGGATCTATCCACAACTCGAGTCCTGTCTAAAAAAAGCTTCTATAAACAGAGCCATGGAGCCAACAGATATACATAATATTTAAGGCAAACAGTGAAATAGGATATCATAGATTCACCTAGTCACAATCATGAGATGATTCTAGCATATTATATGCTGTAGCAGTCGAGCATTTATAGGTTAAAACCTTTTTTCAGCATAGTCTAATCTTAAAACATTCATCTGAGTCCATGTCCAATTTGAACCAACTTAAAACGGATAGATTTAATACATACAACTACAGTGTAGAGAAATGCAGGAAAAGAGACTTACAGCAATCTTTGGCGCTTCTTTGCAAGATTTTCAAAGACCTGGTGCACGTCAGCAGAAGTGATAGGCTTTGAGGGGTCAACAGACTCCTACACAAATATTATCGAAAAAGAACTCAATAGTTAATGATCGAGAAACTTTTAGAAGAATGAAAGAAAAATAATCTATTTGGTGTAGTGCCACCCACTGCATAAGCAGAGACCAAGCAGAAAGCTTACAAATAGTACTTGCTTGTCTTTTTTATTTTCTCAATTTGTGAAGTAAGTGATAAAAGAAAGAATATCACAAATATTTATTTCTCCACTTGCAAAGAAGTTAATGTCAGTAGTTGCCCATTGGATCAGCATTCAATAGAATCTTAATTTGGCTTAAATCAAGCAATAAGTTTTGAATCACAATACCAGGAAGGACTGAAGTTCATTCTTCATATCATTAATGCCACTCAGAATCTCCATTTTCTCAACATGACCAAGTTTATTCAAGAAATTTAGTTCTTCTCCCTCCTCTTGCTGCAACTTCTCTTGCCTCTTCTGCTTGGCAATCTTCTCATATTCCATAATTGAGTCCTCCCTATCAATCAGAAAGCTAACACCCTTCTGGGCACAGAAGTCCTGACATGATGCACAAGTGCAAAGAAGATCTCTCCAGCTTTTGGAAAGAAATAGAGGCTTCTTCACTGAAGTAAGTGGAGCAACCTGCAAATCCGCTCCAAGTAGGCATTTAGGACCTGAAGCAACATTTGGTGCACACTTCTTTGAGTCCGTGTTTTCCTCAGAGTTTTGTCCAGTGATCACAATGTCAGCTGATATAGTAGTAGAATCAGCACCAGTAATTTCAGAAGTCACTTTTGGAGATTCAGAAGAGCTCATGCTCCTCTCAAGTATCACAGAAGATGTACAAAGAGAAGAAGCACCTGCTGACATGCTAGGTTCTGTATCACCATTCACTGGAGCATCACACTGCTTAGCTGTTGCCCAAATAGATGAAGGATAAAGAGTCAAGAAGGAACACAAAATTGCACATGTCTGACAGATGAAATCTTCATATAGTGGTTCTCCTTCCTCATCTCTTGGTATCTGTGAAACAAGCAAAAAAGATGGAAATCTTATGTCTTTATTTTGGACTTCCGAAAATAGAAGAAAATAAGAAGAGGATGCATCTAGCAACAATAACAAGACTACTGGTGGAAAACTTTACATATGACATAATAAATTGTTGGGTTGCCAGTACTGTTTGAATAAAGATTTGGGTTGTGCACCCTCAAGGCTAACCATGAGGAGCAACAATGTCTGGACATACAGTTTAAAGCCTTTCATAAGAATACCCTTCTTTTTTTTCTCGCCATCAAAAGTCATATATGATATTTTGTGCCTTGAAACATAAAGCTTCTAGTTTTTTACACTAAATGTTCTCCATCCATTCTAGTTTTTTACATGAAATATTCGAGATTCTCTCCTTATTTGTGAAGAGTGTTAGCATTAGCTTTTTATCCTATCTAGGATTCAATTTTGAGAACCTTTACATGTGTGGCTGTTCAAAGTAGGCATAACAATGTAAATAAAGCTAACATAATATACCAACCACATGCCCATCACACACACTATATTGAACACACTCACACAGACCAAAATGATAAATGGGTAACAAGAAAATTCTTCAGGACCTTAAACCAAAGACCTCCACAAGTTTAAATACTATGTTAGATCTTCATGGAACCCAAAAGTTATAAATCTTAGGTGGAGGTCCAAATATATATCATACTTAATGCATTTGAACAATATCCATTCCCGTTGCATCCTTTCATTGTGCCAACTTCCAAGAGAATTAATTATATAGAGTTTCGATGCAAACAATAAGCCCTTAAATAGTCAGATGACATTAAAATCACACTTAGAAACCACATGCAATCCCAAAAGACAAGCATGGTGCACTCAAAGGTTGTGATAAAAAAAAAAAAA
Organism: Paratinospora sagittata; assembly: GCA_035771175.1. Taxonomy (NCBI): domain Eukaryota; kingdom Viridiplantae; phylum Streptophyta; class Magnoliopsida; order Ranunculales; family Menispermaceae; genus Paratinospora; species Paratinospora sagittata. The sequence continues at coordinate 32,263,678 of CM069608.1, read as the reverse complement.
AACTGTACCAATGGGGGCCATGGCTGCGTCTAGCCTCAAAATCAATAAGAAAAAAGCCTCAATAAGCATATCATCAACAAGCACGATCCCTACCTCTATGATAATCACTGGAATAAGAAAGCTCCAATAGGAAAGTAGCACCAAATACCAATTGCCTCGTTTATCTCATATGGAATACTTATTGACAGATTCATCTGTAGTTTCTAGGAAAACAACCCAAATCTTCCACTTTTTACATTGCTTTTGACAATGCTCTTCTAACTATATATTAGAGAAAGTTTCTAAAATTCCAAGACACAATTACCATTTCAATTGACAATGATAATTTCTTGTTATTCAACAAGTGATTCAAACAAAGACCAAACATGGGAACTACACTCTCCATTTCTCTAGGACCTTAGTCACCACTTCTGTGACAAACCTAACTCAACCACCACTTTCATGGACTACTACAATCAAACCCAAGGCCTCACCATCATGCCTTAAATCTTCAAGTCAGTCGTCATTGCCTAACACAAGAGGACTCCTATAAAAAAAGATGGAAGAAGCACCCATGAAACAAAGTACTGGTGTTCATAAAGTTCTTACTGCCTCACTGCCTTGCTGGTACAGCCGTCACAACATAATACACTTGTTTACCTCATGTTGGCAAAATCTATGAAGACATTGTGCTGCTCTTTAATAGACATCCTTTACAAATAAAATAAAACTAACAATATAAAACTATAAAAAGAAATCACTACAACTAAAAAATATAACTAGTATAAAAGGGGAAAACAGTTGGATCGTCGGGAGGCAACCGATATGGAATTCTAGATTTAAAGGTCGGTCAGTCTTACCATCAGTCGAATCATCTGGAAGCATCTTACTAGCATGGGATTCAAGATCAGTTGAGGTCACTAGTTTGATTGGGATGTTTTCGGTATCAGCCCTCATCAAGCAATATGACACTGATCAGTGGTGGCTCTCTGGTGTGTATGGACCTTTGTCCCCGTCTGTACAACAGGAGTTTTGGGATGAATTAGTTGGTCTCTCAGTAGTATGCGGTAAGAACTAGAGTGTGGCGAGTGACTTTAACACCACCAGGTGTATGGAGGAGAAGCTGAATAGCTCGAGGTTGACTAGGAGTATGTAGGAATTCGACCAGTTAATTGATGAGTTGAGTTGGGTTTGAAGGAACCCCCATTGTGTAATGTCAAATTCGGATGGTCCAATCTTAGAGAAGTCCCAATATGTTGCTGTCTAGACAGGTTCCTGCTCTCAACAAGGTGGGAGAAGATTTTCCCACATCAAAAATAGGAGGCTTTGGCAAGGATAACGTCTGATCACAGGCCTATTTTGCTCAACACCAGGGAGGTTAAATGGGCCCCATTACCATTTAAGTTTGAGAACTCGTGGCTTGCACATAGGGACTTTCCATGCAACTCTAAACTTTGGTGGCAGACGATTACGACACATGGCAGAGATGGCCTCAAATTCATGATAAAACTAAGGAAGATGAGGGAGCTCGTTAAATCTTGGGATAAAGAAGTCTTTGAATTCTCTTTTATGAAGAAGGAGATTGAAGACATCATTGGTGGGTTGGATAAAATGGAGGAAGAGGAAGTTTGGTCAGTGGAATCAGATTCCTTCAGGAAATTGTACAAAGCAGACCTGGCAGAGATGTGCATGAGAGACAACAGATTGGCTCTTCAAAGGGCCAAGATTAGATGGTTGAAGGAAGGGGATGTTAATTCTACTAGATTCTTCCATAATATACTTAACAGTCGTCGGAACAAGGGCACTAATGTTACAGTAGAAAGGGTGGATGGAACTCTGGTAGAGTCAGAGGAGAGGGTGGTGGATGAGATAATAAATTACTTCAAAAGTGTGTATACATCTCAGGAGGATTGTGGCTGGCGGTGGAAGGTCTTGACTGGGGGGCAATTTCACAAGAGGATAAGGCTATTCTTGAGCTTCCCTTCGAGGAGATGGAGGTGAGGAAGGCAATGTTTAGTTGTGATGGAAACAAAGAGCCTAGTCCAGATGGCTTTACGATGGCCTTTTTCCAACAATCATGGGAGGTGGTCAAAGGAGACATCATGAGGGTCTTTGAGGAGTTCTATCAGAATGGGGTAATCAATATCCGGACTAACGAGACATACATATGTTTGATCCTAAAAAAGTCTCAATCTTGGTGCTTAAAAGATTTTAGACCCATTAGTCTAGTTACAAGCCTGTATAAGATCATTGCCAAACATTATCATTAAGACTCAGATTGGTACTTCATAAAACAATCGACCATACTCAGTTGGCATTTGTACAAAGGCGGCAAATATTGGATGCGGTGTTTATCGCTAATGAAGTAGTGGAGGAGTACAGAGTTCAAAGGAAGGCGGGGGTGGTGTTCAAAGTTGATTTTGCCAAAGCCTACAACTCAGTGGAGGGGGGGCTCCTTGAGTTTGTCATGCACAGGAAAGGGTTTGGGGAGAGATGGATTCGGTGGATGATTGGGTGTTAGTTCTGCCATGTATTCGATGGTGATAAATGGCAAACCAAGGGAAAAATTCAATGCAGAGAGAGGTTTGAGGCAGGGAGACCCACTTTCTCAATTTTCGTTTACACTAGTGGTTGACTGTCTAGGAAGATTAATGATCAAGGCTAGACAATCATCTCTGATTGAAGGCTTCTTGGTGAGAAAAGAGAAGGTAGAGATCTCACACCTCTAGTTCACAGACGACACGCTGCAATTTCTGAAGGGGGAGGAGGAGAAAATCTTGAATGCTATTCAACTACTTAGTCGCTTCAGTACCATGTTTGGTTTGAAGGTCAATGTGGCTAATTGTCAAATGGCAAGTATTAACATGGAGGTTGGGGTGATCCTTTGAATGGCAAACAGAGTGGGATGCTCTGTGGGAGTATGGCCGACGAGATACCTTGAACTTCCCTTGGGTGCAAATCCTTCTTCAGCAACGTTCTGGGAGTCGGTGTTGTCGAAGATTTCTAAAAGGCTTGATGGATGGAAACGAGCCTTTCTGTCCAAAGGCGGGCGACTGGCACTCATTAGGGTTGTGTTGGCATCATTGCCCTCCTATTATCTATCCATGTTTAAGACACCAAGGGGAGTAGTAGGTGAAATTGAGAAGAAATTCAAGATTTTTTTTTCTGGAGTGGGAAAACAGGCAAAGATTCAGTCAGCTTGATAAAATGGGTTGAAGTGCAAAAACCAGTGGTGAAGGGAGGTCTTGGGGTGGGAAATATAAGGTTATGAAATGTAGCATTATTTGGCAAATGGCTTTGGAGATACTATAAAGAACCAAAGTCGTTGTGGGTTCTAGTAGTTAAGAGCAAGTATGGTACATCTTATCCACAAGAGCAGTTAGGCAGTGTTGGAAGAATCAAAAGACCAACTTTTAGAAGCCCGTGGAAGTTTATTTCCTCATTGGCTCCACAATTCTTCATGCACGCATGTTTAAAAGTCGGAAATGGCCTTGCTTTTGTTTCTGGGAAGATAAGTGGTTCTGTGGTTGGGTGATTTCACATTGGCGGCATCGTTTCCTCACCTATATAGACTTTCCTCCTCTCACAAGCAGCCCATTACCTATTTTCTAGCATCTGACTATCCCCCCACATCCACACCAAGATGGAATGTCCATTTCCCTAGAGCCTTAACAATTAGGGAGCAAAACGAGGTAGCACCCCATTTGGATAGATTGTCCTTCGTTAGGATTTCTAATAACCCGAATAACCTAATTTGGAACCTCATCCCCTCCGGGCTATTTTCTTGTAAATCCCTCTTTGAAATCTTGTGTGATTCCCCCTCCTTCCATTCCTTCCCACTTTCAAACCATGTTTGGCATGTTCAAATACCAACTAAGGTTAGAGTTTTTGGATGGGTACTAGCTCACAAGAAAATAAATACTTGTGCCATGTTGCAGCGGCGTGCACCGCACCCAATCGATGTTTGTCTCCACATTGCTGTTTATTTTGTTTGAAGGAAGGAGAACACTTGGATCACCTTTTTTTCTCTTGTAGATATGCCAAAGAAATTTGGCACAAGGGGTTTGTGTTCTCAGATAACAAATCCCCTCAAAACATCACGGAAGGTCTTTCATTCTCTCACATTCAAAGTTTATCAGAGGTTGAAAGGAGACTGGCTTGATTGCATCATATGCAACGTTATGGTCCCTATGGCTAGAGCGTAATGAAAGGGTGTTTAATGGTTCTTTCAAGGGCAGTGATGAGTTATGGGAATGTATCGAGCTATTAGCTAGTTCTTGAGTGCATGTGTCCTCATGGGGTAGTGGCTTCCCAATTTCATATTGGTTGTTGAATTGGAGTTCTTGCTTAGGGTAACCTGTATAGTGCGATCTGCTGTGGATGCATGATGTTTCTAGTTTCATTTTGTTCTGTTGTATGCTAGGGGTGAGGGACATGTTGTTTAGTTTTTCTGTGCACTTCTGGTGCACTGCCTGCTGCCTTGAATCTTGAATATTGTAAACCTTTTATTTATTAATATTAATATAAGCACTTATTTCCGAACAAAGAAAAGGGAAAACAGAATTATCCAGATAATTACTTCGGTACTATTGTATTATCAATGGCAATATTAGGATGTTAAAGTGTCTAACTAGAATGTTTTCCCCTCGTTATCTTCGTATGCCAATTGCTGAAAACAAAAGTTACTTCACCAACCACCAATTGCTACATTCCAACTCAACTAAGGCACAACAAAAGCTCCATCAACTAGATGACGTTGATTATTCAGCGACAAAAACTGTCTATTGCTCAGACATTTTAAAAAAAAAAAAAAAAAAAAATAGCACTATTTTGGACATTTATAACCAGTGACTCGTTCTTGTCGTTTCAGGACTATGACACATATATTGGGTCCAATGAATCAATTTACCAGTTGCATAGAAGAAGTTTGAGTGTAATTTTTTTTTTTTTTCTATGGTATGTAAGATGCATAACAGAATCAAAGACTTATCTACCAAGTGACCAGGCTTAAACAAAGTAAAAGTAAAAGAATTTCCAAAAGGAACGCAGATTGAACAAATTAAGGTGTCCAAAGGAGAAAGTTTTAATTCAGCCAACCTCGTCAGGGGACTCAAGTCCCAGGTGGTTCTCATGAAACCAATCTTCACAGATACAACATTGAATCATCTCCACCTGTTCTTCAACATCTTGATCTGGATAAGGGCGCCCACATGTGCAATATGATCCTTTGAAATTGTGGTTATAAGAGTTCTTCACATTTTCTGGATCTTTATTTGCAAAAAGTTTGCAGTAGAACTCCCCAAACCTTGAATTTCCACAATCACATCTGAAGTTCCTCTTGGTCCATAATTCCACAATCTGACTCCAATAGCAAGAAGAGGCAATGAGAATTGATGGTAAGAAAATTATGTAATAATAAGATTCTGAAAGGAACGTAAAAACACAGTTTTAAAATGAAAATTTGTTAAACAAAAAGCTGATCAAGAATTCCACTGCTTCCCAAATATTTATATGGATCTCCAACTATGAATGCAGCCCCCACCACCAATTCTAACCAAAGAAGGACCATAAATAAGAGGTATCAGCTAATATAGTGAGAGAGATCAAGCACAAAGATTATCTATCAATGTTCAAATAAAGCTTTGCAAACATAAGGAATGCCCATCAATGTCAACTAAATTGGGTACCAGAATCACAGTACTTTCCTACATCAAAGCCATAAGAAATCATTTTCTCTGCCACTCAAATTTAGCACTCTTAACCACCCCGAAAAATGAGCTAGAACTTTTCACAATGTCCTTATGGGAGGAAAATATGTTTTCTTAAGTTTAAGCACGTCCTGTTTTTCCTAAATGCCAAGGTTGTCTTTGATTTGTGATTCAAGAACTGATACACAACGCAAAAGTGAAATTTAGAAAACACTGTTTTATCTTTTTCTAAAAACAACCTGCTTTTGAATTAAAATCTTAAACAATCATTTTCGGATTTGACAAACCAAATATCTTTTTTTCTGGGTTTTCAAATTTTCTGATTCAGCAAATTATAAGCAAATCACAAACCAAACAGGGCCTAAGTTTCCATTATTTACTATCGCTGGCAAAATATGCACAACTATAGTAATATAAAAGAGGAAAGTAATTTGGATGAATAATAATAACTGAAACAAAATACAATTTCCCTATTAGGTGGCTCGCAGTTACTTAGATGATTTCACTACTTTAGTGTTGAAAGCAATGTTTCAAATTTAATGGGCTGGCGTCTTTAGATTCTTTTGCGCAATTCTCGCTATCAATATCCTTAAAGCTCTGCTATTTTTTCGAAACACATTAAATGATACGACCCATAAATGCAACAATTAAAATCAGTTACATTAAAGGGCAAGGCAAGCCAAATAAAACTAAATTTGTACAAACATGTACAGAACACCCATCCAAAAACAGAAACAACAGTTACTACTTCAATTAACATGAGATGCAGCAGATACAGTAAATGTTGTTATAATAATACTGCATATGATTATCTAAATCCATGAGAAGCACCAAATCATCGCAATTAAACAAAAGGTCACTCTCTAATAAGGAGATGACTTTAAGAAATAGCTGCATGGAAGATTATTACAATCATGTCCGTTCAACCATCATCAATGTGTGATACACACCTTTCATTTAATTTATGAAACAGAACAAAGTTTTAAATAATACTTGTGGGAGTCTATGGACCTTAGGATATGCATGGACTGACATTGACTTAATAAGAATTGGACTTTTGCTTAAACCTAGATGTCTACCATGATACAAAAAGTTAGATACATGTAAAAATAAAAATAAAAAAACATCTCTACAATTAGAACCTGGCTGAATTTGGATGAGATCTTCAAGTTGAAACAACCTACATATTCTTTGAGTGTAACAGAAAATTACACATTTAAGAGAAGAAATTGAGGAAAAAGATATATATACACTCAAGTTTGTTGCATATGTTAAAATAGTAATGTATCGAAGAAAATATTAAATAAAAGAATCACAGAAGAAGGAAACTATAAGAAGTGCTAAACTAGAAAAGGTAATAAGTTGATTCAAGTGTTGCCAACAAATTAAAAGAACAAATAGAAATGCAAGGAAAACAAATTATTATGACATTTGCAAAAGGAAAAATTAGAATAATAGCATGTATATAAATGTGTTAACAGGAAAAGTGACCAATTAACAATCCATGGTAAAAATCGAGGTAAAGGAAGACCAAAAATGACATGTATAAAGCCAATTACGAAAAATATAACCCCTTGTAATATAAATGTCGATTTAACACTTGAAAGAGCGAATTGGGGGAAGCGGAATTATGTAGCAAAATCCATGTAGTTTGAAAAAAGTTTTGTTGAGAGAGTTGAGAATATATATACAAATAGGTATACTCATAGGTTGGACTCATAACATGAAGGCTTAAACTTGTCAAATTTTAGGATTGGCCATAGCTGGACTAACACATTATTTAAATGATTGTGCTAGCCCAAACCATATTCCGAGAATGTTGGCACAATCAAGTAATAATCCATGATCAATAATAACGTCCTTTATCAAATATCTGAATTGTCGTTAATCAATAATTAACAATTAAGAAATTGTTAATTTTTTCTATCAAATAGAGCAAATATGCAAGAAATGAAAAGTTGTATACCAACAATTAATTTGACAGAAACTCTTCCAACGGAGATTACAACCATATTAATCTAAACAAGAGATCTAATGCAATTGAAGTTAATTTCCTTACAAAGGAAAAAAAATATATCGTGATTTTGGTATTAATGATAGATGGATGGATCTTCTAGCTTTAAGTATGAATTTCATGGCCAAATGGGATTTCATTGAATTACGGATTTGACTTAACTAGGTGTAGGTATGCTTCAAAAAATCAAAAAAAAATGCTGAGTTTTGACAAATTTTTTCAATTTTTTGAATCATCAAAGTGCATAGTGGATGTAATGTAATAATGCAAGAATTAGCCGAAAAAATTTGACACAATTCATAAACTTTCACCAAATTCGATAAACCTCAATAAAAGTTTTATTTTTCAATTAGAAAATGCAAACATTCACCAAAAAATTCAATGAAATTTGATAAAACTTAACAAAATTCGATGAAATTCGTAGAGAAGTAAATATGTGTTATTTTATCAATAGAAAACATAAAAGAATTACCAATAGTTATGCACTATTTTTAACTTCATCAACCAACATAGCAATATAAATAAATAAAAATCTTACAAGCGAACAAATCATGCCCTTTTATAAGATATGCCTTACTAAAAAACAAAGAAGCAAGAAATCAATATAAAGAAGAAAGAAAGTTAAAAATGAGACTAAAACTTACAAATACATTAAAAGAGTTCTCAAAACCATCTTCTAGTAGTTAAAATCCCATAAAAAAAGATGAAAATGCAATACATTTGAATAATAAACTAATAAATTAGATTAGGTGGAATGTCAAACTAGCAAAATATATGGTCCAGAAGCAAGCCACCACAAAATACAATATTAAAACATAGGAATGGAATTAAGACCAAAAGCCACCATTTCAAAGTCACCACTTAACAAAATTAATTTTATTAGGTCATTTATGGATAATTTTATGTATTAAAAGTATCTAATTATCTTAGCTAATTTACTTTTTTAGCTTATATTACACTAAATCTAGATATTTTGACATCTATTCAAAAATTCTTGAAACTTCTCTAGTTTAGCGAGTTTTTACAAAAATTCTCCACATAGAATTAAACTTCTTTGAATTAATTTCGATTTTCAAGTGATTGAAGTCCCGAGCGAAATCGAATTTTCAATCCTTGGGTGTAGGGTCATGCTCTAAAAGAGCATATGCTAGGAAAATAATGGCACTATGGATGTACACATCAAAATTAATTACCAACACTATAGCCGCTTAAATTGGGTCTTAACTTCTTAGATAGGTTATTAGATTTTTTTCATTATTTATTACATAATTAACTTCAAATTAGAAACCTTTTGTTGACATCTAACAAAATGAGCTTCGAAGTGCTATTCCTCCACTCAAGTTCAGCATCAAGTTGGCAACTAAACTTCAATCTTTTTTTGCAAAATTGATACATCTATTTAGTGCTTGATGCAAGTCTTGGTAGCTTGCACCTGGTGTAAAAGTGGTAAGAAGCTCACATGATTGAGCTGGCCTAGGCTACCAGCTTCTACAGAATTTGGCTCAAGCCACTATTAACAGGATTCAAATCTTGGCCAAGTCAGGCTTTTCATTGTTGGTTGGCCGCCAACATGATGGATTTGTCCCATATGCAATCCTAGTTGAAATGTTAAGAAAAGAATTGGATAAAAAAGAGTGAAATTCTAGCTTGTTAAGCAAGGCCTGTCCATTGCCCATTTAGCAATGAATAATCCAACTTTAACACCTCTTGCTGGACTAACATGAAAAGCAGCCTGATTGCTATGCTCTCCCCATCAAAGTTGAGTATTTATTTATCACGACCCTGATATCAATTTGTCTAACAACAAGAGTTTTAAGGATCAAATTCAACTTTCTCTTTGTGCAAATAAGGATGAGAGTCATGAGACCAAACATTTACAATCAATGAGCTAGAGAGAGAAAGCCACAAAGGGAAGCACATCATAATTCCCTCAAGATATCTAAAGCTAATTAAGAAAGATAATTAAATATGATATAAAAAGGGATTTCCTTCAAATTTCTTAATATCATTATCATTAAGGAAATTTCTTAATATCATTATTAGTAATAGTTTCATTATTATAGTTTGGGGTTTATTAGGGTATCATTAAAATGCAAATACTTTTTCCACAAGTCACAAATCAACGCTTTTTTTTCCTACGAGGAGGGTGGAATCTTCCGCCTAAAACAGTAGCTTAGTGAATATAAACTCTGAAGTTGTGATGTCCCAATGAGTTTCCATGATTTTGTTGTTACTTCCAACTATTTTATCATGGACTTTATAAACATCTACATCATCTCTGTATCCATATAATCAAAATACTTCCATTTTTCAGTTGCCAAAATAAACAATTAGAAAAAAATGTATGACCATCTGAAAAACCATCAAAGGCATGTTTAGAATTTTTCATAGAGAATGGACATCAAAGACTGCCACAGCATTATCAATTATCTCCAACAATTGCAACCATTAACCAGTGGAATGTCATTGAAGACATAATATTTTCGGAGAAAATCTCAATTGTAAGCATCAGGCAACTTACATCTACTTGGACAATGCAAAATACAATAAACAGAAAAAAGGTACGAGTTTTTTTTTAATTAATCCTGTAAAATTGAAAAACAACATTGTCATCGCCTTGTAAAGTTATTGGTGCTAGTCCTAGCTAATCAAATTCCATAACCACCCATCATCAGGATTAAAATGGATGAGATGATGTGTAACATTGAGTGACTATGACAACTAACATGAGTCATATTTTTTGTCATTACTGATGTTGCATTATTGCGATGAGTTGATGTCTTATCTGAAGCAAGCAATACCTTTAATCCTCAATTGACATGGAGAAAATTCAGAATGATCAGTATTGTGAAATAGGTAGAAGATAGCACATCAGCTAAAATGGGAATGTAAAAGGAGGGAAGAGATAACAAGAAAAGACTAAAACCCAGAACCTTTACTCTTCCTCCCTGTATCTTTGTTTGTTTTCCTTTTTCTTGTTCTCAATATTCTGGTTAGCAAGATTTGCAAACAACTAAAAGTCAAGAGTTTTTAAGTGATATTTGTAAGAAACATATCAAAATCTACAAAAAGAGAGACTTGCAGTCTGAATTCCGCCACCTTCATCTCCATTTTGGGATGAATTTATCATCAGATTGCTGGAAACATTGGATCTTAATTGTGACATTAAATTATTATTTCAATATAAACACCAGTGATTTTCTCAGTTGAATTCTAAATCCATCTTCTTCTTGGAATGCATTCTACACTACACTAGCAGACAACAAACAAATGATTACTAAATATCACTCCCAATAACTAAGAAAATAGGACATCTGAGATACCGCTGGCCTGTCCATAATAGCCTTTACCCTTTAACCCCTTCTTGGAGGTACCCAACTCATTACCTCCACCCCCATTGTCCTTTCTTGATCATTATCAACACACCCTTCATCTATCCACCAACCATCTCAGTCTTCGTTGCTCAATTCTGCCAATGCTAGTGATAGGACTAAAACCATTCAATTTTTATAACAAGGACTAAATCCTAGTTTTTTTAAGTTATAATAAAAACTAATGGGAAAAAAAAACCCATACATTATTCAACAAAATAATACAAACAAAGAATTGTAAGACACCTTCTTGCCCTTGAGAAATCAAACTTTAACATGAAATGTCCACCAGCTTCAAATACACAGCTAATAAACACACAAAATCCATTTTACATCATCAGTTTCTAGGACATATCAATTACCGAACACGACTCTCAGGTAAACTTGAAAAAGAGAATACCTCGTGACCATCATGGCACGACAAACAGCAACCGGTACACACTCCAGCATCTCCATTCGGCGTACACGTAAGGCACGAGAAAATCGCCTGCCTCTTCATATACCCCTTCTCATAAGTGCATTCCTTCCCCTCATCCCCTCCCAAAACCAAATCAGCTTCCTGCAAACCCCCAAAAAAAATCACTGAAATTCGATGAAAAACACAACAACAACAACAAATCCAACACAATCAAACAATTCCATAAACTAAAACACAACAATCGCAACACTTTTCAACCTATAATCATCTACAAATCAAATAAAGGAGAAATCTTTTATACCAATTCCTGTTCCTCAACGCTCTTCAGGTACTCCTGGATTGATACCGTCTGTTCCGTCTCGTCGTCGAACGCTTCCGCCATTTTCACGAAATCAAAGCTTATACGGAGCTCGAAAATCCACCGGAAAATTTTGAAAAAAAAAAAAAAAAATCTGAGCGAGAATCGGATTGAGGGTGGATTTGAGAATGGAAAACCTAATCGTATGTGGATGAAGAAAAAAGAGATGATGACGAATTAAAGAAGGGAATCTAAATGGGATTTTGGGGAGAATTTAGGGCACAAATGGCAGTTTCCAAAGGTAGAGAAGGAGTGAGATAGAGAGAGATATAGGGGCGAGGGCGCTTAGTAGCGTAACGCTCGCTCGTTGGGCTTTTTAGAAAAGGGTGTTTCCCGCCACATTGAACCAAACAAACTGATATCTATCTCTCTCTCTCTATATATATGTACATATATGAAATGATATGAATGTGTGTTTGGGGAGGCTTGTGAGAATTGGTTCATTGCAAAGACACTCTTCTCTCTATGGTTCATTTTTTTTTTTTTTTTTTTTTTTTTTTTTTGTTATTTGGTGTGTGGAATTGGGTTTAAGTTTTTGAAAGTATTAGGCCCAGGCCCAATGCCAATTTAGGGCTCCTATAAGGATATATCATGAGTCAAATTTATCTATTAAAAAAAAAGAGACAAAATCGAGTTCGGACAACAACTTACACTGGTCGATGAATGTATATCTTTGTTCTTGAATTTACTTTAATTTTAATTTTAAAAACCATAGCTTATATGTTGTTGTTGAAAAACTTCATTAAGAGTTTTTATCTTGAAAGTAAGAGTATTAGCTTTGAGTAAAAAGTGGACTCAGTTGCATCACAGGAATTTTGGCATTATGGGTTTCGAAAATAGTCAGTGCATGTAACCCTACCTCCATAAAGAGAGGTTATCTCGTATTCGAACTTATGACGACTTTTAGGTTATAATAGAGCGCTCTCAAGTATTGTGTCAAGTTTTGAGTTCGAACCTAGGCGTGTACCTATTTATCCACCTCTGTTAGAAGGGTCAGTTCAAACACTTCTGTCATGCTCGAGTCCAGAATGATTAGTTTCGCCCAAAGAGAAGGATGACATATCTCAGGTACCTAAAAAATCGATAACCCAAAAAAAAAAAAAAAAGTATTGTGCCAAGGCTTGCGTTTTTATTAGCTCAAAGTAGACTTTTAAGTTGAACAAAGATTAAATACAGTGAAAACATCAAACCAAATAGGTGCTGAAAATTAAAGCATAAAAATGAGGATAGAAGGGAAAAAAAAAACCAGTGCTAGGTACACAAAGTGAAACTCATATAAAAACTCAAATATCTGTGTCCTTTGGATCAACACAAATCTCCATAATACACGAATTTATGTTGATGCAAAGGACATATTATGCTTGAGTTTTCATTTGTTGGACTAAGGCTCGCTTATTTATTAGTTCAAAGTATAGTCTTATAAGTTGAACAAAGATTGAATACAATGAAAACATCAAACCAAATCGGTGCTATAAATTAAAACATGAAAAATATGAGGATAGGAGCAAAAGAAAAAAAAAGAGTAGTGTTAATGGTACACGAAGTGAAACTCATCAAAACTCAAACATTCCATGTTCTTTGGATCAACACAAACCTTCGTAATATACAGATTTGCGGTGGTGATGCAAATGACATATTATGCTCGAGTTTTATTCAATATATCTTTAACTTGTTTGCTTGGCTCATTATCACTCTTTCTTGTTAATAACTTTTTATATCTCCTAAATCAATCATGCATGCAATTATAAAGAATGGATCCATTGACAAACAAATACATTGAAGCTAGCACATCCCACTTCTTCGAAGCCTGAGAGTTATTAGATCACCATAGAAATCACTATTTGTCAAAAATACCAAAATTTCAAAGACTGAAGTAGCTCTGTCATTGGAAGGATATTGACGATTACATCAGCATGGACACCCCACGTTAGGTTGTAGTGCTAAGGATACTCCAAGAGCTAGACGTGATAGAAACGCGAGTGAGCTATCTAATGCTTGGATTAAGGAAATCTGTACAATTATATGCGCGACGTCCCATGATCCAAAGGCAAAGAGAGCCCATGTTTCTATCATCTTTAGCTCTCCTAGGTCTATATAGTATTTTTCCACCACATGTGATTTGTTGATTAAAAATGGAAAAAAGGGCATTTTTAATGTATAAATTCATCCTAGCTAATTAACTGGGAAAAATGAGATTTCCCAATATGCTAGAGGTCATGAGATAAAATAAATTCATTATTCCTTTGTTTCCCTTTTGAATAGTTGGGGTTGCCCAATATTATCTTGTTTAATTTGTCTCCTAGTTCTTTAAGTTATATTTATATGTTTCAATGTAAATATTATCAAATCACGATAAAATAAAATAAATAAAGATAAATACTTAAAAAATTAAGATAAATACTTAAAAAATTAGACATTGTTAACATATTTTATTGATACTGTAATTGAGAATTGTTAGATTATTTTAAATTATTTAATATCATTAAATCATGTAATTAATATATAATTTAAAAAAATATTATATAATTTAAAGTAATCTAATAATTTTTAATTATAATGTTAATAAAATGTGTTAATAATATATATATTTTTTAACATTTTCTATAAATAAAAGAAATCTAAGATCTGTGCTATATTAGGAATTATTCATTTGGTAATTAATTAAAGATGCCCACAACAGAATTTTGTTTTTTTTTCTTTTCATTTTCTTTAAAGAAAGTGTATATATATATATATATATTATATGTAACAATGGTCATAAAAGGCGGCTCAGATTTGCAAGGGTACACTTCTTTATATCTAATGTGCATAAAGGACATGTACGAATTAATTTAAGCTTCTATAAATGGAGCAACCACCATAACAGCACTAGCCTGTGTGTGTTCATCATCTTTTCCCCCTTGGGTTGACAGAAATAATATAGGCGAGCCATTGACCCTAGCCATTTGAACGGTGTTCCCTATCATCATGTTAACCAATAATGTTCAAGAGTATCTGACAATCGGTGACTGTGCCCTAATAGATTTAGTAAGAATCATGATATTTATAATATTTGTTAACCTTAATAAATAAATAAATAAATAAAATAAATCTACGGTCAAAGTCAAGCAACAGCTTTGAAAATGAGAGGAAAGGGACAAAAGAAGACCAAAGAGAGGTTCAAAATGAAGCAAATTATAAGGGTCTTAAATTGCAGTCTTGACGAGTTGCTAGTAATAATTTCTAAAAGCTCTAGTGGTCCAACCCAAGGTTTGGGTTATCACCGCATTAAGAAAAGGAAAGTTGATATAAGTTCAAAACCATCAAATCAAATTCTGACTAAAGACATTATTGGTGAAGTTTCTAATATGGTTGGTTGGTCAGGGGCACTAAGATCCCCCCAAATATTCTTAGAAGTATAACATTAGAAGAATAATGTTAAATTAATTAGGATGTTATTAAGTAAACTGTAATATCTCATTACCTTTAGATTATATTAAATAACACATTAACACATAATTCGATAAAAATTTAAAAATGTTGAAATGACGAGCAAGTTTATCGGTAGTTTCTATCATAGTAAATGTAGCACCACACAAATTATAAAAGATAAATGTTAATGAAAAGGTAATAATTATAAATGTTGGCTAACTTCAATAGTATAAATTCGAACTACTTCACTCGAAGTCGAAAGTTCGATTATCTCTATTTGTAAATAAGTGAGAATTTTTTTTTTCTTAATAAAAATAAAAATGAAACAATGGTAGTTAGTTAACATAGTCTCTTTCGTTCAGGTCCTTTATGTTCCTCGTTATTGTATTTTTCTCCTTGGCTATAGTGAGGGATCTCGACTTTCTTTGGTCTCAGTACCAACATAAATAACTTTTATGCGGGGGTCAATTAATTAGTAAAAAAATTATATGCATAGATAAATAAAATGATAAAATAAAAGTAGGTGAGAGCGAAATTCAATAGAAATGTAAGTGCCCTATGTTCGTATACGATTAGTGCGTAGATACTATGATTAAATGGAGTAATAAGTACTCATGTTTCTATTATGTTTGAATAATAATAAAAATACTTTAATGTACTTATATATTAATGAAGCCATTTTTAAGTTTTAAAATTATTATCAAAATTTCATATTATTTTTATTTAAAATTCACTTTAATGTTATGAAACTTAAATAGTAAGTTTATATTTCAATTACTTTGTACTTTTACATACATCTACATTTTGAACTTTTTAATTAATTCAAAGTTTTTCTACTTTCACTAGTTTCAAGTAATTCCAACTTTGTACTCTTACAAGATCAAGTTCCTATTTTGAATGATATAAAATAACTTTATCTGTTTACTCTCATCAAAAAATATTATTTAATTAACAAATAATAAATATATATATACACACACTAACTCCTTGATCCATTCTATTTTTGCAACATGGAAATGAACATACATGTACAACTGTACTTTACCATATATATGTCTACATGTACCATTTCATTAGAAACTCTTTGTTTTCTTTTTCTTTTTCTCTTTTTTTTCAACAACATCATACCCTCACTTCTGAATTTTATACTTTTTTTTTTTATACTTAACTAATAAAATAATCTATCAATCTTCTTTATTTAATTGTTCTTTGTAGGTAAGCATAGCCACTATTTGTAAATTATTTAATAAAAGAATTGCTATTGACTTTTTATTAGGCTTCTCTTAACTTAGTACTTTCATTCTTTTGTTCAAAAGAGGACTCCAAAATATTTTGATCTTCAAATTTACCTTTGATGATGGAAAGAGGCACACGAAAACCTTTTAAAAAACATCTAATTGACTTTTCATAGAGAAAATAGGCCATGAAAACTACATCTAGATCAATGACATAAATAATTAGTTAGACTTAAAATGATTTTTATTTATTATTATTATTTTTTGCAATCCCAATATGTTTTTGTAAACTACACTCCTAAAGTAACATTGTTATTAGATATGTATTTTTTTAAGGAATCACACCACCCATTACACAATTTAGACCAAAAATACATTTTGTACACCATTTAAGTTATATGTTGAAGTCAATTTTGATCCGCCCCACATGTTACAAGATATTATCCCTTCTATAGGCTCCTAAGTTTGGTCGGCCTCTAAGTTGGGCCATTGGGCCTGTAGGTGCTCACGTAGAGTGTGCCATAAAGACAAATCCCGAAGAATTTTATTTTTTTTCTTAGAAAAAAGCTTCTTGCTAGTGAGAGGGGGTGAGACTTTTTATATGTCTTAGTTTAGAAAAACGCACAGTCGATGTGAAACTAATCACTGGAGTTCAACTCACTAACATTATCTTTTTCTTTTTTGTTGGTTTCTCACCCTCGCCCTTCAGGCGAAACTAATCTACTATCAAACACTATAAGAACATTAGATAGCTTCCTCCGATTAGACACAACTAAGGTGGGTATGAGTTTTAATCTTGAGACATCCACCCTCTAACTACTTTTAACACAAATCCCTTCTCCCCGATCATCTGGGTTGCACCATGGAGGGTCCTTAAGTTATCTTATTATGTTAGGTTAAATACCTCTAATTATGCAATCTTACCATTTACTCCTTTTTATGACCAAGCTTTCACGCTTGAGACTAGCTCCCAGTCAATTTCTTCAATAATATATTTAATTAATTAGTAGTATTAATTCCAGCATTTTCCTACTCATACAAGCGTGTTGACCCAAACAATTTAACCCCTATACTACAAGATAAAACTATATTGAAAACTATCCAAAGTTCCAAACTTAGAATTCAAACCAATAAAACCAAAAAACAAATAATAACAACAATTAATTAAAAAAGAAAAGAGAGTAGACTTTAGAATTTAGGACAATGACCCTCTTTGCATTAATGTGTCTCCTAACTCCATCTCATCATCTCTTTCACATATATCTGCAAAGTTAAAATTCATTTCATCTCCAAACTCCCCCAACCAAAAAAAAAAAAACACCCCATGGCCACCACCCCACAACCTCCCTTCTTCTTCATAATTTTCCTTTCTTTCTTCTCATTATCACTCAAAACAAAACCAGCAATATCATCTAGTATTAATACTGATCAAATTAACAAGTGTAGAAGTAGCATGTACTGCAGCAAAAAAGAACCCTTAATCCAATTCCCATTCACACTCCAAAACCAGCCTTATTGTGGCTACCCAGGATTCACTCTTTCCTGCAACAGTACACCCAAAAAAACCCTTGTAAATCTCGGATCCTCCGGTGACTACCTAGTTAAAAACATAGATTACGTATCTCAAGAAATCCAAATCAACGACCCAGAAAACTGCCTACCCAGAAGACTACTCCAAAACTTCAGCCTCTCTAACACGCCTTTCAAGGGCTTTTACTACAGAAACTACACGTTCTTGAACTGCTCTTCTGCTGCTGTTAACGCTGCGAGGTTTAATACTATAAGGTGTCTAAGTGATGGGAATAATTATGCAGTTTTGGCTACGTATTCGGCGAGTTTGGTGCGGTTTATGATGGGTGATTGTGAGGTGATGGGTCAGGTGAAGGTGCCCATATCGCTTTCGTTTTATAATCAGATTGAGATTTCTTCTGAACTTAGTGAAGACTTGAGGTTGAGTTGGGGAGAGCCGGATTGTGGTGATTGTGTTGCGAGAGGAGGGAGGTGCGGATTTGTGGGGAATAGTACTACTGGTGCTAGGAGTGAAATTGGGTGTTTTGACGATGGCGGAAAAAGCGGTAAGCTTCTTTATTTACTTTTTAAAAAATGTTTTATATACGCTAAAACCTACTACTATTTGTTTTTAGCTTCTTCTTAAGTTGTGTTTATTGCATAATATCTTTAAATACATACATATTTTTAAAATATTTTAAAAAAATTAATTATCTACGTAAAAAAATGATGTTTACATCAAATGGTGCATATAACATTACTTTAATTTTATTACAGTTTTTGTTATCTTACTTTTGATTTCCTGTTTGAAGGTTGATTTTTGTCCTTGATATATGGTAGACTAGAGTATAGCTGGTTAAAAATTGTTGTTATTGGTATTTTAGGTAGCTATATCATATTGAATAGGATAGAATCTGATGCTTTGACATAATTAATGATCACCTGAGTGCTGTCCCATTGCAACATATTTTCTTTTCTTTTCTTTTTCTTTGGTAAAATTTTGCAACATATTTTCATAAAAATATGTTGATATCTACATACATAGGCATTTCTTAATTACAACATTTTGAAAGCTTTTTTTTACTTATAGATTAAGAGTACTTAGAACAAGACCAATAATTTTACATTTATATTTTTGAAAAAAACTAATGGTGTTTGAATTATTAGTGTCTTATTATACACTGTTCTACATGATATTATTGTTGCTTTAAATGATGCTAGTGTACCACAACTCGCTTGAATTTTTTTTTGTTTTTTTTTACTAAAAGCAATGGGTCCATAAGCCCCCCTATCCCTACTTGTGAGGTGTCAGGTCTTTAGGAACTCAATAATTCTTACACTAACAAATTGACAAAAATGATCCCGTTTCCAAAATTCATAATTAGTTGAGTTTATAAATATGTCTCGTAAATTCGGGTGCAATACTTCATCTTCTAAAGAACTTAAGCCATAAAAACCTTTAACTCCGTAGAGTGTCCCACGGATGTATTTATTAATCTTTCCGCCTTACTGTGACTCGAATCCTAAACCCTGTGAAAATAAGCTTTGAGGATTGACCACCGTGCCAACACACCATTGGCCATTCGTTTGAAAATTATTAATGAGAGCAAATATGAAGCTACAAATTACACTCTTAAATCAGTTGATTTTGATTTTTTTTAGTTGATGTTGATTAAAAATATTAATTTTTACAATTTTTAAATTTAACATATTAATAATTATCTTCTTATATAATGGCCTTGTTTGGCACTGTTTCTCTACAACTTTTTAACCTTTTTTTAAGCAAAATCTGCACAAAATGAGCTGTTTGAAAAAAAAAGCTAATTGCTCAAAATTGTCATTTTTTTGCGATTTGGAAAAGCTATTTGCTACCAGCTTCTCAACTTCAGTTTCTACCACTTAAAAAAAAAAGTGGCGATGATACCCTCAAATTTGTCAATTCAAGAAAGAAACACTTATTTAAAGTTTAAACAAACAATTTTATAATTTTTAAAATCACTTTTTCTCTAATTCACTATATAAGATGAAAACAACCTTTTTAAAATTACTTTGACAATAATTACTTTTTCAAAAGCTAAAGCTACAAGCATAAGTTTTATCAAATAAGGCCAATACGCATAACATTATGCCTATTTCTATGAACCAATCACAACAGTTACAATATACACTAAAATTGTTAATTTTGTTACTAATCTAAAAATACTTGTGCAAGTTTTTAATTGTTTATTGCTAAACTTGATCTATATTTTATAGTTCTGATCTAAAAAAAAATCAGTAAGAAGTTGTGACGTTGTCATATACATATCTTTTAAGTCAAGCACGGAGCAATGGAATTAAAAATGCCAAGAATATAACTTATCCCAAGAATTAAGAAATGGTCTTCATTCTTGGCCGCCCCTCATCAATAATTTCTTTGAAAGTAATTTAATATACTGTATATCGGAGAAACTATTTTCTTATCTGCTTTCCCATATAATATTTACTCAATTACAAAGAAAAAAAAAATCCTTTATAATAACAATTAAAAATTAATTAATTTTACTAACAAGTGTCAACTTAGTTGATTGAAGAGCTAAGTATAAGTGAGGTTGAGGTTCAGGTCTCGAGTTCGCGTCTAAGCGTACCCTTATTTATCCGTCCCTGTGGAAAGGTCAGTCAAAATACTTTTGTTATGCTCGAGTCCAAAATAATTAATCTCGTCCAAAAAAAAAAAGAACATCTCCCAGGTGCCAAAAAACCAGTAACAAAAAAAAAAAAAAATTAATTTTAACATTTTAACACAAGCCCATTATTCTTCTATGAAGTTTGTTATTCATCCTCTTACAGCAAAATAGCGTACCTCAATATTAGCATTTATGTGTTTTTATTGGTGAGATAAATTTGTCCTTCTATATATATTTAAGCAATGGTATAATGTTATAGCTCTCTTTCTTTTGTTACATATTCATTAATCAATTTCCATTCAAATTAATATTTTCTTTTTCCTATCTCTGCAGCAAGTCTACCTAGGAGTATACGCTACGTTATCACCATAGGAGTTGGGGTGCGGGTGCCCGCTCTTGTATGCGCCATAGGAATGACTTGTTATATATGTGCCAAGGTCAATGCCTATAGTGTTAGGCGTTCGAATATGACTATTCGAACGGAAGCCTTCTCAACTGTTGCACCAGAACCAACTATTATCATGGTAGGGCTCGACGACCCCACAATAGAATCCTACCCAAAGACAGTCCTCGGCGAGAGCCGCCGCCTTCCGAAGCCAGACGACAACGCTTGTCCAATATGCTTGTCGGAGTATCGACCGAAGGAGACATTGAGAACTATACCCGATTGTGCACATTGCTTCCATGCCGATTGTATTGATGAATGGCTTCGAATAAATGCCTCATGTCCCTTGTGTCGAAATTCACCAACGACGCAATCGCCTTTCGCTGATGCTTTGTGATCTCTTATGCTTACTTTTGATTACAAGCTATAATTCCTTATACATCATTTTCTTTTCTTTTTTTCTTTTTTTTTTTCTTTTTGGGTTTTGCTCTTTTCATTTGTTTTATCATGTAAATTCCAAATTGTAAAGTTTTGTATGTGATATAGTTTTTTTAAGAGGTAGTTGCTTTCCGCTCTTCAAATTAGTAGTTTTGATAGTAAATGCAAGTAGTTTGGATGATGTGTCTCTAGGGGCATTGGTACCTTTGAGATAAAAGATCATATGGAAGAAGCTGGGTGATATCTGTTGGGCGGACTTAGATCTCTACTAGTACCGATATTGTTCTCAATTTAACCACTTTTGAGTTCAGGTGTACGGCTTTACTCTAAAAGGCCTTGGTACCAAAGAGGGTGAGATCCCAATTTATATTTCATGTCATGAACTTGCACATATCCGATGTGAGACTATTAGTTTGGTCTACACATACTCAATAAATCTCTACTTTGGACCGAAATCCAATTTTATCACGATCACGATGCACGATTCATGTCAAATTAACTGTCGCTATCATCTCGAGGAAGAACTCGAGGAATCACCCGCGACCATGAGCACACTTGCGTGCTCCACCTTGACATACGTGCGTTCCAGTCGAATCATCGGCTTTGATACCACTGTTGGGCGAGCTTGAATCTCTATTAGTACTGATATTGTCTCTTAACTTAACCACCTTTAGGTTTAAGTGTAGGGTTTTACACCAAAAGGCCTCGGTACCAATGAGGGTGAGATCCTAACTTACATTTCATGTAATGAACTTGCCCATATCCGATGTGAGACTACTATTTTGGTTCACACATACCCAATACATAAATCTCTACCTTAGACCAAAATCTAACTTCATCACGATCTTAGTGCACGATTCATGTTAGATTAACCGTCGTCATCATTTCGAGAAGGAGGAACCACCCGCGACTATGAGCACACTTGCGTGTTCTACCTTGACATACGTGCTTTCCAGTCGAACCATCGACTCTGGGCGGACTTGGATCTCTACTAGTACCGATATTATCCCCAACTTAACCACCTTTGGGTTTAGGTGTAGGGTTTTATTCTAAAAGGCCTTAATATCAATAAGGACGAGATTCCAACTTATATTTCATATAATGAACTTTTTTATATCCGATGTGAGACTATTATTTTAATCTACACATATTCAATAACATCTAACATTACCAACAAAAATTTTCAACAATATAATTGTTCAAGAAAAGTGGATTTCCAATACTAACGATTACTTGTATATGTCAATACATCTTGTAAATTTGTGAAGTGATGTAGTTAGGTAGAATCTATTGATGAATTCAGTTTGAGACATCTTGTAATTTTGTGTTAAAAGTATTACATGACTTGAAATATGATATAATTTGATAATCAAGAAGTAGAAGAGATGCATAATGGTTAGTTAATTTAAGCGAAAAATTTTGAAGTCTTTGTAATAGCACAAGTACAAATTATGTTATATTATGAAGTTAAAATAATTATTTTATTATTTATGTATAAAAATATAATTATATCTTTATATATAATTAGTATATAAACCTAATTATAATTAAAGTTTATGTGAGATGAGATAGATTAAGAGATGAAAAAATTATTCATAGAGTGACTTTTTATTATAAACTTTCATTAATAGTGGATTAAGTGTTGATGTACTCTTTAAATATAAGAATTTTTTTTCGAACAATTTTAAATTTTTTATCTTCACGTTTATAATTTTTTGAATTTATTTTCCAACAATTAATATCAGAATTTAGTTTCGCAATTACAGGCTGCCCGTCGTGACTTGTTGCAAATAATCACGCGGTACTACAGGAGGTGGCACTGCACCCTGCGCAATTGTTTGGTTGGCGTGGGTAAAATCGTTCAAAAGAAAACAGGATCGGTGAGTGGTTTCGTTGACAGTGGAATTTTGAGCGATTGGGTTGCGCAGCCAAGAAGAGAAGAGATTGTTGCGTTTGGCAACATTGAATCCAAGAAAAATTTGTCTTTCACTCCATAGCCGTGGGTTATCCTTGCCAAAGGATTTTGATTTAATTATTTAAAATCACTTGTGAAGCTTTCAAGACCGTGTTGGTTTCTTTAATTTCTTGAAACATTTTTTATTGTTCTTTGGATTGTGGTGCACGGTTATAGTCAGTGGTTATCTCAGATTTGCTCGGTGCATACGATTTGAGAGAGAGTAATGGATTTAAATGATGAATCAATCAGTGTAGAAAAATTCAATGGTTTGAATTTTAGTTACTGAAAAATACAGATGGAAAATTATCTGCATCAAAAAGATTTATATTTGTCTTTGAAAGAGAAACTTGTCAATTACAAAAAAGAAAAATGAGAAATACTAGATCAGAAGGCACTGGGTGCGATTCAAAATTGTATACCGAAAAAGATTACCTTCAACGTGAAGCATCAAAAGACAACAGTATCTCTCATGGTCACCCTTTCTAACATGTACGAGCAACCCTCGGCAGCACATAAAATACTTCTGCTCAAAAAATTGTTTACTTTGAAAATGACAGAGAATGAAAATTTTAAGGAGCACTTAGATTTATTTAATGAGACCACTGATCAGTTGGATTCAGTGAATATCTTTTGATGATGAAGTTCTTGCATTAGCCATCTTTAGACAGTTGCTAGAGAGTTGGAAGAACACTGTCTAGTCTATTAGCAGTTCTTTTAGGAAAAGTAAATTAAGATTTTCAGATATTACTGACTTGATTATAACTGAGGAAATCCGAAGTAATGGTGAAGATTCATCCAGTTCAGGGTCAACATTGAATATGAAGAGCAGAGGTAGAAGTAAGAATAAAAAAAATTGGCATGACAGATCAAAATCAAAGAATGATAGGTCTAAGTTCAGACACCATCATGGTACCAAGAAAAATGTTGAATGTTGGAACTGTGGAAAGATGACATTTCAAATCTGAGTGTAAGGCTCCAAAGAAAGATGGCGAGAAGCAGAACAGTGCAAACCTCATCTCAGAAAATTCAGAAGATGCCCTTATTTGTTCTATGGAGAACAAGACAAAATCTTGGGTGTTAAATTCAGGGGCATCATTCCATGCTACTTTCAATAGAGATTTGTTCGAGAACTATGTCTCTGGTGATTTGGGACAGATGTATCTAGGTAATGACCATGCATGTGATGTTGTTGGCAAAGGCGAAGTGCGGATTCAACTAAAGGGATCCGTATGTAAGCTGGATAATGTGAGGCATGTGCCTACTTTGAAGAAAAAATTGATTTCTATTGGGCAGTTGGCGAGTGATGGTTATCCAACTGCTTTTGCAGATGACACTTGGAAAGTGTCGAAAAGAGCGATGATTGTTGCCCGGGGTAAGAAAACTGGATCTCTTTACATGACTACTGATGATTGTGGTTCTATTACTGTTACAGAAAGTAAAGAAGATCCAAACTTATGGCATCAGAGGCTTGGACACATGAGTGCCAAGGGGCTACAGGTCATGCATTCACAAGGAAAGCTACCAGGACTGAGATCAGTGGATATTAATTTGTGTGAAAGTTGCATATATGAGAAACAAAAAAGGGTCAGTTTCCAGAAGGCAGGCAGAAGTCCAAAGTCATCCAAGATTGAGCTTGTTCACACAGATGTTTGGGGTCCAGCTTCAGTTTCATCAATAGGTGGGAAACAATATTTTGTGACTATTATTGATGATCAATCTAGGAAGGTATGAGTTTACTTCTTGAGATAGAAATCTGATGTGTTTGAAGCTTTCAAGATGTGGAAAGCTAGGGTTGAAAATGAGACAGGGTTGAGGATTAAGAAGCTGTGGTCTGATAATGGTAGAGAGTATGAAGACACCAGATTTAAGAAGTTTTGTTATGAGAGTGGGATAAAACTCGAGAGGACTGTGCCTAGTACACCACAACAGAATGGTACAGCAGAACGAATGAACAAAACATTGACTGAGAGGGCCAGAAGCATGCACATACACTCAGGTTTGCCAAAACAGTTCTGGGTAGAGGCAGTCAATACAACAACTTATATGATTAATTGAGGACCATCAGTACCATTGGAATTCAAAATTCCAGAGGAAGTATGGAGTGAACATGTAAAACTTTCTCATTTGAAAGCATTTGGTTGTGTTTCTTATGTGCATATTGGTGACAATGCTAGGAATAAGTTTGATGCTAAATCACTTAAATGCATACTTTTTGGTTATGGTGATGATGACTTTGGTTATAAGCTTTGGAATGAACATAATTAAAAGATGATCAGGAGTCGAGATGTCATCTTTAATGAGAAGGTTATGTATAAAAACAGAAACACAACACAGTCTTCTAGTTCGGTACAACCTGAACATGAACCTAATTTATTTGAGTCTGATGTTCTCCCAGATAAAGTTCTTGGCAAAGAACCCGAGGCACAGGATGTTGGTTATTCACAGGGATCTGATGTTGGTTTGAGGAGATCTAGTAGGCCACATGTACCAAACAGAAAATATCTGAGTTATTTGTTGCTTACAGATGGATGAGAATCAAAATGTTATGATGAGGCATGCCAAGTTGAGGATGCTAGCCAGTAGGAGCTTGCAATGGATGATGAAATGAAATCTCTTACCTCTAACTAGATTTGAGAGTTTGCAGAGTTACTAGAGGGTAAGAAGACTCTTCATAACAAGTGGGTGTACCGAATTAAAGAGGTGCATGATGGCTCAAAGAGGTATAAGGCCAGGTTGGTGGTCAAAGGCTTTCAGCAGAAGGAAAATATTGACTACACAGATATATTCTCTCCAGTTGTGAAGTTGAGTACTATTCGCTTAGTTTTGAGCATTGTAGCAGCAAAATATTTACATCTTGAGCAGTTAGATGTGAAAACTATTTTTCTCCATGGTGATTTGGAAGAGAAGATATATATGAAGCAACCAAAAGGTTTTGTAGTGCCCGGTAAAGAAAATTTGGTTTGTAGGTTGACCAAAAGCCTTTATGGCTTGAACAGGCTCCTAGATAATGATATAAGAAGTTTGATGGTTTCATGTACCATGGCTTCTTGAAATGCAATGCTGATCGTTGTTGTTACTTCAAGACAGTTGGTTCCAGTTTCATTATCCTGTTACTTTATGTTGATGACATGTTAGTAGCTGGTGCAGATTTGGACGAGATCAACAAATTGAAGAAATAATTGTCCAGTGAATTTGAGATAAAAGACTGGGGTGCAACAAAACATATACTTGGGATGAAGATTAGTAGGGACAAGCAGATGGGTACTTTGTAGTTATCTCAGGCA
The DNA here is from genome assembly GCA_035771175.1 of Paratinospora sagittata. Lineage (NCBI taxonomy): Eukaryota > Viridiplantae > Streptophyta > Magnoliopsida > Ranunculales > Menispermaceae > Paratinospora > Paratinospora sagittata. Next base: position 32,236,948 of record CM069608.1, on the reverse strand, counting down.
GAGTATGTTCGTAAGGTACTCCAGAGGTTTAGTATGAGTGATGCTATGCCAGTGAGAACACCGCTTGCTAATCATTTCAGATTGTCCAACGAACAAAGTCCACAGTCAGATGAGGAGAAAACATACATGGCTAAAGTCTCATATGCTTCAGCTATTGAGAGCTTGATGTATGCTATGGTTTACACGAGACCAGATATTGCTCATTCAGTGGGAGCAGTGAGCAGAGAGCAGATTTATGTCAGATCCAGACAAACAACATTGGGAAGCAGTTAAGTGGATACTTAGGTATGTACGAGGTACTACTGAAACATGTTTATGTTTCAGTAGATGTGAGTTACAGTTACAAGGCTTTGTAGATGCTGATTTTGCTGGTAAGGTAGATCACAGAAGGAGCACTACAGGATATGTGTTCACATTGGGTACTATAGCCATCAATTGGCTTTCTCAGTTGCAGAAGATTGTGGCCTTATTTACAACTAAAACGGAGTATGTGGTTGTGACAGAAGCTAGTAAGGAGTTGATTTGGTTGCAAGGTTTGTTAGCAGAGTTGGGATTCAAGCAAGTGGTGAATGTCTTGCATAATGATAGTCAGAGTGCGATACACTTGGAAAAAAATTTAGCATTTCATTCCAGGACCAAGCATATTGAACTGAGTTACCATTTCATTAGATCATTGCTTGATGATGGGGTGTTGACACTGGTGAAGATTCAAGGTAGCAAGAATCCAGCTGACATGTTGACCAAAACAGTTATTACAGAGAAACTAGAAATGTATGCAGCTTCAGTTGGTCTTTAAGGTTGAAGACATGACTTCGAGTGCACCAGTTTTACTTGCCATTGAAAACAGATGTCACAGGTGTTTTAGTCTTCAAGTGGTAGAATGTTGGAGTGTAAAGCCTAAAATAATTATTTGGTCTTTAAGTGAGAGATTGTTATATTATGAAGCCAAAATAATTATTTTATTATTTATGTACGAAAATACAATCGGAGGATATGTAATTAGTATATAAATCCAATTATAATTAAGGTTTATGTGAGATGAGATAAATTGAGAAATGAGGAGAATTGTGAGAAAGTACTCGTAGAGTGGCTTCTCATTATAAACCTTCATTAATAGTGGATTGAGTATTGATACACTTTATAAACGTAAGAATTTCTTCCCAAACTATGTTAAATCTTTTATCTCCGTATTTTCTTCTTGTGTGTATTTGTAATTTTTTAGATTTATTTCCTCACATATTATACATGATTTGAAGAAGTATTGCTACAAAATACATACATTTTTTAGCTATCAAATCATTAACACTATTTATTAGTCTACGAAATTCAGGACAAACGGACGAGAGTCCGGCTTTATGGAAAAGAGGATGCGCTAAACCCCGAACCCTAACAGTTTTTTAATAGCAGGTTATCAATCAATGTCACTTCAACAGTTGCCGCAATCTGATGGAGTCAAGATCAAAATAAAAGAATAAAAATAAAAATAAAAATAAAAATCAAGAACTTGACCAATGAATTTAAGAGAATATGTTAAGTGAGGGCATTGAAACACCATCAAGACTCATTGGTCCATTTGAATGACTTATAGAAGAAATAAATATGGTCCATTTGGATGACTTGAAATAAATACTAGTTGCAAGGAAAGATTTTGTTACTAAAGTATCTTGGTCAACTGTCTGACATTGATGGAAACAATCTATTCTAATTATGACAAGATTTGACGAATCCGTAAAAAAAAAAAAAATCTTTAGTTGTGAGATAGAAAGAATATTTCTGGCTTCCTTTTTAATTGCAATCACCAATCACCAATTAAAACTACAATACAAACTACAACATTCCATCACCATTAATTTTTTATTAAATCACATTAATACGTAATTCAATGCAATTTAAAAATAACGAAATATTATATTTCCTATTAAAGTATAACATCCCAATCAATTTAGCAATATTCTAATTTTTTTTAATTCTAACAATCACATTTATTAAGTATGAAATCTCAAAGTTGTAAATCATGTATGGGAAGGAATGAGCTAATTATTTAATCCATGCATTAACATTCTCACAGATCTCATATATCAAAACAAGCTTGTTGACTCAACAATTTTACCGCCTAGCTAGCATAGAAATAAAAGTACTTGGAGACAATCCAACCCAAGAAACCAGACAAATATATACAGATTCAAAAAAAAAAGAAAAAAAAAAACAGAGTACAGTTTGGATTAATTGGAAACAGTATCACTAGAGAACATTTGGGTGTTTCAATTTAAGGTCTCACTTCTTGGCAAGCAGCTTTTTGGGAAGCTTCTCCAGAGATGTTGTCTTGAGAAGAAAAAGCCTGGCAGTACGCTCTTGCAGAGTACCACCGCACTTCAGTCCATGCGCTTGCAGCTCGTTCTTCAATCTTTCCATGCCAAGAACCTGTTACCAAGACATTTGACATTAACACTCGAAGCAGAAGAATGGGCAATAATAATTAAAAGCCAAAACGACAGAAAAAGAGATCAAATAGAAAAACCAACAATATATAATTTAGACATAGGGACAGCATTTCTTTATATTCATCAACGTGCGCACAAGATATACCACCAACTTACTCAAGCTTGAAAGTCAACAATGATGCTACTTGGTGATTCTAATATACATAAAGAGCACTAAGTTGATTCTACTATTATTACTAGAGTTAGTCTCAAAATATTTTTAGGCCATGGTAGTTAAAGCCTTCAAGGTGCAAGACGTACCTAAGGCGATGAACGGCCCCCCTCGTGCAAGGCGAGGCGCACGCATGAATAAAAAGAGGCGTACAATTCTTAAAAAACTTAATTATATATTAATTTAAGATAAAAGAATTAAAAAAAGAAGAAGATAAAATTAATAAAAGTTTCAAATTTTTATCATCATACATTATAATGTTCATAGTTTTCATAGTAGCACTAATATTTTTGTTTCATAGATGTTATTAATAATGGAGACTTATTGTTGTTATAAAAGAGGAACACAAGTTTCCTATAATGTATTATTATGTTTTATGTTGTGCATAGTACAATTTATCATACGATCAATTTATTTATTTCAAAAAAAGAGGAGCAAGAAAGTGAGGTGCACCAAGGCGCACGCTCGAGGAGCATGCCTGAGGCGCACAAGCCTTAGGAAATGCACCTGCTGCTCAAGTAAAGAGGTGCAACATGTGCGCCTTGCCTCAAGGTGCGACTGAGGCACATGCCTTGATAACACTATTCTAGGCAACGAAAATTCTAAAGTAACACTATAATTTGCACATGGAAAACAGCAAATAGGCAGGCTGGATTTGCTATTCCTCTTGAACTAGATATGAATGAAGATTCAAATTCCAATTCCTACCTCTGCTCTAAGATGACAACATTCAGAATGATTGCAGTATCCCTCAAGCTCCAAAAACCTTGCATTTATAACTAACACAAACTTACAGCTATCCCCATCAATCTCATATTACAAATCTAGCATCACCTAGGAAGTGGCTTTTCGTTTCTTCGAGGGATGTTTAAAATTCATCACTCAAGCATGGCCAGAGAAAATCTATTTTAGTGCAGGGATAATATTGTAGGTTCTGAAAATTCAGGACAACTTGAGTTCATTTTGACAATGGAAAACAACTTTCATATTCATCCTAACAAAACAAGAAAAAGAAAGAACAAAAAAAGTCCACTATCTTAGAGTACCCACACTAGTCCCCTGAGGAGTGTGCAAAGCTCCCTATCTTCACACATTGGAAACTCTAGGTGCGGCCTGCTTGGGGGTCCCGTGTGGGATTCAAACCTAGTAATTTTTCACTTCCTGAGATGGGTTCCTGATTATCACACCAACCCCAAATTGGTTTCTATCCTCATAAATTATGAAAGTGGGCATATAGTCTACAACATCATTTTAATGTGTGAAACTTTTAAAGTATGATGTTTTGTGAAGCAAATTCTAGCATGATAAAATGATGAAAACTCTAATTGTAGATGAGATTGAAAACTGAAATTACAAATAACAAATTCAGGAGGACCATAAGATAATAATCGAGGGCATGATCAATCGAAAGATGAAGAATATTGAGCACAATAATCTTACCTCCATCTCTGTGGCAGAGTTATACTCATTGAAATCTAGTGGCTTACCCTGTTCAACATTGTTTTCACTTGGAACCACCACTACTTGTTCAATAGCACAAGATTTAAGTTCAGCAGACCCTTTCTCTTCAACAAGTTCAACAGAACCTTTCTCTTCAACATGAATAACAACACCATCAGAACCTTGAACTACCTGCAAACTGGAAATACTCTCAGACTGAGGCAAACTGTCTCCATTTGAATGAACCAGTTCTTCAGTTGTAGAAGCTTCCCTCGCATCATAAACTCCTTCTGACTCTTGAACTTCCGGATGGATAATAAGACTATTTTCTTCCTCCAAATTGCTTTGTGCCGAACCACCGCCCGAAGACTCCCCATCAGATTGGCCATTAGAAAATGAAGTTGAACAACCCTCACCATCCCTATTCTCCACAGAATGCTTTCTATCATCAAGTACAACGGATTGCTCTTGGTCCTCCTCGTCACTGCTCTCATCCTCATCATCACTATCACTATCACTATCACTATCAGGGAAAAAAAAAAAAAATCAGTCTTTTCCTTTTCCATTCTGATAACATAGGAATCAATAGAAATTCACACAAAAAAAAAAAAAAAAAAAAAACTAATTAGAAACTTACTGTAACATCTTCAACCGCTTCGACTTCGTCCCCAATGCCGACACGACCTTTCGCTTCAAATCCTCAGCGCGACGCAAAGATTCCCTCACTGATGCCTCCACCTTCTCCATGCACATTCTTGAATCTTCCCTATACTTCTCGAGATACTTATCTGCCGAGTCCCCTGACCCAGATTTCTTCATCTCCTTCGCCTTCTTCTTAATAAAGTCCTCTGCAATCTTCTCCAGTTTCCGCTCCTCCGCTTCCGCGTTCCATGCCTCCAACTTCTTCTCCGCATTCACATGCCTAAGTCTCCGCCCACTCATATCCCTACATGCATCGTTGTTTTTCGTCTTCTTCTGCCCCGCTTTTGTTGCGGCACCTCTGAGAAGAGATCCGAAACCGCCTTTCCCTCCGGGAAGACGAAGAAGAAGATGAATCGTCGGAAAGAAGCCATCAGTAGAGACTTCAATTAGAGTTTCTTCAGAGATTTGTTGAGTTCCTGTGACTAATCGTTGATGGTGAGGTGGTACATCAGTTAAGTCAAAAAGATGTTCCTTTATACATTTTCCAGAAATCTTTGATGCAGTGAACCTTAAATTTGCAGTCTTTCCATCTAAAACCCTAACCAACCCCTGAAAAACCGCCATTACTGGAAACCCTAGAGCTTTCTTCCTGAATCAAAAGAGGAAAATAATACACAATAAATATCTAAAACACAAATACCAAATACCAAATACCACTACAACAACTTTAGAACCTAAATTAGGGCAAGAATTGTTCAAGAATATTGTCAAATTAAATTATGAATCTTGAAAGAAATTATTTAAAAATAGCCCTAATTGCAAAATCAATAAACAAATCTGATAGATTCATCAGAAAAAGCTTCGAGATTTACAGTACCAACAGCAAATTAAATCAGAAACCTGAATCCGAAGCAGTGATTCTCTCCTCTTCTCTGATTTTTTGGTGCCAACGAATCGATGCGTTGAGGGTAACCAAATAAAACGAATGAGATTTTGGCCGCGTTTGGTAGAGCAATTCTACAGCGCTTTTCCGTGCTTCAGTCAAAAATAGCCTTTTCCCTTCCGGCTTCTTTTAAAGGCTGAAATCTTTTTTTATTTTTTATTTTTTTTATGTAGGCGCCAATATATATTAGATATTAATATACAATTTAATGTTATTATAATTTTTTAAGAACATTAAATCAACATAAAGTAGGAATTTATTTAAGAGAATTCAAATGAAAACCGACATAGAGAGGTTTAAAAAAATGAAAATATACTTTCTTTTAATATGAATATAATTATAATTTTTTAATATTATCATTTAATGTGAAATATACAAATCTTAAAATTTCAAAGCCCTTGAGGTCATTGGTGTTTTTAAGGGAGAGCATCATATAATTTTATTTTATTTTTAGTGAAAAAGCATCATATAATTTACATATATTGAAAGAGATGATAAGCATGATGTCCTTTACATCTAAATTTCGTGCACACAATTGGGCGGTTTTTTGTTTCTAATGTTTTTTTTTTCTTGAATAAGGTTTTTCTTTTTTCAAAAAGAATAATTTCTTTTTAATTCTTCAGTTGATCATTGGAAATAAATTTAGTGGGCCAGGCTATTTCAATAACATGTAAATAATAAAAAAAATACATTGTTAATATTCAAATTAAAATCTTAAAATAGATAAAAAAAAAAAAGTATAATGGGGTCTTCTTATTTCTTGGACATCCCCCAAAAAAATAAAATCGATATAAAATAAAATAGAAGACGCCAGTACATCTGTTCCACCAAGTCACCCATTGAGCAATTTATGAAACAAAATATGAACATGAGCCAATCCACAAATATATTTGAGGTAATTAACTCTATAGAATTAATGATATCGATTCGGATCGAGATCTCGCTAATATTTCAATCTCATTCGAGCTACTAGCGTGATTGTTGCTTACAGTTCTTTCTAATGAAGATAGAAAGGGCTTGGGTGGTATTTGCAAGAGATTGATATCACCCTCCAACATCAATCGCGAGCTTTTTTGCTATTTTCTTTTCATCTTTGGTGGCACCTTCCATTTCAATGTCCTCTCCTCGAGTAAAATGGTTGTAAACCCAGAAGGGAAAATAAATTTCACTCGAATGATCAATGTGCGCATGTAAGTTCTTTCTTTTTCCAGCCATTTCCATGAGCAACATTCCAAAGTTGTATACGTCAGACTTATGTGATACACCTCCAATGTTCTTGTAAAACAACTGTGGTGCCATGTATCCTATTGTTCCTCTTGCCGCCGTTAGAGTCACAATACTATCATCAATCGGGTATAGTTTTGCAAGTCCAAAGTCTAAAATCTTTGGAACAAAGTTCTTGTCGAGAAGAACGTTGGAAGGCTTTATGTCAAAATGTAGGATTTTCATGTCACAACCTTGGTGTAGATATTCAATCCCTCGTGCCATGCCAACTGCAATGTCATGCATCTTCTCCCAACTCAAAGAGATTATTTTCTTTCGGAGAAAATATGTACCTTTCAAGCCATCCATTGGGCATGTATTCATATACAAGAGCCCTTTTTTGTCCCTCAATGCAAAACCCAACAAGCCTAACCACATTGATATGATGAATTCTTCCTATGGTAGCAACTTCATTGACGAACTCTTGCCCATTAGCTTTAGAGCTGCTCAACATCTTTACCTCTACTAGACGACCACTTCGAAGCGTCCCTTTGAAAACAGAACCAAAGCCTCCTTGACCTAGTTTGCTCTTAAATCCTTGTGTAATTCTTTTAATGTGCGAGTAGGAGTACCTTATTGGCATGCGATTGCGATGATCTTGTAGGAACTCTTCAATGTATTCATCTAATGACAAGTGACTTTGACGGAACTTAAAGATCAAAAGCGCGACCAAACATAAAACCTCACATGAAAATCTTTCAAACATGATGAATCCTAAAGGGAAAAAGGTACAAAACAAAAATAGAACACTTTCATCCTTATAAGAATTATGTTGCTCATTATATATATATAGTAGTAGTATTCTAAGGTTTGTGAAGGCTTGTAAAAGACAGATTCAAGGACCCAATAAATAACACAAGGGTTCAATATAAGGATATACAAACTCCACAACAAACCAAACCATAGGGTCAGTGGGTGGCGGATCCCTGGGGCAGGGATCATATTTACTTAAATATTAAGGACCATCTAGTGATCATATATATATATATATATATATGCAGCTTTATGTGAATCTATAGATCATTTAGAAAATATGTGTAATACTATAAAAATCCACAACCCTAGAATCCTACCAGAAAACAACTAGATTAGGAAATACTGGAAGAAAATTTAAGGAAAAAAATAATAAATTCACAGAATTTGTAATTACCATTGAAGCACGAGGGCAATTTGATAAATTTATCCAACATGTAAATACTAGAAACAACCAAGGGCAAAATGATAAATCTACACCAAGGACAAAACGGTAATTTACACTAAGGGCAGAATGATAATTTACACTAAGGGCAGAACGGTAATTTATATCGAGGGCAGAATGATAATTTACACTGAGGGCAAAACTATAATTTTGTCAGCTTGTAATTATTCAAGTAGGTTAAGGAAAAAATGGAAACATGAAATTTTGAACCCCTATAAATAGGGGCCCAGGTTAGTTAAAAACATATTTCAGTTTCACTATCTGAGAAAAAGAGTTTCAGTAGAAAGACTGAATAAATTTTAATAGAGGGGAGACCCTAGCGAAATTGAAGTGAGAATGATTATTTAAGTTCTTGTTCTTTATACATTTCTTTAGTTATGTATTGTTCGTATTCTGTTGTATTGTGTAAGCCTGAGAACTGGGTGTTGGTTGGCCCACGTTGAGAGCAAAATGCAACTAGAAAAGGTATATCTGATGTAAAAATATCATATGCTGGCAAATTCATTATTATCATTATGGCCATTTGATTGAATTGATTGTTTTGTTTGTGATACTGTGATGAATAGTTTAATATGTGTACTAACATTTTGTATAAAGCGTGGGGACTTCAGGAAGACCCACTGGGCTTTTAGCTCACTCCCCTACTATCTCTCAGGAAATTAGTTGCACTGTGCGTGGATTGCTACTGGTAGGATAGCTAAAGAGAAGATGCAAAAAGATGTTGCGTGAGCACGTTGGGGGTTGTCTGCATATATATATATATATGTAAGTTAGTACAAGATTTGACCAACACCTGTAGACGATGAGGTGGATGAAAGATGTTGATCTAGAACTCGTTAGAGTGCTGGAGAAATCGCCGGAGGTCGATTATCTGAGAGAGGGAAAACAAGAGAATATAGGTTATCGTAAGAAACACCGGTGTGATGTCGGCCAAAGACCCTTCGATGCCTAAGTTAGTTCAGAGCTTAATAGTACTGAACTCAGTCGAAAATGGCTTAGAGTTTGCTTATGTAACACCCGTAGTTTTAATTTAAATACATACGTTGAATTACATGTATATCGAGATGTATAATATACATATTTTATACGTATGAGCCAAATATACACGTGTATGAAAATATATGCTAGATTTAAGGGGTATTAGTAAATAAATGAAATTATTAAATGAATAATATAAATCCAATAAGATGAATGTGGTTGGTTAATTAAATATATGGATTGTAGTATGATTTAATGAATTAAATTAAGATGGGAAAGTTGGTTTGTTAAATTGTATGGGGAGCATGAGATCAAAATAATTATGCTTATCTTATTTCTAATCTCCCTATTATCTCCAACGGTTTGCAACAAACAGAAAAAAAAAAGGAAGAGAAAACGTGAGAAAGAAAGAACGAGAGAAAGGAAATAACGAAAGGAGAAACGCGAGATTCGCGTTAAATCGGGACTCGCGGTAAGTGATTTTCACTCTATTTCTTCGTGAAATTAATATCTAAGCTAGATGTAATGATTCTAGTGGAGTAATTTTAGCTATTAGAGCTGTTTTATAGTGTTTTAAAAATTGGGGTTTTTACCCAACTTGGATGAAAATTTGTTCGAAAGGTGGAAAAACACTCCCTAGACTGTAGGAACCCTGAATATGTGGTTAGATTTCATTTCTTTGTTCATTTGAAATTTTTATGACTGTTAGAAGTTTGTTGGAAGTTAGAGTTATATTGAACATCTTTCGAATCATATTAAAACCCGATGAAACTCCAGTTTAAGGCTATAGAATGGTAGAATGAATTGTTGTGAGTCCATCGATGCCAATTTCATGATTTTTGGAGATCGTTCGACAATTTTAGTAAAAATTTCCACGTTTCCAATGAACAGTGACGTGAATAGTGACGTGAATAGTCTGTGATCATATCCAGTGAATAAAATCGTAGAGAACTGAATTCCGAACGTTTCGATGTCAAGATCATGATTTTTGGATATGCTTTGATATATTTAGTAGCTAAATATATGATTTTTGTGAGTAAAATTGACTTTGGATGCCTTTCCGAACGTGTAAAACCTTAGTAAAACACCTGTTGAAGGTAGTAGAATGGTAGTATGACGGAGTTTACACGTGTCGATGTGGACAGAATAATTTTAGAAATGTTCTATATTTTTAATAAAATTGATATATATTCGAGGAGAGAAATAAAATTGAGAACTAGTGAAAATATGAATTGGAAATCTATTTTCACTGTTCTTTCTTGTGGAAATATCTAGATTGACCACATAAACGAGATAGTAGTTTCTTCAACTGCTTATGAGTCCTAAATTGAGTTGGAATTTCAAGTCATAGAATGTGTATAATATTTTTAAAGTTGATTATTATTATTGGTGATTTGAAGTGAGTTGAAAAATTAAATATATAAATAGATATGAATAAATGAAATTAATTATGGAGTGGTTGTGACAAATTGAATTAGTTGGACTCAAAAGCGACGGTGATTGTATTTAAATTGAAAAGTCCTGTACTGTGAGTATATTTTCTTGATTTTGGTTCTTGTATGACATTATATACGAAATGTTTGAATGTAAATATGCTATGCATATATTGTTGCATTGTGTTTTAATTTGCATTCATAAATGATTCTTTTTAGCATTGGAACATGTGAGACTTGCAAAGACAAGTTGGTGTCATTTCGTTAGGAATTAGACCCGAATGAGTGTTATGCGTAACCTCATTGTCAGTAGGCCTGTCCTAACAAGGATTTGAGATCCTTGAAATGACTATGAATTGGGTAATGAGAGGCTGTGGCTACCTTGTAACGGCCATACAAGGGTTAGACCCGCTCTCTTGCCTTGAAGGAGGAAGATTGTGGATTTCGTGAAAAAAAAGAATGCATTGTTTTCTTGAAAACTCATGAAATTTATGTTGTTGACATGTATAATATATTCGTTGAATGATGCATGTGTTTAATAATGGGTTGAAATGCTTTTAAATGTCATATTTTCCTAAATGCATATAATTGTCATATCAAGAAATATATTCACTGAGCTTGTTGATTGCTCACTCCATTTTCTCTAATATTTCAGGTACCGAGTCAATGGAAAAAAGAAAAATTCGTGAGTGATAATCACGTGATTGCAGTCATCTGGTATATGTATGTATGCTTGGAGGAAATGAGTTATAATTTTTTTTATGTTGATATGTATAATTATCACATACTATATATATAATATCACCTAGATGAGTTGTGTGGTAATGTTATACAATGCTTGTGATGATGGAATGGCATGATCGTACCCATCTATCATGTGAGAATTTAATTTGTGGAATGAATGAGATGATTATTTATGTATATATATATTTGATTTGATTTGTGGTATATCAGGAAAAATGTGAATTGTCCATTTTATGGGGAGGTGCTGTCAAAATTTCTGAAAACTTTGGGAATTTTTGTGAATGTCCGTTGAGGCAGACTGTGCATTGTATACTATATATGGGTATGTACAGTGTATAATACATTGTGCCGGTCATGACGTTAGTCCATGTCAGGGGTGTCGTCATAGCTTACCTCTCCCTCAGGGGTTGTGGTGTTTTTATAAAGAAAGCTTGAAGTTTTTGGCTTTGAAGTAGTGTTGTTGTAGAATCAGGAATCCAAATCGTGTTGAGAGTACATGTTTGATTCCTGGTAGAACTAGGAAGGTTTGATATGATCCTTATAGGATTAAGATGATTTATCAAACTTCTAGTCGAACTAGAAGAGTTTCAGGCCTTATCAGAGTCGAATTAGGAGTAGATCTCGAACTTATCGCAGTGGATCACGCCTTATCCCTATCTGATCCAGCGTTCCGTCATCACCTGTTCCAGAGTTGAAGATCTCTAAAGGTCGGTATGTCGCACTGTAGTATCTCATTCTATCCGCTTAATACCGAAGATATGGTCTGTAAGAAGATATAGTGATCTGTAATCATTGATATGGTATGTTGACCTGGTGATCTCTAGTGTTGTCCTGGCAGATATGGTGAATAATATATCCAAGAACCGACCATGTGCTCGGTTGGGTAGATCTGTACTCTCTGTCCAGAATAGGTCGTGTTAGCCTTACTGGACAAGACTATCATGGCTGACGTGTCATGTGCTCGGTATATAGTCCAACACACAATAATACAAGATGGAAAATATAATAATTATACCTTACTTAATATAAATATTTTCCTATTACTAGTATTGTTTATTTAAACTACCACCTGTGTGTGGTTTATTTGTTAAAGATTTTATGTACTTATATATAGTTTATTTGGACCATATACCAGCTTTTTGGTGGTAAAGTGCCCTACCGTCTATAATGTCATTATAGGACGACCACTCCTCAATAACCTGAGGGTGGTTGTATCGACCTATCACTTAGCTCAGAAGTTCCAAGCAGAGCGAGGCCTTGGAGTGGTACAAGGTAGCCAAAAAAAATCTCGGGATTGCTACGTCACAGCCATGAAGAAGAAGACCGGACATGAGGAAACTCTCAAATCTACAGAGGAGCAATTAATGCTCCTAGAGCATCCAACTAGCCCCGAATTCGACATCAGAGAAGAGGTGTCAGGGCTCGAATCCCAGGATGAATGGGCTGAGGTACAGATTTGAGAAGATCCAGCAAATACGGTCAAGATCAGTACCGGAATAAGTCTCACCCTCACCGACCACTTGGTCGGCATCTTAGGGGATCACAGGGATATTTTCACCTGGTCCCATGAAGACATTCCTAGCATACCGACCAGCGTGATGGTGCATCCTCTGAATGTGGACCCGGAGGCCAGACCGGTCCTACAGAAGATAAGGACTCTCAGCTCCGACTGAGCGCAAGGTCTACGAGAAGAGGTAGACAAGTTACTAACGACAGGCTTCATCAGAGAGGTGTTCTACTCAGATTGGTTGGCCAACGTAGTGATGGTCAGAAAACCCAATGGAAAGTGGAGAACATGCGCCGACTTCACTGATCTGAATAAAGCTTGCCCAAAGGATAGTTTCCCACTGCCCCGCATCGACCAACTGGTGGAGGCAATAGCAGGTCATGAGCTGCTGAGCTTCATGGACGCGTATTCAGGGTACAACCAGATTGTGCTAAGTCGTAGAAATGAGGAGAAGATAACCTTTATTACAGACCAAGGTCTATATTGCTACAAGGTGATGCCTTTCGGCTGGAAAAATGTCGGGGAAACTTACTAGAGGCTGGTCAACAAAATGTTCACGAAAGAAATTGGAGTGAACATGGAAGTCTACGTCAACAACAAGTTGGTCAAAAGTGTGGAAGCGACAGCTCATCCTACCGACCTATTAGACGTATTTACGATACTTAGAAAGTATCACATGAAGCTCAACCCGACGAAATGCACTTTTGGAGTGAGCTCTAGTAAATTTTTGGGATTTCTCAGTAATCAAAGGGGAATCGAAGCCAACCCCAACAAGATTAAAGCTCTAGTAGGCACGCGGTCACCCTGGACAATGAAAAAAGTCCAGAGGCTCACTGGGTGCCTAGCCACACTGAGTAGGTTCATCTCCAAGTCCACAGATAGATGTCTTTCGTTCTTTAAGATGATCATGAAGAAGACAGTGGTGTGGACCCCAGAGTGTGAGAAGGCCTTTCAAGAGCTAGAGGCTTACCTAGGTCAGACTCCTCTGTTATCAAAACCCCTTCACGGAGAACAACTTTTCCTATACCTAGCAGTTTCGGAAGCGGCCGTTAGTTCTGCTCTAGTAAGGGAAGAGCTAAGAAACCAGAAGGCGATGTACTACACCAGCAAGTCTTTGCTCGACTCAGAGACGAGATATCCTGAGATTGAAAAGCTGGCACTGACACTTGTCACTTCATCTCGGAAGTTGAGACTCTACTTTTAGGCCCACACCATAGTCGTTCTCACTAAGCACCCACTAAGACAGGTTCTTTTGAGGCCGAACACATCCGGACGATTGACTAAGTGGGCCATCGAGTTGAGTAAATTTGACATGGAGTACCGACCTTGTACAACTATGAAGGGTCAGGCATTGGCAGATTTTTTGTCTGAGCTGCCTTAGATAGATCCGCCTACCGACCTGTACCATAAAGAAGCCTGAAAGTTGTTCGTCGATGGCTCTACCTGCAAGCATGGATGTGGAGCGGGAATAATACTAATCTCCTCCAAAGGTGAGAAACATTTGTGTGCTCTTTGCTTCAGTTTCCTATCATCTAATAACAAAGCAAAGTACGAAGCACTTCTGGTAGGCTTACGACTTGCTCTCAGCTTGGGGGTGAACAAGTTGCTCATCCGTTGCGACTCTCAGCTCGTCGCGGACTGGGTCACATCAGAATATCTGGTCAAAGATGACAAAATGCAAGCGTATCTGAAAGAAGCCCTCTCCCTGCTAGGAAGGTTTGAGGAGTATGAACTGACGCAGGTGCCGAGAACAGAAAATACCTTGGCAGATATCCCATCCAAGCTGGCCTCCTCCTTAGAGGTCGAGCTCATGATCCAAGTCCCGGTGGAATTCCTACCTAAAAGGAGTATAGGTAAAATGGGTACCGACCATCAGGTCGGCAGCCTCAGCCAGGACCCATCATGGATGGACCTTATTGAAAATTTCATACGAAGTGACAACCTCCTCGAGGACAAGGTCAAAGCAAGAAAAGTGTAGAAACAAGCTTCTAAGTATTCCATAATAGACGATCAACTCTATAGGCTCAGCTTCACTATACCTTTTTTAAGATGTCTACGGGAAGAACAAACACGACTAGTTCTTGAGGAAATTCATGTAAGCATATGTGGCAATCATTCTGGTGGAAGGACTCTCGCATACAAGGTTTTTTGCCAAGATTATTATTGGCCAACAATCCACAAAACTCTATAAGGATAATGCGGAAGTGCGATAGTTGTCAAAAACATGAAACTTACATCCGAGCTCCAGCAGAGAATCTCTTTTCGATTCAGAACCCATGGCCTTTTGCTCAGTGGGGGATGGATCTGATAGAACCTATACCGACCTGTAAGGGACAGGTCAAGTTTGCAATTGTTGTTGTTGACTACTTCACCAAGTGGGTAGAGGTCGAACTGTTAGCACAGATAACTGAGCAGAAAACTACGCACTTCATTTGGCAGTCAATTGTTTATCGTTTCGGTGCCCATACGCCATTATCTCTGACAACGGCAAATAATTTGACAATGCTAGGCTCTGATCATTTTGTATAGCTTGGTATTCGACATTTCTTTTCTACTCCAGCCCATCCTTAAGCCAATGATCAAGTGGAAGCTGTGAACATGATTATCAAGCACACATTGAAGGCCAAGCTCGAGGTAAAAAAAGGAATGTGAGTTGATGATATGCCGCAAGTCCTCTGGTCATACCGCACCACCTCCCGAGCAGCCATAGGAGAAACATCATTCTCCCTAACTTTCGGGATGGAGGCCGTCATACCAGTAGAGCTCGAAATATCGACTTCTAGGACCTTTTACTTCGACGACGCCAGGAACATGGAGGCTCAGCGTACCGACCTAGATCTACTCGAAGAAATAAGAGAACAAGCAAAGCTCAAGCTATCGACATACCAACAGAGGATCTCAAAGTACTACAACGCCAAGGTGAAGCATAGAAGCTTCAAGGTTAGTGACCTAGTGCTAGGAAAGGTCATGCTGAACACACGTGAGCCTGGAGCAGGCGCCCTCGATCCCTACTAGGAAGGGTCCTACAAAATCATTGCAGTACTTCGCATGGGGGTGTATGAGCTCGAAGATCTTTCAGGGAGAAGAATTCTTAAGCCCTGGAATGCAGAGTACCTCAAGAAGTATTACCAATAGGCTTTAGCAGTAGAAGTACCAATATAATAGTTATGTTCTAGTATTTGCCGAGGTATTGGTTACCTCTAGTTTTATTTTTTAGCCTTCTACAAGTGTTTGTTTGAGATTTTTCTACAATAAGCAAAAGTTTTTGTTCTACAAATCTACGTCTAGGATCTACAATTTAAAGTTCCTTGGGATTACCAACTAGATCGGAAGCCGCCAAGAAGAAGGGCCCCGACCCTAAAATGCCTTGGGGGTATCAAACTTTAGTTATGTACCTATCAAGAAGATGACCACGGCCAAGAGCGCCTTGAGGTACTTCCCTAGAGGGGCAGATACTACCGAGAAGATGGGAAAAGTGCCTTGGAGCCGCGATCAAGCCTCTACCGAGAAGAGAAACTACGGGTTCAGAATGCAATGGGAGGTTTAATTGTGACGCCCCAAAAATTATTTCATCTAGCCCATAACCCAATTGCATTTTGCCCAAACTCTATGTGTTGTCTTGATATGTTTGGTGTTTGTTTGATGATTGTTTAATGTTTGTATAGTTAATGCTTGATAATGTATATAAATATATGTATCATAAATTGTATATGAGTCATGTTAAATTAAAGTATAATGCATATGTTATGATTTATGCATGGGCTCATTAAACCATAAATTGATATGGGTTAGGATTGATTGGATAAAAGGATAAATGAAATTGAAAATTTGGTGTATTAAATGGATTGGACATTTAAAATACATGTGGTTGGTATGGATAGTATGAGACCAACACATGTGAAGGTTGGTGCATGAAAGTAGACAAGTGTCCCATGCCCACTTCTAGAATCCAAGAATGTGCTAGCAAATGAGGTGAGTGGAGGAGAGAATCCAAGAATGTGCTAGCAAATGAGGTGAGTGGATGAGAGAATCCAAGAATGTGCTAGAGAATGAGGTGAGTGGAGGAGAAAATCAAGGAAGTGCTAGAAAGAGGTGAGTGGAGAGAAAGGAAAGAAGAAGAGAAAGAAAAGAAGAGAAAGGAAAGAAGAAGAGAAAGAAGGAGAGAGTTGCAGGAGGAAGATCTCTGCGACATTTTCATCAAAGAGGTGGATCTTTGGAATATACGGTCAGATTGAGCTCAAATTTTGTCAGCACGTTCGTAGCTTATGGTTCTTCATTCTGGCGGTGGAGATCTTGATCAGAGGTTTCGTGCAAGAGATCTAACCTCTCAAATGAAGCTGGTCGGAAAGTCTGGATTTCTCGCACCGTTTTGCTCAAACTTATAGATCTCCTAAATCTACTGACGGATGGTTATCAAATTTGGGTATGTAGTTTAAAACGAATATTTCTACATTCTGAACGGTGGAGATCTTAATTAGAGGCTTTTTCTAAGAGATATAACTTCTCAAACAAAGATGGTCGGAATTTCTGAGTTTCTCATGGCGTTTCGGTCAAACTTGTAGATCTCCTCAATCTACCGTTGGATGGACATCAAATTTGGGTATGTAGTTTATAACGGATATTTCTGTATTCGGAATGGTTGAGATGTTTATACATTTAGTATTTTGTATGATATAGCCATCTGAGTTTGGGTAATTGCAGCAGGAAAGGAGAAACTGTCTGATTAGATACGTGTTCATCAAAGATACACATCTTTTCGGTCCACCGTTGGATTGGGCTGATATTTGGGCAGAAGGTTTGTTTCTTCGCATAATTCAATCTGTACGGTTGATTTTGTGATTATATATTTTTGTTGGTAGATTGATACATCTGAACAGAATAATACATGTGAAGAATTGGTAGGGTTGTTTGTATTAGACCTACATTTGGAATATGAACTTAGACTTTTCCAAATAGCTTGCATGTCAACTATTTTGACCTAGTTGCCATTGTTGATGAACCCATGATGCAAAATCAGTGATATACATGGCTGAACATGGTGACCTAGTGTAAATCGACAATATGGCCTAAGTATGGAAAATTTCATATTTTAGGGCTTTTGATGCTTTTGGCCTAGAATCATTGAATTGATGCAACTTATGTTTAATTAAGCATGATTAGGGTTGATTATGCTACTGATTTGGTGGTTGTGACCATATCATGGGTTAGGCCTACTTGTGATCAAGTGACCCAATTTGGGCATGTTTATGCCTAAAGGAATTGAAAATCAGTATTTTTGATTAATAGAATGGTTTATGTATGAGAACTATGCATTAAAGGCCTAAGTCATGTGATTTGAGTTGAATGATGAGATTAGATGAGATTTAGGCCTATTATTTATATGTGGGCTGATTTAGGGTTGATGTGTAATGTCTATGTGATTGAGCATAGAAATTGATGTATAGTAGGATATTGATGAATGTTTCAGGATCTTGATTTGGGTTGATTCGGTTTGGTGATCGTGTGTGGTTAAGTACTCTCGCGAGGCTTGGTTGTGAGTAGACTTCATTTATGATTATATCTTTTATGTCATCATTTCACTTATATATTGTATGTTGAAAGCATGAATGTGTTCTAATGTTTTGAATGATGCATTGATTTGAGAAAACCTTATGACATTGGTTGGGCCCATCTATCTGGCTAATAGGGGGACTTAACCTTATCATAGGAGGGTTTTAAGAAAGGAAGAGATTGGGGTCAACGGTACGGTGAAATAGACGTGCACTAGTAACCCAAAATAAACATGATTGGGATCAACGGTACGGTGAACTAGACGTATACTAGTAACACAATGCATGTGGAATGTGGATCCAAATTGATAAGCTTTTACTTGCATCGAACTTATTATAAATGTTTGATATCTATATGTTATGAGCTTTTAAATCATGCTACACATTGACATGCATACATGATATTTATTGATGAGTATTGATAGCATATCTGAATTCTATTCACTGGGCACCGTTGGCTCACCCTCATTTTCCTCTTTCAGGTCCTTCTGTCCCGAATAAGGGCAAAGGAGTAGTTATATCTTGAGGGCCTTGCCTGCGAGAGAATCCAAAGCCTCGATGTGAGTTGAGAGGCATTTTGATTGAATTGTGTTTTAAATTATGAAGTATTATATTTTGGATTATGTAATTATAATACTTACCACATTGTAGTATGGGTGAGTTGGGACTTGTTGGATAGACTATGTGGGCATATGACGGTTTTTATTTGCACCCACAATTTTGGACTTTATGTGTATGTCAATTTTAATGAACTGTAGGGATTATAATTTTATTTACGGTTCATTTTTATGGATTATCTCTTTTCTTTGATGATTAATACGGTGGGTAGTTTTCTTTAGTACCTTTTGATATTATGTCGTTGTTGAGGAGTGGTCGGAGATGCCTACGCCGGGCGTCCCACCCCGACATTCCGCATGCCATTCCTTGCGAGGTTGGTGGTCCGGGGCGCGGGGTCGCCACATTAATGGTATCTACTGATCTCATGATTCAACAAACACTTAAAGAAAATCAAGTAGAGAAATCGGTGGGATCCTTGGAATCCACCGACCTTATGACGCAGTAAATCCTTTGAAAAAAGCTAAGTAATTAGCTCAGTCTAACAAAAAATAAGACTGAGCAAATAGTAAAGGTAAGTAATTACACCAAGTAAAAATAACTGAGTGCGAGACAAACAAGTCTGAACAAAAAGAGATATTTCATTAAGATCGAAGCATAATACAAGGAATAGCAGAGAAGGGAAAATTATCAAGGCACGCAGGCCCATCACAAAAGATACAACCTAGACTAAAAGAATCCTCTACAACTCCAAACCAGTGGAACAATGCATGATCTTAGTCAGACTGACTGGCTCATCATCATCACCAGCTCGGCGCGTCTCCTCCTCCTCAGAGTCGAAAGTCTAAGGCTGCTCAGATGATGTACCCGGAGTCGCAGTTGTAGCACCAGTGTATAGCTCCTCGGACAATTCCTCTGGAGCCGCAGGTGTAGCACCCTGGTCGGCAGGAACATCTTCGGTCTCGGCCTCCTCTTCTGTTTCTCCCTCTTCAGTTGCTGACCTGGCCCACTTTTCAAACCCTTTCCAGTCAACCGAGTTGCCAAAGAACTCTTCCAAGTCTGCCCAGTATAGAGTTACTGCCTCAACACAGGCCTCATCCACTCGGGCTTGGTAGATTTCTTCAACCTTGGCCTCGACGGTGGACCAGAACTAAGCACGGTACCTAGTTAGCTTATCCAGAATTGATTCCACCTCAATCTCTTTGAGCTTCAGCTGCTCCTTCAGCTCGGATTCCCGAGCCACAACTTTAGATTCCCAGATTACCGAGGTTGTTTGGGCATCCTTCACCGCCTCCTGAAACTTGACATAATGATTTTTTATATGGCGGAGGTTGTACACAGTTTGACCAGAAGCCTGCAAAGCCAAACAGAACCAAGTCAGAGAATATAAACGAAGATTACATAGGCAACAAAGTTGATTAATAAGTGAACTGATCTTCACAGACTTCATGAAAGCATCAGCCATGCTTTCAAGCATGTCCTCGTCCTTTATCGTGATCGAGAAGTCATTGGGAACACCAACCTGATAGTTTTCTATGTTCAGGCTGATGTCCCTAATCTTAGTTATAAGGCGCTCGGCCTCCCCAAACCACGCCTTCTTGGCAACTCCCTAGTCGGTAGAGGCAGGAGACTTTGAATTGGCTCCTACCGACCTCATTTCCCGGGCAGGTGAGCCAACCTGCTCAGAGGAAGCTGTCGAAGCTTTCCCTTGGAACCAAAGGTCTTCTTCGTGGCGCTGCTCGGAGATCTCGGTGCTGACCCCTGGGCAGCAGCTGTTCGTTCAGTAGCGATGCTCCTCAGTTTGGACAGGTCGGTAACATACCTCCTAGCAGCAGCTCTCTTAGGGGCCATCTCTTTAGGCTTATCTAGTTTCTTCTTCTTCCCCCTCAAGTCGGTAGAACCGGGAGCAGAAAAACCTACATCACAAATGCAACATTTGAGCTCGAGACTTTATAATTGATTGGTATAAAAGATCAAAACATTCCAAGGTAAACTTACGTCCTAAGAATTACTTTGTACCGTCGATCCACAAAAGAGAGCTAGTAGATTTCGTCGATACGAGAGAAGTCAAATCCTTCTTCCCTGCTCAGTTTATTCCAAGTACCTCTCAAGAATGAAGAAAAACATAAGTCTCTATAGAGCAAGAATAATATGAGAAATAAAAATAAGGGATGGAGGGAAGCTCGGTACCTGGTTTTCCGAAAGTGGTCGATACGCAAGCTTCCTCCGCCCACTCTTCCGAAGTAAAAACCACTTTTCTTTCCATGATTTATTGGAGGTTGGGTTCTCTGTGATCAGTGGTTAACCCTCCTCGGCACCCTGATGAGCCGATGCATAGTACCACCCGCTACATCTCAGGTGGGACTTTAGTTGGTATGCGAGGACAAAGTCTTGAAATTCTAACTCCGGCCACCCCTTCTCCTTTCAGAGCACAAAACAGCTCAGAATTGCCTTCCACACGTTGGGGTTGAGCAGGGGCAACCTGGATATGTCTAAGCAATCAACACCGGGGCAAGTAAAGGGGTAAGGTTAACCCATCCTCAAATAGGTTGGTATACAGAGCAAACATCTCATTTCTTAGGGTGACTAGCTCGGTCTCTAGAAGCAGGTGCCCTCAACCCTATAGTGTTGGGTATACATACTTTCCTCCTCAACTAAGCAAGATGATGCTCCGTTATCTTGGACGAAATACGGTCCACCGAATAGAATATCTTACCTACACCGGCGTCTTCAGGCTCAGAGGATACAGGAGTACGACCTGATATGCTAGGCTCGGTAATACTGAGCCTGCTCTGCGACCTTTCAACTAAGAGGGGTGCCGTTTCAAGGACCTCATTGTCCTCCTCGGTAGACTCAGAGTCCTCGGAGGAAAACAAAACTACAATATCCCATTCGACCTGAGGATCAACCATAACTTCCTCTTCTCCTTCCGGAAAGAGGTCCTCGTAGGAGACTTCCATAGAGGAAGAAGAAGGAACTCTCTAGTCGGTAGGTGGATCTACACTGGAGGAAGCCATCTAAATAACCTAAGGACTATACCTACAGACTACCTAGCAGAAATACAAAAGCAAAAGAGCTTGGAATAAAAAGTTACCGCGCAAGAATGGAATACCAGAAAAGCCGAGCAAGCGATTACACAGAACGTAGTTGATGAATGGAAAACAAATGACCAGTTCTCTATTTATAGGAGAACGACCTGTGAGGTGTAATAATGTGTGCGAATCTCGAGACAGAATCAACGGTCAATAGTCAAAGGACGTGCAAGGACAGCCGGGATGTCAAGCGGCTCACGTCAGCGCAGTTTTCTGAGCACAACTGTCACGAGCATTAAATGGCTCGATATCTAGCATTTCATCTAACCTCCAAGCAATTAGTGTTTCTCGGAGCTTGGGGGGAAACTGTTTGACCATATACCGAGCACATGACACGTCAGCCATGATAGTCTTGTCCAGTAAGGCTAACACGACCTGTTCTTAACAGAGAGTACAAATCTACTCAACCGAGCACATGGTCCGAGTCATTCTCGACTGAGTTCAGTACTACTAAGTTCTGAACTAACTTAGGAATCGAAGGGTCTTTGGCCGACACCACACCAGTGTTTTTTACGATAGCCTGTATTCTCTTGTTTTCTCTCTCTCAGATAATCGACCTTCGGCGATTTCTCCAGCACTCCGACAAGTTCCAGATCAGCATCTTTCCTCCACCTCATCGTCTACTGGTGCTGGTCAAATCTTGCACTAACAGGTAGTATAAATTGGCTCTTTTAATTTGATTTATTTTTAGATACACTATTTAGGCTATTTAGCAACACGTTCTAAATGATTATAAATTTTGTAAATGATTTTTTTGTTAAGATCTATGGGATTTAACTAACTTTAATAACCATCCTATAAAAATAATGGATGTATCGCGAGCGTAAGTTAAGGGATTTGAGAATGTCTAGATTGTACCTAATCGATTCTCACACGGTGGATCCTAGGGGGGCATATTGCAGGAAATTTAAGACAGTGACTTACGTGGAAATGGAAGGATTGGATCCAAAAAAGCAAGAAGAGGGTGTTAGATTGAGTTGGTAGCACCAGACAGTAGAGATTGTGAATTGCAAGGGAAGGGCTGCAGATTAAAGAACATCACTGGAATTGTTACAGAGTGCTTCCACCTTATCCCTCCTCCTCCCAAAGGTAATTTAAATTCTCCCTTTTATTCAATTCATGGTGCCTTTTAAAATGAAGAGACAACTATTCAAGCTAGTGAGAGTTAGGCACATAATCTTGCAAGTTCAAGCTGATCCTTTCCAAGTTAGCTTGTAAAACTAAGGAGTAGAAAGTAGAATAGATAAAATGAAAGTTGGCTCTTCTTTTTGGGTGTCAAACCATCTAAAATTGCAGTTCTTATTGGATCCAATATATATATATATAGTTCAGAATCAAAATTAATATTTTCATCGACTGAGCAATTCTTAACCGAGCTTTAACATAGTTTCTATTTTCTTTCAGGTGCTCCAAAGAAGTTGATTATAGGTAAAATCCTTGTTTCAATTCCTTTCCTTTGGTAGTAGCATCTACAACTTGTTATAAGAAAAATTATATTCTTTTAAATGACATGTGCACTTCAACAACATGTTTGGAGGCTTAACTTGTTGGGTTCTCTCTCCTCATTCTGATAATTCTCACTGCCATGAAACTATACCACATCCACAATTTAGACAAGATAGAGCAGAAGAGTCGACTCAAAATTGAAAAATTCTTGGAAGAGTACAAAGCTCTAAAGCCCTTCAGATGCTCATATGCTGACCTCAAGAGAATTACAAACCAATTTAAACACACATTAGGTAAAGGAGGGTATGAGAGTGTGTTCAAAGGGAAACTTTCCAATGAAATTGAAGTCGCTGTTAAGATTCTCAACAACACACAAGGAAATTAATGGTGAAGAATTCATCAATGAAGTGAGCACCATTGGTACAATCCACCATGTCAATATAGTCCCTTTGGTTGGCTTCTGTGCCGACGGTTACAGAAGAGCTCTTGTCTATGAGTTCATGCCAAACGAGTCCTTAGAAAAGTATATTTTCTCAAGAAATAACGGGAATAACCCTTTCCCCGGGTGGAAGAAACTACAAGACATTGCAATAGGGATAGCAAAGGGAATCAAATATCTTCACCAAGGATGCGACCAACAGATACTACACTTTGATATCAAGCCACATAACGTCTTGCTAGATGGAAACTTCAACCCTAAAATCTCCGATTTTGGTTTGGCAAAGCTATGCTTGAAAGGTGAAAGCATTGTTTCCATGAGCGTTGCTAGGGGAACCATAGGCTACATTGCTCTCGAAGTGTTGTCAAGGAATTTTGGGAATGTGTCGAATAAGTCGGATGTGTATAGCTTTGAAATGTTGTTGCTTGAGATGATTGGAGCGAGGAAGAACATTGATGCAACAGTGGGTAATGACAACCAAATTTACTTTCCAGGATGGGCTTATAAGTGTTTGGATCAAGGTGGAGAGTTGGGAATCAAAGTAGAGAGAGATGGAGATGAAGAGATTGCAAAGAAGCTGACCATTGTGGCACTTTGGTGCATTCAATGGTATCCAATTGATAGGCCTTCCATGAAAGCTGTGGTTCAAATGTTGGAAGGAGAAGTAGAAAGCTTTGATCATGCCTCCTAATCCATTTGCTTCTAGTGGCCAACCAATGCATACTAGTGCAACTAATCCTGGTCATAATTCTCATAACAATGTATTGACAGTAATTCTTAAACAAGATGAGTTTGATTAGTATATATTACTTAATTCTTGTTAATATTAATTAGGTAAAAAAATATCTAATTAATGTGTCACCATTTATATAATATGAACTGAATTTGGTTTTTGTTTTTATGAATTTGAAGAGCTATATAGAAGAATTTGTTGTTGGAATGTTGCATATATATATATATATATATCCAAGTTCTTATCTCTTGCAGTGATTTATAGTCATTGGTTTGAGTATTGGCAAAAGTTATTGGAATGAAGTGATTAGTCCTTGTAAATTACAAGCTACCTTTTCAAAAACCCTGTGGTTTTCCTACTTCAAGGGTCATAATCATATACATTATCTGCATGGATCAATATATACAAAAGTGTCAAAATTCTTTGATGAAAGAAACAATAAACACAAAATGGGCATAAACATAGAATATCACTGCATAATATTTAAGGTGCACAGTCACATATCATTTTGGTATGATCCTAAACTGACTTAATTAATTAGCCCTCGATAACGTAGTGCAAGAAGTGGACTAATGCATCACTCCTCATCTATATGTATAGTAATAGACTCTATAGAACTATATGACAACATATCTAATCGATGACTAGAAGTTGATGCTTCAATATCATTTGTCATTCTCTGAGAAGATAAAAAAGGTTTAGGTGGTAAATGCAAGAGATCAACATGACACTCCAACATCTCGAGGACTTTACTAATAGAAGGACGATCAACAGGCTTCGTCTGTATACACCACAATGCAACAATTGCTAGCTTCTTTGCAATTTTCTTCTCATCTTCCATGGCAGATTCCATCTCAATATCCTTGCCCTGTGAGAATTGATTATAAACCCAAACGGGAAAATAAATTTGACTTGAATGATCGGCATATGCATTTAAATTCTTCCTTCTTCCAGCCATTTCCATAAGCAACATTCCAAAGCTATATATATCAGATTTTATTGACACGCCTCCAATGTTCTTGTAAAACAACTCTGGTGCCATATATCCTATTGTTCCTCTTGCGGCTGTTAGAGTCATGATATTACTATCATCAATCGGATATAGTTTTGCGAGTCCAAAGTCTGAAATCTTTGGAACAAAATTCTCATCGAGAAGAACATTGTGAGGCTTGATATCAAAATGTAGGATTTTCATGTCACAACCTTGGTGTAAATATTCAATCCCTCGTGCCACACCTAATGCAATGCCATACATTTTCTCCCAAGTCAAAGAGATCATATCATTATTCTCTTTATCTCGAGGAAATAAATATTTTTCAAGCGATCCATTAGGCATGAAATCATATAAAAGTGCCCTTTTTGGTCCCTCCGTGCAAAATCCAATGAGTTTAACTACATTGATATGATGAATTCTTCCAATAGTAGCAACTTCATTGATGAATTCTTGCCCATTAGTTTTAGAATCATTCAATATTTTTATTGCTACGACACGACCACTTCGAAGTGTTCCTTTGAATACTGAACCAAACCCTCCTTGACCAAGTTTGTTTTTGAATCCTTTTGTAATGCTTTTAATATCCGTATAAGAATATCGGATTGGCATAAGATCCTTGTGATTTCGTAGGAACTCTTCAATGTCTTCATTTATTGACATGTGCCATTGGCGTGTTTTGTAGATCAAAAGCGCGAGCAAAAATAGAATTCCACATGAAGTCCTCCCTGCCATGATAAATCCTGGAGCAAAATGTAATATTTAGACTACCTCCTAATTAGTAAGTCAATTTCATTGCAAATTGCAACTTTTATGGTAATTTAATTAAGAAAAATATTTTATATACGTTGGGTGCCAATGTCATTTTTTCGACGCTAGCACCCAGCTCCTTTAAATGTTTTGAGGATGTGAGTGTATTGTGCAACATCCTCAAATACACGCACATTCTCAAAACATTCAAAGAAAGTTAGGTGGTAGCGTCGAAAAATAGCATTGACACCTAATGTACATATAACATTACTCTTTAATTAAAAAGATTGTGTTGAAGGCTTGAACTTGGAGCTGACTAATTTCTAAAGTTAAACCTACAACTAGATTGCAGTTGTACATGATAATTTTTAAGTTATTCACACTTAATTATTTACATATATCCCAAGAATAAATATGGTTACCTAGAACCTTGAGTTTCCTTGTACTCCAACGAACTGTAAGAAATTGCAAAAAAGAATTAAGCAAAGGGTCAGAAACTACGAGTAAAGTTTTAAGGAAGCAATGCAAAAATAATAGATGATATTGCTAAATTGATTGAGGTGATGTATTATAATGTTAAACTGCAACATCCCATCACCTTTAGATTTTATTGAATCACGCATTGACACGTAACTCGATGAAAATCTAAACGTATTGAGGTGATGTAGTTTATATTGTAGTTTTTATTACAATCAATGTAACATTATTCGAAACAATATAATAGATATTATAAGAGGGATCATTCACTAGTACTTACAAATTATGGCGAAGGGATAATAATATGCAATACCTACATACATCACCATAAAACAGGGTTATTAGCCAAGTGAACCATTGTGATATATGCCTTAATTGATTAATTAATTAATTAATCCTAGCTAGTCTATAATCCTAAACTTCTCAACACAAATTTCTCTCTTTCCAACCTTGGTTTGACATTCTCTTCTTTCATTAATTTGGTCTCTTTGGGTTGTCTTCAATTACAAGAATATGGTGCTTTAGAGAAGAACCAATTCGTGGTGGGAAAATCATTTCATGTCAAGATCATAAGAAAAATCTTAATTGGAAAAGTCTCCTTGATGGAAATATTCATAACCAGACAAAATTGGTATCATCTGAAAATGATAATAATATTAAATTGTCCCTGAAAGTTAGCTTAATTATTTTTTTGTTTGAGAAAGTTATTAAGATGAATAAAATATTAAATTTATATTTTAACTAAATACCACTTTTACACAAGCGCTTCTCATATGTTTTGGTCTTTTAATTCATATTTTTATTATTTTAACTACCCTTACAACTTTCGACATTTTATTCTTTTTAACTATTTAAGACACTTTTACCATTTATATACATTAAAAAACATAAATATATATATACATAATCTTTTTTAATAAAATATTTATTTTGTTTTTAATAAATAAATGATAAAAATCATGTGCAAATGCACTTGTTTGTTCACAAAGGCCGTTTGGAGAATTTTTTCAAAGTACTTTTAACCAAATTAGGGTGAGAAAAAATAATTTTCTATTTTAAAAAAAAACAAGTAGAGACCAGTTTTTTCTAGAAACGGTTCTCAAAAAGCACGTTTAAAAAAGCTCATTCAAAGACCAAATATACTTACAACGAATGCCTTTTCTCTCAAAGCAGGTGTTTGGATTGCATAATTCCCGGGTGGCGCGGCCTACTCTGTCTGCATAACACCCTATTAAACGATAATCATTTGCTAAGCATTGATCGCAGCCAGTGCGATATGTTAGTTCAATACCCTTTGCCATCAGATCATATAAGTCATGGTAAGACGAGTTCCTGATCATCATGAATCTGTTATGGCAGTACTCGTTGCCCTGATCATAAAAACTACTGCAGAAGTTTATCATAATATTAGATGGAACTTCAATTGAAATCTTCAAACCCAAGATGTTGCAAGAGTCCTCCAAATCCGATACGCCCATTGTTCCTGCCACAACATAAGTACGCATTTTGGAAGTAATATTATTGTGGTTACTTCCATTGATGCAACATTTATTATCATTATAAGAACCATCATCATGAGTATGATCAGCTTCAACTTCATGAGCAGCAGCAGCAGCAGTAGTAGTAGTAGTAGTAACAAGAATATAGTTTGGGGAATTGATATTATTGATCACATGCGAAGGGCAGTTCACAAAAGCTATTGAAGTGAGAGTCATGAAGTTGTGGGTATCTTCTTGATCATGATCAGCCGATATTATTGAAGGTCTAGTACTACGTGGATATCGATTCGAAGCAAAATCGAAAGGATCGGTGTAGCTGAAGTTAGCTGGTGTTAAGGAATAAAAAGGTAGAGGCAAAATATCAGAATTATTAGAGTAGTGACGACGTTGCTTCAGACCAGGATCCACTACTCTAATTGTTTTCTTCTCATATGAAATTTCCTCTACGTAGTACCTACCAGAGTACAAGTACAAAATTGTGCGATTGTTCTCGCAGGCAAGTTCGTATCTAAGTTCACCGCAATGAGGACCAGTACTGCCTTTCAATCCAAATGGGTAGCTGATGTTTCGGAGACTCCCGCATGAAAAAGCCGTGTTGCAGTTCTCAGTGTATATGACGCTCAAAACCAAAAAGACGATAGCAGGCACGAAGCAGCCCAGTGAGAGCAGCAAGAATATGTAGTTACTCAAAGTATGAACTTGCATTTTGAATCTTTGATTATTAGGTGCTTGAGCTGGGATAGAAATATATATAAGAAAATGTTATTTTAACTACGAAGAGTTACAATTATAAGTGAAGCTACACATATATATCTATTAAAAAGTAATGTTAAAAATATTAAAAGTACTACACAAATTGCTACAAATTATTATCACATCAAATTTTAGCTTTAATTAATCAATACAACACAATTTTTAATAAAGTTACAAATCTAATGTAAATGTTTGATACATCATATTGTAGCAATTGATGTAAAAATTTCAAGCAAGTTAGTATTTTTTTCCATTAAATATTAGTGTCTTACATATCTTAAAGTGTATAATAAATGATTAAATAAATATATATGTATAATTACACATAATTACAATTTTTTATAATTAAATTAACATTTCTCATATATATATATATAAGTTTTCGCAATACCCGTGGGAGGCTTGGTATGGGCTTTTATAATTGTTTAAAAATTATTTACTTATTTTTTGGTTTAAATGAATTAATTTAATACTTGGTGTTTATTTCATATGTAATAAAAGAAATGCTATAAGAATTAAAAACCTAACACCAAATGCCACAAATCTGACGTGGCACATAAGATTTTTGGCATTTGTGCCTACACATTCACTTAACTAAGGTTGAAACACAAGTTAAGTTAAGCATGAATTAAATCGCGTGAACTCATTTAACAAAATATCTTATCTTAAAATATTTAAAAATAAAAATATTCTTCTTTTTTTACTCTTTATTTTTATTTTTATTTTTATGGATAGGGAAATACTCTTTGAGTTAACCCATCTTATTCTGATTTTAATTTTGTTCACTTCAAAAAATACAATTTTACTAAAAAGACCAACTGTGTCTTCTAATTAAAGGTACAAGTTTACCAATTGATTTTCTCCTTATATAAAAACATCAATTAGTAAATTTATTAACTCTACTGAGGTAAAATTTTGTTATTTTCATTGTTGGTCCCTAACTCAACTAAAGAGAAAAATGAATGAAGAATATATAAAAAATGATAAAAGACTTATAATTTAATAAAAAGATTTTAATTAATGCACTCTTTTATCCTCATGCTCGTGGACTAGTTAGTGTGTGTCCATGTATATATTAATTAACATGCATGTGCATATATATATATATATATATTTAGAAAATATTATTCTTTAACTAAAAAAATTATAATTATATGTATAACTACACATTCATATCTATAAAATATTAATATTTAACATATCTCAAGATATGTAATAAATAATTCAATATATATATATATAATTGTACATATAATTGTAACAATTTACAGTTAGATTAATATTTTTTTTAATTATTTATACATCTTAATATATATAATAAATAATCTAATATATATATAATTACAAATTTTTATAATTAAAATAGCATTTCCTTTTATCACTTACCCCGAAAATGTTTTGGGCGTTAATATAGTCAAGGGAGAAGAATAAGTCAAAATTTTAATAAGTACTTGATGATGAAGTCAAGAAGGATATTTAATTTCCTTTTATCACTTTCCACGAAAATGCTTTGGGCGTTAATATAGTCAACGGACAAGAATAATATCTTTCTTTTCTAACAAAACATAGTCTTCGTCAAAATTTTAATAAGTACTTGATGATGAAGTCGAGTAGGATATTTAATTTTTTTGTTTTATGTTACGTCAAGTCTCAGGGGGCACTCTGAACTCCTACTTGAAAGCTGTTATTATAGAATTTGATCAATATCAAGTTGATAAACACATGTAAAAGAACATCAATGTGGTGCCAGCCGAAGACCTTTCGATGTCTAAGTTAGAACTTGTTTAAGAATAAGGCAATAACTCTTGTAAAAAGTGGTCTGTACCGTATGATAAGGGTGATAGGTCTTATTTATAAAGGAGGTCCTCTTGTCGGAATAGTTAGCTGTCCAATAGGCATGGTATTACGTGTCGTTTCGTCGTTGGTTAAGATGAGCTGGACGAACTCATCTATTTCGAGTTAGTCTTGGAGAATGAGTCTCATCCTCTCCTGGATGATCCTTATCTTCCAGGTTCTTCTTAGAGCAGGAATCTTATCTCATCTTATCTCATTTTGGGCGATATCTGTTTTTCTGATTTGTCTCGGAGGATGAGTCTTATCTTGTCTTTATGTCGGAATCTGTGTTTGAGAATACAACTATCTCGTATTCTTTGGGATATGGCGTGTTAGGAAGGAATCCCTAATATGATCTGTTTCGTCTAAGATGACCAGCTCGGACACAGGCCGAGCTACTGTTTTAACAGGAACGGCAATCAACTCAGATCAGCTCGGTTGGACCGAACTATTGCTATTAGCGCACTTTCGGGTTTATTGTACGTATGGTCTTGTCAGGTCGGCTCGGTTTCGTTCATGGTCGAGTGCAACTCGATCTGACCATGTCAAACTAGCGGTCGTGACTTTACGCTACTTTTTCCTCGTCACCTCGGCTCGTCGATCGCAATGCGTGGTTAACACATCTCGAAAAGCCAACTCAGCTTCTTTTCCTGTGTCCAAGTCATCTTGGATCCGAGCTGACCATCCAACATTTACCCCCCAAGCCTTTTAGCCCTATTTGGGTTGAAGAGCTTTCCATCATTGTAGATTTTCCTCGAGATTCAGGATGCTTGTATCGTACGTTGAAAGTGTTCTAGATCGTCTGATTCATGATGAGTCGATCTGCACATTTAAACCATAGGACTTTTTTGGCGCTGTCCGATGCTCCTCGAGATCTCGTTAATCAGGAACCGTACCGTCATACGTCATGTCGGTTTGCTGGCTTCAATCAGAACCGTTGGATAAGGGCCTTCTATAAATAGTGGTTCCCACTCATTTGACTTTTCTATTCCAAAATATTCTCTCCCAGCTAGGAATTTTCCAGCTCGAAATTTTCCCAGTTCGGTAATTTTCCATTCTTGTTCTCAATTTCTGCTCGGAATTCTCCCTGTTTGGTATTTTCTTGTTCACCTTCCTCATTGATTTGTTTTCTATTTATGGATTTCATAGGGGTTTTCTTACTTATTTGGCAAAATCTCCACGAAGTGGAGAGGACTCCGAGCAGCCGCTTCGTGATAAGGCAATGACTGCTCAGCCATTAGAGGAGAGGGAGTCTAAGGGCGTTGAGATCCTTGGAGAAGGTAAAATCGCCCTAAACTATGGCTCAGCTCGGAGTCGAGATCACCGTGAGAGGGTATAGGGTGAGCCGAGTAGAATAGATCGTCTAGCCGAGGTAGTGTCCTCGGCCGATGAAGCGGCTGAGGTCGAGCATGATTCTGATTCCAAGACTGAGTCGAATAAGGGGGCCGAGGTGGCCAACTCTTCTTTTTCTGTTGATGAGTTTTCTTCCTCTGTTACTGAGAACCATCTATCGTATATGAGGGCTCTGCTCGGCATCCCTTCATCTGTCAAAATGTGTTTTCCCCGGCACAACGACAGACCGAGCTGCCTGAGAAAGGATGAGTGACCTTTTACACGAGTTTGTTTAAGTATGGGGCCACTTTTCCTTTACGCCATATGCCGCCTTTTGGCCTACCTAAGTGTTGCCCAGCTTAGCTTAGTCCCAATATTTGGCTAGCCTTTCTCGACTTGATGGTGTCGTGGAAAGAGCGTGGTTGGCCGCACTTTAGTTCGATGGAGTTTAAGTTCGGCTACCAGCTCAAACTTCACCCTCGTTGTTCAGGCTGGTACTATGCGAGCACATGGGCGAGTAGGGACAAACAGCCTACCCTTATCATTGAGAACCAACCACTAATAAAGGGTGGAAGGACACATGGTTCCTTATTTCAGGGAACTTGGCTGAGGAGGTCAGCGTGCCGACCAAGTTTAAGTACCCAGGTACCGAGCCGACCTCTGTCCTTCCTTTATTTGTGTTTTTCCGTTCAGCTCAACTAAGTTATGTTCATCCTTGTAGTTTACTAGGACAGCCCGGGAAAAGTAGACGGAGCCGACTTCTCGAAGTTAGACGAAATTTATAAAACGAGTTATTCGGACCGTTCTTGTGGGTGTATCCTGGCTCCAGTTCGCCTTTTTGAAGCATGTCTCATTCGAAATCCAGAATTTTTTACTGGTAAGTGAAACTTGTAATTCACAAGGATTTTTTAATGATTTACGAAACTAATTTCTGCTCTTCTGCAGGTTATTCGGCTGAACTCATGTCTGCTCGGAAGACGAGCATGTGGGCTTTTAACATTAAGCGGATGAGAGCCTTCGAGCAGGCTCAAACATCTACTCGGAAGACTACCTCGCCCGCTGAGCAGGAGGCTCGGTCTCGGTGAGTGACTCCAGTCAACAGCTCTTCTGTTTTTCCTCCTACATCTCCTGTTGTTGTTCCTCCTAAAGAGGGTTTAATTCGGTGAAAGGGCAAGAGCCGAGCACCCAACCCTATCGACCGCCGACCTGGGAAGAGGCTACATGATATGGGTCCTCC
Organism: Paratinospora sagittata; assembly: GCA_035771175.1. NCBI lineage: Eukaryota > Viridiplantae > Streptophyta > Magnoliopsida > Ranunculales > Menispermaceae > Paratinospora > Paratinospora sagittata. The sequence goes on along the minus strand of CM069608.1, from coordinate 32,203,462 downwards.
TGTTACCAAGATCGACGACATAGACTTGGTAGTTCGGGGATACCAAATCGGACTGCCCCGGTCCAAGGTCAATCAGAAGAGGGATGAGCCAGGCAGGGACAACGCCTCACTGACTTTTGTGAAATGTGTCGAGGTCAGATGCATTTCCTCAGTGTAATTTGTAATTCGTTGTCTTATTTGGGCTCATTTGTGAGTTTATTCTTGTTCAGGTTGCCCATCAAGTTTTCATGGCTATGAAGAAGGCCGATGAACTGTCCATCTCTGCTGAGGCCGAGCATAGGAAGATGAAGGAAGAGATGGAGAAGAAAGTAGAAGAGTTCGAGGGCAACCTCGTAAAGGCAAAGTCCGAGCTGAGCTACACCAAATCTCGACTGCAGAGGTCGGCCTCTGAGAATGAGGTGCTCAAAGCGAAGGTTGCTTCCCTGGAGTCTGAGTTGACCAACTCGGCTCGTCGAGCTGTTCAGGAGTACAAAGCTTCTCAAGAGTTTGACGACATGAAGCGGGAAGAGTACGAGCTGGGTCAGATCTACATGAGGGTTGACTTCAGCAAGTACTTTGCTGATAAGGTTGATATGGCAGCCTTCGACAGTTTCATGGCTGAGTCGGGGGTCTAAGAAGAGAGGGAAGGTCAAGATGAGACCGAGGTCGAGCAACAACTGGCTGTTGGGGCCGAGGTTGTTATGTTAGGCTCTTAAGCTTTTGTTTTTTTCATCTTTCTTGTAATCATGCTCGGATTCAAAGCTTAAACATTTCATTATCTTGCTAATGAATCTTGTTTTTGAGCTATTCTGTTTTTTTTTCTCTACTTGACCTGAGCACTTTCTAACTTATTTTTATGTGTGTCGTCCTATGACCTCGGCCAATATGGTCCATAGGACTTAGAATAATTTTTGTAGAGTATCCTTACCGTGTGAATCTTGATACTATCATCCGATCTCGAACAGCCGAGCTCGAACTGCTATATAGGACTTAGTCGATTTTCGGTGAAGGTCGTAAGATCGGCTCGATAAGTCTGATGAGCACATTGTTGTCCGAGCTTGACCTAGGCCTTAACCATTTTTAAAAAAAATGAGTCACGTGAGCTTAATCATGATCCGAACTAGGATTGCTCAATTAGACTTAGTCAATTTTCAGAGAAGTAAGATCGTGAGCTCGGTTCGGTTATACAGATGACCTCGGCCTTTATCCCTTCAAGTCAACATAGGTCCCCATTTCTTTGGTTGTTTGCCTTGTGCGTGGAATTTAATTCACCAACTAATTTTCAATCCAAACTAATTGGCAAGAAAAATATGGATGAAAGTTGATTTCAGACAACTAAAATCATAATCAAATTCGTGCCTGATTCATGCACCTTAGAATCATCCTCGAGATGTAGCAGTCAAAAATTTGAAGAATATCTTTACAAGCCATAAACGATATTATTATTGGAAAAATAACAAAATAAAAAACAATATGATCATTATCAAACACCAATAATTGTGCACCATTAATCTTCTCACGTCATAATATATATTTTAATATATTGTGCTTCAATAGCTATTGCATAACATCACTATATTTGTAACAATAGCTTACAAAACCAAAACCTCAGTTCGGTGTCATAGTAGAATATTGGTAAAATCATGAAACCATGATTATTCTTTATATGAGGCTCGTTTGATATAATTTTTACTAAAATATTTTTTTTAAAGTGCTTTTAAAAAAAATATTTTTTTAAAAAAAATTGGTCTCGTGCATTCAGCTTTTTGAAATAATTGTAAAATCACTTTTTCACTACAATTTCGTCCAAAATTAAATGTTGTCAAATACCTTAAAAAAATTATTTTTGATCTAAAAAATAGTTTTCAAATCTTAAGTCAACTTAATTAATTAGGTCCACACTTTTCTATAAATTAAACATGTGAAGTCAAGTCAACATGGGTCTTCATTTCTTTGGTTGTCAGCGTTGTATGTAGAATTAAATTCGTTCAATCTAGACTTTTTGGGCAAAAAAAAAAAAGATTTTTGATATAATTACCCTTTAAAAATAAAATAATTTTACAAATGTCATCTAAACACAAATATTGACTTATTTATCATATTTTATTGTTTATAGCACAGTTAGTGTGTCAAACAAGCGTCACGTAGGCGCGGAGGTGACATTTTTTTTAAGTGAAAAGAATACATCTTTTTAAAAAACGTCTTCCCTTAAAAAAAAATTTTTAATAAAGAGAATACGTCTTTTTAAAAGACACATTCCTTTAAAGAAATTCTTGATAGCTATCGGAGGCAACACTATGCTACCTAATGGACGGCCTAACACTAGCCCTACCGGACCAATTTTTGTATTAGATTCTCCAGGCCCATAGAATGTATTAGGAATTCCACCCTGTTGCTGAGGTACTCCACTTAATCTCTTCAAATACAATCTGAATTTTTGCGCATCAAAACCAAAAAAGAAGAAAATATGAGCAAATGAAATTACAGCATTGCACTAATTTATCGAAAAGATAAATCATCCACTGTATTCACCCTTGGAACAAACAAAATAACATCGCCCATACCCTCAAATAAATCAGCCATTTAAGCAGCTATCAGTATGATTTGGAGTTCTGTTTGATATTTTTCTGAATTTATTATAATTTGGAACATTAGACACTAGAATGTAGCAGCTAACCACAGGTTCACATCAAAGACAGAAGCGTTATAAGATTTTTGGCAAAATCAGAACCAAATGCTTTTGGATGGTGTTCTTTTCTCAGTTCATGCAGGACTTATGGTGATAAGGACAGGGCGAGCTTGCCGCAGACAAACTAATGAAGCTTGAACCTGAGAACAGCGAGACCCACTTCTTGCTCTCGAACATTTACGCCTCAATAAGGGAGTCGGACGGTATGATGAGGGATGAAAAAGTGAAGAAATTGTCTGGTTATAGTTGGGTGGACGTTGATAAGAAGACCCATGTTTTTGGCGCTCAATATTGTGCAAAAAAAAATTTTTAAAGGAAAAAAAAGACGTCTTCCTTTTATTTAAAAAAAAAAATTGAAGAGAATGTGTCTTTTAAAAAGACGCATTTCCTTCATTTTTAAAAAAAAAATATTAAAGGGTATTCACTTAAAAAAATGTCACCTCCGCGCCCATTGTTTGTTTGGCACGCTGACTGTGCTATAAATAGTAAAATAGAACAAATGGGTCAATATTTATGTTTGTATGACATTTGTGAAATTTTTTTGAAGGATAATTATGTCAAAAGCCCAAAAAAAAAACATATGGATGAAAGTTGATTTCAAGCAACTAAAATCCTACTTCAACCTATTATGAGATCATAAAACAAAAATGTTTTTGCGACCTAAAAATTGTACTCAAAATCATACATAATTTGATGTTGTCTATAGTAATTAGGAGTTGTGTCCGTTCTTTCTCTTTTTTCTCTCGTGATGTGTTGATGTAGTTTATTGTCTTGTAAGCATAGATATATTATTTTGGATATGTATTATGGGTCGTTTCAGGCCGGTCCTGACTATTTAGGGGGCCGGGGTAAAGTACAATAAATTGGGCCTTTTTTTATAATTTTAAATGAGATCCTTTTATTTTTTTTATAAATATTTCAAATACATTTAAAGTCACAAAATTAATACAATAAAAAAATCACAAAATTGATACAATAAAATCAAAAAATTAATACAATAAAAGTTACAGATCAATACGATAAAACTTCAAAATCAACACAACTAGAAAATTATTTCAAAGTTCACACAAATACCAAATACAAAATCAATATTATTCTAACAACTTCAACATTGTGTTTGTTGATAAAATTGTTGTACTCAATCGAAATACAAAATTATACAAAATTTGCAAACAAAAAAATATGATTGAATTGTAAAAGTAGTTTTAAAATAATATAAAAAACAAGGGGGTTAGTGGACAAAGATTGTGGCAGGCGGACAGGGTAAAAAAGTGATTGAATTATAGTATAGAAGTAGTTAAAATAAATAAATAAATAAAAATAAGTGGTTGGCAAAAAGGGTGAAACAAGAACTGGAAGAAGAATAATAATAATAATAAGTTGCAAGCTAGACATGTCAAAAGAAGAAGAGGGAGTCGTCTGTCACGAAATTGCCGTCGTTGAATTTTTTATTTGAAACGCAGTTCTCTCGACACTTTAGGGTTTTAAATTGTGATAAGATTGTCGTTGTCAGATTTCTTATATTAAATAAAATATAAATTAATAAATAAATTTATTTTATTATTGTAAAGATCGGTCAATATTCAATATAATTGTTATATATATAAATATTATTTTTAAGTTCGCTTATTTTTATAGTACGAAGTTGAGATTTTAAATTAAAAATATTTTATCTTTAAAATAAAACTAAAAGAAGAGGTTTGACTACTTACCAAACAATATATTTAAAATAAGTTCTTATTTAAACAAAAAAAAAATCTTATTAAAATAGAGCTAAAAAAAAGTACAGCCAAATTATTTTAAGGTAAAAAGAAATACTATATAAGTATTTTGGTACAAAATTTGAAGCCTCCAATAATTTAATTAAAAAAATTAAAAATGAGTTAAAAATAAACCTAAATTTTTCACATTTTAAAAAGAAATAAGTTTATCACTATCTACAACCACCAAAGGCCCCATTATCATCAAAGAGTCCATCAGTTAATATGTATATATATATATATATATATATGGGCTTTCAAAATTTGGGGGCCCGGGACAGTCGCCCTCTGGGCCCTGCCCGGGTCTGGGTCATTTAAACATTCCTCTTTATAAGATATTGTATTACCAAGCATTTTTAAGGGTTTGTTTGATACATGAGCACACTGTTGTCCAAGCTTGGCCTAGGCCTTGACCGTTTTTTAAAAAAATGAGTCTCATGAGCTTAATCATGATCCGAACTAGGATTGCTCCATTAGACTTAGTCAATTTTGAGAGAAGTAAGATTGGAGCTCGGTTCGGTTATACAGACGAGCTCGGCCTTTATCCCTTCAATTTGAACCGTATTATAATTACTTGTATCACTAAAATTTGCTTCATATCAAAAAGTGGTATATTAAATATATAACGTGTATAATTGGCATTTTTCTTATAGAAAAAATGATAAAGTGACAGTCTAAATCACATAATTATCAAACACCAATAATTGTGCATCATTAATTATATTTTGGGAACATATAGTGCTTCTAACATAATTATATTTGTCACAATACAGGTCACAAGTACCATGAACCAAAACTCTTCCCTCTTATAGTACCAACCAAAATCTTGGCGCCATAAAAGAATATTGGTAAGATCATGGAACTGACTATCCTTTATATTAGGCTCATTTGATATAATTTAAAAAGTGCTTTTAAAAAAAATATTTTAAAAAAAAATAGTCTCTTAACTTTTTTAATAGATTAAAAAATTACTTTTTTACTAAAATTTAGTCCAAAATTAGATGTTGTCAAACATCTTAAAAATATTTTCGATCTAAAAACAGTTTACAAATACTTAATTAACTAAATGAGGCCAATGATCCAAGAGATTCCAACTTCCAACTACACTCCTCGAGCTAGTTTATATGGTAAATTTGTTTTTCATTAAAAAAAAAAATGAAACTCACCAAACAAGTTTCCACTGTTTTCATATCTTAAAAACAATTTTTGAATACAATACTTAACATATATTAAAAAACAACAAATTAACTGAAAATGAGATTGCACTCTAATTTTTGAAAAACCCTTTTTGAATTGCATACCCAACATAGCTTAAAAAGAGTTGTGTTGGCATGTATGGCCAACTAAAGTAAATTAAAAGAGTAAACTAATAGATTAATAATTACAGTGTAAAGTTGGACATTGAGAGTGAAACTCAGTCACCAATTCATTTCAAGTGAGGTGGTTGCACGTTAGAAGTGAGGAAACTTACAAGTCATCATCAAGTCAAGTCAACTCAGGTCCTCACTGGTTCATTAAGTCAAGTCAACTTACACCAGTGAAGTCAAGTCAACATGGGTCCCCATTTCTTTGTTTGTTTGCCTTGTGCGTGGAATTTAATTCACCAACTAATTTTCAATTCAAACTAATTGACAAGAAAAATATGGATGAAAGTTGTTTTCATGCACCTTAGAATCATCCTTGACATGTAGCAATCAAAAATTTGAAGAATATCTTTACAAGTCATAAAGGATATTATTTGAAAATTAACAAAATAAAAAACAATATGATCATTATCAAACACCAATAATTGTGCACTATTAATCTTCTCACGTCATAATATATATTTTAATATATTGTGCTTGCTATTGTATAACATCATGAGTACCATGAACCAAAACCATTCCCTTTTATAGTACCAACCAAAACCTCAATGGGTGTCATAGTAAAATATTAGTAAAATCATAAAACCATGATTATACTTTATATTAGGCTCATTTGATACAGTTTTTATTAAAATACTTTTTCAAAAATTATTTTTAGAAAAAATATTTTTTTAAAAAAATTGGTCTCGTGCATTCAGCTTTTTGAAATGATTGTAAAATTATTTTTTCACTACAATTTCGTCCTAAATTAGTTGTTGTTAAATACTTTTAAAAATTATTTTTGATCAAAAAATAGTTTACAAATCAAAGTCAACTTAATTAATTAAGTCCACACTTTTCTATAAATTAAACAAGTGAAGTCAAGTCAACATGGGTCCCCATTTCTTTGGTTGTCTGCCTTGTGTGTGGAATTAAAAAAACATATGGATGAAAGTTGATTTCAAGCAACTAAAATCCTACTTCAACCTATTATGAGATCATAAAATAAAAACGTTTTTGCGGCCCAAAAATTGTGTATAGTAATTAGGAGTGGTGTACTTTTTTTTTTTTTTTTCCTCTCGTGATGTGTTGATGTAGTGTATTATTATGTAAGCATAAATATATATTTTTGAATATATATTAAAGGTCTCGAGGTAAAGTACTGGGCCTTTTTTTAATTTTAAATGGGATCCTTTTATTTTTATATAAATATTTTAAATACATTTAAAGTCACAAAATCAATACAATAATAAATCACAAAATTGATACAATAAAATCACAAAATTAATATAATAAAAGTTACAAATCAATATGATAAAACTTTAAAATCAACACAAATAGAAAATTATTTCAAATTTCACACAAATACCAAATACAAAATCAATATTATTCTAACAATTTCAACAATGTGTTTGTTCATAAAATTGTTGTATTCGATCGAAATACAAAATTATACAAAATTTGCAAACAAAAAAATATGATTGAATTGTAAAAGTAGTTTTTTAAAAAAAAAACAAGGGGGTTAGTGGACAAAGATTGTGGCAGGTAGACAAAGGTAAAAAAGTGATTGAATTATAGTATAGAAGTAGTTAAAATAAATAAATAAATAAAAATAAGTGGTTGACGAAAAGGGTGAAACAACAACTGGAAGAAGAATAATAATAATAAGAAGTTGCAGGCTAGACACGACAGAAGAAGAAGAGGGAGTCGTCCGTCACGGAATTGTCATCGTTAGATTTTTTATTTAAAATCGTAGTTCTCTCGACATTTTAGGATTTTGAATTGTGATAAGATTTACGGAATCGCCGTCACCGAATTTTATCATCAGTCACAAGATTGTCGTTGTCAGATTTTTTATATTAAATAAAAATTAATAAATAATGAATTAAAATTTAAATAAATTTATGATATAATAAATAATTTTATTTTATTATTGTAAAGCTCGGTCAATATTCAATATAATTGTTATATATAAATATTATTTTTAAGTTCCGTTATTTTTATAGTATGAAGTGGAGATTTTAAATTGAAAATATTTTATCTTTAAAATAAAACTAAAATAAGAGGTTTGACTAGTTACCAAACAATCTATTTAAAATAAGCTCTTATTTGAACAAAAAAAAAATCTTATTAAAATATAGCTAAAAAAAAGTATAGCAAAATTATTTTAAGGTAAAAAGAAATACTATATAAGTATTTTGGTGCAAAATTTGAGGCCTTCAATAATTTAATTAAAAAAAATTAAAAATGAGTTAAGAATAAACCTAAATTCTTCACATTTTAAAAAAAATAAATTCATCATTATCTATGACCACCAAAAGGCCGACTACCATCAAAGAGTCCGTCAGTTAATATATATATATATATGAGCTATCAAAATTTGGGGGCCCGGGGCAGTTGCCCTCTGGGCCCGGGTCATTTCAAAATTCCTCTTTACAAGATATTGTATTGTATTACCAAGCATTTTTAAGGGTTTGTTTGATACATAAGAAAAATATTACTTTCCCAAGAAAATAGCAAATTTTCTCAAAAAGATAAAAAAAAAATAGTTATGCATTTGAGTGCAAATAATTTCTTGAGAAAAAAAATTTCTCAACGTATTTGTTTTCTCACCCAAATTTTTTATCAATAAAAGTGAGAAAAATTAATATCTCTTGAGAAAATTTTAGTATTTAGTATTTATAAATATGTTCATATCCATTTTCAATAGAACTTCTTGTTTATCATTGTCTTTGAATTACATGAGTGTAAAAAAATATTTTCTCGTATACAATCAAACAATCATTAAAAAAAATTTAAAAAAAAATACTTGGGGAAATTAACTAAAGTTTAAAAAGAAAATTATAGAACAAACCTAAGATATAAAGAGATACGTAATCCATAACCAAAAAGAGAGAATCCTGAAGATGGTTAGTAAATATGAACAAGTTTTAATTTGCTTTCCACATCTCCTTCTTCTTCTTTATCATCTTCTAATTAAAGGTACAAATTGATTTTTTTCCTGTCTAAAAACCATCAATTAGTAAATTCATTAACTCTGCCGACACAAAATTTTGTTATTTTCATTGTTGATCTTTAACTCAAAAAAAGAGAAAAAATGAATGAAAGAATATATAAAAAATGATAAAAGACTTATAATGCAATAAAATATTTTTAATTAATGCACTCTTTTATTCATGTGTAAATGTTTGTCTATATATATATATATATATATATATATATATATTTTGATTAACATATAGGTTTGGAACATTCATATATATATTTGGAAAATGTTATTCTTAAATGCAAAAGTTGCAACTACTTTGTAACTAATATGTATGTTTATTAGATATTAGTTTTGAATGCATTTATGTAACAATAGCTATTGTATAACATTACTATATTTGTAACAAAAGCCTACAAGTCATAAGTACCATGAACCAAAACCCTTCCCTTTTATAGTACCAACCAAAATCTCAATGGGTGTCATTGTAGAATATTGGTAAAATCATGGAACCATGATTATACTTTATATTAGGCTCGTTTGATATAGTTTTTACTAAAATACTTTTTCAAGAAGTGTTTTTAGAAAAAATATTTTTTTGAGAAAAATGGTCTCGTGCATTCAACTTTTTGAAACGATTGTAAAATCACTTTTTCACTACAATTTCGTCTAAAATTAGATATTGTCAAATACCTTAAAAAAACTTTTTTAAACCAAAAGCAGCTCGCAAGTCAAAGTCAACTTAATTAATAAGGTCCCCACTTCTCTATAAATTAAACTAATGAAGTCAAGTCAACATGGGTCCCCGTTTCTTTGGCTGTCTGCCTTGTGTGTGGAATTAAATTCGCCAAGTAATTTTCAGTCTAGACTTCTTGGGCAAAAAAAAAATATGGATGAAAGTTGATTTCAAGCAACTAAAATCATACTTCAAGTTGAAGAAAAATAAATATATAATAAAATAAAATAAATAAAAATGTCAGTTTAATTCATGCGCCCTAGTCCCTTAGAATCATCCTTAAGATGTGTGCATTAAATAATTTTCCCCCAAGTTCCGAGGTCCGATAGTGTTCTTCTTACTCTTTGAGATAAGACTATTCCACCGGACTTCGAAATTCTGTAGAGGCAGCGACATCCCTCTCAACCATAATTTTGTCAAGAAAGGACTCGAATCCGAAATCAAGTCCCTCAACCCCCCTTGAGTTCGGCCCTCGAACTACCAAACCAACCAATGTTCATATTACATATTCAATAAAACTTCTTGTTTATCACTCTCTTTGCATTATCTAAGGGTGAAAAGATGTTTTCTCGTGTTCAATCAAACAATCATTAGAAAATTCTTTAAAAAATTACTTGAAAATCATTTTGAGAAAATTAACTGCATTTTAAAAAGAAAATTTTTCTCATTATCAAACGGGCCTCTAAGATATAAAGACAGTACGTAACCCATAGCTGAAAAGAGAGAGGCTTCAAGATGGGTGGTAAATATGAACAAGTTTTCGCTTTCTACATCTTCTTCATCATCTTTGTTGCAGAGGTTGGTTCATCAAGCCAATTGGATGATTGCAGTAAACCAAAAAGCTGCAAACACCATGGCATTCCTGTGCAATTCCCATTCAGATTAAAGGGTATTGATCAACAAGATCACTGTGGCTATCCTGGGTTTGATCTCTCCTGCACAGATGCCCATGAAACTATGCTTCATCTTCCCTACTCTAATCCTTCTTTGTAAGAAACATAAACTACACTTCCCAAACTATAGATCTCTATGACCCTTTTGGCTGCACTGCTCAACGCCTTCTTCACCTTAATCTCTCTAATTCTTCCTTTCTTAACAAAGAAACTCCTCATGTAAATACCGTTTCTTACAACCTTACCTTTCTCAAATGTTTTTCTGGACACACAAATGATGAAGAATGCGATATATATCGAATCTCATGTCTTAGTAGCGGTGAAGGAAATGAGATTTTGGCTACTTATGAAAGACTATCACCAAGCTCTAGTATAAAAGGCTCATCAGCTTTTAGCTTCTTCTCAGGTTGCTCAAAACGAAAGCTGTTGGTTACATCCCAGTTCTCTTATAATTATATCCCCCTATTGGATTTCCCCCTATCTAATTGTCAAAAAGTTAAAACAACGTCGTTTGTTCCAGTTGAAGGATTAGATCCCAATAGAAAGGATTGGAGTTTTCGTCTCAGTTGGGAAGCACCAACATGCAGAGATTGTGAATTGCAGGGGAAGGGCTGCAGATTAAAGAACAGAATTGGACTTGTCATAGAGTGTTTCCAGCTTATCCATGCTCCTCCTAAAGGTAATATTCATGAAAATTCATTCAGTATAAAACTACATAAATTTGATCAATGATATATAGTTGCTGAAGTCTTAAAAACTACAAATTTGTGAGAACTTGCAATGCTAAAGTGATAAGCATGCAGCAATACTAATTAGTTAGGACCCATCAACTGGAATTGAGGAATTATATGTGATTTGTGTAATGGAAGACCAAATGAATTGGAGGGATTTCAGGTTCAAGTCATTTAAAGAGCAAATATTGGATCAATTAGCATAAAGATGAACAAACTTAAGAACGTAAGGTCAGTTTATATCCATGGGATAATCATATTTGCAAATACTTCTGTAAATTGGGCAGTAAATTAATATATGTAAATTTTATTGTCTCCCTTTTTGTAAGATTTCTTCCAACAATGATCCAAAACATTATTTTCCCATTTCAATTTGAGCAATTTCAAACTTTGGAAATCGAATTCTCTAAATACATTTTTTCTTCTCTTGCAGGAAACATTTCTAGGCGATCAATTACAGGTAAAATCATTTATCTACTATTTTTCTTTGGTATGATTTACTACTAATTATGCGCATTACTAACGTGTTTACAGGCGTATCTGTTGGATTCTTTTTCCTCATACTAATAATTCTCACTACCACGAAATTGTACCACATGAGCAATTTAGACAAGATGGAGCAAGAGAATCAACTCAGAATTGAGAAATTCTTGGAAGATTACAAAGCTCTAAAGCCCACAAGATACTCATATGCTGACCTCAAAAGAAATACAAACCAATTTAACTACACATTGGGTCAAGGGGGCTACGGGAGTGTGTTCAAAGGGAAACTTTCCAATGAAATTGAAGTTGCTATTAAGATGCTCAATGACTCTCAAGGGAATGGAGAAGAGTTCATCAACGAAGTGAGCACCATTGGTAGAATTCACCATGTTAATGTAGTCCGTTTGGTTGGCTTTTGTGCTGACGGATATAGAAGAGCTCTTGTCTATGAGTTCATGCTTAATGAGTCCTTGGAAAAGTGCATTTTCTCAAGAAATAATGGAAAGAACCCTTTCCTTGGTTGGAAGAAACTACTAGACATTGCAATTGGGATAGCCAAGGGGATCGAATATCTTCATCAAGGATGTGACCAATGCATACTTCATTTCGAGATCAAGCCACAAAATATCTTGCTAGATGGAAACTTCAATCCTAAGATCTCCGATTTTGGTTTGGCAAAGCTATGCTTGAAAGGAGAAAGCATTGTTTCCATGAGCGTTGCTAGGGGAACCATAGGCTACATTGCTCCCGAAGTGTTGTCGAGGAACTTTGGGAATGTGTCGTATAAGTCAGATGTTTATAGCTTTGGAATGTTGTTGCTTGAGATGGTTGGAAGGAGGAAGAACATTGATGCAACAGTGAGTAATGCTAGCCAAGTTTACTTCCCAGAGTGGGCTTTTAAGTGTTTGGATCAAGGTGGAGGGTTGGGAATCAAGTTAGAGAGAGATGGAGATGAAGAGATTGCAAAGAAGCTCACCATTGTAGCACTATGGTGCATTCAATGGTACCCAGTTGATAGGCCTTCCATGAAAGCTGTGGTTCAAATGTTGGAAGGGGACACAGAAAGCTTGATCATGCCACCTAATCCATCTGCTTCTACTAGCCAACCAATGCATACAAGTGCAACTAATCCTGATAATAATTCTCATAACAATGTATTGACTGTCATCCCTGAACAAGATGAGTTTGATTAATAGTACTTCTTGTTATTTATGTATATATCTTGAACAAGATGAGTTTGATTAATAATACTTCTTGTTAATTATGTCTATATCTTGAACAAGATGAGTTTGATTAGTAGTACATGTTAATTATGTATATATCTTTGAAATCTATTTGGGAAATGTCTTCAACTTTAGTATTTGAGTGTACTAATATAATGTAAATGTTTGGAATATTGTTGGTGAAGCCATTTTTGTCATATGCTATTCATCATTCTATTTTTTATAGAAGTTGAAATTTAAAATTAAGGGCAATATTGTAGGTATTTTTTATACCTATTATAAAAGAGAGAGCTTTGGTATTGTGCAAGTTTTGCTCATTGTTCACTTTTTCTACCTTAGGAATTTCACCTCTATTGAAACCCTGCCCAATCTACATGCTAGGATACTTACCCCGCAATTCAAGTGCACAAACTCATAGAGATGGAAGAAGTCACAGACAGGCATATTGAGTATACAGATTTCTACACATAAAACTCTTTATGAATAGCTTAAAGAGTAATTCTTGCAATAACTGACATGCAATTACAGTATGACACAAATGATACATGCCCATCTATCCCTCTCCACTCTTTCAAGAGCTACAAGACAAACTCATACAACACACCCCATAATTATCAGATGAATCTGAATTGTCTTCTCTGTGTACATCAAATTGTACAGCACACGGATCAGATCACAAGTGGAAAAGACAAGACTAAATGAGAGAAACGAGCAAATGCAAACAAGGCGATTTGAAGATTAGACATCGAGAATATCAAAGCTCTAATACTATGTTAGAAACATTATAGCATTTAGGCCAGCGGTTTCTGCCGGTAATAAACAATTTTTTTTTTTCATTTCGTCCTTTAACCATCCAACTTATCTGACAATAGCCGATGATTCCCGTGCTTTGAGGAATCCTCCGAAGGCTCAACAGAAAGCGGTGACCATGCCACCGAGTCCTTTAGCTTAGACCTCCTATGCACAAACAATGCAGCAGCAATCAACAAGCTCATAGCAGCAATTGCAGGCATGAAAAACCCAACTTTTCCTCTAGGCCGCGGGTCTGAAACCAGAGACTCCACAGAAACTACCCCAGATAAACTACCAAGTGTACCATTCATCTTGAAGATTTCTACACCATTCAATATCCCATTAATCCAATCCGATCTACTCAAATTCGAAGGCCCCATGGATACATTCAAAATTCCTCCAGAATTACCAGCATCAACAACAAAATCAACATAGAAAGGAGAAGCAAGAGTCTGACTAGCAAGCTCAGAGACATCCAAATCTTCATATGCCAAATACCCATTAATGTAAACATTGAAATAAAGCTGATTCAACACCTTACTAGCAATATCACAGAAATGCAGCCTAACAAGACACCTGTTATTATTAATCCCAGAACTCTTAACAGGGAAAATCCATGATATTATGTTAGATTCTTGCTTACTCATGATCACTCTACCAGTGTTGAAAACGCTATCTGGAGCAACTTCTCGGCTTGCACCACCAATTTGGTACCTAATCCGACCACTAAAAGAAACCCTTTTCGATCCAGAATCACCCAATTTAACAAACCCCTCATCAGGAATCCAAGTTCTCCAGAGAGAATCGTTAAAAGGAGTAACCAAAGATCCTCCAACATTAATTCTATAAACAGTCTCCAATCCCTGTTTAGTTAACCAATGAAATTTCCCAATCCCCTGAGAATCCACAAACCTAGCTGTATCAACCACAAGATCTTCAGGTGCAGAAATCACTTCTAGGGCATTTACATACCCAAAAGATTGCTTCCAAGGGGTAAACGAAATTACCAATCGATCACTTTCAATTGAGATCAAATACTCCTTCAAAATCGGATTTTTAGGGCTAATATCGTTGAAAAGAACGAATCCGTCGGCGGCGACGCGGAACTGAGCGTCGGAGAGGTTGAATTGGGGGGAACTGAAAGAGGAGAAATGGAGACGGATCAAATGAATGCCCTTTTTCTTGATTTCGAATTCGTAATGAGAGGGCTTCGTGAAAATCCGAGCCGTATTGTACAAAGTCGATGAATCTTGAGATGGGTTTTGGTTTTTTAGCGAGATTTTAGGGGTTGCAGACAGGACGATCGGTCCGAAGACATGAGAATCGCTGATGAAATCGCGGTTGTCGATAACTGTGTTTAATTCAGACCCGCAATCGAGAAGATAGTGATCTGTGGGAGAGAATGGCTTAACAAATTGAAATTTGTTGAAGAATAAGAAGAAGAAGAAAGTGATGAGAAAGATATGAGAATTAATTATTGAGAACTCCATTAGAGGAGGAATTCGAGTTATCAGAGATGGAAGAAAGTTGTATGTTCTTTTTATGTTTTGTCGTTGCGATTTAGAGGTGGGAGGTGAGGTGGTTTTCCGCGTTTGACAGGTGGAATGCACCCAGAGGCCAGACACACCGAAACCGCGTAAGCCGGTTTATAGAGAGCAAGCCTATTTTATTTTATTTATTTTTGAAAGAAAGCCTATTTTATTAAAAGGGCCAATAAAATGAAGGGAAATTATGAATAAATGGAATCCTTGCAGCTGGAGTTAGTGGAGCACTATTTAAATAATAAAAATGTTCTCTTCGTTCCGCATCTTATTTTTACCGCAAAATTTAATAAATTGTGTCCTTGCCCTATTAAACTTTCTACAACACCCTTTTTATTTACTTTCATATTTCAACTCTTGTTAAAATATCATCTTTGACTTCCTCTCCATTTTTTTTATTTTTAATATTCATAACCCTAAATCACTACACCTAAAATCTTAAATCACTACAAAAATACTTTACTTAATTACAATAATCACCTTTTTACGAAAAAAAAACTAGTGGTTTTGTTTCGTATGAAGCGACATTGCATCGTTTGAGATTCAAAGTTTCGAGGGTGAAAATTACTAAATTGATAATAGATTTTTTTTCTCATATTTAATATTTAGATTACATGAAATTGAATGTTTCCAGAAGTAGGAGAAAACTGGCATGGGTGAGAAGGGAACCGCCACCGGTTCGGACCTACGATACCAAACCGATCACAATAGGTTCAATTGGACATGACAGAACCAAATGGTTTTATTTCGTCCTCTCTGACCGAACAGTTCAAAAAATTTATTTTTTGGCATTTAATTCATTAAATCAACTATTTATCATGTTTTGTATATAGAAATGTCAAGAAAAAGATGTGAGATGTAACACCCCGTATGTACTAGTCAAACTTATATGTTGACTTATACGTATTGTCAAACATATCTGTATGTGTATACATATGTACATGACCTTAGAATAATGTAAATACAAGTATTGTAGGGCTATTGGTACACTAGAAGGCTAGTTGTATCATAAAATGTCTAACACTTGGTGAAAGTTTTGGATTTGAGTGAAAGAAACGCTCCTTAAAGAAGCGTGCTCTTATGGTAAACCAGAAAGTACCATATTTCTGGGAGTTTCAGAGAAGTGCGCTTTTCACAGGATTTGCTAGAAATTCAATTTTTGGGCAAGAGAGAAGAACGCTCCTCAATGGGCTTAACTATTTTTTTAACAGGTAGGTGTAGCAGTTTACAGGCGTTAAAACACTAAACCACGACTTTTCTAGCTCATGTGCACCAGGAAGAGCTAGAGAGTTGCAAAGCTAAGGAAAGGGAAGAAGGGGAAAGAGCTAGGGTTGCCAAATCCAAGGTAAGGATTGCTCTTTTTAAGCTAAAAAAATCCATTTTTAGATTCATCTCTTCAAGTTGTTTAACATATGTGAAATTCATGTGTTTTCCATGGTTAGATTGAAAGTTGGAAAAAAGGGTTTCGGCTGGATTATGGTTGATTCATTGAAGGAAACCATAAGTAAATGTTTCCTTGTTGATTTGTGATTAATTTGATGGTTTAATATTGGATTTTCCATGGTTGGAAATGAAGTTCCAGAATTGTTGGGTAAGGGTTTTGGGAACCCATTTGCATCGGTAAATTGTTGTAATTTGTTGTGTTTTATGATTGGAAATTGTTAATGGATGTATGACAATGGTGAATTATAGACATTTGAAAGAAAAATTGGTGAATTCTAGGATTGATAATTGACACAAGTGAGATACTTGTGCTGGAAAAGTTAGAGAATTGAGAAAATTGATTAAGTGAGTGAGGTGTGAACTTAGTGAAAATCTTGTAAATTGTGAGTATTTCTATTTTGGTTTTTATGTATAGCATTGTAATATATAAACTTTGTTTTGATGAATTATGAGTATGTTTGATTGCTATGTTGCATTGTTTAGTGAATGCATTAAATCTTTGATTTAAAAATTAGATATACTTAGACTTACTTGATGTAAGGAAAGTATATGATCATTTTCAAAGAGGAAAGTTTGTAAACTAGACCTTGAAGATCGAGATGATAGTTTGTTAAGTCGGGTTCTCCCTATGTATGCATAATGGGAATACATACTTGTTTGCATTCTTGAGTGTGAGAATTTTATCTTTATGCATTGTATGATATGTATAGAGTGACAAAAAATGTATTTGTATCATGTATTGATAATGACATTTGATTTGCATATGAAGTTTACATTAATGTTTTTAATGTCATGTTTTCCTTATTGATGCATATATAATGTTATCACTAGATTACTCACAGAACTTGCTATAACTCACCCCACTCCCTTTTCAATACAGGTGCAGATTATAAGGGCAAGGGCAAGGGCAAGGCTCTAGGGAACTGATTGAGCTTGTTTGTTTGCTAATGTGAGTATGTGTGTTTAAGGAGTCTTCTGACACTTTATTTTGAATATGTACATATAACACTGACTTGTGTTTATAATAATTAGTGAATTGTATAAATGATAGAGATACATGAGAATAATATAGATGATGTATGTGAGATTCCAATCATGTTATCCTATATCTAGTGATGAATGTGTTTTGAGATTTGGGATTTGATATAGAAGTCTTGTGGGCTTACGGATTTGTTTATGTGGATGTGAATGTGATATGGATAGGATATGAGATCCATATGATTCATATGTTGTAAATATGAAATGGAATGATTTTATGCGTTGTATTGTGTTTGATGAAACTATCAGGTGTATGTGAAACCTTAGATTTATGGAAAGGTTCTATCAAAATTTGTAGTGATTTTTTTATGTATTTTCTTAAAGAAATAGGCTAACCGGGTATCATATACGTTTAAGTATGACGTACATATGTATTTTGTGTCGGTCATGACATCATCCTACGGAGGGTCGTGACATGAGAGTGCATCATCAAGTGAGCTAAGTACTTCTAAGACCCGACCTACGGAATTAGCTAGAAGACAAAGCCTACTTCAATCTAATTTGCCTAATACTTGAGAAGATGTGTTGCGTGGCTTACTTGGCTCTTCATCCTGAAATTAATAAAGAAATTATAATTAGATAAGAAATAACCTAATTACATTATAAATAATATAAAAACAATCTCAAAGATATAAAATAGAGATTAATGCAGGTAAAACATAGAAAAAATCAAAAATAGGTGGTTCGGTACTATACAACAAAATCGAGGTTCTCACTTCTATCGCACAAGACCGAATATAAAACATTCCACATGATAAAGAAATTAAAAAAAAAAAGAAAAAAATTTTGAAATGCATAAAATAAAATAAAAAAACTCAAAAAGATGTATTCCGTCTTCTAAAGCTAAATCTTTCTCTATAATATTTTCAAAGTGTGTAAGTCAATGAAATTTTTGAATATCCTAAGAGATTGACTTAAGATTTTTAAATTCACATACACCACACTAAAAAACACAAAAATATGTTTGTAAACACAATAAAAATAATTGTAAACTTTTAAAAATGAATCTCGTACCTTTAAAACATTATTTGGAATAAAAAATAAAAATTAAAAAACCTTTAAGGAGTAAAAAGGTTTGCAAATAGAATAAGAATGGAAGAAGATGAAGGTGGGGTAGGGTCAGGTAAGCAAGTCATTGAGAAGAAATTAGAAAAAAAAAAAAAAATTAAGATGAGGTTTTTTGGTCCAATTGCACGAGAGTAGTATTAAAAATTAGAATTTTTTTATTTTTTGTAATAGAAAAAGAGTTTTTTTTGTAGTTTATTTAGCAACTCTTTATTTATTCATTTTTTTTATTTTTCTGTTAATGAAAACTAGGGTTTGCACCCGTAATTTATTTAAAATTTATTTAAACAAAATAATTTTTATTAGAATAATATATATATATATATATATATATATATATATATATATATATATATAATATTCTTTTAATATGACGAAAATGGGTAAAATTGTTTAAAAACACGAGTGCCAACCAGTAAAAATTTGGTAACTAGAAGAGTAGAATGGAAAAAGAAAAACCAAAGAAAAGTGCGAATAGAATAGAAAAGCAAAACTTTTTTTTTTTGGAAAGGGAAAAGCAAAACTAAAAAATGTGTGGAATGTGGGCATAACCAAAAACTACTTTACCCCTATTAATAATAATAATAATAAAAGGCTTTGTTGTCAACTACCAAGTATTTTTGTTATAATAATATATAGATATTTGATTATAAATATGCTTTTATTTTAAATTATTGATTTTACCTTTTAATAATTAATAAATAAATACACACAGGTTATCATAAAATTAAGATGACTGAGGTTAAAAAGTTGGTCCTAAACTGCTTTTCCAAATTGCTATATATATATATATATAAAGTTTGCTCAGTCACATTTAAATGGTAATCAAGAAGTCGAGAATCCCATAATACAAAATAGTTCGACTGACTTATTGTTGTTCTCTTACACTAGCCCTACAAAGGGTAGTTGCTTCAACCAAAATGCCACTATTTTGACAAGATTTTTGCACAACAAAGTCGCGCAAAAGGTAATTCTTATAATATTCTTAATCCTAAAGGAAGTATGAGAGAGATGGCCCAAGGAGAAACACTCTTCATAGTTTGAGGGTAACTTGAAAACACCGTACCAAAATGATTCCCACCTACTCCAAATACGCCAAGAGAACAGGCACTCCACAAAAAGATGATCAACATTCTTGAAGTTGTCGATACAAAGCGGGCAACCAGAGGGAGATAAACACAACTAAGGAAAATGGCGTTGCAAGAGATCGTTAGTAGGCAATTTCCTATTAATTAGTAATAAACCAAAAACCTTCACCATTGATAATGTATCAAGTATAAGACATTGTGTGATCCCTTGGACTTTTAGCTAACCACTTTAAAGTATTTGACAATTCATTATTCATAGCAAAGTCCCTAATTTGTGATGAAAAAGCAAAGTATTATTACAAATCCAAGAAATTAAAATTAAATGTGATGGAGATATAAATCATATGACCTGTCACATATTCATGCATTAAACACTTGTATGTGCAACACTTCAAACTTCAATTATAATTAAAAGAAAAAAAATCATTTAGAATTATCTTTTATTTTAAAATTAAAGCTAAGCTAAATATAATAATTTAACCAATACTATATTACTTCATTTATCCTATTTCAAGTCTCATTTTGCACTCGTTTTCTTTATTTTACACTTTTTATGAAAATATATTTAGAAAAGATAAAATAAAAATTGGGGAAAAAGAAAATAATAAGCAATCATTACCAACAGATCCGTCAGCTTCACTGAAACAACAGAACGGAAAATCAAAGCCGCCTTCGTCTCGCACGCTATTGTTCTGCAGCAAAACTATTTCTTTATCTCTTGCTCTCGAACGAACGATCTGTTGTAACACAGAAACCTAGAAAATTCACGCATATGAAGGACGAAATCCTCGACAAACGGAGGAACTTTCCTGTCGATCCGAATCTCCCGAGATGGGTTTGCCAGAACTGTCGTCACGATCTCTGCATTGTCGGCGTCGATTCTTATGCTGACAAGTTCTTGAATGATTCTGTTTCTCGCTATGGTTAGGGATTTCTTATCCTCTCTTTTTTTCTTTTTTCTTTTTTTCATCTCGCCCTTTTTTGGTCACTAATTGTTGAATTACTAGTTTGGGTTTTTTTTGGCTCTGATTTTCTGGATTTTTAATGAAGGTCTGGTTTTTTAATTCAATTTTCTTATGTTTTTATTGATGATTGCTGTAAATTAATGCTTGAAGGTTTGACCTTTTTTTTTTCTTCTTCTTCAATTCAGCAAATTTTAGTAATTTATTTTATAGTCTCTGTTTGATTCAATTATGGGATTAGTGTTTGCTCCCTGCTTTTTTTTTTAGCTCCATGTTTTTGTTCTTGGTTTTTTTTTAATCGAATTTTCTTTCTTATTTTTTTTTTTATTGATGATTAGTGTAGGTACAGCTTGAAGTTGTGACCTTCTCAATTCTGCAAATATTAGGGAGATTGGTCTGAGTTGACAGACTGATCAGTTAGGCTAATTGAGTGTTTGGTTTGGTACCCATTTTGAATAAGTGAACAATTTTATTTATTTATTTATTTTTATTTTTTTTGGGTATATTGGGGTCTGATAGTAGCTGTATTGGTGTTTAATTGCACCTTGTTGTTTGAATGTTCTTTGGGTTCAATCGCGCAAAGCAGGTTTCCATGTGTCACAAGGGCTTGTGTGGAAGCGAAATTTCGTGATGGTGTATCTACTATTACTGTGGCTGTTATCTTGTAAATTGGGATTGCCTGCCCCTTTGGTGGCCTATAATGCAGCTTCAGTGAGGCTGGCGACCAAATGCTAAAGGGAACACTAGGCAGTTTCCTTTGACCTATGAAGTTTCTTCTGAATGGTTTGAATTGAATGTGTGCATTTGTCATTGTCGTTGTTGTTAAATTTTTTTTTAATAATTTTGGGACTTTTGAGGCGTAAATGGGATCTTGATCCTTTAAGGATGTGTTAGCTCTCCTCATGATGGATGCACTTACCTTAAATTAACATTGCACTTTCCTCTTGCAAATTATTAATTGTGTATAATAGGTTTTTTTACTAGTTTTGACTAAAATCTTGGAAAATAAGGACATATCAACTTCTCTAAAGCCCCTCTCAAACTACGTTTCGATGAATTTGGGCAGGGGTGCAAGGTTCTTCAGTCCATGGAGCGGGCAGCGTTTTGGCTTCAACAAGGATGGACCAATCATTTGTTGTGTTGCCAAAACAAAGGAGTCCGGCACAAGGAGTCCCTCCCCGCCCTCGTGGTATGTCTGTCCAGACTGATACTAGCCAGTCTGGGAAGGCTATGGAAGAATCATTTGTAATGGTGCCACCTCCAGCTGCTTCCATGTATAAGTGTGAATCTGGGACTGATGGAGGTGGGAGCAATTCGCCATCTGCTGGAGCTGGCCCCAACAGCCCCTTGCAGCCTAACAATGCTGGGTTTCACTCAACCATAACAGTTCTGAAGCGGGCATTTGAAATTGCCACGACTCAAACACAGGTATGCATAAAAATAACTAATTTACAGAAAACTCAATGATCTCGTATGATATTAAAAATACTTTACAAAGGTATTGAGTTTACATACAAGAGTGTTTCTATGAACTATGATTGAATTCCTATCCTTCTTACGCAGGTTGAGCAACCTCTATGTCTGGAATGCATGCGAGTATTATCTGATAAACTTGATAAAGAGGTAGAAGATGTCAACAGAGATATTAAAGCATATGAAGCCTGTCTTCAACGCCTTGAGGGGGAGTCACGCGAAATTCTTAGTGAGGCTGACTTCCTTCGTGAGAAATTGAAGGTGATTATATGTTTATCACCACCAATGCTTCAAAATTTATGTTCTTTTTTGCTTTTTTATGTGTGTGTGCTTGGTGCTTGATGTCTCTCTATACTCGCCAAATGAATGTTGGTCGTGGGTGTCAAAGACTGAGATATGTTAGGACTTTATTTGATTTGGCAAACTTGAAAAATTGTGGTTTATTGGCTCATCTTATGTTCTAAGTAAATTGCAATATAGAAAATTACAATCATAATGATGATATAATGCTAATAATAGTCATAGTATGAGTAATAATGTTAATTGTAACAATGGTAGCAAGGATAAATGATGATGATAAAAGTGATGATGCTGGACTGCTTAATAAAATACCTTATCATAATTGTCATACACATTTAGACAAGAATAAGTAGTCATGCTCAAATGATGTTCCGGTTGAGAAAGATGTACTCAAACACTCATTATTCTCCCATAAAAAGTAATAGTTTAATACTGCAATAATGTACTAACAAAACACAAATAAATGGTGGAAGGTCTGAGATCTTGGACAGAAACATTGTAAAACCTGCAGAAAACCAATAGCCTAGAATAGAAAGATGGAAAATGATACTAGCCAAGTGGCACGCATGGAGAGCTATGTCAATGGATTCTCATCAGACGTGAGGCTTTTTACTTGGAGTCCAAGCAAGACAAGGAGTAGACATTGGTGCAATTTGAGCACACTTAAAAAATATACAAGAAATATAATGCAACCATTTGTAAAACAACACATGAAATATGTAGAAAGTTAGTGGTTGTCCTAAAGAATTAGATGTGAAACAAGCATGCAATTTGAGCACACTTTAAAAGTGATGAACTATTTGTGGGATTTCCACTAGTCCTATTACATTGAAAGTATATCCTTATGTTAATTAGTAAAATGAGCTAGAAGACATTGATGTGAAATCTCTTGCTTGGTATTTCAACCATTTTCTAATTGTTTAATGCTCTATTTTAGATTGAGGAAGAAGAAAGAAGACTTGAAGCGGCAATAAAAGAAACTGAAAAACAGTGTGCAGAAGTAAATGCTCAACTGAAAGAGTTAGATTTGAAATCCCAGAGTTTTGAGGAACTAGAGGAACGGTAAGGACATAACTAATATATTCTTTTGGATGTTGCATAGTGGAGAATTGTTTCTCATGCTTTTTTCTAAAAGGTTTTTGTGGGGCCTGTTTGATACTCTAGATAAGCTCTTCAAGAACTTAACTTCTTAAATCCACCTCTACTCATAATAGAGGTTAAGACTCCAAAATAATAAGTCAAATATTTTGGCTTATTTTTGGATTGGTTGTCTACCTCTACATATTACATGTTGAAGTAACTAACATATTACCAATTAGTCTATCTGCGACTAACCTCTACTTTTTGGGAGTTTGAAGTTAGAGTTAGCAAAGACCACACTAATCTGGAGTAGCTCTTGTGCAATTTGTATTTGGGAAATTTGGGAATTCTAAGCTCTTTCCTTTCTTGCATTTGCTATTTATTAGGTATTGGCACGGATTCAACAATTTCCAGTTTCAGTTGACATCACATCAGGTATGCTGGAAATAATCATTTTTCTTTCTGTTTCTTTTTTTTTTTTAGTGTTCGTGGTTGGTGAATGCATTAAGCAAATATCTTTATGTTTGCCATCAGTTTTTTGTTTTTTGTTTTGTGTGTGTGTGTGTGTGTGTGTTCTCAACGCCCTGATGACTCCTTCAATCCATTAATTAGATGTCATCTTTTGGTATGATATCTTCTGATTTAATCCTCTTTATAAGCTAGTGAAGTTGTTACAAACTGTCAGCCAATGGTTTTTGAGATGAATTGTCTTACTAAAACAAGGAATTATTGGATGTGGTTCTGGATTACGCCTCACTTAAATGTCATCTAATTGTTGGGTATGTATGGACTGAAATAATAGGCTCACGTTAGATATTGGGCAAGTACATCACAAGGAATATAAATTGGAATCTCACCCTTATTAGTACCAAGGCCTTTTGGAGTAAAACTCCACACCTAGACCCAGAGGTGGTTAAGTTCGAGACAATATTGGTACTAGTAGAGATCTAAGCCCGCCCAACACTAATGAAATGTATTTTTTGCTTGATAATTGTGCAAAAATGTGGAAATAAATTTGCCCACCATTTTTTAGTTCATGATCCAGTCACTGGTGTTTAAAATGACTTCCTCATGGCCTCCCAAGCGCACAAATTATTCCCAGTATGAACTAACCAAAAATGTGCCCTTGCACCCTTATTCTTGCATTTTTTGGCCCTATGAGCTAAATACAGCGCTGAACCAGCTTATTGTTTGTATAAGCATTCATGGGAGAAAGTCTCAATGTTTTGCATTATAATGTGGTTGTAACTCATTTATATATTAACTACAACAAGAAAGTATTATCTTTGTCCTATTGAAGACTTTGTTTCTATCAATCTACTCTCTCTGAGGCCAAATTTCTGTTAAATCACGGGCATAGATTTTTGTTTTTGTTTTTGCTTTTTTTCAACTACTGCTGCTAAAATCAATTTTGGTCTTTGTCTTGCATCATCTTACTCTCCGCTACTGGTGCAGTCATCAATGTTCATCTGGTCACTAATCAATACTACAATTAAACACCCACAAATAGGTTCTGTTCCAAGTCTACCTATTCTAGACTTGCCACTCATCCACGTTAACATCCTCTTCTTACCAACATTCAATGTATGTCTCTGTTGCCACTCTTCTAGTCCATTCACAGCTCATCTTATAGCCTTCTCGTGGAATTCTCATTCCTGTTATAAATTTATAATGGCATTCATTTAATCTTAATACTCCAAAAGCAACTCTATTCATTTAACCTGTCTGAATTCTATGAGCATATACATATCAACTATTGTGGTCATTCAAAAACATTAGAGAGTCTTTCTAGTGCAGCTTTTGACTTCATTGAATAAGCTTTTTTTAACTTTTTTTTTATTATTAATACTGTCTTATCATTCAAAAAGGCTTAGTTGAGTTGAGTTATATACTGTCTTATCGTTATTTGGTTCTTGCTCCAAAAGTTAATCCCAAAGTATTTCTATCCACAGGAAGAGAGAGATGCCATCTTGGCTAAGATAGAAGTTTCACAAGCACATCTAGAATTGTTGAAGCGCACTAATGTGCTTAATGATGCCTTTCCAATCTGGCATGATGGAGAATTTGGAACTATTAACAATTTTCGACTTGGCCGTCTTCCAAAGATACCGGTATGCTGTCTGAACCTTCTGAATTCCAGAGCTGTAGAATTCCTATAAGGCAATAATGAGGGTGGCTCTTTCTGCCTAAGCCAGACATTAAGTAGAACTGTAGAACTGTGTAGGAGGTAGGACAGCTATTTCATTGGTCCCATGAAGAGCTTTGTCAAGATATAATTGGCATTACAAGATGATAGTAGTAATTGGTTGATTAGAACCATGACCATGGATAGGATGCTTACTGTCAGTTTGCTGTATTCCATTTGATGAAGTTGCTCCATCAATGGGTAGTGCTGTATTTGCGGTGTGTCTGTGGCCACAGGAGACTCCTTCCACTTTTGCCAATTAATGTCTCTTTTCTAAAATTATCCTATAGTTCAGGTGCAATTCCAATATAGGGTGGGTTCCAACTTTTTCAGCTTAGGAGTGGGGAAAACTGTAGTCCCTCTGATATCATTTTTATATACTCTCTATATCTTTCAGCACCATGGAAAATCATCCTCAAGAAGGTTACAACATATTTTTTTCCCCTTATCTTTCAGGTTGAATGGGATGAGATAAATGCTGCATGGGGACAGGCTTGCCTTCTTCTCCACACAATGGCGCAATATTTCCAACCTAAGTTTCTGTATCCTTTAAATGAAACTATACCTCTCTGTAGTATTTATCTTTCCAAGGGAATTGCATGACTGCTCATATGATGAAAGCAATTAGATAGTATTTATCTTTCCAAGGGAATTGCATGACTCCTCGTATGATGAAAGCAATTGTATCTAATCCCTTTACTGAACTGATGTTGGTTAAATAGGAGGTTTAGGCCTTGTTCTGCTGATGTGGTCGCTCCACTTAAATTGTTTCAATGTGGCAAGAAGTATGCTCTCATAAAAAGCTTCTTGTTTTTGTCGTTAATGCATTTGAAGTGTTATTATGTAGTTGATGAATCTTTTTTGCTGTAATTTTTTTGATGTATGTATATTATAGGTATATAATATTTTTTTTATATGAATATATACCTGATCTTGAATGATTAGGGAAAGTATAGGCCTTTTCATACTAGTGTGGTGTGCAGATTAAGTGCTGATACTTCACTTTTAATCTGACTGTTAAATGACCTAAATCAGTGTTCTAGTTCTTACTAGTCACATGATTAATTTATCTTCTCCTTAAGTCATAAAAACTGGCACTTAGCTCCAAATTAGTGACTTACCTGTGTTTTCATCATGCTATAAAGGTTTCTTTCTTTCTTTCTTTCTTTCTTTCTTTTTACCTCAATTCATGAATCTGAATTCAAGATTATGCTTTGTTAATTTTAAATCCTAAAGAATGGTTCCTTGTAATATTTCCATAGAGCAAGGACGAATTTCACTCTAATGCATTTAATACTAGAAAAGTCACAATACCAGTGAATTTATTGTATTTTATTTTTTTTATTTTTTGTGTATCTTTCAAATTTATATTACTTCTGCTAGTTCTTGCAGTCATCAAAATTGTCATCCATATCTATTTGGCTATTGTCCTCAACTAATTAATTTACAGATATAGGATAAAAATAATTCCTATGGGAAGCTATCCTCGAATTGTGGACAGTAACAACAACACATATGAACTGTGAGTACCATCTCTCTCTCTCTTCTCACTCTGTTGTTTACTGCATTCCTAAACTTAATGCTATGGGTTTAATAAATCTATTTGAGAAGATAGTATAGGTATTGCATATGCTAGGATAATTACCTATTGTCATCCCAGCAATGCACCAACATTTGAATGGATTTTCACTTAGAAAATCCTAGCGCAAAGAATAAGCTAACTTAGATGATTATTGTCACCTTGTTTTGGATGAGGGAAAAAGAATATGGAATGTTATAGATTAAATGGATAGGTTGTTCAATCCATAATACAGGCATTTTCGTGGCGGAAGCCATACAATGTTATCAGAGCATCATGCGTTTGCACCCATCTTTAATTCCCAATGGTTGGTAGATCATATTCTTCACTGTGGAGGCATTTCTCATTTGATTCCTCTCTTCACGTTTCTCTTAGTTCATCTTTATTCATCTCCATTTATTTGACTTCATGCAATCTAATGAACTTGATGTTTTTAAGGTTTGGCCCTGTGAACCTATTCTGGAGCACTCGCTATGACAAGGCAATGACACTTTTCTTAACTTGCCTCAAGGACTTTGCAGATTTTGCAAATTCTAAGGATCAAGAAAACAACATACCCCCAGAAAAATGCTTCAAGCTTCCTTATAAGTAAGGTTCCGAGTTATTTAATTATCTCTAATACAAAAAATTAGTATCAA
Organism: Paratinospora sagittata; assembly: GCA_035771175.1. Lineage (NCBI taxonomy): Eukaryota > Viridiplantae > Streptophyta > Magnoliopsida > Ranunculales > Menispermaceae > Paratinospora > Paratinospora sagittata. The sequence continues at coordinate 32,175,455 of CM069608.1, read as the reverse complement.
ATAGGAAAAGCAATGGTAAAATCTCCTTATACTATATCTTTTAGTTTAACACACGATGAATGTACTATGAGTATGGTGCTCATGTTTTGATATTCTTTGAAGCAATAAAAGTGCCAGAGGATTTCAGACTCTTGTACTTTTAGCCTACATCATGGGCATGAACATATTGTTGCTATTAGGCTTGTGAAAGTTTCCAATTTTTAACTACTCTCAATCAATCTAGTATGAGTCCCCAATTGATACTGGTCATACCTTAACTGCACTTTGCGGATTCATATGGTCTTTTATTTCAATAGAAGAACTGCAAAAGCCATGTGGTCCGTTATACTCAAAAGGGACTATGCAACTGCCTTGCTCCTCATCAATAACCTTTCAGTTTTTGGCCCTTTCCCTTGTCCTAACTACTGCATCAAAGACCAATCTTAATCAGATTGAGCGCAACCTGATTTGACCCAAAAACTAAAAATTTAGGGTATATAGCCAAGTTCCTGATACATGAGGAGTACCCAACCAAGAAGGATATAGGCCCCATTTGGTACAACATTTGCAAAAGTGCTTTCCCGATAAACAGTTCTAGAGAAACTGCTTTTCGGAAAAGTTGGTCTACTAAAAGCAGATAAATTGCTTTTCCAACCGCAGTTTGGTCAAAAGCAGGTGTTGTCAAACACGTCCAAAAATGCTTTTGGTCGAAAAGCACTTTGAAAAAGCTCTACGAAATGAGCCACAATCATCATACAACTTACTAGATGAATTCTTGCCAATCTATGACTCAATGGCAATCTGATCCAAATAGCATGTAAGATGCTGATATATCTATTTTTGCTTAGTACATTTATTGCATGATTATTTGCATGCCATTTATTGCATTGGAACAATTATAGCATTATCTTGAAATTTGTATTCTAATTGTTGTATTCGATCACAAACCCTACTTTTGCAACACTTTTTAGCTTTGGTTTAGCGATTGCAGAACACTCTCAAATATTTCAACTGCAAAATGTTTCTAACCTTCGACAGCCAATCTTGTAGGATAGAGAATGACAAAGTGGAGAACTACACCATCACGCAGAGCTTCAACAAGCAGGAGAATTGGACCAAAGCTCTCAAATACACCCTCTGCAACCTCAAATGGGCTCTCTACTGGTTCGTCGGGAGTACAAACTTTCAGCCCCTCTCTGCGATGGTCTCTTCACAGGCAGAATTTCCATCTATGAGTTCTTAGTAATGCAGAGCGCCTTATGCCCATAACTCAGGGACACAACTCGTGCAAGCAATGTAAATTGGCACTCGTTTGTTCGTAATCTACCAGTATATAATGTTTGATGATATAGCTTGTGATTAACATGTAACCATGTCTAACCTGGAATAAATTACTCAATACTAACTTGTTTCTTTCAACATTAAGGTCATTAAAGATGTCCTTAGCAGCTCAGTAAGATGTACATAACTATTTTTCTTCAATCTAATGCGCGGGAGAATTGAATGAGTGTTTGTACCCTTTTATTAGAAGTGGAATAGTATAAATTTGTGCGTGTGTACTGCACATGAAAAAATTATAAATATTGTTATGTTTAAGATTTTTTTGGGTAATGTTATATTTATTTAAAAATTTATACTTCTAATCATATTAAAAGGGTAAATCTTTGTGTTTACAACATTGAAAAATATCAACTTAAGCTTAAAAGCAAAAGAAAAGGTTGGAAACAGTAGAAAAAGGTAATTTGAGCAAATTACTATAATATCCCTTAAACCGTTAAAATAATATTTCAAAATTAAAAATTAACAATAAGATTTTGAGGGCATTAATGGAAGAATGACAAAAATGGTCATATTGTGAGCTTAGAAACTTTTAACATTATGACTTAAGATTTATAGATAATTTCTTCCTTCATAATTGTTTTTTTTTTTTCCCTTCTATAGTTGCTTTAAAATATACATTTAGCTTAGGTTTAGCAAAAAAATGATTAATAGCGACCAACATTTTGTAAGTTCGGATAGTTTGACATTCGTTTCTTTTAAGTGAGGTCGTGAGTTCAAAATTCTCATTATGTATGAAGCTACTATTTATTGAGAGATCTTTGTATTTTTGTGGTCTAATTCGAATTGAATCCAGATGAATAAGTCTCGTCACAAAGCGGAGGAAGATACTACCTAAGTGTCACACGACGATGAAACAAAAAAAAGAAGAGAGTAATTAATAGCACTAGTCGGTATAGCAGGGTAGTTAGAAGACAAATTTCTTCCTATGTGGTCTTAGAATCGAGCCTTTGGCTTACATTCGTCTTCACTGGGTGGGGTAGCATAGGCTTTACCGAAGGATTTACCTGTGTTGTGGCTACTTATGGGAACACTCACATATTATGCCCCTATATTCCTTGCAAAAAGTAATAGATAATAGTAAGACCAAGCATACTGGAGAGAGCACTGGTATGGTTAAGGGAGGGACAATTCCTAGGGAGATTTCAAAAAAGAAAAAAAAAAAAAAAAAAGGAAAAAAGAAAGAAAGAAATCGATTTAATACTTCTACGCTATTACCTTCAAATGATGTAAGGGGTTGTTGATACGAAAGCTTGGAATATCATTTAAGCCTGATAAACTCAAATGACATAATTTCTTGATACGGTTCAAACTTATTTGGTATTGCATTTGCAAATGGATAATTTAATCCAACCTATGTTTAAGCCAGCTCAGCTCCATTAGACTGGCACTTTTTAATAACTTGTTAAACCGGGTTAAGTGCTCAAATTGCCCTTCTTGTCTATAATTAGCAATTTTATTTTAGTTGTAGCCATTTAAACCACAAAAAAAACTTTCTTTACACCCCAAAAAAGTACTTATTTTGATTTTTAATAATACATTCGTGTGATTATATCAAAATGTTCATATTTTTTTATTCTCAATTAATTTTTTATTTTTATTTTATTTTTTATTTTATTTTTTCGTCGTGGGGTTCAGTCGCAGATAACAGAACCTAAAATATTAGGTTCGATCGGAGATAACCGAACCTATTGCGATCAGTTCGGTATCGCAGGTCCGAAACAATCTCGATTCCTTCTCACGCACACCGGTTTCTTCCTACTTCCGATGACGTTTTTCACGAACAAAAATACTAAAACATTCGATTTCGTGTAATCTAAATACTAAATATGATAAAAAAATAACAACAACAAATCTCTTATCGATTTAGTAATTTTGGTTTTTGGGTGTATTAATTTAAGGTTTTGAGTACGAGACAAGCTGAGAAAAAAGTGTTTTAGAAAGTTTAATGGGTAAAGATAACAATTTTTTATATTTTGTGGTAGAAATAAGATGTGGTAAAAAAAAGATTTTTTTGTGATTTAAATAACTGTCTCCTTTATTTTTGTTGTATTAAGTAAATTATAATAATCAAAAAAACTAAATAAATATATAAAGGTAAATATTATAAATTCTAACCTCAAATCAAATAGCTTTCGTAGCTCAGTTGGTTAGAGCACCCGTTTAGTAAGCGGGAGGTCTTGAGTTCAACTCTCAACGAAAGCAAATTTGATTTTTTTTCCCTAAATTAGTTTAATTGAAATAAATAAATAAAAGATCAAATCATGATTTACAATATAATGCAACAAAAGTATTAAATTTTAGAAAAAAAATATATAAAATTTTGGTTGTTGCAGTTATTTAAACCACAAAAAACCTTTTTTTACACCACACACATGAAAAATCACTTATTTTGATTTTCAATAATACTCTTAAATGATTATATCAAAATGCCCTCATTTTCTTTTCCTAATTTTTTTTATTTATTTATTTGGCGCGGGGTTCAAACTTGCGAGACCAAATTAAATATAAAAGTAATTTTTTTAAACTGTGAGCCTAAAACATTAGGTTCGAAGATGATTGGATCTAGCGTGATCTGTTCAGTATCGCAAGTCCAAATTAATCGTGATTCCTTTTCACTCATATCAGTTTTTTTAAATTTTCTACAACATCTTTTAAGAATAAAAACATTAAAATATTCGATTTTACGCAATTTAAATACTACATATAATTAAAAAAAAAGAAATTTCTTATTTTAGTGATTTAGGATTTTGGGTACAATGATTTAAGGTGAAAATTTGAAAAAAATAGAGAGAGAATTGAAGAGAGTGTTTTGAAAGGGTTAACAGCGTAAAGATAGAAGTTTTTTATGTTTTGCGGTAGAAATAGAATATGGTAGAAATATTATTTTTTTGTGCTTTAAATAAATAGCTACCTAAATTTTGTTTACTACCAAAATATTAAAATTTTTTTTTTTTTTTTTTTTTAAAAACCTCATTTGTGAAACGGGAAAATTTTCATAAACCCTACGAAGAGCCCGCGAGAGCATCGCAGACGCTCTCTCGCTAGTCGCTACTGAATTTTGAAAGGTACAATCACCCGTTTATTGTTTTCGTTGGTTTTTTTTTTTTTTTCTATTTTTCTGTATTCAATTGATAATTTGAGTATTGGAAGTTATTTGTACTTGGTTTGATTTCATCCGTGTTTTTATGTTGTTCTAAATTTCTATCTAGTTAGTGTCGTTCTGTAATCACCATTAAATCTATAATTGCGCTAGCTCCTATCTTCAAATCTCTGCATTTGCTTGCGGTTTAGTTGAGTGATTGCTCAGTGATACTGGTAACTGAGGGATTCAGGTTGTATGTAAAACTATTTATCATTTCTTTTAGTCACTTCGGCTTCAAATCTTTTTTTCTTTGTGATTCCGCCACGCAATTTTTCGAGACAAGGGCTAATTTGAGGTACCCAAGTTCCAAAAATAAGCTTTCGATCTGAATTTGAATAACATGCTTTACTGCCCTTGATGTGGAGAAGTTATTGAACAAACTAGATACTATGTTATTCTGTTCCCAGGTTGCTAGATAAGTGTAATGGAGAAGTAAGTTTAGTAGTTGTAGATTTTCAGGTGTAAATTAATAGGAAAATTTCCTGTTTTCTTAAAACTCGATTCGGGAAAATAAGTGGGTCTCGTTGGCAACGCCCTTCATCTTGAAAAGGGTGCAGTAAAATTATGCTGGTTGCTAGAGAATATGAGAGGACCATTACAATGGATCAAGTTTGTTGAGGTCTTTTGTGTTTGACTTGAACCAACTGATTTTGAAGACGTTGTAGGCTCTTTTAACCAACCTTTGAATTTTGAAATGCTACCTCGATGATTGTGACTACCCAAAAAAAAAAAAAGAACTTAATTAAAGTTTTGGGACAACCATACCTTCTTGGAGAGTTGCTTGGTGAATGGCTTGAAGGACTAAATCAAGCATCATGTTTTGATGTTTCTTATGTGGTCTTTCACCCTAGTTATTGGTTTAACAAGCCGTGAGACAGCAAGTTGAGCTTAATTAAAGGTAAGTCCAAGTTTCCGATCATAAAAAAGTGGCCATAAATGTGTTCTACTCCTCACCTTCTTCTCAGGTTAATAATCTTTGTTCAAAAGACATCTTTGTTGACAACTGCAATCCAATAATCATACCTATTAGATGCTACAATAAGTGATGAATGTTCTAGTATTAGCGATGACAATCACACTAACTTAGACAATATGGTTAGAGACTGTAGTTTTTTTTTTTTTTTTTGACAAGAAACAGAAAAAGTATTGTATTACAATCGTTCATTTTTTCTTCCTGCACCAATTGGATCTTCCTCTCCAAAAACTACTTTTTCAAGTGCAAATCTCTTATGTTCTTAATCGACTCAGATAGCTCACTTAACTTTGTGGACTCAATTGCCAAATTTGTCCATTGCTTAGTTGAGTTCAAATGGCTCATTTTGCCAATGGTGGTAAGTTTAAGCTTAAGGTTGTCTATCTTCGTTTGTTTGAGCCATGAAAGGTATAAGTTTTGTCACTGAAATGCATCTCCTTCCATTACGTGGAGTGCATTTGGTTCCTTATGGCTAATGGTTGTGTGAGTTCAGTGCAAATTTATGGAACTTTGATGAACAGAAAATGCATTTCACATTGGATGACAAAAAACACCCCTTGGGAGGTGCCTGTGGCAATTCCATTAATGCAATCACTTCTCGTTACATAAACAAAATGCTTCAAAAAGGAGTTTTAGGTTTGTTGGCACAACTATACTCCTCCATTTGAAAGACTGTTGATCCCATTTCATCGTCCAACTTTCTAGAGCCTTTTAGATGATTTTGTTGATATTTTTTTTTAAATCCCATGGGCGAAACACACACTCATGTACATGATCATCAAATCACAATTCTTGGAGGTAGCCTATTGAGCAAATGTTTAGCCATACCCAAGGTTGTCAGGATCAGTGGAGGGGTCTCATTGATCCGATTGTGGATCTTAAGATCCTACAAACTACAAAAAAAAGGAAAAAAGAAAAAAAAAAGAAACTGCATCTAGATTATAAAAAGCATATAATTAATAGATCTTAGCATACAAAACAAAATTATCTAAATGTAATTCAATGCAAAAATTAGTAGTCTAAGATTAAGCCATAACCTAGTAAAAATGTTTCATTACATGCATAATTGCAGCAAATAATAATCTAACACAAATACTAGAAAACAAATAGAAATAGAAACAATGAAAAATGAATAATAAATAGAGGGAAGATGAAAGAAAGAAAGAGAGGAAATAAATGATTTTATGATGATTTTGTACGATCCAACCCTCGATCCTACGATGATCCTACCAATAATTGATCCAATATGTGATATGGATTGGTTCAGGATCCAAGGATCATATGATCCTACGTTCCGGATCCCGATCCTTACAACCATGGCTGTACCATTATTCTCATTTTCAAAAATAAGACATCAAAAAATCATGGAGGGCCTTCTTGATCGTTGTTGCTGTATTATGTTAAGTCTTTGGTAGGTCACCTATCTAAAGTAGCCTATCTTTTGTCACTTTACTAAAGTAACCATGAATTGTATTATGGTAAAACTTGAACGGTAGATTGTGGCATAAAAGATCAGAATCTTAAAAAAAAAAAGATTTAACTTTTTTTTCTTAAAGATCTTCAGAAGAGCCATTGAACAAATTGGATACGACTAAAAAAGTTAGATCTTTCAAAAGTTAGTTTCCTTTTGGTCTACAGGAGTTGAGATCTTGGGCCTGTTATTTCTAGCATCTGCACATTATTGCTTAACAATTTCATTAATATAATACATGAAGGTTGCTAGTTTGAGCTGCATCACATGGTCAATTTAATGGTCATTTACCAGAGATTTATCTTGTCATCGTTCCTCTACGATGACCTCCCAGTCCATTTAAAAGGATTCTCCAACTTCACTTTGTTTTAATTGAGTTGCGGTTTGGAGTGTACCAATTTTGTTAGTGCATATCTTGATTTTCTCTATTTTTTTTTTCTTATGGCAGGAACTGTTTCTCAAGTAGATGGCTTGCAGGCGGAGCATCTGCTCCAGAGCCAACCTGCTTAAGCAACGGTTTCACCCATCTTTTAGTTATGTTCTTCATGAAGATGATCATAAACACCAGCCTTATTCAGATTCTCAACCCACTATGAATAATGTCCTACAAAAAGGGAGCTGCAAAAGTAGTATGAACAGCGCACTTGCTGGGTATAGTGCCCTATTTCGAAGTAGGATGGACTCGTCCTTCTATTTTCCTCCAGGCCTTCGATCCTCTTTCTGTTATTATTCTTCAAATGCAATAAGTGATGGTTCAGATAAGATGGAATACATTAGTGATGTTACTGAAATTCTCTCTGAGAAAAGTCTTGAAGTGGCAGCTTCTCAAGCCCCAGTTGTGAGTGAAGTAGCAGTTGCAGCTGCAGATTCTTTCTTTCCTGTTGCAGTCTTGCAGTATGTGATTGATGGTATTCATTCTTTTACTGGTTTGAACTGGTGAGGACATATATTTATTTTCTTCTTTGAGTCATTTTTCTTTGTTTTGTTTCCGCATACATTCTTGTTAAGCTGATAACTTTCTTGAGTATTAATCTAGATATTGGTTTGAGTCCCAGGAATAGTGGCATAAAATGTATTGTTTTGCATTTTGTTAATGTATGAGGATGCTGATTTCTGATAGTTTTCTTTCATTTATCTTTTAGTTCTGTATTTGACATTTTTTTCTTGGTTGATTTTGCCTTCATTTAGTATAATTGGAAAGGAAAAATGTTATTGTCTTGTACTCCATGCTGGTAGTTTAGATCCTGGGAGCTGATAGCTTGTGACTTGAGGTTTATTTACATCTCCAAATCATTCTTAGGTTGACATCATATCCTATTGTAATAAACTGAGCTTTCAAATCACGGTGAGGAAAGTTGATGTTCCTTGGAGAATTAGACCTCTCTTTCAGAAGATACTTATTGACTTGCTGGAAGGAAGTCTTCGTATATGGAGAGAAGCAAACCAATCTGCAGATTTTTTTACAAATTACAATAGGTGTGGTCGATTTCTTCTTCCCTCCTCTTTTGTTTCCAAATGATCTTTATATAATAGCTGGAAGGGATGTTTCTGGGCATCCTTATACTTGGATGTAAATCTGTCCCCTTCTGGTTTATATAAAATTTATTTATCTTTCAAAAACAAACAGAGCTTTCAATGTGTAGGTGTTGGAGTAATGTGGTCTGAATGGGGTCTACAATAATAAGTTATGCACATTCAATAAAATTCTTTGCCAGATTTTACTGATATATATGAGTACTAATTGGAATTGAGATGCATTTAGCAGTATAACATTGATTGCAATCAGAGTCCTTTAGATTCTAAGTCAGCATGTTGGAAAGAAATCACATCATCGTGGAGCTTAGCAGGAGGAACTCCATATGAGATTGAAGTATAATCTCATATGTAACATTAGAAACTAAAAAAACACTAAGAAGAAAAATAAGATTTACAAAACTGTAATTTAAAATCAAAATGAACATGTAATTTATAAATTTTGTAATCAATCCATATATCTCCTATATGTACACGTTAAGCATAAAAGTCATAAAATAGCTTGTTACTCATGCAATATATGTCAAGTAATAGAAAGATTAAAATCTAACTTAGTCTAACTTTAAACTATTACATTTCCTTTAATGAGTTTATATATACAATAATGTTTTTTTTTTCAACATATCTAAAAGGAACTCCACAGCATTTAAATAGAATTCTTTGTATTAATCTACAATGTCAAATCTTTACAAAAATTGTCAATTTTGAATTGGACTTTCCTGAATTGTTTCAAAATTTTAAGGGACCAAAGTTTAGGGCGAACTTGAATTTCGATCCTTGACTATGGGTCATTGCCTATTTGCCTGTTCTGTTCAATTTATAGCTGTGACTTTTACATCCACTTTTGTTTAATTCTTGAAAAAGCTACACAACTGACAATTCGTTACAATTTATCATATGAGCTCCCTTTGTCTGCATGATTGATGTACCTTTGTCTGCATGATTGATGTACCTTTGTCTGCATGATTAATGTGCCATTTGTTGTTTGATTGGCAATGTGTGAAGTTCCCCTTGTTTAATGTGAAATGAATAATTTAATCCTTTTCCTTTCTTTTGTGTTGAATTTGACTAGCATGAAGCATTCCACTTTCTAGTTCAAGCTACATTTTGTTGAATGCGAGCTAGTTAAATTGGTGTTATGATGAATCTACTTTAGTGCTGCACATCCATTTTATCTGTAATTTGTCATACAACGTTATGTGAAGATTAAATCTGGAATGAAGAAAAATAGAGCAATCATAGGGATGGGCAAAGCATGTGATAATTGCAGGTTGATTGAGTGAATACTATGATAAGTCTAAATAAAACTTTGTACGGTTGTACCGAGATGGATATATGGGAAGTCTACAAAAGTTAAAGGCTTTGGCAGAAAGTGAAAACTCACTTGAATTCTAGTTCAACTTGTTTCCTTTATATTTAGTATGGATAAGAGATAATCCATGGAGCTATTATAACTGTACAATGGGGTCACTTTTCCCATCTGGACCCTTTGATATACTACATGGTGTTACCTTGATTTGAACCTCTGTTATGATGAAATTGTAAGGGTTAGATTTTGGTTTGCTTCTCTTATGCATGGTTAAATATAGTGACTTGTTATTTTTTTATTTTTTCAGAAGAGACAATGTTCCATAACCTGTTATTTTGTATCAACTTCCTCTTGAAGTCATTTTGTACTTTTCCCAGGTGGGCTTCCATTGCTTTAACAACTCTTATCATTCGAGGGGCTACAGTTCCGCTTCTCATAAATCAACTCAAAGCTTCTTCAAAACTTGCTGTAAGTGGCATATTTTACTTGACCTTCTTTTAGCTTTTCTATGCATCTGTGGCAGGCATTGAGAATTTTATGCACCTGCTCAACTGCATGGATGGAAGTGGGAAAGGTATATGAGCAGTTTTGAGGATCCAACGTATTGTTAGCATTAAAATCTTTTTATTTTGGGGACTAAAGTATTGAGCAATTGGAGAATTCATTTCATTAGTTTGGTTGCTTGGTGGGAGCACATTATTTATGGTAAATGTGAGTTATGTAAGGTATTCTAATGTCTTGCTTATCAAATGTTAACTAAGAGTTTGGTAGGAACACCAAGCACTAAGCCACGGTGGATTGTAGTACCCGGTGTCAGTTAAGAATGTTAGGACTAATTAATTGTTTGTTAAGGCTAAGAACCGAAGTTTGAATCAATGAAAAAAATTGAGGGATAAATCATAGCTCAAAGCTCAAATTATCTGATTGCACCATTAGAACATTTCATCAAATTATTTATGAAGATAATTAAAATTTATAATGCAACAAGTTCCACAAGATCCCTTTTTTAAAAAAAATTAAATGAAAATGAAGGATTCAGTTATCTCTGCCCTTGGTGTGGAATTCTCTAAAATGTCAAAGGTCTTTCTACCAAAGCTAAAGGGCAATATATGGGCCTAAGAAGTGTCAAAGACAGGGCCTTCATAGACAAGAGTAATTATGTTGATAACCATTTTTTTTAATATCTTTGGCAGTATCCTTGATGATAACACTCTCTTTCTGTCCATCATTCAACTTCCAGTGCTGTGAGAGTAGTAACAAACATTTTAACCTTGATGAACATGGAAGGCTGATATTGTATGGGACCCTTTCAATATTCTGAAACTTTACTCGATCAATATGATTTGGATAATGAACTTCATTTTTAGGAGTTCCAGACTTCCAGTGAAACTAAGTCATTATGCTATGGTGGGCCTTCATCTTACAAGTCATGTAAATCTTCAATTGGAGGAGATTCTTGGTGTCCTTAACTGTTCGTTTCATCATAGACTTTTTGTTGCCTGAAGGCTTCTGTTTGTCCCCTTAAACATTACTTCTTACTACAGCTTGCAAATGCATTGACTATATCATGATGTGCTACTTGTTTCGGTTATTGTTTTTCTTTTCTATACCCATGTTTATTGAGAAACGTCACTTTTAAGGAATAAATATAATAATTTTTTTTCCCAGTGTGCTAGTAACTTCTCTATCATGCTTTTATAAGCTTCAAAGGATAATATGTTTTTTGTGGTTTTGGAGTGGGTCAGAATCTTTGATTTGACTGAAACACCCCTAGTTCTATTGCAAAAATTACAGTCTATTTTGCTCCCTTTCTATATATGATACATTTGTTGAATTTCTCATGGTGATTGACAATTGCTTTGTCAGTCGAAACTTCAATCTCTTAGGGCCCGATACACGCTAGGACTGAACCTGAAACTTGGCCCTGTCAACCAATGATTGAAAATTTGAATTCACCTTGAACTTTGGTTCCTTAATGTTCGGAATGAATTTTGGGAATTCCAATTTGGCATAGAGAATTTTTGTAAAAATTAGACATCATAGTGAAGTATGAAGTTTTTTATTTAAATGTTGGAAAATTTTGTGCTTCTTTTAGATTTGTTGATACAAACATAATTATATGCTTAAAACTTATTAAATTATAAAATATGATGATTTAAAATAAGATTTATAATAACTATATATTGGATGCACATTGTATGAGTAACAAACTATTTTGTGATTCCATCCTTAACATATATAGGAGATTTATGGGTTGATTATACATAGTTTATAAATTGCATGTTCTTTTCCTTTTCTAGTAAATATTAGAGTTTAATAAATCTTATTTTCCTTCTTACTGTATTGGTTCTTTAGTTTCTATCTATTACATATGAGATTCTGTTTCAGTTTTTTCTATTTCTTGGGAACAAAAGGTTGAAATCAACATTGTTTTTTTTTTTTTTTTTTTTTGCTTTTCTTGTGAAAGTTGGAAAGTGAAAAACTAAAAAGGATTTTTGAAAATCTTAAATTATTCTGATTTTTTTTCCCAACTTCAATGGAATTTTTGTAATATTTCATTTATATTTTGTTTGTAATTAGATATTAATGAATCAAACAAATTCGAATAGAATTCAAGGAAGTTCAGAAAATTTTCATTCTATGCTGTCAACCATGTTCATATGCTATTTTTCTCCTCACCCAACAACTCTTTTTATTTATTTCCTTATTTTAAGGGACCATGGCATTTAATGTCCATTGACTGCTTTATGGCCTTTAGGAGGCTTTCCAAGGAGTTGAAGACTGCACTGCAGTAGCAAAATCAAGAAATCTAGTCATCCAGTTGTAATAACCTTTGTTTCTTTTTCATCAAAAAACTTTTGTTTAGAATTCATATACACTAAATTTACTATTTAATCCGTCTTAAGTAATTGTATATTTTGTGGAGTGTTTCCTTCTCCCGTTTTGATTGAGTCAATGTTATAGATAGCTGCGTAAAAAATTCACATAAGGAATGGATTCATTAATATGAAAATTCTGTCCTTCCAATTTTCCATGTCAATCAGTTGTATGACAACATCACTTAGTATTGAGATCTAGATATTACTTGAAACTTTGGCAGGAAAAATAATCTGTGAGTGCAGCATAGGATAAGATAGAGCAGTTGAATTGTCTAAAGGCTAGGAGGATTGCCATATATTGATTTGGGTTGAAGTAATAGGGAAGGACACAGGTGCTTTTGAACAAAAAATGTGACATTAGATACATTGGAATGGCATTTTTCCTTTGATCTATTACTGTTCGTGCAGTTATGTTTACTAATAGAAAGAAATTGGCTTTCCTCTTATTTTTGCCATGCATTTCTATTAATGGAAATGCGTACAGGAGGTTGAAGTTTTGTGGTTAACAAAATTATATTAATTAGAACAATGTCAATTGAGTGCAGGAAAATATTTTAATATTTATATATAAAAATAAAATGGAATACTTAAGAGTTGTGAAATTATCAATGTATCAAATTGATGAATCATATGATGAAATTGAACTGATCTTCTAGACTTCTAATCGATCAACTTGATGTATTGGCCAATTGCACATGCACCACTTGAGCATGCTAGCATTTCTTTATTTTATTTTATTTTAGTTTGAACCTTTTAGCCTTTTAGGAAAATTCTTTGATATATACTAGTCCACGAGCACATGTGTTGCACGTGAATAACAAAGGGCTGAAAGTTACCAAATAAATAAATAAATAAAAGGCGGCTGATAGTTTCCCAAAAAAAAAAAAGAATAAAAAGGGGCTGAAAAAGGCAAAAAAGAATAATTCTTAAAATAAGACTTATATTTACTAACATTGCAAAAGAAATCTTGTAGCGCCTTATTACCAAATTACCCATAAATGTATTTTCTTAATATAAGTTTATTTGATAGTTTTATATTGAAAAGTAGTGGGTAATTTAGGAAATTATGATAAAAGTAGCACACTGTGAGTTAAAGAGTTTGGCTTTATAAATAGTATAGATTGGTGGTGTGCCAAACATTCTCCATTATTGTTAAATACATGATTATCAAAGTAACTAATAATCAGTGCTTAAGCTACAAAATCTTGATTAATTAGTCAATAATGAGTGCTTATTATTAGATGCACCTCCTCACGCTACAACAATTTTATATTTTCTAAAATGGCATCAACATTGGTTTTATATACAATTGGAGAGCATAGAAAGAAAAAAAAAAGGTAGCTTGATGCATGAACTCCTCCCTATGCAGGTCCCAGGGAAGTGTCAGAACACATTGGGTCAATTTAGATTCTTGAAGACAAATTGAACACATAACATTGGTATCTTTTTAATTGGAACTGAAGTGGGAAGCCCCTTCTTGTAGTCCCACATTGAAAGAAAAGGGGGAAGGAGCCACTCCATCTCTATAAATTGCTCTTCTTCACCCTCCTGTTCTTTTCAACGTTCAACTCTCCAACCACTGCAAAAAGGTTGTGAATTGGGGCATCCTTCTAAGGAGGTCCCATTTGTAGTAATTCTTTTGTCTACATGTGTGTTTGTGTTTGTGTGTGTGTGTGTGTTTAAAATTCTTATATATTAAGTAAATTGATATATTTCTATATTATATATGCATGTAAGGTAGTCGTGTGGGTTGGTCATAACTTATTGGTCTGATTGTCGGCTTATAATTGCTTGAATTTGACTAGATTGGGACGAGTTGGTTGGGTATTTTGCTCAGCCTTAGTTGCTAGGCTGACAATGCTTTTTGAAATAGATTGTGTTGCTAATGGAAATATGAATGTTAAAATGGATGTATGATAAAATATTAAAGATAGTATTAGATATGAACATATTTGAGAATATTAGAAGTAGCCCCAATTGGAGATAGAATGAGAGAGAACCAATTAATATGGTTTGGAGAGTGGACATATACAACAAAGGCCATTGGTTGCACTAATTAGGAAGTGGCATATTGATAATTGACAATAATGATAGAGGAAGAGGCATCATAGATAAAGATAATTAAGAAAGATATAACTATTTACAATATAATTGATTATCTGCCAATGAGGCGTTGGCCCAATGGTAGGGCGGCGAGTGACAAGAACATAGCTAGACGGAGTTCTCAAGTTCAAGCGTGCACGGGAGCAAGCTACGGGCGACAAGATTTGCGGGTTGGGCGACTGTTCTTTAGCTCAGGCGTTACCTTGGTGTCCCATCCAAGTTGGTGTGGGGATTAGTGGATTCATAAGAGGCCAATACCCACGGGTAGATGCACACACACACTTGTATCTTCTCAATATATATTTTAGGCAACCCCATTTAGTTGGGAAAAAGGTTTTGTTGAGTTGAGCATTTCTTTTGATTGTTACTGATGATTCTATTCTTCTTGAACAAAATAAAATATACATCTCGTCTTTAGGCTAGAGTTTTCTTCATGACAGGCATAATGAGTACTTTATTCTGTGAATCGTTCTATTCTTTAGATGTTTTCCCTTTTTACTGATTCTTGTTCATATCTTTCAGTTTATGAGGCCAAAGTTGGAAGAGATTAAACAAGAGATGGAAGATAAAGTAAGGACATCAGATTTTATTCTTCTCTTCGTTTTCATGCAGAAAAGTACATGTGTTCAGATCCCATGAGTCCATTCCAATAACTGAAAGCATACAATTGCGTGGAGTACAATTAGTGTGGATCCTAGTGTTCTTGACGTCTCGTAAAATGACGATCCAAAGTTGAGGACTCATTATTTATATTAAATAGTTCTTGCAAAATATTTAAACATGAGATGCAAAATACTGTTAATTGGAGGTTTTTTAATCAAGATTTCTATTTTATTTTTCTTATATTCTTCAGTCTTTTTTGTGTTATTAGGAGTAAGGTCCCATGCAAAACCTTGTGCAGACAGTATGATTAGTAGTGACCCTAATGAACATTTAGCTATCGAGGATGATTAACATATGTACAAAATAACACCAAAATTAAGTGGCCCAAGGCCTCAACAGTAAGCGTAAAACTCAAAGTAGTTTAAATAATTAATAGTTTTCCCTTTGTTAATCCGACATTAACGAATACAATTAGTGATCATGTTGCCATTGCACAGTGATCATGTTGGCATTGCACAGTGATCATGTAAAGATCAATTGATATCTATGCTGCTATAACTTAGTAATTAAACTTGTCTTATAATGCAATTCCTTGGCTGCATGTTTTTGGTGTTGTCCTGAAGGTTTTAAATCTTCACCAGTCAGCAGCTGTCCTCCTTGTTAGGTTGTCACTCAAACCTCCAATGGTACCCTGGGTTGAACCATTTGACTAACCTTGACAATTTGACAGAGGAAGCCAAGAGACTCAGCTATCAAAAGTAAAAAATTAGTCACAGAGAAGCTGCTATCACGCCAACAGCTTGGTTCACCTTTGCACAATGCTCCAAAGCTGGTGTGATTCTTGGCGCATAGTGCACCTAACAGGAGAACCAAAGTGGATATCCTGGGGCCCATTTTTGGGATGTCCACTGCTCTTGTTAAGTCTTGATTGGGATGATTTGAGTAGCTCTAATTCATCTTGGTTTGAGCAGGAAACTTGTCATGATCCATTTGGAGTTTGTGTTAGACTAGACTTGTTTTGACTTGCTTTTATCTTATATATACCATACCACCATGTTTGATTCATTTGTATAAAGTCAAGTTGCACTTGTCTTGACTGGATCCAAATGAGTCATATTTGTTTACTGTTTTTTGGAGGAATGGCCCCAAAGAGTTGAATGCATTTCTCTTCATGGTTCATATCCTGATTGGCCAGGATGGCTTGAGAACTGAAGATCAAGACTTTGATTCATGTTAAAAAGACAGTAGGTGCAAAAGAAACTTTAATTGTTGCTTCCGGAATTCTATAGAAGATGTTATGAAGTGTGTATATAATATTAAAGGAGCATTGACTTACATACTATAGGATACAAAAGGAAATCCCAAATATTTGATATCTTAGGAGCCAGATTGCTGAGAAATTTATTGGACTGATTGACATATCTGATTTGTTGTATTGTCTTTTACTTACATGGAAACCAGTTAGAAAACTAGGTTCGCAGATGGATGCTTTTCTTTTATACAAGGAGGCATGTCCAAAATCCTAGTAATCATCAAATGGAAAATCTATTACATTATATCTTGCCCACGTGTCCAGGATGATTTGATACTACTGAATCATGATTATTCTATGACCACCGCTTAGAAATTCTCTAAATCTGTGCTAATACTTAGACTATTCTTTGAGGGACATTAATTAGTGAATATTTGCAGGCAATGGATCCTAATGCCGTTGCTGAGGGTCAGCGAAAAATGAAGGCAATATTCAATGAGTAAGCTTGTTTATATCTGATAATGAACACACTATTTGGAAGTCTTACATATTTCTCTTCTTTTTTTGTTTTTTTTTTCCTTTCTTGGTCGTCTGGGGAACTTCACAGTTCACAATGACCTTTGAATGGCATATGGAATATGTGTTGTTACCAAGTTATTCTATATCTAAGTTCTGATACGGAACAACAATCATTAATATGGAATTTGAGAACAACAATCATGGATATTCTTTCATAAAATCATGATGCGTTTAATTTTGAGTTCTTATGAAGTCTGTTACCATTCTGTCAGGCTCTGTTGTTTCCTGCCCAACGTTCATTTCTTCGGTGTTATTTGATTTCTGCAGGTATGGAGTGACACCATTCACTCCATTGAAGGGAGTTTTTATCCAAGCACCCGTTTTCATCTGCTTTTTCTTGGCAGTAAGTTCTTTTAAGTTACTAATCGTCTAATCATTCATTTTAGTTTCACAATTTACTTCTTTGTTTATTTGAAATGTTTCTTTTTTATGTTAACAAATTGATCTTCTTATTTTTCATCTTGCAGATCACAAATATGGTCGAGAAGGTTCCATCTTTTAAAGTTGGTGGAGCCTTTTGGTTTACTGATCTCACCGTGCCTGATAGCTTGTACGTCTTTCCAATTCTGACATCAATGACGTTCTTGATAACTGTGGAGGTAGGCCTTCTTTTATTGGCTCTATATATTTGAGTTTTCAATAAAACTTCGCTCAGAAGATCCTCGGGTATGGTTAAAATAACTTTTTGGAGTTCATAGCTTTATATGAAGGAAAAAGGCCAAACAAGTATGATGTCTCATTGAATCCTGAAAATGGTATTATCAATAATTGTAACGATCCGTGTGTTTCCCTCCCGCTAATTGGTGTTACTTGAAGTAGAAGTAATTCAAATTCCCATCTTGACTTGTTCGATGATGAAGACAAAATAACTATGAAAAGAAATAAGGATTCCCTGCTGCTAATTATATCTTTTCTTGGTCATTTTTGCTGAAAGTATTCCCCGCTTTTGCTTAATGGAAACAAAACACCCATTCTTGAACACCTGATGCAACAAGAATCACCGGCTTAGGGTGGATGTGGTTCCATAACAATTAGCAATATATGGAAAAGCTGCTTTGTTTTGTAGACAGATCTAGCTCTTTCCATATTTGTTGGTTTACTTTTGAATTAGGCCAGGTTCAGCTAGCTCCACTTTGTGAGGCTGTCAACATTTTAAAACTGTAATACTCATTTGAGATAGGCTAGGGAAACACGTATATTTTCTGCTAATATTTTTATGATTTAAATATAAATTTAACTTAAAACACGTATATATTGCATATTCTAGAACAAACTTAAGGGTGTGTTTGGTAGGTTTAAAATTATTTTCTTACCTTTTTTGCCAACCAAACATTGGAAAATAGAATTTTCTCAAGAAAATCACTATTTTCTCGAGAAAATAATGATTTTCTTGAGAAAATTCTATTTTCCAATGTTTGGTTGGCAAAAAAGGTGAGAAAATAATTTAAAAATTCTCAGGCCCATCATTTTCTCACCATAATTTTCTTAGCGAAGGGTGTGAGAAAATAAAATATTCTCATGATAAATTTTTTTTGCACTAATTTGAAGAAGTTACAGTTATATAACTGAATAGCCAACGAATAACTAACTATGACAAAATTTCCTCAAGTACATTTTTTCAAGAAAATTTTCTTGAGAAAATACTATTTTTTTAAAGAAAATTTTCTTTGCTACCAAACACACCCTAAGTGTAATTTAAGTCCTCTTTCTGGCTAAGCACAAACATTTATCTCTCTTTTAATTTCTCTATTCATTTCTAGTTTCTCAAAAGAATGTTTTCAACTTCCATAAATGCTGTTTGCCTACTTGCGACAGTGATTATATCTTGAATTGACTAATGCTAATTTCAGTTGGGCAGCTTGAGCCTACTTGACTAACGATATATAATAATAGTGCAAGGCTGCCAACATTGTAGAACAGTAATACTCATTTGAGATAGTAGTTTGTCTAAGGGTTACCCTTTAGGGGATTGGCTAAGGGGTTGGGGAAATATTGTTCATGTTTAGGATCACGGTCTTGTGGTAAAGGCGCTGTACAGATTTCTAGATATCATTTACACATATATATAATACCTTTAGTTTCTTTTAAATAAAAAAGTAATACTCATTTGAGATAGGCTAGAGACTTAAACACATATTTTTTCTGCTAATATTTTTATGATTAAAATTTAACTTGATATAAAATGCTAAATAAGAAAAGAAACCTGAATGATATATTGGATATTCTAGAACATACTAAACTCTAATTTAAGTCCTCTTTCTGTCTAAGCACAAACATTTCTCTCTTTCAATTTCTCTATTCATTTCTAGTTTCTCAAAAGAATGTTTTCAACTTTTCTGTAAATGCTGTTTGAATACCTTTATTGCCTACTTGAGTGGTGATTATATCTTGAATTGACCAAGCCAATTTCATTTGAGTGGCTTGAGCCCACTTGACTGAAACTCAAGATTGACTCCACATTAGTGTTCCTCTCATCAGATTGTTTTCAAATATATATGATGTATTCATATCTTGTTGCATTGAGTTTCACCTGTGATGTTTTAGTTTTTAGATTGGTATTTCGTTTGCTGACTTCTATTCTTCATGTAGTCAAATATGCAAGAGGGTCTGGAAGGAAATCCTGTTGCTGGCACCATGAAGAACTTTTCTAGAATCCTTGCTGTTCTTACAATTCCGTTTACCATGAGTTTCCCAAAGGTATGCAAACCTCTGCACAATTAACCCATGAAGGGAAGAGTATTCTGGTGCGATTTTTCTTTCATATTTTGCATAACAGAAAGGCTAAACAACCCAAAAACTAAACCCAAATTTATACCTAAGCTGATGTGGTGAGTAATGGGTAGTTATTGTTTCTTTTTCTTTCTTTTTTTTTTTTTTTTTTTTCTCTTTGATGATCTGATGAGCCGACACATCATCTTGGGTATAATTTTGGGTCGTTTTAGCATTGCTCTTTGTATAAATGATAAATAAAAAGGTTGAATCCTGCTTGGTTTGATGGGGATGATGGATTTCAAATTTCTCATAGGTCCTTGGTTTTTTCATCGTTAATGGGTTTGAAACTCACTTTGCTAATGATAGCATCAATTATTCAATTGATAATTGAACAGCTAGTAGTCCATTGGAGGTTTGTATATTAGTAATTTATCATTGGAAGTTTGTATGTTAATATTTTATCCTACTTCCTCATATCTACCAGTGTGCATATATATAAAACCTGCCCACTGACCCACCTGCCTGAACTAAACAAAATCAATCTATTTCAATTTTCAATTAGGTTTGCACTTGAACTAAAAAACCTAAGATATAGACCTGATCAAGTTGGGTCAAGAATTGGATTTTGATGAGTAGATATTTGATCCACTCGACCAAACCAAACTCAATAAATTTTTTCAAGAAAACTCTCTCACGCAGCATGAAGCAGCATGCCTCATGAAAATCCCCCTCCCCATTTTCTTCTGACATTCCTTTCTTCCGTAAATATGTTCTTCTCCTGCAAAGTGCACCCTACATAGAACCCCACTGTCATTTTCTTCTTCCCTTTCACCTGAGCGCAACGCATTCCCCTCCTTGTCTTCTTTCTCCTTTGTCTCTCTTTTCTTCTTCTGTATGCAGACCCTCCCCTACTTCCTTTCTCCCTTGATCTCTCTTTCTTCTTCCTTTGTTTTGGTTACTTCTAATTTTTTCCCTTGGGATGATAGGGAGGGATACCACCAATTTTGAGAATTACATGCGATTTTGTGAGATGACCACACCAATGTGGTAGAAACAAATTCTAAATAATGGAGGGAGGGTTGTAGAAAGTTGACAACAAACGTAAAATATTGTTAAACCAAAGGCATGAATCTTGAATACAATGGTACAAAAGTCATATGGTTGACCCTAGTACTTGGGTTAAAGCTTGCTATAGTTTAAGGCTTGCAAGATGGCCAAGTCAAACTAGATTACAACTGTAAGCCCTGCTGATCAAACCGTATCAAGTTAGATGCCAAGGCACTTGTTGAAGGCGGATGGAATTTATTAGGTTGCTTGAGTTGTGCCTTTCTTGATTTGCATTGAATTAAATTGTAGTCGAGCGGGCTTTGTATGTGAAAGGGAGAGCTTTGGAGAAAAGAGAAGGGCTTGGTGATGTCACCCTAGGATGGAGAAACGGGTAATATTCCTAGTTCAACCCAGGGATAGGGGAGAAGAAGGAAGGAAACTATGGGAATCGTAGGGGAAAGAAATGAAAGAGAACTCTATTAAAGACGAGCAGGCAAAAGCTATTTTTACTCACTTCCAACACCTCCATAGGTGCCTAGGTGGTAATTGCATTGGTGATGCAAGTCATTGAGCAGCTTTTGGGCAATCAAATGACTTTATTCAGCTGGATAAATCACCTTTTCAAGACGACTATCAACACCATAGCTATATAGTGTTACTTTCCTTGAATGTGTCTCGCGATGGCAAGTCTACTGGTCTTAGCTATTTGCATGTTTGCGATCAGCCAAGCAACCCGACTAACCCAAGCAACCCGAATCATATGGTAGCATTGGGTTGGATTTGCATATCAAATTGGTTTGGGTTGTGTTTAGAAACTTGTAACCCGATTAATTTGGGGTGGCTGATGGTTTTACAAAAAATAACCACTAGACCCATACTGACCCAAGCCAATTAAAAATTAAATTCATTGAGTAGCTTTTGGGCAATCAAATGACTTTATTCAGCTAGAAAAATCATCTTTTCAAGATGACCGTCAAAACAATAGCTATACAATGCCGCTCTTCTTGAATGTGTCACACAACGGTACAAGCAAGTCTATTAGCTTGAGCAATCTGCATGTTCATGCTATTGACCAATATAACTAACCCGAGCAACACAAATCATATGGGTAGTGTTGGGTTGGATTTGCATATCGAATTCATTTAAGTTGGATTTAGAGATTTATAACCCAATTAGTTTGGGTTGGGTGATAGTTTTACATAAAATAACTGAGAATTAAACCAACCCAAACCAATTATCAGTTATTACTTTATCATTTTCATTAGTCACTCACCATAATTGAGTTGCTTAAAATGTCATAATGAAAATTGAAAATAGCATGAAAGAAAACATATTATTAAACTATTATAGTCTTTACATTTGACTTGGAAATAATTTTATAAGATGATATTTTCAAATCTATAAATTGAGTAGACCATGAGGTTTTCAAATCCATTGATTGGATAGACCAATCCGACCTAAATCAATTTAGAGTCATTGGTAGGGTTGGGTTTAGGGATTCTCAAGTTGAACTAGATTAAAATTTTCTCGAGTTGTACTTTCTTTCATGAACTAATAAAATCACAACTTGTTTCTACTAAAAAAAAAATAAAAAATAAAAAATTCTCAACCTGACTTGATTTGGTTGAGTTAGTATTTGGCCAAAACCCATCACAACGCACCTATGAACACCCTTATTTGTGATTGGCCTGTTTGAAAAGGTAAAAAAAGAAGCAAGAAGGGAAATCATAGGGTTCCTTGGCATGTCATGGGGTGAGCAAAGAAGGTATAGTAGGGTGGACACACATCTGTTGTTAGATAGCTTTTCTTCTTTTCTTTTATTCATTTTGTTTTTTCAAAGGTTAAGAGCGGAGTTTGAACCCCTTGAACTCACAACTGCCTTATCATGGATCAAACTAGGATACAACTCAAGTTCTCAGATTCTTTGATGCAATACACTAGCGATATACCAACTTGAAACTGCTTGTTATCAATGGCAGGTTATTAAGAAAATCTAGTTCATGTCATGGTATTCAAGGCTATTTTCTTATTTCAATTTGTAATCTATTTTTCAATTCTCACTATAGTGGATTCCTCCCTACTTGTACAATTATGTAAGGTATGAACCAACCTATAATCCTACCTCTCTGAGCCATCCTTGTCAGTGTTTTCAAGGCGGTCGCTTAGGCAACAAAACGCCTAGGTGTTGTGTTAGGCAGGTAGTAGGGGTTTGTGCAAATATTTAACAAGTTTAGGGGGATCTCGGCAATTAAAAAAATAATAATTTAAAAACATAAACGCCCCCTTTCTACAATAAACCCTCGAACCTTTCTCTCCCTAAGCCCATCCTTTCCATTTGCTTCGACCAAGAAACGTCGTCAAAATCTTCGGCGACCGTCAGCAACCCTCTAGCGGTAGATGTTTGAGTTTTGTACTTTTGAACCTTTTGGATAATGTGTATTGTGACACGAATTAATGTTTCGCGGACATGATTTTAATTAATATGAAGTATTTTTTATCATTTTATGAAAATTTAACATTTATTATAGAATATAGTTAGATATATATAATTTGCATATGAACTGTCTAGGGACCTATAAATAATTGATTAATTATCTAAGAACCTATAAATAAATATTTTTTTATCGCCTAGGCTACCCCTTGCCTAGACAGGGCAACTCGCCTAGACAGGGCCTTGGCGCCTTAAAAACACTAATCCATGTTTCAATGAATATGGGTATTTCTTGAACAATTGTCACACTGGTAGCGCATCACTCAGGGTCATATAGGTTCCTTGATCATTTTAAAAACTTTCATCCTCTTGGCACCAGCTAAAACATTGATCTTCTTCAGTCACAAAAATAAAGACAAGGGAATTAGTGTTCCTTTTTGGAGATGACGTTGATGACAGTTACATTTGTAGTTTGGGTGTTTTTGAAAAATCTTCTTGTTTGTAAATATTTTTTTTTTTGGAACAGAGGTCAACTAGCAGCTCCTTTTATTTTTATTTATTATTATACATACGTACACACACACACACACACACACACATATTGCAAGGCTTCTGCTCCTATTTCTGGTTCTTAAGATTATGTCAAGTTTCCTGACTAACGTCCAAAATGCAATTAAATCAAGCTATATATGCAATTACTGAAAAGGCTTGATTTTGAAACTGACTTAAATCTGTTTTGGGATTTTACAGGCAATATTTTGTTACTGGGTTACCTCCAACTTCTTTTCACTTGTTTATGGACTAGGTGAGTTATTTCACTCAGATTCTTGTGATTGCCCCCCCTTATCATGGATTCATAATGAATGAATTGTTTTATCACATGCCATCAAGATGGATATTTTGAGCATATAACTTCATGTGAGTGAGCATTTGCAATCATGAATAATCACCTACAGAAATTATTCTAGGCTTAGTTTTTGCTAAGCTAGATTAGTTTTGAGTTACAAAAAGGCAAAAAGAAAAAGAAACAAAAAAAAAAGAAAAAATGCTCCACTCTGCTCCTTGTTACTGTGATGTAATTCAAAAGATTTAAACTTTTGTTGATCTCTCATATTCAAAGGTAAAATGCATTTTTTGTTCTTGTTCTGCGTATCCTGTTATTTTACTAGTATATTTTTATTATTTTGTTTGAAAAAGGCTTTGTCGAGTTGAGTATATGTTTATTGTCTTGCAGTCATTAGACGACCTCAGGTGAAGAAGTTTCTAAACCTTCCTAAATTTCCTACTCCTCCACCTAGTACTGCACAACGACCGAATTTTTCTCTGTTCACAAAATTGAAAGAATCCGTCCAAGTTCCAAAAGAACCTTCTCCATTACCCGTCGAGCAATCAAAAGTTGTCGATCGAAGAAGACCTTCATCTTCAGTTATCAGTCAGAGGCTGAGAAGTCTAGAGAAACAAGTGAAAGGAAGAAAGAAGAACAAGAAGTCATAAAAAATGCTGTTTAAAAAGAAAGTTTGAATTTCCTTCTACTGGACTTACAGAATAATCCAAGCTGCAGGCCAAGTTGGTGGGCCAAAGAAATATGGTCATAGGCTATGGTATTATTTTTTATCGCAGATACTGCGTAAATTAAGAGCTAAAATATTAATTCTTTTTAAGCCTTAGAAGCTACAAGGATTAATAATTGACTTTTGAGTTTTACCTTTTTGCCTTTCTAGTGAGGACTGAGAATGGTTCTTTACTTCCCTTTTGAAGATATTACATTATATATACTTTCAAAAAAATTTGGGTTAAAGAGCTAGTTTTAATGGTATTAGTATATGAGCCTTGGTTTCATGGTTGCAGAAGCATTGTTCCAATTATTAGATAGTGAACTGATTGTTGTTGATTTTGCTGCTTACAGTTGCAGAATCAGTTTTTGGGTCTAGTTTTGATGTATGATGTGTTGAAGATTGGTCTTCTGTACCTTCCACTTCTAGTTTGTTCAATCAGTGTTAGATAAGTTTCTGTGGAATTAGGCTGTCCTGAAAGTGATATATCTTACTTCCCATCTTGTTAGGATGGCACATTAGCTTCCCTGTTTAGCTTCTTTTTAACAGAGTATTGTCTGATGGTCTAACTACATTTAGTAACTCTGTAAATGACTTGTTATCATATAACAG
The DNA here is from genome assembly GCA_035771175.1 of Paratinospora sagittata. Classification (NCBI taxonomy): domain Eukaryota; kingdom Viridiplantae; phylum Streptophyta; class Magnoliopsida; order Ranunculales; family Menispermaceae; genus Paratinospora; species Paratinospora sagittata. The sequence continues at coordinate 32,149,936 of CM069608.1, read as the reverse complement.
AATGTGCTAAGCCTCACCCTCTGTTTCTTTAGAGTTGTGAGCTGTTCTGTTATTTCTTGTTTAGATGTTACAAGTGAAGTTATAAATATACAAATTATGAGATCAACATTTTTTTTATGGGTTTGGGTTGATTGACTTGAGTCATTTGATTTTATAATTTAAATTGCTTTAATTTATTCTAAACTAAAACTTTAATTCAATGGTTATATATTATGTTATGATAGCATTGTTCTGTATATTAATACTTAAAAAACACTTGATTAAACTTTTTATGTAACTAAATAAATAACAATAAAATAACACCATCTGTGGTTCAGCTTGGTTTCAATCAGTTTAGAAAATATATAAACTGCAAAAGGAAATGATCTTAGTGACCATATAGTTTGATATTCGATCCCAGTTTTAGCCCAATCCAAGAACATGGCCCAGTGAGTGGCCCATCCCATTGAGTCCAACTTATCTTGGTTTACATATTACATTACATAGAAATAACAAAGGAAAGATTAATTTTTGCCTTTTCTTAAACATGAATGCAAAATTGAGAAGAAAAAAAAAATGGTAAAACATAGCAATTATTGTTGAAAAAATGATAAAGAAATCCTTCTTCCTTTCATGGTTTCCCACGAGATATTCCTACACCCTTCGTGTATGAGATTAACATCGTTCATGGCAGGAACAAAATGATAGACCTTTCTAAAAAAGGGCGCCTCCAAAAATTGAATCCTACAAGTTCTATACAAGAACAACTTTGGGACTCAACCCGTTTCAACTAAACCAATCACTCGTTGGTATAAAAAAAAATTCTTCATTACTAAGTTATTATTTGTCTAGCCCTCCATTTTTGTTATTTTATTTTTATTTTTCTAGCTTCATTGTTCTATTAATGCTCCAATGAAATCTTTCTCCAAAGGAAATTCTTTTAATAGCATCTTAAATGTTGAGTGGACTTAGAAGAACTACTCCTATTGCATTTCTTCTAAGTTTGCTAACCTAATAATTAATAGCTTCGTTGTTTGTTTTGAAACCTAACAATTAAATTCATCCCAAGCTGTATGAGCAGTTGAGCTAGCACCCATTTTGATTGTTTGATTTGGACTTATACCTAAAAGTTGAATTGATTATAAGATACAAAAAGATTGATATAACCAATGGTTTTGTAAATGACTTTTCAACATATTAATTGCCACATAAAAAATAATTCTCTATTTTGATATCTTGATTCAAGGCTTCCGAGCTTTCTATTATAAGATTTTGAAACTAGGAACTATTACTACTCTTTTCATTTTGTGTATATTTCTCCTTTAATGTTTAGTTTTAATTAATGATTTGGATTAAAAATCTTTAATAACTTATGTTAATCACTTGATATGTTGTAATATATTGATGCATGTCTATTCCAATTATTTGGTTTGTCATCAATGGAATCAAAATTGAAAGTTGAAATTTAATTTACAAATTGAATCAGTACCACATAATAGACTTTTCGTGTACCCAATAGAGAAATAAATGCACATGTTATTAAACCATATTTATTTTCTTTTGAAAAAATATGATGAGTATATTTGGTGAGAAAAACAAAGGAGAAAAAGAGTAAAAGAACATCATATTTATTTTGTTTCACAAACATAAATAGTAAATAAAAATAAAGAAAATGCTAAAGTGACATCTAAAATATACATTCAAAGTATACATTATTATTAAACACCATTAAATTACCTTGAATCATGTATCAACTCACAATTCGAGCCAATTTTAATGGTGTATAAGGGTAATGTATACTTAATTTAGATGTATATTTTGAATGTTAATGTAGCATTACTCTAAAAATAAACCGTTAGTTGATGGCTAAAAATTTAAAGTAAAAATTACTTAAATTCATGCTTATGACCAATCTCCTTTAAAGCAATGCTAGGGATACGAAAAGCCGGTTTGTAATTAGTATATGAAAAGTCTATTACTTTCATATTTGATGTATATAATTAGTATTTCCAATTGATATAGTATAACTTGTGAAATACCCTAAACTATTGTATGTAAAAATCTGCCATGTCAAATATTATTTAACTATAGTTAGTTAATTGTCATATCATTATCATTATGATCAAATAAAATAAAGAATGTGACATGTTATCTTCTTTGTTCTTGTTTGGATATACATGTACCTTTTCAAAGATATTGTCTTCCTCAAATTGAAATAAACTTTGATGCAAAAAGATGGAGAAACGAGAGAAAAAGTCATGAACCAGTCAATATGTAATTGACTTTCATAGAGGGGCACTAGATTTTGGATGCAATGCTCATTACCAATGAAGTTGTTGAGGATTATAAGGTGAGAGGGCGGTCTGGGGTTGTGTTCAAGGTGGACTTCGCAAAAGTATACGATTCTAGTGAATGGGGGTTCTTGGAGATGGTAATGAAGAAAAAGGGGTTTGAGAACAAGTGGATTTGTTGGATTTTGGGGTGCCTAAGGTCAATCACTTACTCGGTGATCATCAATGGCAGACCGAGGAGTAAGTTCGCCGGAGAGAAGGGTTTTCGACAAGGGGATCCATTGTCACCATTTCTTTTCACTCTTGCGCCTGATGTCTTAGGGAGAATGATGTCCAATGCAAGGAAGTGCCTCGAAATTAGGGGTTTCAAAGTGGGTAAGAATGTGGTGGAGTTATCTCATCTACAGTTTGCTGATGATATGGTGTTCTTTCTCAAAGGTGTAGAAGATAATGTCATTAAGGCCATCTAAGTCTTGGATTGTTTATGTGAAATGTCAGGATTGCAGGTTAACATGTCTAAGAGTCAGTTGGTTGGGGTTAATATGAATCCTCATGAAACTATCGTTCGACTTGCCAACACAGTGGGGTGCTCGGTGGTAATTTGGCCAATCAAATACTTGGGCCTCCCCTTGGGGGGTAATCATAGACTTCTTGAGGTTTGGGATCTGGTCCTTACTAAGATTGGTAGGCGGCTTGAGGGGTGGAAGACATCTTGCTTGTCTAAGGGAGGTCGTCTGACACTTATTTGCTGAGTTATTTCAGCCTTTCCATCCTATTATTTATCTAATTTCAAAATTCCTTGCAATATAACTATTCAAATTGAGAAGAAATTCAAGACATTCTTTTGGAAGGGCATGGATGAGGCTAAAGGCTTAAGCCTTGTCAGGTAGAAGGTGCTCCAAAATCTGGTTGAGAAAGGAGGATTAGGCATTGGTAATATATGCAAGAAGAATGTTGTTCTATGTGGTAAGTGGTTGTGGAGACTTCTAAGCGATCAACAATCTATTTGGGCTCAGATCATCCTTAGCAGCCATGGCATGATCTTTACAGGCAATCAAGGAGGTAGGAGAAGGAAAGCTACAGACAGAAGCCCTTGGAAGTTTATTGCTTTTCTCGTTCCTCAATTTTTGGAGTTTGTTATACCTAAGGTTGAAATGGTCACTGCTTCAGATTTTGGGAGGATAAATGGATTGGGAACTCCACATTGGTCAAAGACTTCCCCCATTTGTATTTTGTATCATCTATCCAGTATTCACAATGAACCCATTGCATCATTCCTTTCCCCTTGATCTTCTTTATTTCCCTCATCTACCATTTCATGGAATTTACATTTCTGCCATGACTTATCACCAAGAAGACTTAGGGACTATGATAATCTCTTAGCTAGAATTGCATCATATAGGTTTTCTAATTATAATGACAAATATATTTGGACGCCCTCTCTAACAGGTTCATACTCTTGCAAATCTTTTTTTGGCATTCTCATTGATTGTCCACCCACTCCCATAGACCCATTATTTCCTCATATATGGAGTGTTCATATCCCATCCAAAGTGAAGGTCCTCATTTGGCTACTTGCTCACAAAAGGATTAATACTTGTGATATGATGCAAAATAGGTTTCCTTCTACATGTCTGTCTCCACATTGTTGCTTGCTTTGTAGGCAAAATGGTGAAACATTAGATCACATATTGTTTCAATGTCCCTTCGTTGGCAGTATATGGTCCAACTGGTTTCCATTTTCAAGTGGAAAAGTTGCAAGTCCACAAAATTTTGAAGAGGTAGCCTCTTTTTCTCATCTTAGCAGATTGAGTAGCTTTGAGACAGGTGGCCAAGATTGCAGTGTTTGCAACAATTTGGTCCCTCTCGATTGAAAGAAATGCAAGAGTCTTCAACAGTAAGAGGAGGTCAAATTTACAACTAGCTCTTGAGTCTCTGCATCACAATTTACCAAAGGATTTTCCTTTTATGACTGATTACAAGGATAGTCTAATTGTATGTCTAGGTGTCGCAACCTCAGTCTAGGTGACGTCACGACCAGCATAGAACTCCAAATAATGTCACCCAGGACAAAACCAAAGGCCCTACTAAGCCTCTACCTAATACGTCGTCAATACCTGTACAATACACACAACTTGTATATGACAATTAAAAATGGAACCATAAAATCAATTCACATATATATTTATCCACATGGGTCAAATCATCTTATACAACCACACGTTCCAACATATACAATCACCTATATAACCAAGTACCTAATCTCCAAATGGAAGTCATATACATGTCAAAACTACAACCATCTATGTGATATATATATATGTAAGTATATTTACAATGTGATAGTTATATACTGTCACACCCCGCCCGGACGCGCCTAAACCGGCGGTACACTCTCGGACGGGGCGCGCATTTGGAACAATCATAATGGTAATAGCAGAGTGCGCAGCGGAAATACAGTACACAGTACAAATCTGATTTCATATAATTCAGAATACTTTTGTACATATAATGGTCAAGGGAACATGCTCCCAAAATCCCCAATGAATCATACAAAGGGTACAAAATGTGGGCCCCATAACCTGCACCCAGTCCACCCTAATTTCCTGTGAAAGATTTGATAATATTGGAGTGAGCTTAACGCGCTCAGTGGGTAAATAGTGCATGAGTATAACAATTAATAAAGCATACTTCAATATCAAATATCTTAAATACACATGTAAGCATCATAATCAATCAATATGTATGTATGCATGACACCGTCACGTACTAATGGTTTGATGATCGTACATCGCCTGAGTTCACGTACTGGTGTCCTTCCCCGGGCGAAGCCAGGTTCTCACTGTACGTCCCTCCTCAGGAACAATGCTCTGGATTCACGTACTGATGTCCCTCCCCAGCGTAGCCAGGTTCACATGTACGTCCCTCTCCAGAGAAATAATATGAATAGTGAGCAATGCTTCTAACTATTCTATGAGTCATAAACCATATACGTCCTTAGGTGGTGATATGTATGATGCCAATGCATGAACTAGTCTAGTCTACTGGTCTGGTCTTTCTTGACATTTAGACTGACTTTGGCAACGTCTAGTGAACCTTATCAGGGTCGGTATCACGACGTGCAAAGTTATAACATTCAGGTCATAACATTATTGACATAATGCAGTGTAAATGAATAGTAGACATAATAATAATTGAATGTAAACTTTAATAAAAGTTATAAAACACGCAAACCTATGTTTCGTTCCCCACCTTCAGATCTGGTGCTTTTCTCCGGACAGAACTTCGTTGCACCGCTTTCAGATCTGGCGCTTTCCTCCGGACAGAACTTTGTTGCACCACACCGAGAGTCTCGATTAGAGAGTCTCAAAAACTAAAAACTTAGAAGGCGTGGAAAGGAGAAGAAAATCCCAAGAGAAGGTGATTTTGGTTTGGTGTGAGAAATGAGAATGAGGAGGGTTCCTTATATAGAAATTTTTGGCGCCTGAACGTTCTGGCAGGCGCCTGAACGTTCTGGCATGCGCCTGAACGTTCTGGCAGGCGTCTGAACGTTCTGGCAGGGCGCCTGAACGTTCTGGCATGGCGCCTGAACGTTCTGGCGGGCGCCTGAACGTTCTGGCATGGCGCCTGAACGTTCTGGCAGGCGCCTGAACGTTCTGGCATGGCGCCTGAACGTTCTGGCAGGGCGCCTGAACGTTCTGGCAGTAGCCTGAACGTTCTGGCAGGCGCCTGAACGTTCTGGCATGGCGCCTGAACGTTCTGTCATGCGCCTGAACGTTCTGTCATGCGCCTGAACGTTCGGGCATGCGCCGGAACGTTCGGGCGTTGCCTAAATAGTAAAAAATTTCAAATAGTAATTTTTTTTTTTTTTTTTTTTGTGAAATACAGGGTATTACACTCTACCCCCCTTAAAGGGATTTCGCCCTCGAAATCAAGTCAAGTAGTGATGGGGGTTGGCGGTTTGAGAAGTAGCCGCAGGCTGTGAATGAGGTCACTGCATGTGTGTAATACTTTATCCATTGCTATTATTTTCAGACATCTGGGAGTTCTTGAAGTGAAACAATGTATTAAGATAGGTGTAAACAATGTTGCATCCTGATATTGATAAGGGAAAATAATACAACGTATCACTTCATCAGTTGGTGCTAGAAAACAATTCAGGGTATTTTTGTTTAATTGTTGATTCTAGTTCCCATGTTGCTTCCTCTACGCCGTGGTGATCCCAGAGCACTTTCACAAGTGGTATGCTACGGCGCCGTAGTTCTTGAGTTTTTGTATCTAAAATCTGGATTGCTTTCTCCTGGTACGTATTTCCTTCCTCAACCCGAACCTCGACTAAAGGGATGATATGCGAAGGATCAGGACGATACTTGCGAAGCATAGATACGTGAAAAACGTCATGAACCTTAGGCATGGACGATGGAAGGGACAGACGATAAGCAAGTTTGCCAATACGGTCAATGATCGGAAATGGACCGATATACCGCGGGGAGAGCTTGCCTTTGATCCCAAAGCGTTTGACACCTCTGGTGGGCTGGACTTTCAGAAAAACAAAGTCCCCCTTATCAAATTCTAGAGGTTGTCGCCGCTTGTCAGCATAGCTCTTCTGTCGACTTTGTGCAACACGAAGCCGTTCCTTTACGAGTGCGATCTTTTCAGAAGTCTCTTGTACTAGTTCAGGGCCTAACTGCGGTCGATCTGCCATATCTAACCAGCATATCGGAGATCTGCAAGGCCGACCATAGAGAGCCTCGTATGGTGCCATGCCGATACTAGTTTGGTAGCTGTTGTTGTATGCAAACTCAGCTAGATGTAAATACTTTGCCCATCCGTCATGAAAGTCCAAAATGCAGCATCGTAACATGTCTTCTAAGATTTGGATAAGCCGCTCTGACTGCCCATCAGTCTGAGGGTGGAAGGCTGTGCTCATAGTGATCTTAGAACCCATTCGATTTTGGAAACTTTGCCAAAAGTTGGATGTGAATCGAGGGTCTCGATCAGAGACGATCGTGAGTGGTATGCCATGAAGGCGTACGATCTCTCTTTCATAGAGTTCTGCAAGTTTGGCGGGAGTATCCGTGAACTTTATTGGCAAGAAGTGTGCAGACTTGGTAAGTCTGTCAATGATAACCCAGATAGCATCTTGCCCTTTATTATTTCGAGGTAATGCTGTAACAAAATCCATTGCGATGTTCTCCCATTTCCATTCTCCAATAGGTAACGGTTGGAGAAGGCCAGAGGGAAGTCGTCGTTCTGCCTTAACTTGTTGGCAAACAAGACATCGAGCAACGAAGTCTGCAATGGCCGTCTTCATTCCAGAAAACCAGAATTGTCGCTTGACATCCTGGTACATCTTGTTACCCCCAGGATGCATAGCGTATCTCGAACAATGCATCTCAGTAAGCACGTCTTTCCGAACCTCGGGATCGTTCGGAAGACAAAGACGTTTTTTATAGAAAACGGCGCCGTCGTCAGAGACTGACCAATGAGGAAGGTCTTGGCCGCTGAGTAGAAGTTCGCGTTTCTCCATTAACATAGGGTCATTGGCTTGAGTAGCTGAAATCTTGCGAACAAGGTCAGAGGTAGCTGATAATTGAGAGAGTCGTGGTCTTGGTCCCTCTATGTTCAGTTGTAGGTTAAAGTTCTCCAACTCTGTAGCCAACTTTCCCTTTTCAAAGTTAAGAGTGCAAGCAACATAAGATTTTCTACTCAGGGCATCAGCCACAACATTGGCCTTTCCGGGATGGTACTGGAGTTGAAAGTCATAATCTTTCAAGAATTCCAACCATCGTCTTTGGCGGAGGTTAAGGTCTCGCTGAGTGTATATGTACTTAAGACTCTTGTGATCCGAGAAGACCTCAAACCGTTCACCGTATAGGTAATGACGCCATAACTTTAGTGCAAATACGACAGCTGCAAGTTCCAAGTCATGCGTTGGGTAATTACCCTCATGAATCTTCAGTTGTCTGGACGCATATGCAACCACTTGGCCTTCTTGCATTAGCACGGCACCTAAGCCTTGGAGAGAGGCGTCGGTGTATAATGAAAATCCAATTGCATTTCTTGGAGTGATAAGTACAGGTGCTGTCGTGAGGCGTTTCTTCAATTCCTGAAATGATGCCTCACAGGCGGGATTCCAGATGAAGCGCACGTCTTTTCGAGTGAGCTTAGTCATAGGTTCAGCAATCTTTGAGAAATCCTTGATGAAGCGTCTATAATAGCCAGCCAAACCAAGAAAACTCCTAATCTGAGTAACAGTGGTAGGCTGCTTCCAGTTTAAAACTGCTTCAACTTTAGAAGGATCTACCTCAATGCCATTGCCTGAAACCACATGGCCTAGGAATTGAACTCGCTTGGCCCAAAATTCGCACTTACTCAACTTTGCATACAGTTGGTGTCTTTGTAAGGTCTGGAGGACGATCTTCAAATGTAGTTTATGGCCTAGGAATTGAACTTGTATATGACAATTAAAAATGGAACCATAAAATCAATTCACATATATATTTATCCACATGGGTCAAATCATCTTATACAACCACACGTTCCAACATATACAATCACCTATATAACCAAGTACCTAATCTCCAAATGGAAGTCATATACATGTCAAAACTACAACCATCTATGTGATATATATATATATGTAAGTATATTTACAATGTGATAGTTATATACAATTCCAAAAGAATAAAAAAATCAAAAGATGACTCTGTTCCCCATTAAAACACCTACATCCAAGAAGAAGAAGGTTGCACACGGCGATCTAAGCCTTTCTCTTGCCTTTTGGATCAAAATCTGAGAAAATAGGAAAAAAGGGATGAGCTTCAACTAGCATAGTAAATATTTTCACAATTTATTTTTATAAATGCATTTATAAAAACACATATGTCATTGAATAATCATTTATAGACACAAATGCATTAATTGAAGATAACATACATGGTTCGAACTAAAACATATAAATTATGCACCAGTTATTCAGAAAATATGCAAACGCCTCAACCGAAGTCAATTCTGCCTACACTTCCTCTATTTCGCTCTATAGGGAAAGACCAACACAATATCCAGTACCTACCCTCCTACCCTTACATTCTTCTTAAAGGAAAATCTTTTTCGACAGAGCACTAATCAAAGTAACCCCGACGTCACATTTCTCAAAGAACAAGTAAGTAGAATGGAAATTCCCGCCAAGGTATTTAATCCAAAATACCCAAGGCAACCCAATGCACAAAAAACCATTTTTATGATTATAAATTCCATGCACATATACCATAAATGCGTACATTTCAACAAGTCAATTATATACATATAAAATGTCATAAATGGAGAATAAATGTGAGAAATACTCACAACCAATCCAAAAGTGTATAACCAAGCTATAAGACTCCCAAAATTATCAATCTAATCTCAATGTCCTGAAATGAACAAAATTAACGCAACACTGATCAAATTCAAGTCCACACATGCACCACTTGAATAAACTCAATAAATTTCCTAACTTCCATAATCCAATTCCCAATTCAATTTCCTATCAACTCTAAGCACATCAAAATCATCATTAATTGGATTAGAAGCACCTAAATACACCTTCAATACTCAAGGGTTTCCATTAAAACCCACATGCATGCTAAATTTTCAATTTACACCATAAGCTCTTCAATTTCCATGAGAAACATCATTAAGGCAAGTAAAAACACTGCAATTCATGGAAATTAAGCTCAAGGTCACATAGTTAGGGTTTCCAACTTCAAAACCCCAACACGAAGTCTCAATTACAGCACATGCATGACATCAAAATCACATTCTCTAGCTAGAAATCATCTAAAGGAATCAAGAGATGAATGAATTAGGCAAGAAATCATACATTTTGAATCCCTAGCCCAATCTCCCAAATTTCTCCTCTCCTCTCTTCTCCCCTTTCCTCTCAACTCAAAATGACGAGAATGAATGGAGAATGAGGTGCATTCCCTTTTATACCTTTGCTGGGCCTACAATTTGTGTTTTAAAAAAAAATTGTCCACACGCAAAGAGTGCGCTTCTCCTCAGAGGGAGCGCGCTTCTCACCTTTTTCCTAGGAATTCACACTCTCGGTATGCTCAGAGGATCGTGCTTCTCCATTTCCTGATAAAACTCTGGTCTCAATGTACACAAAGAGCGCACTTCTCCATTCAAGGAACGCGCTTTTCTCACTAAATTCCATACTTTCACACTTAAGGACATTTTTAGTTTATCCATACACTTCCTCAACATATAAAACATGAAAATATACACAAAACACGTATAATACACATTAAATACCTACACAAACATCTAGAGTTTGGCAATCTATGTCTCATGACATCAGATGTAAATGTGGGTCGTTACATAGGGTGTAGGAGAGTGTGGCTTCGTAGCTATAGCAACTGGGTTCACGGAGTTGTTCTCTGCTATTGTAGTCGGAAATGTACTTTGATTGTGGGGCTAAGCATCTCTTATGCTTTTGGACTATATTGTAGTTCATACTTATTACTATTACAAATATAACTATTTCTTGTTTCTACTAAAAAAAAAACCCTTAACCTTCCTTATTATTGAAGACCTAATAGAAATGCACATGCGTTGCACATAAATTTTTATTATAAATTGCCGAAAATAAAATAACTTTTTAAAAGGCATCTTAAAGTGCTCATTAGAGTTTAAATCCAAAATACATAACTCAATTAATTTAGGTTGGGTCACGGGTTCACACCATTAGAACCCGACTAAACCAAGCCAAATCGAACCACTTCCAAAATTTTAAAACCTTATTCTATTTTCCCTTAGTTGATTGGGAAAATGTGATGATCTATGCTCTTTTGTACTCATATATATATAAGGTAATTGATAATGTTCAGTGTTTATTTCAAATAGATTGAGAATATTAATGTCAAGAGGCTATCATTTAAGACTAAAATACATAGATTTAAAAGTTGTACTAGATTAGACTTAAAAGTTGGCTCTACTTAAAGTTCAATGTAGCTTGAAATTGACCAAAGACTAGGCCCAAACCTAACCCAATGACCAACCCAACCTAATTCGAACTAGGTTCCTTTGAGTTGAGGGGACTAATTAGGTTGGGTTAGGTTGTAATTTTTCTACCTTGAATTATTTAGGTTGGGTTAGGTTTTGACCTAAAATTGTGGTTGCGAGGGACGTTCACGTCTCTGCACACTTCTGAGTTTGGTGGAATAGTTTTGCCTTAAAGGGGAGGAAGACACCACTAAATGTTGAAATCCCGCTAAAAAAAAAAAGTCTGTTACTTACATATTTGACTATATATACAATTAGTATTTTCAATTGATATCATATAATTTATGAAATACCCTAAACTATTGTTTATAAAAATCTGCCACGTCAAATCTTATTTAACTATAGTTGGATAATTGTCACATCATTATCATTATGATAAAATAAAAGAAAGAAAATGACATGTTACCCTCTTTGTTCTTGATTGGATATACGTGTACATTTTCAAAGATATTGTCTTCTTCAAATTAAAATAAGCTTTGATGCAAAAAGATAGAGAGATGGGAGAAAAAATCATGGACCAGTCATTACTTATCCATATGAATAAATAAATGTCATTAGAAATGTCTGAACTATATATTTTGTGTTTGTGAAGTCTTAATAGGATTATGATATAATACGTACGTCATAATTGGTAAGTCGTGATCTCTCACTTTCAGTAATTTGAAACGTTGACTGGAATTTGCATTTGATGAGAATCAAGAGATTGAATATATTTAATATATCTAATACCGTTGAATCAAAAGCTTTCGGAGAAGCGCTTCTACCAAAAGTGTTTTTAGGAAAAGCTGATCTCTCCCGGCATTTTTTAAAAGTTAAAAATTATTTTTCTTTACAATAGTTTAGTTAGAAACAAGTGTTGTCAAATATCTTCAAAAATATTTTTGGTTCAGATGCACTTTTAAAAGCTCTCTCAAACAAAATCATAATAGAAAGTACGAGTACGTTGAATATATCCTGTAGGATTTTGATCTAACTAATTGTCATATGACATGTCCACATGGGTTGTCATGTGGCAACCCACTAGTTGTGGGTGGTTTTAGTAACCACCTAAACCCATGCATCCCACGTTTTCTATTATAGTGGGTAGTTGCATAAGGTAGTTGTGAGTGATTTGTATAAATAAGAGTTTGGTTGAAACAAAAACAACTAGAAGAAAAAAGAGTCCATGTAGTTTTATATATTCATTCTCTTAATCTCGTTAGATCCAAGATCACAATGGCACTTCTACTGTGGAAAATGAATCACACTCGTCATGTGGTGTGATTCATCGTGGGATTTGAATTGGAAGAGCAACGAACACATGAAACATCGAATCTTGGAACGTTCCGCATTTGGTAACATCTTTCAAATCTATTTATTTATTTTGTATTGGAACATGTTAGTTTCTTACATTGGTATCAGAGCAATCATCGGTGTTTCGTGTTTGTTAATGTGCCAGTTTTATTTTTGAATAAAAACATTGTTTTTCCGCACACTGTTCCGGCCAGATTTTTGCCTGAATCCAGTGGGACCTCCTGCCGGTGACACCACCGGAGTGATCGACGGTTTCCTGAGGTCCAGCCGGACCCTTTTTGGCGTCGGTGGGTCAGTGACGTGGTGGCGCCATCACCTCCACGGTGGTCTGCCCCGCGGGTCATCACCCACCCAGACAACCAGGTCAGAGCGACCCAGTTGTATATTAAAAAAAAAGGCAAATGGGGTTGATCCAAGCCCAGACCAGGGCCTGACCCAACGGGCTGGGTCTAGGCCCAGACCCAGATCCGAGCCAGGATCCGGACCGATCTAGGCCGGTCCGGTCCGCTGAAACAATTATTAAAATTTTTTTTTTTTTTGTTAAATCTGGGCCTTTCATTTTTTATGGCTTAAAATAAAGGTCTTTAGCAAAAGTCATGAATTAAGACTCACCTTATTTTGGGCTATATTTTGATCTCTACGGTTGAATAATTCTGATATTTGATTATCTGGCCATAGATTCTAATAAAATCTAGACCATTGGATTTTGGATGCATATGATGATGACCTTCCGATGGCTATTTGGAAAATTCATGAACTGTGACTCTCACTAGTTTTGGATGATTTTCTCATCAGTACCATTGGATGATGCAATAATCCTTTTGATGACCAAATCAAGGCCATTAACCATAATAAGATCGAGACCATAGAATATTAATTGATCAAAAGTCATGATCTTAGAGTCTATTCTGACGAATTCATAGAACTATTACTTATAGTGATTTCACATGAATTTTACATCCGTATGGTCAACTTATAAAAACATACACGTGATCTATAAATCTAATCAATCGATCAATAGGATGATGTATACTGTTCAAATTGATCATGCTTAGATTGAGATCTTAAAACTTTATTTTGTAAAACTTTCGAACTTTGACTCACATTATTTTTTGATGATTAATATGTTTGTTTGGTTAGATTTACAATTCATGCGATCATTTATTGAAAGTACATATATGTTGTAATATAAGTAGCATAGTAATCTAAGATACATACACATTTCTCTAGATAGAAATGATGTGGGTTCCTAATTGATCTAGAATATGTGATTTATTTGATCATTAGATGAACCACAAAATGAACATGATCACTCACTACACAAGCCTATTAGTTGTATGCATTGTTTGTATAATAGATTAAAATGTAAAACGAGTTGATTAAAAATAAAAATAAATAAATTTAGATCCAAAAGCTTGATGTTGCTTAAGTATTTAAAAATTATTGGAAAAACGTGGAATAATATGTTGACGAACACGTATTTTGTCTACGTTTTTTGAACCTTGACAGCACATTAGAGATGCATTTTACTTTTGGGATTTAGATAATCCTCTTTGCTTTAGTTACACCACTAAGAAAATATATGTGCTTGTACATGCTACATATACAGTTGAATATTGATCTAAAGTGTATTGTTGAACCATATACCGAGCATAAGACATGTCATCCATATTAGTCTCGCCCAATAAGACGTAGCACGTATCAGGTCGATGTATCTACCTGTTCTGGACGGGGGATATGGATCTACCCATCCGGGCACACAACTCGAGCTCATGGTCAGTCCTACCGACCAGGTGAATGTCACAGTCACAATGGATGACAAGTCAGCAACAATAGGTCTACAAAGCCAGGTCGGCATACCATACCAATGATTATCGATCACTATATACCGATCTTATTATAGACCATATCTTCAGTATCAAGCTGATAGGACGAGAGACTATAGCTTGATATACCGACCTGTATGGATCTCCGACTTCGGAACAAATGACAACAGAATGCCCGATTAGATTGGGATAGGGTGTGATCCACTGCGCGACACATTCGAGATTTACTCCTAATCCGACTCTAATAAGGCTTGAAGCTCTACTAGTTCGATTAGGAGACTGATAAGTCATCCTAATCCTACAAAGATCGTACCAGATATTACTAGTTTGACTAGGAATCAAACATGTTATCCCAACAGGATTTGAATTCCTGATTCTACAACAACACTACTACAAATCCAAAAACCTCAAGCATTTTCTATAAAAGGACCACAACCCCTAAGGGGGAGGTAAGCAACTCTAAGCCATTATCGACTCAATTCAGTATTACGCAGTTCTGAACTAACTTAGGCATTGGGGGGTCTTTGGCCGACACCACACCAGTGTTCCTCACGATAGCCTGTATTCTCTTATTTTCCCTCTCTCAGATAATCAACCTCCAACGATTTCTCCCGCACTCCGACGAGTTTCAGATCAGCATCTACCCTCCACCTCATCATCTACTAGTGTTGGTCAAATCTTGCACCAACATGTACTAAATATGAAAATATTGTCGTACATGTTTTTCTTGCCTTATGATCGCATGTTTAAATATGATTGTGGGTATGCAATATTATGATTAATTATATTTGCATTGATATATGTTATGCACAAGATTAATCAAGTAATGATTATATGATTGAGAATAATAAGTAATGATTGGAAACAAAGTGACCTTTTGAACTTATTTTCTTGAATCTATATTCGATTAACTTGAAAGAATTTTGCTGTAGACATTGATGTGTGTTAGTGGTTGTTGGTATGTAGAAGTGTTATATGTTTCTTTGTGTAAAATACATGACATCTGTTATTAGAAATGTCATAATTGAATTGAATAAAGACAGTTTTGAACAACATAGTTCAACGAGTTCTTAATGAGCAATAGGTGTTTGAGACACCTAGAAATTCAAATTTGTTTTGAATAAAGACATACTGCTAACCTTATAGGGGATCTACAGTCATTTCATATAGCGAAACACAAAAGTAAATTTGTTTGCATCATGTTGTTGAGCTATATGCCAAGTAGATTTCAAATATGTGAATTTGATGAGTATGTCATTGCTTATGATGTTTGACCTGCCTTATGGCTAAGTTTGGGATAACTTAAGCCACAAAACTTTACCTATAGACTGTTAAGTTTGACAATTATTTGAGGTGATAATTTTGAATGCTTACGGCAACATCTCCTAGACTGTCAAACTGTGTTTGAGAATTCAAAATAGATGAACCAAGTTCTTATAAATCTAAAAAGTCTAGGTGATTGTTTGATTTCTTCCTCCAGTATGGGAACACATGAATGTCAACAGGGCTTGACACATCATGATGAATTAGAGTTTTAGTGTTTATCAGAAGCAACACTCTCAATTTATGCTTTGATATCATAATATAGTTCCTAGAAAGCGTCAGGCTTTATACAATGAGGAAATTGAATGAGATTGAAGAAAAGACAGATTATCATGACAAAGAGCAACATTCCCCTCAACGAAAGATCTAGGAACCTTCATATAAGATTGTCATATTCCAGTGGGAGCACAATGGATATATGTAGAAATAACTCCGGAGTAAATATGAAAAGTGTTGACACTTGTAAACTTGATTTATAAGTGGTCAAACTTTCATGCTACATGATGTCTTGTGTGCACTAGAAATAAGGCATACTATGATATTTATCATTGTTACTCCGAGCAATTATTTTGAATTTAAACTTTCATATTGCTGATGCAATACTTTTATATTGACACCGAGTATTTACTTGGTACTATTTCTCGTTATCTTGGACACAACACATTTATGTTGTTTGATTGTTTTCTTTGATTACTTTTTATAGTAATCATGTTATGAATGTTTATGTATGACATGCTAGCTTAAGTCATATGAGGTAGAGTACAATAACATGCTTGAGAAGGTTTATATGACCTACTCACAATAGTTAATTGCTCGTTTATGAACATTGTTTTGCTAGCAAAATAACAAATTACTTTTTTTGATAAATATATTATTGTTGCAATTCTATTGCACTTCCATTTTTACTTTTGAGGCTTAATGATTCATAGGGCAAAGCATAATGCCTTATTCATCACGGTTCATATATGATATTGCATGATACGGTCATATCTATATAATCTCATAAATACTGAAGCATTGGAGTGTTTCCTATGACATATATTCTAAGCTGCTCTTCAACTTGAATGATATATCAAAGTATTGAGAATAGACCAGTATCATGAATATCTTTAAGAACCAGTTCTGACATTTTGTGATAACATAAGGAATTACTAGAAAGTTAACTATTCTTCGAATTTTGCGACAATATGATGTTGCAGAAATCTAGAATAGGCAAATCCCTTAACATGGTTACATCAATAATTGCATAGAGAAAACTATATGTTTTCTTGGAGTTATTGCATTATTGATTGTTTTTTATATAATTAACCATGAGCCCTTAAACAATGTTACTTCCATTAAATTTAAACTTTGGATAGGTGATGCACCTGATCAAGTTCATTAGCAATTATGTGTAATTGCTGATTATATTCACAATACCTCTTGTAGATATGGAAAGTTCATTCTCAGATGAAAGAAATTCCTCTTTAATAGATGATTTGGAACACTCTTGAGGTTATGGTGTTCACATGTGAACAATAAGATGGAAAGTATTTTTTCGTTTGAATATAGAGATGTTACATTTACAAAATGATTTTCTTAGCTTTTATGAAACTTTAATGAATCATTTATTAAATGAATGATCCTGAAAGAATTTTCATTGTGCCGTTGAGATGATTACACATCTAATTCTTGATTCAAGTGGGAGTGATAGTTACTTGCTAGTTTCAAATGATGAGTAGATGCATGGAAGCACTTGTAAAGGTATTATTTAAAGGAATAGAGTTCTACATTTGCTCTGCTAAATAAAAGAAATGAGACTTTTTAACATTGAACTAGGCTCAATAATAGGATTACAGGTGGTTAAGTATGGACAATAACGGTATTAGTCGAGATCCATGCTCGCCTAATAAGGGGCGCTGGCACTGATAATACATTAAGGCATGACGAATATATCAAGGTAAAGCATGTATGGTTGCTTATGCCTGATTAATACCGAGGTCCACTTAAAAGGCTCTTTCTAATCAATTAAAGGATCTTGTTTCACGGGCAATCTAAAAGGAAATGAGAGTCTGTATTGTGAAACCATGTCTGAGACTTGGTTGATCTCTAACTTGGGTGTAAACTTGTTGGGAATAAATGTATTCTCGATATAAATGTCAGGTAATAAGATCATCATTTAGCAGTCTCACTCAACTAGATCAAATAGACCAGGAAAAATATTTGCTTCATATTTTTCAGTTTAAGTCTATTTATTTTAAGTGATATTATCTGACATTAGGCTTTTAATTTACATCAAGATTATTTTATTGAACGCTGACAAGTGGATGAATTGATCATAGTAACAAACAATAGGCTTTGATGTAAATGATCTAAGAGTGCAAAGTTCGCTTGCTCTAACATATTCTTTACGGCTATAGAAATTCATCCAAACGGTGGTACTTGAGATTTCATCATGTAATTATTTCTTATGTACTTACAAGAATGATGAAAATCATTGAATATGTATGTAAGCGTTCATGAGTAATAATAATCTTTTGTCTTTGTTTGTCGATGATGCTTTCTTGTCAGAAAATATTTTGCTTTAATTATAGTCATTTAAGTTTGGTTGTCCTTTAATTGTGATATGAGGACATGGGTGAATTACCCTACACACTGGTTGTGAGGATAAAATTTCATAAGTGAAATTATAAACTCATTGATATGGTATAGCAAAATGACGACTTTAAGTTAGGATATTGTCAAATACTCCTATAACATGAGAACAAATGTCCAAAGTACCATATTGAATTGTTATTGAAAGTTTATTGTATACTATGAAATGTATATGTCCTGATATATTGATATATTGCTAGTTCAGTTTAATTTCATTAATTTAACCTTGGAATAACGCATTATATAAATGTTATGAGGATTATATAAAGGCACAATGGTATGTGTCTATGTCATCAAGATGATGACTTGCGCTTATTAGGTTATACAGAAGCCAATTGGGGTATGTATCCAGAAGGAAACTCTATGCCTGGATATCTTTTCATTTAAACAATGAAGTTTTATTAACAAATAGCATGAGTTGGACTTGCCTCTCATTGTTAACTGTGAAAATAAAATAGATAACATATATTCATGCTATCTGAGAAGCAAATGGCTTGCATGATTTCTGCAAAGACAACGTTTTAGCACCAGTACATTGAGATCATAGACAATTTGTTTTAATTGTCAAGTGGCTATTGCTCAAAAGCAACCCCAAATGGCATGAAAATATGAAACATATATATGCATCATATAACAACATGATCCTACGCTTAAAATAATAGTTCACCCAACGATTAAGTCTATTTGTTTTTGTTTATAAGGACTATGGGTTATGTAGCAAGCGATAAAGTTTCTATTTATTTGATACATGATGCTTTATTATATTCATAAAATTATGTTGTTCATATCATGCTTTTTCTTTTAATACCAACACCAACACACGAGTATGTTCACAGGCTTGATTGACTTACTCACACAAGCAATCGTCTCTTGGTGCTTAATGAAAAGCGAGCAGAGTTGGCTATTGTTGCTTCGAATAGCAACAGGAGTCAAGATGAGGTTTTTTAGATAAAAGATCGATAATGGATAAGCCCAATATCCCTTAAGCCTGTAGTAATTGGCGTTTTTGAATGGTGAGCTTTGAAGAAATCGGGTTAGGCGCTGGAGTGCCACTAAACCTAGTTTTGTACAGTGTTTTTTTAATAGAACATACGCACTTTTTTTAAAAGAGTTACTCCACTGTAGCATGCGATTTGGAATCATATGTGTTAAGACGATCGAACTAGGAAGTGAGAGAATGGATCCCTGCTTCCTCACGGTGTGAGTCCTAGATGTCATTTATCTTTGATTGATATGACTATAAATATGCCCTTAATACTATTGACTACACTATACAACGAAGGGTTGATGATTATCTACTTTGGAAAATTACTTACAGGTTATGTTTGATTCGACCTTAAGGTACTTGGCTGGGAAAACAGTTAATTTGGAGTTGGATAGTGTGAGGGCGACAGGAAGATCATCTAAAAACACATATCTACTTTATATTTTCTATCGTGATAACTTATGTTGCATCATTTGGATGGCAATATAAGTGAGAATATAATATTAGAACTAGGAGTCTAAGTATAACTCTTTTTGAGGGATTAGAGATATTTGGACAGGTGTGATTAGATGGATCTAGGGCATTATGAGACACTGGCATCAGTTTCTTCTAAAAGGGTTGATGTCTCTATGTTGGCTCTTCGTGAGTTTCTAGCATAGAGCTCCCGCTTACAGGTGTTCTCACGGTCACACGGTCCATTTGCCACGTTGATTGATTCAAAAGATGAGGTTAATCTCGTACACACAATGTGTGAGTGGGAGAGTATATGTATGTAATGGATCAAAAGTAGGGCGCCCATGGGCGTGTTTTGACCTAGTTATGCTTGCACACATCATGTGCTAGTAGGAGCTAGATGTAGGATTTTGATCCAACTAATTTTCATGTGGCATGCACACATGGGTTGTCATGTGGCAACCCACTAGTTGTGCGTGATTTTAGTAACCACCTAAACCCATGCATCCCACGTTTTCTATTATAGTGAGTAGTTGCATGAGGTGGTTGTGAGTGATTTGTATAAATAAGAGTTTCATTGAAATAAAAACAACTAGAAGAAGAAAAAGCTCATGTAGTTTTATATACTCCTTTTCTTTAGGCCAAGACTAATCCTTTCGGATTCGGGCATGATAGAGGCGTTTGAGCTGCCCCTCCCAACAGGGGCTGATAAATGGGGGCACGTCCAGGCTTGAACTCAAGACCTGAACTTCAACCTCACTTATATTCAATTTCTCAATCATTTGAGCTACTACCAATTAAACTTTTGGAAGTGTTAATATTGTTAGCTCTTATGGCTTGATATCAAATGCCGTACATGGCTTCTAAATCAATAGCTTTCTTCAATTTCGGAGGCATTTCTTGTTAAAAAAATGTCTTTAAATAAAGAACACGTTACTTTTAACCAACTAACAAAAATACACCTCATTTCAATATTTAAACTCCTAAAATAATTGCTAATTTAATATAATTATTATTAATTTAATAATCAATCCCAATATAATAAAAATATTTAATTGAGTTAGATTGGATTGATTGGCCAAATAATGCTTGATGAGAATTTTTACCCCTTCTATTTATCAAATTATTAGCAAAGCTTCTTTTTTGTAACATATACATTAAATTATTAACAAAACTTTGTTTACTTGTACCTTATACATTATGGTTATCAAATACTAATCCATGGGCACGTACGACGCACATGAATAAAAAGACGGCTGAAAGTTACCAAAAAATAAAATAAAAGGGATATGAAAATTGCAAAGAAGAACAATTTTTAATTTAAGTTACCAAAATAAATAAAAGATGTTTACAAAAAATAAAATAAATAAGACCTAGAGGTGTTCACGGGTTGGATTGGGTCGGGTTGAGGTCAAATACCAATCCAACCTACTCAAGTCGGGTTGTAAAAAATTTAAACCAATCCAACCTAATAACTTCGGGTTAGGTTGATCAGGTTGGTCTACTTCAATGTATTAATTCTAAATTCTCATTTCTTAAGCTAATTTTTAAGTCAAATATGAATATGTCTATAAAATTATTAAGTCAAATATGAATATAAATATAATTTTAGTTAGTGCAGATTTGACTAACACCAGTAGACGATGAGGTGGAGGAAAAATGTTGATCTGAAATTTGTCGGAGTGTTGGAGAGATCACCGGAGGTTATTAATCTGAGAGAGGAAAACAAAAGAGAATAGGCTATCGTGAGGAACACTAGTGTGATGTCAGCCAAAGACCCTCTAATGCCTAAGTTAGTTTAGAGCTTTGTAGAGTTAATAATATTGAACTGAGTCGAGAAGAGTTGCTTACCTCTCCCTTAAGAGTTGTGGTCTTTCTATAAAGATGGTTGGAGGTCTTTGGCCTTATAGTAGAGTTGCAGTAGAATCAATAATGAATCTTGTGCAGAGAGAACACATCTGATTCCTAGTAGAATTAGGAAGATTTAGAGTGATCCTTATTGTATTAGGATGACTTAGTAGCCCCTAGTCAAACTAGTAAAGTTTCAGGCCTTATCACAGTCAGATAAGGAGTAAATCTCGAACTTATCGCAGTGAATGACGCCTTATCCCTATCTGAACCTGCGTTTAGTCGTTATTCGTTTCGGAGTCGTAGACTTCGTGAAATCAGTATGTCGAGCTGGAGTCTTCCGATCTATTTGCTTGCAAGCAAAGAAATGGTCGATAGAAAAGGTCGGTAGCTTTCGGTCGACAGGACACATCATGTCGTACTGGGCTGATGTTGTCATTTTATAATTGTTGACCTGTCATCCAAGTCGGTACCCCAACCTGTCCCATTTTGAACTGGTCATCATGGCGAATAATATGTCATTCAGCTCGGTATGCCGAGAAACTGGTCCAACAATTTCAAATAATGTTTTCGTTCATGCTATTTTATTCATGAGATTTTATGTGATCCAATAATAATAGGTGACTCTAATAAAAATGTTAACTAAAGAAATACTTAGGTTGCATTTGGTTTATAATTCAAATACAGTTTTCTATATTCAAAATTTTGGAAATAGAAAAAACGTGTTTGGTTTACCGAAACCTGAAAATAGTTTCCTAATATTTACAAAGAAAGAAAGTTGTTTCTAGGAAATGACAAAATGTTATTTTTTGAGTTTTCACTTTTTAAGTTGTATTCTACTTTTTGGATCACGAACCAAACATAATCTTAATATTCTTGATGAGTTTGGGTTTATTTAAAAAATCTTGACCCAACTCAAACTTAATCGGGTTGCAAATTCTTAACCCATAAAGTTCGGGTTGGTCGGTAGGATTACTAAAAAAGAATAATTCTTAAAATAAGATCTATATTACTAACATTGAAAAGAAATCTTTTAGCCTCTAATTACCAAATTTCCCATTAATGTGTTTTTTATATAAATTTATTTGATAATTTTATATTAAAAATTATTATGTAATTTATGAATTTATAATAAAAATAGCATATTGTGAGTTAAAAAATTTTGACTTATAAATAGTAAAAATAACCTTTGTATCCTTATTAATTGTATATTAGTATTCTTTTTTATTAATTACCATAAATTTTTAATACTTTTAAACCAAAAGAAAAAAGATTATTTTCTTCTAAATTTTATATGATTGAATAAAAGAATTCACATGCGCATATTATTTATAAAGTTAAAAGAATAAATACATTACATTTTATAAATTAAGAAAGAGATTATGAAGATGCGCATAAAAGTGGAGTGGTGATTTATTTGATATTGATCTTATATAATAATAATATAATAATCTTATTAGTTTTATTTTTTCGTCGTCTAACACAGCTTCCTTCAAGTGGTATTGCTTCCCTATCCCTTGTAAATATTAATTATGTTACACTATACCTATTAACCTGCCACGTGGCATGCTCTTAGGTGTTTGTGGTGATGTGGGCTTGATTAGTTATCAAGGAATCCTAGGTATTGAGACTTATATCCCCGTTGATCAACAAGTGGTAAAAGTTGTGTCTAATTGAAACGTTTAGGGTAGGTGCGCTTGTACCGAACCACTATACAAGGCAGTTGATTATATTAATCAACTCTAGGAGCATAGGATTTCTATATTTAAGCTCAACTTAGCAACTTATTAAAAAAGAAAATTCTCATTGGATATAGTTTTAATATAGTGGTTTATTCTTGGTTAGAGGTGTATGCAACACAAACACAAGTTTTTTTTTTTTTTTTTGTTAAAGCTTCATTTTGTCTAGTCAAGAGTATCTAATCAATGGAATGGTTAATTGAGCATTGTCATAAAAAGAGAAGGCCTTCTAAATCACCTTATCTTATCCTAATTACTTGAGCTAGCCCATCATATGTGCTCTATTTTAGTATTTCACGTAGAATGATAAAGGCATATGAAGACTTAAAAATAACATCACAAGAGATAATTAAAAATATTACTTTTCATATATATATATATATATAATATAAAATCAACTTAGCCATTAATAGATAAAAAGGGAGAAAGCTCATTGATGTAGTCATTCTCATCCAGTCAAGAAAAACTTTGTTGAGTTTACAAGCATTTATTTTCTTTTTATCTAAAATACTTTTACATAATTCAAGTCAACTTAATAAAATCTTTTTAATTTCTAACTACATGAAAATCTAAACTCTTTTTTTTTTGGTTTTTTATAAGGTATCCCCGTACCCTTCGAGTATGAGAGTAACCCTCATTCAAAGCAAAAGTATATTCAATAATCGAACACTAAAACTTTTATACGGATGACCTTGAAACTCAGCGTGCTTTCACTGAGCCAACCACTCATTGATAAATCTAAATCTAAATCTCAATAACTTTCCAAATAATTAAAAATTGACTCTATTAAATATGACCCTCTTAGAGGATGGCACCACAAATTGAATGGTTTTGAATGAGGGGAGAAGCAAGATCAATGGGTTTAACTGTACATGATTATCAAGATTTTTTATTTGTCTAAAGAAACTATATGCTTGATAATTCACTTCAATTAATCATGAAAAAAAAAGAAAAAAATAGAGATTAGAGAGGGAATGATTTGAAGGAAAATAAAAGTCCTCGCAGGGCACAAAAGCAGAAGTTCACATCCTAAAAGAGCTAAGAAAGAGGGGTCCTTTGTCTGTGTAGTTAACATCTAAAGTTTGTTCCTGTTCCTGTTGGCTGTTGGTGATAGAATCTACCCTATGTGTATTAGCTGGAGAATCTAACACATGGGTAGCAAGATTTGCACAAAACAAGAGCAAGTACAACATATATCCTTACTGATCTTCACTTCTTAAAATGCCCCTTATCTCTTAAACCTATTTCTCCCCTACCACAATGCACAATGACCTAAATGCCCTCATATTCTTTTCATTAAAACTTTATTTGAATATATATATATATCTTTTAATGGATTTCTTTTTATTGGTCCATCCTGCATGTCTTAGAATTTGATTTTATTGCTAAGAGCTTAACTCACACATTTAGCTACCCAATTTAATTATAATTCTTTCCAATAGCAAAAATATAGACATGAAAAAGTTCTTTTCTTTTATCTCCTAGTTTATTTAATAGCTTAAAAAAATTTTCTTCAAAAAATATAATTTTCTCAAGAAATAATTTTTTAAGCAATTGATTTTTGAAAAAATATCATAATTATTTGATTGTGTACGAAAAAATATTATTTTACACTTAAACAATACAAGGAGAATAAAAAATAGAAAGTTACATTGAACATAAATATGAACAAATCCATAATACTAAAAAAAAAAACCCTCATAAAAAAATTAAATTTTCTCATCTCTATAGGTGAGAAAATTAAAAGATTAAAAAAATATTGACAATCAAACACATAACTTTTTTATTTTTATTTTTTTTAAAATTATTTTTAAAAAAAAATAAAAAAAAATTACTAGTGCAAGAGGGCCAAAAGTAAAATGATTGGGTTAGAAAGAAAAAAAAAAAAAAAAAAAAAAATTAAAACAAATATAGGGGGAAAGGGCAAGGTTGAGAAGAAGAAAAATGGGGTAAGACTGGCACAGTAAGGTCAAAAGTGCAGTTTTTGTCCTTAGTGGGAAGGTGATTTATGAAGATGAGCATAAACGATAGTAGTCTTGATCAAAGATTAGTGAATTATTTGTAATGCTGCCTTAAAATAAAACCAAGAATAAAATAATTAATTGAGTCTTAATTAATGGTTAAAGTCCAATTCAAATTCAACTATTCAAGACATGAAAGAAAAAAAAAAAAAAAAAGTTAATTGAATAGTCAATGCCCGGCCGTGACTTTGATCAACATTTGGAAGCGTGGATTACTCCAAAAGAGGCAATCAGACAATTTCATTTATTATATTAGTTCCAAAAATTATCTGTTATGGTCAAAGCTCCTAAAATATGGTATCATTATTTATTTATTTATTTTTATTATCCGAATTTTGACTTTTAGGTAATATTCTCCTTTCGTTTTGTAGCAAGACTAATCCAACTGAACTCGAAGTAACTATCGGACGTCAAAAAATACGGCATCATTGTTACATAAATTAAAACTCTTTCAGGAGATTTTATAATATTAATTAAAAAAATTAGGACCATAAATCCAAAGTCATTAAAATTTCAGTTGATAAATTTGAGAAAATCGACACAAGCTGTAATTTTTTTTTTTGGGTCTTTGACCTTAATATTCCCGTTAACCCTTTTTATGGGCGGTATGCGACATTAAACAATTTTTCTCCAGAGTTGGTATATATGGGTGAGTACGAACTCAGACTCAAAATCGAGACTTTGTCCCTCAACCAACGAAGTTATCCAACTTTGGATGAGTTGCGGCTTTTTATATATATACCATAGATCACAAATAGGGGTAAAATAATGATTTTTTTTTTATATATAACTACTTTGTAGTTTTGCCAAATTCCAACATTTTAGGCTTTTTTCAATTCTTTTTTTTCCTATTATTTCTTTTAACTTTTATGTTTTTATTTCTACTTACTTTTATTCATATTTTTAAATAATTTTACCCAAACCATAAAAATATATATTTCTTTTCTAATAAAAATTTATTTTAAGTAATTAATTTATAATAAAAATTATGTGCAAGGCACGCACGTATATATACAAATTGTATAAGAAAATTGATGGTACAAAGGAAATGTCTAGCCATAAGATTTATTTGATGATGGACATACATATTAGTGATTAAAGCATATATATATCTAAAGAATTGGGTTCTCATAATCAAGTTGAATCATATCTAGAAGAATGGCATAAGGTATGGTGTCACATACAATAATTTAGTGACATTAATTAAGTAGTGAAATCCTCTTTACTATACATCTAATGTCTTTATTATTTTACTTATTTTGAAAGTTTCTAGTTATATACAACACCTATCATAAATGCTACTAGCTGTATGGTCTTCAGTTAGAAAATGAATTTAAGCCCAAGAAAAATTCTTCTTAATTAATGGTGGTCCCCTAAAGTAATGTACGTAAACATTATCCATTCCCTTATTTATTAATTCATTTATTATACAAGTCAATAGCCAGGTTTTATGCACCGTTGACAAATTCACCTCAATCGCCTTACTTAGATCATCTTGATTTGAGACAATCCTTTCCTCTTTTAACTATAATTAACAACATAAAGAACAAACTCATTAATCAACCCAATTAACCCTTGGGAGAATCCTTTCCTCTTTGATGTACTATTGAAATTACTTATACCCCTCCCTTAATAAACCATTGAAACCCATGATTAAAAATAGTTTGGAAGTCCAAAATGAGTACTATAAGAAAATAGACATATTACAATTATAACAACAATTTTTATTAAATGTTTTTTAAAAAATATATATTTAACAACATTTATTAATAAAATGTTATTAAACGTATATAATTAAGTTTAATAGTTTTATGGCATTTTCTAAATAAAACCAGGAGTAATTACATTACTTAAGTCTTAGATGATGGAAGTCCAATTCAAATTCAAGACAAAAAAAAGAAAATTCATCAATTGAATAGGTCATTGCTTGCCCCTTACTTTAATGAGAACATATTTGAAACCAATGGTTGGTTGGTCTGCTAGTATGGAAACGGACTCTGAGACAGGTTAAGAGACTCGATCACAGGTTTGAGTTTTGCCTCGGTCAAATTTTGGGTGATAAAGACCCTTATAAACCCTTATAAAAATTTGAATTTCGAAAGGACTAGTTTTGACCTAAAGGATAAAAAGATATCTTTTGGAGACGGAAAATCGGTCAACACAAAAAAAAAAAAACAAAAAAAAAAACATATTTGGTTGTGGAATTTTCCAAAAAGAGACATCAACCAATTTCAACTACGTATAATAATTAGGGTGAAGAAGTATTTATTATGGTCAAAGCTTCAAGGGTCTTAGTACCATAAGTCGTAAAACGCACCCTTCGGTTGACTTTCTAACAGTTAGTTATAAAAATCATTACTATACATAGAAAGTCAATGGAATTTAAAACCGCAATTGAATAAAAAAGAAAAGAAGATCCTTTCATAAGGAACTACTTATCCAAATTGAACCCAAAAAAAAAAATGTAAAATTTTGTTTTCGTAGTAACAAAAAGGGTTAGGACCTTCTTGGATATGAACTAGATTGACTCTAAAAGAAGCAATTTGTATCAATTAAGTCTAATGGCAAATGACATTTCTCTACATCCATAATGTGAGAGTCTTCTTGTATGTAAGGTGACTTATCTCTTATTATTATTATTATTATTATTAGAAACAGTGTGCCCTTAAGCCCTTAAGCCCTTAGGAACAGATTAACCAGATGGTCCTACCTCCAAAGTCAGTTGGTAGAGTCCCTCATAAATGTATTTATTAATCTTTCTATTCTTTGTCGTGACTTGAACTCTCGAACCCGTGAAATAAACCTTGAAACTTGACCATGGTACCAATGTGCCATTGGCTTATTTCTTATTGTTAATGTAAATTATTTAACTCAATAAATTCAATAAATTAAAAATTAAAAAAAAGTTTTTATAATTGGTGAAATATTAAGAAATCAAAGTTATAAAAAAGTTTTTATAATTGTACATAACGAGTAAAATATTTGTTCTACATAATTAAGAAATCAAAGTTATAGCATTAACCATCAACCTTACTTATTATAAGAACCAGTAGAAATGTGCATGCTTGCATGTGAACTTTTATTATAAATCTATATATTATAATAAATCTTTTTGAGGATGCTCGTGGCATGGCCACTTTTGCTCTTTTTTTTTTTTTGCATTTTACCCTTTTTTTGTTTTTTGAAAAGAAAAAAAAAAGTATCAAATTAATGAGGGTATAAAAGACATTTTGACGAGACCCACTAATATCTCACGTTCTACAAATCAATTTTGCTCCTTTTTTTTTTTTTTTTAAATTTTGCCACCTTTTTGTAATTATTTTTTAAATTAGTTTTAGTGCTAAAATTGTAATTTTAATAGTTAAATACTTTCACACATGGTGTAAAAATTATCCTACACCAAAAATACAATATAGACGGGGCCTCTGGAAGAGCTAACCTCGTTCCGGAAGACCTGATTTTGAAACGCAAAGTTGAAGATGAATCGGATAAGCTGAAGGTGGATCTCCCGGCTGAACTAAATACTTTCGACCTACTAAAGAAGAGCTAAAAAAGGTTATCGTAAGGAACATCGGTGTGATCCCGACCAATGACCCTCCGATGACTAAGTCAAAGCCGAGCTGACTAACATAAGAAATTGAGGTGGGAGTAGCAAGTGAATAGTACTTACCATTTTAGGTAAAATGTATAACTATTTATAATAGAAGGTCGGGGCCCATATGGCACCTTGGAGTTTCTCAGGGACCTTAGGGAATGGTACTCTTTATAAGAGTAGTCCCCCCCACTTCTTGGTGTAGTCTCGTGTTAGGTCTTCCTAACGAGACACCAGGTTGGCACATGTGCAGACCTCATTCTTTTTTCGAACTAATTTCGAGATCAAGGTCTTAGCTTGGGTGAGGTAAGCAAGGCACTAACCTTATTTTGTCCCCAGCTTACCTTACTAATCAAGATCTTCCTCATCATTGTCATCATAGGTTAGTGTAATGTTGATAACTCTACTTAGCTTAGGTCGATATTTTGGCTGACCTCATCTCGTCTAACCTCATCATCGTCACCCGAGGTCGTTGTAGCGACCATAACTCTACCTAACTCAGGTTGACATTGTGGATTAATACTTATTTCAATGTCCCTTCGTTATTTGTGATAACCTTATTTCCTCATATATGGAGTGTTCATATCCCATCCAAAGTGAAGGTCCTCAGTTGGCTACTTGCTCACAAAAAGATTAATACTTGTGATATGTTGCAAAGAAAGTTTCCTTCTACATGTCTGTCTTCACACTGTTGCTTGTTTTGTAGGCAAAATGGTGAAACATTAGATCACATATTCTTTTAATGTCCCTTCGTTAGCAGTCTATGGTGCAACTAGTTTCCATTTTCAAGTGGAAAACTTACAAGTCAACAAAATTTTGAAGAGGTAGCTAGCCTCTCTTTCTCATCTTAGCAGATTGAGTAGCTTTAAGAAAGAGGTGGGCAAGATTGTGGTGTTTGCAACAATTTGGTCCCTTTGGATTAAAAGAAATGCAAGTCTTCGACAGTGGGAGGAGGTCAATTACAGTTAGCTCTTGAGTCTCTGCATCACAATTTGCCAAAGGATTTTCCCCTTCTGACTGGTCACTAGGATGGTAGGAGAACGTGGTTTTGTAGTTGTAGCCTACAACCACTGGGTTCGTAGTTGTAGCCTGCAACCACTGGGTTCACAGAGTTGTTCTCTGTTATTGTAGTTGAAAATGCACTTTGATTGTGGGGGCTAAGCATATATGATGCTTTTGGACAATATTGTAGTTCATACTTATTAGTATTGCTAATATAATTATCTCTTGTTTTTACTATAAAAAAAAATAAAAAAAATCCTTAACCTTCCTTAATATTGAAGACCTAGTAGAAATGCACTTGTGTTGCACATGAATTTTTATTATAAATTGTTGAAAATAAAATATATTTTTTAAAATATGTATGTTTTTGTCTTTTTTTTTTAGTGTTGACACAAGGTTAGAGAAAGTCAAAGCAAACACAATGGCAAGGGGCATAAAGGACTCAGATGGGAACTATGTGAATTAACTATCATGGTCTCACTCCCCACTTCTTTGAGTGAAAGAGTTTAAATACACACCGTTAAAGTTAGCTAACGTTTGTTATATATTTTTATCTTTAAAATTATTATAATAATGAGTGAAGTAATAAAGATAGGAATAAAAGGCATGTCAGAGTAAAATGTTGTAAGTTATAAGAGTAAAATAGAAAAAATTAAAATTTTAAAAGCCTAACTTGTGGGTACCGCTAGTTGTACCAATCATTTTTCTCAAACCACCAATATTTAATATTTTTGTTATTATGAAAAAAAATGACTTTAAAAAGTTACTTTTTAAAGTGTTAGAATACGTATATGTAAATTCTAATAATTTTACTTTGTTTAAGTGTTTTAATTACAAATATATATTTTTAATCACGAATAAATATTTTAGTTTCTAAGACAAGTTTTTTTATTTTGTTATTTAATACTTATAAATTAATAGATATAAAAAGTGATAAAAAATCAACAAAAAAATATGAAAAATATAAAAAATATTAGTGGATTAAAAAAAAGAAGTGGTGGCACCAGCAGAAAATACCCCTAATTTGTAGGAGACATGGGCGGAAAATAAAAAAGGTAGTCAATTTCACTCATATCAATAATAGTAGACGTTTCTAAAAATAAAAATAAAAATAAAATAATAATAGACAATTTTAATAAAATTTAAGGTATACTTTTTAAGGGTATTGTAGGAAGAAAAAAGCTTTATAGTCAAAAGTTCTAACAAATCTCCTAAATTAAAGGACGGACCGGACTGATCATAGTACTGCATTTGTCGGAGAGTGTGAAAAATCGATTTTGTAGGTAGCTTCCAATTCGTAGATTAGTACGTGACTATAATTAGATAAAAGAAAATAATACCCAGCTAGAAGCCTACAGAAAAGTAATTATAGATAAAAATAATGATAACAACATGACAAGATGACTTTTATCTAAATTAATAAATTAATTTGATTATTTTAATTTAATATTTAATGTATGTATAATTAAAATTCTAAATCGATCACCTTAAATCGAACTAAACTGGTGATGTTTGATTCAATTTAATTTAAATTTATAATTCAGAATAACTCGATCAAGTTAAATCGAATCGAACCTGATTATGTTTAATTTAAATTATATTTAAGTATTAAACTGATCCAAATTAAACTATTGATATATTTATTAAAGATTTAATATTGATAGAAGCTAGTTGTGATGATAAATATTGTACCTGGTGTTATTTTTTGTTCTTGATTATTTTAATATTGTAGTTCAGACAATAACTAGCACATTCTGAACAATTAATTAATAGAATAAAAAAAATGTGTGACAGTAATCAGACAAATAATATTTTACTAAAACTAGTTGTGGGTACAAATGTTGTATCAATAGTAATAAATGTCCTTTAATAATCTTTTTCAAAAAAGTAATTTTGATAATCTTCATTCTAATAATATATAACTTTTAAAGTAATCAGGTTTAATAAAATAAAGTATTATAACAATACTAAAATATAGGTAGGGAAAATTAATGGAAGGATAAAAACTGTAGAAAATAGTGAAAAAAAGAAAGCAAAAAAGGTCAAAATAGACAAATTACAATTGAAATATTTTTTTTTTCTAAATAAGAAAAATTATTTAAAGACCATAGTGCCCATTTTCTAACATTAACATATTAATTTAAAATAATAGCAAAAAGATCCAACATTTATAACTGTAATCTAAATGTTGATGTTTAATTTTTTTTTTTTTTAAAAATACATCCTTAGAAAAAAATTATAAAATTTAACTTGAAATAAATTAATGTGAGGACCCACTTTATTTATTGTGAAAGTACTATTTTGCCCAATAAAGAAAATTCTCGTTGACTTCTTCATATTTATTTTAAATTATTTTTAAATAATATATATTTTTCTTTTTTATATATATTTTTTAGAATGAATGAATGGCTCCCATGTCAGGAACCCCACACGGCCACACGGAAAGCGACGGAGTCGCGGATCACGCGAGGTTGAAAGGTCACGTGATTTCTCCCTCATTTTTTGTCTACCACTTGTCTTCCCTTCTTTTTACGTATGCAACATGTATTTTGGCGAGTGAGCCGAGTTTCGATCCTGTACTCCTCAACGCATTCGTTAACTAGCACCCGCCACCTCGTGCTTATGACTTATGAGTTATTAATGTTCTTGAATCAACTTTTTTTTTATTCCCTTCATCTAATAATAAATAATATAAAGTACATGACACAGATTTAGATATACGATACAGTCTACGGATAATATTTGAAAAGGTCTTTGTCCGATACTGTTACAAAGATTTTTAAAATTAATTCTTCAAACTTATAGTTATATTTTATTTTTAAAAAAACTGTTCAAAAACAAGGATAGTAATTTGATTATTTCAACTTTCTTCTTTTTTTATTTTATTTTTGGTTTACTTTGTGGTTTCTTAATTTTATCTCTTTTCAATATTTATTTTTTTATTTGTATATTTCTTTTTTAATAATAAATAAATTTTTTTTTCAATGAGTGGTTGACTCAGTAAAAGCAGGTCCCAAGGTCATCTTTGTACATATAAAAGTTCTGTGGTTCGACTCCCACCTTGAATGGGGACTAGTCTCATACTTGAAAGGTGTAGGAATATCTTATGAAAAACCGAAAAAAGAATAAGTATTTTTGCTCTTTTTTTCCCATAATCAACATTTTTATGAAGAAATAACATCATTGATACTATAATTTTATTTTGAAATTTGTAGTAATTATATAAGAATTAATATTTTATGAAAAATGTAACATAAAATTTAATATTTAAATGATTTGTGTTACAAACTTTAAAAAAGATCATAATTCATTTCTCCTACTTAATTATGGATACACTATTATTGATTTCTTCGTCTTTATTGATTCACCCCATTTTATAACATAAATAACATGTATAAAACTTCTCTTCAAAAAAAATAAAAATAAAGTGTAAAACAATGAGATAGAAAGGTCTGTTGGAGTAACAATTCTTAATTATCAGTTTTCCGAACTTCCATGTGGTATATATCTTATAGACAAGGTAATAAAAAATAATTTTAAAATAAATGTTTTGATGAAGATGTTAATAATAAAAATTCGTTCCAAAGTTATTTAAAAAAACAAAAAATATTATACGAATTACAAAATATATAAATTGCATATGTAGTTACATTTTTTTATGGATAAAATAGTATTATTTTTTACGAAATGGGTATGTGAGAATGAAAATATTTAATAAAACATTATAAAATAACTCTTCTCTCAAAATAATAACTTTATTATTTTTTACAATTAATAAGGCTTAAACAAAATAATCTAAACGAAATTATTTAACTAAATAACATCTGAAAAAATGTACTTTTAACCATTTTTTAATCAGTTATTCTAGAAGCAAGTACCAAAAAATAAAAATAAAAATTGCTTTAATTGCCTAGACAAAATAGGGCCATTAATTTTTAATTAAAATCAAAGAAAGTGAGATCACATTGAATAGAAAAAACAAAAAACTCAATAAATTCCCAAATTATTCTTTTAATATGTTATAAAATAAGAAAATTAACCCCGGTGTTGGACAACAACTCCAGCTCCTTGTACCACAGAATCACAACTCTCTTCTAGTCATGGAATTAGTCTCCTTTTCACGGCGTTCGTCAGCTATAAAAGAATTCCAAATTTTCTGGTGCCAAAAGTCAACAAAACCCAAACTCTGGTCATCAGATCAACGGCCAAAAAAATCTAACAAGTCGTTGATCAAACCAACCTAACCACAGTTAAGACTTTCCCCAGTAAGCTGGGGTTAACCTAACACCACCAGCTCTCCCAACCATCAAAAACAGCAAAACAATAATACGACAATAGTAGAAAAGAAAGAACAACAACAGCAACATTATAAGAAGAAGAAGAAGTTTGAAGCAAAGTATTGAGATTCAACAACGGCGTTCTGGTCTCTGGAGATTGAAAGATTGGATTTTGAGGAGCGAATCGGACGCAGGAACGCATTGGAACCCTATAGATCTGGGTTTTGTTGAGGTGTTGGCGGTTAGTTTTGGTTGAGATTTGGAGGAGATATTGTGAGTGAGTGAGGATTAAGTAATGGGGGAGAGGAAGTATTTGATTGAGATAGAGAAGGAGAAGGAGGCGACGGCGGACGGGAATCCGGCGAGAGGGCCGGTTTACCGGAGTGTGTTTGCCAAGGATGGGTTTCCGCCGCCAGTACCTGGATTGGACACTTGTTGGGATGTTTTCCGGTGAGTTTTTTTTTGTTTGAGGGTGGGATTGATTGCTGTTGTTTTCGTTGTTGTTGTTGTTGTTGATATGTTTGTTGTGTTTGAGAATCTTTTTTAAAGTTTTTTGCTTTTTGTTGAATCAGATAGTGTAGCTGTGAAAACATGGTGTGTTAATGGGTGTTGATTTGTTGTGTTTAAACATGTGTACACAAGCTCTGTTTTTTATTTTTAATTTTTTTTTAATTTTTTTTTTTATGGGTTGGAGGTGAAAAGATGCAGTTTTAGTGCTGATTTGGATATTGGATTATGTTTTTCTCCATCTTACTGCCATATCTTTTTATTTTTATTTTCATTTTTATAAATTGGATTATTTTTTTTAATTTCTGTTATCATGTTTTTGTTCATGATTTTCACTGAGTAGTTTGTATATTTTGAATTAATATCCAATGCAATTTGAATAGTTTTTAGTTATGGGTGATATTGGTAACTATTTTCTGATGTCAGGATATCATGTGTTCTAGGACTCTTGGTTATCCTTTTCTCTAATCTTAAACATATCGTGCTTTGCTTTTATATCCAGTTGTATCCAATTAAGAAATTTGTTAGTATAAGGGTTGTGCCAATTCTGTTTTAGGCTAAGTTTGGAGGAAAATATGCATGGTGGGTCCCACCAGTTCTCATGTTTCAATTCTGCTCTGGATTTTCTTATATCTTGCTAAGCAAACTTGTTGATGTTAATCTGCCCAGTAGTGTTACCAGGGCATCTAGAAACCAGGGGTTACTTCTACTACTTGCAATACTCATTCTTGAGTTTGAGGTAATATCATGGAAAGATATAGGTGCTTTAGCAATCCTAAGGAAGGTATCGGTATCAAAGTGAAATTCTCATTGGGCTAGTGCAAGGACAGTTTGAGTTTTATTTTTGACATCTATTTGATGGTATTAAAGTGGTGTTTGTTAGCTCCACTTCCAACCTCTAAAAAATGTAGAGGATAAAAAAAAAAAATAATTGTTTTGAGTAAATATTTTAATTTTTTCTACCTCTTATTGTAGTAGAGCCATAACCTTTACAAGAATAAACAAAAAAGTTTGGCTTATTCTATTAGAGCCTAAATCTCTACTACAAATTGAGGTTCGTTTTAAAGAAATACTAGAACCTAAATGGAGTCAGTTAACAAACACTACCAAAGTGTCAGACAACTGTCTAACTTGCAGAAGTATTGTTATGTAGGATGATTTATGTGTTTAGACGCCACATGTCCCATGGTACCTAGACACATGGAAAGCTTACTGTGTTTCTTTGTAACAGTAAAAAAGTAGAAGAAAATCTGTAGTTTTGCTATATGATTGTACAATTCTTATTGGAGGCAGAAAAAACATTACCTGACCATTTTGTTGTCTCTTTTCCTTACGTAAAGTCCACAAGAAGCTCATGTCCATAGCATATAAGCTTCCTATATTGGCTAAGCTTGAGAGGTTCAATGCGATTAGCATTGTTTAGAAATTAGATCTATGCTTTTTGACCACTATCCTGCTTGCAACTGGTATCAAGGTTGAGCTTCAACAATGCTAATCTCTTCTCAACTTTATGTCCATTAGTACCTAATGGGGAAATTTTTAGAAGATAATAAGGAAAACAATGTGGCAAAGATAGATTAGAAAAGAAGAAAGACATAACATAGACACCCAAGTTTTCTTCCATTTATATAATTAAAAAAAATTCACCTTATATTGGAGGAAATCTTAGTAATACATTCTTCAACTTCAAATATAATCTGTTGGATATATCAAGTAACCTTGTACGTATCTTCAAGAGTCTTCTGTTGAGTCTAATACCCCAAATCATGATTCTAAAGAACAAAACACTCACTAAACCTCGTTTAAAGAAAGACAACAGCGGAAGCAATAAGGCTGGCAGCCCAAACGGAGAATGCCAGCCGCTCTAGATGCTAAGATGCGGGCTATGAATTTTATGCTGAAATGAATATTGCCCTAAATTTTCATCTTAGTTGGATCTCTCTACAGCGTAGGGGTAACTTAGATAAGACTGCTCACATCACCCTTTCCTAAATCCTATAGTGGCTAGCGTCTTATACCTTTGGGGTATGCCTTTTTGGTTATAGTTAGCCTGTAAGTATTCATTAGGTTGTTTAATTGAAATTTGTAGAGTATGGCTCAGGTTACACGTAAGTCCACTAAGATTGTCTCTACATTTCTTTGCAAGCCCCCTTTTTAGAACCTGGTCTGCAGATTAGATTTTTTTCATTGATAAATTTAATGAGTATCTACTATGAATCTCTAACACTCAGGCTGCATTTGGTATCCATTTTAAATTCAGTTTTTTTGTATTTAAAAACAAAAAGTCAAAAAAGATGGAAAAAGCTTGTTTGCTTTAATATGACTCAAAAACTGTTTTTGAAAATAAATTCAGAAGAAGGCTTGTTTGTTAAAAAGAGTTTTGCTTTGGTTGATTTGTAAAAAGTGGAAAATGATAGGACCCCCATCAGCTTCTTTTTTTTTTTCACTTGGTTTATGCGAAATCTTAAACAAACCAAACAAGTTCTCCTTATTTTTAAATTTTGAAAAGAATTCTTTTTTGAATATGATGCCAAACATATTTTTAGAAACTATAAATTAACTCAAAATGATCGTATTTCAATATTTTGAAAACTATTTTTTAAAATGCATTCCAATGGCGGCCTAACCTTTGAGTTGAATCAGTTTTGAACATCTGCGGGATTTAGGCAATTTGTTATCTTCTGCGCTTTTGACCCTTTCAATATCTTATGTCAACTTGCAACTCTGTCCAGGGAACACTATACAATATTGTCGGTGTACCAATTTAACTGCTGGTATGCATGACCAAAGGCATGCATGCTTTTAAAACCACCTGTTGTAGGAAATAGGATGAAAAACATATTCGTGTTATCTCTTATTTGATTCAAGGAAGAATCAACACCACTGTTTACATGTGAACTATTGTTATTGATTTGGAAACTGCGAGGCACCTATGAATGTGAAAATTTGTGAATTTAAGAGTTTTGGTGCCATAATCCTCTAAAAGCTTGATGAGTTGTAGTGCTAAGCAGTTTCTGTGAGAAATAATGGAGTATCTTGAATAATTGTAGACATTTTTTTATGCTGTTTTCTGAAGTTTGTAATTTTCATATTTGTAACATCTTCTGTTTCCGTTGCAGTATTTCTGTTGATAAGTATCCTGGAAATAGAATGCTTGGTCATCGTGAGATAGAAAATGGGAAGGTGCATCGTCTTTGCAAATTAATGATATTCTGAATTCTACCAATAATGCATTTTTCAATAAGCTATATGCACTGCTTTTTGAAAGCCCGCACATAGTTAGTAACTATTTCAACTACTGCTCTGTTTATTTTTGCAGCCTAGTGATTATGTGTGGCTAACTTATAAGGAAGTATATGATTTGGTGATAAAAGTTGGGCATGCCATGCGCAGTTGTGGTGTCGAGAAGGTAAGTTTACTGTTGTTTTTCAAATTTAATGATACATTACCCAGGATGAAAGTTGAAACAATGAACAGCTGTTTGCATAGATAGGGCCAACAATGGTCTGACACTCTGACTAAATGTTGTGTCAGTGCTTTACAGACCAACATTTTATATGCTTCTACACATGAAGTGTAAATTAGTAATCAGCTGTTCGCATTGTTTGGCCTGTCAATGTTCTGGCTTCATACGCTGGTAAGGCCTCACAGGCCAAAATTTCCTGTGCTTAAGAAATCATCAAAATGGGGCATGATTATTGGCTGGTGAATTTGACTCAATACTACACTCATGGCCATTTAGCACCGTTGGTAGTTCTAAAATAATCTGATATTTCTTGAGGACCGCTTCACTGTGAAGAACCTTGATCATGAACTTGGGGGGGGGGGGGGGGGGGGGTTGGTTTTTTCTTGTACACCAGACGAAGGTTGGGAAGCTGGGTCAGTTGAATCTGTGATAGACCTTCATGGAGAGGAAGAATGTCTGGAGAAAATGTGGTTTATTTTTATTTCTATTTTTTATCCTCGTAGTTAATGGCAATGCCATAACCTATTCCTTCATCACGGGTACAAAATTTAAGGGTCTTGTAAGTTTGCAGGTGTTCGATGACACTTGATGGGTTACCTTCTAGTTTCTTTGAAACCAATAATTAGCATTGAACTCATCTTTTTTAAATATGATTCTGCTTGATCTATATTTTGCTTGAGTCATTGCAGACGCCATGCATTCTTATATTTTGATTGCTCAATTACAGGGAGGACGATGTGGTATCTATGGTGTTAATTGTCCAGAGTGGATAATGAGTATGCAGGTGAGACATTGTTATTTCTAAGATCAGTTTTGCATACCTGTGAAGTGTGCATCCATTATGGACTATCTCCATTTATTGTGAAGTTGTAGGTTAGAACAGTTCTTGTACAAGGGCACCTGAGGAATATTCTTTCCTGTGGTGTCGATGTTTTCCTGTGATGTTTCTGCTCATGGGCTGAAGAAGCTTTGCAGCTTAACCATTAGTCCATTTTTCTTTCTCAATTATGATTTTTTCATTTTGACAATTTGAGATCTGGAGAGTAATTCTATAGACATCTGCAGGCATGTAATGCTCATGGGGTCTACTGTGTACCTTTGTATGATTCGCTTGGTATGTATATTAGCTTCAGTGTTTGTCTAAAATAATGCTTTTCAATTACTTAGTCATCGGACCTTGTCAAATCTATCCATGGTCTGTGCTTTTTTTTATTTTTTATTTTTGATATTTATTTGTGTATATCACAAATAAAATAGATCTTTATTTATATTTGACCACATGTGTCAAATGTCCTTGTTGAATATTTGGTTTCGTGTTATGTTCTGCAAATAGGCATATTGTTCAGCTGAAGTTTCTCTTTGACTAATTCTTTCATGAATCTAGGTGCCGGTGCTGTTGAATTCATCATATGCCATGCAGAGGTTTCAATTGCTTTTGTAGAAGAAAAAAAGATCCCTGAGGTAAACGTTTAAGATTATAT
Organism: Paratinospora sagittata; assembly: GCA_035771175.1. Classification (NCBI taxonomy): domain Eukaryota; kingdom Viridiplantae; phylum Streptophyta; class Magnoliopsida; order Ranunculales; family Menispermaceae; genus Paratinospora; species Paratinospora sagittata. The sequence continues at coordinate 32,110,171 of CM069608.1, read as the reverse complement.
TCTTCTTCTTTGTTCGACAATTTTTTCTGCCATGGCTGAATAGTCTGGTGGTACCGAAGTGGAGAAAATAATTGTTTCTTTATAAAAAAACATTCCATTTTGGTTTCTTCTGCTCTTGGATTAATTCTACTTGAGTACATCGGGGCCATAATTCTTTGACATCTTTCTTGTTTCAGGTGTTGAAAACACTTCCAAAGACAACAGAGTGCCTGAAAAGTAAGGTTTCAATTCCTTGTTGCTCCTAAATACTTGTCATTTTGTCTATTCTTTCTTGACCTTGAATTGTTGATATTTAATCTTCTTGCAACAGCAATTGTGAGCTTTGGAAATGTCACATCTGAACAAAGAGAAGAAGTTGGGAAGTATGGCTTAGCTGTTTATTCTTGGAACGAATTCCTGCAACTGGTACGCTAATGAAAGGGAACTTAGATCTTCCTATTTGTGTTGTATCAATTTTAAATTTGTGTAGATATCGTTCTCCATATGCTTTCTTTAGGGACTTCCTCTATTGTTTGTTTCTATGTACAAGTCAAAAATTAAAATAAAATTTCTGTAAGGCTATAAGCTATATGGTTAGTGGTATACATTCTCCTTAACCTTATTATTTCTTTATTAGTTATTTACTTAATGAAACTGATCTAGGCTATTGATTTATGTATAGATATTAACTTGGTCATGGTGTAGCTGCCTGATTCTTATTTGATCATTGGTGCAAATTGGTGGGGCTGGATGGTTAGGAAATTGTAGCTCCACTGTTTTACAAGATGAATTACCCAACTTATATATAAAACCTGTGTTCCCAATATGAGGAATCATTGGAGCAAACAGTAACCTCCATTCATCAAATCAGTGCATGGAAACCACAAAGGCATAATTGGGATTGTGGAAGATGGTTAAGATAATTATGGCTTTTGTAATGGCAAAGGAAAGGTCTGTAATGTTAAGGTGATGTGGTCTATGTTTGATGGGTAAATATCATTACTATGGAAGACTAGCTTGTCATGATCATAAGAGTTTTTGGTGATAGCATTGTCGAACAATAGTAGATGTCTTGGTTATTGTATTGTCAGATAGTGATAGTGTTCTGAAATTTTCTGAGGACTGCAACACTTAAGAAATGTGGTGATGGAACAAGAATCGAACCTTATTGGAAATTTGAAAAACTGATGGATTGTCCAAGTTGTGATTCGTTCCATGCCCTGTCACAACAGAACATAGTGTCTCTTTTCCGCCATTTACTGTCTAGGGGTTCCAAAGATTTACACTAAAATCCCTCCCCTCTCACTGGTTTGTACCATTCAAATAAAATAATTTATAGCATGCTGTTTTTACTTTCCTCCTTGAAAGTCAACAGAGGAATTAGTGAAGCATCTGATGTTACATTGCTTCTTTGCACTTTCTGTCTCAATTATCTAAGTCGTTGTGGATGGTGTAGGTGTCTTTTAAACTCAATTAAGAGGTTGCTGAGATCTTAGAAGTCTAATGTATACCGACTTAAAGATAGGTGAACTCAGAGGTTCATGCCTTTCTGATAATGTATAATTGGAAAGGATTAAATAGTTCTCTAAATGGCATTCAGTTTGGATCATTATAAATGTGAAGATTCTGGTGTTTTGTGCTCTCCTTGATTCCTGGAGTCTTAAGGTGTTTCATTCACTTCTTTCTCGGTGCATTGTATGGCTATATGTTTGTAGCAGTATCATTGCACTTTAACATTTTTGATGCTTTTCTTTTGCAAGTGCATCTATTTTATCATGTCTGCGAAGGATTTTGAGTTATATGTACATGAAAGAAATTTAATTTGCATGATGAAATTGCATTCTTGTCATTAGATATAGTTTGGTATTACTTGGATTTCTCACTGGTTTTCCATTATTTAACCCCTGAAAAAATAGAAGACACTTGAAAAATGTACCTGATGGTTTTTGTTTGAGATGGTAAGGTTTTGTATTGTTGTAATGGTTGTATCATAATCTCCCTCAATTCATGAGATTTATAAAAAAGTTTTAGGTGCCATATAGAGGTTTCGCTCATAAGGTTCAAATTTCTTCAGTGTGGATCTGGTTTGAGTGGTGGCTTTTTTTTTTTTTTTTGTGACGAGAAACATTATATATTAATAGATAAATAAAAAACCAAAGGGACGAGGTGTCCCAATGGAGAATTACAAAGCTTCAAGTATGCTGTTCCATCTGAGCAACCAATCCTCAAAACCATAGCCTAAAGATAGCTTACTAGAACTAATCCAAGATGCAAACATAAAGAGGGCTTGATCCCACAAACTACTACAACAGGAGAAACGGTCCTCGCTAATCTGTGGTGTATTTGGATTGAATGGTGGCTTTTTAACATGTATGAAATATGTGAATGATGATGATTCACAATCAGAAGTTTCCCTTTTCCTTAATCAACTGCTGTATCAAATGGAATATGTACTTACATGTTTGATCTGGTTGTATGAAGCCTTTCATAAATTATCAGTCAGTGGAAATATAGAAGAATTGTGAGATTTTTTCTCTAGAGACTTTATGGGTTGTGTAGTGGTCTTGAGGCATTTGTATCACTTGCACTTTCACATGAGAATATGTCTTTGAGGGACTTATACCTTTACATCTCTCTATCTAATTTATTAACTCTAACTTTGGCACTTGTCTCATGTACCAACAGGGGGAGACTAAGCAGTTCGATCTTCCAATGACTAAGAGAACAGATATCAGTACTATAATGTACACCAGTGGAACAACTGGTGATCCTAAGGGAGTACTGATCTCCAATGAAAGCATTATTACTCTCATAGCTGGTGTGAAACGACTGTTGGAAAGTGTCAATGAAGAGGTAAAGTGTTGGATTCATATTCTTTTCAAGTCACTTAGCATCTTTTTGATGTAGATACATAGGCATAAAGCTACATGTGCAAGACTGGTTAATCTTAATTCTTATTATGTTTTGAAATTCAATCACTCACATGATTCTGCTCTTGGAATTGCTACAGTTGAATGACAAGGATGTTTATATGTCTTTTCTCCCCTTGGCCCATATATTTGACCGGGTGCTTGAAGAATTGTTCATTCATCATGGTGCCTCAATTGGGTTTTGGCGTGGGGTAAGTTGAGCCTGGCACACAGTAAGAGTCCAATTTAGTATATCATTCTCTTCTAGGAAGAATCTAATTTGACATGGATCACCGGCTTCATCTTGTCAGGATGTCAAGTTATTGGTTGAAGATATGGGGGCACTAAAGCCAACTATTTTCTGTGCTGTACCACGTGTGCTGGATAGAATTTATTCAGGTAAAAAATTCTAATTTTCTACGCCTGCCTATGCTAGTTCTTGTATGCGTTCATTTTCTAACGCATATTTGAGTCTACTTGTTATACACTATGGCTCACACATAGAAGCATTGGTTTAAACCACAATGGAAATCACACCAGATGTTCTAGGGGTTGTAGATAACAATCTAATATCCTGCAAGGGACACAGATTTGATGATTTTTTGCAGTGACAGCCAGAACATTTGAGGACCCTTGGTCCTAAGTGAACAAATTGATATATTTGCATTTACTAGCTAATTTTTATGTGCATCTAAATTTATTTCCTGTTTTTAAATTAAACATGTCTGCCTGACTTGTTTTTGATATCTCTAATGCTTTATAATTTTCTAGTATGTGTTGTGTGGACATTAATGGGTTTATATATTGCAATGTTTTCAGGTCTAATGGAGAAGCTTTCTAATGGGGGTTTCTTGAAGCAAAAACTGTTTAATGTTGCATTCACATAGTGAGTTTGGTTCTCTACATCTATGTTTTTGCAAGAATAGATTTGTCAAAAAACATGCTATAGGATTGACCCAAGTAGCCATAGAGAGACTATTTATGCCGGTTGAGTTTGAATAATTTGTTGAAAGCTTGGCAACAGACCCATGGGGGTTCAAAAGCAGCATCCCAGAGGCAAAACATTTTTCCCTTTAAGAGAAAAAACTTCATTTTCTTCTAAATGAAAGAGAAAAATTCTTAGAAATTAAAGGATTTGGTTATAATTGTTCAAAATCTATAATCATAAATTGTTTTAAAAAGTAAAATTTTAATATGGGAAAGTGGAGCTTGAGGGATACGTTTCCGCATTGTAAGGTGTAAGCGTTAATGTTTGATCAGCTTGAGCCTCAAGGCATTTTTTGGGCACTTCAAGATGTACGCTTCAAACACTTTTTAAAACAATGGGTCTTACCGAGTTAAAATCCCGCCAAGGCAAGGTAATGGGAAGGTCTAATGAGTAACCACAAATTTTTAGCTTGATCAAATTCAAAATATTCCTTTCTTTGATAATCTTTGTATCCTTGCCCTGAGTAATCCTTGTATCCTTCTAAGTTTTTGTTGCACATGTAAGCGTACTGAGCCATACATTTCTTTGACTTTTATGTTTGTCTTTTCCTAAAATATTCTTATGGTTTTGAAAGATTAAAACATCCTATGATTTTTCCTTCTTTGTTTGAAAGAATGAACCAAGAAAAGACCAAAAAAAAGAAATAAACAAACAAACAAAAGAAAAAATGCATGTTGGTTGTTGCCCTTGTTCCCTTGCAAAGCTTATTGCTTATTTTTGGTCATGCTTTTCAGAGGGGCATTGGGCTAGGGCCATTTGCACTACGAATCCTTCTTTCAATTGATATATCATAGGTTAATTAACAATGATAAATATTAACCTTAGGTCCTTGGGACATGGAACTTTTGTGTTTTACCATTGATTTTGATTACCACTTAAAATTTCCATTATCATTAATGAAACCATTATTTAATTCCCGTTTGCCATTTTATATATATATATAATTTCAAATTGTGACTTTTGGCCTTATTTCGTGAAGGCGTATGCTTTACAGCCTCCATGAAATAGACTTTGGCTTACTGCTTTGCTGGGTCTTCTTAGTACAGCACAATTTTCTTTTACTTCATCTCCCATTGGATCTGTTTCCAAGTGCTCTTCAATATGCGCATGCTATCTTTGGCCTCCCTAATTTCATGACAAATGTATCATAAAATCTGCTGCACTCATCGCATGCAGATTCATTTCAAAAAATGATGGGGGCTACAGTATTATCTTGTGAAATTCATCTTTAGTTTGATATTTTCATGGACATGCATATATCAGATATTCTTTGAACCATTCTTTGTCTGGAGTCATCATTGGCAATCTATGTATCTTTGATAATAATTGAACCTGGATGCTGCATATTGCCTCTTGGGTGGTGCTTCTTGTCCTTTAATCTTTATTGGTTTCTTTTCTCAATGAATATCTTAAATTAAGTTTCACAGTCTGAATAAATTCATACTTACACTTGCATGGCTTTTGTGCCGGTGACGCATCATTCCAAAAAAAGAAAAATCTCAAATTTAGTTTCACAGTCTGAATAAATTCATACTTACACTTGCATGGCTTTTGTGCCGGCGACGCATCATTCCAAAAAAAAAAATCTCAAATTAAGTTAAACCATATGTGTTTGCATTGACCTTACTTATCTTTAAACCTTCTGTTCCTGATGTAACTGTGCATAGTTTTGTCATATGGCTTGAGAAATTCAATATTTTCATCATTTGCAAATGATATATGCAACAAATAGCCTTTCCTTGAGCGTGAGCAGTTATTCCATTTAGATATAGTGCAAATTGTCATGGGCTTTGATGGATCCCTCATGCAAGACAATTGCATCCACACACTCCTTTCTCTAACCACCCAGCTGTTTTTGCACTTGTGACAATTCCATTATACCGTATACCTCTTCTCAATATTGTTATCCAAGTCGATTTTACATGCAAGCTGTAAATTTGTTGTCTCTCAAATGATCATGTCTCTTGCTATGGATGAGTATTTCATTTGGCATTTGTTTATCATTTGATATAAGTTATGCTTCTGCAGTATCTTTTAGTACATGTGAATAATCATTAACCTACTGTTTGAAAAATTATGCAGCAAGGAGTATAACATGAAGAAGGGACAGAAACATTATGAGGCATCGCCAATTTGCGATAAAGTAGTTTTCAGTAAGGTTGGAAAGCATTACCAGCAGCCAAGTTCTATTGAGCATTGAGCTTGCTTAAGACCTTTTGTTATATTTTAATCTTGGTTTTGTAACTTCAGGTAAAGCAAGGGTTGGGAGGGAATGTAAGACTTATTCTATCTGGAGCAGCACCTCTTGCTACCCATGTAGAGGCATTTTTACGAGTGGTAGCGTGTGCTCATGTAGTACAAGGATATGGTATGTTGTGTTTCAAAAACCATTTCTGTCAGTTATACATTTGTTTGGTATGCTTGCTGCTGCTTATGAAATTTTTGTATTTCCCCATATCACAATTTTAAAACTTTTGTCCCTTACATTTTCTTATGTTTGTCTCCGTCTCTTTTCACCAGCAATTATCCACTCAAAAAAGGCATGACCTATGAAATGTCAATACTAATCACATGCATGTCACAGCCATTCAGGATTTTAGTTTGAACTAATGATCTAGTCATATGACTTCATGATCCAATCCAATCCCAAATATTTGTGATAAGGGTCTAATGTTAATCTTGGTGGTTGCTTATGATTATCCACCTACCATCATTATTGGGGCAGTAAGAATAGTAAGCAAATTAAGTTAGAAGTGGATTTTGACTAGATGATTCCCATCTTCTTATGGGATCAATTTTATTGCCAAGTGTTTTAGGTTTGACCCGGAGTTGAGGGGGCATGATATTTGACATATGACATGTCGTATGTTATATATATATGAATATACGTATGCATTTCAAATTTGGATTGTCCAATTACTTTTTGTGGATTTTTAACTTTATAATTGCATTTCATTGTTCTAGGTCTAACGGAAACATGTGCTGGGACATTTGTCTCACTACCAAATGAGCTATCAATGCTTGGAACAGTAGGCCCTCCTGTCCCAAACGTGGATGCGTGTTTGGAGTCTGTTCCAGAGATGGGATATGATGCACTTTCAACCAATCCACGTGGTGAAATCTGTGTGCGGGGAAATACTCTGTTTTCCGGATATTACAAACGTGAAGACCTCACCAAAGAGGTTTTTGTTGATGGGTGGTTCCACACAGGTTTGGTCATCTCAACATTTTTATTTTTTATTTTTTATTTATTTTTATGTAAATGGCGGTTGCGCTCAGTGACCTTGATTGCCATATCTCTGTAAACAGGGGACATTGGTGAGTGGCAACCTGATGGTAGCATGAAAATTATTGACCGGAAGAAAAATATTTTCAAGCTTTCACAAGGAGAATATGTTGCAGTTGAAAACCTGGAGAATATTTATGGTCTTGTTTCTGATATTGACTCGGTAAGTTTCTTAATTCTTTTCAATGGCATTTCAAAGTAAATGGATCTTTAGAGGGATGAGAGAAAGGAAGTCTTACAATTTTATGACATACCCTTGATGTTATCTTCTTTATAATTCTTTTATCTAATCTTTTCCTTGCAATCAAGCTTTCTGCTTTTGCTATCTCTTATATTTGTTAGTCTCGAAATCTTAGATAATTTAATGACATTGTAAATAATTTGTCTCAGATATGGATATATGGGAACAGCTTTGAGTCCTTCCTCGTAGCTGTTGTCAACCCTAACAAGCAAGCGCTTGAGAGCTGGGCTGAAGAAAATGGAATTAGTGGGGATTTTGCTTCTCTGTGTGAGAATCCCAAGGCTAACAAGTATATCCTTGAGCAACTTAACAAAATAGGAAAAGAAAAGAAGGTATTGTTCTCTTGCCTCCTGTTGAACTTGATTATACTTGAACCTTGTAAAATATTTGAAACATTGTTGATCCTGACGTCTGTTTTTACTCTCTTCTTTCAGCTAAAAGGTTTTGAGTTAATCAGAGCTGTCCACCTTGATCCAATTCCATTCGACATGGAGCGTGATCTTCTCACTCCAACCTACAAGAGGAAGAGGCCTCAATTGTTTAAATATTATAAGGTTAGCTCCTTAGCCCTTTTACTCTTTTCATGGACCGTTACCAAGTTTTCAAGCATTGGATGTCTGATTTGTCATACTAAAATTTGCATTCCAATTCCTAAATAATATTTGGGTCATATAACCAAACCATATTTGATCATATGGATAGAGCTGGCACATGGCAAAATTACTGGCATGGTTGGCTATACAAGATTTGGCCTAGGGATGTCAACAGTTCGGTTTGATTCAGGCTTATGTTAATACCAAACACAAACGAATAGTCATCGGGATGGTATTTTGTTAATCCAAAATGAAAAAGGTCAACCTTAGCTAACCAAACCGAACATAATCGGTTTGTGTTAGATTGGTTTAGAAACTCTCAAACTGCAAACCAAAATGAACCAATCGGGTTATACATTTCTTAGGACTAACCCGAACTGAACTCATTTAAAACTGATCAAATTGAACAAAACGTTTCGGTTTGGTTTGGTTACACGGTTTGGACTAAGTCATTGACACCCCTAAGTTGGCCCATTATTTACTTGGTCGAGTTGTGCAATATCATCTCAATTGAGTTAATATCCTTCAAACTTATCTGAAAAACAAAGGAGGATAAATTAATACTTCTGACCAGACACTACTACTACTTACACTGTGTACTACTACTACCTTAGAAGTGGACTGTTCTTGCATTCTTGGTGCTGCCCATATAAAAACTTATATGTAAAATTGACTGTTGAATCATTAAAATACCTACTCCAATTCTTGATTCATAAAAAAATTGCTGGTTTTATTTCACCCAAATGAAATTATTTGACATCTTCTACAATTTATATATACTTGCTGAAAACTTCCTCTCATCAGGGTGTAATCGACAACATGTACAAAAAGTAAGCAATCGGATGCTGCTGCGACCGTCATGCGATGATTTACCGTCTGGGACATCTAGTTATGACCCCTCCAATCCTATTTCTTTCTCTTTTCATATCAGTAAGGTTAAATTTAATATTCGTATTCTTTCTTGCTGCATTGTATAGGAATATAGTATTGATACAGTACTATGTTAAACAATCAAAGTTCATTTATAATACCCAAGTTTATGTACAGCAAATATCATATGTTGGGTGCTTTGCAGAACAATGGGGTTTATGCATCTTAATGCTTTCTACCATTTAATCATATTGATAGTTCGTCTTCAGAGTTTCAGGCGTCTAGCTGTGTTAAAACATAGTTTTCTTGCTCTTATCTATTATATGAACAGGTCAACAATATATTAAGCTGGGTTTTCATCCAGGAGAACTTGAACAAGCAACATTATTTTTGGTTACTTAGCTTATTTTTGAATTCGAACTCGTGAGCAAGTTTACTGCCAAAGCCCTTTAGAACATGTTTAGATAGTATTATTAAAACTGGGCAGGTTTGGATAAAAAAAAATAAAATTAGTGCCTGAATTTGAAATTGGGTTGCCGTGGAGGACATCTTAAATTTGTTGATATAGGGTGTTGGATGCATAGATTTCCAACACCTTAGGGAGTTCGAGTGGAATTTATGTTATCCACTAATATATTGGCCATTGGTGTCTAAGGGCCTTTGTGGTGTTTGTGGCCGTGCCTCGGAGGGACTAGTATGAGAATTTTACCCATCGACTTAAAAAAAAATAAAAAAATAAAAAAGGATACAAAGATTTCCAATAAATCAGAAATGTTTTGGACTCTTAGTCTTGAGATTTGATGTTTGAAATTAAAACAAGGTTAAAGATAGGTTGATAAATTCTATATATCTTCTATACTTGTCATTATAGATGGAGATGATCAATATAATTAAGACAAAAAAGAGAATTTTACTGACTTCTACTTGTGTAGATGATCAATGTAGATTTTAACACTTAATCATCTCCATCTATAATTACAAGTAAAATCATCTAGTAGACAATTCTTGCCACTTTGATAATTTATTTTTATTATCTTTGAATTTAGAAAATCTTATGTACTTGGTCTTAAATCAAATTAGGTTTTGTTAGTGGTGTGGTGTTTATATTTGAAATTGGATTTGGCTTTGTAACCATATATATATATCAACAACAGCTCCTCAGACCATTTACCATAGCTGAGGTAAAAACTGCCTTGTTTTCTATGGCTCCACTAAAAAGTCCAGGGCCTGACGGCCTCACTGCCCTTGGAATACTATTTGTAAGACCTTATGTAATGCATGTTTATTTTGTTTTAATGATCAGGGTGACATCTCAATGTATAACCAAACCCACATTGTCCTCATCTCTCAGATGAAAGATGCTTGCACCCCAAAAGACTTTAGACCAATTAGTTTATGCAATGTGGTTTACAAGGTCATGTCCAAAATGATTGCAAACAGATTAAAATGCATTATGAATATCATTATTTCCGAAAATCAAAGTGCTTTCATCAAAGGCCGATTAATCTCTGATAATATCATTTTAGCCTTTGAACACCATTCAATATATGAAAACACTTGGGAATAGGAACAGAGTGTATTGAGCCATCAAAGTGGACATGAACAAGGACTACGACAACGTTTAATGGACTTTCTTTAGAGCCATGATGGATAAACTAGGTGTTGCCCATAAATGGATTAACCTAATCATGAAATGTGTATCCTCGATCTCCTCGGCTGTTGTGATTAATGGACATACATATGGAAATATCATCCCGAGTAGGGGATTGAGACAAGGAGACCTGCTCTCCCCATTCTTATTCCTTATTTGTGCCAAGGGTCTCTTAGCTTCTCTTAGGACTGTTGAGAACTCTCAAATCCTAGAAGGAATCAAAATTGGAAGGGGTTGCCCTAGGTTGTCTCATCTTTTATTTGCTGACGATTTGTTGATTATGTGTAGAGCAAATTCTCCTTCTAGTTATGCAGTTCAGTCTATTCTTCAGTCCTATCAGGATGCGTCGGGACAACAAGTCATCACTTTTTTTCAGCCTGAATGTGTCAGAGGTGGTGAGGAGCTGGTTCAGAGGAAGACGAATTGTTAGCCAATCCAAGTACCTAGGGCTTCCTTTGCTGGGTCAAAAGAATACTACCTAAATGTTCAATTTCATCAAAGAAAAAATATGGAAATCTCTTCAACATTGGAACTCTAAGTTGTTCTAAACAGGGGGTAAGGAGATCTTGATCAAGGCAGTGGCACAGGCGTAACCAGTTTATTCTATGAGCTGTTTCAGGATCCCAAAATGCCTATGTAAGAAAATCAACTCGATGATGGCTAGGTTCTGGTGGGGAAGAACATCCGACAATCAAAGAGTGCATTCGAAGAATTGAGGGAGTCGTGTAAATCAAAAACAGCTGGAGGATTGGGTTTTAAAGTACTGGAAGATTTCAACGAGGCTCTTTTAGCAAAACAAGGATGAAGACTCATTAATAACCCTTATTCCCTAGTGGCCCGCAGGCCGAAGGGAAGATATTTTCCACATGCTTCCTTTTGGGAGGCAACTGCTACAGCAGGGGCCTCTAAAATTTGGCGAAGCATTATTTGGGATCATGAGCTTCTTGATAAGGGTACACGATGGAGGGTGGGGAATGGTACCCAAATTCGGTTGAATGAGAAGTGGATTCCAAGACCAAACACGTTCAAGATTATCTTGCCATCATCTCCTAACCACAACATTCAGGTTGTTGAATTTATCACAGAATCAAATGAATGGAATTTGGAAAAGCTCCAAGAAATCTTGTTTCCAATCGATAGTGAAGAGAAAAAAAATTCCATTGAGTGTTAGGAGGCCTTCAGACAAACTAGTGTGGCACTATGTAAGGAATGGTGAGTATAATGTTAAAAGTGGGTATACTGGCTCCAATCAAGAGGAAAGAATGATGCAGAAAATTCTCAAGTGAACAGTAACAAACTCATGTGGCGCAAAGTCTGGAGCCTTAGAATCCCTCCAAAGGTAAAAATCCTTTGTTGGAGACTAATACAAAATGCCCTCCCTACATGTGAAAATTTAAAAAAGAGAAATATTATCGATAATGTTGTCTATGAGGAATGTTGGGAGGAGATCGAATAAAGGGTTCACGCCGTTGCTAGGTGCCAGAGGGCGAGTGATATATGGGATATTGACCTAGAGGGTTTCTTCAACAAAGAATACATGTTATTCCTCAATCACGGCGTGTGGAAAGAACTGTTTATCTCAGCTAAGGTGAATGTTTTGGAAAAAATGATGATGATATGTTGGACCCTTTGGGGTGAACGGAACAAATGTAGTATGGGTGATCATTGCCTCACAGCAGAGGGTATTCTCAACAAAGCTGAGATGATTAGAGTGGAGTTCCAAAATGCATCACCTCCCCCACCTCTCCAAAGAACAATCAGAACTGGTCGGTGGAGTCCTTCACCACATGGGAAGCCAAAGTTAAATGTGGATGCAAGCCCTTGTGCAACATCAAATTCCATTGGAGTCACAGCCATTATTAGAGACTCCCAAGGTCAGTTATTGGCAGCTTTAGCCGAAAGGATTGAAGGCAATATTGACGTGTTTGTAGCGGAATTGTTTGCCATGAGATCAGGGCTTGAATTAGCGGTGGATGCAGGTATACAGGTAGACTTTGTAGAAGGAGATTCTTCCTCAACCATTTCAGCCATCTGTTCATCTATAAGAGAGTTCCCGGAGATGGGAGAAATTGTCGAAGATTGCAAAATGTATCTTGGATCGTGGCCAAATGTTAGTGTCCTTTCCATCCCTAAAGAATGGAACATTGCTACTCATAGGCCAAGTAAATTCGTTTTCTCTTGATCATCCATTGTCGTGGCTTGAGGAGGTCCCATCTATTATTTTTGATGTAGTGTTTGAAGAGGCCTATCCCCCTTCATCTTCCTTGTGAAGAGCCTTGATTTTATTGAAAAAAAAAAGAAGAAGTTATATTCCATGAAATTAAATCTTCATAGGAATTTTCAAGGTTTTTAGGCGCATTGTTCCCTTAGTGAAATTTGCTTTTACCCATAAAAAAAGTTCTGACGTACCAAACATAATCCAATTAAGAGGGATATTAATATTTTAGGGAAGTACGTCATTTGGAAGAAGAATAAAAGGTATGAAAATGAAATTAATGAAGAATTATATCTGTATTTATATAATCTAAAACAAAATTAAGATTAAAATCTATTTTTTTTCTCAATTGGATCCAATCTGATAAATTAATTTGCATTTCGAACTTTTTGTTGATTTTCTTTGCAATAGAGTTAATTTAGTTAAATCTACTTGAGATGGAAAGCTTAATTCTTTTATGTTGTCTCTGTGCAAACTTAGTGATTGTGTGTCTACGCACTTTCTACAACTTTTTTAGATAAATTATGAATGCTATATACTTATATCAGTCGATATGAGACTAAAACGCGAGAAGACTAATCTAAGAAGAAATATGAAATAAGGTTCACACCATATTTAATTTTGGCCATATAAAAAGTAAACATTAGAAGAACCATGTGGTTAGAGATTTTTTTATTTTTTTTATTTTGAAAGAAAGACAACTTCCATATATCAATCAAGAGAAAAGAGAGGAGGTGCCCTCAATCCACACAAGATGATCGTGGTTACATAAACTAAATCTACTCAAACGATCGGCCATTCTATTACACTCCCTAGGCCAATGACGCAAAAGTTGTTTACAATCCTCCACCACCTCACCCATTTCAGTAACATTATAACCATTCCTTTTTAGTTCATTAATCACCCTGGATGAGTCACCTTCAACAATATCAATGTTTCCGTCTCTTGTGGGATCGTCGCTTCCCCGGCGAAGTGGTGGTTTGTCTTCTGGGGGTTTTAGGGATTTGTCTAAAATGGCAAAGTTGAACCAAACAAAGAAGAACGACACAGCTCAGTACTTGCTCGACAATCAAATCGGATTCGGCTTCGATGATGCCTAAGAGCCTCGCAGATCTGGTAATGGGGGGGCTTTTGATCGCGTGATAGGGAATTTGAAATAGGGGGGATTTTGGTGCAGTGATGGTGGGTATTTTGGATTCTCGGTGAGGAATATATATAATGGTCGGATTTAGAGGGGGGGTTTTGGATTGCATGGGCGAAGAATGCGTGAACTGCGTAGCGGAGTACGTCGAGGCCGTGCTCCGGTCGTAGATCAGCCGCGGAAACCGCGGGGTCGAGGCGGAAGGAGGAAATCGGAGCCCTTGGTCGGAAACTACATCAGAACTAGAGCTGCAGTCGCGAGGGAAGCGACGAGAAACCAGGTGGCGGTTGCTGCCGGCGGCGGTGGTAGTGGTGGTGCAGAGGAGGAGGCGGCGGCGGCGGCAGCGGTGAGGCCGAGGACGAGTTTGGATGCGGAGAGGAATCGTGCGAAGGCGGCTGCGGTGATCGTGATTTCGGACAAGAACGGTGAATCGGGAGGTGGTTCCGATCAGTTGAGAGAGATTCAGGGAGAGATTCCTCGGAAAGATATGATGGGAGATGACAGTGGTGGTTTGAGTGCTAACAAGGCTGGAGGCCAGGAAGAAGAAGGCAACACTGCTCCTTTTCCGGAAAGGGAAACTGATTTGCTTGAACAAAGTAACAAAAAAGTTAAGATGAATGTGGATGGAGTGGAAGCAGATTTGTCGCCGATGGCAGACGTAAGTATGGTGGAGGAGACTCAGGCATGCAAGGAGAATGCTGAGGGGAATGGGATGTTCGCCCCCTTGCCAACATTTAGAGACAAACTTTTGGGCTATACGGGACGGATGGATGATGGTGAGAAGTCCGATGAGGATTGGACCTCAGATGATGAAGGAGAGATGGGGGCTGAAGAGTCCGAGTCCGAGTGTCCAGTCATTCACATATCCAAGGAAGAGAAGAGGCGCTTACGTTGCCCATGGAGACAGACACTTATTATCAAATTGTTGGGCAGAACAATTGGATTTCCATTCCTGTTACGTAAGATTAAGGCCTTATGGCGTCCGAAGGCTCCTATTGAATTAGTTGCTATTGATCAAGATTATTTTCTTGTCAAGTTTGCCTCCAAGGAGGATTATGAGTATGCAAAATTTGAGGGCCCATGGATGATCTTTGATCATTATCTGACAGTGCGGCAATGGCATCCTAATTTTGACCCGGGGCAGGAGAACATGGATAGATTGTTGGTGTGGGTGCGAATCCCTTGTCTCCCAATTGAATACTATGACTATGACTTCCTCATGAAAGTAGGGGCGCGTATTGGTCGTCCGGTGAAGATTGATGATGCAACAAGCACCGTCTCTAGGGGGAAGTTCCCGCGTATATGTGTGGAGGTAGATATAACCAAGCCACTTCTATCTAAATTCATTTTGCGATGTCGGGTTCGACGGATTGAATACGAGGGGATCCATTTAATTTGCTTTGATTGTGGATGTTATGGGCATCGGAAAGATGCGTGTCCAAAGAATGAGGGCCAAGAGACGCCTCATCACGGTGGACCGGCGGAAGTGCTGGCCGGAGATGTTAGAGATGTGGTCGGAGTTCAAGCTAGGCCGACTGAGCCTTCGGTGAATCAGGAAATAACCGAAAGTTATGGGCCATGGATGTTGGCTTCTAGAAGATCTCGTAGAGGTATGACCAAAACTGAAAATGGAAAGAGTGGGAGAGCTGGACGTGATCCTCGGGATATGCCACTGATTGGTGCTAAACAAAATGCTAGTTTTCAGCAACATATTTCTCGGTACGCGGCATTAGCGGTTGAGGATAATCCTGAGAAAAATATTGATAGTGATCAACGAGATGGGCCGCATCTTGATAAGGATATTGGCGTGCACATGGGCTCAGGGATATCACTTAATGAATATGTCAAGAGTAAAGGGAGAAGGCCCAATATGCAAATAAATACTAAGGAAGTGGATAATGGCCCAAGCACTCAAGTGGCTGTAGAGACCAGCAATGCGGTTCGAATAAAGAAGAATTTACTGACTCGTGACATCACTTCTATCTCTTCTCAGTCCAAGCAAGCTGCTGCTGCGGAGGAACATATTGTGGTGCGTGGGTCCAATAGAGGTCAACTGATTTCTCGATCGGTGGTCTCTCATCCCCAGCATCAGGTTGAGAACATGGAGGGTATTCATCCTACAATTAATTTGATACCAGAACATCATCAAGATCCTCCTATTGTGGTGGAATCTGGGCATGTTCCTGCTATTGGTAAGCGGGAACTTGGTGGAACAAAAGCTAATCTGGTGGGGGTGCATAACGAAGCTCCTAGTGACAAGGATGAATCGCTTGGGAGGATGGATATTGTTGATGGAGGGTTATCCTCTTAAAGCCGTGCTTGTCAATTTTTTGGTCTTCGGTAGGGGTGGGTAGCCTATCTTATCTTGTTTTTATGGATTTTATGATCTGGAATTGTCAAGGGGCGGCTTCGAAGGAGTTCCACCGTTCCCTGAAAGACCTGCTTAAGATGCATAAACCAGGCATATTGGGGTTGTTAGAGCCCAAAGTGAGTGGATCTTAGGCAGATTTTCTCTGTAAAAAGCTGGGTTTTGATGAATGGGTCCGGGTAGAATCATTGGGTTTCAGTGGTGGTATTTGGGTGTTCTGGCATAGTTCTTGTCAAATAAATATTATTGCTACTCATCCCCAGTTTATCCATATGAGGGTTTGGGATAGTAGTATGCATCAGTGGTTGTTATCTGTTGTTTATGGTAGTCCTACAACCAGCTTGAAGAAGCTGTTATGGAGGGATCTTAATAAGAATGTTTTTGATATAAGTGAGCCTTAGATTATCGCGGGTGATTTTAATGCGGTGGTATGTTCCGAAGAAGTTAGTAGTGGGAATGCTGTGGCTCATCATGGCAGCTCTGGTTTTGGGGATTGGATTTTTGATCATGATTTGCTGGACATGGGATTTTTCGGACAAGCCTATACTTGGAGTAGGGGTATAGGGGATCAGTTTAAGGGAGCTCGCCTGGATAGAGTTTTATGTAATTTAGCTTGGAGGCATATGTTTGAGGACGCTAGAGTGATTCACCTTCCTAAACATCACTCCGACCATGTTCCTATCTTGGTTCGTTTAAAGGGTTCAAGTGCCACTGTGAGGCCAACGCGGTTTAAATTTCAGGCAGCTTGGCTGACTCATCCGGGATTTTACAATGTCATTAAGGAGAATTGGAGTAGTGACCGATCTTTGGACACAAATAATCGACATATAGCCTCGGTTCTTACTTCATGGAATAGTACCGAGTTTGGGAGTATTTCTAGGAGGAAGAAGAGGCTCTGGGCGAGACTTGCAGGCATTCAACGTGTCTTATCTAAACACCCTACACACCGTATTCATCTTTTGGAGTCTAAGCTTAAGAAGGAGCTGGACCTTGTTCTGTATCAAGAAGAACTTTCGTGGTTTCAGAAATCTAGAGCCGACTGGATCCTTTCGGGTGACCGCAATACCAAGTTCTATCACGCTACTACAGTCATTCGTCGGAGCAGGAATGTCATTGAGAGGTTAAAAGGTGCAGATGGAAATTGGGTTTCAGATTCAGCTCAGTTGAAGCATCTAATTCAAGATTTTTATATCAGGCTATTTTCAAAAGAACCTTGCGGGGATATGCCTGATTTTCCTAAAGGGGGCTTTCCAATTCTAGATGGTGCTGTCATGGCAAGGATTCATCAGCCCTTTGAGATTGAAGAGATTCGTCAGGCTTTATTTGAGATGGCTCCCTTCAAAGCGCCAGGCCTGGATGGTCTTCATGCAGGTTTTTATCAACGCCTCTGGCCTACAGTGGGGCCTTCTGTCTACAAGCTTGTTCAAGACTTTTGGGTGTCAGGAAAGCTTCCAGATGGGATCAATGATACTCTGTTGGTATTAGTACCGAAGGTCCAGCATCTTGAATTATTGACCCAGCTTAGACCTATAAGTCTCTGCAACGTGGGCTATAAAGTGATTACAAAAGCTATGACAAATAGGCTAAAAATGATTCTCCCTAGTCTTGTTTCTCCCAACCAAAGCAGCTTTGTTCCTGGTCGCCAAATTACAGATAATGTCATTGTGTATCAAGAAGTCCTTCATTCAATGAGAACTAAGAAGAGTGGTGTATCTCATATGGCAATTAAGATTGATCTTGAAAAGGCCTATGATCGATTATCTTGGGATTTTATTGAAGACTCGTTGAAGGAGATTGGTCTTGGTGATGGGTGGATCCGAAATGTGATGCATTGTGTCTCTTCCTCTAGGATGTCGATTGTCTGGAATGGGGATCTTTTGGATTGTTTCTCTCCTGAGCGCGGAGTTCGGCAAGGGGATGCAATTTCGCCTTATCTTTTTGTTCTGTGTATTGAAAGATTGGGTCATTTGATTAATGGGGCAATGGAGCGAAAGGAATGGAAACCCATACAGCTTTCTCGTAATGGTCCTTCTATCTCCCACCTTTTCTTTGCAGATGATATGGTTTTGTTTGCGGAAGCATCTACAGAGCAGATAAAGGTTATTATGAAGTGCCTGGATTTATTTTGTGCGTGCTCGGGCCAAAGAGTTAACTACCAGAAATCTCATATATTTGTATCTCACAATGTGGAGCTTGCGGTGGCTCAAGACATATCTACTATCTTTGGTATTCCCCTTACGGACAACTTGGGTCGGTATCTTGGTGCTCCCTCCATTCATGGAAGGGTCCGACCTGCTGACTTTCAGTACATCATTGAGAGAGTGACTACTCGATTGGAGGGGTGGAAGACAAAATTCTTGTCCTTTGCGGGTAGATTGGTTCTAGTTAAATCGGTGCTTAACTCTATTCCCATGTACATCATGCAGACTATGGTGTTACCAATAGGGGTGTGTAATACCATTGATAAATTAGTTCGACGTTTTCTATGGGGAGGGTCTAATGAGAAGCAGGGCGTCAACCTCATTAAGTGGGAAATTATCATCAAACCTATGGAGGACGGTGGTCTTGGCATTAAGAGTATGGCTTATATGAACTTGGCCCTTTTGGCCAAATTGGGATGGAGACTAATTACAGATAAGAATAGCTTTTGGGCCAGAGTTGTTTCCATGAAGTATCTGTATCGGGAAGCTACTATTGATAGGTTGCAGCCTAAGAATGGGGCTTCCAATGCGTGGCGGGGCATTGTTAAAGCCTCGCTGATTTTACGTAGCGGAGTGCGGGCTCTAGTTCGTAATGGTAAGGACACTCTTTTTTGGCTTGATACATAGGTAGGTGAGGTGGCCTTAATCAATATGAAAATGCGGGATTTGAGTTTGGTGGAGATGTATAGGCTTGTCTCAAGCTATTGGGTGAAGGGCTCAGGGTGGGACTGGAATGCTCTATCAGGTTTACTCCCTTTTGAGGTTGAAAATAAACTTGCTGCTGTGCTCTTATGGGATGAGGAGGAGGTTGCAGATGGCATATGTTGGGGAGCTTCTAAGAGTGGCATATTAACGGTGACCTCTGCTTATACTATTTCTACTGGCACTCTTATGGGAGATCCTAATTACCTTTGGAGGACGATTTGGAAGCTTAAAGTTCCTCAAAGATGCAAGACTTTTTTGTGGATGGTTGCGCATCGAAAGATCATGTGCAATGCTGAGCGGATGAAAAGGGGTTTCACCATGGCGTCTGACTGTATTGAATGTGTGGGATGTATCGAGGATGTTGATCATATTTTTCGAAATTGCTCTAGAGCCGTGCAATTATGAAAGCGTCTATTGCAGCCAGTTGAGTATCATCTTCAGAGCAATTTGGATTTCCAAAGCTGGCTTGCTCATAATCTTGCTGGCGTTAATGATTGTAATGTTGACTATGACTGGGCTTCCTAGTTTACAGTTTCCGTGTGGGCTCTTTGGAAATGGAGGAATGATTTAGCATTTCGTAATCTTCGTTTTCACTTCGAATATAGCATGGCTTGGCTTAAAGGGAAAGTGGCTGAAATCATTCATGCTTTTCGAGCCAAAGTGGCGGTCCATGATGATGGACTGATAGAGAGGGTGAAGATGGTAGGCTGGTGTGCTCCCAACCATGGTTGGACTAAGCTTAATACTGATGGATGTCTTAAGAATGCTTCATCGCGAGCAGGGGGTGGCGGTCTTCTCCGTGACTATCGTGGTATGTGGTTGAGGGGGTTTGTGGCTAATATTGGTTCTTGTACTGCAACTGAAGCTGAATTATGGGCTGCTGTTCATGGCTTACGTCTTGCTTGGGAGGAGGGCCATCGTTCTATAGTTTTCGAAACAGATTCGGCTATGGTGGCTGGTTGGTTAAAAGGCAACAGTATGCCACAGCTTAGCCTTTCCAACTTGGTAAATGAGTGTAGAAGACTCCTTCAGAGAGATTGGATAGTTCAAGTTGAGCACATTTACAGAGAAGGTAATAGAGCAGCAGACTATTTGGCTACTGAGGCTTTGAAGTTCAATCGGGGAGTGTGTATCCTGTCTTCCCCTCCCCGTGGGTTATTCAATATTTTGAGGGAAGATGCAACTGGGGTTACCTGGCCTAGGAGAGTTCGAGGTGTAGTGTGCTAGTTGTTCTTGCTGGGTATTCCCCCTCTTTTCCTTTCCAAAAAAAAAACAATATCAATGGGTACCCCGGTTTCAATTGCAAACTCCTAGCCAGCACGTGCTGCATATAACTCCGTATGCATGGTGGCCCCCTTGCACATGAGCAATCTTGGCAACGATGATATTTCCATAGTGATCACACAACAATGCCAATCCCAATGGCCCCATTCCCATTCCCATCCACATTGTTGCTACTTGTTGAGCATGTACAGCGCCCTCTCCGCCACCACCCCACTAGCTTTAGTTTTTCCTTCAATGCATTCGATTGTTCCTATCATTCCATATGCCCATGATATAATTATGATTTTCTCCAAATCTTGCATGTTGGCATTCATGACTATACTCGTCAAATCACCTTTAGCTAGCAACTCGATCTAGCCTTTATCTTCGATTACTTGATCTGTTGGAAAAATTGATGGTTGTAAAGAAATAAATTTTATAAATCCACGATAATTTTTTAAACTAAAATAGAACAAAATAACACCAAATATTTTTAGCGTGAAAAACCCTCTAAAATGAGGTAAAAACTACGGGACCCGTAGGCTGCTTAAAAACTTTCACTATAATAAAATGAGATTACAAACTTCACCCTTAGGTGGATCTCTCACAAAAATACAATAACTATGTATATTCAATTTGTGGGTAAAACTTCACAAATTGGCTTACAATTTTTCTCTTAAAGTGTGACGCCCCGAAAGTTATTTCATCTAGCTCATAACCCAATTGCATTTTTGCCCAAACTCTATGTGTTGTCTTGATATGTTTGGTGTTTGTTTGATGATTATTTAATGTTTGTATAGTTGATGCTTGGTAATGTATATAAATATATGTATCATAAATTGTATATGAGTCATGTTAAATTAAAGTATAATGCATATGTTATGATTTACGCATGGGCTCATTAAACCATGAATTGATATGGGTTAGGATTGATTGAATAAAAGGATAAATGAAATTGAAAATTTGGTGTATTAAATGGATTGGACATTTAAAATACATGTGGTTGGTATGGGTAGTATGAGACCAACACATGTGAAGGTTGGTGCATGAAAGTGGACAAGTGTCCAATGCCCACTTCTCTTCTTTAAGGAAGTGCTAGAATGAGTGGAGGGAATCAATGAGAGAATTAAGGAGAGAATCAAGGAGGGAATCAAGGAAGTGCTAGAAAGAGGTGAGTGGAGAGAAAGAAAAGAAGAGAAAGGAAAGAAGAAGAGAAGGAAGGAGAGAGTTGCAGGAGGAAGATTCCTGCGACGTTTCCATCAAAGAGGTGGATCTACGGTCAGATTGAGCTAAACTTTTTTCAGCACGTTCGTAGCTTATGGTTCTTCACTCTGGTCGGTGGAGATCTTGATCAGAGGTTTCGTCTGAGAAATCTAACCTCTCAAACAAAGCTGGTCGGAAAGTTTGGATTTCACGCACCGTTTCGCTCAAACTAACGATCTCCTAAATCTACCGTTAGATGGTTATAAAATTTGGGTATGTAGTTTAAAACCGATATGTCTACATTCTGAATGGTGGAGATCTTAATTAGGGGCTTTGGCTAAGAGATATAACCTCTCAAACAAAGCTGGTCAGAATTTCTGGGTTTCTCGTGCCGTTTCGGTCAAACTTCTAGATCTCATCAATCTACCGTTGGATGGATATCAAATTTGGGTATGTAGTTTATAACAGACATTTCTGTATTCGGAACGGTGAAGATGTTTATACGTTCAGTAGTTTGTGTGATATAGCCATCTGAGTTTGAGTATTTGCAGCAGGAAAGGAGAAACTGTCTGATTAGATACTTCTTCATCAAAGATACATATCTTTTCGGTCCACTGTTGGATTGGGCTGATATTTGGACAGAACGTTTGTTTCTTCACATACTTCAATATGTACAGTTGATTTTGTGATTACATATTTCTATTGGTAGATTAATGCATCTGAACAGAATATTAAATGAAGAATTGGTAAGGTGCTTGTATTAGACCTAAATTTAGAATATGAACTTAGACATTTTCAAATAGCTTGCATGTCAACTATGTTGACCTAGTTGTCATTGTTGATGAACCTATGATGCAAAATCAGTGATATACATGGCTGAACATGGTGACCTAGTGTAAATCGGCAATATTGCCTAAGTATGAAAATTTTCATATTTTAGGGCTTTTGATGCTTTTGGCCTAGAATCATTGAATTGATGCAACTTATGTTTAATTAAGCATGATTAGGGTTGATTATGCTACTGATTTGGTGGTTGTGACCATATCATGAGTTAGGCCTACTTGTGATCAAGTGACCCAATTTGGGCATGTTTATGCCTAAGGAATTGAAAATCAGTATCTTTTGATTAATAGAATGGTTTATGAATGAGGACTATGCATTAGAGGCCTAAGTCATGTGATTTGAGTTGAATGATGGGATTAGATGAGATTTAGGCCTATTGTCTATATGTGGGATGATTTAGGGTTGATGTGTAATGTCTATGTGATTGAGCATAGAAATTGATGTATGTTTCAGGATCTTGATTGGGTTGATTCGGTTTGGTGGTCGTGTGTGGTTAAATACTCTCGCGAGGCTTGGTTGTGAGTAGACTTCATTTATGATTATATCTTTTATGTCATCATATCACTTACATATATTGTATCTTGAAAGCATGAATGTGTTCTAATGTTTTAAATGATGCATTGATTTGAGAAAACCTTATGACTTTGGTTGGACCCATCTATCTGGCTAATAGGGGGACTTAACCTTGTCATAAAAGGGTTTTAGGAA
Source organism: Paratinospora sagittata (assembly GCA_035771175.1). Lineage (NCBI taxonomy): Eukaryota > Viridiplantae > Streptophyta > Magnoliopsida > Ranunculales > Menispermaceae > Paratinospora > Paratinospora sagittata. Next base: position 32,087,007 of record CM069608.1, on the reverse strand, counting down.
ATGAAATGATTGGGATCAACAGCACGGTGAAATAGACGTGTACTAGTAACCCAAGGCATGTGGAATGTGGATCCAAATTGATAAACTTTTACTTGCATCGAACTTATTATAAATGCTTGATATCTATATGTTATGAGCTTTTAATCATGCTACACATTGACATGCATACATGGTTTTTATTGATGAGTATTGATAGCATATTTGAATTCTATTCACTGGGCATCGTTGGCTCACCCTCATTTTCCTCTTTCAGGTCCTTCTGTCCCGAATAAGGGCAAAGGAGTAGTCATATCTTGAGGGCCTTGCCTGCGAGAGAATTCAAAGCCTCGATGTGAGTTGAGAGGCATTTTGATTGAACTGTGTTTTAAATTATGAAGTATTATATTTTAGATTATGTAATTATAAAACTTACCACATTGTAGTATGGGTGAGTTGGGATTTGTTAGATAGACCATGTGGGCATATGACGATTTTTATTTGTACCCACAATTTTGGACTTTATGTGTATGTCAATTTTAATGGACTGTAGGGATTATGATTTTATTTATGGTTCATTTTTAAGGATTATCTATTGTCTTGGATGATTAATACGGTGGGTAATTTTGTTTAGTACCTTTTGATATTATGTCGTTGTTTGAGATAAGGCTTGTAGGGTCTCAACCACCTCACGGGAGTTGAGAAGTGGTCGGAGATGCCTACGCTGGGCGTCCCGCCCTGGCATTCCGCATGCCATTCCCTGCGGGGTTGGTGGTCCGGGGCGCGGGGTCGCCACAGTTGGTATCAGAGCCTGATTTTACTAGGTTTGGTCTATGTATTGGACTTAGATGACTTTGACCTAGGAATTGGGTGAGAGATTTAGGTGATTAAAAAGCTTAAAGGAACTAACTTAAAAGCCTTACTATCATATTTTTTGTGTGTATTATATGATATGGGTAGTTATGAGGCGGGCACTAGTGGGGCAGAGGCTAGTGGAGCTGCAGCGGCAGCAGGACCTCAAATGGTTGTACCTCGGCCTATGCCTACACTTGCTCCTATTGTTGTGGAGAACCCCACTGATCGGCGGATCAAACTGCTAAAGAAGTTCATAAAGCTAAAGCCTAAGGAATTCACTGGTGGGGTTGACTTGAAGAAGGCCGAAGATTGGCTGAAGAATGTCGAGAAGATCAGTAACTCATTAGAGCTTGATGAGGAGTCTCAGGTCCTATGTGCTGCTCACACACTGGAGAGTGATGCAGAGGACTGGTGGCTTTCAGTGTTGGATACACAGGGGCAGTGAAGAGTTGGGACACCTTTTCTTATAGGCTTACGTTCCAGAGACTGAGAGACAGGCTAAGCAACTCGAGTTTTTGAATCTCGCACAGGGTACCATGTCAGTCAGGGAGTACGAGCTCAAGTTTAGGCAGCTCGCAGTTTATGCCCCTGGGTTAGTTCAGACGCCAAGTGACAAGATTATGAGGTTTTCTTTGAACCTAAGGCCTGCGATCCGACAGGCTTTGTCTGTGACGAAGATGAATGATTTTACCACAGTGGTCCAGAGGGCCAAACAATATGAGTTGGCTGAGCGGGTTGATGGTATGTCTACACGGACAGCTCTAGGTGAACAGACTTCACAAGCAGAGTCTGGGGGACAGTTCCAGACTCCGTGGAAGAAGGGAAGATGGGAAAGGAAGAAAAAGTTTTATGGAAGAGCACAGTCTGATGGTGCTCAGAGTAAGGCATCCCAGGTTCAGACTGGTATGATGGTCTCACCAGTGGTTTCCTCTCCTGTCCCGATTCCTATTCAGGCACCGAGTGCACCGAGACCCCCATTCCCACAGACTGCTGGCCGAGGCAGAGGTAGAGGCCGAGGAAGCTATGTGGCGACATCTCAGAATGGATCATCTGCGCCCAGGGCTCCGTTCTTATGTTTTCAATGTGGGCAGGCTGGGCATAGGAAGTCTGAGTGTCCGAATTTTTAGAGAGCTCAGGGATTCGTGCTGTAGTCCAGTGCCAGAGAGACAACGAAGGCAGCTACTCAGCCAGACCCGACAACATCCAGGACTTTGGTGGAAGGTACTCTTATTATTTGTGGTACTTCTATGCATGCATTATTTGATGCTGGGTCTACATTATCATTCATATCTGGACGTATGGTAGATAGTTTTCATTTGACTCCCATTAGGGCTAGTACATGGTTAGTGGTGAGTACTGTAGCTGGGGAAAGGATCTACCCGAACATGATCTGTAGCCAGTGTGTGGTTCAGATTGGTGATGTTGAGATGCCTATTGACTTTCGAGTCCTAGAGTTTTTAGAGTTTGATACAATTCTAGGGATGGATTGGCTCGCGGCCTATCTTGCAGTTGTCGACCGTTTCGCGAAGAGAATAATTTTTCAAGTCCCCGGACACCCAATGTTTACACTACAGGGTAGAGCTTCAGACCAGACAGTCACAAGGGGTAGATTTGTGACTGATGGAGATAGGGAGATTTTGGCTGGGTTAGTGCCTGATGAAGAAGAGACTAGTGAGGTGATACTCGAGGATATTGCCATTGTTAGGGACTTTCCAGATGTGTTCCCTGCGGATCTTCCAGGATTACCACCGAAGCGAGAAATCGATTTCATTATTGAACTAGTCCCTGGCACGAAGCCTATCTCCATGGCACCATATAGAATGGCGCCAGCCGAGTTGGGAGAATTGTAGAAACAACTCGAGGAGTTATTGGCTAAGGACTTTATTTGCCCGAGCGTGTCACCCTGGGGAGCTCCAGTTCTTTTTGTGACAAAGAAAGATGGGAACTTGCGGTTGTGCATCGACTATCGCCAATTGAACAGGGTGACCATCAAGAACAAATATATTCTCCCAAGGATTGATGACTTGTTTGATCAGTTGAGGGGAGCGAGGTATTTTTCAAAGATTGATTTGCGCTCCGGGTATCATCAACTGAGGATCAGGGAGGAGGATGTGCCTAAGACAGCATTCAGAACCCGCTATGGGCATTATGAGTTCCTTGTGATGCCATTTGGTGTGACTAATGCACCGGCGATGTTCGTGGACCTGATGCAGAGGGTTTTTAGGCAGTATCTGGATAAGTTTGTCATCGTCTTCATTGATGACATATTAGTGTATTCCAAGACTCGGGCTGAGCATGAGGAACACCTTAGAGTGACTTTGCAAACCCTGAGAGAGCATAGGCTATATGCAAAGCTAAGCAAGTGCGAGTTTTGGATCACCAAAGTGAAGTTCTTAGGTCATGTGGTGAGTTCTGAGGGGATTTCAGTTGATCCGTCTAAGGTTGAAGCCATTATCAGTTGGCCTAGGCCTACCACAGTGACTGAGATCAGAAGCTTTCTTGGGTTAGCTGGTTACTATAGGAGATTCGTTTAGGGATTCTCTAAGATAGTTACGCCTATGACTAGGCTCACCCAGAAAGATGTGTCCTTTGTATGGACCGAGGAGTGTGAGAATGCCTTTTTAGAGCTGAAGAAAAGATTGACATCTACGCCAGTGTTGATTTTGCCAGAGCCTGATCAGGAGTTGGTTATCTATACTGATGCCTCATCGGCTTAGGTTGCGTGTTGATGTAGAAGGATAGGGTCATTGCTTATGCATCGAGGCAGTTGAAGGTGCATGAAAAGAACTACCCTGTTCATGACTTAGAACTGGCCGCAGTGGTTTTTGTTTTGAAGATTTGAAGGCATTATCTCTATGGTGAGAGATTCACTCTGTATTCTGACCATAAGAGCCTCAAGTACTTGTTCTCTCAGAAGGAATTGAACATGAGGCAGAGAAGGTGGTTAGAGCTCCTCAAAGACTATGATTTTACATTGGAATACCACCCAGGTAAAGCCAATGTAGTGGTTGATGCGTTGAGCAGGAAGCGGGTAGAGACAGTTATGGAAGCACACCAGATGTCTCATGAGTGGAGACTACTTGAGGCGGCTACGGTTATGAGTATATGTGCTACCCCTTCAGATCAAATTGTGATATGTGCTTAAATGAGAGCTCAGCCTACACAAGTCCAGGAGGTAATTAACCAACAGAGACTTGACGTTGATTATGGGATATACAAGTCTTGGGCTGAGAGCAGTGATTTTACTGATTGGCACTTGTCATCTGATGATGCCTTGAGATTTAGGAGACGTTTATGGGTTCCCGCAGATCCACGACTTAGACAGAGTGTTCTCCAAGAGGCTCACAGATCTCATTATGCTATTCATCCTGGCGGAACCAAGATGTATCATGATATGAAAAGAATGTATTGGGGGCCCGACATGAAGAGAGAAATAACTCAGTTCATTCAGAGGTGTGAGATCAGTCAAAGAGTTAAAGCTGAGCATCAGAGGCCTGGAGGGCAGATGCAACCGCTTGCCATTCCTGAGTGGAAATGGGAGCATGTCACTATGGACTTTGTTGTGGGATTACCCAACACCCCGAGGAGACATAATGCTGTTTGGGTTATTATTGATCGCTTGACCAAGTCCGCTCACTTTCTACCGGTGAACACTAGGGATTCTATGGACAAGCTGAGTAGACTCTATATGCGGGAGATAGTCAGATTACATGGAGTGCCTGTTTCGATTGTGTCAGATAGGGATCCGAGGTTTACATCGGTTTTCTGGCAGGGGTTGCAGAGGCAGCTCGGCACTAGACTAGATCTCAATACCGCTTTTCACCCCTAGACGGATGGCCAGTCTGAGAGGTTGATATCAATTTTAGAGGATATGCTTCAAGCTTGTGTCCTTGAGTCCAGTGGTAACTGGGAGGAGTACATACATTTGTGTGAGTTCGCGTACAACAATAGCTATCAGTCCTGTATTGGCATGGCTCCTTTTGAGGCATTGTATGGTCGACCCTGTAGATCTCCGATCTGTTGGACGGAGGTAGGGGATGTTGCGATGATAGGACCAGAGTTTGTACAAGAACACACAGAGAATATTAAGAGGATCAAGCATAATATGAAAGTAGCCCAAGACAGGCAGAAGAGTTACACTGATGCCAAGCGGAAGACCGTAGAGTTCGAGGTGGGTGACCAAGTTTTATTAAAGGTCTCACCTCAGAAGGGCCAAACTAGATTTGGGATAAAAGGCAAGCTCGCTCCGAGATTTATTGGGCCGTTCGAGGTTTTAGAACGAATTGGTCCCGTCGCTTACCGATTAGCCTTGCCACCTCAGTTAGCAGCAGTCCACAATGTCTTTCATGTGTCAATGTTGAGAGTGTACAAGAGTGATTTTGATCATGTCTTGGACTGGAGGAACATTGAACTAAGGCAGGATGAGACTTATGATGAGGAACCTATTCAGATACTTGACCGGAAGGTCCAGAGGTTACGTAACCGCGAGATTCCGATGGTTAAGGTGAGATGGCAGTTCCATGGCGAGGAACAGGTTACTTGGGAACGTGAGGACTACATGATGGAGCACTTTGCCGAGTTCATGGGCTTAGGTAATTCTTAACCTTAAAACTTCGAGGACGAAGTTCATTCTAAGGTGGGAGTGATGTGACGCCCCGAAAATTATTTCATCTAGCTCATAACCCAATTGCATTTTTGCCCAAACTCTATGTGTTGTCTTGATATGTTTGGTGTTTGTTTGATGATTATTTAATGTTTGTATAGTTGATGCTTGGTAATGTATATAAATATATGTATCATAAATTGTATATGAGTCATGTTAAATTAAAGTATAATGCATATGTTATGATTTACGCATGGGCTCATTAAACCATGAATTGATATGGGTTAGGATTGATTGAATAAAATGATAAATGAAATTGAAAATTTGGTGTATTAAATGGATTGGACATTTAAAATACATGTGGTTGGTATGGGTAGTATGAGACCAACACATGTGAAGGTTGGTGCATGAAAGTGGACAAGTGTCCAATGCCCACTTCTCTTCTTTAAGGAAGTGCTAGAATGAGTGGAGGGAATCAAGGAGAGAATCAAGGAGAGAATTAAGGAGAGAATCAAGGAGGGAATCAAGGAAGTGCTAGAAAGAGGTGAGTGGAGAGAAAGAAAAGAAGAGAAAGGAAAGAAGAAGAGAAGGAAGGGGAGAGTTGCAGGAGGAAGATTCCTGCGACGTTTCCATCAAAGAGATATATCTTTGGAATATACGGTCCGATTGAGCTCAAATTTTGTAAGCACGTTCTTAGCTTATGGTTCTTCATTATAGTCGGTGGAGATCTTAATTAGATGTTTCGTCTGAGAGATCTGACCTCTCAAACAAAGCTGATCGGAAAGTATGGATTTCTCGCACTGTTTCGTTCAAACTAATGATCTCCTAAATCTCCCGTTGGATGGTTATCAAATTTGGGTATGTAGTTTAAAACCGATATGTATACATTCTGAACGGTGGAGATCTTAATTAGAGGCTTTGGCTTAGAGATATAACCTCTCAAACAAAGCTGGTCGGAATTTCTGGGTTTCTCGTGCCGTTTCGGTCAAACTTGTAGATCTCATCAATCTACCTTGGATGGATTTCCAATTTGGGTATGTAGTTTATAACAGATATTTTTGTATTCGGAACGGTGAAGATGTTTATACGTTCAGTAGTTTGTGTGATATAGCCATCTGAGTTTGGGTATTTGCAGCAGGAAAGGAGAAACTGTCTGATTAGATACTTGTTCATCAAAGATACATATCTTTTCGGTCCACCGTTGGATTGGGCTGATATTTGGACAGAACGTTTGATTCTTCACATATTTCAATATGTACGGTTGATTTTGTGATTAAATATTTCTATTGATAGATTAATACATCTGAACAGAATATTAAATGAAGAATTGGTAAGGTGCTTGTATTAGACCTAAATTTAGAATATGAACTTAGACATTTTCAAATAGCTTGCATGTCAACTATGTTGACCTAGTTGCCATTGTTGATGAACCTATGATGCAAAATCAGTGATATACATGGCTGAACATGGTGACCTAGTGTAAATCGGCAATATTGCCTAAGTATGAAAATTTTTATATTTTAGGGCTTTTGATGCTTTTGGCCTAAAATCATTGAATTGATGCAACTTATGTTTAATTAAGCATGATTAGGGTTGATTATGCTACTGATTTGGTGGTTGTGACCATATCATGAGTTAGGCCTACTTGTGATCAAGTGACCCAATTTGGGCATGTTTATGCCTAAGGAATTGAAAATCAGTATCTTTTGATTAATAGAATGGTTTATGAATGAGAACTATGCATTAGAGGCCTAAGTCATGTGATTTGAGTTGAATGATGGGATTAGATGAGATTTAGGCCTATTGTCTATATGTGGGATGATTTAGGGTTGATGTGTAATATCTATGTGATTGAGCATAGAAATTGATGTATGTTTCAGGATCTTGATTGGGTTGATTCGGTTTGGTGGTCGTGTGTGGTTAAATACTCTCGCGAGGCTTGGTTGTGAGTAGACTTCATTTATGATTATATCTTTTATGTCATCATATCACTTACATATATTGTATCTTGAAAGCATGAATGTGTTCTAATGTTTTAAATGATGCATTGATTTGAGAAAACCTTATGACTTTGGTTGGACCCATCTATCTGGCTAATAGGGGGACTTAACCTTGTCATAAAAGGGTTTTAAGAAAGGAAATGATTGGGATCAACGGCACGGTGAAATAGACGTGTACTAGTAACCCAAATAAACATGATTGGGATCAACGGCACGGTGAAATAGACGTGTACTAGTAACCCAAGGCATGTGGAATGTGGATCCAAATTGATAAACTTTTACTTGCATCGAACTTATTATAAATGCTTGATATCTATATGTTATGAGCTTTTAATCATGCTACACATTGACATGCATACATGATTTTTATTGATGAGTATTGATAGCATATTTGAATTCTATTCACTGGGCATCGTTGGCTCACCCTCATTTTCCTCTTTCAGGTCCTTCTGTCCCGAATAAGGGCAAAGGAGTAGTCATATCTTGAGGGCCTTGCCTGCGAGAGAATTCAAAGCCTCGATGTGAGTTGAGAGGCATTTTGATTGAACTGTGTTTTAAATTATGAAGTATTATATTTTAGATTATGTAATTATAAAACTTACCACATTGTAGTATGGGTGAGTTGGGATTTGTTAGATAGACCATGTGGGCATATGACGGTTTTTATTTGTACCCACAATTTTGGACTTTATGTGTATGTCAATTTTAATGGACTGTAGGGATTATGATTTTATTTATGGTTCATTTTTATGGATTATCTATTGTCTTGGATGATTAATACGGTAGGTAATTTTGTTTAGTACCTTTTGATATTATGTCGTTGTTTGAGATAAGGCTCGTAGGGTCTCAACCACCTCACGGGAGTTGAGAAGTGGTCGGAGATGCCTACGCCGGGCGTCCCGCTCTGGCATTCCGCATGCCATTCCCTGCGGGGTTGGTGGTCCGGGGCGCGGGGTCGCCACATAAAGAAACTCTCTTTGAGGCTCTCTGTGTTTTTCTCTCACAATTGGATCTCTCAGATTAATTTTCTAGATTGAAGCAAGGCTCTATTTATAGAGCTCAAAACTATTCCTTTCACCCTTTAAGCCAAAATGAGAGGAGCCGTTTTTGACTATTCTCCCTGCCATTTTTGACTATTCTGCTGGCCGCCCACTTTTTATTTGTTGCTGGCCGCCCACGTGAGGTGGACCAACAATTCTCCCCCTCCACCTCATGTGGAACAGGGCTCCTCCACACCTGCAATCTCTCTACAGATAGCAAGCTTTCCTCTGGTCAGGGACTTCGTCATCATATCTGCCCCGTTGTCATTAGTGTGGATCTTCTCAACTTGCAGCAGTTTATTTTTCAGCACATCACGAATCTAATGATACCTCACGTTGATGTGCTTGGACTTTGAGTGGAAGGTTGGGTTCTTGCTGAGGTGAATTGCGCTCTGACTGTCGCAATAAAGAACATAATTTTCTTGGTTCTGATGCAATTCTTGTAGGAACTTTTTTATCCACAGGATCTCCTTACAACCTTTAGTGATTGCAATGTACTCTGCTTCTGTGGTACTTAAGGCAATACACTTCTGTAATCGTGATTGCCATGAGACAGTTCTCCCTGCAAATGTTATTAGGTACCCGAATATCGACTTTCTCGTATCCACGTCGCCAACCATATCTGAATCTGTAAATCCTTCTAATACAGGTTTATCATTACCAAAACATAAACAATGACTAGAAGTACATCTAAGATACCTGAGTATCCATTTGACTGCTGTCCAATGTTCCTGTCATTCCCCAGCCGCAGCCGTGAGCGCGGGCGCACCACCACGACCTCAGCCGTGTGGCGAACGCCAGCCATTATGGATCCATAATATTGTCCCATCTCGGCCAGCCACGCCACACAAGGACGCCGGTCACCGAGATCATTTATCCCCCTGCACAATCCACAGCACAGGGAGGGCCTCCCCCAAGTTCGAACTCGCAACCTCTTCCTCATAAGGTTAGATTTCGCAACTTGAGTATCCATTGAGCCATTCCTTGTGTGGCGTGGCTGGTCGAGATGGGACAATATTATGGATCCATAATGGCTAGGCGTTCGCTCCCGCTGCGGTGGGAGTGCGCCCGCGTCTGGGTAGGGGGCACGCTGTGCAACCCAGGGCGTGACAGTTCCTTTCCAGGATTTGATAGAAATCGGCTCACAACACCAACAACATGAGCAATGTCTGGTCTGGTGCATACCATAGCGTACATTAGACTGCCAACCACCGATGCATAAGGCACCTTTCTTATCTCTGATTTCTCCTCCTCGTTTGAAGGACACTGGCTCGCATTAAGCTTGAAGTGGCTTGCCAGTGGAGAACTAACAGGTTTAGCTTTGCTCATGTTGAACCGCTCTAAAACTTTCTCAATATACTTCTCTTGAGATAGCCAAAGTCTTTTGTTCTTCCTGTCACGAACAATCTTCATGCCAAGGATTTGCTTTGCGGGTCCTTAGTCTTTTATTGCAAAGGACTTGCTCAACTCTTTCTTCAACTTGTTAATCTTGCCGATATCTTGGCCTACAATTAACATATCATCAACATAAAGCAAAAGAATAATAAAATCACCATCAGAGAATTTCTTGATGAAGACGCAGTGATCATCTGTCATTCGGTTGTACTCTTTTTTCTCCATGAACAAGTCAAACTTTTTATACCACTGCCTCGGTGCCTGTTTCAAACCGTACAAACTTTTCTTTAGCCTGCATACCAGCTTCTCTTTTCTTTTGACTTGAAAACCTTCGGGCTGCTCCATATAGATTTCCTCGTCAAGATCACTGTGTAAGAATGCAGTTTTTACATCAAGTTGTTCAACCTCCAGATTAAGACTAGCTGCCAAGTCAAGAACAGCTCGGATTGAAGACATTTTTACCACCGGTGAGAAGATTTCATCGAAGTCAACACATTTCTTCTGCCCGAATCCTTTCACAACCAATCTTGCTTTGTATCGAGGTTGCGAGCTACCTTATTCGCTTTTGACTTTGTACACCCACTTGTTCTTGAGTGCTTTCCTTCCCTGCGGTATTTTCACCAAGTCAAATGTGTGGTTCTCATGTAGAGATTTTATTTCTTCCTGCATGGCTTTCATCCACTCAGTCTTATGCTGGTCAGTGATAGTTTCGGTATAACTCTCTGGTTCTCCCCCGTCAGTGAGCATCACATAGTCGCTAGGAGAATATCTTTGACTTGGTTGTCGCTTTCTGGTGGATCTTCATAGCTGTGCTTCTGGTTGGACTTGTTCAGGAACTTGTTCTGGTTCTGAACTACGAGCTAGTGGAACATCATCACCAGTATCTGGTGCAGCTCCCGTGTCATCTGGATTTGTTGGTGGAGAGACTGGTTCCAGATTAACTGGAATTTCATTTGATTGTGGCGTCTCAGGTTCCTGAAAATCCTCGATCGTCTGATCTTCAAGAAACACCACGTCTCTGCTTCTGACAATCTTTTTGTTGACAGGATCCAAAAATCTGTAGCTGAATTCTTCATGGGAATATCCCACAAAGATACACTGCTTTGCTTTTCCATCCAGCTTGGACCTCTCGTCTTTAGGGATGTGAACAAATGCTCTGCAGCCAAATACTTTCAAGTGTTTGTAAGAAACGTCTCTCCCCATCCAAACCTTTTCTGGTACGTCGTAGTTCAGTGGAACTGATGGAGAAAGGTTGATTAAATTGATTGTTGTCCTCATTGCCTCCCCCAATAGGAGTTTGGCAGTTTTGCATTTGAGAGCATACATCTGACTCTTTCACAAATGTTTTTGTTCATCCTCTCTACAACACCGTTGTGTTGAGGTGTCTTTGGTACCGATTTTTCCAGCCTGGTGTCGAAACTTCTGCAGTACTCCTCGAATGATCCACGATACTCACCGCCATTGTCTGCACGTACACACTTCAAACGTCTGCCAGTTTCTCTCTCAACTTTTCCATGAAATTGCTTGAAAACTTCCTGCACTTGATATTTAGTTTTCAAAGCAAAGGCCCACACTTTTCTAGAGTGATCATCAATAAAAGTCACAAAATAATGAGCACCTCCTAGTGACTTACAACTCATTGTACATACATCTGTGTGTATTAAATCTAGAATATTTGCCTTTCTAGATGGTGGAGAACTACGCAATGCAACTCTATGTTGTTTACCCATAATACAATCAACACAAGTACGTAAAGATGTACCTTTCATTCCTGGCAAAAGCTCATTCTTGGAAAGAATTCTGAGACCCTTTTCACTCATGTGGCCGAGCCGTTTATGCCATAACTCAGTGGGAACTTCTTTCCTCATGGTATTTACTTCTCCTTTACACAGCTTGGCTTCTGTGAGGTAGAGTGATGTATCTTTCTTGCCTTTGGCTACTACCAAGTTTCCTTTGGTGAGCTTCCATTTTCTTTCACCAAAGTTATTATTGTAGCCATCGTTATCAAACATTCCGGTAGAGATCAAATTGAGGCGGATATCAGGAACATGCCTCACATCTTTCAAGAGTAACCTGCATCCAAGGTTAGTTTCTAAATAAATATTGCCGATGCCGATAATTTTGGATGCATTATCATTTCCCATCCTCACTCGTCCGAAATCACCTTGAGTGTAGGCTGAGAAGAAATCTCGTCGTGAGGTGACATGGTAGGAAGCACCTGAGTCAACTACCCATGTAGAGTCTTGATATGCAAGGTTGACATAATCAACATCTCGAACAATGACAACTTCTTCAGTGACAGTTGCAGTGTCATTTGTTCGGGTTTCTGCTTCTTGATTTCTGGATCGTTCCGCCTTTAACTTTCGACATTCTCGAATGAAGTGTCCTGGCTTGCCGTAGTGATGACACTTCTTGTCATGCCTCGATCTGGACTTCGAGCGTCCTCTTTGCTGACTTTGGTTACGAGGATTTCTGCTTTTACTTCTTCCGTGGCATTCTTGCTTGCCTTGTTTTTTCATGATAAGTGCTTCAGTTTCAGGAGTATATCCTTCGTCTTTTCGTCGAGACTCTTCGTTCAACATTCTGTCTTTTACCATATCCATGGTAAGCTTGCCGTCAGGAGCTGAGCTACTAACTGACACAACTAGAGTGTCCCAACTTTTTGGTAGAGAACTCAGCATCAACAACGCTTGTAGCTCGTCATATACGGTCATCTTCATAGAGTGAGTTGATCTACAATGCCTTGGAACTCGCTCATGTGTTCCGATACGCTGCTTCCATCTTTATACTTCAAATTGACTAATCGTCGCATCAGATTAGCTTTATTCTATGCGGTTGTCCTTGCATACATTTTCTCCAACTTTTGCCAAAGAACGTAAGCATCGTGTTCATTAGCAAAATTTTGGAAAATGCTCTTGTCGATCCATTGTCTGATTTGAGCAACACACTTTCGGTTCAGCACGACCCAGTCAGCGTCTGTGCTGGTTGTTTTTGGTGTCTTGTCATCTGTTAAAGTTGTAGTCACGGCTTTCTCCTTCGGCATTACAATCGGCTTCCAAATTGCATAATTAAATGCAGTCAACTTGATCATATTGCCTGTGCTCTCCTCCATTTGAATCGTCAGTCAACAGGTTTCGCAGAGCTTGACACTTTTTCGACGATGAATAGTACTCAATGAATAGCGCCCATTGTGAATAATACCCAATGAATAGTCCAAATAGTGGTAGTATTCACTGTTCCAAATAGTACCTACCGACAAAATAGTGTCGTATACGTGTGTAGTACCGTATGTGTGAACAGTACCTTCGTTGAAAACAACTCAGGCTCTGATACCACTTTGTTAGAAAAATTGATGGCTATAAAGAAATAAATTCCACAAACCCAGGATAATTTTCCAAACTAAAATAGAACAAAATAACACCAAATATTTTTAGGGTGGAAAACCCTCTAAAATGAGGTAAAAATCACGGGACCCGTAGGCCGCTTAAAAACTTCCACTATAATAAAATGAAATTACAAACTTCACCCTTAGGTGAATCTCTCACAAAAATAGAATAACTATGTATCTTCAATTTGTGGGTAAAACTTCATAAATTGGCTCACAATTTTTCTCTCAAAGAAACTCTCTTTGAGGCTCTCTGTGTTTTTCTCTCACAATTGGATCTCTCAGATTAATTTTCAAGATTGAAGCAAGGCTCTATTCATAGAGCTCAAAACTATTCCTTCTACCCTTCAAGCCAAAATAAGAGGAGCCATTTTTGACTATTCTCCCTGCCATTTTTGACTATTCTGCTGGCCACCCACTTTTTTATTTGTTGCTGGCCGCCCACGTGAGGTGGACCAACATGATCTACATAGGCCCATATTTCCTGAGCTCTCAAACATCTGGCAATAGCATGGATGGAAGAGTCATCTTCATCGTGACATACTCTACACCTGCCATCTTCTATAATTTTTAGCTTCCACTTGCCATCTGGCAAAAGAAAATCTTTACTTTTGGAGGAGTACCTGAAGCCCACACTCTTGACCAAAACTTTTTATTTTCCCCAGTACTTGAGTTTCCCCCTGCACCAATGCTTTCACAAGCAAGTCTATAAGCACTCTTGACCAACTATTGTCCATTTTTCGAATAGTCTCGTATCATTGTTTCCAAGGGGCTTCTTCTACTTAACATGATTTTCAACACTTCATCCACATCATGAGGGAGGAGGACATCTCTTAGCCTTTCAATGCTCTATCCATTCTTTATTGTAATGAAAGATGCTACTGAGCAATCAAGAGATTCCGATGGAGGGGATATTAGTCTAAAAGAAGATGGGCGAGGGAGCCATGGATCGAGCATGTGTATTTCTCTCCCATCATCAACTCTCCACTTGCTACCTTTCACAATCAACTCTCACCACCAAAGGATGTTTCTCCAGATTTGAGAGGCCCCGTTCTTCAGGCTAGCATTCCAAAAGGAGGAATTTGTTTTTCTTTGATAATCCAGCCAAATAGAGTGTTTTGATTACTCTGAATCCTCCAACCTTGTTTTGCTAATAGAGCTTGATTGAATAGTTCCAATGATCTAAAACCCTGTCCACCTAGGTATGAATTATTCGCAAATAAAGGGAGTATTATGGTGTTTCCATTATTTAGCATATGTGATATAGCTATAAAATTATTGAACTCCAAAAGCTACGTACCCTTGTTAATTGTTATATACCCCCAATAAAAAGGACTAAAAACTTTTTAGAATAGAAATGGCAAGGGTAGCGCAAACATGTGCATAGGGGTGGCAATTCAGGCCATTTGGCCCGGCTCGGCCTGGTCCCTCCGGGCCTAGGAATAATAGGGTCGGACCAAGCTAATATTAAAAAACGTTGGTCCAAACCCAACTCAAAAAATATATGGATCAGGCCTTTGGGTCAAGCTTTTAGACTACTAATATAACAAAATACGTATTTTAAGGTTAGATTAGTTACAATAAAATATAAATTTTGTAATACCCTATATTTCACAAAAAAATAATAATAATGATAATAATTTTTTAGGATAAAACACATGCCTGGAAGTCCAGGCACATGGCACATGACACATGGCACATGCTTGGAAGTCCAGGCACATGGAACATGACACATGACACATGCCTGGAAGTCCGGGCATATGGCACATGACACATGACACATGCCCGGAAGTCCAGGCAGCCCTCCTGGACTTCTAGGCGCCAAAACCTCTATATAAACCAACCCTCCCCTCTTCATTTTTTACACCAAATTCACTCCAAATTGTGATTTTTCCTCCTCTTTTCACTCATATTGAGTTTTTAGTCTTTTGAGACTCTCTGTCCGAGACTCTCAGTGCAGTACGACGAAGTTCTGTCTGGAGGAAAGCGCCAAATCTAAAAAAGAAGAAGTTTTTATCTGAAGGTGGGGAATGAAACATAGGTTTGCGTATTTTATAACTTTTATTAAAATTTACATTCAATTATTATTTTGTCTACTGTTCATTTACAGTGCATTATGTCATATAATGTTTATACTGCCGCACTTATGCCTGTACACTTGGAATTCACGTATTATACTGTTATAATGCCGGATTTGTGGTCAATCTGACTCAACTAGACTCAGTCTTGTCCTCAGTAACTTTAAATAGTGAACGGGAGGCAGCGGGCTGCTCTAGGCGATTGGTTATTTAAGCAGACCTAGTGTCTCATCTCTCAACTGGGGGCTGATCTAGTTGGTCTTATTGAAAGCTATCAGCGTATACATGTAATACTGAATGTCCTAACCATGCACGTCGTGATACCGACTCTGATAAGGGTTACTAGACGTTGCCAAAGTCAGTCTAAATGTCAAGAAAAAACCAGACCAGTAGACTAGACCAGTTCATGCATTGACATCATACATATCACCACCTAGGGACGTATATGGTTCATGACTCATAGAATAGTTAGGAGCATTGCTCGCTATTCATTACATTTCTCTGGAGAGGGACGTACATGAGAACCCGGCTACACCCGGGGAGGGACATCAATATGTGAATCCAGAGCATCGTTCATGAGGAGGGACGTATAGTGAGAACCTGGCTACGCCCGGGGAAGGACACCTATACGTGAACTCAGGCGATGTACGTTCATCAAACCATTACGAGACGGTGTCATGAATACATACATATTGATTGATTATGATGCTCACATGCGTATTTAAGATATTTGATATTGAAGTATGCTTTATTAATTGTTATACTCACGAACTATTTACCCACTGAGCGCGTTAAACTCATTCCATTATTATCTAATTTTTCACAGGAAATTAGGGTGGACTGGGTGCAGGTTATGGGGCCCACATTTTGTACCCTTTGTATGATTCATTGGGGATTTTGGGGAGTCTGTTCCCTTGACCGTTTTATGTACAAATAAATTCTGAATGTAATGAAATCAGATTTGTACTGTGTGTTATATATTTTCGTTGTGCACTCTGTTGCTACCATTGTGATTGTTCCAAATGCGCGGCCCGTCCGCGAGTGTACTGCCTGTTTAGGCGCGCCCGGGCGGGGTGTGACAAATTTTAGTTAAATAATTAAATAAACATACAAATTAAAAATATTATTTATTTAATTTATCTTAAATATGTGTTAATTTATTTTAAATGAATTAGTTTATGTATGTAGTTGGATAATATATTTCCTTCTTTCATAATATTAGCTCAACCCTTATTATATTTTAGTTAAATTCATTATATATTTATATCTAGCCCTACTACATACTTTTAGAGAATATAGTTAATAAAGTATATTTGGTATATATATATAAGTTTGTGAGTGTGTATATGTATGTATAATATATTATCTAATTATATAATACTCTTGAATCTTAATTATGTTTTGTTTTTACTATTTTATACTATAATTGTATACCATATATACTCTTATTAAGAAATGGAATAGGTATGTAGATTATATATTTTATTAAGAAATAGACTAGATATGTGGATTATTCGTATTATATACTTAATTGAACATATTTTTAATAATGTATATATAATACAAATATAAACCCTTAATTAAATAATACTATTGACTTAATTAAATATGTATTATACACATTTTATATACTCTTAATTGTAATAATACACTTGATTATGTTTTTTTTATCATTATATATACATTATATTTTTTTTAACACAATGCATTATGTATGTGATATGTATTATATTTATATAACACAATTTTAATTATGTTTTGTTTTTTATTTTATACTCTTAATTACGTGCACATATATATTTTATATTTATTATAATATATATATATATATAATCAATCCTAATTGTTGGGCCTTTGGATCGGGTTAGTGGGCTTGACCGGGTTGGGTTTAGCTATGTGATCCAAAATCCGTCCAATAAATTTTGGGACCGGACCGGGCCGGGTCGGCCAATGTAATAGTCGGGCTAAGGTTTGGACCGGGCCATTTATAACGGGTTGGGTTAGACCCATGGGCCTCGGGCTAAATTGCCACCCGTACATGCACATATGTAACAAAGACATGCAACACAACTCTCAGGGGGATTCACGATGGTAGACTGGAATAGGAATTGGGTGGCATGCACGATGTAGCTTTTAAAGTATGTTTTGTTGGAAAATTGTTGGGTGCAGTACCTGTGGTGTTGTTGCTCTGTGTGTCATATTCTCTTTATATAATTAATACAATACTTTGTTTCCTCTCCGAAAAAAAAAAGTTAATTGTAATTTAAGGGTCGATTTAGCCCTTGATCTAAGGGAACGGAAGAAATTAATTCATGTAGTTGACTTTTATAGTTGAGAAAAGACTTAGCTGAGCAAAATTGAATTGAGATTGCTTCGTTTTCAATCTTCAAATTTCTAAGAATTAAACAGTTTAAGGTATGTAAATTAATATGTATGCATGCTTTGGAATAAATTTTCATGAGCAAATGTATAATATATTCAAAGGTCACTATTGGCCCAAATAAAGTCCGAAGGGGGTGAATATTGAACTCTTTGCTGGATTTAATTAGAAACCTTTAAAAAATAAAGTAAGTAGCAAACAAATAAACAGAGACAACAAGAAGAAAGGTGCATAAGTATCTTAGCATGGTTTAACTCTTGAAACCTAAGTCCATGACTTAATCTCTGTGATCAAGATTTTCCAAACCTACTAAGGATCCTACTTCAAGGGTGAGGATGAAAATTGTTTATAAACTTACTTCACAAGTGTGAGTTACCTTTCCAAACACCATTCTTTACGAGAGAACTTCTCCGTGACTAACAAGCCACTTAAAATACAAATGAGTTAAGATGAGGATTTTCTTACTCAGAAATCCTCATAGATACTTACAATCAGTAATGAACCTTACTCAAAGATTTGCTCAGACAACGATGAAGTATGGTGCAAGAGCAATAGAGGTTTTTGAAAACACCTTTGGATCACTTGAATGATTTGAATAAGCTCGTTTTAATCTACAATACAATGAAGTTCAAGACTTAGAAAATTATTTGAAAGCTTTGAAAACGTCTAACGTGCAAATAGTTTGTTGATTGTGTCTCCCATAGAGCACAACATTCTTTTTATATGGAAAATGGAGAGTGTTCAAGATTAGAGTTTTAATATACAAGAAAAGTTCTGATTCGATTTTGAAATTCAAACCAAACGATCTAATTCTTTCACACAAATGTATGGGGCAAATGTTGTCGAAGAAATTGCGCAAAAGGATGGTGTATGAAAAAAGATATATTGTACCAAACGTTACTATCACAACCCAGAAAAGTCAGTTCTTTTCTGACACAAATAGTAGCGCGTTGCTCCAGAGGGGAGTGCATTGGTGGCAGAAGAACTAAAACCAGTTCTTGACTCTGCCTAGATAGCAGCGCGCCGCTTCAATCATGAGTGCGTTGGTGGCAGTAGATCGAGAGTGGTCTTGGCTCTGCTTATTAGAGAAGTGCGCTTCTCCAAGGGGGAGCGCGCCGGTTTGCAATAGACAGAGACCGGTAACTTTGTGGGTTCAGGGCAGTGCGCTGTTCCAGAAAGGAGTGCGCTGGTGACAATGGCATACCAAGAAATTAAGTGACCATACTGCTCACCAAAGGAAGCGCGTTAGTTAACCACTTAACACTTAAACACAATTTTCTTTTCGAAAAACTTTGCACAAACATATTCAAATCGAATCAAACACTTAAAACATCATTTTGATGAATTTAAAACACTTGGAAGTCATTTCCAATGAAGTTAAAAACAAGATTGAAATCATTTTCAAAACAAATTGAAAATCATTGACCATTTTGAAAAATGAGGATAGGAAGTTCAACTGAGGAATCCTAGAGTAAATTCTACAGCCTAAAATCATCTAAACAATTACAAAGAAAATATTACAAACATTGATCTTGATTTTGAGAAGTCTTCAAGCTTGAATTGAATGATCTGATCGTGGTGGTCTTTTAAGCTGAAACTTTCAAGGTGAATGATTAGTACGTACATGTGATATATGTTGTTTGTAATCATCAAAACATCATCATAGGGGTGTCATTGGATTACCAGTTACAAGCTTGACAACCTTTTATGGCAAGAGTTCTTTTTTTTCTTTTCCTCTTTTAATATATAATCAACGGTTTAACCATATATCATGTAGACTTATATGTCCTGACAACAAAGGCATTATTTTTTGGAAAATCTGGATCCATGAAAAGAACAAATTAGCAATATTTTGTCTAGTTTGCAACAAAATATCTTCCTTTGTATCTAATGCTCATTTAATCTAATCGTTTAAATACAATATATTATTTATTAAATCACACATAATTGTTTAAAAAATATATAATGGTGTATGTGGGTTTCAATATAAACCAAAATCCACCATAACCTAAATCTAATACAAATATATTTGTAATCCAATTCAATTCAAATTGATCAAACTATTTTGGGGAAATTACTGAATGAATCAATCTAAATTTGTGACGCATTTCACAATAATCAATCCAATCTAAGTTGAATTTAACAAAACAAAATAATAACCCAATCCAAAATATTGAAAATGTCAACAAATTTAAATATATCTCAGGAAAAAAGCATGCAGTGATTATGGTTAAGGTATTGGATTTAGACAATTAATTATAACTAGACCATGAACTTTGTCAATTTTTACAACCACAACCACACTTAGCTCAAGTGGTAAGACACTTCTCCTATATTTCATAAGGTTGGAAGTTCAAATCTTTCCTACACGCATAAGAAGCCGAAATAGTGATATATCTTATGACACTTGCCTCAAGTCCCTTAGGCCCCCTCTTTCAACCTCATGAAAGGTAGGGTGTAGATGTCAAACCACTTGAGCTAAATGTGATTGGTATTATGATATCTGTATTGTTGGGGAATATATTTTTATGGAACATGTTTTCTGATAACATGTTCCCTTATTTTTAGGCTTATTTTTAGGCTTAGGTTCTTTGTAAGAGATTATATATTTGATGATTGTAAATGGAAGAGAGAGTAAGAATGGAGAGAAAATTTAACATGGTATCAGAGAGATAAGTCCGGCGAGGAGTCCGGCGAGGAGGAGAGTTCACGGTCCAGACGAAGATCTTGCGGATCCAGCGGCCGAGACAGTGCCGCCCTGTCGAAGTCCTGAAGATTTCGACTCCGATCGTGCGCCGTGACTCTCCAAAGGATCCCCCCAACAGCTAGCTCTTCTCCATATCTCCAATGTCAGATCCACTATCTTCCTCAGATTCCTTTATTATTTGCTTGTGAGAGTGAGAGTGTGTTAGAAAGAGAGAGAGAACGCCAGATTTGGATGAAGGCTTTGCTGGATGAACAGTGACCGCCAGAGTGAATAGTGACCCCGACATGAACAGTGAACAGTGAAACCGCTCGCGTGAACAGTGAAACCGCGTGAACAGTTTAACCGGCATGAACAGGGGAACCTCGTGAACAGTGACCGGATCGAACAGTACATCCGGCGTGAACAGTCGACCGGCGTGAACAGTCCTCCCGCATGAACAGTCGGCATAATGTATCGTCCGTCCGCGTACATAAAACTGGCGGAACTGGACCTTCATCTGGGCAGCACGCA
This sequence comes from Paratinospora sagittata, assembly GCA_035771175.1. Taxonomy (NCBI): domain Eukaryota; kingdom Viridiplantae; phylum Streptophyta; class Magnoliopsida; order Ranunculales; family Menispermaceae; genus Paratinospora; species Paratinospora sagittata. Next base: position 32,066,078 of record CM069608.1, on the reverse strand, counting down.
GGGGACTCGCAGGGGCTGGCGGGTGCAACCGACGCTGCGGCTCTTGCTGGTGTTTCTGCAACGCAACTGCAGCAACTTCTTACATTTTTGAACTTCGACAAAACAAAAGATCGACTACATGGTAGAAACAATCATTTTAGTTGGATTATCGATACAGGAGCGTCGAACCATGTGACGTGTGACTTGTCTATATTGAAGAATGTGAGAAAGGTGCAATACTGTCCGGTGGGTTTGCCGGATGGAAACACGGCAGAAGCAAACCAAGAGGGGAGTGTCGTGTTGCCAAGAGGATTGAAGCTCGACAATGTTCTTTATGTCCCACAATTGACATGCAATTTAATTTCTGTTACTCAGTTAATCGATGAATCAAATTGTGTTGTACAATTCACTAATAATATTTGTGTTATACAGGACCAACCGACGAGGAAGGTGATTGGAGCGGGTGAAAGATTGGATGGACTTTATTTTTTCCGTGGTGTTCCTCAAGTGAAGGTTTTGACAGTGGATGGCGATTCGTCGTTCGAGTTATGGCATCAACGAATGGGACATCCGTCGGAGAAAACATTGAAGATGATTCCACCTGTAAGTCATTCTTGTAGGTCAAATAATAAATCTTGTGATGTGTGTCCTCGTGCAAAGCAACATAGATCTAGTTTTCCAATTAGTACGCATAAAGCTGGTAGGATTTTTGAACTTGTTCATTTGGATTTGTGGGGGCCTTATCAGACTCGTTCTTCGTGTGGAGCTACATATTTTTTGACAATAGTAGATGATTTTTCAAGAGGAGTTTGGGTCTATTTACTTTGCAATAAAATGGAAGTTGAATCTATGTTTCTTAATTTTGTTGCTATGGTTGAACGTCAATTTGAACAAGTGATAAAACGTGTGAGAAGTGACAATGGGACCGAATTTAATTGTTTGCATGATTATTTTCAAAATAATGGGATTCTTTTTGAGACTTCTTGTGTTGGGACTCCTCAACAAAATGGGAGAGTTGAGAGAAAACATCAACACATTTTAAATGTGGCTAGAGCCCTAAGATTTCAAGGGAACTTACCAATCAAATTTTGGGGTGAATGTGTGTTGGCAGCGTGTCACTTGATTAATAGGACACCCTCTTCTTTACTTAAGACTAAATCGCCATATGAAATGTTGTTTGGGAAAGTGCCTTCTTATGATGCTCTTCGTGTATTTGGTTGTCTTTGCTATGCTCATAATCAACGACACAAAGGTGATAAATTTGCAAGTAGGAGCCGTAAATGTATCTTTGTTGGCTATCCTTTTGGGAAGAAAGGTTGGAAATTGTATGATTTAGAAACACATGAGTACTTTGTATCGAGGGATGTGAAGTTCTTTGAGAAAGAATTTCCTTTTGCGCCAAACCAACCAAAGAATGTGGTGACTCCTGTGCTGGCAAACAATGAGGATGGTGCATGGAGTGAGGATGAAGGTGTCGATGAGTGTGCTGCGTGCGTTGAGGGAGGGTTGGAACCAGCATCCACCCTCGAGGACGAGTCTGGTGCTGCGGTGCAGCCCGCACATGAGGATGTGCCTGATGAGGGGCTGGAGAATACGGTAGGGGCGCAAGGTGTGGAAGTTGACGGCGAGCTAGGGCGAGGAAAACGAACCAAAACTCCTTCAACACGGTATCGTGATTTTGTTACTCATACTATACGGAAAATAAGTCCATCTGAGAATTCATCAGCTCCTTCATCTTCCTCAGGTACGCCATATCCTTTAACACATTTTGTGAATTGTGAACGTTTTTCTGTGAGACATAGGAATTTTCTTGCAGCTGTGACAGCGGGACATGAGCCAAAGCATTTTAAAGAAGCGATGAAAGACTCGGGATGGCGAGATGCGATGGGTCAGGAAATACGAGCCCTTGAAGATAATGAGACTTGGGTAATGGAAACTCTTCCACCCGGCAAGAAAGCATTAGGGAGCCAGTGGATATATAAAATTAAATATAAATCCGATGGCAGCATCGAGCGACTAAAAGCAAGACTTGTGATCTATGGCAATCATCAGGTGGAAGGAATTGACTATAACGAGACATTTGCTCCTGTGGCAAAAATGGTGACGGTTCGTACTTTTCTTGCAATTGCTGCTGTTAAAAATTGGGAAGTACATCAAATGGATGTGCATAATGCTTTCCTTCACGGTGACTTAAGTGAGGAGGTTTATATGAAGGTTCCTCCAGGTTTCACAAATACAAATCCTAACATGGTTTGCAGGTTGAAAAAGTCGTTATATGGTCTGAAACAAGCTCCCCGATGTTGGTTTGCAAAACTGTCAACAGCATTGAAGAATTATGGTTTTGTGCAATCCTATTCAGATTATTCCTTATTTGGGTTGTGCAAGGGAAGAACTCAGATCAACGTGTTAGTTTATGTTGATGACTTGATTATTGCAGGGAATGATAAGGTTGCATTAACAACTTTTAAAGATTACCTTGGCAGGTGCTTTCATATGAAGGATTTGGGAGTTTTGAAGTATTTCTTAGGGCTAGAGGTAGCCCGTAATCCAGAATGAATTTTTCTTTGCCAACGAAAATACACACTAGAGATAATTTCTGAAACGGGTTTATTGGGAGCAAAGCCTGCGGCATTTCCTATGGAACAAAATCACAATTTGGCCCTTGCTAAGGGCGAATTCCTTGCGGATCGGGCGCCGTATAGGCGACTTGTAGGGAGACTGATTTACTTGTCTGTGACGAGACCTGATCTTGCATATTCGGTTCATATTTTGTCTCAATTTATGCAACAACCTCGTGAGGATCATTGGGAGGCAGCTCTCAGGGTCGTGCGATATTTGAAGAAGAGTCTGGGGCAAGGGATTTTGCTTCGTGCTGATAGTGACCTACGTCTAGAAGGGTGGTGTGATTCGGATTGGGCTAGTTGTCCACTTACGCGGCGTTCCTTGACAGGATGGTTCGTGTTACTTGGTTGTTCTCCTGTGTCGTGGAAAACCAAGAAGCAACAAACAGTGTCTAGATCGTCTGCGGAGGCTGAGTATAGATCAATGGCGGCAACAGTGTGTGAGTTAAAGTGGCTTCACCAACTTTTAAACGACTTAGGTGTGCGACATCCGAAGGGTATGAAGTTATTTTGTGATAGTCAGTCGGCGTTGTACATTGCTCAAAATCCGGTTTTTCACGAAAGAACAAAGCATATAGAGGCTGACTGTCATTTTGTTCGAGATGCGGTGACTGAAGGAATGATTTGTCCGTCATATGTTTCCACTCGTGTTCAATTGGCAGACATCTTTACAAAAGCGTTGGGAAAAGCGAACTTTGAGTTTCTACTCTGCAAGTTGGGCGTTCGAGATCTTCACGCTCCAACTTGAGGGGGGTATTATGATATCTGTATTGTTGGGGAATATATTTTTATGGAACATGTTTTCTGATAACATGTTCCCTTATTTTTAGGCTTATTTTTAGGCTTAGGTTCTTTGTAAGAGATTATATATTTGATGATTGTAAATGGAAGAGAGAGTAAGAATGGAGAGAAAATTTAACAATTGGCCACCCTCCCCTATTTTACAGGTTAGTCCAAATATTATTTGTATGACATATCTATTTATCATGATTTTTGTTTGTAAGGCTATATCAACTGACTTAGTGTTATCAACTATTATACATGTTTCTTTTTCTTTTCTTTTCTTTTTTTCTTAAAAACAATATCAAGTTATGAAATCAATTCAAGACCCATTACGGGTATTACTGAGAGGAGAGGCTTTGATTAAGGTAAGATCTAGTGATAACATTTTGAGGCCATTAAGATCTAAGCTTGCCATTGGGAAATCAATCAAAGAAGCTGCTGCATATATGGGATTTTGGGCTTTTGTAGATCTTGATTACACAATCCATTAGAATACAAATACATTGTAGAAATACATGTAAGTACATAATTGAATGAAATTTTGATACAGAAAACCTAGGGAAACACGGACGAAAACTCAGGGTTTAGGTTTCATGTAGGGCCTTACAAGGTAAAGTTGCATATAAGAGATTCAATGTGAACCTTGCAGGAAAAATACTTTTGTGGAGTACTTGAGTTAATAATGATCACAAGGCTCCATGTCTTTTAATTAAATTAGTGAAAGAGTTTAATTTCTCTAATCCATCAATTAGAATACAACTATATACAAGTTCATGGATGCTCTTGAATTTAGTCATTTGCGCTGTAAATGCCAATTAGCAATAATATACCCAATCCCATTTTTTTGATTACACAAGGTCAACTACAGTAATCTTCATCATGTATAAAATCATGATTAAATGGGAGAATATTGATAGAAAATTTTCTTTCCTTTGTACATGATATTTAATAATAATGTTTTTCTTTTTTCCTTTAAAGTATTACAAATAGTAACAATACTAAATTAGTTTGAGTAATTAATAATTTATAGTATTCATCATTACCCTACATATATCAAACATATTGTTATGAACTATATATGTTATAAAATTGTTTTAATATAATGTTCTTACCTACTTTAAAATGGACAAAAGAAAAGCAGAAAAAATGGGTATAATGTGCATATGTAACTTTCTTATTTTACTTTATAACTTATTTTATTTTCTAGTTTCATTTTCATTTTTAAGTGAGAAGATAATAATACTGTCCTTTTGAATTTTATCTTGTATGTCTTATTTAAAATTTAATATTAACATTATGTAGAGTAAAATTAAAATCTTCTGCCTCTTTACTTTTTAATTTGTAATTTCATATTTTACCCGAAGCTCTTTACTTTTTACTCATTTTCAAGCTAAATAAGACATTCTTACCTTTTTATTTTATTTTATTTTATTTATATAAACTCATAAAATTATTTTTTATTAAAAAAATCTAATATTTTTACTACAAATACTTGGTAAACTCATGGTGAAACAATTTCTGACTTTTTTTTAAAATATTTCCTCCAAAAAATTATTTTAGTTATATTAAATGTCTTGTTAATGAGTAACAACTTTTTTTTTTTTCAAGCCTCTAATGAATTATATTAAATTGTTAATGAGAATAACAATTGAACTTTTAAGTTTTTAACCTCTAATATTGAATTCTCTTAAAAAAATGACAATGAAATCGTTTACTAATGCAAAAATAATCTGATATTATTATATTTTTTAAAAGAATGCTAATCTTAAGTACAAAATATTTTAACTAAAAATTTGTGTTCATTATTAAAAACCTTGAAAGGTGTCACGTAACATAAATATTTACATTACTTTCTAATTAAAAGTTAATTTTTTCGTTTTGTACATTTTCCTTGAGAAATATTACTATTGAGTTGAATAAAAATCATTTAATTAAAAGTTGGCCGGGCCCGCACGATCACAGTAAGAAAGATAATCTTGGTTTAGCGGTAAGAGTTACCACCGTAGTCACCAGTTTAAGTCATAGAAACAACCTTTTACAAAATAAGGTAAGTCTGTATGCATTAGACTCAAATGTAGTATGACCCTTAATTTTCCAGAACCCCGTATACGCCGGAGCACTCCAAAATACACCAAGTAAACCTTTAGTAGTATTTTACCAATGTGAGAGTAATAGAGCTAAATAATGTTTGATTTAGGGGCTTTTGTAACTCATAATAGAAGTTAAAAAGTTATAAAAAAAAAATAACATGATTACCCAAAATAAATGATGTGCTTAATGTAAGTCGTGAGAAACAACAATTTGAAGAGAAGTAAGTATATAGAATGGATTGTCCAAAATAAATCAATGGGGTGGGGTTGATTGATACATGGTTTAGGACGTTTTCTTTTGGGAGTCATTTTCTGATTTAGAATATAGTGAACGATGACCTCGTTTTTGTCGCTTTTGCTCATAATTGTTGCAAAAGTGAATATGAAACAAATACTTGTGAAGAAGTTTCTAAAAGCCTTTTTATTATTTTTTAAAGTATTTTTTTATAATAAAAGAATTTGGTAAACTATTTTTAAAAAAAAAAATTATTTCTTAAAATGATTTTTTTTTAAAATCTTTTCAACACTAATAACTACTTCCTCTCAAAAAAAGAAAAAGAAAAAGAAAAAAAAGAAACACTACTAACTACTTAACTACAAAAATTGAATAACAACACTTTAGTGAATATATCCATAAATATAAGCTTAAGAAAGATTTAAGTATCAGTAGAGGTAAAAGACGACCAAAAATAACATGGACATGGACATGGACATGGACAGATATAGTTAAAAAATATTTAACTTTTTGTAATTTGAATGTTGATTTAGCATTTAATAGAGTGAAATGAAGGAAACATATTTATGTAATCGACCCCATGTAGCTAAAAAATGACTTAGTTGAGTTTTATCCACAAGCATAACACTTTTAGACATAAAAGGGAAGTGGGAACTAAGGATCCGAAGATTATATGGAACCAGCACATGGCCACACACACACACGGGAGGATTTAAACCCTCCTCACTTGTAAAACGTAGGGTGTTATCAGTTCAATTTTTGTTGCTTTAGTGCTCAAACTAAAATCGAACCGAATACTTGTCCAACCCGAGCCAAACTAAGTCAGTTTGGTTTGATTTGGATTAATTGATTTAGACCTTTTAGCCTATAACAATATTTATTTTAAATATCTATAGATGATAATATAACAAAATCATATAATTATACAAACAAAAACTATATTTTCTAATTATGTAATAAAAATATATTAATATATTTAATATAAATGAACTTTGGTCAGTTCAGCTCGATTGGTACATTTTTGAATTCTTAACCCACAACCCAATCCAAATATGTGAAAAACCAAACTGAACCGAACGGAATGCATCGATTCGTTTTAGTTTCGCAGTTTTGGCCAAACCACTTACACCCAAGTAAAAAGTAGGAGGATGCCACCTACTAGACCGGCTGGTCATTGGCAATATTTTAAACAAAAATTCTAGTTATCAAAGGGTTTATAACAGCTTTTGCTAAGAAAAAAAAAAACCAAAAGTGGTTTTAATGGCCAAAAAGAAAGGGCTCAATATCATCATCAAATACAAATGGTTAACCCTGAATGTAATAATATGTATTTGTATTTGTGTAACTTATGAGTTACACAAATTCAAGTACTTAAAACCAATAACATGGTTGCTCATGAATTGAGCCATTTGGTCTGTAAAATGCCAATTAATATAATATGTTCAACCTTTCTCTTAATTACATAGGTCAACTATATCAACCTTTTTCCTCTAATTTATACACTATTTAAATCTTAGACAATTAATTACCACAATTATTTACATAATCACATGTGGCCTTGTATGTGTATCTAAATATTATAACACTATGAACAAAAGGTGGGTTCACTGGTTTGAGAAGTAAACTACGAAGTATGATTGAAGAACTCATTAGAAGTTTAAGCCTGTCCTCGTTCATTCATGTTGGAAGAGCTCATACTCGTGCAAATCTTCAAATTTAGAAGAATTGGTCTCGTCCCGAAGGGGAGAACACCTGTGGGTCATTAAAACTACTGATCCTTGTGTCCAACTATATGAAATTTCCTATCAACTAATAATCAAAAATATTATTTGAGTCCTGTATTGAGCCATATGAACCCAGAAATCGAGCTCCACATAACTAATAATTAAGCCATATGAACCCAGAAATCGAGCCCCACATAACTAATAATTGAGCTATATGAGCCATTAAAATTTTTTTTAATAAAAAGGAAAGTTTATTTGTCAGACAACCACAAGACGAGAGTTTGTAGCATGACTCTCAACCATTAGAAAAAATGAATGTATACTTCTTGTCACCTTAGCACCTAAAGATACAGATATAGAAGCCTATTGAACAGATCCTGTTCAAGTAAGGTCGTGACCATAGCACTAATTTTCCCCGTATAATAATAATCATATCCTTTCTTAAGTTTTTCATGTGGGATACAAACAATGTGAATCTTCTAAAGGGAATGACATCTAGCTAGTTGAAAAATAATAAGAATATAGTTATTAATATAGTCAATTGAATTGTATGGTTTTCCAATGCAGATTTCTCATTTGTGAATTTTTTCTAAATAAACAATTAAAAGAAATGATCTGTTTGAAGTATTCTGAGAAGAGGGTTGAGAAATAAATCAGAGGTGTTTGAAATTACGGACATTTTGGTTCAAGAAAAGTAGTCGGACAAGCGAAATGCCCCAAAGTACTAATGATACTATTACTTGGATTATGGTTGCCCAAAAATTTCATTCGTCTAAGTGATGATAATTAGAACTACAACTCAATAGTTTAGATTATAGTTGTTTTTCTCAATTTTACAATTTTAAAATTTTTGGGCTTGGTTGGGTTGAAAAACTTTGATGTATGGAAAAGAATGTTGCTTGTACAAACATACTAATAAAAAGATAATATAACCCAGTAATATGAAAAAAAAAATTGAACTTGCTTGATTTTCTAGTTTTAAGATAATTAGTCTCCCTTGTTGAATTAGGTAGCTGAAAAGACTGTTAGGACATTACTGGAGGTAAATAAACTGTTTATGAGAATAATAAGATTAAGAAGAGAAAGATGAGTGTTGCGTGGAGAATATTTTTGTGTTTTGTTTTATGTTTGTTGGACAATAATGTTACGCTTTGTGTTTTAATAATGGTGCAAAAAAAATAGAATAAACAGCTGATGAAACTGCATTTATTGAATAATTGAAAGAAGAAAATAAAATATATTGACTAAAAAAAAACTGGGAGCAAGTTAGTGTGGAAAATATTTTTGTGTTTTGTTTTATGTTTGTTGGAGAATAATGTTACGCTTTGTGTTTAAATTATGGAGGGAAAGAAACAAAATAAACAGCTAATAAAAGTAGAGTTATTGAATAATTGAAAAAAAATTATATATATATTGACTTTAAATCAGAAAAAATTGAGAGCAAGCTGCAGAAAACATGTATAGAATTTTTGCAGTTACACAATTTGAATAGCTTAGGAGCAATAATTCAAGGAGAGCGTTATTATATATATGTTATGAGACACATAGTATTGAAGATATTTTATGTTAACTGGTAACTAATGTTTGCACATATATTGCACTTGATTTTTATTAGTAATTAATTAAAATAATATAAGAGTTTTTTAGAGAATATATATATATATATTAAGTGTAAAATTGTTTAAAAATATAGATGAGGGCATGTATGAGTAAAAACATCGAAGTTAGAAGGATAGAATGGGAAAACAAAAGGATTACAAGCATAATATGTAAGGAATGTATTACTAAATATATAATGTCATAAAAATATTTCTGTTATACTATATATGAAAATTGATTGTTTAGTCATAAATTCTATGCATTTAATATTTATATTTTTTATTTATGAATATTAATTAATAGGAATCAAATTTGGGTGACACGAATTTAAAAGGTTATGAAATATTATATGGTGGTATTCAAATATATTTACAATAATTTATTTGCTCGTGAATGAAATAATAATCAACGAATCCAATCAGATCATACATTGATTTATTAATATCTAATAAATTTTTTTTGCCAACATCCTCCAATTTCATGCCAATACTTTCAAAAAAAAAAAAAAAAAAAGCTCTAATGTAATCATTTAAATACAAATTATTGATTTTTAAATCACATATTGTGGCATTTAACTTTAACAATGTATTTAGTTCAAACATAACCTAAATTGAATCATTTCATCCAATTTAAAACAGACAAGAAAATTTACTAAGTTGTGCCAATATTATCCGAGGTTTTTTTGTAAAATCCTCCATCTCTTCCGATTAACTTTATTATTATTTTTTGATAACATTTATATTTAATTAATGCATTCCTTAAACATGAACTATTAAAGAAGAGAAATTATTGAATAAAACACAAAAGGTACAGGCTATCAATCAATTAGCAAACCTCCTCTTGGCCAATTATCCTATTATTTCCTTCAAATTATCCTCCATTTAAAAAAGACTTTTAGTATACTTTGGTGTGGGCCCAACAAACCAGGAGGGCCCTCCAAAAATAACCGTATGCCGCTGAATGCGGCGAGCACACGGTATTCTTTAGTAAAAGGCGAAAGAATAGTTCGCTCTGTGCTCACCGCGCGGCTGCGTGACTGTCAATTTGTTTCAAAATTTCTTTTATGTGTTCGAGGCAAGTGGAGTGTTAATTTTAAAGGGATGTGGGACTAAACGAAAGAATAGGCGTGACTTTCCATCTTTCAACAACCTTACCTCATCCAAGAATCATCATTATTATTATTATTATTTTGTTCATTTCATATTCTTACTTGCTTATTATCATGTTCATCTCTCTTTTTATTCTGCAAAGTTATAGAAAACTACAAGGCAAAACATCATGTTTTTCATCATCTTTCAGCGACATGACAAAAACAATTAGACCACTTCAACTTTCCCAAAATTCTGTTTATTGGAAATTGAAAGAGATCATCTCCACTTCAAAAGGTTGAAGGCTACCCGGAAGAAACCACAAAATAAAAGACTGCAAACATCATTAAGCGTTGAGAAACGCTTAATGATGAAATAAGACTCTCCCACTTTCTCCGTGAACCACAAAATAAGACTTCAATCATACACACTCACCATGGATGAAACATTAATGTTTGGCCTAAATGCATACCAACATATGCCATTAATGTCAAGGCAAAAAAAATCAATTTAAAAATTGGCAAGGGCCGTGCAAACGCGTACCCCTCTACCACAAATTATGACGTAGACTCTCTCTCTCTCAACTTAATGAGATCTTAGGTGGGTGCTCCTTCAAAGTGTAATAGAAGTCACCAACCTAAGCCATAGGCTTCCTTGATCACCCATTGACCCAGATCAGGTAAGATCCTTTCGAGACACGACGATGAATTTCACACAAATTTGATTATCTCCACAAGAAACCCAACACCGCTCTATGTAATGATTAGGGTCGGAAGAGTTTGAGCATTTGAGAGTCTTCTCATTTCTGTTTCTTATACACTTTTTTTTTTGGGGGGGGACATTGAGTTGTATTTACGTATAGGCCTACTAGAGAACTGCCTAGGAAGTCTCTGCATAGGTTTTTTGTCAATTCCTATTGAAATAGTATAGAACGAAGAATTTTCATGAATAGCTTTGAAGAACAAGGAAGAAAAATAGGAGAAGTTTAAATGACAATTCAATAATTAATAGTCCAAGGCATATAGAGCATGGTGTGTCACGACGCTTCTGACGTAGGCTGATGTCATGATCAGTATAATCTATTATATACTATACATATTCAGTATATATTATATAATACACTGTCAGCCTTAACAGAATTACATAAATTTTTAAAAAAATTTGACAACATCTCTTCATAAAATAGACCTCTCACAACCTAATATACCACAAATCAAATTCAATATATATATATATAGATAATTATCCTATTCATTCCACAAATTAAATTCTCACATGATAGATATATATGATCATTCCATTCCATCATCACAAGCATTGTATAACCAAAATGTTCCATTATAATCTATATTTTCACACAACACACCTAGATGATATCATATACATATATTGTATATAGTATATAATACACTGTCAGCCTCAACAGAATTATACAAATCTTTAAAAAAATTTAACAACATCTTCTCATAAAATGGATCTCTCACAAATATACTACAAATCAAATCCAACATATATATAAATAATTATCTCATTCATTCGATTCATTCATTTCACAAATTAAATTCTCACATGATAGATATATATATGATAATTTCATTCTATCATCACAAGCCAAAATATTTCATTATAATCCATATTCCCACACATCTCACCTAGATGATATTATATAGATAGTGAAGAACGAACTTAGACCTTAGACCAATTGGGCCATTTGGATGAGCAAAGGTAGCAAGTTGGTACATTTGTCATTACATTGCAAACACACAAAACGACGAAAGCCAGGCAAGTAGATTATATATATATATATATATATATATGTATATATAGGTGATATGGAGGCTAAAAAACTGCCAATACCACATTAAATCCATTGTCTGAAAAACAATTTATTGAATAGTGTCCTACTACTTGTAACAACATTCCAATTAAAGGAAAAGCCAATCAACATTTTAACATTAGGACACAGCTTTACAGGTTAGAAGTAATAATATTCAGACATTTTTTCTTATTCTTTTTTAGATTAAAATTTGAAATATCTGTCACTATTTCTCTAAAAAAATACAAATATATCTCTCGAAAAAGCAGAAAATAAAATATCACTACAAGAAAATAGGGGTTTTGCGACATTTCAATAATGTCGTGTGAATCATGTCACAAATAGTATTTACGGCATTAATGCGACATTTTTTCATGTGTCAAAATTGCAAGCATCACAAAAACTTTGCAACATATTATAAACGTTGTAATATCACTACAAGAAAATAACCTTTTTATAGCTTTTAAAAAATGTTATTATATCATATATATATATATATATATATATATGATATAATAACATTTTTTAAAAGCTATAAAAAGGTTATTTTCTTGTAGTGATATTACAACGTTTATAAAATGAATATATATATATATATATCATTTTTCCAAATGCTATGACAGCCCATGTTATCAAAAGTATTTTATTTTTTATAGCATTTTGTACGAGCTATGTTAAAATTGATTTTGATAGCGTTTTATAAAAGCCATGATAATGACTCAGCATTGCTTTTATAAAATGCTATAAAAATGTTTTATTACTTTTTTAAAGTGCTATGATAAAAATTTCATGTTTTAACTTCCAAACACCCATAGCTAATTAAAAATGCTATGAAAGTGTCTCATTTTCTAAGACTTCCATAGCCTTTTAAAAATGCTATGCATTATGCCCCTACTTGTATAATGATCTTCTTCCATTCCCTATTGTCCCTGCTTTTATAACTATCAATTTGAAAGAAAAAAACAGTGAACCACTAGCGATATCCAATACAAACCATATTCAAAGTAACTATTCACAAGAAAAAATACACACACACACAAATAGAGAATTAAGTCATTAAAACTACTGATCCTTGTGTCCAACTATATGAAATTTCCTATCAAACTGGATCACTCTTGAGAAAACAGGTCCAAGATAGTGTATATGACAATAAAATTAAATAACCATTACATAGGGCTTCTTTGGTGAAATCTAAATCCTAGTAATTATCTCCTAGCAAAGACGCAAGTCAAAGGAAATTAAGGCAAAAGAGGTCCATAGGCCAATCTTTTCACGACGCCCCTGACGTAGGCTAACGTTATGACCGGCACAGCGTACTATATACTGTACATATCCATATATAGTATATAATACACTGTCAGCCTTCACGTACTCTCACAATCCTTCCCAAAATATACAATAATTTTTTTTTATATACCACAAATCAAATCCCATAACCATTCCATTCACACATCAAATTATCATTTCCTCATCTAATATAAATATATGCCCACACGTCCCATCTAGATGATAATACATATATCTATAATGTGTGATAATTCTACATATCAAAATAACAAAAGCTATTTCCTCCAAGCAGACATACACGTACCGGACGAAGGTTCATGTGAGTATCACTCACGGAATTTTTCTTTTCCCTTCGACTCAATACCTGAAATATTGGAGGAAATGGGGTGAGCAAACAACAGCTCAGTGAATATAGTTCTTGAGATGACAATTATATACATTTAGAGAAATATGACATTTAAAATCATTTCAAACACTTATGCAACACATGCATCATTCAACGAATATCTTATACATGTCAACAACATAAATTTCATGAGTTTTCAATAATACAATGCACAATCTCTCTCCTCCGCAAGGCAAGAGAGCGGGTCTAACCCTTGTATGGTCGTTACAAGGTAGCCACAACCTCTCATTACCTAATGAACAGTCATTTTAAGGATCTCAACCCTTGTTAGGACAGACCTACTGAAAATGAGGACTCGCAAAACCTCATCCGGGTCTAGTGCCTAACGAAATGACAATGAGGACTCGCAAAACCTCATCATTACAAACTCCAATTGCTAAAATCAGTTTACATGATCCATAAAACTCAATGTATATATAAATATACCATGCATACAATCAAACATTTTATATATGTATAATGTCATACAAGAACCAAATCAAGAAAACTATACTCACAGTGGTTACACGGATTTTCTAAACCAACCTCTAAAATTGAGCAACAATAAACGTCATTGCTTCCTCAAAAGCGTTTATCCATGCCCTTAAGCTCTCAATTTCAACACTGAAATTACCCATAGAGTATCATGAGAATCATCATTTACCATATCAGTAGTTACTAAAATATCAAATCACTGTTTACAGTACTATTTATTTTTTTATTTACTTTTTACTATTCACTATTTACGTTTACTATTCACTATTCACTATTTATTTCTTACTATTTACATTCACTATTCACTATTCATCCGAATGTTGTAAATTGTATTAAAATTGTCCAACGGTCTCCAAAAATCATAAAATTGAATCTAACCACATATTCGGGGTTCTAACAGTCCAGGGAGCATTTTTCTACCTTTCTAGCGGATTTTCATTCACGTTGGGTCAAAACCCAATTTTTGAAAACGCCGTAAAACGGCTCCCATAACAAAATTTACTCCGCTAGAATTGGTACATCTAACTTAGAGATCAATTTCACGAAGAAAGAAAATGAAATTCACTTACCGCGAGTTCGGATCTCCTTCCGTTTCCCCTTCTTTCTTCCTTCCTTCCGTTCCTTTCTCTCTGCTATTCTTCTTCTCCTTCTTTCTTTTGCAAGTTCTTTTTTTTTCTTTTCTTTTCTTTTTTTTTGTTTTCTCTTGTCGGCAAACAGTAGAGATGAGCATCTTTTTTTATTATTATTATTATTTTACTTTAATTTTGATCCCATGCTCCTCATGCCATTTACCAAACCAACTTCTCATGTTATCCTATGCTCCTCATGCAAGTTAACAAACTAACTTCCTCATCTATTAATCAATTTAATTTAACTCCAATTCACATATCTAATTAACCAACCCATTCCACTAATAAAACTTATATTCTTTATTTAATAATTATATTTATTTGCTCATACGTATAAAATAATTATATTCTTTATTTAATAATTATATTCTTTATCAAATACGTGTATTATCACGCGTATATTTAGCTCATACGTATAAAATACGTTTAGGATACATCTGGATATACGCGTACTTCAACGTATGTATTTTATTAAAATTACGGGGTGTTACAACAGTGTATTCAAAATTGGGGTTTTTACCCAACTTGGATGAAAATTTGTTCGAAAGGTGGAAAACACTCCCTAGACTGTAGGAACGCCGAATATGTGGTTAGATTTCATTCCTTTGTTCATTTAGAATTTTTATGGCTGTTGGAAGTTTGTTGGAAGTTAGAGTTTAGATTGAAAACCTTTCGAATCATATTAAACCCGATGAAACTGCACTTTAAGGCTATAGAATGGTAGAATGAACTGTTGTGAGTACATCGATGCTAATTTCATGATTTTTGGAGACCGTTTGACAATTTTAGTAAAAATTTACATATTTCTAATGAATAGTGATTATGTGAACAGTACCGTAATCATATCCAGTAAATAAAATAGAATTAGAATCCAATGAAACTTCGGTTTGAAATCATAGAATCGTAGAGAACTGAATTCCGGACGTTTCGAGACTAAGATCGTGATTTTTGGATATGATTTGATATTTTTAGTAGCTAAATATATTATTTTGGTGAGAAAATTTATTTTCGTGACCTTCATGAACGTGTAAAACCTCAGTAAAATATCTGTTGAAGGTAGTAAAATGGTAGTATGACGGATTTTACAGGTGTCGATGTGGACATAATAATTTTAGGAATGTTCTATATTTTTAATAAAATTGATATATGTTTCAGGAGAAAAATAAAACTGAGAACTAGTGAAAATATGAATTGAAAATATATTTTCACTGTTCTTTCTTGTGGAAATATCTAGATTGACCACAGAAACGAGATAGTAGTTGCTTCAACTGCTTATGAGTCCTAAATTGAGTTGAAATTTAAAGGCACAGAATGTGTATAATATTTTTCAGGTTGATCTTTCTGATTAGTGATTTGAAGTGAGTTGAGAAATTGAATATATAAATAGATATGAATAAATGAAATTGAATTATGGAGTGGTTGTGACAAGTTAAGTTAGTTGGGTTTAAATTGGAGCTGAACTCAAAAACGACGATGATTTGGGTTTAAATTGGAAAGTCATGTACTGTGAGTATAGTTTTCTTGATTTGGTTCTTGTATGACATTGTATACATATAAAATGTTTGATTTTATGCATGTTATATTTATTTGTAATGCATTGAGTGTTTATTGATCATGCAAACTGATTTTTAGCATTTGGAGCTTATAATAATGTCATTTCGTTAGAAATTAGACCCAAATGAGGTTTTGCGAAACCTCATTATCAGTAGGTCTGTCCTAACAAGGGTTGCGATCCTTGAAATGACTGTGAATGGGTAATGAGAGGCTGTGGTTACCTTGTAATGGTCATACAAGGGTTAGACCCGCTCTCTTGCCTTGAAGGAGGGAGATGGTAAATTTTTTGATGAAACTGTGCACTGATTTATTGAATGAGCATAAACTATATATTGTGTGCATGTATATTATTTGATGAATGTTGCATATGTGCTTTTGAAATATTTTAATTTAAACGATTTGATATGCCATGTTTCCCTAAATGCATGCGATGGTCATGTCAAGAGCTATACTCACTGAGCTGTTGTTTGCTCACCCCATTTCCTTCACCATTTCAGGTACCGAGTCAAATGGAAAAGGAAAAATTGATAATCACGTGATTGCAGCCATCTGGTATATGTATGTATGCTTGGAGGAAATGAGTTATATTTTTTTTTATGTTGATATGTATAATTATCACATACTATATATATATATATATATATATATTTATAATATCACCTAGATGGGTTGTGTGGTAATGTGGATTATAGTTAAATACTTTAGTTATACAATGCTTGTGATGATGGAATGAGATGATCGTACATATTTATCATGTGAGAATTTAATTTGTAGGAATGAATGAGATGATTATCTATATATATATTTGATTTGATTTGTGGTATATCAGAAAAAAAATGTGAATTGTCCATTTTATAGGGAGGTGCTGTCAAAATTTCTGAAAAATTTGGGATTTATTGTAAATGTCCGTTGAGGCTGACAGTGTATTATATATCGTATATGTGTATGTACAATGTATAATACATTGTGTCGGTCATGACGTCAGCCTACGTCAGGGGCGTCGTGACACATTACATCCCCCTTGATTACGGCCCATGCCTTTTGGAAAAAAACATTGAAAATCCATCGAGTTTTTGCACCATCACAGCTGAAGACCACCTTTCTCACTTCATCCTTCTCGAATGTGCGCTCAAGAAAATCCTTGTCACTCTGAGAGATAGCCCCCCAATCGAGCCTTTCCAACTCCCATGTGTAATCTCTATCAAAAGTATACACCCCCACAAAATAGTTTACAATCTCCACCACCCCACCTTCTTCCGTGATAGGTTTTCCATTCTCCTTCAATATTGAGGTGATGCAATTCCTACTGCGGTGACTGTTGAGAATGCTATGAAAAAATCTCGAGTTCGCATCACCCTCCTTGAGTCATTTGATCTTAGCTTTCTGGATTGTCATTCGATTCTCTCTTAAGCATAACTCCTCTCTTAAAAATAAAAAATAAAAAAAAATTATTTGAGGCCTGTAGAGATGGATGAACCCAGAAACTGAGCCCCACATAACTAATCATGCTCTAGTCAAGTGGATATGTGAGAGTTTGTAGCATGACTCTTATATACGTTTCGTTTCCTAAAATTAAAAAAAGAAAAGTTTATTTGAGTCTGTCAGACAACCACAAGACCATCTCAACCATTAGAAACAATGAGCTAAAAACGATCCTCTCCAGCCATATGAACCCAGAAACCAAGCCCACATGGCTAATAATCACGCTCTGGTCAAGTGGCCATAACTCATCCACCAGACTTTAGTTCTTGTCTCCTTAACACCTAAGGACACAGATGTACGAGCCTATAGAACAGATCCTGTTCAAGTAAGGTCGTGACTATAGTACTAATTTCCCCCATATAATAATAATCATACAATTTCTTAAGTTGTCCATGTGGGATACAAATAATGTGAATCTTCTAAAGGGAATGACATCTAGCTAGCTGAAAAATAATAAGAATATAGTTATTAATATAGTCAATTGAATTGTATGTTTTTCCATCACAAATTTCTCATTTGTGAATTTCTTCTAAATAAACAATTAAAATAAATGATCTGTTTGAAGTATTCTGAGAAGAGGGTTGAGAAATAGAACAGAGGTGCTTGAAATTATGGGCATTCTGGTTCAAGAAAAGAAGTAGCCAGACAGGCGAAAAGTTCGGCTACCTTGTCTCTCTAAATTTTCATTTGAAGTGGGGGAGTGCTCGAACAACGTTAAATTTATGTTCCCATTACACTAACTAACCCTATATATATATATATAAGGAATGAGAAAAAGAGAGAGGAAGGAGCACTAAAAGATCAAAAAAGAAGAAGAAAGAAACAAGGAAGAAGAGGGGAGAAAAAGCAATGAGGGGTTTAAGGAACTCTAGCAATTAATTGCTGCCGGGTATGGGTTACAAAGTGAACTGTTGCTCTACTACATGGGGGCACTGGTGATATTCAAGAAGCAAGAAGTCGAAAATTAGAATGGAAGAGGGACTCAACGTACGTGGTGCTTCGGTGAATCCGAGAGAGAGAGATAGAAGGGAACTATTTTAGCACTATAAATAATCTTTAAAATAAATAATAATTATAAGGTTAATGGTTTTATTTTGAAAATTTGGCAAAAATGACTATAAGGGTTTGAAGTAAATTTATTATTAAATAAAGATATTGTTTTGGAAAAGGTGGCCGAAAGAAAGATTAAATAGTAATGGCCCATAACAACCTAGAATAGTCATTTAACTAACACTTATGTTAATACGGGAGAAGAAAATTAAAAGACTTTTGTACAAAGAAGAGAAAAAAAAAATTTTGAGTTTTGATTTAATTTTGATCATTCCAAGAACAATGCACATTGTTTATGAATGAAAATTTTCACTCTATTTATCCACACTCAACTATGTGAATGTGTTACTTTTTTTCAAATTGTGTATATAACACATAATAAAAGACGATCTAATGAATATAGGACAATTTGTAGCATGACTCTTATATAAGTTTTGATTCCTAGCATTTAAAAAAAAAAAAAAAAAAAAAAGAGCTGGAAGACAACCACAGGACTATCTCGGCCATTGAAAACAATGAGCTGAAGGATCCTCCGGAGCCATTTATATATATCAGATTTTTTCAAATTGTGTATATAACACGTAATAAAAGATGATCTAATAGAAACGGGAGAGTCTGTAGCATGACTCTTATAAAAGTTCCGTTTGATAAAATTTAAAAAAGAAAATAATAATAATAATAATAAATAATTTGAGTCCTATAGAGCCATATGAACCTAGAAACCAAGCCCACATGGCTAATAATCACGCTCTGATCAAGTGGTCATAATTCATCCACCAGACTTTAGTTCTTATCTCCTTAGCGCCTAAGGACACAGATGTACGAGCCTATAGAACAGATCCTGTTCAAGTAAGGTCGTGACTATAGTACTAATTTCCCTCATATAATAATAATCATATGATTTCTTAAGTTGTCCATGTGGGATACAAACAATGTGAATCTTCTAAAGGGAATGACATCTAGCTAGTTGAAAAATAATAAGAATATAGTTATTAATATAGTCAATTGAATTGTATGTTTTTCCATCACATATTTCTCATTTGTGAATTTCTTCTAAATAAACAATTAAAAGAAATGATTTGTTTGAAGTATTCTGAGAAGAGGGTTGAGAAATAGAACAAAGGTGCTTGAAATTATGGGCATTCTGGTTCAAGAAAAGAAGTAGCCAGACAGGCGAAAAGTCCGACTACCGTGTCTCTCTAAATTTTCATTTGAAGTGGGGGAGTGCTCGAACAAAGTTAAATTTATGTTCCCCCCCATTACGCTAACTAACCCTCTATATATATATAA
The DNA here is from genome assembly GCA_035771175.1 of Paratinospora sagittata. Lineage (NCBI taxonomy): Eukaryota > Viridiplantae > Streptophyta > Magnoliopsida > Ranunculales > Menispermaceae > Paratinospora > Paratinospora sagittata. The sequence goes on along the minus strand of CM069608.1, from coordinate 32,045,971 downwards.
CAGGAATGAGAAAAAGAGAGAGGAAGGAGCACCAAAAGATCAAAAAAGAAGAAGAAAGAAACAAGGAAGAAGAGGGGAGAAAAAACAATGAGGGGTTTAGGGAACTCTAGCAATTAATTGCTGCCGGGTATGGGTTACAAAGTGAACTGTTGCTCTACTACATGGGGGCACTTGTGATATTCAAGAAGCAAGAAGTCGAAGATCAGAATGGAAGAGGGACTCAACGTACGTGGTGCTTCGGTGAATCCGAGAGAGAGAGATAGAAGGGAACTATTTTAGCACTATAAATATTCTTTAAAATAAATAATAATTATAAGGTTAATGTTAAATTTTGAAAATTTGGCAAAAATGACTATAAGGGTTTGAAGTAAATTTATTATTAAATAAAGATATTGTTTTGGAGAAGGTGGCCAAAAAAAAAAGATTAAATAGTAATGGCCCATAACAACCTAGAATAATAATTTAACTAACACTTATGTTAATACGGGAAAAGAAAATTAAAAGACTTTTGTACAAAGAAGAGAAAAAAAAAAATTTGAGTTTTGATTTAATTTTGATCATTCCAAGAACAATGCACATTGTTTATGTCACACCCCGCTCGGACGCGCCTAAATCGGCGATACACTCACGGACGGGGCGTGCATTTGGAACAATCATAATGGTAATAACAGAGTGCGCAGCGGAAATACGGTACACAGTACAAATCTGATTTCATATAATTCAGAATAATTTTGTACATAAAATGGTCAAGGGAACATACTCCCAAAATCCCCAATGAATCATACAAAGGGTACAAAATGTGGGCCCCATAACCTGCACCCAGTCCACCCTAATTTCCTGTGAAAGATTTGATAATATTGGAGTGAGCTTAACGCGCTCAGTGGGTAAATAGTGCATGAGTATAACAATTAATAAAGCATACTTCAATATCAAATATCTTAAATACACATGTAAGCATCATAATCAATCAATATGTATGTATGCATGGCACCGTCACGTACTAATGGTTTGATGAGCGTACATCGCCTGAATTCATGTACAGGAACGATGCTCTGAATTCACGTACTGATGTCCCTCCCCGGGTGTAGTCGGGTTCTCATGTACGTCCTTCTCCAGAGAAATATAATGAATAGTGAGCAATGCTTCTAACTATTCTATGAGTCATAAACCATATACGTCCCTAGGTGGTGATATGTATGATGTCAATGCATGAACTGGTCTAGTCTACTGGTCTGGTCTTTCTTGACATTTAGACTGACTTTGGCAACGTCTAGTGAACCTTATCAGGGTCGGTATCACGACGTGCAAAGTTATAACATTCAGGTCATAACATTATTGACATAATGCAGTGTAAATAAATAGTAGACATAATAATAATTGAATGTAAACTTTAATAAAAGTTATAAAACACGCAAACCTATGTTTCGTTCCCCACCTTCAGATTTGATGTTTTTCTCCGGACAGAACTTCGTTGCACCGCTTTCAGATCTGGCGCTTTCCTCCGGACAGAACTTTGTTGCACCGCACCGGGAGTCTCAAAGACTAAAAACTTAGAATGCGTAGAAAGGAGAAGAAAAATCACAAGAGAAGGTGATTTGGTGTGAGAAATGAGAAATGAGGAGGTTTCTTATATAGAGATTTTTGCGCCTGAACGTTCTGGCATGGCGCCTGAACGTTCTGGCAGGCGCCTGAACGTTCTGGCATGACGCCTGAACGTTCTGGCATGGCGCCTGAATAGTAAAAATTTCAAATAGTAATTTTTTTTTTTTGTGAAATACAGGGTATTACACTCTACCCCCCTTAAAGGGATTTCGCCCTCGAAATCAAGTCAAGTAGTGATGGGGGTTGGCGGTGTGAGAAGTAGCCGCAGGCTGTGAATGAGGCCACTGCATGTGTGCAATACGCGATCCATTGATATTATTTTCAGACATCTGGTAGTTCTTGAAGTGAAACAATGTATTAAGATAGGTGTAAACAATGTTTCATCCTGATATTGATAAGTGAAAATAATACAACGTATCACTTCAGCAGTTGGTGCTAGAAAACAATTCAGGGTATTTTTGTTTAATTGTTGATTCGAGTTCCCATGTTGCTTCCTCTACGCCGTGGTGATCCCAGAGGACTTTCACAAGTGGTATGCTACGGCGTCGTAGTTCTTGAGTTTTTGTATCTAAAATCCGGATTGCTCTCTCCTGGTACGTATTGCCTTCCTCAACCCGAACCTCGACTAAAGGGATGATATGCAAAGGATCAGGACGATACTTGCGAAGCATAGATACGTGAAAAACGTCATGAACCTTAGGCATGGATGATGGAAGGGACAGACGATAAGCAAGCTTGCCAATACGTTCAATGATCGGAAATGGACCAATATAGCGCGGGGAGAGCTTGCCTTTGATCCCAAAGCGTTTGACACCTCTTGTGGGCTGGACTTTCAGAAAAACAAAGTCCCCCTTATCAAATTCTAGAGGTTGTCGCCGCGTGTTAGCATAGCTCTTCTGTCGACTTTGTGCAACACGAAGCCGTTCCTTTACGAGTGTGATCTTTTCAGAAGTTTCTTGTACTAATTCAGGGCCCAACTGCGGGCGGTCGGTCATATCTAATCAGCATACCGGAGATCGGCAAGGCCGACCATAGAGAGCCTCATATGGTGCCATGCCGATACTAGTTTGGTAGCTGTTGTTGTATGCAAACTCAGCTAGATGCAAATACTTTGCCCATCCGTCATGAAAGTCCAAAATGCAGCATCGTAGCATGTCTTCTAAGATTTGGATAAGCCGTTCTGACTGCCCATCAGTCTGAGGGTGGAAGGCTGTGCTCATAGTGATCTTGGAACCCATTCTATTTTGGAAGCTTTTCCAAAAGTTTGATGTGAATCGAGGGTCTCGATCAGAGACGATCGTGAGTGGTATGCCATGAAGGCGTACGATTTCTCTTTCATATAGTTCTGCAAGTTTGGCGGGATTATCCGTGAACTTTATTGGCAAGAAGTGTGAAGACTTGGTAAGTCTGTCAATGATAACCCAGATAGCATCTTGCCCTTTATTATTTCGAGGTAAGGCTGTAACAAAATCCATGGCGATGTTCTCCCATTTCCATTCTCCAATAGGTAACGGTTGGAGAAGGCCAGAGGGAAGTCTTCGTTCTGCCTTAACTTTCTGGCAAACAAGACATCGAGCAACGAAGTCTGCAATTGCCTTCTTCATTCCAGAAAACCAGAATTGTCGCTTGACATCCTGGTACATCTTGTCACCCCCAAGATGCATAGCGTATCTCGAACAGTGCATCTCAGTAAGCACGTCTTTCCGAACCTCGGGATCGTTCGGAAGACAAAGACGTTTTTTATAGAAAACGGCTCCGTTGTCAGAGACTGACCAATGAGGAAGGTCTTGCCCGCTGAGTAGAAGTTCTCGTTTCTCCATTAACATAGGGTCATTGGCTTGAGTAGCTGAAATCTTGCGAACGAGGTCAGAGGTAGCTGATAATTGAGAGAGGCGTGGTCTTGGTCCCTCTATGTTCAGTTGTAGGTTAAAGTTCTCCAACTCTGTAGCCAACTTTCCCATTTCATAGTTAAGAGTGCAAGCAACATAAGATTTTCTACTCAGGGCATCAGCCACAACATTGGCCTTTCCGGGATGGTACTGGAGTTGAAAGTCATAATCTTTCAAGAATTCCAACCATCGTCTTTGGCGGAGGTTTAGGTCTCGCTGAGTGTATATGTACTTAAGACTCTTGTGATCCGAGAAGACCTCGAACCGTTCACCGTAGAGGTAATGACGCCATAATTTCAGTGCAAACACAACAGCTGCAAGTTGCTAGTCATGCGTTGGGTAATTACCTTCATGAATCTTCAGTTGTCTGGACGCATATGCAACCACTTGGCCTTCTTGCATTAGCACGGCACCTAAGCCTTGGAGAGAGGCGTCGGTGTATAATGAAAATCCAATTGCATTTCTTGGAGTGATAAGTACAGGTGCTGTCGTGAGGCGTTTCTTCAATTCCTGAAATGATGCTTCACAGGCGGAATTCCAGATAAAGCGCACGTCTTTTCGAGTGAGCTTGGTCATAGGTTCAGCAATCTTTGAGAAATCCTTGATGAAGCGTCTGTAATAGCCAGCCAAGCCAAGAAAACTCCTAATCTGAGTAACAGTGGTAGGCTGCTTCCAGTTTAAGACGGCTTCAACCTTAGAAGGATCGACCTCAATGCCATTGCCTGAAACCACATGGCCGAGGAATTGAACTCTCTGCGCCCAAAATTCGCACTTACTCAACTTTGCATATAGTTGGTGTCTTTGTAAGGTCTGGAGGACGATATTCAAATGTAGTTTATGGTCTTCCTCGGTTGAGGAATATATCAAGATGTCGTCCACAAAAACCACTACAAACCGGTCTAAGTATAACCTGAATATGCGATTCATCAAATCCATGAATGCAGCAGGTGCATTTGTTAGACTGAACGGCATGACCAAGAACTCGTAGTGACCGTACCGAGTTCTGAATGCTGTTTTGGTGATGTCCGACGCTCGGATCCGGAGTTGGTGATAACCGGACCGTAAATCAATCTTAGAGAAGTATTTGGCATCTCGAAGTTGGTCGAATAAGTCATCGATCCTGGGCAACGGATATCTGTTCTTGATGGTGACGTTATTCAACTTGCGATAATCGATGCAAAGTCGTAACGAACCATCCTTTTTGCGAACAAACAGAACGGGAGCGCCCCAGGGTGATGAACTCTTTCGGATGAAGCCATTACTCTCGAATGCCTTGAGTTGTTTGTCTAATTCGACCAGTTCAACATTTGACATTCTATATGGTGGAATTGAGATAGGCCCTGTCCCAGGTATGAGGTTGATCTCAAAATCGAATTCCCGAACTGGAGGTAGACCAGGAAGGTCATTAAGAAAAACTGTTGGGAATTCAGATACGACTGGAACATCGCGTACTTCGGGAGGGTACAGAGCTGGTGATTCATTGTCGTTACCAAGAGACAACGCTCGAAGTTGTGACTTGAGAAGGGCAACGGTTGATTTGTGTATCCATTGCCTTGTTCCATGAATCTTGACAAACTCTCCGGTAGGCAAAGTTAACTGAACTTGCTTGTTCATACAGTCGATCTTTGCATTCAGTGGTGCCAGCCAGTCCATGCCGAGGATGATGTCGAAGTCTTCAAAATCCATTACAAAAAGATCGGCATAGATTATCTGGTCAGACATTCGAAGCGCACATCGAGAGCACTGCAAATTCACATCAGTACCCGATCCGAATGGTGATGTGACATGGAGTGTGATGTTTGTGGGTTCAGGATGCAGGCCTAAATGTCTTACCAATGCTGATGATATAAAAGAATGCGTAGCACCTGAATAAAAAAAAACATGCACCATGGTATTGAACAAAGGAAAGGTACCTTCGAAGACATTATTGTCGGGGAGGGGTTGGTGAGCGATGGCATATGCTCTGCCCTGATTCCGTGGACCCTGATTCCGCTGGGTCTGCCTGGGCTGGGCATTAGCAGCAGGTGGTGCTTGTTGGACTGGAATAGCAGGAATAGGTTGCTGAAGGTGGGGACAAAGATGTTTGACATGGCCCTTCTGGCCGCAGTTGTAACAAGTCGGCCTGTACTGCTGATGGTTTTGCTGGCCATTCTGATTATTGTGCTGGCCGTGTTGATTGTGGTGTCGGCCACCACCTCTGCCATTTCCGTTGCTACGGCCACCTCGTCCATAACGACCGCCACGGCCATGATTTCGGAAACCCTGGTGGTTAGAGTTAAATGGTTCAGCCGCAGGTGTTGTGCCTGCATTCGTCGAAACCGGGGCTGGGAGGGCTGGGTTTTGATTGTAGTAGGGCTTTTTCCTGTTGCCCTGTTGTGAGCCTTGTGGGGAAAATTGTGCAGGTCGTTTGCCCTTATTCATTCGCTGTTCTTGTAAGAGCTTCTCTTGTTCAAAGCTCATGGCCTTGTCAACAACCTCCTTGTAAATCTTGATGTCCAAGATCGATAAGGCTTGCCGAATGTCATGGCGAAGGCCATTATAAAATTTCTCGGACTTATCTCGCTCCGTTGAGATGGTGGAGAGAGAGTAGACAGATAATTCTTTGAATTTTCCAGCATATTCTCTGACGGTCATGGTGCCCTGATATAACTTAGCAAATTCCTGGCGCTTCTGCTTTGTCACCGCGCTGGAAAAATACTCATCAATAAACATTGACTCAAACTGTTGCCAAGTCATATCTGCTATATTGATCCGTGGGTCTTCTTTCACTGTGAGCCACCATTTGTTTGCTCCACCAACAAGTTGGTAAGTTGCTAGTGGAATTTTGCGAGTCTCATCGACTCCCATTGCATCAAGAGCCTTCTTTGACTCATCTAGCCACTTTTGCACCTCATCAGGATCAATGGTGCCATCGAAAGTAAGAGGTTGTAGTCACTTGTATTTAGTAATCAGATCGGTTTGAGCTTCCGACCCAAATTTTATAGGTGTTTGTACCGTGGCAACCTGACTGGCTGCAGTCTCACGAACTGCAGTTTGAACAGTGACCTTCATTGCCTCAACAAATCCAGCGAAGAAGGTTTCAATGCTTGAAGGCATGGCAAAGGGTGCGGGTGGTGGTGGTATTGCCTGCCCAGATGTAGTGGCAGTGTCGGGTGTAGCCTGTGCTGTTGTCGGAGGCGGCGGTTCCTGAATCTCAGGAGGTGCCTCAACTGTGGGACGAACAGTACGTGGCCTTCCTCTCTTCCTGGTTTGCATTTTCTCACTGGCAAGGAGAAAAGAAAACCAAGATTAAGAAACTGTAGGTAAGTATAATGTTGTAGTATGCTCAGCAACAATTTCGAGAGTACTGTAATATTAAAATCACTTATTTTTCTAAGTAGAGTGTAAAGTTGTTGTTGAGGAATCAAAGAATCTTATATATCTCGTATGTGTGGCCATGGTGTAAAAACAAACAAGGTTAGAATGTTTATATAATAAGTAGAAAACTTTGCAAGTATTTAAAATGATTTTGTTTTGGTGTTCGTGAACATACATATTTTTCATTGAAAATCCATACGAGTCATAAGAATTCTAAGATGTGCCTCGGTAAATATCCTAATCTAACGTTCTATCGCAAGCTTATGCATTCAAACGCTTACTCTTAGTCTGTTCAATTATTATCCAAGTTCATGTGTCCCATACCACATGATTTTGGTAATAAGGGTGTAAACCAAGTTAAGTTGTATGAACACGGTCTCTAAAAACATTGGCTGAATAGAAGTTCACTAATAGTATCGTCCAAATTTACTCGTCCCATACCGTGTAAACTTAGTGATAATATTAGTAATGCAACTGTCTCCAAATGTTTCTTTTCACACAAGGTCATGGGTTTTCTTACTTCCACATTTTATTGAGTATCATCCAATTTTGTTGTGTCCCATACCACGCCAAAGTTAGTGATACAAAAGAAAGAATGGTTGTAAGTCGGCCCACCAAAGATAGTCTTAAACAAAACATTTCATTCATATATAATAGAAAAATTTACATTGCCAGTAATCAATTTTGACGTTCTTGCCTACCACCATTTCTTCGAGATCTACTTGTATGTACAGAATGACTACTAACAGAAGGTTGAGAGTTTGCCCGCTCTGCGTTGGAGTTTGGCAAACGAGTTAATACAAGATTGTGGCTCTCTTTCAGTGCAGCAATATTGGATGCCATTTCATATAACCGTTCAAGTAGGTTAGTCGGTTGTCCCATTGGTGGTTGATGGGTTGGTTGTCTCGTAGGTAAAGGGTAGGCCAGAGGCATTTGAGGAGAGTATTGGTTGTATGGGTGATTCATAGGTGGAACGTAGTTATATTGATTGTGCGGAGATCCCCTAACCGGAACCCCTTGGATAATTTGGTTTGTTTGAGATGAAAAAGTTGGAAACAATGGGCTCATTGGAATGTTTGGTCCTCCAAGATTTGGTGAGGCCCAGTACTGTTGTTGTTGGTTTACAGCAACTTGTGGAACGGGCTGATACTGTACTGCAGAAGGTGGAAATCTTTGGTACGAAGTGTTGCCTTGAGTTGGCACGTTCCAAGTTGGTGGATTTGCTTGTGGACCTTGGCTATCATGACTTTGTAGTGGCGAATTTAGTGTGGCATATAATTCTTCATCAGTAAGTGGTGGATCAATTGGATCAGTATTCAGGGCTGGGTTTGATGTAGGATTGGGATTTGAATCATTTTTTTGGGCCGTCTGTGACAGGCATCTTGCGTCGACATTTGCGAAGGCAGCGCCCGTGCTTGTCCCTGATTCTTTCGGCAGTTCTGTTTGCCGTGCCGAATACCTCTTCGTCAGTTACCCCTCCACTTGTGCCATATGTCTTGAAGATAGAGGATGCGGTAACTGGTTCAGTGATCAGCTTTGACGTTCCATCGAAAGTGTCAACGTTTGCCGCGGAAAGTATCCTCATAATCAAAACTCTGTAACCGAGGAATTCCTTCGTTAAAGGGTTTTGAATTACCCTTAACATTTGTTGGATGATGATGTGTGGTAGGGACACCTTTATTTTTTTCTCTATGCAATACAACACAAGGAGTTGGGCCCTTGACATAGTGCCCCTAGTGCCCCTTTCTGGCAAGATGTTGCCGTATACAATCTTTCCGAGGCCGACAAGAGATGGCTTAAGATGATTGTTTGGGAGGTTGGTGTATGTTGATTGGGTGTATGGCTCTTTGGCGAGGGAAGTGAACAGTTGTGCATTAGATTCGGCGATCGTTGCAATTGTCTGGGGGTCATGTGGATCAATAATCATTTCCTCAATCGGGATCTCCAAAAGGCAAGCAATAAGCTCGATATTGATAGGAATTGTCGTTCCCATGATTGTTGTCTGTAAGTGAGGGCTGAACTCATCTCCGTGAAGTCTCACGTAAGTCATGACTTCATAGAAAGATCTGACCAAGTTGTAAGAGACTTGACCCTCAACGTTGGTTATATTTAACCAATCCAGTGTTGCGAGTTTGTCATGAAGAATTGGACGGAGGCGGAGATCGCTATTGTCGATGCTCCTCATGGTCACAATCTCTCTTTTGGACAATTTCGTTAGTCTAGTGGGAATTGGTTCCCTACTAGTAGAAGTTGTTCCCTCCCTTGAGGTCATTCTTTTGCTGAAAGGAAAATAAATTTGTGTGAAAGACACAAAATATATTCCTAATATTTTTAAGAGTTATGTCTTGTCTTCTAGACATTATTTTCGAGTTTTCTGTTGATATTTATGCCATCATGAAATTTTTCTTCATTAGTGATTTGATGCATATATGTCGTATTCACCTATGAATGTATAGACATATCTCATCATAATTATATATATAGTTTTCATAAAGCAACTATATATATATATAGATTTGAAATTTAGACTATATAAAAATCATATATAGTTATTTTTAATCTTAACTATATAGAAGTAATATATATAGTTTTAGAAAAATTTCAAATAGTAAATTTTTTTTTTTTTGAATAAATAAATTTCTTTCTCGAAATTATTATTATTTTTTTTTTGAATAAATAATTTTCGAAAATAAAAAAAAAAAAAATTTCGAAATTTTTTTTTTTTTTGAATAAATAATTTTCGAAAATAAAATTTTTTCAAATTTTTTTTTTTTTTTATACGTACCTCATATACACTAATGTATATAGATACATATATTCAATAATAACTACACATATAGTTTCTAATAAATTATGACTATATGTATATTTAAATCAACTATAATTTCTTTCCCTAATTTGGTAGACTTGGGCGGGTCGTGGACCGTACGCTCTGATACCATTAAATGTCACACCCCGCCCGGACGCGCCTAAACCGGCGGTACACTCACGGACGGGGCGTGCATTTGGAACAATCATAATGGTAATAACAGAGTGCGCAGCGGAAATACGGTACACAGTACAAATCTGATTTCATATAATTCAGAATAATTTTGTACATAAAATGGTCAAGGGAACATACTCCCAAAATCCCCAATGAATCATACAAAGGGTACAAAATGTGGGCCCCATAACCTGCACCCAGTCCACCCTAATTTTCTGTGAAAGATTTGATAATATTGGAGTGAGCTTAACGCGCTCAGTGGGTAAATAGTGCATGAGTATAACAATTAATAAAGCATACTTCAATATCAAATATCTTAAATACACATGTAAGCATCATAATCAATCAATATGTATGTATGCATGGCACCGTCACGTACTAATGGTTTGATGAGCGTACATTGCCTGAATTCATGTACAGGAACGATGCTCTGAATTCACGTACTGATGTCCCTCCCCGGGTGTAGCCGGGTTCTCATGTACGTCCTTCTTCAGAGAAATATAATGAATAATGAGCAATGCTTCTAACTATTCTATGAGTCATAAACCATATACGTCCCTAGGTGGTGATATGTATGATGTTAATGCATGAACTGGTCTAGTCTACTGGTTTGGTCTTTCTTGACATTTAGACTGACTTTGGCAACGTCTAGTGAACCTTATCAGGGTCGGTATCACGACGTGCAAAGTTATAACATTCAGGTCATAACATTATTGACATAATGCAGTGTAAATGAATAGTAGACATAATAATAATTGAATGTAAACTTTAATAAAAGTTATAAAACACGCAAACCTATGTTTCGTTCCCCACCTTCAGATTTGGTGCTTTTCTCCGGACAGAACTTCGTTCACCGCTTTCAGATCTGGCGCTTTCCTCCGGACAGAACTTTGTTGCACCGCACCGGGAGTCTCAAAGACTAAAAACTTAGAATGCGTAGAAAGGAGAAGAAAAATCACAAGAGAAGGTGATTTGGTGTGAGAAATGAGAAATGAGGAGGTTTCTTATATAGAGATTTTTGCGCCTGAACGTTCTGGCAGGCCTGAACGTTCTGTCAGGCGCCTGAACGTTCTGGCATGGCGCCTGAACGTTCTGGCATGCCGCCTGAACGTTCTGGCAGGCGCCTGAACGTTCTGGCAGGCGCCTGAACGTTCGGGCGTTGCCCAAATAGTAAAAATTTCAAATAGTAATTTTTTTTTTTTTTTTTGTGAAATACAGGGTATTACAGTTTATGAATGAAAATTTCCGCTCTATTTATCCACACTCAACTGTGTATATGTCAGTTTTTTTCAAATTGTGTATATAACACATAATAAAAGACGATATAATGAATATAGGAGAATTTGTAGCATGACTCTTATATAAGTTATGATTCCTAGCATTTAAAAAAAAAAAAAAAGAGCTGGAAGACAACCACATGACTATCTCGGCCATTGAAAACAATGAGCTAAAGGATCCTCCGGAGCCATGTATATATATCAGATTTTTTCAAATTGCATATATAACATGTAATAAAAGATGATCTAATAGAAATGGGAGAGTCTTTAGCATGACTCTTATATAAGTTTCGTTTGATAAAATTTAAAATAATAATAATAATAATAATAATAATAATAATAAATAATTTGAATCCTATAGAGCCATATGAACCCACAAACCGAAGAAAAGAAAAAGAAAAGTTTATTTGAGTCTGTCAGACAATCACAAGACCATCTCAACCATTATAAACAATGAGCTAAGAACGATCTTCTCCAGCCATATGAACCCAGAAACCAAGCCCACATGGCTAATAATCACGCTATGGTCCCGTAGTCATAGTTCATCCACCAGACTTTAGTTCTTGTTTCCTTAGCACCTAAGGACGCAGATGTACAAGCCTATAGATCAGATCCTGTTCAAGTAAGGTCGTTACTATAGTACTAATTTCTCCCATATAATAATAATCATACGATTTCTTAAGTTGTCCACGTGGAATACAAACAATTTGAATCTTCTAAAGGGAATGACATCTAGCTAGTTGAAAAATAATAAGAATATAGTTATTAATATAGTCAATTGAATTGTATGTTTTTCCATCACAGATTTCTCATCTGTGAATTTCTTTTAAATAAACAATTAAAAGAAATGATCTGTTTGAAGTATTCTGAGAAGAGGGTTGAGAAATAGATCAGAGGTGTTTGAAATTATGGGCATTCTGGCTCAAGAAAAGAAATAGCCAGGGGAAATGCCCCAAAGTACTAGTGATACTATTACTTGGATTATGGTTGCCCAGGAATTTCATCGGTGTGAGTGATGATAATTAGAACTACAACTCAATAGTTTAGATTATAGTTGTTTTTCTCAATTTTTCAATTTTTGGGCTTGGTTGGGTTGGAAAACTTTGATGTATGAAAAAGAATGTTGCTTATACAAACATACTAATAAAAAGATAATATAACCCAGTAATATGAAAAAGAAATTGTACTTGCTCGATTTTCTAGTTTTAAAATAATTAGTCTTCCTTATTGATTTGGGTAGCTGAAAAGACTGTTAGGACATTAATGGTGGTAAATAAACTGTTTATGAGAATAATAAGATTAAGAAGAGAAAGATGAGTGTTGCGTAGAGAATATTTTTGTGTTTTGTTTTATGTTTGTTGGACAATAATGTTACGCTTTGTGTGTTTTAATAATGGTGCAAAAAAAATAGAATAAACAACTGATGAAACTGGATTTATTGAATAATTGAAGGAAGAAAATAAAATATATTGACTAAAAAAAAAACTAGGAGCAAGTTAGTGTGGAGAATATTTTTGTGTTTTGCTTTATGTTTGTTGAAGAATAATGTTACGCTTTGTGTTTCAATTATGGTGGGAAAGAAACAAAATAAACAACTAATAAAATTGGAGGTTTTGATAATTGAAATATATATATACTTTAAACCAGAAAAAACTGAGAGCAAGTTGCCGAGAACATGTAGAGAATTTTTGCAGTTTCACAATTTGAATAGCTTATGAATAATAATTCAAGGAGAATGTTATTATATAGAAAAAACTGAGAGCAAGTTGCAGAGAACATCTAGAGAATTTTTGCAGTTTCACAATTTGAATAGCTTATGAATAATAATTCAAGGAGAATGTTATTATATAGAAAAAACTGAGAGCAAGTTGCAGAGAACATCTAGAGAATTTTTGCAGTTTCACAATTTGAATAGCTTATGAATAATAATTCAAGGAGAATGTTATTATATAGTTGAGGCACTTAGTATTGAAGATATTTTTTGTTAACTGTTAACTAATGTTTGCACACGTATATTGCACTTGATTTTTATTAGCAATTAATTAAAATAATATAAGAGTTTTTTAGAGAATATATATATATATATTAAGTGTAAAATTGTTTAAAAATATGGATGAGGGCATGTATGCCAACATCCTCCAATTTCATGCCAATACTTCCAATTATGTTATTATCTTCAACAACTTTTTCTTTGCTTTGGTGTAGACTCAACCAAAGTGGCGGACCCTCCAAAAATAGGCTTATGCCGCAAAATGCGGAGAGCACACGGTATTCTTTAGTAAAAGGCCAAAGAATAGTTGGCTCTGTGCTCACAGCACGGCTGCGTGTTTTACGAAATGTTTCAAAATCTCTTTTATGTTTTCGAGGCAAGTGGAGTGTTTATTTTGAAGCTATGTGGGACTACAAGAAAGAAGAAACTTAGGCGTGACTTTACATGTAACTGAAGCTTTTCCATCTTTCAACAACCTTACCTCATCCGAGAATCATCAGTATTATTATTATTTTGTTCATTTCATATTCTTACTTGCTTATTACCATTGAAAATTATCATGTTCATCTCTCTGTTTATTCTGCAAAGTTATAGAAAACTACAAGGCAAAACATCATGTTTTTCATCATCTTTCAGCGACATGACAAAAACAATTAGACCACTTCAACTTTCCCAAAATTCTGTTTATTGGAAATTGAAAGAGATCATCTCCACTTCAAAAGGTTGAAGGCTACCCGGAAGAAACCACAAAATAAAAGACTGCAAACATCATTAAGCTTGAGAAACGCTTAATGATGAAATAAGACTCTCCCACTTTCTCCGAGAACCACAAAATAAGACTTCAATCATACACACTCACCATGGACGAAACATTAATGTTTGGCCTAAATGCATACCAACATATGCCATTAATGTCAAGGCAAAAAAAATCAATTTAAAAATTGGCAAGGGCCGCGCAAACGCGTACCCCTCTACCACAAATTATGACGTAGACTCTCTCACTTAAGGAGATTTTAGGTGGGTGCCCCTTCAAAGTGCAATGGAAGTCACCAACCTAAGCCATAGGCCTTCTTGGTCACCCATTGACCCTGTCCAAGTAAGACCCTTTTGAGACACGATGATGAATTTCACACAAATTTTATTATCTCCACAAGGAACCCAACACCTCTCTATGTAATGATTAGGGTCGGAAGAGTTTGAGCATTTGAGAGTCTTCTCATTTCTGTTTCTTATACACTTTTTTTTTTGGGACATTGAGTTGTATTTGATTATAGTCCTACTAAGAACTGCCTATGAAGTCTCTCCATAGGTTTTTTGTCAATTCCTATTGAAAAAGTATAGAACTGAAGAATTTTCTTGAATAGCTTTGAAGAACAAGGAAGAAAAATAGGAGAAGTTTAAATGGCAATTCAATAATTAATAGTCCAAGGCAAATAAAGCATGTTGTGTCACGACGTTCCTAACGTAGGTTAATGTCATGACCAGTACAGTGTCACGACGTTCCTGACGTAAGTTAATGTCATGACCAGTACAGTGTATTATATACTATACATATCCAGTATACAATATATAATACACTATCAGTTTTAACAGAATTATACAAATTTTCAAAAAAAATTGGCAACATCTCTTCATAAAATAGACCTCTCACAACTTGATATACCTCCAATCAAATCCAATATATATATAGATAGATAGATAATTATCCTATTCATTCCACAAATAAAATTCTTAAATGATAGATATATATGATCATCTCATTCCATCATCACAAACATTATATAACAAAAATATTCCATTATAATTTATATTCTCACACAACCCACCTAGATGATATTATATACATACCTTATATATAGTATATAATAGACTGTATACAATATATAATACATTGTCAGCCTCAACAGAATTACACAAATTTCTAAAAAAATTTGACAGCATCTTCCCATAAAATGGATCTTTCACAACCTGATATACTACAAAACAAATCCAATATATATATATAATTATCTCATTCATTCCATTCATTCATTCCACAAATCAAATTCTCACATGATATATATATATATATATATATATATATATATATATATATATATATATGATCATCCCATTCTACCATCACAAGCCATAACCAAAATGTTTCATTATAATCCATAATTCTCACACAACCCATCTAGATGATATTATATACATAGTAATGTGATATTTAAACATATCAAAATAAAAAAATATAACCCATTTCCCTCACGCATGCATACATAAACAAACGCGAATGTGGATCACGTGTCAGTTACTCTCTAGTCTTTCCTTTTTCCCTTTGATTATGTACCTAAAATATTAGAGGAAATGAAATAAGTAATCAACAAGCTCAGTGAATATATCTTTTAATATGACAATCATATGCATTTAGGGAAACATAATATTTAAAGTCATTCAAAACATTTATTTAACACATATGCATAATTCAATAAAGATATTATACAGGCCAACAATATAAATTTTATGTTTGTTCAATAAAACAATGCATCCTTTTCAACGAAATTTACAATCTTCATCCTTCTAGTAATGAAGCAGGTATGAACTCCTTATTATACATCGATAAGGAGCCTACGCTCGGACCTTCCATTACCCAATTCACAATCATCTCAAGGATTCTAAAATCTTTGTTAGGACAGTCCTACTGACAATAAGGTTACACATAACACTCATCTGAGACTAATTCATAACAAAATGATATTATATGCGATCTGCCTTCGCACGTCTCGCATACTCCAATGTCAAAATCATTTATGAATGATTACTAAAACACAATGTATTTATATACATAACATGCCTACATTTAAACATTTCATATAAATATAATGTCATACAAAAACCAAAATCAATAAATATACTCACAGTGATTAAATGTTATTTCTATGTCAATGAACCCAGTAATATTCAGTACAAGGGATCACCATGACCATCACCAAACTCATTACACCATCAATATTCCCTCAAACTTATTCACCAACACATTCAATTTTTAATTCCTATGCAAATATGAAATTCAAGCCACACTTAATCATTATAAACTACTAAACACCATTCAATCTCACTAACACACCAATAAACATTTGCAATTCATGTATAATTCGAATCTCTTTCACTTAACTATATTTACTTGTATTATTCATTCAAATACATTTCATTTTATCCAAGTCTTGTTCATTCACTACTAATTCTTACTTTAGCAACCTGAAAAATATTATACACATTCTATGAATATAGGTTTCAGCTCAACTTAGGACTCATAAGCAGTTGAAGACGCTACTATCTCGTTTTTGTGGTCAATATAGATATTTCCACAAGAAAGCGCAGTGAAAATAGATTTTTAATTCATATTTCCACTAGTTCTCAGTTTTATTTTTCTACTGGAACATATATCAATTTTATTAAAAATATAGAACATTCCTAAAATTATTCTGTCTACATCGACACCGTAAAATCAGCCATATTACCATTCTATTAACTTCAACAGGTATTTTACTAAGGTTTTACACGCTCGCGGAGGTCACGAAAATAAATTTTACTCACCAAAACTATATATTTATCAAATCATATCTAAAAATCATGATCTTATCATCGAAATGTCCAGAATTGATAGATCCATCTTTCTACAGTCTCAATTTGAAGTTTTATCGGGTTTTAATAAGGTTCAAAAGGTCTCAAATATCAAATTTAACGTCCAACAGCCATAAAAATTTCAAATGAACAAATAAATGAAATCTAACTACATATTCGAG
Source organism: Paratinospora sagittata (assembly GCA_035771175.1). Lineage (NCBI taxonomy): Eukaryota > Viridiplantae > Streptophyta > Magnoliopsida > Ranunculales > Menispermaceae > Paratinospora > Paratinospora sagittata. The sequence continues at coordinate 32,029,085 of CM069608.1, read as the reverse complement.
GCTTCTATAGTTTAGGAAGTACTTTTCAACCTTTCAAACAAATTTTCATTCAAGTCGAGTAAAAATCTCAATTTTGAAAACACCATAAAACAGTTTCCATAGCAAAAACTACTTCGACAAAATTATTACATCTAGCTTAACTATTAATTTTAAGAAGAAATAAAATAAAAATCACTTACCACAGCGTAATTCCGGCTTCTACCGCCTTTTCCCCTCTTTCTTTTCTCTTTTTTTTTTTTTATTCTTCCTGATACGTTTGAGTGAAAGAGAGGCAAGTGAGATATATATATATATATATTTAGATCTCATGCTCCCCATGCAATTTAACAAACCAACTTCCCTATCTTAATTTAATTCATTCATGTAACTTTAATTCATACTATTCAACTATTCAATTACTTTAATAATCCCTCCCCATCTTAATATTTAACTTTCATTCATGAAATCATATTATTCATTAAATCATTAATCATCACCTCATTTCACATATTTAAGTAACCAAACTCATTCAATTAATTAAACTTATATTATTCATTTAATAATTTAATTTATTTGCTCATACTTCTTAGACATAGCATGCATTTTCATATATGTATATATTTGATTTTTACGTATAAAATATGCATATTATATATCTCGATATATACATAAGTCAATGTATGTGTTTGACTCAAATGTACGGGGTGTTACATGATGACATAACGGTTATTTTAAAAAAAAAGAAAGGAAATCAAGTTGTTTCTAATTATTTAAATGAAAATCTTTTGGTCAAGCATAATAAAAATGGGTAAATCATTTCTAATTACAGTCCCCTTGAGTGTAATCTTATAAACAACTAATGAACAAACATGTGCGTTGCACCTTACATGAATCATTTTATGACTTAAGAAATTATTCGAAATATACCTTTTCCCTCCATCTTTTATTTGGGCTTGGGATCGACAATGAGAAGTTAATAACAAATTGTTGGACCATTAGCTTGGCCTAGCCGAGCTGGAGTAGATCTGAGCGAAGATGGCGGCTGGAAAGGTAAGGCGAGTTTCAGTTGGACCCAAAGGTTAAGTATGAAAGCTCGGGTTGACCGATCAGCCAAAACTAGGCAGAACAGGTGACAACTCGTCCCAATCGAGCTATCGGCCGTTGATGGCAACCAAAGGTCCACAAATTCCACTGGACAGTAGCTCGACTCAAATTACAACGACGAATACAGAGCATAAATCAACTAAGCATAGCCAAGCAGCTGAGACTAGGAATCGATGACTCCTCAGTAACGACAGCTCAACATGAGATGAGCAGGCCCGACATGGGGCGACCGCCCCAGACCTCCAAATTTTGAGGGCCCATATATATATATATTAACTGATGGACCCTTTGATGGTAGTGAGACTTTTGGTGGTTGTAGATAATGATGAGCTTATTTTTTTCTTAAAATATAGAGAATTTTGGCTTATTTTAAACTCATTTTTAATTTTTTTTAATTAAATTATTGGGGGCCTCAAATTTTGCACCAAAATACTTATATAATATTTATTTTTATCTCAAAAAAATTTTGCTATACTTTTTTTTAACTCTATTTTAATAAGATTTTTTTTCTTGTCAAATAAGAGTTTATTTTAAATATATTGTTTGTTAACTAGTCAAACCTCTTATTTTAGTTTTATTTTAAAGATAAAATATTTCCAATTTAAAATTTCAACTTCATACTATAAAAATAAGTGAACTTAAAAATAATATTTATATATAACAATTATATTGAATATTGACTGTGCTTTACAATAATAAAATAAAATTATTTATTATATCATAAATTTATTTTTATTTTAATTCATTATTTATTAATTTATATTAGATATTTTTTATTTAATATAAGAAATTTGACAACGACAATCTTGTGACTGGTGACGAAATTCGACGATGACGATCCCGTAAATTTTATCACAATTGAAAACCCTCAAGTGGCGAGAGAACTGTGATTTCAAATAAAAAATTCGGCGACGATAATTCCGTGACCGACGACTCCCTCTTCTTCTTTTGTCCTATCTAGCTTGCAACTTCTTCTTCTTTCAATTCTTGCTTCGCCCTTTTCGCCAACCACTTGTTTTTATTTATTTAATTTTTTTAACTACTTCTATACTATAATTCAATCACTTTTTTTACCCTGTCCACCAGCCACAATCTTTGTCCACCAACCCTCTTGTGTTTTTTTATTTTATATAAAAACTACTTCTACAAATCAATCATATTTTTTTGTTTGCTAATTTTTTATAATTTTGTTTTTCGAAAGTACAACAATTTTATCAATAAGTACAATGTTGAAGTTGTCAGAATAATATTGATTTTGTATTTGGCATTTGTGTGGAATTTGAAATAATTTTTTATTTGTGTTGATTTTGGAGGTGTATTAATTTTGTGATTTTATTGTATCAATTTTGTGATTTTTTCTCGATTTTGTAATGTTTTATTATATTGATTTTGTGACTTTTAATGTATTTAAAATATTTATAAAAATTAAAAATAATAGGACTCCATTTGAAATTTAAAAAGAGCCCCATTTATTGTATATCGTCTCGGGCTCCTAAATAGTCAGGACTGACCCTGGAGATGAGTTGTCATCTTTAGACTTGGTGACCAAGAGTCGAAGGTTTTCGCATGACGATAACTCAGCGCAACCAGACTGAGAAAGTTGTGATATCATCAGTGCCAAGCTATCTAGTAGAAGAGCTATCTGTCTACCTAGCTTATCTCTACGGGGAACAAATCTTGAAATATTTGGAGAAGATATGCATACCATCGTTGGGCGTATTCCAATAAACTGGGAACGAAACATCCATCCGAGACGATCGGAGAAAACAAAGCCAATCTTGTGGAGACAAGTTCATCTTATCTAGGGTAAATGAGCTTGCCCAAGTCAAGCTCATCTACTCCCAAGAGATCGATACGTGACACATGCCTATATGACAGCAAGCCACCCGACCAAGAATCTCCTCAATAAATAGCCCCACTACTTCCTTCCGAAGGTATTATCAGTCACTACTGGATTTTGAGCCAATCTAGTGACTTATGAAATAACTAGATTGTTATGAAAACAATGCAGAACAAATCCAATAAAAACATTACATATAGAAAATTTCAAGACGGACGAGTTCATCTTACAATCATGGTGTCATCAAGTATCACCACGGCAGTATCTGCCCCTAACACCACATGAAGACCTTTTTGATATTTCTGGGTGCAATCATCCCTGGAAATTACTTTAGAATTGAAATATATTCTTTCAGGATCAAGTAGCTGTGCCATTTCTAAAGCGTATGCACGATCTCCCATTGTATGTATGAACATCTCGAACGAGCTACTCGCTTCTTTTAGAAAACTTCGTACAAATGGCCTTAACTTGGTCAACATTTGCATAGATTCCACTTTGAATATATGTGTTTGGATATATGGCGGCAAATTGAACAATAGAAAGAAATTCTGATGGTCACAGATGGACATTGAAACACCTAGGGATATTAATTAAGCTTTGGCCTTTGGGCAATGTAATAGAAAGTAGAAACAAGAAAAGTAAGTGGACGTGATTATAAAAGAGGAGTGCTAAAATAATTCAAAATATATATATATATACTCAAATCTATACGTAAGCGCCGATATAGTAATACAATACATTATCATATCATGAAAAAAAAAATATCCTCCACTCACCATACACCATATTAACATTAATATTCTAAAAACATTTTTCATTATAAAAAGCTATAGAACTTGAGACATAGGCAGTAAATGAAAAGGGAAAATAATAAAAGAATAGATTGATAAGATCATTTCAAAAAGTATCTCATTTCTCTTGGTGCCACAATATAGTCTTTTGCTTTGTCCAGTTAAACCTCCATAAAATGAATATTCAAAAAATTAATAACCTCGACTAAATAATAAAATATTTCGGTCCTGACTCAGGCCAATGTACTAAATTAATAATCTCGTTAAATGCCTAAGATAATAATTTTTATTTTAAATCCTTTAGGGCTCAAAGAAAATATAAATGAATAATTAATCAAATACATAAAAAAAAATAACATATAAAATTCATAATGTTAAGGTTACTTTTTTCTAGACAACTTCTACTTGTTCAATTCAGTTCTTTGTCAAAATATGCATCCAAAGTCAGTTTGTTTTTTTTAAAGTAAAGTAAAACTAATGACTATTTATAAAGTTTATATTTTATATATTTGAAGCATCTTGTAACACTTTATCTTTTACGACATTAAATTTAAAAACTACATTCATTATACATCTATATAGTTTAAACTACATCCATTGTCATTTTTAAGATTTTTGTCACTAAATTCATTGTATGTCTTTATTTAGGCTATATGTACATAAAATTTATTTAGGCTAAACATGATAACTTTTGAAAATCTATCTATATGCACACTAACTTTTGACCATATTCATTTTTTTTTATAACTCATACATGAATCTTGGTAAAAAAAAAATGCACGTGCAAATAATTAAAACATAAAAACTCTTGTTAAATTAATAAATATTCATTTTTTCATTTATTGATAAATTAATAAATTATTCATTTAAGAAAAATAAAATCATCAAACCATTAATATGTCTTTAGATATATATTATTTATTTATATTTCTATATAAAACAGAAATACTTTTACCATCCAAAATATATACAATACTTAATGTTGACGTGGTGTAAGTGGTTAGTGGTAAGTATTTTTTTTTTCTTTCTTTTTCTCTCGTGATGTGATGTGATGTGATGATATGATTTATTATTACACAAGCGTTGGTATATTTATAGGTATATATATTATATAGTTTTAGCATTCCTCAATGTCCACATGGAACCCAATTAGTAGTGAAATTAATCTTGTGAAGGTGACATATAGAAAGAAAATTAATCGTTTTATAATTTATGATTTGCATAGATTGACAAAGATATACATTCATCATAACATATGTAATATAATTTGTTATTTTCGGGTAACTTAGCTATGTTTTTCAATTAAATATGAATTACGTCTATAGTTGGTGCATTTGAGAAGATATTAAATTATTACAACACGGGGTGATACATTTAATTACAATATGTGTAATATTTGTAATTTTTCTAAGAAAATGTATTTGTATAATTTTGTAGTTTAAAACATTGATTATTAAGTACTTTATTAATAGTGTATTTAATTATAAGGGGAGATTATTTGGTTTAGCACTTATATTTTAGTTATTTACTTTACTTAAATATTGAACAATTAATTGTGAACATTTTTATAAACCAATTAAAAATTAAAGTCAAACTAATAAAAAAGAATAAATGCATGAATGTTTGAGATGATATTACATTAAAGTTAGATTCCATATTCTCCTAAATTATACTAATTTTTACCTGTTACCAGTTATATAACTCCAAAAAAAAAAGTATTAAATTAAAACATTGTTACCTTAATGTTACATTGTTACATTATAGAGGTAGTCTCCTTCCTTACTTTATATATATCAAGAGAGAGTGAAGAGATTTTTTTTTTAAAATTTTGGTTATGGTTCTTAATTTATAACTTCAATTAATAAGAAGGGTTCCAACTCAATTATTTGAGGGACCAGTCAGGTTGGGTTCCTTTCTTATGGGTTGGGTAATAAACCCAAAATCATGATCAAAATTAAAAAAAAAATGTTTTTTACAAGAAAAGTATAAAAAAAATTTTACTTAATTTTGGCTCGAGTGGGTTAGGGCCCTAACAAAGACGCCTAATTAACCATTCCTATATTCTAATTAAGCAGATTGATTTTTTTTGGAAAGGAAAAGAGGGGGAATACCCAGCAAGAACAACTAGCACACACCTCGAACTCCTAGGACAAGTAACCCCAGTTGCATCTTCCCTCAAAATATTTGATAAAGTTTTACACTAATTGTTAAGTATCTAATGCAACCTTCCTCTTTTATTTGGGTTGGAGATTGACTGTGGTGGAGTTGATCAGAACCATATACAAAACCATGAGAATTCACCAAAAGCTCCAAACAATTGAAAACATAAATAGTGATCAAAATGTTAATTTTCCTACAGTTTCGTCTAATTCAACTACCTTACACCTTTTGATCCTGAAATTATACAGAAATTTAAGATGGGTGCTAAAGCAAATTAATTTTTGTATTATTATTATTATTAAAATGATTAATAACAATTATTTTTTTCTAACCTTTGAGTCTTTTTTCCACGTAGAAAAGAACTTTGAGAATAATTCAATTTCAGAGAAAATCCAATTTGGAATGTTGCATATTGAAGTAGAAGCAATTAGGAATGAGCTGTGTTAGTTTGTTAGATCTGAAAAAAAAATAATTAGGAAGAATACACTTTATATTTCTCTTAAAACTTATGATTACAACCTATTGGTGTATTTATAATCACCAAATCTAACTCCTAAACAACTTAAAGGAAGAAAACTTTTATTTGGCCTAAGTATTTTAGGACCATGGATATGTATAGTGTAGAAGTATCAGATAACCTACGGAAAACTAATGAAAGTAAATTATTTTGTAGAATTAGCACGCTTGAGGTAAAAAATGTTTTACAATTGAGATTTGGAAGAGTCTAAGAAAAATTAAAGTCTTGTAGTTAATCAAAATGTTTAAGGGGATTGTAGCAACTAGGAAAAATGTCTGACGACCTGAGGAAAAATATCTTAATATCTATATATGAAAATAAAGGGATTGTGCAAATCATAGAGCAATTAAATTGATGTGTCATTTGTATAGTTTTTTTTTTTGATAAGTCATACAATAAAATAGTGCGAGAGAGTAATAGAAAATAAAGTACAAGCTAAAACTTTGGTGTCAGACAATCAATTTCGATTTATACTTGAAAGATAAACTATGGAAGCTAATTTATTTATTAAGGAGATTGATGGAGAAGTAAAAAATGAATAAGAAAGAATTTCATATGATCTTAATTGATTCAGAGAAATTCTATGACAAAATACCTAGAGAAATAATATGGTGAGTATTAAAAAAGAAAAGAGTTACAACTAGGTACATTGAATTGGTAAAAGGCATGTATGATTGGGATAAAAACATTCTAAAATTAATAGTAGGTGAAATTATAAATTTCCAATTACAGTAGAAGGATCTTCCTTAAGCCCTTATCTTTTTGTACTAGTTATGATGAATGGACTTAACATATTGAAGAAGATATTTTATGGTGTATATTATTTATTGATGATATAATATTAATTAATGAAACTATATATAGAGTAAATGTTAAGCTAGAGGTTTGGAGAAGACCCTAGAATCTAATGGATCCAAAATTTGTAGGATTAAGACTAAATATATTAAATATAAGTTTAGTGGAAATAGAAATACAAACAAAGAGAAAAGGATTGTAAGTTGAGAGACACCAAAGAGCGAAAATTTTTGTAATACTCTAGGATTGCACAAAAAAAAATAAAATTCGGGTACCTGCCCGAATGTTCAGGAGCAACGCCCGAATGTTCAAACGCGTGCCCGAACGTTCAGGCGCAACGCCCGAACGTTTAGGCGCAATGCCCGAACGTTCAGGCGCCAAAAATCTCTATATAAACAACCCTTCCCCTCCTCATTTCTCACACCAAAATCACTCTCCTAGTGATTTTTCCTTCTCTTTTCACTCATTCTGAGTTCTTGTCTGTTTGAGACTCTCTGTCACACCCCGCCCGGACGCGCCTAAACCGGTGGTACACTCGCAGACGGAGAGCGCATTTGGAATTATCATAATGGTAATATCAGAGTACGCAACGAAAATACAATTAAATACATGTCTGATTTCATTTAATTCAGAATTCATTTGTACATGAAATAGTCGAGGAAACATACTCCCCAAAATCCCCAATGAATAATACAAAGGGTACAAAATGTGGGTCCCATAAACCTGCACCTAGTCCACCCTAATTTTCTGTGAAAATTTGGATAACAAAGGAATGAGCTTAAAACACTCAGTGGGTAAAATAGTTCGTGAATATAACAATTAATAAAGCAAACTTCATAATTAAATATCTTAAATACACATCAAAGCATCATAATCAATCAATATGTACGTATGCATGACACCGTATTGTAATGGTTTGATGATTGTATATCGCCTGAGTTCACGTACAGATGTCCTTTCTCAGGTGTAGCCAAGTTCTCCTTGTACGTCCCTCATCAGGAAGGATGTTCTGGATTCACGTACAGATATCCCTCCCCAAGCGTAGCCGGGTTCTCATTTTACGTCCCTCTCCAGAGAAATATAATGAATAGCGAGCAATGTTCCTAACTATTCTATGAATCATAACCCACATACGTCCCTAGGTGGTGATATGTATGATGCCAATACATGAACTGGTCTAGTCTACTGGTCTGGTATTTACTTGACATTTAGACTGACTTTGCACGTCGTGATACCGACCCTGATAAGGATCACCAGACGTTGCCAAAGTCAATCTAAATGTTAAGTAAAGACCAGACCAGTAGACTAGACCAGTTCATGCATTGACATCATACATATCACCACCTAGGGACGTATGTGGTTTATGATTCATAGAATAGTCAGGAGCATTGCTCGCTATTCATTATATTTCTCTAGAGAAAGACGTACAATGAGAACCCGACTATGCCTGGGGAGGGACATCTGCACGTGAATCTAGAGCATCGTTCCTGAGGAGGGACGTACAATGAGAACCCAGCTACGCCCAGGAGGGACATTTGTACGTGAACTCAGGCGATGTACAATCATCAAACTATTACGAGATGGTGTCATGCATACACACATATTGATTGATTATGATGCTTTGATGTGTATTTAAGATATTTAATTATGAAGTTTGTTTTATTAATTGTTATATTCACGAACTATTTTACCCACTGAGCGCGTTAAGCTCATTCTTTTGTTATCCAAAATTTCACAGAACATTAGGGTGGACTGGGCGCAGCTTATGGGGCTCACATTTTGTACCCTTTGTATTAAACATTGGGGATTTTTGGGAGAGTGTTCCCTTAACCATTTCATGTACAAATGTATTCTGAATTAAATAAAATAAGACTTGTACTGTATTGTATTTCTGCTGCGTACTCTGTTATTACTATTGTTATAATTTCGAATGCGCGCCCCGTCCGCGAGTGTACCGCCGGTTTAGGCTCGTCCGGGCGGGGTGTGATAGTTTTGCTTCTAAAGTTTTATAAGATAGATGCACAAAGTTAAAACAGGATAGGTCAAGTGAAGAAGTCATCCCATTGAAGTTAACGGGATTTAGGTTATTGTTTTAGAGTTGTATTCAGTTAGGATTTTGTGTAGAGTTCGGATTTATTTAAAAATCCTAGTTGGTCTTAATTATAAGTTATATTTGTCTATAAATTTATCTTTAGGATGAAATTTTGGGAATTACCATTTAATGAAGAAAATTTTATAAGTTATATTTGCCTCTTCTTTCTCCATGGATCAAGACCAAGTATGGCATATGACTAGTTTCTATATTAAATGTTAGTGCATATATATTGACATATCTCATGCATATCAAAACAAGATGTGATGACATAACATGCTAAAAATAAATAAATAAGTAAATTAGAGAAAAAGGTTAAGACTTTTTTTTTGGTCCTCAACCTCTCAATGTCCTCAGCTAACCCTTTTGCGGGGACGAAATTAATTTAGGGTGGATACCTAACACCTTTCTATCAGTGTATGTCGTAGTGTTGCTCAAATCTGTGACCATGCCCCTTAATCCACTAAAACTATGACGACTCCACACCCCAGACCGCCATCCTTCAGGTATCAGCGTGCGGAATGCCGAGGTGGGACGCCCAACGTAGGCATCAACAATTATCTCACATCAACCATTAGGATGGTTGAGACCCTATAAGCCTCAACTAAACTCTCCATAGAGTCCCATTTTTAACAATTCTACAATTATGGCACATCCACATAAACCAAAATAAATACCAATCCTCCAAATAAGCATAATACAATGATCCAATCCATAAGTCTAAAAAAAAATCAAAATAGTCTAGGCCAAACATGCCTAGACTCATGAACATCAAAATCTAAGGCTACAAGGCCATAAATACATCCATAAACACAATTTCTCACCATTTAAGTTTAACATGTGATATTAATTACATATTTATCAAAATAATCAAAACAATATGCATATGCATACATAAACGTCCAACCATACATAAGAGTCCTAGCTTTAGTGATGGCTAAGTCTTGAAGCAAACGCAATGCCCTTGCCTTTGCCTTTATCAGTAGAACCTGAAAAGAGAGTGAGAGGTAAGCCAACTACGCATAGTGAATAGTGTTCAATAATGTCATCAATCATACATCAATAAAAGTCATATAGTATGCATGCATGAAATAATGCTCATAACATGTGAAACATAAAACACAAAATGAAATAAGCATTTAAACATTTTCATGCACTTTTAAAAACTCTATCAACCCTTAGTTATATTTATAGACTGTATGCCGGTCCTCCATCTTGGAGTATAATTTGCATCCTAGGGTCATCTTATCCTGATCATTTCACTTTCAGCCTAAGTGAAATGATCCTACCAGCGGGGTATTAAATACATAACCGCCATTGGGGTATGTCGGCCACATACCCCTAACCTTCATTAACGAAGATTTTGCCTCAGCCCTCTAGAGAAGTCAGCTTGGCATCATGTACAACCATCCTAAATATCACATCTAGGGGACTTAGCTTGGAACATCCAAAACTTCTAGAGTTTCTCAATGCATGTCATTTCAAGACATAGTAAACACGTGCATTTCATAATAGTAATCCATGACTTTCAAACATACAAGTATAGTGAATATGATGACATAAACGATAAACAAGATGAACAAACTACTCAAGCAAGTTATTTCTATCCACACAAGGACAATATCGACTCCTAATGCCAATCAAGATCCTGAAAAACATGATTACATGCACACACACCAATCACCATGATCAATCATACATAAACACCCTAATCATGATCATTTCCCAACCCAACAAATCTATGTGCATCTAAGTCAACTCATGGCTTCCATTTCACATGATCAACCTCGACATCCGTGCCCAAGACTTAGTCTAAAGTCTATGCCTAATCATGGCAATCCAAGACAATGCACCATTAACATTTGAAACCATGAAAGATTGATCAAAATCAACTCAAATCCCCAAATTAAATCAATACAAGCCATATGCCCCAATTTGGAGAAAAATCTCTACAATAGGCTTAGAGTGGAATTGAACTAAGTCATACCATTATAATATAGTTTCAAACATTCTAAACCCATAATTTCACTCAATTTGGGTCCAATTAAACAATCCTCAAGTCAATTTTATCAATTGACTTGATTTTGGTCAAAAGCCCAATTTGGGCAAAATTCCGAAATCAAGCCCTATGCCGATTTTACACTACATCACCATGGTCAGCCATGCAAAATACTGATTTTGCATCATGGGTTCGTAAACAATGGGCACTAAGTCAACATAGTTGACATGTTCCAACTCTAGGTCAATGAATCGAGCAAGGGTCAAAATACTTGGATCTACCAATTTCTTGTTAAAATGGGAAAAAATGGTACCATTGAGTTTCAAATCACTCAAGGAACCCAAATTAGTTGCCTACAAGTCTTCCCTATGAGTTTCATACAAAACCCTAACTTCGAGCACCATAAAAAACGGGATGGAATGCTTGAGAAATGATTTTCAAGTGTATATCTTGGTCTTAAAGAGTTGATTTCACCATAAACAAGCCAAAAAAGGTGAAAATCAATCAACCCTAGGTCTAAGGCACCACAAATTCGTGGTTTATACCCACCCTTAGGTCAAAACCTAGCTAATTTACACAACCAAAATGAGATTCTAAGAAGAAACTGAGGATTTAGACTTACTTTGGGTGAGATTTGAGCAAGAAATCACCAAAAATCAAGCTTTTCTCCTCTCTACCCTTCTCCCATTTTCTCCAAGTCCAAGACATGCAAATGAGCCAAAAAATCTCGTGTTGGTTGCTTAAATAAAAAAAAAAATTAGGCCCACAACTCAAAACTGCCAAAATTCAAATATCAAATTCTCGCGTTTAGATAGGCGTTTTCTATGTAAAGACGCATGCCAGACTCGATTCTAACATCCCCCAATCCATTTGATACACCCAACATAAGGTTATCACAAAATCAACTCAAAAACATACAAAATAACCATTAAACAAGCATCAAACAACAATAACTAAACATCAAGCACATCAAGGCAAACACGTAGAGTTTGGGCATAATGTAATTGGGCTATGGGCTAGATGAAACGATTTCTAGGGTGTTATATCACACCCACCTTAGAATGATGTAGTTGGGCATAATTTAGTTTGAAAATTACCTGAGCCCATGAATTCGACAAAGTGCTCCCTAATGTAGTCCTCGCGCTCCCAAGTAACTTGCTTCTCGCCGTAGAATTGCCATTTCACCTTGACCATAGGAATTTCTCAGTTGCACAACCTCTGAACTTTTCGGTCAAGAATTTGGACTGGTTCTTCATCATAGGTCCCATTCTATCTCAATTCCACATGTCTCCAATCCAAGACGTGATCAAAATCACTCTTGTACATCCTCAACATCGACACATGAAATACATTATGTACTGCTGCAAGCTGAGGTGGCAAGGCTAAACGGTAAACGACTGGGCCAATTCGCTCTAAAATCTCAAACGACCCAATGAATCTCGGAGCAAGGTTGCCCTTAATCCCAAATCTCGTCTGGCCCTTCTGAGGCGAGACCTTCAACAGAACTTGGTCATCCACTTAGAACTCTATGGCCTTACGCCTATTATCGGTGTAGCTCTTCTGCCTATCCTGAGCTATCTTCAGATTATGCTTGATCTGCTTAATCTTCTCAGCATGTTCTCGTACAAACTTTGGTCCCAACATAGTGGCATCCCCTACCTCCGTCCAATACACGAGTGACCTACACGGTCGGTACATACTCCTCCCAGTTACCTCCGGACTCAAGAACACAAGCTCGGAGCATATCCTCTAAAATCAAGATCAATCTCTCAGACTGGCCATCCGTCTGAGGGTGATAAGCGGTACTGAGAATTAGCCTCGTGCCGAGCTGCCTCTGCAACCTCTGCCAGAACACCGAAGTAAACCTCGGGTCCCTATATGATACAATCGAAACTGGCACCCCATGAAACCTGACTATCTCTCACATATACAGCATGCTCAGCTTGTTCACAGAATCTCTAATGTTCACTGGTAGGAAATGAACGGATTTGGTCAAGCGATCCACGACAACCCAAATAGCATTATGTTTCCACAGGGTATTAGGTAACCCTACAACAAGATCCATGGTAATATGCTCCCACTTCTACTCAGGAATGGCAAGTGGTTGCATCTACCCTCCAGGCTTCTGATACTCAGCCTTGATTCTCTGACAGATTTCACATAAATGAACTGAGCTATCTATCTCTTCATGTCGAGCCACTAATACATTTTCATATCATGATACATCTTGGTTTCGCCTGGATGAATAACATAATGGGATCTGTAAGCCTCCTGGAGTATACTCCACCTCAACTGTGGACCTGTGGGAACCTATAAACGTCCCCTATACCTCAAGGCACCATCAGAAGACACGTGCCAATCGACATAATCGTTACTCTCAGCCCAAGAGTTGTACATCTTATAATCAATGTCAAGTCTCTGCTGGTCAATCACCTCCTGAACTCGAGTAGGCTGAGCTCTCATCTGAGCACATATCACAATTTGATCTGAAGGGGTAGCACATACACTCATCACTATAGCCGCCTCAAGTAGTCTCAACTCCTAAGACATCTGGCGCACTACCATAACTGTCTCTACCTTTTTCCTGCTCAATGCATCAACCACTACATTGGCTTTACCAGGATGATATTCCAATGTGAAGCCATAGTCGTTCTGGAACTCTAACCACCTTCTCTGCCTCATGTTCAATTCTTTCTGAGAAAACAAATATTTGAGGCTCTTGTGGTCAGAATACAAGGTGAACTTCTCACCATAGAGATAATGCCTCCAAATCTTCAAAGCAAAAACTACTGCAGCCAGTTTTAAATCATGAACATGATAGTTCTTCTCATGCACCTTTAACTGCCTCGATGCATAAGCAATGACCTTATCCTTTTGCATTAACACAAATCCGAAGTCGATACGACATACATCAGTGTAGATAACCAACTCCTGACCAGGCTCTGGTAGAATCAATACTGGCGCATATGTCAACCTCTTTTTCAGCTCTAGAAAGACATTCACACACTCATCTGCCCAAACAAAGGCCACATCTTTCGAGGTAAGCCTAGGAAGAAGTGCAACTAACGTAGAGAAGCCCTGCACAAACCTTAAGTAATAACTTGCTAAACCCAGAAAACTCCTGATCTCGGTCACTGCGGTAGGTCTAGGCCAACTGATAATGGTTTCAACTTTGGTTGGATCAACTGAAATTCCCTCTGAACTCACCACATGACCCAAGAATCTCACCTCGGTGATCCAAAACTCGCACTTACTCAGCTTCGCATACAATCTATGATATCTCAAAGTCTGCAAAGTCACTCTTAGGTGCTCCTCATGCTCAGTCTGAGTCTTAGAATACACCAGTATGTCATCAATGAAGATGATGACCAACTTATCTAGATACTGCCTAAAGACTTTCTGCATCAGGTCCATGAACATCGTTGGTGCATTGGTCACACCAAAAGGCATTACAAGAAACTCATAATGTCAATAATGGGTCCTGAAAGCTGTCTTAGGCACATCCTCATCCCTGATCCTCAGCTGATGATAATCGGAAAGCAGATCGATCTTTGAGAAGAATCTCGCTCCCTTCAGCTGGTCAAATAGTTCATCAATCCTCAGTAGAGGATACTTGTTTTTAATGGTCACCCTATTGAGTTGGCGGTAGTCAATACATAATCGCAGACTCCCATCATTCTTTCTGACGAAAAGAATCGGAGCTCCCCATGGTGACACACTTGGGCTAATGAAGCCCTTAGCCAACAACTCTTCAAGCTGTTTCTGCAACTTAATCAACTCAACCGGCACCATACAATATGGTGCCATGGAGACAGGCTTCGTACCAGAGACCAACTCTATGATAAAGTCGATCTCCCTCTTCGGAGGTAATCCAGGAAGGTCCGAAAGGAAATACATCAGGAAAATCTCTCACTATAGGGATGTCCTCAAGTCTCATCCCACTGGTCTCATCCTCCTCTGGCACTAACCTAGCCAAGATTTCTTTGTCCCCATCATCTACCAATCTACCTCTAGTGATTGGTTGGTTCGATGCTCTCCCTTGGAATGTGAACTAAGAATGTCCAAGAATCTGAAAAATGACTCTCTTCGCAAAGCAATCGATCACTGCATAGTATGCGGCGAGCCAATCCATCCCAAAGATTGCATCAAACTCAAGGAACTTTAAGACTCTAAGGTCTACGGGCATCTCAAAATCCCCAACTCTCACTATACAGTGCTCACAAATCAAGTTTGAGTAGATCCTCTCCCCAGCTACAATACTTACAACTAACCATGTACTAGCTCTAACATGGGTCAAATGTAACCTATCTACCATGTGTCGAGAAATGAATGACAATGTAGATCCAGTATCAAACAGAACATGCATCAAAATATCACAAATATGAAGAGTACTTTCCACCAAGGTCCTCGATGCGGCTGGATCCGGCTCTGTGGCTGCCTTGGCAATTTCTCTGCCACTGGACTGCTGACCACATTAACAAATAAATGGAGCTCTCAGAGCAGTAAACCCTGACTGCGATGTAACCCCATCACCACCTCTGCCTCGGCTTGACTGTGGGAGCGGTGGCGTCGGTTCCTGACTAGCCACTAGAGTAGAAGGTACAACCACTGGTAAAGATCTAGCACCAGTTTGGACATGAGATGTCTCACTCTGAGCACCCTCAGACTGTGCTCCTGACTGAAACTTCCTCTTCTTGCCCCATCTTTTCCTATTCCAAGAACTTTTCCTTCCTGACTCACCCTGCACCTGCTGTGATGCCTGAACCGTGGGTCTAGCCTGGCCCTCGACGTGCTTGTGGAGCTCAAACTGTGCAGCCTTCGTCGCCACGGTCCTGAACTCAACCATATCAGTCACTGATAAGGCCTGTTTG
This sequence comes from Paratinospora sagittata, assembly GCA_035771175.1. Lineage (NCBI taxonomy): Eukaryota > Viridiplantae > Streptophyta > Magnoliopsida > Ranunculales > Menispermaceae > Paratinospora > Paratinospora sagittata. Next base: position 32,012,937 of record CM069608.1, on the reverse strand, counting down.
ATCGCTTGCCTCAATCTTATCATGAATTGAGTGATCCGGTCCTCAGTGGATTGTACTAACCCAAGAGCGTACGAGGACAACTGCATGAACTTGACCTCATACTAACCGACAATCATGGTACCCTGGTTGAGGTTCATAAACTCATGCTTCTTCTTCTGTTTCTCGGTCGTAGGAACATATGTCTCGAGGAAGAGTTGTCTGAATTCCTGCCAACTCTGGACCATGCCCTGATCTCTCAACACAGACGTCCACCAATCATCTGCATCACCCTCCAGCATGTGGGCTGAACAAAGCACCTGGGCCTCCTCATTAAGGCCAAGAGTCCTCGAAATCTTATCAACATTCTTCAGCCAGTCCTTGGCCTTCTTCAGCTCTGCTCCCCCATAAAACTTCTTTGGTTTCAGCTTCTTAAACTTCTCTACCATTATGATATGATGGTTCGAGGGGTCTCTAACCGGAAAAGGAACTGGCACAGGCACAACATCAAGCTGTGGTGCAGCCATAGGGGGACTCAGCTGCAACCTCATCCTCTGCATGATCGCCCTCGACCTCACCAACACCATCCTCCTGTGGTACAACTGGAGGTGGTTGTGGTACAATGGCCTCTGATCTCCTAATCTGCTCCTGCGTCTGAGTTGCCTGAGCCTCTAATTGTGTGGCTTGGGTTGCCATCATGCATCCCTGAACAACAACCAATTCCTTTAATATCTTGATTCTATGTAACACCTCGTAATTTTAATTAAAGACATACGTTGACTTACACGTATATTGAGATGTATAATACGCATATTTTATACGTATGAGCCAAATATATGCTTGTATAAAAATACATGCTATTTTTAAGGGATATGAGCAAATAAATGAAATTATAAAGTGAATAAATGATTTAATAAAGTAACTAATAAGCATGAGGAGTTGATTTGTTAAATTTCATGAGGAAGCATGGAATCAATATTTTTATACTTATTTCTCAACCTCTCAATTTTTTAATCTCTCCCTAACTCTCCAACGTAGCACAAAAAGAAAAAAAATAGAAGAAGAAAGGAACAGAGGATGAGAGAACGAAGAAAAAAAAGGGTGAACACGGGATCTTCGCCGAATCGGGACCCACAGTAACCGTTTTTCACTCTATTTCTTCGTGAAATTGATATCTAAGCTAGATGTAACGTTTCTTTCGGAGTAATTTTTGCTGTGGGAGCCGTTTTACGAGGTTGAAAAATACTTCCTAGGCTGTAGGAACCTTAAATATATGGTTAGATTAAATTTATTTGTTAGTTTGTAGTTTTATAGCTATTAGAAGTTAGATTTGATCTTGGATTCCTTTGGAACCCTTAGATTTGATATTTGAAACTCCATTAAAACCCGATGAAACTCCGGTTAGAGACTGTAGAAGATAGATCTATCAATTCCGGACATTTCGATGTTAAGATCATGATTTTTGGATATGCTTTGATATTTTTAGTAACTAAATATATGATTTTTGTGAGTAAAATTAACTTTGGATGCCTCCGCGAACATGTAAAACCTTAATAAAATACCTGTTGAAGGTAGTAGAATGGTAGCATGATTGATTTTACACGTGTCGATGTGGACATAATAACTTTAGGAATGTTCTATATTTTTAATAAAATTGATATATGTTTTCAGTAGAAAACTGAAATTAAGAATTAGTGGAAATATAATTTGGAAATCTATTTTCATTATTTCTTCTTGTGAAAATATCTGGATTGACCATAGAAACGGTATAGTAGCGTCTTCAATTGCTTATGAGTCCTAAATTGAGTTGGAATTTAAATTTATGGAATGTGTATAATATTTTTCAGGTTGCTAAAATAAAAAATTAGTGGTGAATGAGCAAGATTTGGATCAAGTGGAGTGCACTGAATTAATAATACTACTGAGTATGATTAAGTATGATGTAGATTAGATCTTTAAATGAATTGAAAATATTTATTGGTTATAGAAAGTGTGCTGAAAATTTTAATATATAAAAGGAAACTGAGTATTTACTCGTGAAATGGATATGAATAAGTGAAATTGATTTATAAAATGGTTATGACAGGTTGAGTTAGTTAAATTTAAATTGAAACTGAAGTCGAAAGCAGCAGTGATTGTATTTTAAGTTGGAAAGTCTTGTTCTGTGAGTATATTTTCTTGATTTGATTCTTGGATGACATTATATATATATATATGAAATGTTTGAATATAAATATGCTATGTATATATTGTGGCATTGTGTTTTAATTTACATTCATAAATAATTTTTTTTGGCATTGGAGCATAAAAGACTTGCGAAGGCAAGTTGGTGTCATTTCGTTAGGAATTAGACCTGGATGAGTGTTATGCGTAAACTCATTGCCTGTAGGCCTGTCCTAACAAGGATTTGAGATCCTTAAAATGACTGTGAATTGGGTAATGGAAGGCTGTGACACTTCTAACGACCATACAAGGGTTAGACCCGCTCTATTATCTTGAAGGAGGGAGAAGGTGGTTTTTGATGAAAAACCTTGCATTGTTTATTTGAAATCCATGAAATGTATATTATGGCATGTATGACTTAATTGTTGAATGATGCATATGTGTTGTATAAATGTTTTAAATGATTTTGAAAGCCAAGTTTTCCTAAATGCATATGATTGTCATATCAAGAAATATATTCATTGAGCTTATTGTTTGCTCACCCCATTTCCTCCACTATTTCAGGTACAAAGTCACGAGGAAAAGGAAAAGTCCTAGAGTGATAGCCACGTGATTGCATTTGTCTTGCTTATGTATGTATGATATGGAGGAAATGGGCTATTCTTCTCTATTTTGATATGTAAAATTGTCACACTACTATGTATATAATATCACATACATGGGATGAGATATAATATGGATGAGATTTGCATATTTTGGGTTTTGAAACACATGGTGTACATGAGAAACTGATAGATGACATTTTGGGTTTATGTTTGTGACATTATGATATTGGGATGATTATTTATTGTGGATGGAATGGATAAATATATATGCATATATATGATTTGCTTTGTGGTATACAGGGAATTCGTGAAATGCCCAATTTAGGGGGAGGTGCCGCCGAAATTTTGAAATATTTTTGAAAAAATTGTGAGGTTATGTTGAGGCTGACAGTGTATTGTATATTGTATACGGGAATGTATAGTGTATAGTACACTGTGGCGATTAGGACGTCAACCTACATCAGGGGCGTTGTGACATTCTATCTGCTTCGGATGACTCCATGTGTGGTTGTCTAACTCTTTCGCTTCTCCTCATGCCTCTTAAAAGCAAAGACATAAACAACCAGTCATACACATGATCATCCAAGATATTCTCAAAGCCTCATAACTACCCACAATATGTAATACACATACAAAATACAGTAGTAACACTTTTAAGTTATCATTCAAGCTTTTAAATCACCTAAGTCCTCAACTCAATCATTCCTGGTCAAAGTCTTCTAAATCTAGACCAAACCTAGTAAACATAGGCTCTGATACCAACTGTGACGACCCCACACCCCAGACCGCCATCCCTCATGTATCGGCGTGCGGAATGCCGGGGTGGGACGCTCGACGTAGGCATCAACAACCATTCCACATCAACCATTGGGATAGTTGAGACCTTACAAGCCTCAACCGGACTCTCCATAGAGTCCCTTTTTTTTCCAAACAACCTGATAAAAATACAATGATCAAATCCATAAGTCTAAAAAAAATATCAAAATAGTCTCGGCCAAACATGCCTAGACTCATGAACATCAAAATCTAAGGCCACAAGGACATAAATACATCCAAAAGCACAATTCCTCACCATTTAAGTTTAACATGTGATATTAATTACATATGTATCGAAATAATCAAAACAATATGCATATGCATACATAAATGTTCAACCATACATAAGAGTCCTAACTTTAGTGATGGCTAAGTCTTGAAGCAAACGCAATGCCTTTGCCTTTGCCTTTGCCTTTATCAGTAGAACTTGAAAAAAGAGTGTGAGGTGAACCAACTATGCACAGTAAATAGTATTCAATAATGTAATTTATCATACATCAATAAAAGCCATATAGTATGCAGGCATGAAATAATGCTCATAACATGTGAAACATAAAACACATAATGAAATAAACATTCAAACATTTTCATGCACTTTAAAAACGCCATCGATCCTTAGTTATATTTGTAGACCGTAAGGTCGGTCCTCCATCTTGGAGTATAATTTGCATCCTAGGGTCATCTCATCCTGATCATTTCACTTTCAACCTAAGTGAAATGATCCTGCCAACGGGGTATTAAATACACAACCACCATTGGGGTATGTCGGCCTCAAACCCCTAACCTTCATTAATAAAGATTCTGCCTCAGCCCTCTAGAGAAGTCAGCTTGGCATCATGCACAAGCATCCTAGATATCGCAACATCTAGGGGCCATAGCTTGGAACATCCAAAACTTCTAGAGTTTCTCAATGCATGTCATTTCAAAACATAGTAAACATATGCATTTCATAATAGTAATTCATGACTTTCAAACATACAAGTATAGTGAATATGATGACATAAACGATAAACAAGATGAACAAACTACTCACAACCCAGCCAAACAAGTTATTTCTATCCACACACGGACAATATTGGCTCCCAATGCCAATCAAGATCCTGAAAAACATAATTACATGCACACACATCAATCACTATGATCAATCATACATAAACACCCTAATCATGATCATTTCTCAACCCAACAAGTCTATGTGCATCTAAGTCAACTCATGGCTTCCATTTCACATGATCAATCTCGACATTCGTGCCCAAGACTTAGTCTAAATCTAGGCCTAATCATAGTAATCTAAGACAGTGCACCATTAACATTTGAAACAATGAAAAATTGATCAAAATCAACTCAAATCCCCAAATTAAATCAATAAGGCATATGCTCCAATTTGGGGAAAAATCTCTACAATAGGCTTAGAGTGAAATTGAACTAAGTCATACTATTATAACATAGTTTCAAACATTCTAAACTCATAATTCCACTCAATTTGGGTCTAATTAAACAATCCCCAAGTCAATTTCAACAATTGACTTGATTTTGGTCAAAAGCCCCAATTTGGGCAAAATCCTGAAATCAAGCCCTAGGCCGATTTTACACTACATCACCGTGTTCGGCCATGCAAAATATTGATCTTACATCATGGGTTCGTCAACAATGGTCACTAGGTCAACATAGTTGACATGCAAGGCTTGATTCTAATTCTAGGTCAATGAATCGAGCAAGGGTCAAAATACTTAGATCTACCAATTTCTTGCTAAAAATTGGGGAAAATGGTATCATTGGGTTCCAAATCACTCAAGGAACCCAAATAAGTAGCCTACAAGTCTTTCCTATGAGTTTCACACGAAACCCTAACTTTGAGCACCATAAAAAGGGGTATGAAATGTTTGAGAAATGATTTTCAAGTGTATATGTAGGTCTTAGAGAGTTGATTTCACCATAAACTAGCCAAAAGAGATGAAAATCAGTCAACCCTAGGTTTAGGGCACCACAAATCTGTGGTTTGTACCCACCTTTAGGTCAAAACCTAGCTAATTTACACAACCAAAATGAGATTCTAAGAAGAAACTGAGGATTTAGACTTACTTTGAGTGAGATTTGAACAAGAAATCACCAAGAATCAAGATTTTCTCCTTTTTTTTCTCATCTCCACCCTTCTCCATTTTTGTCCAAGTTCAAAACATGCAAATGAGCCAAAAATCTGATGCTCACCCTTCTTGTCACGACGCCCCTGACGTAGGCTGACGTTATGACCGGCACAACGTACTATACACTGTCATTCCCATATACAGTATATAATACACTGTCAGCCTTCACGTACTCTCACAAACCTTCCCAAAATGTACAAGTTTTTTTTGTTTTTTCCTATACCACAAATCAAATCCAATATAGATATCTATAATCATCCCAGTCATTCACACATCACATTTTCATTTTATCATCCAATATATTAAGCTATCTATGCCCACACATCCCATCTAGATGATAATACATATATATATAATGTGTGATAAGTATACATATCAAAATAACAAAAAATATAATCTATTTCCTCCAAGCATACATACACATACCAGACAAGTTCCTTTACCCTTCGAGTCAATACCTGAAATATTGGAGGAAATAGGGTGAGCAAACAACAGCTCAGTGAATATAGTTCTTGAGATGACAATTATATACATTTAGAGAAATATGACATTTAAAATCATTTCAAACACTTATTCAACACATGCATCATTCAACAAATATATCATATATGTCAACAACATAAATTGCATGAGTTTTCAATAACACAATGCACAATCTCCCTCCTCCGCAAGGCAAGAGAGCGAGTTTAACCCTTGTATGGCCGTACAAGGTAGACACAGCCTCTCATCACCCAATTCACAATCATTTCAAGGATCACAACCTTTGTTAGGACAGACCTACTGACAATGAGGACTCGCAAAACCTCATCTGGATCTAATTCCTAACGAAATGACAATGAGGATTCGTAAAACTTCATCATTACAAACTCCAAGTGCTAAAATCAGTTTGCATGATCCATAAAACTCAATGCATTATATATCAATATAACATGCATACAATCAAACATTTTATATGCGAACAATGTCATACAAGAGTCAAATCAAGGAAACTATACTCACAGTGGTTACACGGGTTTTCTAATTCAACTTCTAAAATCGAGCAACAATATGACTTCCTCAAAAGCGTTTATCCATGCCCTTAAGCTCCCAATTTAAACACTGAAATTAATCATAAATTATCATGAGGATCATCATTTATCATATCGGTAGCTACTAAAAATATCAAATCATATCCAAAAATCATGATCTTAGTATCGAAACGTCCAGAATTCAGTTCTCTACGAATCTATGATTTCAAATCACTGTTCACATCACTGTTCATAGTACTATTTATGATTTACTATTCACATTACTATTCATTATTCACTATTTACGATTTACTATTCACCCAAAAGTTGTAAATTGTATTAAAATTGTCAGACGGTCTCCAAAAATCATGAAATTGAATCTAACCACATCTTCGGGGTTCTAACAGTCCAGGGAGCATTTTTCTACCTTTCTAGCGGATTTTCATTCACGTTGGGTCAAAACCCCAATTTTTTGAAAACGCCGTAAAACGTCTCCCACAACAAAATTTACTTCGCTAGACTTGTTACATCTAGCTTAGAGATCAATTTCACGAAGAAAGAGAATGAAATTCACTTACCGTGGGTTCGAATCTCCCTCCGTTTCCCTTCTTTCTTCCTTCCTTCCTTCCTTCCTTTTTTTTTCTCTCTGCACTTCTTCTTCTCCTTCTCTTTCTTTTGCAAGTTCTTTTTTTTTTTTTTATTCTTTGTTTTCTCTTGTTGGCAAACGTTGGAGATAAGAGCATTTTTTTTTATTATTTTATTTTTATCCCATGCTCCTCATGCAAGTTAACAAACCAACTTTCCCATCTATTAATCAATTTAATTCAACTCTAATTCACATATCTAATTAACCAACCCATTTCACTAATAAAACTTATATTCTTTATTTAATAATTTTATTTATTTGCTCATATTCCTTAAATATAGCATGTATTTCATACATGCGTATATCCTACACGCATATGCATACGCGTATCATACATCTCGATATACGTATAATTTATCGTATGTATTTAACTAAAATTACGGGGTGTTACAAGACATACACATGTTGTAAATCGATTTCTATTTGAAATCACATTCCAAACTTACTTGTGACATGTTCAAGTTCATTTGATACATGTACACATGGATTATACGTGTATTATACATCTCAATATACGGGTACTTAAACATATATATTTAATTAAAATTACGGGGTGTTACACTTCTCCACTTTTCTCCAAGTTCAAAACATGCAAATGAGCCAAAATCTCGTGCTGCTTAAATAGAAAGAAAATTGGGCCCATAACTCAAAACTGCCAAAATTCAGATACACATCGGATTTTCGTGTTTAGATAGACTTTTTCTATCTAAAGACGCGTGCCGGACTTAATTCTAACATCCCCCAATCCATTTGACACACCCAAAATAAGGTTATCACAAAATCAACGCGAAAACATACAAAATAACCATTAAACAAACATCAAACAACAATAACTAAACATCAAGTATATCAATGCAAACACATAGAGTTTGAACATAATATAATTAGGCTATGGGCTAGATGAAATGATTTTTAAGGTGCTACAAAAATATAGCTGCCCTCATCAACTACAATGCAACCTGCCGGGTAAAAGGTCAAGACTTTCACATCTACGTCAATATTGCCATTGATCGCTTGAAAAAAAGAAAGAAAAAGAAAGAAAGAAACAATGAAGAAGAGGTGGGGAGAGAAAGCATGAGGAGTATAGGGAATTCTAGCAATTAATTGTTGTGGCCGGACGACAAGGTGTGGTGGGTATGGGTGAAAAAGTGAAGTGTTGCTTTGCTACATGTGTTGTATTCGACAAGTAAGAAAGGAAGAGGGTCTCACCGTACGTGGTGCTTCAGTGAATACGAGAGAGAGAGAAAGAGAGAGGCTTGGTTTTCTCGGAGAATAATGATGGATTTCTTTGTACTTGCTAGTGTGACTTTTATAAAGGCTTGGTTTTCTGTGAGATGTGAAGAAAACGTACGTGAGGAATTAGAAGAAGCTAGGAATACAATTGGAGAAGAAAAAGGAAAGTGGTAGCTACAGAGGTGCTATTAAAACTCCTAAACAAAAGGAATACAATTGGAGAAGGAAAAGGAAAGTGGTTGACGGACAGGCGTACTAAACCCTAAACTCTCAACGTGACTTGTATAGTAGATGGGATTGTCACTTTTGCTCTTATTGAAGGAAAAAAAAAAGTGTGGTCAAAATTTGTGTTTTTATTTTTTTTTTCATTCATTTTTTTTTTTTCGTCAAATATAGTAGATGGTATTTTCTGAACTAGTTCTTTTAAATATAAAATGTTAGGCCATCCCCTTTTATTGCGTATACGTTTGATAATTAGGCACACATAGTCATCAGACACGCATGCTAATAGCTAGGATCTCTTGCATGCACCTTCTCCTCAACTTCTTTGTTACTTAACTAGAACTTTGCTTGGAGAAGATGATCAACTGTGTTCTTATCCAGTTGGAAAGCCTTAGTAACAACTTCACTGCCAATGGGCTGGTTCAACCCAAAAACAACATTAGCTAAAGTGATGACACCGGGGTTTTGGACGGTGTTTCCATATACAATGTTGTGTTGGAAGTGAATCCCTTCTTATGTACCTTTGTGATTAAACAGTTCTCGGGTGGGAGGTTACAAAACCTACATAAAACATTCTTTTTAAGACTACAAGTATCTCATATGCTTAAGGGTGTGTGTGAGGAGGGTTGACACTCAAGTAAACATACTTTGAACAAACTAATAAAGATACATAGGAAAATTATTATGACGTTTTTTTCTTCAAGAGATAATTTCATATAGATATAAAAAAAATTAGTTAGCTTTGGTTGTGTGGTCCACTACAAAAATAGGAGTATGGTGCTGAGTGCGGCTACTAATCAATTTTGGTGACTATAAAGCAGCCAAAGGTATCAAATTGCTAACTCTATTCCCCATAGTTTTTCTTTTGTTTCATACCTCATCTAACCAAAAATTATTATTATTATTATTATTGGTTGGGATTGAATTAGGTTGAATTAAGTTCTAAAAGTATCAACTCATAATCCAACTAAAATTATTTAGATTAAGATTTTTAAATTCAACCTAAGCTACATACTTAGATCAACCAAATCTAACTCATTGTGTTCTAATGGATATATCTAATATGATTTATTCTAATTTGATAAAAATATTAATATTAGTTATAAATAAAAAAAGTGCAAGTAAAATGTGAAAATTGAAAAGGATAAAATGAAGTAATCACGTATAAAGTGAGCTTAAAAGTAAGAGATTTGTAGGAAAAAGCAGATTTATTAAATTACTAATTAAGCATTACAAATATTTTAATGAAATATAATCATAATGGTCAGTAGCATTAATTTTGGAACATTGAAAAAAATGACCTCCTAGTTTTGAGTTGGTCAAAACTCAATTTGTCTTATATATTTCTTTTGTAATATATTTGTTCATATTTTAATTGTCATTTTAGCCACGAACTATTTGTCAATATCTTGATCAATTAAAAATTGAAGAGTACGATTTAGAATTTAGAGTTTAACAGAGAATGATTAATGTTTGAAATGATGGGCATTTTGGTTCAAGAAAAGAAGAAGCCGCCACCCATTTGCAGACTCGTCGCCTGGGGCGAAAATTCCGGCTACTCCCTCGCCGGATTCCGGCGACCCACATGCTACAACCACTTTGTCCTTCTCTATTTTTATTTGAAGTGGGGCAGTGCATGTACTTTGAATGAAAGTCAATAAGCGTTTTATTTTTTTAATTTTTTTATATTGTAAAATTGTTTAAAACTATGTATGGATGAGGGTATGTCTTAATAAAAATACGGAAGTTTTACCTAGAAAAGAAAATAAAAATATGAAGTTAAGATAGAATAAAAAAACAAAAGGATTAAAAGCCTAAACGTAGGGAATATGGAAATAATGAAATGTAGTTAAATATTAAATTACTACTATTAATTATAAAATTAAATTTTAAAAAATTTAAATAAGCTCAACTTGAAGGGCATTTGAGTAGAAAATAAAGTTTTAGGGTCTACTACCTTAAATATTATTATTATAATAGATAGATTAGTATAATGATTAATTGTTATCGTATGTAAGTGCACCTACATTCGATAACAATTAATCATTATACATACCTATTGAGGAGACGTCACTCTCTTTCTTCTTTCTTCATTGTAGTTTGTCTTTAGAGATTAGTCGATACACGTACACCGACTTAAATTAACTAAACAATCACATTGGTTTACTTAAAATTCATGAGTGAATATAAAAATAAAAGACAAAGGTGCTGTGCATATATGGTCATCATAATCTTGAATCACGGAAATACCTTCCAATAAACAGAGGATTTAGCGAAGACGTGGGGCTACGATAACATTCAGAGGCATCGCTTTAACCAAAGTAATTCCCGAAGTTTCGGTCATATCTATCGGTGCATTGGACGGAGTTCGAAGCTCAAATTCATGAAGTAAACGTGCAAGCGTTAGGTGTACGACACCAATGGCTAACGAGATTCCAGGGCACATCCTTCTGCCCGATCCAAAAGGTATATATTCATAGTGTTGCCCTCTAAAATCCACATGTGCATGCTCAATTGTGAGGAACCTTTCTGGCCTAAACTCTAGAGGATCAGCCCACACTTTGGGATCTCGTTGCAGTTTCCAGATGTTTGTGATTAAGCGCGTCCCCTTTGGAACATGGAAACCAGCTATAGTACAATCCTTCATGGCCTCGTGTGGTACAGAAAGTGGAGCAGCAGGGTATAAGCGCAAAGTCTCCTTCACAATTGCTTGGAGATAAGGCAGCTTCTTGATGTCTTCTTCTTCTACATGTCCTCTGCTTCTACCAATTTGATGATCCAACTCTGCTTGAGCTTTCTCTAAAACATTGCGATTGTTTAGTAGCAAGCACACAGCCCAAGTTAAGGTGAGCGTTGTAGTGTCACTCCCTGCTGTTACTAGAGTCTGTAGTAATTAATTAACAACTGATCAAAATTCATTGATTATATAACTCGTTAAAAACTCAAGTTATTAAGCTACAAATTGATAACGTACCAAACAAGTGGATTTAACAACAATATCAACATCATCATGATCAGAGATCTTGGCATCCTTCATTATGTTAAGCATCACGTCTATGAAATCTTGCTCATCTCCTGCCTCATTAATTAGCTGCCTTTTCTTCATTCTATGCTCTTCCACCCATCTACTCAAAATTGCATCCATTTCCTTTCCAGTCTTCTTCATGGCACGCTCGTGCCCTTGCACATCCACACCCCCCAACAAAGGAATCGCATCCGCCACCACAAATAGTCCGAAGAGATAAATTAATTCCTCACTGGCTTTCTTCCACCGCCGTGATTCCTCATCTTCAGTGGCGGCAGCGGCTACACCATAATACCGCTTGCCCGCAATGAGCTTAACCATCATGTTGAGTGTCATATCCTTGAACCATCGATACAGGTCCACTTTAACCCATGAATGTTCTCCGCTGCCTTTCTTCATCATACAAAGCTCATCGAGCTCTTCTATGGATATGTCGATCTCTGATTTTTTGATGTGCCTGAGCAAGTAGAGCCGATGGTTGGAGAGGAGCTCCACCGTGATTATTTTGCGAACGTCACGCCAGTAGGAGCCGTAGGGTGCAAAGCTAACTATGGCACCGCCATAGCCCATGATCTTTGAAGCCATCAAATTTGGACGGGTTGCGAAGATCCTGTCGTTGGTGGTGAAGCATTCTTTGGCTATTTCGCAGTTACTTACTACAAGAGCAGGGCGCATGCCTAATTGGATCATGAACGTTGGTCCCAACACGTCAGCCAGAGCGCCGAGCTTTCGATACAACAGATCATTGGGTCTAAACAGGAGAAGGTGACCGATAATTGGCCATGCACCCTTTGGTTCTGGTGGCTTAATCTTGCCATCGTTATTTTCGTTAGTTGTTCTGCTTTTCTTCCTGATGATCAGATAGTAGATAGAAATCAAGGCAAGAAGCATAGTTATTACACATGCAGTGAGCTTAGATTGGAACAAAATTAATAGGGAATCCATGTCTCAGCTGGATGAACGACGAATACTTTCAAGAGGAGACTTGGCTCAAATTTATTGATCGAAGTGATAAGATAGAAGTGACTGGTTTAAATTTTATTGGTCATTGAAGTGATGTCATTCTATACCATAAGATTCTCTAATTAATGAAAGAAAAAGACAAATCTTTAGAGTCGTTGCACCAACGCCATCTTCCAATGCCCGTCACCAATTTATGCGTGCCAAAACATTCAACGTCAATAATGCAAATATCTTAATCAAAATTTCAAGGCTAATGTGAAGAGTTTGAAGCACAAAAATAAGAAACACCGTAAGATGTGGCACATTAATTCACTCGCACCAAAACAACCAAAGTCAATAATGCAAAAAGCTTAGTCAAAATTTCCAGGCTAATGTCAAGAGTTTGAAGCACCGAAACGATAAGAAGCTCAATAATACAAATACGAACTCATATGAGGAGACTCATTATTTTGCAACCGATATTATATTTTGAATTATTTAAATCATTTAGTTTCAATTAATTGTTGAATTTATTTTGAACTAATTTATTTATTTTTTTTGAAAAAAAATAATATTAGTTGTTAGTAATTAATTGTATAATCAATTTTATCAATACCATCTATTACTATAACACATTTTCGAAGAGATATTAAGCTTATTCTTGATCCATTAATCTCTATCGTATATAAAGTGAGACAGTGACAAAAATTAAATTAAATATTTAAGTTAATATATATATATATTATATATTATGATCCCAACGATATCAATCATGGGTCTTTGCAATTTGCATTACCCGCTTATGAACAAGATTTCTAAAAGGTTATGAATGGATTGGGTCCTACCAAGAATTGAATGCATGACCTCGTAATTACATGCATTGAAATATCACTTGGGTGATACTCGAATCCAGCTCAAGTAATTGGTATAGAAGGAAAGGAACTACCGGAACGAACCCAGCTCAAGTAATTGGTATAGAAGGAAAGGAACTACCGGAACGAACCCAGCTCAAGTAATTGGTATAGAAGGAAAGGAACTATCGGAATGATTTGCAACACATAATATTCTTCGTCATATGCATAAAACATGCCTAACGTGAGAAAAACAAAAAGAAGCACTGAAAAAGCAAAACGCCAAAGATAGTAAAACAAGGAAAATTGTATTTATACAAAAATATATTTTCAAGAAGATGGTCCCAACTAACTTCGTTAAAAGGTTTAAAAATTATTTTTTCATTATTATAGTGTTTGCGTGCAAAAGCAAATATTGTTAAAAAACAATTAAAAAGAGTTATTGGTTTGCGTGCAATTTAATACATCTACTCAATCAACAGGGTCAATATTAGATTAATTAGTTTTCAAGCCCGCCCCAGGGTCGGCTTACGTACTCTCAGCAAAGATTTGGAAAAGATTAAAGTAGTAATCCAAATGTTCAGTAAGGAACAAATCCAATTGTTTATTCAATTCGATATCAAACGGCAATCATTACGAAATATGTTGTTACGAAACTTGCTCACAATGCCGTAACTTTTTACAACCACATTGAATTCCGGCCACTTCTCTGGTAATTTCCAACAATTACGCTCTTCAAGGTCTAACCTAATTAGTTTTAATACCAACTGAAGTCATTAAAACTATCAATACAAAAAAAGAAGAGCAGCGAAAAAAATAGAGAGTGTATGGGTTACAAAGAAAATTAATAGACTGATCGAAATAAGGAGTTTAAAAAGTTTTAATATTTATGAATTGTCTCATATATTTATTAGCAATAAATGAGGAGGTACTATCTGACTTAATTGTCTTATTCATTTATTAAAATAACACGCTATAACTTTTAGATATTCGTTGATTATTATTATTAAAAGAAAAGTGTGATCTTTTCTTTGGATACATATTTTGTCGATACAAAAAATAATCACATTTTTAGAACAAAGTATATATTTAATCTTTTCTTTGAACAATAATCAAAGTATGATTATTATTTTCGTTGATTATTATTATAAATGGATATTTTGGTTTTTTTTTTTTTTTTAATTACAATAAATGAGAACATGTACTCATCTAAAATCATTGAACTTATATAGCGACGTTGATGTTACGTGGGAATGACATAGAAAAGAGTTAAGAGAGAAATAGTAAAAAAAAACAATTAAAAAGAAAGAAATTATTGAACTTACACGATGACGCCGACGTTGTATGAGAACCACTGAGAAAAGAGATGAGAGAAATAGTCAAAATAATAATTAAAGAAGGGAAAAATATTGAACTTATACAATGAAACTGACGTTGAGGACTCTTTTTTGGAGTGTGTTATTAATTGTCAACGAAGAAAATGGTCATTGCATTATTATTCATAATATATAGATAGATTAATTGATATAGCAATAAATATATAAAGTAGAGGTACATGTGTCTTTAAATTATTTGTATCACAAAAAAATAGTGTTACCTACTATTGTATGTTGACTGAAAGAGTCGTACATGTGACATTTTTTATTTAACAGATTTTGTTTATATCAATCTCTTGCATTTATTTCACATATCACATCACTTGTCTTATATTAAGGGAATATATTTCTTTTCCTATAGTTATCACTAACCTAGCTAGCTAGAATTAAAGAAAGCAATATTAAAATATACAAAAAAGTGAGGACACAGAATAAAGACAAAAATTGTTTAAAATGACACTTGAGGCCCAAACGTGTCAATATATATCTATAGTGACCCCAAACAATTAAAAAACACCCCATATTTGATATTATAGAACTTAATCTTTTAAAAGTAAAATATGCATATAATAAAACATGCCCCTAGCCATGGTAGGATGGTGAAAATTGTGCCATTTATAATGTAGCTATATAGATGGGAACATGTTGTCTTTTAAGAGTGAAATAAAACTCATTTAAAAGAAATCAGGAAAAGACATTAAAGGCATAAACCCTTGATAAATATACTTCTTCTATAAATGTATCAAAAGGACAAAAGATAGAAGTAAAAAATAATATAGACATAAATTAGTAAAGATAGAAAATTTTTAAAGGTAAATTTCTTTAATTTTAAATTAAATAAATTAAAAGAAATTTTTAGTTCATCATATAATAATAATTCTATGACTTTTAATTATTATTAGTTCATAGACAAAAGGAGAGATTAGAGATTTAGTTATCAGAATCAGGTCAAGAAAAAAAAAGCCTTCTCCATGTCCGCATCATTTGTACAATAAGATTGGTCAGTTATCTATAATTTTCTTTTCTAATATTATAATAAATGGTTGTTCAATAACATTTTCGAGAGAAGAAAATTAAAGAAATTTATTCATATATATATATATATATATATATGATATTGGCATGTTTTAAAATCGAAAACTAACAATATAAAATACATGGTACAGTAATTTGTAAGGTAGTGAAATTTCATACTAAAAATTTAAATAAAAATAACCCAATTTACCTTCTTTTCTTCTTCATATGTGTCACCATGACCCATTACATGTGAGTTAATAATGAATTATTGTTCGATCTGTTACTGAATTCGTCAGATTTATGTCAGATCTTCGTCTCTGTAATCCGAGATATAATGATTTTGTTCGGACCTTATATAGAGAAAAACGGACATAAAAATGACAACTTGACTTAAGAAAAAAACTTGTAAAGCCTACTACTTTATGATCAATTTAGTGCAATGATTTCCTATTATATGGTGTCACTTCCTTACTTATTTCAAGATGCCTATAGTACTACCCTACATACTACTACTACCACACCTATAGTAATTTTAATATCAATTCCAATGCAACTAATACCTATATACTCAACCTATACACCAAGCTCTTTCCCCTTTTCTCAAATAAAACCCAACATACAAAAATAATCAATGCATTTCATATACCATGCACGCCAACCTTGTGTTTGAAAAATACATTATCATTATTCAAGTTTATATATAAGCATATGATATGATGTTGATAACAATATAAGTTTTGCCATTATTCAATTGGTATCATGAGTATTTGCAATAATTCTAACTCTAGAAATGTAGCAACACTCAAGTTATAAAAAACAAAATTCTTCGTTTGAATATTATATAATAGTAAGAAGGAGATTAGGAGCAAAGGAAAGTCAAAATAAACATGTCCAAATTGAGTTCAAAAAGTCATGTGAACATTACATGTAAAATAACGAATTAAACAAAATGGTACAAGTAACTACAGTCTTTGAAAGGAAAAATAATATTATTGTTTATATTCAATATTCACTTCCAAGATTTATAGGAAACAATTCTTCTTCTTTTATCTCCACAACCTAAAAAAGTTAGTACCACCCATTAGTTTATTGACTGAAATAACTTAAAAAAAAAAAAACACCTCTAGAAATCAAATAACAACCCTTAAAGTGTTCAAAATATTTAAGCAGAATTGAAGTCATTAATCAACTTGAGGTGTTTTCATGAAGGAATTGATGTAAGAAAAATCAAGCAAATCCAAAACTAATTTAGTTCAAACCTTATCAAAGGTTAAGGAGAGATCAAAAGGGGGAGTGGTTGAGAAAGAAAACAAAAGAAGAAAGAGATAAAAGAAAAGAAAAGAAATAAATAGTGAAAGGTATTGATAGTGATATATACCAAATTAAAGGAAAAATATGGAAAGCTGAAATAAACCATGACACTCTGTAAATCCCTCAGAGAATGCTGAGGTGGCGTTCTGAAACGCGTTATTATATATAGTTATAGCTATATACCAAAAGCATTGTTATGATTACACGGTGGTATGTGAAGGGGATGGGATGGGGTTTTATGTTTTTTAGTATACTTTTTTGATTTACTTTAATTTTAAACTATTTATATGTATTATTATCTTCATTGTATATCACCCATTGAAAACAATGAGCCGAAGGATCTCAGGAGCCATGTATATATATCAGATTTTCTCAAACTGGGTACATAACATGTAATAAAAGATGATCTAATAGATATGGGAGAGTCTGTAGCATGACTCTTATATAAGTTCCGTTTGATAAAATTTAAAAAATAAAATAAATAATAAAAAATAATAATAATTTGAGTCCTATAGAGCCATATGAACCCATAAATCGAGAGCTCACATGACTAATAATCGTGCTCTAGTCAAGTGGATATGGGAGAGTTTGTAGCATGACTCTTATATACGTTACGTTTCCTAATTTTTTTTTTTTTTAAAAAAAGTTTATTTGAGTCTGTCAGACAACCATGTATATATATTAGATTTTTTCAAATTGCGTAAATAACACATAATAAAAGATGATCTAATAGATATGGGAGAGTCTGTAGCATGACTCTTATATAAGTTCCGTTTGATAAAATTTAAAAAATAAAAATAATAAAAAATAATAAAAAATAATTTAAGTCGTATAGAGCCATATGAACCCATAAGAAGAAGAAAGAAACAAGGAAGAAGATGGGAGAAAAAGCAATGAAGGGTTTAGGGAACTCTAACAATTAATTGCTGCCGGTATGGGCTACAAAGTCATTTGCTGCTCTACTACATGGGGGCACTTGTGATATTCAAGAAGCAAGAAGTCGAAGATCAGAAAGGAAGAGGGACTCAACGTACGTGGTGCTTCGGTGAATACGAGAGAGAGATAGAAGGGAACTTTTTTAGCACTATAAATAATCTTTAAAATAAATAATAATTATACGGTTAATGGTTTAATTTTGAAAATTTGGAAAAAATGACTATAATTTAACTAAGATTAAATAGTAATGGCCCATAACAACCTAGAATAATAATTTAACTAACACTTATGTTAATACGGGAAAAGAAAATTGAAAGACTTTTGAACAAAGAAGAGAAAAAAAAAAATTGAGTTTTGATTTAATTTTGATCATTCCAAGAACAATGCACGTTGTTTATGAATGAAAATTTCCACTCTATTGACCCACACTCAACTATGTGTACGTGTCAGTTTTTTTCAAATTGTGTATATAACACATAATAAAAGACGATCTAATGAATGTAGGAGAATTTGTAGCATGACTCTTATATAAGTTATGATTCCTACCATTTAAAAAAAGAAAGAAAATGAGCTGGAAGACAACCACATGACTATCCCAGCCATTGAAAACAATGAGCTGAAGGATCCTCCGGAGCCATGTATATATATGAGATTTTTTCAAATTGCGTATATAACACTTAATAAAAGATAATCTAATAGATATGGGAGAGTCTTTAGCATGACTCTTATATAAGTTCAGTTTGATATAATTTAAAAAAGAAAAAAAATAAAAAAATAAAAAATAATTTGAGTCCTATAGAGCCATATGAACCCACAAACCGAGAGCCCACATGACTAATAATCGCGCTCTAGTCAAGTGGATATGGGAGAGTTTGTAGCGTGACTCTTATATACGTTCCGTTTCCTAAAATTAATAATAAAAAAAAAGTTTATTTGAGACTGTCAGACAACCATAAGACCATCTCAACCATTAGAAACAATGAGCTAAGAACGATCCTCTCCAGCCATATGAACCCAGAAACCAAGCCCACATGGCTAATAATCACGCTCTGGTCAAGTGGTCATAGTTCATCCACCAGACTTTAGTTCTTGTCTCCTTAGCACCTAAGGGCACAGATGTACGAGCCTATAGAACTTATCCTGTTCAAGTAAGGTCGTGACTATAGTACTAATTTCTCCCATATAATAATAATCATACGATTTCTTAAGTTGTCCATCTGGGATACAAGCAATGTCAATCTTCTAAAGGGAATGACATCTAGCTAGTTGAAAAATAATAAGAATATAGTTATTAATATAGTCAATTGAATTGTATGTTTTTCCATCACAGATTTCTCATTTGTGAGTTTCTTCTAAATAAACAATTAAAAGAAATGATCTATTCATTATAATAAATGGTTGTTCAATAACTTTTTTCAGAGAAGAAAATTAAAGAAATTTATTCATGATGAACAGTTATGGCGTCATTACCTATATGGTGAATGGTTTGGGGTCTTCTTG
Source organism: Paratinospora sagittata (assembly GCA_035771175.1). Lineage (NCBI taxonomy): Eukaryota > Viridiplantae > Streptophyta > Magnoliopsida > Ranunculales > Menispermaceae > Paratinospora > Paratinospora sagittata. The sequence continues at coordinate 31,993,167 of CM069608.1, read as the reverse complement.
GATCACAAGAGCCTTAAGTACATCTACACTGAGAGAGACGTAAACCTCAGCCAAAGACGATGGTTGGAATTCTTGAAAGATTATGACTTTCAACTCCAGTACCATTCTGGTAAAGCCAATGTTGTCGTAGATGCCCTGCGTAGAAAATCTTATATTGCTTGCACTCTTGTTCACGACTCTCTCAATTATCAGCCAACTCTGAGCTTATTAGAAAGATATCAGCAGCTCAAGCCAACAACTCTATGTTAATGGAGAAACGAGAACTTCTACTCAGTGAACAAGACCTTCCTTACTGGTCGGTCTCTGAAAACGGGGCCGTTTTTTACAAAAAACTTCTCTGCCTACTGAACGATCTTGAGGTTCGGAAGGAAGTGCTTACTGAAATGCATTGTTCGAGGTTCGCTATGCATCCTCTGGGAGACACGATGTACAAGGATGTCAAGCGATAATTCTGGTTTTCTGGAATGAAGAAGGCTATTGCAGACTTCGTTGCTTAATTTCTCGTTTGCAAGCAAGTTAAGGCAGAACGTAGACTTCCTTCTGGACTTCTCCAGCCTTTACTCACATCTCAAGCTGGAGACTGATCTGGTTGGTCTTATTTGAAAGCTATCAGTTTGTACAAGCAATACCGAATGTATTATATGTGCACGTAGTGATACCGACCTTGATAAGGATCACCAGACATTGCCAAATCCTGTCTAATACTAGTAAAGACCGGACCTGTTCATGCATTGGCATCATATGAGGCTCTCTATGTCCGCCCTTGTAGATCTCCGGTATGTTGGCTAGATATGGCAGATCGACCGTAATTAGGGCATGAACTAGTTCAAGAGACTTATGAGAAGATCACACTAGTAAAGGAGCTACTTCGTGTAGCACAAAGTCGCCAGAAGAGCTATGTTGACAAGCGAAGACAACCTCAAGAATTTGATAAGAGGGACTTGGCTTCTCTAAAAGTTCAGCCTACAAAAGATGTCAAGCTTTTTAGGATCAAAGGAAACTCTCCCCACGGTATATCAGTCCATTTCAGATCATTGAACGTATTGGCAAACTAGCCTATCGTCTATCCCTTCCATCGTCCATGTCTAAGGTTCATGACGTTTTTCACGTATCTATGCTTCGAAAGTATAGTCCTGATCTTTCGCTTATCATCCCTCTGGTCGAGGTTCGAGTTGAGGAAGGAAACAAGTATCAGGAGAGAGCGATAGAAATTCTAGATAGAAAAACACGAGAACTAAGGCGACGTAGCATACCATTTGTAGAGGTGCTCTGCGATCCTTACGTAGTTGAGGAAGCAACATGGGAACTAGAATAAACAATTAAATTGAAATACCCTGAATTATTTTCTAGTCAATAATTGATGATGTGATACATTGTACTTTTTCACTTATCAATAAAATGATGAAACTTTTTACAATTTCTTAATACATCGTTTTACTTAAATAACTATGCAGATGTCTAAAAATTGTACCAATAAAGGTAGTGATGCACACACACAATGGCCGTTTTGTAAACCTCTGGTGACTCATTCAGGATCTGAGTCAAGCCACAACTACTTTGTATCAACAACTTCATCACCTCCCAGACAACGATCCTTATCGCCAAAGCGTGCATGGATTTTTCGTAACAGTTTTTCTCGAAACAATCCTGTGCCCTCATTCTGGCAGGATCTTCTACCAAAATTGTCAGGAGGCCGGATTCGAGCAACAACACGAAAAAGCATTCCGCCGCTCAACCTACCGCCCCTGAAACGATGCAACCTGCAGAGCCTTACACCACCATCTGTTAGGCAAAGGTCGGAACCTTCTAAGGACGAGTCCGACTATATTTGTTCTCCATTGTTTGATGATGTTGAGGATTCCACCGACAACAGTGCTATTCAGGGTTCTTACAAGCACCACATTGTTGCGATGTCGGATTAGTGGTCAATCTGGCTCAACCAGACTCAATCTTGTCTTCAGTAACTTTAAATAGTGAACAGGAGGCAGTGTGCTGCTCTAGAGGATTGGTATTTAAGTAGACCTCGTGTCTCACTTCTCAAGTTGGAAACTGATCTGGTTGGTCTTATTTGAAAACTATCAGCTTATACAAGTAATACTGAATGTCCTAATTGTGCAAGTAGTGATACCGACCCTGATAAGGATCATCAGACGTTGTCAAATCCTGTTTAGTGTTAGTAAAGACCGGACTTGTTCATGCATTGACATCATACATAAGCATCACCTAGGGACGTATGTGGTTTGTGATTCACAGAATAGTTAGAAGCAATGCTCACTATTATTGGTATTTCTCTTGAGAGGGACGTACAATAAAAACCTGGCTACACCTAGGGATGGACATCTGTACGTGAACTCAAGCGATGTACAATCATGAAACCAATACGAGACGGTGTCATGCATACATACATGTTGTATTGATTATGATGCTCTGATGTGTATTTATGATATTTGATTATGAAGTTTACTTTATTAATTGTCATATTCACGAACTATTTTACCTACTGGATATTAGCTCACTCTGTTGTTATCCAATTTTTCACAGGAGATTAGGGTGGATTGGGTGTAGGTTTTTGGGCCCACATTTTGTAACCCTTTGTTTATTCATTGAGAATTTTGGGACGATGTTCTCTTTTCTATTTCATGTACAAGAATATATTCTGAAATTAATAAAATCAGACTTGTAAATTATTATGTTCCTGCGTACTCGGTTATTGTTATAATATATCCGCTCCCCGTCCGTGAGTGTTCCACCGGTTTATGCGCGTCTGGGCGGGGTGTGACATTTGAAGTATTCTGATTTATGGGCATTTTGGTTTAGCTGGGCGGGCAAAAAGTCTGGCTACCTCTTCGCCAGAATCCGGCGACCCACAAGGTAAAACCTTTTTGTCTCTCTCTATTTTCATTTGAAGTGGGGGAGTGCATGAACTTTGAATGAAAGTTAAGATTTTTTTTTTTTTTTTGGATGATGTGTTCTTGATTTCTACAATGAGATGTATTAAGAAATGCCCCAAAGTATTGATAATATTATTTGGATTATGAATGCCCAAGAACTTCACTCATGTGATTATAATTAGACCTATGAGACAGTTAGTATTCAAAATATTTTATGTTAACTAGTGTTTGCACATGTACATTGCACGTGATTTTTATTATAAATTAATTAAGATAATGTAAAAAAATTGAGAAAAAAATAAAATGAATATATATCTTTTAATATGATCAAAATGGGTAAAATTGTTTAAAAATATGGATGAGGGTATGTATGAGTAAAAACATGGAAATTAGAAGAATAGAATACGAATACAAAAACATGGAAGTTTTATGAATTTCCTCTAGCTTCACCAAAGCTTTCATGAGATCAATATCATCATTGGATAGAAAATTTGAGGATTCATGCTAGGCAAACTCTCCTTCAACACTCAATTATATATATATATATATCCATCAGAACAATTCAAGGAGATTTGACAATCACAAGTGGTTGAGTGTAAATCGATCGTATAAAACGTGAGTACCAAAAGCATTTTCCAAATTTGGCATACTAGCTCTTTGATTTGCTTCCAAATGGTATAAGTTAATATAGATTTGTGTTTAGCATGTCCCCTCGAGGGCTCCTCTTGGCCGAGAACCGAACACCATCAATTATTGGAGATATTAGAATGAAGATTGACTAAATATATATAGTGGTAATGCCCAAGTAAATGGCATAAACAAAACCATTCAAAAAGGGGCAAAAAACAAAACTCGACCATTTGTGCGTGTCATCCTTCTCAGGGCCATGCTAATCTTCTTTGTATCCTTCTAATTTTATGGGATGCCTCTACAAGCTAATAATCTCTGGTACAACATTTTTATTTAAATCTTTTCATAGTGGGATTCTTCTTAAGCGATGTGGGATGATATATATCATGCTTAAAGTACTTATTTAAAAGGTTTGAACATACAATTTGAGAAGTGGATTTATTATATCCTGAGATGTATTAATTACAATCTATAAGACGAGTAACTTCAGAAAAACAAGTATTCTAGAAACAATTAAAATTTTAAGATATATAAACATTTTAATTATCTCTAATATTCCCTTAAATAAGAAGAGCTCTTCAAAAGTTTGCATCAAAATAATGATTAAGAAGATCCAATATTAGAGATAATTAAAATGCTCATCTATCTCAAATTAAGAAGATCAAAATTTTTCCGACTTTTATATATTATTTTAGCATTTTAATTGAGTTCTAATATTAATTGAAATAGTACTTTTATATATTATTTTCTCAAACGTTCCCTGAATCGTATACGTTTGATAATTAAGCACACATAGTCATCAGACACGCATGCTAATAGGATCTCTTGCATGCACCTTCTCCTCAACTTCTATGTTACTTCACTAGAACTTTGCTCTTAGAAATCCCAAAATCCTCTTTATTGAAAATTGAAAGAGATAAAGATTGGAAATTGAATTAGATATCCACTTTACAAAGTTGAAGGCTACCCAAAAGAGTCCACACAATAAAAGACTGCAATCATCATTAAGCATTGAGAAACAATGTTTGGCCTATAAGTATAGTCATTATCATTATCATGAAATTAGCAAAACATTTAGGCGTGCATACCCCTCTACCACAAAATTATGAAGTAGACTCTCCCACTTGAGTAGATCTTGGGTGGATGTCCCTCCAAGGTGCAATGGAAGTCACCAACCTAGTGTCACGCTCTGACCACAGCCAGAACGCGGGCGCTATCCCCCACCTCTGTGGAGGACGTCAGCCACGTATAACACAATATTGTCACATCCCAGTACACAGCACACCACCGTGTCTAGTACCTCCAGGATCATTTATCCTTACTATCCATTCACTAATGAATAGTCAAGGGCCTCCCCCAAGTTCGTACTCGCAACCTCTTCCTCATAAGGTTAAATTTCGCAACTTGAGTAGCCATTGAACCAATAGTAAGGATAAATGATCCCGGAGGTACTAGACACGGTGGTGGGCTGTGTACTGGGATGTGACAATATTGTGTGATACGTGGCTGGCGTCCTCCACAGAGGTGGGGGATAGCGCCCGCGTTCTGATAGAGGTCAGAGCGTGACACTAGGCCATAGGCCTTCTTGAACACCCGTTAACCCCGTCCAAGTAAGTATGTTTACACCCCCCCCCCCCCCCTCTCAATCTTTCTTACACACTTTTCCTATACGAGACTAAACAATGATTCAAGTGCCCTCTTAATGTTAATGGAGTTAGTTTCTTATGTTCATTTGCCTCTCTATGATAACTTGAATTTTTCACATCTACTTTTATTTATGTTCAAACTACTCGAACTATTGGTCATTTTCTTACTTAATTGTATTTTTTTTTCAGGCAAATCTTTTTTAGTAGACAATGAAGTCGATATTCTTGTGTTGATACAATAATTTATTTGACAAAATTATGGTTACTGGTAATGTTCAAATATATGTAGGTAATTTACTTCAAACCATTTTGTTGATATTTTAGATGCGAGGGAAACAAATTTGTGTAATTATTTTTAGACATATGCAACTAATATAATTACAAAGTGTTGAACGACATTTTTTCCATTTTATTAGAAGAATATTTTTTCAATATGTGTATTGTGTATATTGGAGTGGATGAAAATCACTTTTCATTTGTTAAATACAATTATGTCATTTTTAGCTATGATGTATGTAATTTTTTTAAGTAAAGATTTCTCATAGTTGAATATTAATTTAGCTACGAATATGTGTTGAATTCAAAAAAAAAAAAAAAAGCTACCAATATGTGTTATAGCTAAAGATAATATTTAGCTATGAAATAATTTCATAGCTAAAGATATTTTTTAGCTACTAAACTCATTTTGAAACTAAAAAGCTTTCACTACACATATTTAGTCACAAACTTAGCTACAAAATTTTTTCGTGGGGAAAATAATTTAGCTACAAAAAAATAACTTTTAGCTACAAATTAATCATTTTGTAGCTAAAGGCCTTATTTGTTGTAGTGTAGGTAGTGTTCCTTGGGGTAGTTTACTAGCGTAACAAAAATTAATTCACTTGAAATGCACCCTATTAAGGAGATATAGATATAGTAACATCCCACTCAACGATGCGTGACTATAATATATTCAACTAAACAAATTTTAATACTATTTCTCTGCACACTACCGTATAATAATATATTTGTTCTTATTTAAATTGTCTTTTTAGCCACGATTGTCATAGTGGAAGAGTATAAAATAATTTTTTGGATGAAAATAAATTCCGGCCCCAAAAGATTTTTTTGGTATATTTTAAAAATAGAGAGATTTTAGGAGGCAAATAAAATCAATTAATTGTAAACTATTTTATTTAAGACTACATGCACATGTGCATTTGAACATGTGTCTTTTTCATTAATTAAAATTTATTTTTATTGAAGATTAATTTTTTTAATTAAGGGTATAATTAATATTATTAATGTTATTTTTTTTGTATATATTAATATTATTTATGTTAAACTAATAAAAATATAATTTTTATTTTATTTTATGATAGTTGATTCGTATGATTTCTATCTAGGTCCCTTATATCTTTTGCTGTTGTATTCATCTTCTTTACCCTACTAAGAAGTCTCGGCTTCTTCTAACTGTGTCAGCACTAAAAAATATAAAATAATAGAATTATAATTTTTGTTTATGAAATAGAAAGAAGGTAAAACAAATAATAAAGTTCTAAAATAAATAAAAAGGTAGAAAAAGAAATTAAATAAAAAATGGCCTTGAAAATAAGGAAAGTGAAAGAAGTGAATATTTTTGTAAGTCATTATATTAGCACTACAAATAATTTCAAAAATAAATAATAATTATAAGGTTAATGGTTAATTTCAAAATTTTGGTAAAAATGACTATACAATGAATGGGGGTTTTGGTGAAGTTGGCCAAAAGAAAGATTACATAGTAATAGAAAGTGACCCTATAACAAGTTAATCACGCAGGTCAAAATGATTTGGGGTCTGTTAGACAACCACAAGACCATCTCAGTCATACAATGACATAAGAACGATCATCTCCGGCCATATGTGAGCCCACATAGCTAATACTCACGCTCCGATCAAGTGTCATATTTCGTCAACCAAACTTTAGTTCTCGTCTCTTTAACACGTAAGGATACATATATAGAGTCTATAGAACAGATTCTGTTCAAGTAAGGTCATGACTAGAACATTAATTTGCCCCATATAGTAATAATCATCCGCTTTCTTAAGTTGGGATAAAAACAATATGAATCTTCTAAAGGAAATGCCATCTAATTGAAAAATGATAAGGCATCACTCTAATTATTAATTTAGTAAATTATTCTTTACAATCTTTATTAATTAAACTGCATACATAATTGAATTGTATGTTTTTCATCACAGATTGCACTACAAATAACATTAAAAATGATCTGTTTGAAGTATTCCGAGAAGAGGTTTTAGAATTTAACAGAGAATGATTAATATTTGAAATGAATCTCTCGTGGCCATGCACATCCACACCCCCCAACAAAGGAATCGCATCCGCCACCACAAATAGTCCGAAGAGATACATTAATTCCTCACTGGCTTTCTTCCACCGCCGTGATTCCTCATCTTCAGTGGCGGCAGCGGCTACACCATACACCGCTGGCCCGCAATGAGCTTGACCATCATGTTGAGTGTCATATCCTTGAACCATCGACACAGGTCCACTTTAACCCATGAATGTTCTCCACTGCCTTTCTTCATCATACAAAGCTCATCCAGCTCTTCTATGGACATGTCGATCTCTGATATTTTGATGTGCCTGAGCAAGTAGAGCCGATGGTTGGAGAGAAGCTCCACCGTGATTATTTTGCGAACGTCACGCCAGTAGGAGCCGTAGGGTGCAAAGCTAACTATGGCGCCGCCATAGCCCATGATCTTTGAAGCCATCAAATCTGGACGGGTTGCGAAGATCCTGTCGTTGGTGGTGAAGCATTCTTTGGCTATTTCGCAGTTACTACAAGAGTAGGGCGCTGCATAGCTGGATCATGAACGTTGGTCCCAACACGTCAGCCAGAGCGCCGAGCTTTCGATACAACAGATCATTGGGTCTAAACAGGAGAAGGTGACCGATAATTGGCCATGCACCCTTTGGTTCTGGTGGCTTAATCTTGCCATCGTTATTTTCGTTAGTTGTTCTGCTTTTCTTCCTGATGATCAGATAGTAGATAGAAATCAAGGCAAGAAGCATAGTTATTACACATGCAGTGAGCTTAGATTGGAACAAAATTAATAGGGAATCCATGTCTCAGCTGGATGAACGACGAATACTTTCAAGAGGAGACTTGGCTCAAACTTATTGACCGAAGTGATAAGATAGAAGTGACTGGTTTAAATTTTATTGGTCATTGAAGTGATGTCATTCTATACCATAAGATTAATGAAAGAAAAAGACAAATCTTTAGAGTCGTTGAACCAACGCCATCTTCCAATGCTCATAGGATGTGACACAATTTTTTTTTTTTTTTAAAACCATGTAACAATGATACATTTTTTCAACCCTAATTTCAACGATGTTTCATGCCTAATTTTAACAAATAAAAAAAAAACCAAATAAATGTGGCATAATTGAGAGTTGAGAACAAACTGAAGTAGATTTGCACGGCTAGTGCAATCCAAGCAGGCAAACACGCCGGTTTTTTTCGGTGAGAGAGAAACTGTGGGCCGTTTGGTCCAATAGATATCCGCTGGAACTTTGATTAATAATTCTTTTAATCAAGAATTAAAAGATTTCTACAAGGTGACGAATGGATTGGGTCCTACCAAGAATTGAATGTATGATCTCGTAATTACATGCATTAAAAATATTACTTGGGTGATACTCGAATCCAGCTCAAGTAATTGGTATAGAAGGAAAGGATCTACCTGAATGATTTGCAACACATAATATTCTTCGTCATATGTATAAAACACCAAAGATAGTAAAACAAGGAAAATTGTATTTATACAAAAATATATTTTCAAGAAGATGGTCCCAACTAACTTCGTTAAAAGGTTTAAAAATTATTTTTTCATTATTATAGTGTTTGCGTGCAAAAGCAAATATTGTTAAAAAACAATTAAAAAGAGTTATTGGTTTGCGTGCAATTTAATACATCTACTCAATCAACAGGGTCAATATTAGATTAATTAGTTTTCAAGCCCGCCCCAGGGTCGGCTTACGTACTCTCAGCAAAGATTTGGAAAAGATTAAAGTAGTAATCCAAATGTTCTTGTGAAAGTAAGGAACAAATCCAATTGTTTATTCAATTCTATATCAAACGACAATCTTGATGAAATATGTTGTTGTGAAAGTTGCTTACAAAATGTCGCTCACAATGCCGCCGTTTCTTTCAACCACATCGAACCCGATGACTTCTCCGATGATTTCTACCAACAATGACGCTCTTCAACGACGCCTAACCTAATTGGTTCTAATACCAACTGAAGCCATTGAAACTACTAATACAAAGAAAGAGGAGCAGCGAGAGAGAACAGAGGGTGTGTGAGTTACAGAGAAAATGAGTAGAGTGATCGAAGTAAGAAGTTTAAAAAATTTCAATATTTATGAATTGTCTCATTTATTTATTAGCAATAAATGAGAAGGTACTATCATGACTTAATTGTCTCATCCATTTTGCATATTCGTTGATTATTATTAATAAAAGAAAAGTGTGATCTTTTCTTTTTGGATACATATTTTGTTGATACAAAAAATAATCACATTTTTAGAACAAAGTATATATTTAATCTTTTCTTTGAATAATAATCAAAGTATGATTATTATTATAAATGGATATTTTGGTTTTATTATTATTTTTTTAATTACAATAAATGAGAACATATACTCATCTAAAATCATTGAACTTATACAGTGACGTTGATGTTATGTGGGAATGACAGAGAAAAGAGTTGAGAGAGAAATACTCAAAAAAATAATTAAAGAAAGAGAAATCATTGAACTTATATAATGACGCCGACGTTGTGTAGGAACCTCAGAGAAAAGAGATGAGAGAAATAGTCAAAATGATAATTAAAGAGGGGAAAAATATTGAACTTAAACAGTGAAGCTGACGTTGAGGAGTCTTTTTTGGAGTGTATTATTAATTGTCAACCCAGAAAATGGTCATTGCATTATTATTCATAATATATAAATAGATTAATGGATATAGCAATAGATATATAGAGTAGAGGTACATATGTCTTTAAATTATTTGTATCACAAAAAAATAGTGTTACCTACTATTGTATGTTGACTGAAAGAGTTTACATGTGACATTTTTTATTTAACAGGTTTTGTTTATATCAATCTCTTGCATTTATTTCACATATCACATCACTTATCTTATATCAAGGAATATATTTCTTTTTCTACAGTTATCACTAACCTAGCTAGCTAGGATTAAAGAAATCAATATTAAAATATACAAAAAAAGTGAGGACATCACCAGAATAATGACACCCCATATTTGATATTATAGAACTTAATCTTTTAAAAGTAAAATATGCATATAATAAAACATGACCCTAGCCATGTAGGATGGTGGAAATTGTGCCATTTATAATGTAGCTATATAGATGGGAACATGTTGTCTTTTAAGAGTGAAATAAAACTCATTTAAAAGAAATCAGGAAAAGACATTAAAGGCAGAAACCCTTGATAAATATACTTCTTCTATAAATGTATCAAAAGGACAAAAGATAGAAGAAAAAAAAATATAGACATAAATTAGTAAAGATAGAAAATCTTTTAAAGGTAAATTTCTTTAAATTTAAATTAAATAAATTAAAAGAAATTTTTAGTTCATCATATAATAATAATTCCATGACTTTTAATTATTATTAGTTCATAAACAAAAGGAGAGATCAGAGATTTAGTTATCAGAATCAGGGTCAAGAAAAAAAAAGCCTTTTCCATGTCCGCATCATTTGTACAGTGAGATTGGTCAGTTGTCTATAATCTTCTTTTCTAATATTATAATAAATGGTTGTTCAATAACTTTTTTTCAGAGAAGAAAATTAAAGAAATTTATTCATATAGATATATATGATATTGGCATGTTTTAAAATCGAAAACTATCAATATAAAATACATGGTAGTAATTTCTAAGGTAGTGAAATTTCATACTAAAAATTTAAATAAAAATAACCCAATTTACCTTCTTTTCTTCTTCTTATTTGTCACCATTACCCATTACATGTGAGTTAATGATGAATTATTGTTCGATCTGCTACTGAACTCGTCAAATTTATGTCGGATCTTCGTCTGTGTAATCCGAGATATAATGATTTTGTTCGGACCTTATATATATAGAGAAGAACTGGACATAAAGATGACAACTTTACTTAAGAAAAAAACTTTAAAAGCCTACTCTATGATCAATTTAGTGCAAAGATTTCTCATTATATGGTGTCACTTCCTTACTTATTTCAAGATGCTTATAGTACTGCCCTACATACTATTACTACCACACCTATAGTAATTTTAATATCAATTCCAATGCAACTAATACCTATATACTCAACCTATACACCAAGTTCTTTCCCCTTCTCTCAAATAAAACCCAACATACAAAAAATAATCAATGTATTTCATATACCATGCACGTCAACCTTGTATTTGAAAAGGACATTATCATTATTCAAGTTTATATATAAGCATATGATATGATGTTGATAACAATATAAGTTTTGCCATTATTCAATTGGTAACAGGAGTATTTGCAATAATTCTAACTCTAGAAATGTAGCAACACTCAAGTTATAAAAAAACAAAATTCTTTTTTTGAATATTATATATTAGTAAGAAAGAGATTAGGAGCAAAGTAAAGTCAAAATAAACATGTCCATTATTGAGTTCAAAAATTCATGTGAACATTACATGTAAAATTGATGTACGAAAAATCAAGCAATTCTGAAACTATTTAAGTTCAAACCTAGCCCGATGAAATAAAAAACATGAATTTGCCACAAAGATTCTAAATCTGCAATTTAATTGAAAAATTAGCAATTCAAATATTCCAAAAAAAAAGCCTAAATTGAAAAATCAGAAGCAAAACAGATTTAATGACTGAATTGTACCAAAAAGAAAAGAAAATATTACGATTCTATAATTCTAACCCTAAAAAAATTGAAGAAGAAAGAATAAAGATTGTAGATATTAGTTATCTTCCTTTTACTGTAGATGTTCAAAAGCACATGTGACTTAGATCTCTTGTATAAAAAATAAAATTGAATATAGTTTACTTGACTTAATCTGAATCCGTATTCTAATTTGTTTTTTTCTTCACAAGATCAAGACACTCTATCTGCCCAAAAAGAAATTTAGATATAAAAAAAGAAATGCTTACGGATGAGGAGTGGTTGGAGATGAAGAGAAGGAATGGTTGGAAATGAAGCAAGAGATAGAGAGAGATCGCTGGAGAGATGAAAAGGGGGAGTGGTTGAGAAAGAAAACAAAAGAAGAAAGAGAAAAAAGAAAAGAAAAAAAAACAAATAGTAAGAGGTATTGATAGTGACATATACCAAATTGAAGGAAAAAGATGGAAAGGTGAAATAAACCGTGACACTCCGTAAATCCCCTCTAAGAATACTGAGGTGACGCTCTAACACGCTTCTTGTGGACTGCATAGTTATAGATATATACCAAAAGCATTGTTATGATTACACGGTGGTTTGTGAAGGGGATGGGATGGGGTTTTATGATTTTTAGTATATTTTTTTGATTTACTTTAATTTTAAAATATTTTATATCTATGTATTATTATCTTCATTGTTTTGTTTTTTTTTTTTTGGGAGAAGATGCCTCCCTCTCCAACCCCATCTCCTTCTTTTTTTTAATCATTTTCTTCTCTCTCAACCCACTATCCAGTTCAACTAAGATAAGACTACATTTCTCTTGATCCGATTGGGATGGAATATTTTCAATTTGACTAAGAAGCCTATAGGCATTCCTGATTCGACTACAATTATACTACAAGGCCAAAGACCTAATTCTATAAATACCTCATCACCCCTAAGAGGAAAGATACTTAATTTACTACACAATTGGGCTCCCCTATTCATCTACTCTTCTACGAGCTCTGACCTGACTTAGGTATCAAAGGGTCTTTGGCTGACACCATACCAGTATTCCTCACGATAACTTTTGTTTATTCTTTTTTTTTCTCGGATCATCTACTTCCAGTGACTTTTCCACCACTCCAGCGGGTTCCAAATCAACATTTACTCTTCACTTCATCATTTACTGTTGTTAGTCAAATCTTACAACAACACATATAACGTTTTTATGTTCCCATTACACTAACTAACCCTATATATAAAACAGGAATGAGAAAAAGAGAGAGTAAGGAGCGCTAAAAGATCAAAAAAGAAGAAGAAAAAAACAAGGAAGAAGAGGGGAGAAAAAGCAATGAGGGGTTTAGGGAACCCTATCAATTAATTGCTGCCGGGTATGGGTTACAAAGTGAACTGTTGCTCTACTACATGGGGGCACTTGTGATATTCAAGAAGCAAGAAGTCAAAGATCAGAAAGGAAGAGGGACTCAAAGTACGTGGTGCTTCAGTGAATCCGAGAGAAAGAGATAGAAAGGAACTATTTTAGCACTATAAATAATCTTTAAAATAAATGAAAATTATAAGGTTAATGGTTTAATTTTGAAAATTTGGCAAAAATGACTATAAGGGTTTAAAGTAAATTTATTATTAAATAAACATATTGTTTTGGAGAAGATGGCCAAAAGAATGATTAAATAGTAATGGTTCATAACAAACTAGAATAATAATTTAACTAACACTTATGTTAATACGGGAAAAGAAAATTAAAAGGCTTTTGTACAAAGAAGAGAAAAATAAATAAATAAATTGAGTTTTGATTTAATTTTGATCGTTCCAAGAACAATGCACATTGTTAATGAATGAAAATTTCCATTCTATTGATCCACACTCAACTATGTGTATGTGTCAGTTTTTTTCAAATTGTGTATATAACACATAATAAAAGACGATCTAATGAATATAGGAGAATTTGTAGCATGACTCTTATATAAGTTCGGATTGCTAGCATTTAAAAAAACAATGAGCTGGAAGACAACCACATCTCAGCCATTGAAAACAATGAGCTGAAGGATCCTCCGGAGCCATGTATATATATCAGATTTTTTCAAATTGCGTATATAACACGTAATAAAAGATGATCTAATAGATATAGGAGAGTCTGTAACATGGCTCTTATATAAGTTTCGTTTGATAAAATTTAAAAAGAAAAAAAATATATAATTTGAGTCCTATAGAGCCATATGAACCCACAAACCGAGAGCCCACATGACTAATAATCGCGCTCTAGCCAAGTGGATATGGAAGAGTTAGCATGACTCTTATATACGTGTCGTTTCCTAAAATTAAAAAAAGAAAAGAAAAAGAAAAGTTTATTTGAGTCTGTCAGACAACCACAAGACCATCTCAACCATTAGAAACAATGAGCTAAGAACGATCCTCTCCAGCCATATGAACCCAGAAACCAAGCCCACATGGCTAATAATCACTGTACGAGCCTATAGAACAAATCCTGTTCAAATAAGGTCGTGACTATAGTACTAATTTCTCCCATATAATAATAATCATACGATTTCTTAAGTTGTCCATGTGGGATACAAACAATGTGAATCTTCCAAAGGGAATGACATCTAGCTAGTTGAAAAATAATAAGAATATAGTTATTAATACAGTCAATTGAATTGTATGTTTTTCCATCAATGATATCTCATTTGTGAATTTCTTCTAAATAAACAATTAAAAGAAATGATCTGTTTAAAGTATTCTGAGAAGAGGGTTGAGAAATAGAACAGAGATGCTTGAAATTATGGGCATTCTTGTTCAAGAAACGTAAATTTTCATTTGAAGTGAAGGAGTGCTCGAACGTTGAATGAATGTTAAATTTATGTTCCCATTACACTAACTAACCCTATATATATGACAGGAATGAGAAAAAGAGGGAGGAAGGAGCACTAAAAGTTCATAAAGAAGAAAGAAACAAGGAAGAAGAGGGGAGAAAAAGCAATGAGGGGTCTAGGGAACTCTAGCAATTAATTGTTGTCGGGTATGGGTTACAAAGTGAACTGTTGCTCTACTACATGGGAGCACTTTTGATATTCAAGAAGCAAGAAGTTGAAGATCAGAAAAGAAGAGGGACTCAATGTACGTGGTGCTTCGGTGAATCCGAGAGAGAGATAGAAGGGAACTTTTTTAGCACTGTAAATAATCTTTAAAATAAATAATAATTATAAGGTTAATAGTTTAATTTTGAAAATTTGGCAAAAATGACTCTAAGGGTTTGAAGTAAATTTATTATTAAATAAAGATATTGTTTTCGAGAAGGTGGCCGAAAGATTGATTAAAGAGTAATGGCCCATAACAACCAAGAATAATAATTTAACTAACACTTATGTTAATACGCGAAAAGAAAATTAAAAGACTTTGGTACAAAGAAGAGAAAAATAAAATAAAAATTGAGTTTTGATTAAATTTTGATCATTCCAAGAACAATGCACATTGTTTATGAATGAAAATTTATACTCTATTGATCCACACTCAACTATATGTATGTGTCAGTTTTTTTCAAGTTGTGTATATAACACATAATAAAAGATGATCTAATGAATATAGGAGAATTTGTAGCATGACTCTTATATAAGTTATGATTCCTAGCATTTAAAAAAAAAAAAAAATTGAGCTGGAAGACAACCACATCTCAGCCATTGAAAACAATGAGCTGAAGGATCCTCCGGAGCCATGTATATTTATCAGATTTTTTCAAATTGCGTATATAACACCTAATAAAAGATGATCTAATAGATATGTGACAGTATGTAGCATGACTCTTATATAAGTTTCTGATAAAATTTAAAAAATAAAATAAAAAAATAAATAAATAATTTGAGTCCTATAGAGCCATATGAACCAACAAACCGAGAGCCCACATGACTAATAATCGCGCTCTAGTCAAGTGGATATGGGAGAGTTTGTAGCATGACTCTTATATACGCCCCGTTTCCTAAAATTAAAAAAAAAAAGTTTATTTGAATCTGTCAGACAAACACAAGACCATCTCAACCATTAGAAACAATGAGCTAAGAACGATCCTCTCCAGCCATATGAACCCAGAAACCAAGCGCACATGGCTAATAATCATGCTCTGGTAAGTGGTCGTAGTTCATCCACCAGACTTTAGTTCTTGTCTCCTTAGTGCCTGAGGACACATATGTACGAGCCTATAGAACAGATCCTGTTCAAGTAAGGTCGTGACTATAGTACTAATTTCCCCCATATATTAATAATCATACGATTTCTTAAGTTGTCCATGTGGGATACAAACAATGTGAATCTTCTAAAGGGAATGACATCTAGCTAGTTGAAAAATAATGAGAATATAGTTATTAATACAGTCAATTGAATTGTATGTTTTTCAATCACAGATATCTCATTTGTGAATTTCTTCTAAATAAACAATTAAAAGAAATGATCTGTTTGAAGTATTATGAGAAGAGGGTTGAGAAATAGAACGAAGGTGCTTGAAATTATGGGCATTCTGGTTCAAGAAAAGACAGGCGAAAAGTCCGGCTACCTTGTCTTTCTAAATTCTCATTTGAAGTGAGGGAGTGCTTGAACGTTGAATGAATGTTAAATTTATGTTCCCATTACACTAACTAACCCTATATATATATATATATATGACAGGAATGAGAAAAAGAGAGTGGAAGGAGCACTAAAAGATCAAAGGTTAAATTTATTATTTAAAAATAATAATTATAAGGTTAATGGTTTAATTTTGAAAATTTGGCAAAAATGACTATAAGGGTTTGAAGTAAATTTATCATTAAATAAAGATATTGTTTTGGAGAAGGTGGCCAAAAGAATGATTAAATAGTAATGGCCCATGACAACCTAGAATAGTAATTTAACTAACACTTATGTTAATACGGGAAAAGAAAATTAAAAAACTTTTGTACAAAGAAGAGAAAAAAAAAATTGACTTTTGATTTAATTTTTATCATTCCAAGAACAATGCACATTGTTTATGAATGAAAATTTCCATTCTATTGATCCACACTCAACTATGTGTATGTGTTAGTGTTTTTCAAATTGTGTATATAACACATAATAAAAGACGATCTAATGGATATAGGAGAATTTGTAGCATGACTATTATATAAGTTCTGATTCCTAGCATTTAAAAAAAAAAATGAGCTGGAAGACAATCACATCTCAGCCATTGAAAACAATGAGCTGAACGATCCTCTGGAGCCATGTATATATATTGGATTTTTTCAAATTGCGTATATAATACGTAATAAAAGATGATCTAATAGATATGGGAGAGTCTGTAGCATGACTCTTATATAAGTTTCGTTTGATAAAACTTAAAAAAGAAAAAAAAATAATAATAATTTGAGTCCTATAGAGCCATATGAACCCACAAACCGAGAGCCCACATGACTAATAATCGCGCTCTGGTCAAGTGGATATGGGAGAGTTTGTAGCATGACTCTTATATACGTTCCGTTTCCTAAAATTAAAAAAAGAAAAGAAAAAGAAAAGTTTATTTGAGTCTGTCAGACAACCACAAGACCATCTCAACCATTAGAAACAATGAGCTAAGAACGATCCTCTCCAGCCATATGAACCCAGAAACCAAGCCCACATGGTTAATAATCACGCTCCGGTCAAGTGTCGTAGTTTTTCCACCAGACTTTAGTTCTTGTCTCCCTAACGCTTAAGGACACAGATGTACGAGCCTATAGAACAGATCCTGTTTAAGTAAGGTCGTGACTACAATACTAATTTCCCCCATATAATAATAATCATACGATTTCTTCAGTTGTCCATATGGGATACAAACATTGTGAATCTTCTAAAGGGAATGAATGACATCTAGCTAGTTGAAAAATAATAAGAATATAGTTATTAATACAGTCAATTGAATTGTATGTTTTTCAATCACAGATTTCTCATTTGTGAATTTCTTCTAAATAAACAATTAAAAGAAATGATCTGTTTGAAGTATTCTGAGAAGAGGGTTGAGAAATAGAACAGAGGTGCTTGAAATTATGGGCATTCTGGTTCAAGAAACGAAGTAGCCAGATAGGAGAAAAGTCCGGCTACCTTGTCTCTCTAAATTTTCATTTGAAGTGGGGGAGTACTCGAACGTTGAATGAATGTTAAATTTATGTTCCCATTACACTAACCTTATATATATATATATATAACATGAATGAGAAAAAGAGAGAGGAAGGAGCACTAAAAGATCAAAAAAGAAGAAGAAAGAAACAAGGAAGAAGAGGGGAGAAAAAAGAACTAGGGGTTTAAGGGACTCTAGCAATTAATTGCTGTCGGGTATGGGTTACAAAGTGAATTGTTGCTCTACTACATGGGGGCACTTGTGATATTCAAGAAGCAAGAAGTCAAAGATCAGAAAGGAAGAGGGACTCAATGTACGTGGTGCTTCGGTGGATCCGAGAGAGAGAGAGATAGAAGGGAACTTTTTTAGCACTATAAATAATATTTAAAATAAATAATAATTATAAGGTTAATAGTTTAATTTTGAAAATTTGGCAAAAATGACTATAAGGGTTTGAAGTAAATTTATTATTAAATAAAGATATTGTTTTGGAGAAGGTGGCCAAAAGAATGATTAAATAGCAATGGCCCATAACAACCTAGAATAATAATTTAACTAACACTTATGTTAATATGGGAAAAGAAAATTAAAAGACTTTTGTACAAAGAAGAGAAAAGAAAAATAAAAATTGAGTTTTGATTTAATTTTGATCATTCCAAGAACAATGCAAATTGTTTATGAATGAAAATTTCTACTCTATTGATCCACACTCAACTATGTGTATGTGTCATTTTTTTCAAATTGTGTATATAACACATAATAAAAGACGATCTAATGAATATAGGAGAATTTGTAGCATGACTCTTATATAAGTTCTCATTCCTAGCTTTAAAAAAAAAAAAAAATTGCGCTGGAAGATAACCACATCTCAGCCATTGAAAACAATGAGCTGAAGGATCCTCCAGAGCCACGTATATGTATCAGATTTTTTCAAATTGCGTATATAACACGTAATAAAAGATGATCTAATAGATATGGGAGAGTCTGTAGCATGACTTTATATAAGTTTCATTTGATAAAATTTAAAAAAGAAAATAAATAAATAAATAAATAATTTGAGTCCTATAGAGCCATAGGAACCCACAAACTGAGAGCCCACATGACTAATAATTGCACTGAGTCTGTCAAACAAACACAAGACCATCTCAACCATTAGAAACAACGAGCTAAGAACGATCCTCTCCAGCCATATGAACCCAGAAACCAAGCCCACATGGCTAGCCTATAGAACAAATACTGTTCAAGTAAGGTCGTGACTATAGTACTAATTTCCCCCATATAATAAAAATCATACGATTTCTTAAGTTGTCCATGTGGGATACAAACAATGTGAATCTTCTAAAGGGCATGACATCTAGCTAGTTGAAAAATAATGAGAATACAGTTATTAATACAGTCAATTGAATTGTATGTTTTTCCATCACAAATATCTCATTTGTGAATTTCTTCTAAATAAACAATTAAAAGAAATGATCTATTTTAAGTATTTTGAGAAGAGGGTTGGGAAATAGAACAGAGGTGCTTGAAATTATGAGCATTCTGGTTCAAGAAACGAAGTAGCCAGACAGGCAAAAAATCCGGCTACCTTGTCTCTCTAAATTTTCATTTGAAGTGGGGGAGTGCTTGAATATTGAATGAATGTTAAATTTATGTTCCCATTACACTAACTAACCCTATATATATATATATATAACAGGAATGAGAAAAAGAGAGATGAAGGAGCACAAAAAGATCAAAAAAGAAGAAGAAAGAAACAAGGAAGAAGAACAGAGAAAAAGCAATGAGGGGTTTAGGGAACTCTAGCAATTAATTGTTGTCGGGTATGGGTTACAAAGTGAACAGTTGCTCTACTACTTGGGGGCACTTGTGATATTCAAGAAGCAAGAAGTCAAAGATCAGAAAGGAAGAGGGACTCAACGTACGTGGTGCTTCGGTGAATCCGAGAGAGAGAGAGATAGAAGTGAACTTTTTTAGCACTATAAATAATCTTTAAAATAAATAATAATGATAAGGTTGATGGTTTAATTTTGAAAATTTGGCAAAAATGAATGTAAGGGTTTGAAGTAAATTTATCATTAAATAAAGATATTGTTTTGGAGAAGGTGGCCAAAAGAATGATTAAATAGTAATGACGCATAACAACCTAAAATAATAATTTAACTAACACTTATGTTAATACGGGAAAAGAAAATTAAAAGGCTTTTGTACAAAGAAGTGAAAAATAAAATAAAATTGAGTTTTGATTTAATGTTGATCATTCTAAGAACAATGCACATTGTTTATGAATGAAAATTTCCACTCTATTGATCCACACTCAACTATGTGTATGTGTCAGTGTTTTTCAAATTGTGTATATAACACATAATAAAAGACGATCTAATGAATATAGGAGAATTTGTAGCATGACTCTTATATAAGTTCTAATTCCTAGCTTTAAAAAAAATAAAAAATGAGCTGGAAGACAACCACATCTTAGCCATTGAAAACAATGAGCTGAAGGATCCTCCGGAGCCATGTATATATATCAGATTAAAATTAAACAATGAGATGGTCTTGCAACATGACCATCTCATTGTTTCCTAAAATTAAAAAAAGGAAAGAATAAGAAAAGTTTATTTGAGTCTGTCAGACAACCACAAGACCATCTCAACCATTAGAAACAATGAGCTAAGAACGATCCTCTCCAGCCATATGAACCCAAAAACCAAGCCCACATGGCTAATAATCATGCTCTGGTCAAGTGGTCATAGTTCATCCACCAGACTTTAGTTCTTGTCTCCTTAGCGCCTAAGTACACAGATGTACGAGCCTATAGAACAGATCCTGTTCAAGTAAGGTCGTGACTATAATACTAATTTCCCCCATATAATAATAATTGTACGATTTCTTAAGTTGTCCATGTGGGATACAAACAATGTGAATCTTCTAAAGGGAATGACATCTAGCTAGTTGAAAAATAAAAAGAATATAGTTATTAATATAGTCAATTGAATTGTATGTTTTTCCATCACAGATTTCTCATTTGTGAATTGCTTCTATATAAACAATTAAAAGAAATGATATGTTTGCAGTATTATGAGAAGAGGGTTGAGAAATACAACAGAGGTGCTTGAAATTATGGGCATTCTAGTTCAAGAAAAGAAGTAGCCAGACAAGCGAAAAGTTCGGCTACCTTGTCTCTCTAAATTTTTATTTGAAGTGGGGGAGTGCTCCAACGTTAAATTTATGTTACCATTACACTAACTAACCCTATATATATGACAGGAATGAGAAAAAGTGGGAGGAAGGAGCACTAAAAGTTCAAAAAAGAAGAAGAAAGAAACAAGGAAGAAGAGGGGAGAAAAAGCAATGAGGGGTTTAGGGAACTCTAGCAATTAATTACTGTCGGGTGTGGGTTACAAAGTGAACTGTTGCTCTACTACATGGGGGCACTTGTGATTTTCAAGAAGTAAGAAGTCGAAGATCAGAAAGGAAGAGGGACTCAATGTATGTGGTGCTTCGGTGAATCCGAGAGAGAGATAGAAGGGAAC
Organism: Paratinospora sagittata; assembly: GCA_035771175.1. NCBI lineage: Eukaryota > Viridiplantae > Streptophyta > Magnoliopsida > Ranunculales > Menispermaceae > Paratinospora > Paratinospora sagittata. Next base: position 31,971,449 of record CM069608.1, on the reverse strand, counting down.
TTCAAGCAAGGAAAGGAGAAAGGCTAGGTTCTTGGTTTTGTGTGAGAATAATGATAGATTTCTTTGTACCGCTAGTGTGGCTTTTATAAAGGCTTGATTTTCTGTGAGATATTGTGAAGAAAACGTACGTGAGGAATTAGAGAGATATATAGAAGAAGCTAGGAAAACAATTAGAAAAGCAAAGCGAAAGTGGTTAAAACAAAAAATAAAAAGAATACTAGTCGGGATTGTCACTTTTGCTCTTATTCAAATAAAAAATAAAAAATAAAAATAAAAATAAAAAGAATATGAGAGTGGTCAAAATTTGTGTTTTTATTTTTTATTTTTTCATTCTTTTTTTCAAAAAAATGAAATGTAACTTCAGTATTCTCATAAGATTGATTCAAGAAATCAAATTGTAATAAGAAAACATCTTTTACTAAAAATAATAAAATCATTTCTAATACTTTTTGATATGATAAAAAAAAATTATTAAAAATAATAATTCTTTTATTAGAAATAATAATTCTTTTATGCAAGTGAATACCTAACTAAGCTTCTCCACCCTCCAATCCAAGCCCTCAGATTTCTTTTCACACCATCCATTTCTTCAAGTTTCATCAACATATTACTATCCTCCTTTTTGCATAATAATTTCTCATTTTAACCTTGTTTTTCTGTTCCCTACAAAAATAAGATTAAGAAGAATTATCTAAAGTTTATTATTGATGTATGAAATATGAATTTACAATTAAACTGGGGCATTAAACACAATAATAATAAGTAAATAATGAAATAAATGATGTATATAATTTTAACACATCATTTATTTTTAAAAACCTCCAATAAATATATGTTTCATCCAGTCAAAAACATATTTTCTCGAAATTTCACCTTATTTATTTATTTATTTGTAATATAGTCCCTCATGCTAGCTTACACGCATAACAAAAATTTATCCACTTAAAACGAGCACCACTAAGAAGACATGGTGGTATCCTACTCAATGATATGTGAGCATCTTCAAACGTGGCCAAGTCATATTCAACAAAACAAATTTAGTAACATTTCTGCACACTACTATTAATTATAATAACATGTTTGTTCATATTTAAATTTTCTTTTTAGCCACGAAATGTAGGTTTTATAACTGAATGGTTATAGAGTATTGCATCTATGAAATATGTTATGTATATAGCTAAATAACATAAAAATAACTTTTTTGATAAAAATAAACTTGGGCCGCAAAAGATTTATTTGGTATATTCTAATGAAACATAAGATCATCTAGTGAATAAGAATTTGTAGTTAATATATCTTTATCAACGTGACAAATATTATAATTTTTTTTTTTCATTTCAAATAGAAAGATTTTAAAAGGAAAATAAAATCAATTAATTGAATATATATATATATATATATATAAGACTAGTATATGCATTTGAACATGTTTTATTTATTAATTAAAATTTATTTTTATTTAGAATTAAAATTTTAATTAAGGTTACAAATATATTAATATTATTTATGTTAAACTAATAAGAATATAATTTTTGTTTATGAATAGAAAGAAGGTAAAAATAATAATAAAATGCTAAAATCAAAAAGGGTAGAAAAAGGAAATTAAGTATAAAATTTCCTTGAAAATAAGAAAAATGAAAGAAGTTTAGCACTATAAATAATCTTTAAAATAAATAATAATTATAAGGTTAATGGTTAATTTTGTAAATTTGGCAAAAATGACTATAAGGGTTTGAAGTAAATTTATTATTAAATAAAGATATTCTTTTGGAGAAGGTGGCCAAAGGAAAGATTACATAGTAATGGCCCATAACAACCTAGAATAATAATTTAACTAACACTTATGTTAATATGGGAAAAGAAAATTAAAAGACTTTTGTACAAAGAAGAGAAAAGAAAAATAAAAATTGAGTTTTGATTTAATTTTGATCATTTCAAGAACAATGCACATTGTTTATGAATGAAAATTTCTACTCTATTGATCCACACTCAACTATGTGTATGTGTCAGTTTTTTTCAAATTGTGTATATAACACATAATAAAAGACGATCTAATGAATATAGGAGAATTTGTAGCATGATTCTTATATAAGTTCTCATTCCTAGCTTTTTTTTTTTTTTAAAAAAATTGAGCTGGAAGACAACCACATCTCAGCCGTTGAAAACAATGAGCTGAAGGATCCTCCAGAGCCATGTATATGTATCAGATTTTTTCAAATTGCGTATGTAACAAGTAATAAAAGATGATCTAATAGATATGGGAGAGTCTGTAGCATGACTCTTATATAAGTTCCGTTTGATAAAATTTAACACGTAATATTGAGATCTTGCCACCATGTTTGATGGATCGCTAAAATAAACAAAAGGAGAGATTAGAGATTTGGTTATCAGAATCAGGGTCAAGAAAAAGAAGCCTTCTCCATATCCGCATCATTTGTACAGTAAGATTGGTCAGTTATCTATAATTTTCTTTTCAAATATTATAATAAATGGTTGTTCAATAACTTTTTCCAGAGAAGAAAAATAAAGAAATTTATTCATATTGAACAGTTATGGCGTCATTACATATATGTTGAACGGTTTGGGGTCTTCTTAGATCACAAGAGCCTCAAGTACATCTATACTCAGAAATATTTTGACTTTCAACTCCAGTACCATCCCGGTAAAGCCAATGTTGTCGCAGATGCCCTGAGTAGAAAATTTTATATTGCTTGCACTCTTTAATTTTGAGATGGGAAAATTGGCTACAGAGATGGAAAACTTTAACCTACAACTGATTGAGGAGAGAGCAAGATCACGACTCTCTCAATTATCAGCCAACTCTGAGCTTATTAGAAAGATTTCAGCAGCTCAAGCCAACAACTCTATGTTAATGGAGAAACGAGAACTTCTACTCAGCGGACAAGACCTTCTTCACTGGTCGGTCTCTGAAGACGGGGCCGTTTTTTACAAAAATCTTCTCTGTCTACTGAACAATCTTGAGGTTCGGAAGGAAGTGCTCACTGAAATACATTGTTCGAGGTTCGCTATGCATCCTAGGGGAGACACGATGTACAAGGATGTCAAGCAACAATTCTGGTTTTCTGGAATGAAGAAGGCTATTGCAGACTTCGTTTCTCAATGTCTCGTTTGCCAGCAAGTTAAGGCAGAACGTAGACTTCCTTCTCGACTTCTCCAGCCTTTACTCACCTCTCAAGCTGGAGACTGATCTGGTTGGTCTTATTTGAAAGCTATCAGCTTGTACAAGTAATACTGAATGTCCTAATTGTTCACGTAGTGATACCGACCCTGATAAGGATCACCAGACGTTGCCAAATCCTGTCTAATGTTAGTAAAGACCGGACCTGTTCATGCATTGACATCATATGAGGCTCTCTATGGTCGCCCTTGTAGATCTCCGGTATGTTGGTTAGATATGGAAGATCGACCGTAATTGGGCCCTGAACTAGTTCAAGAGACTTCTGAGAAGATCACACTAGTAAAGGAGCTATTTCGTGTTGCACAAAGTTGCCAGAAGAGCTATGCTGACAAGCGAAGACAACCTCTAGAATTTGATAAGGGGGACTTGGTTTTTCTAAAAGTTCATCCTACAAAAGATGTCAAACACTTTGGGATCAAAGGAAACTCTCCCCACGGTATATCGGTCCATTTCAGATCATTGAACGTATTGACAAACTAGCCTATCGTCTATCCCTTCCATCGTCCATGTCTAAGGTTCATGACGTTTTTCATGTATCTATGCTTCGAAAGTATCATCCTGATCCTTTGCATATCATCCCTCTGGTCGAGGTTTCGGTTGAGGAAGGAAACAAGTATTAGGAGAGAGCGAGACAAATTCTGGATAGAAAAACTCAAGAACTATGGTGATGTAGCATACCACTTGTAGAGGTGCTCTGCGATCACCACAGAGTTGAGGAAGCAACATGGGAACTAGAATAAACAATTAAATTGAAATACCTTGAATTATTTTCTAGTCAATAATTGATGATGTGATACATTGTATTTTTTCACTTATCAATAAAATGATGGAAATTTGTTTATAATATCTTAATACATCGTTTTACTTAAATAACTATGCAAATGTCTAAAAATCGTACCGATAGAGGTAGTGATGCACACACACAATGGCCTCTTTGTCAACCTGTGGTGACTCCTTCAGGATCTGAGTCAAGCCACAACTACTTTGCATCACCAACTCCATCACCCTCAGACAACGATCCTTATCGCCAGAGCGTGCATGGCTTTTTCGTAACAGTTTTGCCCGAAACAATCATGTGCCTTCATCCTGGCAAAATCTTCTACCAAAATTGTCAGGCGGCCAGATTCGAGCAACAACACAAAAAAACATTATGCCGCTCAACCTACCGCCCCTGAAACGATGCAACTTGCAGAGCCTTACACCACCATCTGTTAGGCAAAGGTCGGAACCTTCTGAGGATGAGTTCAACTCTATTTGCTCTCCATTGTTTGATGATGTTGAGGATTCCACCGATAACAGTGCTATTCAGGGACCTTACAGGCATCACTCTGAACTAGCAAGTGATGATGGCGACGGTGAATCTCACGCTGACAGCAATCATTACTACACAGACTGAATTTCGAGGGCGAAATCCTTTTAAGGGGGGTAGAGTGTAATACCCTAGGATTGCACACACAAAAAAAAAAAATTGAACTTCGAGCAACGCCCGAACATTCAGGCACATGCCCAAATGGTCAGGTAGCCGGCCTAAAGGTTCAGGCATCCTTTTCTTCTATAAAAGGAGGGCTTCGCCGCCCCCCCCCAAACCTTATTTTCACACCAATCCAACTCTCTCCTCTTGTTGAAAATTTTTTCTCTCTATATATATCTTTTGAGATTCTCTTTGCGGTGCAATGTACTACACTGTTGCGATGTCGGATTAGTGGTCAATTTGGCTCAACCAGACTCAGTCTTGTCCTCAGTAACTTTAAATAGTGAACGGGTGGCAACGTGCTGCTCTAAACGATTGGTATTTAAGTAGACCTCGTGTCTCACCTCTCAAGCTGGAAACTAATCTCGTTGGTTTTATTTGAAAGCTATCAGCTTATACAAGTAATACTGAATGTTCTAATTGTGCACGTAGTGATACCGACCTTGATAAGGATCATCAGACGTTATCAAATCCTATCTAATGTTAGTAAAGACCGGACCTGTTCATGCATTGACACCATACATAAGCACCACCTAGGGACGTATGTGGTTTGTGATCCACGGAATAGTTAGATGCAATGCTCACTATTATTGATATTTCTCTGGAGAGGGATGTACAATAAAACCCGACTACACCTAGGGATGGACATTTGTACGTGAATCCAGGGCTTCGTTCATGAGGAGGGATGTATAATAAGAACTCGGGTTTACCGGGGGATGGACATCTGTACGTGAACTCAAGCGATGTACAATCATGAAACCAATACGAGACGGTGTCATGCATACATATATGTTGTATTGATTATGATGCTCTGATATGTATTTATGATATTTGATTATGAAGTTTATCTTATTAATTGTCATATTTACGAACTATTTTACCCACTGGATATTAGCTCATCCCGTTGTTATCCAATTTTTCACAGGAGATTAGGGTGGACTGGGTGCAGGTTTTTGGGCCCATATTTTGTAACCTTTTGTTTATTCATTGAGAATTTTGGAAGGTTGTTCTCTTTTCTATTTCATGTACAAGAATATCTTCTGAAATTAATAAAATCAGACTTGTACATTATTATGTTCCTGCATACTCGGTTATTGTTATAATGTATTCGAGCCCCGTCCGTGAGTGTTCCACCAGTTTATGCGCCTTTGAGCGGGGTGTGACATTTGAAGTATTCCGATTTATGGGCATTTTGGTTTAGCTGGGCCACCCACAAGGTAAAGCCTATTTGTCTCTCTCTATTTTCATTTGAACTGGGGGAGTGCATGAACTTTGAATGAAAGTTAAGATTTTTTTTTGGATGATGTGTTCTTGAGTTCTACAATGAGATGTATTAAGAAATGCCCCAAAGTATTGATAATATTATTTGGATTATGAATGCCCAGGAACTTCACTCATGTGATTATAATTCGACCTAGGAGACAGTTAGTATTCAAAATATTTTATGTTAACTAGTGTTTGCACATGTGCACGTGATTTTTATTATAAATTAATTAAGATAATGTAAAAAAATTTAGAGAAAAAAATAAAATGAATATATATCTTTTAATATGATCAAAATGGGTAAAATTGTTTAAAAATATGGATGAGGGTATGTATGAGTAAAAACATGGAAATTAGAAGAATAGAATACGAAAACAAAAACATGGAAGTTTTATGAATTTCCTCTAGCTTCACCAAAGCTTTCGTGAGATCAATATCATCATTGGATAGAAAATTTGAGGATTCATGCTAACTCTCCTTCAAGTGGTTGAGTGTAGACCGATTGTATAAAACGTGAGTAACAAAAGCATTTTCCAAATTTGGCATACTAGATCTTTGATTTGCTTCCAAATGGTACAAGTTAATATAGAATTGTGTTTAGCATGTGCCCTCAAGGGCTCCTCTCGGCCAAGAACCGAACACCATCAATTATTGGAGATATTAGAATGAAGATTGACCCAAGTAAATTGTATAAACAAAACCATTCGAAAGGGGAAAAAAAAAACTGGACCATTTTTTCGATTTGTGCCTGTCAATCTTCGAGGTCATGTTGACCTTCTTTGTGTCGTTTCAATTTTATCGTATGTCTCTAAAAAATAATAATCTCTTGTATTTTTATTTAAATCTTTTCATAGTGGGATTCTTCTTCAGCGATGTGGGACTATAAATATCATGCTTAAAGTACTTATTTCAAAAGGTTTGAACGCACAATTTGAGAAGTGGATTTATTATATCCTCTGAAATGTATTAATCACAATCTATAAGACGAGTAACTTCAGAAAAACAAGTATTCTAGAAACAATTAAAATTTTAAGATACATAAACATTTTAATTATCTCTAATATTCCCTGAAATAAGAAGAGCTCTTCAAAAGTTTGCATCAAAATAATGATTAAGAAGATCAAATATTAGAGATAATTAAAATGCTCATCTATCTCAAATTAAGAAGATCAAAATTTCCCGACTTTTATATATTATTTTAGCATTTTAATTGAGGTCTAATATTAATTGAAATAGTACTTCTATATATTACTTTCTCAAACGTTCCCTGAATCGTATACGTTTGATAATTAAGCACACAGTCATCAGACACGCATTCTAATAGGATCTCTTGCATGCACCTTCTCCTCAACTTCTATGTTACTTCACTAGAACTTTGCTTGGAGAAGATGATCAACTGTGTTCTTATCCAGTTGGAAAGCCTTAGTAACAACTTCACTGCCAATGGGCTGGTTCGACCCAAAAACAGCATTAGCTAAAGTGATGACACTGGGGTTTTGGCTGCTCAAAGCGGTAATTGCGACGGTGTTTCCATATCCAATGTTGCATTGAAAGTGAATCCCTTCTTAAGTACCTTTGTGATTAAACGGTTCTCGGGGTTGGAGGTTACAAAACCTACATGAAGCATTCTTTCCTAGACTACAAGTATCTTAGATGCTTGAGGGTGTGTGTGAGGAGGGTTGACACCCAAGTAAACATAGTTATGATGTTTACTTTGAACAAACTATTAAAGATACATAGGCAAATTATTATGACGTTTAGTTAGCTTTGGTGGTGTGGTCCAACAAATTTGAAGGACCCCTATAAAAATAGGCGTATGCAGCTGAGTGCGGCCAGTAATCAATTTTGGTGACTATAAAGCAGCCAAAGGTACCAAATTGCTAACTCTATTCCCATAGTTTTTCTTTTGTTTCATACCTCATCCAACAGAATATCATTATTATTACTATTATTATTAGTCATTTCATGTTCTTACTTGCTTATATACCATTGAAAATTATCATGTTCATCTCTTTTTTCCTTCTTCCAAGTTATTGTTTTCTTTATAAAACACAGAAAACAAGAGGACATCATGTTTTTCATCATCTCTCAGTGACAAAAAACAATTAGACCACTTCAACTTTCTATCTTCCTATGCTTTGAAATGTTTGTTTAATTCGACAAACTTGGAACTTAAACTTAGTTCCAACTTAAAGATTTTGGGTACAATCTCTTCCCCAAATCAAACTGATGGAATTAGAAATCCCAAAATCCTCTTTATTGAAAATTGAAAGAGATAAAGATTGGAAATTGAATTAGATATCCACTTTACAAAGTTGAAGGCTACCCAAAAGAGTCTAAAAGTATTGAGAAACAATGTTTGGCCTAAAAGTATAGTCATTATCATTATCATGAAATTACCAAAACATTTAGGTTAAGAATTCACAGGGCCGCGCAACCGCGTACCCCCTCTACCACAAATTATGAAGTAGACTCTCCGACTTGAGTAGATCTTGAGTGGATGTCCCTCCAAGGTGCAATGGAAGTCACCAACCTAGGCCATAGGCCTACTTGAACACCCATTAACCCCGGCCAGGTAACCCCCGCCAGGTAAGTATGTTTACCCCCCCTCTCTATCTTTCTTTCACACTTTTCAACAATCATTCAAGTGCCCTCTTAATGTTAATGGAGTTAGTTTCTTATGTTCATTTGCCTCTCTATGATGACTTTAATTTTTCACATCTACTTTTATTTATGTTCAAACTACTTGAACCATTGGTTATTTTCTTACTTAATTGTATTTTTTTTTTCAGGTGAATCTTTTTTAGTAGACAATGAAGTTGATATTCTTGTGTTGATACAATAATTTATTTGACAAAATTATGATTACTGGTAATGTTCAAATATATGTAGGTAATTTACTTCAAACCATTTTGTTGATATTTTAGACGCGAAGGAAACAAATTTGTGTAATTATTTATAAACATATGCAACTAATATAATTACAAAGTGTTGAACGACATTTTTTCCATTTTATTAGAAGAATATTTTTTTAATATGTGTATTGTGTATATTGGAGTGAATGAAAATCACTTTTCATTTGTTATATACAATTATGTCATTTTTAGCTATGATGTATGTATTGTTTTTAAGTAAAGATTTCTCATAGTTGAATATTAATTTAGCTACGAATATGTGTTGAATTTAAAAAAAAAAAAAAAAAAAGCTACCAATATGTGTTATAGCTAAAGATAATATTTAGCTATGAAACTACTTTTATAGCTAATGAAGTTAGTATATAACTATAAAAGCACTTTTGAAGCTAAAGAAGTTAAGATTTAGCTATGAAATAATTTCATAGCTAAAGATATTTTTTAGCTACAAAACTCATTTTGAAACTAAAAGGCTTTCACTACGCATATTTAGTCACAAAGTTAGCTACAAAATGTTTTCGTGGGGAAAATAATTTAGCTACAAAAAAATAACTTTTAGCTACAAATTAATCATTTTCTAGCTAAAAGCCTTATTTGTTGTAGTGTAGATAGTGTCTGGGCTAGTTTACAAGCGTAACAAAACTTAATCCACTTGAAATGTACCCTATTAAGGAGATATAGTAACATCCCACTCAACGATGTGTGACCTTGACATATTCAACTAAACAAATTTTAGTAGTATATCTGCACACTACTGTATAATAACATATTTGTTCATATTTAAATTGTCTTTTTAGCCACCAAATGTATGTTTTATAACTAAAACTATTTGTGATAGTTGAAGAGTATATATAAAATAAATTTTTTGGTTGAAAATAAATTCCGGCCGCAAAAGATTTTTTTGGTATATTTTTAAAATAGAGAGATTTTAGGAGGCAAATAAAATCAATTAATTGTAAACTATTTTATTTAAGACTAGTATATGCACATGTGCATTTGAACATGTATCTTTTTCATTAATTAAAATTTATTTTTATTTAAGATTAAAATTTTAAATTAAGGGTATAATTAATATTATTAATGTTATTTTGTTGCATATATTAATATTATTTATATTAAACTAATAAAAATATAATTTTTATTTTATTTTATGATAGTTGATTCGTATAGTTTTTATCTAGGTCTCTTACATCTTTTACTGTTGTGTTCATCTTCTTTACCCTACTAAGGGGTTTCGACTTCTTCTAACTGTGTCAGCATTAAAAAAAATAATATAATAAAATTATAATTTTTGTTTATGAAATAGAAAGAAGATAAAAAATAATAATAAAGTTTTAAAATAAAAAAAGGGTAGAAAAAAGAAATTAAATAAAAAATGGCCTTTAAAATAAGGAAAGTGAAAGAAGTGAATATTTTTGTAAGTTATTATATTAGCACTATAAATAATTTCAAAAATAAATAATAATTATAACGTTAATGGTTAATTTCAAAATTTTGGTAAAAATGACTATACATGAATGGGGTTGAAGTAAATGTATTATTAAATAAAGATATTGTTTTGGTGAAGTTGGCCAAAAGAAAGATTACATAGTAGTAGAAAGTGACCCATAACAAGTTAATCACGCCGGTCAAAATAATTTGGGGTATGTCAGACGACCACAAGACCATCCATCTCAGTCATACAATGACATGAGATCGATCATCTACAGCCATTTGTGAGACCACATAGCTAATACTCATGCTCTGATCAAGTGTCATATTTCATATACCAGGTGTCATATTTCATGGACCAGACTTTAGTTCTTGTCTCCTTAACCCGTAAGCATATAAATGTACGAGTCTATAGAACAGATTCTGTTTAAGAAAGGTCATGACTAGAGCATTAATTTGCCCCATATAATAATAATCATCTGCTTTCTTAAGTTGTCCATATGGGATAAAAACAATATGAATCTTCTAAAGGAAATGCCATCTAATTGAAAAATAATAAGGCATCACTCTAATTATTAATTTAGTAAATTATTCTTTACAATCTTTATTAATTAAACTGCATACATAATTGAATTGTATGTTTTTCATCACAGATTGCACTACAAATAACATTAAAAATGATCTGTTTGAAGTATTCCGAGAAGAGGATTTAGAATTTAACAGAGAATGATTAATATTTGAAATGATGGGCATTTTGGTTCAAGAAAAGACGAAGCCGCCACCCATTTGCAGACTCGTCGGGGTGAAAAGTCCGGCGACACATGCTACAACCACTTTGTCCCTCTCTATTTTCATTTGAAGTGGGGCAGTGCATGTACTTTGAATGAAAGTAAATAAGTGTTTTTTTTTTTTATATTGTAAAATTGTTTAAAACTATGTATGGATGAGGGTATGTATGAATAAAAATATGAAAATTTTACCTTGAAAAAAAATAAAAATATGAATTTAGTATAGAATAAGAAAACAAAAGGATTAAAAGCCTAAAATGTAAAAAATATAAAAATACTGAAAAGTAGTTAAATATTAAATTACTACTATTAATTGTAAAATTAATTTTTTAAAAATTTAAATAAGTTAAACTTTTAAGGGTATTTGGATAGAAAAAAAAGTTTCACAGGCGACTACCACAAATATTATTATTATAATAGATAGATTAGTATAATGATTAATTGTTATCGTGGGCTATATGTAGGTGAACCTACACACCCATTAAGGAGACTCACTTTCTCTCCTCATTGTAGTTTGTCCTTAGAGATTAGTCGAATATGTAATGTAATCACCTGAAATAACGGACTGGGTGAAGCCAAGGGCTTCAGCCAAATTGCCACCCTTAAAAGATTAACCACGTTGATGAAATTGAAGAAAGTCAAAAGAATCCTACTTACTCTCCAATTGGATTTGCAAGGATTCTGAGTGCCAACACCACAAGAGATTTCCTTCAAATTCGATTTTATCTCCAAGTAACCAATTGAATTTGCAAGGATTCCGAGTGCCAACACCACAAGAGATTTCCTTCAAATTCGATTTTATCTCCAAGTAACCAATTGAATTTGCAAGGATTCCGAGTGCCAACACCACATGAGATTTCCTTCAAATTCGATTTTATCTCCAAGTAAACTAACTTTAGAGTTTATCTCAATCAATCTCAATCATGCATACGTTAACTCTGATTTTCGTTCTTCTCTCACGAACCAGTGACTGAAACGCGCGAAGGACGGCAAGAATCTGCAGCAGTACCCACGGTGAGCAACCTCTCATCTTTTTTTTTTTTTTCTCTTTTCTCTTTCTCTTCGCACCATAGCTATCCCCTATTTTTCACTGCCATTAACGTAACAAGCAACCATTTCTCTTCCTCCTTCTCTCTCTTTCTGGATGAAGTGAGCGTTTACAAGAAATAAGGACAACTTCCCACCGGTGAACGTGGCCCAATAGCCGGAAAGAAGATAGTGAAATAGAGCATGGCGATGCTTTGTTTCTTGGCTGCCATGGAAGCAGCAACACGACTGCCTCCTTATACTTCTCCCTGCTCTGGTCCGTCGTCGGAAACCCCAAACCCTTGAAACCCAATCGCGCCTCGTTGGAAACCCAAATCTCTCTCTCTTTCTCTCTGTTTCGGTTCGTCGGAAACCCCAAACCCATGAAACCCAATCGCGCCTCGTCGGAAACCCAAACCTCTCTCTCTGCTCTGGCTGCTCTCGTCCGTCGTCAGAAACCCCAAACCCCTCAAACCCCTGAAACCCAATCGCGCCTTGTCGGAAACCCAAACCTCTCTCTCTGCTCTGGCTGCTCTCGTCCGTCGTCAGAAACCCCAAACCCCTCAAACCCAATCGCCAGGTCTCTTCTCTCTGCTCGCTTCGTTCCCCGTGGCACATTGCCACCACCAACAGTTGAACCAACTAATGTGCCATTTCCACTGCCACTACCAAGTTCACAAGGCAAATCAGCATTACCATATGAAATACCACATAGACATGTATGCGCATTATATTAATATAATATAATACAAAACAATTGATTAACGTGTGATTTATGCGTGGATAGGTTGATAACGCCCAACATCGAGGAATCTCAACACTTTTGGAATTTAGCGATTCAGGTGGGGATGATTCTATGCCTTTATAATGTTTTATTTTGATATATAGATAGGGATGTTAAATTAATTAGGTCTATAGTATTATTAGATTTCTTATGCATGCCTATTGTACATGATTTTATATATACCATGTTGTGATTGTTAACCATGATAATATGTGTGTCAACATGATTTTTATTCTGATCAAATGATAATTGGATGCATGCAATTCATGTGGTAATTGAATTCATTTATAAATTATAATGCCTGATAATGAAACGTATGACTTGGAATATTGACATAGCAAAATTCATGCGTGAATACTATTATAATTGACTTTGTGACAAGATACTATGTGTAGTGGAGTTTGAATATGTTTTATGAATGCATTTAATATCGTACTTATACCCTACGTATGGCGTGACATCACTAAGGAACACGATTAAGATAAGAATCACACATATGAGGCAGTTATTCTAAGAAATATCGCCATTGATTATTATGGGGCAATTATTCTAAGGAATATCGTCAATGTTTATTACGGGGTAGTTATTCATGATGAATATCGCCAACAAGTTCTAATTTTTGGGTAGTGCCACCCGGAGTTTGATTTCTTAAAGGTACATGTAACACCCCGTAAATTTAATTAAATACATACGTTGACGTACACGTATATCGAGATGTATAATATACGTATTTTATACGTATGAGCTAAATATACGCTTGATAATACACGTATTTGATACGTATACTTAAGGAATGTGGGCCAATAAATAAAATTATTTATAAGTTTTAGTAGTTGAATAGGTTGATTAAGTAAAAATGTGGATTGGAGTATGATTGAATGAATGAAAGTGAAATAAGTGAAATATTAAATGGTGTAGATTGAAATCGAATTATTAAATGAGTTATATAAATGAGATGAGTTGAATTTAAGGATATTTGATGGAGGAGTTGGCTAATAAGGGGCGTTGAGAAGCATTGGATCAATGTCTTATATATAAAATATCTTCTTTTGTCTTATCTAAATCTCTAGTACGCTATCATTAAAAAATAAAGCAAACGTGAAGAGAGAGAAATAAAAAAAAAACACAAAAAAAAGTGAAAGAAGTTGCAGAATGGAAAAGAAAGAAGCAGAAAGGTAGACGGAGAAGAAGGAGAAGAAGAAAAAGGGGAAGCGCCCGATTCAAACGAAATTCGGACCGCCGGTAAGTAATTTTCACTCATTCTCTTCGTAAAATTGATATGTAAGCTAGATGTAAGCTTTTTAGCGGAGTAATTTTGACTGTGGAAGCCGTTTTACAGCGTTTTTAAGAATTGGGGTTTTGACCAAACGCGAATGAAACTCCGCTAGAATGGTAGAAAATGCTCCCTAGACTGTTAGAACCCCGAATATGTGGTTAGATTCAAGTTTATGATTTTTGGAGACCGTTGGACAATTTTAATACAATTTACAACATTCGGATGAATAGTGAAATGAATAGTGAAGTGCATAGTGAAATGAATAGTGAATAGTGAATAGTGCACAGTAAATAGTATACAGTGAATAGTGTACAGTGAATAGCGCACAGTAAATAGTGTACAGTGAATAGTGTACAATGTACAGTGAGTAGTCACAGTGAATAGTGTACAGTGCACAACGCATAGTGAACATTGATCAGTGATGTGAACAGTACTGTGCACAGTGATGTGAACAGTACTGTGCACAGTGATGTGACCAGTGATGTGCATCCACTGAAACCCCTGTTTGTGGTGTCGTGAAAATATGATTCGAAAATCTATTTTCACTGTTCTTTCTTGTGGAAATATCGAGATTGACCACAGAAACGAGATAGTAGTTTCTTCAACTGCTTATGAGTCCTAAATGGATTTATTATTCGTGTTTTGAAGTGAGTTGAGACATTAAAGATGTAAATAGATATTAATACATGAAATTGAATTATGGAGTTATTGTGACAGGTTAAATTAGTTTGATTTAACTTGGAGCTGGACTCGAAAGCGACGTTGATTGAGTTTAAGTGAACGTGTTGTACTGTGAGTATAGTTTTCTTGATTTGGTTCTTGTATGGCATTGTACGCATATAAAAGGTTTGATTGTATGCATGTTATATTTATATATAATGCATTGAGTTTTATGGATCATGCAAACTGATTTTAGCATTGGAGTTTGTAATGATGAGGCTTTGCGATTCCTCAGTGTCATTTCGTTAGGTCTGTCCTAATAAGGGTTGCGATCCTTGAAATGACTGCTAATTGGGTAATGAGATGTTGTGGCTACCTTGTAACGGCCATACAAGGGTTAGACCCGCTCTCGTGCCTTGCGGAGGAGGGAGATTGTGCATGGTGTTATTGAATTGGGTCATGAGAAGTTGTGTCTACCTTGTACGACCATACAAGGGTTAGACCCGCTCTCTTGCCTTGCGGAGGAGGGAGATTGTGCATTATGTTATTGAAAATCATGAAATTTATGATGTTGACATGTACAATATATTCGTTGAATGATGCATGTGTTGCATAAGTGTTTGAAATGCTTTTAAATGTCATATTTCTCTAAATGTATATAATTGCCAACTCAAGAACTATATTCACTGAGCTGTTGTTTGCTCACCCCATTTCCTCCAATCTTTCAGGTATTGAGTCGAAGGGAAAAAGAACTTGTCGGGTATGTGTATGTATGTTTGGAGGAAATAAATGTTATTTACGTTATTTTGATAAGTATAATTATCACACACTACATATATGTAATATCACCTAGTTGTGTGGTAAGATTATATAATGCTTGGGATGATGAAATGAGATGATCATAGATATTTAGTTGGTGAGAATTTAATTTGTGGAATGAATGGAATCAATGTGAATGGAATGATCATCTATATATATGGGATTTGATTTGATGTGTGGTATAGAAAAAAAATATTCTCTACATTTTGGGAAGGTATTGTGAGAGTACGTGAAGGCTGACAGTGTATTATATACTGTATATGGGTTTGTACAGTGTATAGTACGCTCTGCCGGTCATGACGTCAGCCTACGTCAGGGGCGTCGTGACAGTACATGATTTAGAACGTGATAAAATTCTCGACTCAAACAATCTAATGTTGCCACGATTAATGTATGAAATTTGTTTGTAATGTTCTTGTGTATGTATCATGATAAAATATTATGAATTGTTTAGATGACCCACTGGGCTTTCAAGCTCACCCCTATTTTTCATATGCAGGTGCTTAGGAGAATAAAATCGCGAGTTCGTAACATAGTTCAGTAATTCAGAGTAGTAGAGGTGAGTTAATTAATTTGTTAGTATTATGGTGATAACACTGAATATTTTTATTTGATTTTTAAAAGTTTATTATTTGAACGGACTATATTGAAAATGAATTATAATGAATTTGTTTGGATATTTTATCACAAACGATAAGCCTACATGAATTTATTTGGATATTTTATCACAAAAGGAAAGCCTAACATAAACTCACTGTGGAAGCAAGAACAGAAAATACAATGCTGAAAAACTCTATGGATTCATTTAGAGATAATTGGAAACCAACCTCATGAATTAAAGAGAGCATATCAAAGCTATTTTATTCAAGAAAAGAAAATATATATCATAAGCATGGCAATCCAATTCTTCTAAGGAATGTTCTCCACTCTTCCCAATTTCTTTTTTCACTTTTCTTTTATGTCAAACTTTTAGCAAGGTTTCAGACCCAAAAAAAAATTAAGATGTAGAAATTCAAATTTCTCCAAAAATCTCGCATCAAAGACAATAACAATTTTCTAAAAACACAAAACACCAATTCTCACATCAAATCCCTAATCACAAGTCAAATTACACCAAATCTCACCTAAAAAACGAACTAACATCTCCAAAACACTATCTCTAACTAATTAAAACGACATAAATTAAAGAACCACCAAACACGAACAACAAAAATCAGCTGACAAAAACAGTAACTTAACTCCAAAAATCAACAAACAAATTAAAAAAAATTCAATGAGAAACTCACTCGAGCAGCGAAGGATACACGAGCCGGCGCCGGAGGAGCCGTTGGAGACGCCGGAGAAGAGCTTCTCCAAGCTGCGTCGGCATCCGCTCCAGTGTCCAGCGCGTATATCACTGATTTTGCATCATGGGTTCATCAACAATGACAACTAGGTCGATATAGTTGATATGCAAGCTATTTGGAAAGGTCTAAGTTCATATTCTAAATTTAGGTCTAATACAAACAACCCTACCAATTCTTCATTTAATATTCTGTTCAGATGTATCAATCTACCAACAGAAATATGTAATCACAAAATATACTGTACAAATTGAAGTATGTGAAGAAACAAACCTTCTGTCCAAATATCAGCCCAATCCAACGGTGGACCGAAAATATAAGTATCATTGATGAACAAGTCTCTAATTAGACAATTTCTCCTTTCCTGCTGCAAATACTCAAACTCAGATGACTATATCACACAAACTACTTAACGACTAAACATCTCCACCGTTCAGAATACAGAAATATCAGTTGTAAACTACATACCCAAATTTGATATCCATCCAACGGTAGATTGAGGAGATCTATAAGTTTGAGCAAAATGGCGCGAGAAATCCAGACTTTCCGACCAGCTTTGTTTGAGAGGTTAGATCTCTAAGAAGAAACCTTTAATCAAGATCTCCACCATTCAGAATGTAGAAATATCAGTTGTAAACTACATACCCAATTTGATATCCATCCAATTGTAGATTGAGGAGATCTATAAGTTTGAGCGAAACGGCGCGAGAAATCCAGACTTTCCGACCAGCTTTGTTTGAGAAGTTAGATCTCTTAGACGAAACCTCTGATCAAGATCTCCACCGACCAGAATGAATAACCATAAGCTACGAACTTGCTGACATATTTTGAGCTCAATATGACCATATATCCCAAAGATTCAGCTCTTTGATGAAAACGTCACAGAGATCTTCTTTCTGCAACTCCCTATTTCTTTCTCTTCTTCTTCCCTTTTTCTTCTTTTCTTTTATTTTTTTCATTTCTCTCCACTTACCTCTCTTTCTAGCACTTCCTTGATTCCCTCCACTCACCTCACTTTCTAGCACATTCTTGGAGAAGAGAAGTGGGCATGGGACACTTGTCCACTTTCATGCACCAACCTTCACATGTGTTGGTCTCATACTACCCATACCAACCACATGTACTTTAACCAATCTCATGCTTCCATGTATTTTAAATGTCCAATTCATTCAATACACCAAATTTTCATTCTCGTTTATCCTTTTATTCAATCAATCTTAACTCATATCAATTCATGGATTAATGGGCCCATGCATAAATAATAACATATGCATTATACTTTAATTTAACATGACCCATATACAATTTATAATACACATATTTATATACATTATCAAGCATCAACTATACAAACATTAAACAACTATCAAACAAACACCAAACATATCAAGGCAACACGTAGAGTTTGGGCAAAATGCAATTGGGTTATGGGCTAGATGAAATAATTTTTGGGGCGTCACATCACACCCACCTAAGAATGAACTTCGTCCTCGAAGTTTTAAGGTTAAGAAATTACCTAAGCCCATGAACTCGGCAAAGTGCTCCATCATGTAGTCCTCACGCTCCCAAGTAACCTGCTCCTCGCCATGGAACTGCCATCTCACCTTAACCATCGAAATCTCGCGGTTACGTAACCTCTGGATTTTCCGGTCAAGTATCTGAATAGGTTCCTCATCATAAGTTCCATCCTGCCTCAGTTTAATGTTCCTCCAGTCCAAGACGTGATCAAAATCACTCTTGTACACTCTCAACATTGACACATGAAAGACATTGTGGACTGCTGCTAACTGAGGTGGCAAGGCTAATCGGTAAGCGACGGGGCCAATTCGTTCTAAAACCTCGAACGGCCCAATAAATCTCGGAGCGAGCTTGCATTTTATCCCAAATCTAGTTTGGCCCTTCTGAGGTGAGACCTTCAATAAAACTTGGTCACCCACCTCGAACTCTACGGTCTTCCACTTGGCATCAGTGTAACTCTTCTGCCTGTCTTGGGCTACCTTCATATTATGCTTGATCCTCTTAATCTTCTCTGTGTGTTCATGTACAAACTCTGGTCCCATTACCGCAACATCCCCTACCTCCTGGACTTGTGTAGGCTGAGCTCTCATTTGAGCACACATCACAATCTGATATGAAGGGGTAGCACATATACTCATAACCGTAGCCGCCTCAAGTAGTCTCCACTCATGAGACATCTGGCGTGCTACCATAACTGTCTCTACCCGCTTCCCGCTCAACGCATCAGCCACTACATTGGCTTTACCTGGGTGGTATTCCAATGTAAAATCATAGTCTTTGAGGAGCTCTAACCACCTTCTCTGCCTCATGTTCAATTCCTTATGAGAGAACAAGTACTTGAGGCTCTTATGGTCAGAATACAAAGTGAATCTCTCACCATAGAGATAATACCTCCAAATCTTCAAAGCAAAAACCACTGCGGCCAGTTCTAAGTCATGAACAGGGTAGTTCTTTTTATGTACCTTCAACTGCCTCGATGTATAAGCAATGACCCTATCATTCTGCATCAACACGCAACCCGAGCCGATACGAGAGGCATCAGTATAGATAACCAACTCTTGATCAGGCTCTGGCAAAATCAACCTTGGCGTAGATGTCAATATTTTCTTCAGCTCTAAAAAGGCATTCTCACACTCCTCAGTCCATACAAAGGACACATCTTTTTGGGTGAGCCTAGTCATAGGCGTAGCTATTTTGGAGAATCCCTGAACGAATCTCCTATAGTAACCAGCTAACCCAAGAAAGCTTCTGATCTCGGTCACTGTGGTAGTCCTAGGCCAACTGATAATGACTTCAACCTTAGACGGATCAACTGAAATCCCCTCAGAACTCACCACATGATCTAAGAACTTCATTTCGGGGATCCAAAACTCGCACTTGCTCAGCTTTGCATATAGCCTATGCTCTCTCAGAGTTTGCAAGGTCACTCTAAGGTGTTCCTCATGCTCAGCCCGAGTCTTGCAATACACCAATATGTCATCAATGAGGACGATGACAAACTTATCCAGATACTGCCTAAAGACCCTCTGCATCAGGTCCATGAACATCGCCGATGCATTAGTCACACCAAATGGCATCACAAGGAATTCATAATGTCCATAGCGGGTTCTGAATGCTGTCTTAGGCACATCCTCCTCCCTGATCCTCAGCTGATGATACCCGGAACGCAAATCAATCTTCGAAAAATACCTCGCTCCCTTCAACTGATCAAGCAAGTCACCAATCCTTGGGAGAGGATATTTGTTCTTGATGGTCACCCTGTTCAATTGGCGATAGTCGATGCACAACCGCAAGCTCCCATCTTTCTTTTTCACAAAAGAACTGGAGCTCCCCAGGGTGACACGCTCGGGCAAATAAAGCCCTTAGCCAATAACTCCTCGAACTGTTTCTGCAATTCTCTCAACTCGGCTAGCGTCATTCTATATGGTGCCATGGAGATAGGCTTCGTGCCAGGGACTAGTTCAATAATGAAATCGATCTCTCGCTTCGGTGGTAATCCTGGAAAATCTGCAGGGAACACATCTGGAAAGTCCATAACAATGACAATATCCTCAAGTATCGCCTCACTAGTCTCTTCTTCATCAGGCACTAACCCAGCCAAAATCTCCCTATCTCCATCAGTCACAAATCTACCCCTTGTGACTGTCTGGTCTGAAGCTCTACCCTGTAGTGTAAACACTGGGTGTCCGGGGACTTGAAAAATGATTCTCTTCGCGAAACAGTCGACAACTGCATGATAGGCCGCGAGCCAATCCATCCCTAGAATTGCATCAAACTCTAAAAACTTTAGGACTCGAAAGTCAATAGGCATCTCAACATCACCAATCTGAACCACACACTGGCTACATATCATGTTTAGGTAGATCCTCTCCCCAGCTACAGTACTCACCACTAATCATGTACTAGCCCTAATGGGAGTCAAATGCAAACTATCTACCATACGTCCAGTTATGAATGATAATGTAGACCCAACATCAAATAATACATGCATAGAAGTACCACAAATAATAAGAGTACCTTCCACCAAAGTCCTGGATGCTGTCGGGTCTGGCTCAGTAGCTGCCTTCGCTGTCTCTCTGGCACTGGACTGCTGCACAAATCCCTGAGCTCTCTAAAAATTTGGACACTCGAACTTCCTATGCCCAGCCTGCCCACATTGAAAACATAAGAACGGAGCCCTGGGCGCAGATGATCCATTCTGAGATGTCGTCACATAGCTTCCTCGGCCTCTACCTCTGCCTCGGCCAGCAGTCTGTGGGAATGGGGGTCTCGGTGCACTCGGTGCCTGAATAGGAATCAGGACAGGAGAGGAAACCACTGGTGAGGCCATCATACTAGTCTGAACCTAGGATGCCTTACGCTGAGCACCCTCAGACTGTGCTCTTCCATAAAATTTTCTCTTCTTTTCCCATATTCCCTTCTTCCACGGAGTCTGGAACTGTCCCCCAGACTCTGCTTGTGAAGTCTGTTCACCTGGAACTGTCCGTGTAGACATAGCATCAACCCGCTCAGCCAACTCATACTATTTGGCCCTCTGGACCACTGTGGTAAAATTAGTCATCTTCGTCACAGACAAGGCCTGTCGGATCGCAGGCCTTAGGTTCAAAGAAAACCTCATAATTTTGTCACTCGTCGTCTGAACTAACCCAGGGGCACAAACTGCGAGCTGCCTAAATCTGAACTCGTACTCCCTGACTGACATGGTGCCCTGTGCGAGATTCAAAAACTCGAGTTGTTTAGCATGTCTCTCAGTCTCTGGAACGTAAGCCTGTAAGAACAACCGTTTGAAGGTGTTCCAACTTTTCACTGCCCCCTGTGTATCCAACACTGAAAGCCACCAGTCCTCTGCATCACTCTCTAGTGTGTGAGCAGCACATAGGACCTGAGACTCCTCATCAAGCTCTAAGGAGCGACTGATCTTCTCGACATTCTTCAGCCAATCTTCGGTCTTCTTCAAGTCAACCCCACCAGTGAATTTCTTAGGCCTTAGCTTCATGAACTTCTCTAGCAGTCTGATCCGCCGATCAGTGGGGTTCTCCACAACAATAGGAGCAGGTGTAGGCATAGGCTGAGGTACAACCATTTGAGGTCCTGCTGCCCCTGCAGTTCCACTAGCCTCGACCCCACTAGTGCCAGCCTCCTGAGGTATTGTTTGAGGTGACTGTCGAGCAATAGCCTCAACCTGCTGCACTAACGCCTGTATCTGTGAAGTCTGGGCTGCCATCAAGCGGCCCTGTGCCTGAATGATCTCCTCCATCCTCCCCATCCGGTCATCATCGGATGGCCCTGTGTGTGGTTGTCCCAATCTCTCGCTCCTCCTCATGACACTGAGAAGTAGAAATACGAGCAACCATCACACATTAAAAAATTTAAAACATTATCAAAGCCTCATAACTACCCATATCATATAATACACACAAAAAATATGATAGTAAGGCTTTTAAGTTAGTTCCTTTAAGCTTTTTAATCACCTAAATCTCTCACCCAATTCCTAGGTCAAAGTCATCTAAGTCTAATACATAGACCAAACCTAGTAAAATCAGGCTCTGATACCAACTATGGCGACCCCGCACCCCGGACCACCAACCCCACAGGGAATGGCGTGTGGAATGCCGGGGCGGGACGCCCGGCGTAGGCATCTCCGACCACTCCTCAACTCCCGTGAGGTGGTTGAGACCCTACGAGCCTTATCTCAAACAACGACATAATATCAAATGGTACTAAACCAAACTACCCACCGTATTAATCATCAAATACAAGAGATAATCCATAAAAATGAACCATAAACAAAATCATAATCCCTACAGTCCATTAAAATTGACATACACATAAAGTCCAAAATTGTGGGTACAAATAAAAATCGTCATATGCCCACATAGTCTATCTAACTAGTTCCAACTCACCCATACTACAATGTGGTAAGTGTTATAATTACATAATCCAAAATATAATACTTCATAATTTAAAACACAGTTCAATCAAAATGCCTCTCAACTCACATCGAGGCCTTGGATTCTCTCGCAGGCAAGGCCCTTAAGATATAACTACTCCTTTGCCCTTATTCGGGACTGAAGGACCTGAAAGAGGAAAATTAGGGTGAGCCAACGGTGCCTAGTGAATAGAATTCAAATATGCTATCAATACTCATCAATAAATATCATGTATGCATGTCAATGTGTAGAATGATTAAAAGCTCATAACATATAGATATCAAGCATTTATAATAAGTTCGATGCAAGTAAAAACTTATTAATTTGGATCCACATTCCACATGCATTGGGTTACTAGTGCACGTCTATTTCACCGTACCGTTGACCCCAATCATGTTTATTTGAGGTTACTAGTGCACGTCTATTTCACCGTACCGTTGACCCAATCATTTCCTTTTTAAAACCCTCCTATGACAAGGTTAAATCAATGCATCATTCAAAACATTAGAACACATTCATGCTTTCAACATACAATATATATAAGTGATATGATGACATAAAAGATATAATCATAAATGAAGTCTACTCACAACCAAGCCTCGCGAGAGTATTTAACCACACACGACCACCAAGCTGAATCAACCCAATCAAGATCCTGAAACATACATCAATATCCTACCATACATCAATTTCTATGCTCAATCACATAAACATTACACATCAACCCTAAATCAACCCACATATATACAATAGGCCTAAATCCTATCTAATCCCATCATTCAACTCAAATCACATGACTTAGGCCTCTAATGCATAGTTCTCATTCATAAACCATTCTATTAATCAAAAATATTGATTTTCAATTCCTTAGGCATAAACATGCCCAAATTGGGTCACTTGATCACAAGTAGGCCTAACCCATGATAGGGTCACAACCACCAAATCAGTAGCATAATCAACCCTAATCATGCTTAAATAAACATAAGTTGCATCAATTCAATGATTCTAGGCCAAAAGCATCAAAAGCCCTCAAATATGAAATTTTCCATACTTAGGCCATATTGCCGATTTACACTAGGTCACCAAGTTCAGCCATGTATATCACTGATTTTGCATCATGGGTTCATCAACATTGACAACTAGGTCGACATAGTTGATATGCAAGCTATTTGGAAAGGTCTAAGTTCATATTCTAAATTTAGGTCTAATACAAGCAACCGTACCAATTCTTCATTTAATATTCTGTTCAGATGTATCAATCTACCAACAGAAATATGTAATCACAAAATCAACCGTGCAGATTGAAGTATGTGAAGAAACAAACCTTCTGTCCAAATATCAGCCCAATCCAACAGTGGACCGAGAAGATAAGTTCTTTGATGAACAAGTCTCTAATCAGACAATTTCTCATTTCCTGCTGCAAATACTCAAACTCAGATGACTATATCACACAAAATACTTGACGAATAAACATCTTCACCGTTTAGAATACAGATATATCAGTTGTAAACTACATTCCCAAATTTGATATCCATCCAACGGTAGATTAAGGAGATCTATAAGTTTGAGTGAAACGGCACGAGAAATCCAAACTTTCCGACCAGCTTTGTTTGAGAGGTTAGATCTCTCAGAAGAAACCTCTAATGAAGATCTCCACCGTTCAGAATGTAGAAATATCAGTTGTAAACTACATACCCAATTTGATATCCATCCAACAGTAGATTGAGGAGATCTATAAGTTTGAGCGAAACGGTGCCAGAAATCAAGACTTTCCGACCAGCTTTGTTTGAGAGGTTAGATCTCCTAATCAAGATCTCCACCGTTCAGAATGTAGAAATATCAGTTGTCAACTACATACCCAATTTGATATCCATCCAACGGTAGATTGAGGAGATCTATAAGTTTGAGCGAAACAGCGCGAGAAATCCAGACTTTCCGACCAGCTTTGTTTGAGTGGTTAGATATCTCAGAAGAAACCTCTAATCAAGATCTCCACCGTTCAGAATGTAGAAATATCAGTTGTAAACTACATACCCAATTTGATATCCATCCAACGGTAGATTGAGGAGATCTATAAGTTTGAGCGAAACGGCGCGAGAAATCCAGACTTTCCGACCAGCTTTGTTTGAGAGGTTAGATCTCTTAGACGAAACCTCTGATCAAGATCTCCCCCGAACTGAATGAATAACCATAAGCTACGAACTTGCTGACGAATTTTGAGCTCAATCTGACCATATATCCCAAAGATCCAGCTCTTTGATAAAAACGTCGTAGAGATCTTCCTTCTGCAACTCCCTCTTTCTTTCTCTTCTTCTTTCCTTTCTCTTCTTTTCTTTTCTTTTATTTTTCTCCTTTCTCTCCAGTCACCTCTCTTTCTAGCACTTCCTTGATTCTTTGCACTCACCTCACTTTCTAGCACATTTTTGGAGAAGAGAAGTGGGCATGGGACACTTGTCCACTTTCATGCACCAACCTTCACATGTGTTGGTCTCATACTACCCATATCAACCACAGGTACTTTAACCAATCTCATGCTTCCATGTATTTTAAATGTCCAATCGATTCAATACACCAAATTTTCAATCTCATTTATCCTTTTATTCAATCAATCTTAACTCATATCAATTCATGGATTAATGGGCCCAGCATAAATAATAACATATGGATTATACTTTAATTTAACTTGACCCATATACAATTTATAATACACATATTTATATACATTATCAAGCATCAACTATACACACATTAAACAACCATCAAACAAACACCAAACATATCAAGGCAACACATAGAGTTTGGGCAAAATGCAATTGGGTTATGGGCTAGATGAAATAATTTTTGGGGCGTCACAGTCACAGTTGATAAGTGTCCGGAATAGATTTTATATTTTGATGTTGAGGAAATGTCATTCGGATTCCATATATGTTATGGATATAACTCAACTCTAAGTTGGGGAGGATACCACCTATCAAGAAGAGCAAACATCGGAGCGGAAATATAACATGCGAGAGCAGTTTTTTGGGATTGAGTATCACTTGAGGAATATTCCTTGAGTCTAAATTTCGAGGACGAAATTCCTTAAGTTGGGGAGATTGTAACACCCCGTAGTTTTACTTAAATACATACGTTGAAGTACGCGTATATCAAAATGTATAATACACGTATTTTATATGTAAAAGTCAAATATACTCGTGTATAAAAATACATGCTATATTTAAGGAGTATGAGCAAATAAATCAAATGATTAAATGAATAATATAAGAGGTATGAGTTGTTAAAGTAATTGAATAGTTGCATGAGGAGCATGGAATAATTCTCTATCTTTTATTATCTATCTCCAACGCAACAAGAGAAAAAAACAAAAATAAATGGGATCTCTCTCTTTAATCTCTTCCTCTCCACATTTTAGGACAGAGAAAAAGAAAAATAAAAATAAAAAGAGAAAAGAAGTTGCAGAAAGGGGAGAAAGAAGAACGGACGACAGGGAAGGAAGAAAGAAAAGGAACGGAGGAAGGAACGTGTGATTCACGTCAAATCGGGACGTGCGATAAGTGGTTTTCACTTTATTTCTTCGTGAACTTGAGATCTAAGCTAGATGTAACATTTCTTTCGGAGTAATTTTTGCTGGGGGGAGCCATTTTATAGCGTTTTCAAAAATTAGAATTTTGACCCAACGTGAATGAAAATCCGCTAGGAAGGTTGGAAAACACTTCATAGGCTGTAGGAACCTTAAATATATGGTTAGATTGAATTTATGTGTTCATTTGGAATTTTTATAGCTGTTGGAAGTTTGTTCGAATTTAGAGTTTAGATTGAAAATATTTTGAATCATTTAAAACCCAATGAAACTCCAGTTGAAGGCTATAAAATGGTAGAATGAACTGTTGCGAGTCCATCGATGCTAATTTCATGATTTTTGGAGACCGTTTGACAATTTTAGTAAAAATTTACATGTTTCTAATTAATAGCGACGATGTGAACAGTGACATGAATAGTACTATGATCATATCCGGTGAATAACATAGAATTAGAATCCAATGAAACTCCGGTTTGAGATCATAGAATCGTAGAGAATTGAATTTCGGACGTTTCGATACTAAGATTGTGATTTTTGGATATGATTTGATATTTTTATTAACTAAATATATGGTTTTTGGTGAGTAAAATTCACTATCGTGCCCTTCGCGAAGGTGTAAAACCTTAATAAAATACCTGTTGAAGGTAGTAGAATGATAGAATGACTGATTTTACATGTGTCGATGTGGACAGAATAATTTTAGGAATGTTCTCGATTTTTAATAAAATTGATATATGTTCCAGTAGAAAAATAAACTGAGAATTAGTGAAAATATGAAATGGGAAATCTATTTTCACTGTTATTTCTTGTGGAAATATCTAGATTGACCGCAAAAATGAGATAGTAGTTTCTTCAACTGCTTATGAGTCCTAAATGGAGTTGGAATCTAAATTCACAGATATAATATTTTTCAGGTGAATCTTTATTTGAAGTGAGTTGAGAAATTAAATATATAAAAAGATATGAATCAATGAAATTGAATTATGAAGTGGTTGAATTAGTTGGATTTAAATTGGAGTTGGACTCGAAAGCGACGATGATTGGGTTTAAGTTGGAAAGTGTTATACTGTGAGTATGTTTTCTTAATTTTGGTTCTTGTATGACATTTTAAATATATGAAATGTTTGAATGTAAATATGCTAGGCATATATTGTTGCATTGTGTTTTAATTGGCATTCATAAATGATTTCTTTTTAGCATTGGAGCATGTGAGACTTGTAAAGGCAAGTTGGTGTCATTTCGTTAGGAATTAGACCCGGATGAGTGTTATGCGTAACTTCATTGTCAGTAGGCCTGTCCTAACAAGGATTGGAGATCCTTGAAATGACTGTGAATTGGGTAATGAGAGGCTGTGGCTACCTTGTAACGGCTATACAAGGGTTAGACCCGCTCTCTTGCCTTGAAAGAGGGAGATTGTGGATTTTGTGGACAAAAAAATGCGTTATTTTCTTGAAAACCCATGAAATTTATATTGTTGTCATGTATGATATATTCGTTGAATGATGCATGTGTTTAATACTTTTTTGAAATGATTTTAAATGTCATATTTTCCTAAATGCATATAATTGTCATATCAAGAAATACATTGATTGAGTTGTTGATTGCTCACTCCATTTCCTCCAATATTTCAGGTATTGAGTCGAAGGGAAAAGGAAAAAATTCGTGGGTGATAATCACATGAGCCTTCGTCTGGTATGTGTATGTATACTTGGAGGAAATAGGTTATATTTTTGTTATTTTGATATGTATAATTATCAAATACTATATATATAATATCACTTAGATGGGTTGTATTATAATATTATATAATGCTTGGGATGATGGAATGAGATGATCATAGATATTAATGAGGTGAGAATTTAATTTGTGGAATGAATGGAATGTGATGATGATTTATATAGATATATATTTGATTTGATTTGTGGTATATTAGGGAAAAATGTGAATTGTCCATTTTATAAGGGGGTGCTGTCAAAATTTTTAAAAATTTTGGGAATTATTGTGAATGTTCGTTGAGGCTGACAGTGTATTATATACTGTATATGGGTATGTACAGTGTATAGTATACTGTGTGGGTCTTGACGTCAGCCTACGTCAGGGGCGTCTTGACATCGAATCTGATAAGGATCTCCAAACGTTGCCAAATCCTGTCTAATGTTAGTAAAGACCAGACCTGTTCATGCATTGGCATCATATGAGGCTCTCTGTGGTCGCCCTTGTAGATCTTCGGTATGTTGGTTAGATATGGCAAATCGACCATAATTGGGGCCTGAACTAGTTTAAGAGACTTCTGAGAAGATCACACTAGTAAATGGGCTACTTCGTGTTGCACAAAGTCGCCAGAAGAGCTATGCTGACAAACGAAGACAACCTCTAGAATTTGATAAAGGGGAACTTGGTTTTTCTAAAAGTTTAGCATACAAAAGATGTCAAACGCTTTGGGATCAAAGGAAACTCTCCCCACGGTATATCGGTCCATTTCAGATCATTGAACGTATTGGCAAACTAGCCTATTGTCTATCCCTTTCATCGTCCATGTCTAAGGTTCATAACGTTTTTCACGTATCTATGTTTCGAAAGTATTGTCTTGATCCTTCACATATCATCCTTCTGGTCGAGGTTCGGGTTAAGGAAGGAAACAAGTATCAGGAGAGAGCGATACAAAATTCTGGATAAAAAAACTCAAGAACTAAGGCGACGTAGCATACCACTTGTAGAGGTGCTCTGCGATCACCATGGAGTTGAGGAAGCAACATGGGAACTAGAATAAACAATTAAATTGAAATACCCTAAATTATTTTCTAGTCAATAATTGATGATGTGATACATTGTACTTTTTCACTTATCAATAAATTGATGGAACTTTGTTTACAATATCTGAATACATCGTTTTACTTAAATAACTATGCAGATGTCTAAAAATTCGTACCAATAGAGGTAGTGATGCACACATACAATGGCCTCTCTGCCAACCTGTGGTGCTACTTCAGGATCTGAGTCAAGCCACAACTATTTTGCATCACCAACTTCATCACCCCCCAGACAACGATTCTTATCGCCAGAGCGTGCATGGCTTTTTCGTAACAGTTTGCCCCGAAACAATCCTGGCAGGATCTTCTACCAAAATTTTCAGGCGGTCAGATTCGAGCAACAACACGAAAAAACATTCTGCCGCTCAACCTACCGCCCCTGAAACGATGCAACCTGCAGAGCCTTACACCACCATCTGTTAGGCAAAGGTCGGAACCTTCTGAGGACGAGTCTGACTCTATTTTCTCTCCATTGTTTGATGATGTTGAGGATTCCACCAACAACAGTGTTATTAATGGACCTTATAGGCACCACCCTGAACTAACAAGTGATGACGACGACGGTGAATCTCACGCTGACAGCAATCATTACTACACGGACTGAATTTCGAGGGTGAAATCCTTTTAAGGGGGGTAGAGTATAATACCCTAGGATTACCCAAAAAAAAATTGAACTTCGGGCAACGCCCGAACGTTCAGGCACATGCCCAAATGGTCAGATAGCCCGCCTAAAGGTTCGGGCATCCTTTTTTCTATAAAAGGAGGGTTTCGCTCCCCCTCCAACCTTATTTTTACACCAATCCAACTCTCTCCTCTTGTTGAAATTTTTTTTCTCTCTCTATCTCTTTTGAGACTCTTTTCGCGGTGCAATGCGGTTCTGCCCAGGAGAAGGCACCAGTTCTCGAAGGAGTTATTATCTGAAGGTGGGGGAACGAAACATAAATTTGGGTGTCTTATGAGTTTTATTAAAGTTTACATTCATTTATCATTATATCTACTATTCATTTACACTGCATTATTACGTATAATGTTCATACTTGTATATTTGGAGTTTGTGTACTACACTGTTACGATATCGGATTAGTGGTCAATCTGGTTCAACCAGGCTCAGTCTTGTCCTCAGTAACTTTAAATAGTGAATGGGAGGCAGTGTGCTGCTATAGACGATTGGTATTTAAGTAGACCTCGTGTCTCACCTCTCAAGCTGGAGACTGATCTGGTTGGTCTTATTTGAAAGCTATCAGCTTATACAAGTAATACTGAATGTCCTAATTGTGCGCGTACTGATACTGACCCTGATAAGGATCATCAGACGTTATCAAATCCTGTCTAATGTTAGTAAAGACCGAACATGTTCATGCATTGACATCATACATAAGCACCACCTAAGGACGTATGTGGTTTGTGATCCACAGAATAGTTAGAAGCAATGCTCACTATTATTGATATTTCTCTAGAGAGGGACGTACAATAAAAACCCGGCTACACCTAGGGATGGACATCTATAAGTGAATCCAGGGCTTCGTTCCTGATGAGGGATGTACAATAAGAACTCGGGTTTACCTGGGGATGGACATCTGTACGTGAACTCAAGCGATGTACAATCATGAAACCAATACGAGACGGTGTCATGCATACATACATGTTGTATTGATTATGATGCTCTAATGTGTATTTATGACATTTGATTATGAAGTTTAGTTTTTTAATTTTCATATTCACGAACTATTTTACCCACTGGATATTAGCTCACCCCGTTGTTATTCAATTTTTCATAGGAGATTAGGGTGGACTGGGTGCAGGTTTTTGGGCTCACATTTTGTAACCCTTTGTTTATTCATTGAGAATTTTGGGAGGATGTTCTCTTTTTTATTTCATGTACAAGAATATATTCTAAAATTAATAAAATCAAACTTGTACATTATTGTGTTCCTGCGTATTCGGTTATTGTTATAATGTATTCGTTCCCCGTCCGTGAGTGTTTCACCGGTTTATGCGCGTCTGGGCGGGGTGTGACATTTGAAGTATTTTGATTTATGGGCATTTTGGTTTAGCTGGGCGGGCAAAAAGTCCAGCTACCTCTTCGCCAGATTCCAGCCACCCACAAGGTCTCCTTTTTGCCTCTCTCTATTTTCATTTGAAGTAGGGGAGTGCATGAACTTTGAATGAAAGTTAAGATTTTTTTTTTTTTTTTTTTGGATGATGTGTTCTTGATTTCTACGATGAGATGTATTAAGAAATGCCCCAAAGTATTGATAATATTATTTGGATTAGTGATTATAATTAGACCTATGAGATAGTTAGTATTCAAAATATTTTATATTAACTAGTGTTTGCACATGTACATTGCACGTAATTTTTATTATAAATTAATTAAGATAATGTAAAAACATTTAGAGAAAAAAATAAAATGAATATATATCTTTTAATATGATCAAAATGGGTAAAATTATTTAAAAATATGGATGAGGGTATGTATGAGTAAAAACATGGAAATTAGAAGAATAGAATACGAAAACAAAAACATGGAAGTTTTATGAATTTCCACTAGCTTCACCAAAGCTTTCGTGAGATCAATATCATCATTGGATAGAAAATTTGAGGATTCATGCTAACTCTCCTTCAACACTCAATTATATATCCATCACATGATCTCGTATCACATGTAATGTGCACAATTCAAAGAGATTTGACAATCACAAGTGGTTGAGTGTAGACCGATTGTATAAAACGTGAGTACCAAAAGCATTTTCCAAATTTGGCATACTAGATCTTTGATTTGCTTCCAAATGGTACAAGTTAATATAGAATTGTGTTTAGCATGTGCCCTCAAGGGCTCCTCTCGGCCAAGAACCGAACACCATCAATTATTGGAGATATTAGAATGAAGATTGACTATAAATATATATAGTGGTAATGCCCAAGTAAATTGTATAAACAAAACCATTCCAAAGGGGAAAAAAAAAAACTGGACTATTTTTTTGATTTGTGCGTGTCAATCTTCGAGGTCATGTTGACCTTCTTTGTATCGTTCTAATTTTATCCTATGTCTCTAAAAAATAATAATTTCTCGTAATTTTATTTAAATCTTTTCATAGTGGGATTCTTCTTAAGCGATGTGGGACTATATATTTTATGCTTAAAGTACTTATTTCAAAAGGTTTGAACGCGCAATTTGAGAAGTGGATTTATTATATCCTCTAAGATGTATTAATCACAATCTATAAGACGAGTAACTTCAGAAAAACAAGTATTCTAGAAACAATTAAAATTTTAAGATACGTAAACATTTTAATTATCTGTAATATTCCCTGAAATAAGAAGAGCTCTTCAAAAGTTTGCATCAAAATAATGATTAAGAAGATCAAATATTAGAGATAATTAAATGGTTCTCGGGGTTGGAGGTTACAAAACCTACATGAAGCATTCTTTCCAAGACTACGAGTATCTCAGATGCTTGAGGGTGTGTGTGAGGAGGGTTGACACCCAAGTAAACATAGTTATGATGATGTTTACTTTGAACAAACTATTAAAGATACATAGGCAAATTATTATGACGTTTACTTCTTCAAGAGCTTTCATATAGATATAAAAAAAAAAAAATTAGTTAGCTTTGGTGGTGTGGTCCAACAAATTTGAAGGACCCCTACAAAAATAGGCGTATGCCGCTGAGTGCGGCCAGTAATAAATTTTGGTGAGTATAAAGCAGCCAAAGGTACCAAATTGCCAACTCTATTCCCATAGTTATTCTTTTGTTTCATACCTCATCCAACCGAATATCATTATTATTACTATTATTATTAGTCATTTCATGTTCTTACTTGCTTATATACCATTGAAAATTATCATGTTCATCTCTTTTTTTTCTTCTTCCAAGTTATTGTTTTCTTTATAAAACACAGAAAACAAGAGGACATCATGTTTTTCATCATCTCTCAGTGACAAAAAACAATTAGACCACTTCAACTTTCTATCTTCCATTCTTTCTTCCTATGCTTTGAAATGTTTGTTTAATTCGACAAACTTGGAACTTAAACTTAGTTCCAACTTAAAGATTTTGGGTACAATCACTTCCCCAAATCAAACTGATGGAATTAGAAATCCCAAAATCCTCTTTATTGAAAACTGAAAGAGATAAAGATTGGAAGTTTGTCCTTAGAGATTAGCCGTCACTTTCTCTCCTTATTGTAGTTTGTCCTTAGAGATTAGTCGATGCGTGTAAGGTGGCCTAAATTAACCAAGTAATCACATTGTGTACTTAAAATTCATTAGTGAATATGGATATAAAAGACAAAGTTGTTGTGATCATAATCTTGAATCACTATATTAATGGAAACTATCTTCATTGTGTGATAGTGATTATATTGGTGCTTGGATCATTGATTGTTTTGGGGTAGGAAAAATGGTAATTCATTGCACCAAATACTATTATGAATTCACTCTGAACAATGAACAAGCTACAGTGGTTTCCCATGGGAAAGCTAAAAGAACGCTGTTATTGGTATTTAAACAAAATTAAAGCTGATCACGGAAATACCTTCCAATAAACAGAGGATTTAGCGAAGACGTGGGGCTACGAGAACATTCAGAGGCATCGCTTTAACCAAAGTAATTCCTGAAGTTTCGGTCATATCTACCGGTGCATTGGACGGAGTTCGAAGCTCGAATTCATGAAGTAAACGCGCAAGCGTTAGGTGTACGACACCAACAGCTAACGAGATTCCAGGGCACATCCTTCTGCCCGATCCAAAAGGTATATATTCATAGTGTTGCCCTCTAAAATCCACATGTGCATGCTCAATTGTGAGGAACCTTTCTGGCCTAAACTCTAGAGGATCAGCCCAAACTTTGGGATCTCGTTGCAGTTTCCAGATGTTTGTGATTAAGCGCGTCCCCTTTGGAACATGGAAATCAGCTATAGTACAATCCTTCATGGCCTCGTGTGGTATAGAAAGTGGAGCAGAAGGGTATAAGCGCAAAGTCTCCTTCACAATTGCTTGGAGATAAGGCAGCTTCTTGATGTCTTCTTCTTCTACATGTCCTCTGCTTCTACCAATTTGATGATCCAACTCTGCTTGAGCTTTCTCTAAAACATTGCGATTGTTTAGTAGCAAGCACACAGCCCAAGTTAAGGTGAGCGTTGTAGTGTCACTCCCTGCTATTACGAGAGCCTGTAGTAATTAATTAACAACTGATCAAAATTCATTGATTATATAACTAGCTAAAAACTCAAGTTATTAAGCTACAAATTGATAACGTACCAAACAAGTGGCTTTAACAACAATATCAACATCATGATCAGAGATCTTGGCATCCTTCATTATGTTAAGCATCACGTCTATGAAATCTTGCTCATTTCCTGCCTCATTAATTAGCTGCCTTTTCTTCATTCTATGCTCTTCCACCCATCTACTCAAAATTGCATCTATTTCCTTACCAGTCTTCTTCATGGCACGCTCGTGCCCTTGCACATCCACACCCCCCAACAAAGGAATCGCATCTGCCACCACAAATAGTCCGAAGAGATACATTAATTCCTCACTGGCTTTCTTCCACCGCCGTGATTCCTCATCTTCAGTGGCGGCAGCAGCTACACCATAATACCGCTTGCCCGCAATGAGCTTGACCATCGTGTTGAGTGTCATATCCTTGAACCATTGATACAGGTCCACTTTAACCCATGAATGTTCTCCGCTGCCTTTCTTCATCATACAAAGCTCATTGAGCTCTTCTATGGACATGTCGACCTCTGATATTTTGATGTGCCTGAGCAAGTAGAGCCGATGGTTGGAGAGAAGCTCCACCGTGATTATTTTGCGAACCTCACGCCAGTAGGGGCCGTAGGGTGCAATGCCAACTACGGCGCCACCATAGCCCATGATCTTTGAAGCCATCAAATCTGGACGGGTTGCGAAGATCCTGTCGTTGGTAGTGAAGCATTCTTTGGCTATTTCGCAGTTACTTACTACAAGAGCAGGGCGCATGCCTAATTGGATCATGAACGTTGGTCCCAACACGTCAGCCAGAGCGCCGAGCTTTCGATACAACAGATCACTGGGTCTAAACAGGAGAAGGTGACCGATAATTGGCCATGCACCCTTTGGTTCTGGTGCCTTAATCTTGCCATCGTTATTTTCGTTAGTTGTTCTGCTTTTCTTCCTGATGATCAGATAGTAGATAGAAATCAAGGCAAGAAGCATAGTTATTGCACATGCAGTGAGCTTAGATTGGAACAAAATTAATAGGGAATCCATGTCTCAGCTGGATGAACGACGAATACTTTCCAGAGGAGACTTGGCTCAAATTTATTGATCTAAGTGATAAGATAGAAGTGGATGGTTAAAATTTTATAGGCCATTGAAGTGATAAGATCCACTAATTAATGAAAGAAAAAGAAAAAAATCTTTAGAGACGTTGCACCAACGCCATCTTCCAATGCTCGTCACCAATTTCCTTGGCTGATAGGAACCGATACATTTTTTCAACCCTAATTTCAACGAATCAATTTAACTTATTACGAAAAAAAAAACCTAGTAATAATGATTCCTAATGTGAATAATTTCAACACAATGTTTCATGCCTAATTTTAAAATGCTCAAGTAATTTTATTGTATGGGACTTTAAAATTTTACA
Source organism: Paratinospora sagittata (assembly GCA_035771175.1). Classification (NCBI taxonomy): domain Eukaryota; kingdom Viridiplantae; phylum Streptophyta; class Magnoliopsida; order Ranunculales; family Menispermaceae; genus Paratinospora; species Paratinospora sagittata. The sequence goes on along the minus strand of CM069608.1, from coordinate 31,935,506 downwards.
GAGACGAGGGCGTCACTCTTTACCATAATTTTATCGAAAAAAATCATTTAATTTTCATTCTAAGTTTAAGAAGAATCACAGCTACGGAAACACTCCATCGACCACAAAAACTATTTTCGAGAACAAAAGCTCGTTTCTCATTTGAGTCCCAGCATCAAGCAGATTTCGACCACCCATCTTCTTCTTCTTGTTAGTGTCTGGTGAGGCTTTGGAAGATATGATCTGAATTCGCTGAAAAATAAAAAAAAGAAAAAAAACCCACTGGGTTTGCTATTAGAAGCTCCGCCCAAGTGTAGATCATTTGTGAAGAGCTGCAGAGTATTTGATCATTATTTCAATTTTAACATGACGTAGAAACCTACTGAATCTTTACTTTTCCTTTTACTTTGTTGGCTGCCATTTAGGTCGAAGAGGTTAGAACATCTTTCAGGTGGGTGTTGTGTAAACATCTAAACAATATTTTGTCACGTTTTTGTTGTGCAGAATCGGGATAAAGTATGAAAGAAAAAACAAGACAACAAATTTAACGTGGTTCGGCAAATTGCCTACGTCCACGGGAGACAGTAAACTTGTATTATCAGAGAATACAAAGTACACCCTTAAGTGAAACTTACAGATTAGATCTATTAAGTAGATCTTACAAAATAAAACTCTATCTCTCCAGAATGAATTTGAAAAACTGAAGTTTAACTCTATTTATAAGTGTATTCAAACATTCGCGTGGCTGCTGCTCTTTCGGCGTCTCTTGTCTGCCACGCATCTATTCCTTTATCTACCACATTAATTGTCTGCCACACTTCTTTAATTATTTAGCCAACCATGACTTTTGTCAGCTGACCAAAAACAATTGATCGTCACATGGGAGGAGAAAACCCAATAGTTTTTGCTGTGTGTTTTTCAAGGAGTTTCATTCCATTTTCTTGTTATATTTGTAAAATCCTATTTATACGTTCAAGGCAAGTGGAGTGCTTATGTTGTTGAAGCGATGTGGGAACTATTGAAACCTTTCCATCTTTCCACAACTTTACCTGGTAATCAATTTTGGTGGCTATAAAGAAGCCAAAGATACCAAATTGCTAACTCTAGTCCCATAGTTTTTCTTTTGTTTCCTACCTCGTCCAACCGAAAATCCTTATTATATAAATATTATTATTATTGACTACAGAAACAATATCCATCCAAACGACTTTTGACTCAATTCCCAAGGCATATTGATTCACAGGCTTTATTATTGTTCATTTCATGTTGTTACTTCCTCATATATACCGTTGAAAATTATGATGTTCATCTCTCTTTTGTCTTCTGCGAAGTTATTGTTTTCTTTCTAAAACACAGAAAACAACAAGGCAGGACGTCACATGTTTTTCATCATCTTTCAGCGACAAAAACAATTGGACCACCTGAACTCTACGTCTTCCGTTCTTTCTTCCTATGCTTTGAAATCCCAAAATCCATTATATACAAACTGCAAATTACAAAGATTGAAAGATGATGAAAAACATCGTCTAGTTGATATTGGCTTCTATTATGAAAAACATCATAATCGACCCCTTCAAGGTAAAAATGTTTAAATTTAAGATTTTTTAAATAAAAATGATATTGGCTTCTATTTTCCATGATTTCTCCATCTCTTTTCCAATGTAGGACTGACTAAACACTCATGAGGGCTTGGTTTTGAGAGGCCTAGAAGAGTATCCCTTGTTGCCAGGACGAATGTCATAACTAGATGGATGCCACCACACCTCAAGGAGGATTTAAATTGAACGCTGATGCAGCAATCAACATACAACTGAAATGGTTTGGCAGTAATGGAGGGGTATACAAGTCACAACTAGACTTTGGAAATAGGAATTCTCCAATTTGGGCTACTAAAGCATATGCTCTTTTAGTGACTAAATTAAGGAATCACAATCAAGTATCTGCCATTTACATACAAGTTTTACAAGGAATTGAATGTACTGCTAGCAATCAAAAATATATATGTTTTTTTTTATCTTGGAAAGCAAAAGTACATTACAGGGGGTTCAAGAATATGATTTCTAAGGAAGCAATCACTTGGGAACTTGTTAATGCTAATGAAAAATAATGACCTTAACATGTGCTTGTATGTTTTAGAATGACAACATAAAAAATAATAGTAAATATTTCAACTAGTTATGGTAGGGGCTGCGCAAACGCAATGGAGGAGATCTTAGTCGGGTGCCCCTAAGATGTGTTTTTCACACGAATTTGATGATCTCCAGAGGGTGCCGCCTAGCACCTATTTGATGATCTCTGTTTCTCCCACCCTTTACTGGAGAGAGAAACAAAGATTTAGAGGGAGTTGGATTCCCTCTCCTTATCCAATACTGTGAAAAACTTTGGGCAAGAAAAAGAAGTAAAGACACCCAGATGGAAAAACCCCTACTTTAAGCTCTTTCTATATTGAATTTGAGCATCTGAGAGTCTTCTCACTGTTTTTTGTACACAAGTTTTACTTATATTTATGAGTTGTGGTTTCTTTTTGTATTGTTGCATTATTCTGTCTCTGTTTCATAATAGCACTATCTACAGATATCAGCATTTCCATTTCCAAAAGATAACTCCATATAGATAGTCTTTGTTTAGGGTCTTGGTATCTAATCAATCTCATAATTGGCTAAATAAAGGATTGGATGGTGTAATGGAAAGTGAAAGGCTAAAGAAGCACCTTGAGGGGCAAGACTGAGTGTTACTAAGAGGATAACATATATAGACCTTAATTAAGTTCACCATCAACGGAATGACCAACAGAAACAGAATGCTTTTTTTTTGGCAGGCAATAGAAGTTTTTTATTTTTTATTTTTTTTTTTTTGATAATCGAGGGTATCCGGTCCCAACTAATCTCTTGAGCCCCTGGTTGCTCAAGCGGAAGATGCCCACAGTGACCAACACTAGTGGAGAGTCGAACTCGTGACCTCGTTTCCGGAAACGAGCACCCCGAGCTACTCAACTAACTCACTCAACTAACTCAACGTTGGTTTTGGCAGGCAATAGATATAACTAGATTGTTTATGAAAATAATGCACAACAAATCCTATAACAATACTACATCAATCATCTTGTTTACAAGCTGAAAAAGAGAATTGGTCAGAGTAGCTCGAATTAGAAATAAAATGAGAAAAATCAATTAAGGTGGTGTGGTGTGGACATGTACAACAAAAACTTTTAGAGTGATGAAAGGAACGAAGTAATAAGGAAGAAATGATTTTGATGAGTAGAGTATATTACACAATAAGAAAACTAAGTTACAATTATGAGCTTCCCATTTATAAGACTTTAGTAAACTTTGGTTGTTGGGTCCAAACAATTGATGAACCCTCCAAATATTGGCTCATAGTTCGCTCTGAGTTAACCTCCCAGCTTCGTTCTTTGCCAAGGGTTTCAAAAATCTCTTTCATACATTCAATGTTGCAATATAAAGCAATGTAGGACTAAGAAAAACAAAACAAAAGATTAAAAAAAAAAAAAAAAAAGAACTCAGGCCAAGGTAAGATCCTTCCAAGACACGAGGAGGCCCCTTTCTGCTCATGCTATGGATTTCGCATGAACTTGATGATGTTCAAAGGGTGCCCAGCACCTCTTTATGCAGAGATTAGGGTGGGAAGAGTTTGAGTCCACACCACGAAAACTCAGGCAAGCAAAACCGGCAAAGGGATATGGAGAGCAAAACCCCCTACTGCTAGCTTATTTCTATATTGAATTTGAGCATTTGAGCATTTGAGCATTTGAGTCTTCTCAGTTTTCACTGTTTTTTATAGCCATTGTTTTGGACATTATGAGTTGTCTTTGTATACATTCTTGTTGATTTAGTGTGGAACGTAAAAACTGAAAATTGCTTATGCCTGTTTGGTTTGTAATCCGAATACAATTTTTAGTATCCAAAAAAATTCGAAAATATCAAAAACTTATTTGGTTTAAAAAATTCCAAAAATAGTTTCACTTTTTGTTAAAAGAACAGGTTATTTTTAAAAAATAATAAAAAGTCATTTTTTAAGATTGTATTTTTGTTTCTCAATCACAAACCAAATTTCCAATATCAATGTCTAAACCATAGCATGGTATATAATTGTAATACCCAGAAAATCTCTAGTTAAACACTCCATTTTCTTCTCTACATGATTCAAAACACACAAAGAATTAATTGGATATTTATACAATAAAATTAGATCATCAGCAGATCAGAAAGAATCCCAAACATACCTTGATCTTGCCTGCAAAGCTACAACCCATACAAAAAAAAAAAAAAAAAAAAAAAAAAAAAATGATGTCAAACAAGATCCGGAAAGCTCGGCGACATGTCGCCGGGAATCTCGCCGAGATCTCGCCGACGTGTCACCGGAACATCGCCGAGATCTCGCCGAAATTTCCGGATCTCGCTCTCTTTAAACCAAATCGCAAACCTCGCCGCTCAAAACCCTCTTCTCTTCTCTTCCTCTTCCTTTCTTCCAGCGCACACAGCCGCCGCCGCTCTCCTTCTCCTCTCCCTTCCTTGCCGCTGCAACTCTGCCACCGATCTCATCTCGCCGTTGCCGTCGCCGCCGCCCTCTTCTACGCCACTGATCTTGCCGCACTCTGTTTTCTCTTCGCCGATCACTCAATCCCTCGGTCTCTGCCTCTGCATCTCACCCTCACTCTTTTCTTCTTCTTCTTCTTCTTCTTCTTCTTCTTCTTCTTCTTCTTCTTCTTCTTCTTCTTCTTCTTCTTCTTCTTCTTCTTCTTCTTCTTCTTCCTCTTCTTCTTCTCCCCTCTTTTTCTCTCTCCCTCCCCTGTTCTTCCTTCCGCCTGAAACTCTGTTTTTATTTGATTGTATTTTTTCTTCTTTTCTTTTAGGTTATAGATATATTATATCCTATCACTTCATTTAATACCATATATTATATTCTTCACTTCATATCATTTCATTTTAATAATATATTCTTCACTTCATTATTCTATCTTCACTTCATTATTCTATTTTAAGATATATATACATACAAAAACGTCCAATATCACATATCACTTTATTTTAATATTATATAGTATATTATATATTACACTTCTCAAACCCACCACACATTATATTATATTATGAAATATTAACACATATTATATATTATATTATATATCACCTTTTTTTTTAAAACCACTACACCTTATATATATATACAATATCACACATACAAGTATACTCTATTATTTTTATTATTTTTAAGCATTCAAAATGTTGTACAATATATTTATATGTGTTATACATTTTTTTTTAACCAAGTGTTATTAATTTTTTTTTTAACATGACAATTCAAGTACTATCATTTTTAAGCAACCAAAATATTATGTAATATACTTATATATAAATATCATACATACAATAAGTTATTATTATTATTTTTTTTTAACCATTGCAACTCAATTATTTATTTTTTTGAAATCAAGATATTATGTAATATATTTACATGTATCATACATTTTTTTTACCAAATATTATTAATATTTTTAACAACCAAAATGTCATATAATATATATATATACTTAGTTTAAACACCCAACCACTATATATATATACATGTATATGTATATATCTCTACACTTATAATTGAATAATTATATTAACAAAAGTAATATATGTGTACAGGTTGATTACCACGCGTGACGAGAAAATTAAATAATTTGGAATTTAGCGATCCAGGTGGGGATGATTCTAGGCCTTCACAATAGTTTATTTGATATATAGATAGGAATGTTAAATTAATTAGGTCCATAGTATTATTAGATTGCTTATGCATGTCTATTGTACATGATTATATTTATACAATGTTGTGATTGTTTAGCCATGAAAATGTGTGTGTGAACATGATTTTTATTCTGATCATATGATAATTGGATATATGAAATTCATGTGGTAGTTGGATTTATTTATAAAATGCCTGATAATGAAATGTATGATTTGGAATATTGACATAGTGAATGCGTGAATATTGTTATAATTAATTTTGTGACATGATGCCATATGTAGCGAAGTTGAATATGTTTTACGAATACACTTAATATCGTTATATCGTACGTATGGTGTGACATCACTAAAGAACACGATTAAGATAAGAATCACACATATGGGGCAGTTATTCTAAGGAATATCGCCAATGTTCCAATTTTTATTTTTGGGCTGTGCCACCCTGAACGGTACGTGATTTGGAACGTGATGAAACTATCGACTCAAATAATCTAATGTTGCAACGATTAATGTGTGAAACTTGTTTGTAATGTTCTTGTGTATGTATCACAATAAAATATTGTGATTTGTTTAGATGACCCACTGGGCTTTCAAGCTCACCCCAATTTTTTTATATGCAGGTGCTTAGGAGAATAAAATTGCGAGTTCGTGATATAGTGCAAGTAGTAGGGGTGGGTTAATTAATTAGTATTATGGGACTGAATGTTTTCATTTAATTTTTAAAGATTTATTATTTGGACGAATTGTATTGATAATTAGAATTCAATGAATATTATTATGGCCAATAAAGAACTTGTGATTTATTTCACGTGTGAATGCCCTGAAATAGAATTCATCAATTCTATTGAATGATTGTGTTTTAATGTTGTGTCCATAATGGATGGACAAGGGCAAATACTATCATGTGAAGATAAAGATTGTATGAAGAAGTAAATGTATTCGTTTATCTTAACCAGTAAGTAGATTGGAATAATATAAACTCATGGTTTTACAAATTTTATTATTTATAAAATGGTTATGGGTTAAGATAGACGGATACATGTAGCATCTCGATTTTCGGTGATATTTTATATAAAAATTTAATTGTTCATTGTTTTACAAAAAAAAAAAAAATTATTTGAAAATCGGGGTGTTACAGTTTGGTATCAGAGCCTTAGGCTTCAGATCATGGGAAGTGTTACAACAAATTTTGAGAAGTTTAGTATTTCTAAAGGTCACTTTATAACGTAAGATCGAGAATGAAAGTACAGTGGGTCTAACAAACTGAAGACTTCTAGGACATCGGTTAGAGATGAGAACTTGTTTGAAAACTGTTTGGTTAGAATCTGAGATCAAGATGAATCTTTTATTCTTGGTTCCAAAGCGGTATGGGACGTGGAGGAATTTAAGGGTAATTGAGCAGTCTTGATCTTGGAGACTAGCAGGCCATGTTTGGTGAGTGACTAACAACTCTGGACGAGCTTGTATCGCTACGTTCAACTGGTCTGGGACAGCTTGAACATAGAGGATACCTGGGAAGCCTTAGTTGGTAGGACATTTGCGCATTGTTTGGGTGTATTGAAGTTTCTTTATGGAAGCTTATATCACCGGGCTAGAGTGGTATGGGACACTTGAATACGGAGGGTATAAGTGAAAGTTTGGGAATTTTCTTTATACCATTGTTGTGTGGTATGTTGTTTGTTTGTTTGTTTGCTTGTCTTGTTTACTTGTATCAAAACCAAATCCTGTACCCTGTGACAATCATGGATTGTCAAAATCTTATGAAACCTAGAAACTGAATCAATAGAATCATTTTATTTTCGAGAACTTAGAATTCTGAATCTAGAGTCACACTAACCGAATATAATTATCTCATGTAGTACTAAAGATGTGTTGAAATTTTATAGATGGCTCCACCTCGAAGAATGAACACCAGGTCCGTGAGTGATCTCATAAGGGACACTGAACCTGCTGAGCAGACACAATCTACATCCGAATCTCAGCCGACGGAACAAGAACATGCAAATCAAACAGTGAATGTTGACTCTGCTGGAACAGAGAACGTCCAACCTACAACAGTTCCAACCCCTGCAATTGTTTTGGGACCAGAACTGATGGCTGAATTTGTGAGGCAAGTCGTGGAACAGGTGACCAGACAGATGCCTCAACCACAACTAAATCCAACAATTATGGTGCAGAATGAAACAGGAACTCGAAACATCAGGAGACCTGAAGAAAAGGAATGGGCAGATCAACTGAAAGACTTCCAACGTATGCATCCTTCGAAATTTGAAGGAAAACCGGATCCAAAGGAAGCCGACAAGTGGTTCCAAGAGGTTCAGGAACACTTGGAAGTTCTGGGAGTAACTGGTCCACGAATGGTGGCAATTGCGGCTCACCAATTCATAGGTGAAGCCAAACATTGGTGGAGAATGGTTAAAGAAAGTCCTACAGTGGACGTAAGCACTATGACCTGGGCGACTTTTGAAGAAATATTTTATGATAAATTTTTTCCCAAAGCGAACAGAAAGGAACTACAATCTGAATTTGTGAGACTGATACAGAGGAACATGACAGTGGCAGAATATGAGGCGAAGTTTATCGAACTTTCCAGATTTGCTCGTGAACTGGTCGTCAATGACGAGATGAAAGCTAGTAGATTTGCAGAAGGTCTCAAATTGGAGATTAGAAAGATGGTTGTTCCGATGAATCTGGAGACTTACAAAGAGGTAGTTGAACGAGCCCTGTTAGTAGAAAGAGAACTGAACGTACAAGAAACAATACGGAATAGGAACAAAAGGCCGCAAGGACAAAATTCTGATTACCAGAGCAATCACAACAAGAGGCAGAATCTGAATAATTTCGGTGGCAATGGTAATATGTGGAACAGAAACACTTTCAACAATGGGAACCAGTGGAATAGAGGACAGAATCACAACAACGGATCAGGAGGGTCTAGGCATAATGGTGGACAACAGATGCAGCAAAACAATATTCGTCCACCCCAACAAAATAGAAATCAAGTAGTAGATACGAGACTTTGCTACAAATGCAACCGACCGGGTCATTTGGCACGAAACTGCACTGCGCAAGGAGTTCGACAAAATTTTCGTCCGGGCAACTGGCAGAATAATAACAATGGGCAAGGACGAAATCAAGCCAATCGTCCGCGTCATAATCAGAACCAACCCCAAAATCAAAATCAAGGCAGAGTCTTTGCAATGACCGAAGGAAATCCTGAACAAGAATTTGATGCAAACGAAGTGGTGGAAGGTACATTCATTTTATTTCATGTTACAGTTAAAATCTTGTTTGATTCTGGAGCATCAAGGTCTTTTATTTCTGAAAACTTAGCCAGGAAACTACAACTTTCCACTGTTCCTTTATCTGTCGTTATGAAGATTTCAACTCCAGTAGGAGTAAACGTCTCCACAACTGAAAAATGTAGCTGTGACCTTAGAATTAATGATAAGCTGATTTCAGCTGAATTGATACTCTTACCCATTAATGATTATGATGTAATCTTGGGTATGGATTGGTTATCTGAGTACCAAGCCCAGATTGACTGCCTTCGAAAGAAGATTACCTTGCGATTACCTTCAGGAGAGCTGTTGAAAATTTATGGGGATAGAAACAAAATCCCGAGGAATATCATGTCTGCACTTCTAGAATCTGTGAATCAAAAAGAGGAATTCAAAACCTTAATAGCAGTCGAGCCTCTAAAGAACATGAGGAATTTAGAAGACTACCTGGTGGTTAGAGATTTTCCTGAAGTGTTTCCCGAAGAGTTACCAGGACTACCTCCCAAGCGGGAAGTAGAGTTCAAGATAGAACTGTACCCTGGAACAGCCCCCATAGCCATGTCACCCTACAGAATGGCCCCTGGCGAGCTAATCGAACTAAGAACCCAACTTGATGATCTTAGTGCAAAGGAATTTATCCAGCCGAGCGAATCACCCTGGGGAGCACCAGTATTGTTTGCCAAAAAGAAAGATGGGTCGATGAGACTGTGTGTTGACTATAGAAAATTAAATCAAGTCACAGTCAAGAACAAATACCCCTTACCGAGAATAGATGATTTGTTCGATCAATTGAAGGGAGCAACTTGTTTTTCCAAGATCGACCTAAGGTCCGGTTATCACCAACTGAGAATCAAGGAGTCAGACATACCAAAGACAGCATTCAGGACTAGGTACGGACACTTTGAATTCAGAGTCATGCCGTTTGGACTCACTAATGCACCAGCAGCATTTATGGATCTAATGAATAGGACGTTTAGGCCTCATCTAGACAAATTTGTGGTGGTATTTGTTGATGATATTTTGGTTTATTCGAAGACCAATGAGGAACACCAGGAACACCTTACAGTAGTTTTGGAAACGTTGAGACGAAATCAGTTGTATGCAAAATTTGAAAAATGTGAATTTTGGATGAAGTCAGTCAAATTTTTGGGCCATGTAGTGTCATCAGAAGGGATATCCGTAGATCCAACCAAAGTTGAAGCAGTAATGAACTGGGAAAAGCCAAAGTCAGTGACAGATATTAGAAGCTTCTTGGGACTAGCTGGTTACTATAGAAGATTTATTCTAAATTTTTCGAGACTAGCTGAGCCTATGACAAAGCTAACAAGGAAGGATGTCAAATTTAGTTGGGATGAGAAATGTGAGAATTCTTTTCAGGAGTTGAAGAGACGATTAACCACAGCCCCAATATTGATCACTCCTGCAAGCGGAGTCGGTTATGTTATTTACACTGATGCTTCTAAGAATGGTCTTGGCGCTGTTCTGATGCAGGAAGGTAAAGTGGTTGCGTATGCTTCTAGGCAACTGAAGACTCATGAACATAACTACCCGACTCATGATCTAGAATTGGCTGCTATTGTATTTTCCTTGAAGATATGGAGATACTATCTTTATGGAGAGAAATTTGATTTATACTCTGATCATAAGAGCTTGAAGTACATCTATACACAAAAGGAGCTAAATTTGAGGCAAAGGAGATGGATGGAATTGCTAAATGATTATGATTTTCAGCTGCATTATCACCCAGGGAAAGCCAACGTAGTCGCAGATGCTTTAAGTCGAAAATCTTACAAGAACGATGCAGAAAAAGCTCAGATGTACCAATTGATTGAAGATTATAATTTGGGCGTACAAAAAGGTGACAATCAGATTTTCTTATATAATATGAGCTGCAAGCCAGACCTACTACATCAAATTAAGGAAGCTCAAGCTCAAGATAGAAAATTGATAAAATGGGTGGCAGATGCACGAACCAATAATGGCAATAAAAATTTCAAGATCGATTCAGAAGGATTATTAAGGTTCAGAGATCGAATTTGTGTACCCAGAATTGAAGAAATTAAAAAGATCTTATTTGATGAAGCACATCAGACCAAATACACTTTACATCCTGGTGGAGATAAGATGTACCAAAATTTGAAGAAAAACTACTGGTGGAAGGGTATGAAAAGAGATGTGGCCAAATATGTGTCTAAATGCCTTACATGCCAGCAAGTTAAGGCCGAACATAAAAGACCGTCTGGATTGTTACAACCTTTAGAAATCCCTGAATGGAAATGGGATAACATAGCAATGGATTTCGTCGGAGCTCTTCCTAGAAATCAGAAAGGTGAAGATAAGGTTTGGGTAATTGTGGATCGACTTACTAAAGTGGCACACTTCTTACCTATTAAATCCACCGATACGATTAGTAAACTGGGTGAGCTGTATGTGAAAGAGATTGTGAAGCTACACGGAGTACCTAAATCGATAGTGTCAGATAGAGATGCCTTATTCACATCTCAATTCTGGCAGAGCTTACAGCGGGAATTGGGAACCAAATTAACCATGAGCACTGCCTATCATCCTCAGACAGATGGTCAATCCGAAAGAGTCATTCAAATCTTAGAAGACATGTTGAGAGCTTGTGTACTAGATTTCAAGGGAAATTGGAGTAAATACTTACACCTAGCAGAGTTTGCTTATAACAATAGTTACCAGGCAAGTATACAAATGGCTCCATACGAAGCTCTATATGGACGACCATGTAGGTCACCACTGTGTTGGGCCAATTGGGAAGATAAGGTACTTACAGGACCAGATATGATAATGGAAATGAACGAAAAGGTGAAGTTGATCCGGAAAAGGCTAGTAACTGCACAGAGTAGGCAGAAGAGCTACGCAGATAAAAGGCGTCGACCCTTAGAGTTCCAAAAAGGTGATAGTGTATTTCTGAGAATAAGCCCTCAAAAAGGCATCATGAGGTTTGGTAAGAAAGGGAAATTATCGCCGCGATTCATCGGTCCGTTCGAGATCAGTGATCGAATTGGTGAGAATGCTTACAAACTAGAGTTACCAACTAGTTTATCCGCCATCCACAATGTGTTCCACGTGTCGATGTTGAGAAAATATGAACCAGACCCTTCTCACACCATCGATTGGAAAGACGTAAAAGTACAAGCTGATGCCACCTATGAAGAAGGACCTTTACAGATCCTCGATTGGAAAATTCATAGCTTGAGGAACAAAGACATTCCATTAGTTAAAGTATTGTGGAAACATCATGGAGTTGAAGAAGCTACTTGGGAACCTGAAAGTGAAATGAGGGCCAAATACGCCGACTTATTCCAAAGAACACTCTAGGTTCTGAGATACAACTGGTCAACAGGAAAGAGTTGAACATCATCAAGTAAGTAAGCTTATACTTTAATTTCGGGACGAAATTTCTTTTAAGACGGGAAGATTGTAATACCCAGAAAATCTCTAGTTAAACACTCCATTTTCTTCTCTACATGATTCAAAACACACAAAGAATTAATTGGATATTTATACAATAAAATTAGATCATCAGCAGATCAGAAAGAATCCCAAACATACCTTGATCTTGCCTGCAAAGTTACAACCCATACAAAAAAAAAAAAAAAAAAAAAAAATGATGTCAAACAAGATCCGGAAAGCTAGGCGACATGTCGCCGGGAATCTCGCCGAGATCTCGCCGACGTGTCACCGGAACATCGCCGAGATCTCGCCGAAATTTCCGGATCTCGCTCTCTTTAAACCAAATCGCAAACCTCGCCGCTCAAAACCCTCTTCTCTTCTCTTCCTCTTCCTTTCTTCCAGCGCACACAGCCGCCGCCGCTCTCCTTCTCCTCTCCCTTCCTTGCCGCTGCAACTCTGCCACCGATCTCATCTCGCCGTTGCCGTCGCCGCCGCCCTCTTCTACGCCACTGATCTTGCCGCACTCTGTTTTCTCTTCGCCGATCACTCAATCCCTCGGTCTCTGCCTCTGCATCTCACCCTCACTCTTTTCTTCTTCTTCTTCTTCTTCTTCTTCTTCCTCTTCTTCTTCTCCCCTCTTTTTCTCTCTCCCTCCCCTGTTCTTCCTTCCCCCTGAAACTTCCTTCCGCCTGAAACTCTGTTTTTATTTGATTGTATTTTTTCTTCTTTTCTTTTAGGTTATAGATATATTATATCCTATCACTTCATTTAATACCATATATTATATTCTTCACTTCATATCATTTCATTTTAATAATATATTCTTCACTTCATTATTCTATCTTCACTTCATTATTCTATTTTAAGATATATATACATACAAAAACGTCCAATATCACATACCACTTTATTTTAATATTATATAGTATATTATATATTACACTTCTCAAACCCACCACACATTATATTATATTATGAAATATTAACACATATTATATATTATATTATATATCACCTTTTTTTTTAAAACCACTACACCTTATATATATATACAATATCACACATACAAGTATACTCTATTATTTTTATTATTTTTAAGCATTCAAAATGTTGTACAATATATTTATATGTGTTATACATTTTTTTTTAACCAAGTGTTATTAATTTTTTTTTAACATGACAATTCAAGTACTATCATTTTTAAGCAACCAAAATATTATGTAATATACTTATATATAAATATCATACATACAATAAGTTATTATTATTATTTTTTTTAACCATTGCAACTCAATTATTTATTTTTTTGAAATCAAGATATTATGTAATATATTTACATGTATCATACATTTTTTTTACCAAATATTATTAATATTTTTAACAACCAAAATGTCATATAATATATATATATATACTTAGTTTAAACACCCAACCACTATATATATATACATGTATATGTATATATCTCTACACTTATAATTGAATAATTATATTAACAAAAGTAATATATGTGTACAGGTTGATTACCACGCGTGACGAGGAAATTAAATAATTTGGAATTTAGCGATCCAGGTGGGGATGATTCTAGGCCTTCACAATAGTTTATTTGATATATAGATAGGAATGTTAAATTAATTAGGTCCATAGTATTATTAGATTGCTTATGCATGTCTATTGTACATGATTATATTTATACAATGTTGTGATTGTTTAGCCATGAAAATGTGTGTGTGAACATGATTTTTATTCTGATCATATGATAATTGGATATATGAAATTCATGTGGTAGTTGGATTTATTTATAAAATGCCTGATAATGAAATGTATGATTTGGAATATTGACATAGTGAATGCGTGAATATTGTTATAATTAATTTTGTGACATGATGCCATATGTAGCGAAGTTGAATATGTTTTACGAATACACTTAATATCGTTATATCGTACGTATGGTGTGACATCACTAAAGAACACGATTAAGATAAGAATCACACATATGGGGCAGTTATTCTAAGGAATATCGCCAATGTTCCAATTTTTATTTTTGGGCTGTGCCACCCTGAACGGTACGTGATTTGGAACGTGATGAAACTATCGACTCAAATAATCTAATGTTGCAACGATTAATGTGTGAAACTTGTTTGTAATGTTCTTGTGTATGTATCACAATAAAATATTGTGATTTGTTTAGATGACCCACTGGGCTTTCAAGCTCACCCCAATTTTTTTATATGCAGGTGCTTAGGAGAATAAAATTGCGAGTTCGTGATATAGTGCAAGTAGTAGGGGTGGGTTAATTAATTAGTATTATGGGACTGAATGTTTTCATTTAATTTTTAAAGATTTATTATTTGGACGAATTGTATTGATAATTAGAATTCAATGAATATTATTATGGCCAATAAAGAACTTGTGATTTATTTCACGTGTGAATGCCCTGAAATAGAATTCATCAATTCTATTGAATGATTGTGTTTTAATGTTGTGTCCATAATGGATGGACAAGGGCAAATACTATCATGTGAAGATAAAGATTGTATGAAGAAGTAAATGTATTCGTTTATCTTAACCAGTAAGTAGATTGGAATAATATAAACTCATGGTTTTACAAATTTTATTATTTATAAAATGGTTATGGGTTAAGATAGACGGATACATGTAGCATCTCGATTTTCGGTGATATTTTATATAAAAATTTAATTGTTCATTGTTTTACAAAAAAAAAAAAATTATTTGAAAATCGGGGTGTTACAGTTTGGTATCAGAGCCTTAGGCTTCAGATCATGGGAAGTGTTACAACAAATTTTGAGAAGTTTAGTATTTCTAAAGGTCACTTTATAACGTAAGATCGAGAATGAAAGTACAGTGGGTCTAACAAACTGAAGACTTCTAGGACATCGGTTAGAGATGAGAACTTGTTTGAAAACTGTTTGGTTAGAATCTGAGATCAAGATGAATCTTTTATTCTTGGTTCCAAAGCGGTATGGGACGTGGAGGAATTTAAGGGTAATTGAGCAGTCTTGATCTTGGAGACTAGCAGGCCATGTTTGGTGAGTGACTAACAACTCTGGACGAGCTTGTATCGCTACGTTCAACTGGTCTGGGACAGCTTGAACATAGAGGATACCTGGGAAGCCTTAGTTGGTAGGACATTTGCGCATTGTTTGGGTGTATTGAAGTTTCTTTATGGAAGCTTATATCACCGGGCTAGAGTGGTATGGGACACTTGAATACGGAGGGTATAAGTGAAAGTTTGGGAATTTTCTTTATACCATTGTTGTGTGGTATGTTGTTTGTTTGTTTGTTTGCTTGTCTTGTTTACTTGTATCAAAACCAAATCCTGTACCCTGTGACAATCATGGATTGTCAAAATCTTATGAAACCTAGAAACTGAATCAATAGAATCATTTTATTTTCGAGAACTTAAAATCGGAGTGTTACAATAATGGAGAAAGCTGTTATTCAGGCCGTCCCAAGAGAGAAGCATTTGGCCGCCGCACACATACTTAGCAGATTCGCTGTCTCTACTTCCCATAAACAGCATTTCAACGTTTGGTTAGAGAAAATTCCACCTCCAATCTTAAACGTTGCCTTAACTTAAATAAACAGCATTTCAGCCCTTTTCAAACGCTGCTTTTAGAAGTGTATTACAATACAGTAGAATGCTTCGACAAACCACCCCATCATGTTCACCACTGCACTTAAATGTTCTATGCTTTGCAAGTAATTCGCTACTGCCGCGGCCAAGCACGAAACTTATACATCCTCATCCCCTGAAGCCCGACACGCGTAGACAAAAAAACCATTCACAAAACAATTGATTAATTATTTTCATTCTCTTCTGCTTCTGCTACTGCTACGATGGTGAATGGGTACTAATAGAGATGTGTCCATTGATGTCCAAATTCATGAAGAATATCAAAAAAGGTTATTTCTTTTCTTCAGATTCTTTCTTTTATCTTTGATTTATAGGTTTACTTCCTAATATTTTTCAGTTTCTTTTTACCTTTCAATTATACATCATGTTGGTTTTAAAAATAAATAAATAAAATAAAAAAATAAAAAACTTGGATTAGATTCTTTGATTGTTTTTGTTTTGACATGATGAGCACTTGCGGAGGAAGTCAAGTAACATTAGTAAAATATACTCAAAAGTCTAAGTAGCATAGAGACTATTATTTAAGGTTTGACGGTGATGATTTCTCTCTGGATTGCTCTTTGTTTTAACAGATTCACGAGCAATTGGAAAGAATAAATGGTATAATGTTACAAAATGACTCGATCCATAATCATTGTACAACGAATTATTTACATTTTTGAATTTTAGATTCTTTCTCATTTTAAAAATTTTTATGCTGGCTTTGTAGGAATGTGGATCACCCAAGTATGGTGGTTATTACAAACTCAAAATGACATGAACTTTTCAAATCATTTATAGGTTAGTTTACACTTCTGTTAATTAATTTATTATATTCTTCAATAAAATAATTTAATTCACATTGGTGTGAGCCCAACACGTGGTGAACCCTCCAAAAATAAGCGTACGCCGTTGAATGCGGCGAGCACACGGTATTCTCTAGTAAAAGGCGAAAGAATAGTTCGCTTTGTGCTCACCGCGTGGCTGCGTGATTTTGATGGTTCATCAAAATCCTGCTTTATATGTTATGGAATGATAAGAGTACCTATTTGGAAGCAATGTGGGACTATAAATAAAAGAAACTTAGACCAATTTGGGTTACCTAAGGTAGAAATTTGGTAGACCCTAGTCACTATATAATTTCCAAACTCACGTAACGACAAAAGTTAGGCAAGAAGTATACATGTAAGCAAAGCCTTTTTATCTTTCCACAACCTTATATGGTACTCAATTCTGGAGGCTAAAAACCTGCCAAAGGTATCAAATTGCTACCATCAGTTGCATAATTTTTCTTTTGTTTCATACTACCAGTGATGAAGAGATAATTACTAATTTAAAAATTAGAAAGTTGTTTTAAAGGATATTTGTTAGACAATTAGAAAGTAGTGTTAAGACTTTATTTTTGTTGAAAGAATTAGAAACTAGTTTTATTTTGGTAGTTGTTAATAAAGTCCAATTACATATTAGAAAATAGAATGCGTAAAAATGTTGTTTATAATAGTGGTAATTAAGTTCAATTACATAGGAATGTAGTTGTAATATAATTACAATTAAAGGGTTACTTAATACTATAAATAAGGGAATACGTGTAGGAAAATATTGATTCATTGTTCATTATTCTTAATTTTCAGTTTATTGAATAAAAGCTTATTCTTATTTTATTGTTATATCAGCGAGGATATACAAGGGTTTACATACACTTTTGCCATACATACCTTTATCATTTCATGTTTTTACTTCTTTAGATACCATTTAAAATGATCAAAATTTTCTTTGTAATTAATTAGTGAATTTTTAGTAGATTTGTAGCATCCCCTAAGAAAAAGTCATAGTTATTTGGAAAAACATATAGAAACAAGCAAAGAGGTAATGGGGTCAAGCCCTTTTTGCTCAATGTTCTAAGCTTAGTATGCAAAAGCTTGAGTTCAAAATTCCACGCCTTTTAGAAACCTATGTAATAAAAATGAACAATTATTTAGCATGAAAATTATCAATGACCCAATCCATTCTTTTTAATTTAATTGAGTTCTATAATTTTCTTCTCTCCCTCACTTTCTTTAGCTAAGAAACTCACTCTAACCATAGAAGAATAATACTATATTAAACATTAACAGCGTTACAATGAAAAAACAACAAAAAATTTAGACTCTCCCACTTGGGGTGTCTTAGGTGGGTGCCCTCCTTCCCAAGTGCAATGAAAGTCACCAACTTGATCACCGATTTAGGTAAATAGAGCTGAAATATACCAAACAGAGCATAGAAATGCTCCACCAGCAGCAAATCCAACCGAACAGCACAAAAAGTCCTCGGTACACCCATCCCCAATAGGATTATCTAAAGCACAAGACACCGCTACCAGCAACACCCTAGAAGCAGCTAGCCCAACTCCTACACCACTTCCAAATAGAAAAACCTCCGCTCAACTTAGAGCAAGCCACCCTAATTTCAAATCTCTAAATCACTCCCCATTTGAAGCACCATTCCATCTCTATGTTCACAACAACGAGGATGACAAACCATAAGGCATGTCTAGTGCCATTTAAAACAGCATTCTCTCCCACTCTACCACCACAAAAAGGGCTCAATGCCTTTATTTATTCATGAAGAAAGTAACTACATGTACAGCCTTACTTTGTATATATACGCTTCTGGGTACACATGGAATTCTTATTAGAAATTAAATTGCCTTCGAGGTTCTTTGTCACTTAATCTAAATCTCAGTATCTAATTCATTTCATAACATTGTCTGAAGAAAGGATTAAACTGCATCATGGAAACCAAAAGCACAATCATCGGCCAGAGAATGAGTCTTAAGAGCATATACTAACCTACTTCATGAAACTTCTTCAAGCACAATTGTTTTCACCTTTTGAAAACAAGACAAGTGCAAATAACATCAAATTACAGCGGTTTGGGAATCACTTGAGATCATGTTGGTGGCAAGCAAGCAAAATATTATCACAAATTTTTTACTTACAAAATTCTTTACCTACAAATTTCTTCCTTTGCAAGATTTTTTACCTAAAAAATTCTTCCTTTGCAAGATACGTTGGGCTAAAGAAAGTTTACCACTTTTTGGTCTCAGTTGCAGTCATTGAAGTTCCAATTGCGGGAGATGAATACCCTGAGTTATCCTAGTCTTTGGCACAATTGCGGGAGATGAATACCCTGAGTTATCCTAGTCTTTGGCAAAATCAACAGCCCAGAGATTGTTTCACCTCAATTTTAAGGTGATACATGCAAAATGATAAAAAAACGTAGTGTTGAACGGTTCCCATTATGATCCAAGGATGCCCTGTGTATCCTCAAGTATATGCTGAATATTTCAAGAATACTTTCAACGCACTCTTAATGGTACTTCTGCAATTATTATATTATTTCCTTGATAAAAGATTTTGACTTTAATTTGGTGCGGGCCGAACCAAAGTGGTGGACCCTCCAAAAATAGGCGTATAACGCAAACACACGGTATTCTTTATTCTTTATTCTTTAGTAAAAGGCAAAAGAAAAGTTCGCACAGGGCGCGGCTGCGTGTTTTTGCAAGCTCTTCAAAAATCCGGCTTTATATGCTATGGAATGATAGAGTACTTATTTCGAAACAATGTGGGACTAAAAATAAAGGAAGTTAGACCAATTTAGGTGAGCTGTGATAGAAATTTGGTACCCTAGTCACTACATAATTTCCAAACTCACATAATGAAAGAAGCAAGGAAGTAGTATATAAGTAAGCAAAACCATTTTATGATTTTATCTTTCCACAACCTTATATCGTACTCAGTGGTTGAGGCTAAAGAGCTGCCAAAGGTATCAAATTGCAACCTTTAGTTACACAATTATTCTTTAGTTTAATACCTACGTGGAAGGATATACAAGGTTTTCATAGACATTTGTTTTAGACTATACTTACTTTTTATCATTTCAACGTTTTTTACTTCCTTATATACCATTTAAAATGATCAAAAGGGTCTTTTGTCATTTTGTAAAAGCAATGAACATAATCTACATAATCTCTTAGGAAATCGATGCGCTGCAAAGATGCTTTATCAAATGAATTTGTTTGGATATTTTATCACAAACGGTAAGCCTACATGAATTTATATGGATATTTTATCACAAAAGGAAAGCCTAACATAAACTCACCGTGGAAGCAAGAACGCAAGTATTTAAAATAATAGAACAAATTATAATTAACCTATTTTTCGAAAGGATGACACAAAAAGTATTAATGAACACGTATCCCCTCTACCACAAATTATGATTAGACTCTCCCAATTGGGGAGATCTTAAGCGGGTGCCTCTTCCAAGTGCAATGGAGGTCACCAAATTTCAACGAATCTACTATAATGTTTTTCCAAAAGATAAGACCCTTTCAACACACAAGGAGGCCGAGCGCCCCTTTATGTAGAGACACTACTATGCACTACTCTTATTATTTTGTAATAGCTTAAATATTATTTAAAATAACAGGAGCATACTTTTGGAAGAATTGGCAAAGAAGCTAAGATGAATATTAAAATAAATTTACCACTGTGTATAAAATACCAATGGGGTGCATAACCTCATATCATATAAAACCGGGCAATTACACAACCTACTTACTAACAGATGCTATAGGCTATAGCTTCATCTATTCTAGGCTTCAAAAAAATTTAGATTTGACTATAGAAGGAGCAAGGGGTGCAATCATTTTGGCAGTAATGCTACATGCAAAATGAATTTTACCAAAAGGAAAAGCTGGTGAGACAATCAAGCACTGTATCAGGATTACATAATTTAATTTTAAGTGGCAACTAGTGATGTGGAAACCAGGAAAAACAATGGGAAGGAACTCTATATCTATGAAAACCATTAAGTAAGGAGTCGGGAGGAACAAACCCGTAAGAGAGCCCAAAGAGCAGAGTTATTGATACCCCGGCAATCTGCAACATTTATAGAATGCAGGTAGCGAAATTCACCCAAGTATGCCATCCATTCCGCATCAACAAGGCCCTCGCCTCTTAAATCAATCAACCCTCTACATTATTGAAAAACTCTACAGAGGCAATTTCAGATCATTGAAAACCAACCCTGCGAATATAAACAGAGCATACATCAAAGATACTCTACTCAAGAACAGAAAATACAATGCAGAAAAACTCTATGGATTCATTTAGAGATCATTGGAAACCAACCTCATGAATTAAAGAGAGCATATCAAAGCTATTTTATTCAAGAAAAGAAAATATATATCAGAAGCATGGCAATCCAATTCTTCTAAGGAATGATCTCCACTCTTCCCAATTTCTTTTTTCACTTTTCTTTTATGGCAAACTTTTAGCAAGGTTCCAGACCCAGAAAAAAATTAAGATGCAGAAATTCAAATCTCTCCAAAAATCCCGCATCAGAAGACAATAACAATTTTCTAAAACCACAAAACACCAATTCTGACATCAAATCCCTAATCACAAGTCAAATTACACCAAATCTCACCTAAAAAACAAACTAACATCTCCAAAACACTATCTCTAACTAATTAAAACGACATAAATTAAAGAACCACCAAACACGAACAACAAAAAGTCAGCTGATAAAAATAGTAACTTAACTCCAAAAATCAACAAAAAAATTAAAAAAAATTCAATGAGAAACTCACACGAGCAGTGAAGGATACACAAGCCGGCGCCGGAGGAGCCGGAGGAGACGCCGGAGAAGAGCTTCTCCAAGTTGTGTCGGCATCCACTCCAGCGTCCAGCGCTGCGTCGGCATCCGCTCCAGCGTCCAGCGCTGCCTCCACCATATCTCCACGGTATTACTGCTCTGCGTCGCGAATTCGATGCACATACGAACTAATCCGCTCTCAATATCATCATCTGCTTGTTGTCTCTTCATTTTTCGGTTTCATGTACGAGCTCGAAGCAGAAGATCTACAGAGATTTTTTATTTAGTATTTAGTATTGTTCTGCTTCTTCGACGATCTCTGGCACTACCTAAGTACCGACCTGCTAGAATGGCAGAATCAACTTCATAACAACGGCGTACGCGTGACATCCACTGACTAACTAAGTTAATATTCAATCTGCTAGAATGGTTTAATCAACGTCATAGCAGAGCCGTGACGTCAACTGACTAAAATGACAACTTACTAAGTAAGTTATGTTGTGCAGAATCGTGGTAAAGTATGAAAAGAAAAATAAGACAACAGATTTAACGTGGTTCGGCAAATTGCCTACGTCCACGGGAGACAGCAAACTTGTATTATCAGAGAATACAAAGTACACCCTTAGGTGAAACTTATAGATTAGATCTCTTAAGTAGATCTCACAGAATAGAACTCTCAAACTCTCAAGAATGAATTCTGAAGACTGAAGTTGAGTCCTATTTATAGGTGTAATCAGGGGTAAAAACGTAATTATAAATATATTAAAATAATATATTTATATTTAAACTCAAAATCGACGGGCGGCGGGCGGCGGCAGCTTTCGGCGCGTGGCGGCTGCTTTCGGCGCGTGGCGGCTGCTTTCGGCTTGTCTGCCACGCTTGTCTGCCACGCTTTGTCTGCCACGCTCCCACATGCCAGCCACTCCCACATGCCAGCCGCACCTATTTGTCTGCCATGCCAGCCGCACCTATTTGTCTGCCATGCCAGCTGCTCCACTGTGGGTGGTCCCCACAAATCTTCACCTCCACCACATGTGGAACAAGGCTTCTCCACACCTGCAATCTTTCTACAGATAGCAAGCTTCCTTCAAAAAACTGTTGCTGCCTCCATTAGTGCCCTTAGGCACTCCGACGTGAGATGTTGATCAAGTCCAAACAATGTTGAAACTTGATCCCTGTAACCACCTTTGTAAGCATATCTGCGGGGTTATCTGCAGTCTTGATCTTTTGCAGAAGAATACTCCCTTCTTCTACTATTTCTCGAACAAAATGAAAACGAACATCAATATGCTTCGTTCGAATGTGATGAACTTGGTTCTTTGCCAAATAAATGTCACTCTGGCTGTCGCAGAAAACTTCAACATTCTTCTGCACAATTTCCAAGTCTTTAGTCAATCCATGAAGCCAGATTGCTTCCTTGAAAGCTTCTGTTACTGCCATGTACTCTGCCTCTATAGTAGACAAAGCAACTGTTGACTGTAGTGTTGATCTCCAACTCACTGGTCCTCCTGCCATAGTGAAAACATAACCAGTAGTAGATCTGCGCTTGTCAAGATCTCCAGCATAGTCCGAATCCACATATCCGACTAGATGCTTACAACTCTTCGAATCTCTCTCGAACTTTAAACCAATATCCACAGTACCATGAATATACCGTAGAATCCACTTCACTGCTTGCCAGTGGCCTTTACCAGGGTTGTGCATGTAACGACTTACCATACTTACAGCATGTGAAATGTCAGGTCTGGTACACACCATAGCATACATCAAGGCACCAACAACATTTGCATATGGAATCTTCTCCATTTGCTTCTTCTGATCCTCGGAATTTGGTGACATTGATGAACTTAGCTTGAAATGTGGTGCCAATGGTGTGCTCACAGGTTTTGTGTCATTGCCGATGTCAAAAGTTTGAAGAACTTTCTTCAAGTACTGAGTCTGAGTCAAACAGATTTTGCCTTTGACTCTGTCTCGAGTTATCTCCATCCCGAGAATTTTTCTGGCCTCTCCAAGATCCTTCATTTCAAACTCTGAGCTCAATTGAGCCTTGAGCTTGTTGATCTCCACCTTGCTTTTAGATGCGATTAACATATCATCTACATATAAAAGCAAGTAGATAAATGTACCATCTTGAAGTTTGCGATAGTAGACACAATGATCAAACTGACTCCGAGTATATTTTTGCCCTTGGATGAAGCTGTCAAATCGCTTGTACCACTGTCTCGGTGACTACTTCAGGCCATACAGTGACTTGCTCAACTTGCAAGCCCAATTCTCTCTTCCTGGTACTTTGAATCCATCTGGTTGAGACATATATATCTCCTCGTCCAAATTACCATGCAGAAAAGCAGTTTTGACATCGAGTTGGGCTAACTCTAGATCAAACTGTGCAACCAAAGCCAATAATATTCGAATTGACGAATGCTTAACAATAGGTGAGAATACCTCATTGTAGTCAATTCCTTCCCTCTGAGCGTAGCCTTTTGCTACCAGTCTGGCTTTGTGTCGGATATCATCTGTGCTGGGAGAGCCTTCCTTCTTAGCGAAAATCCATTTGCAGCCAATTGATTTCTTTCCTTTTGGAAGTAGAACCAACTTCCAAGTCTGATTCTGATGGAGTGATGTCATCTCCTCATTCATTGCCATTTTCCACTTATCACTTTCCATACTCTGAATAACATCTTTGTAATTGTATGGAATATCGTCTCCGGTGACTGGAAATGCATATGCAACCATGTCAGTGTACCGAGCAGGTTTGCGGATTTCTCTTCTTGGTCGACTGGTGGCAATTGAATTTGGTTCTTGACTGATGTCTGGTCCTGGAGCCTCCACCTCAACTGAGATTTCCTCATCTTCTTCAGGATGGTTGGATATCTCTGCTGACTTGCTAGGAGTTACTGGAATATCTAACTCCACCTGCTGAGGCAAATCTGGATTGCGATTTTCTTTATCAGAAACTGTATGCTTTAACATCACAGATTCATCAAAAGTTACATCTCGACTTTTTACAATTGTCTTTGTATCAGGGTTCCATAGTCGGAAAGCCTTAACTCCTTCACTAAAGCCCATGAAAATCGCTTTCTTGGACCTAGGATCCAGTTTGGATTCCTTCACATGGAAATATGCAGTGCATCTAAAAATGCGCAGAGAATCATAATCTGAAACGGGGTGTCCAGACCATACCTCCTTGGGAGTTTTGCCATCTAGTGCTGTTGCAGGAAGTCGATTGATGATATGAGAGGCATATGACAAAGCTTCAGCCCAAAATGGCTTGCTCAGTCCAGAATGAGATAACATGCAGCGAACTTTATCTATCAAAGTACGATTCATGCGTTCAGCAACACCGTTTTGTTGTGGCGTGCTTGGGACTGTGAAATGTCTGACAATCCCTTCATTCTCACAAAATTTTTGAAATATTGTTGTGCGGAATCGTGGTAAAGTATGAAAAGAAAAATAAGACAACAGATTTAACGTGGTTCGGCAAATTGCCTACGTCCACGGGAGACAACAAACTTGTATTATCAGAGAATACAAAGTACACTCTTAGGTGAAACTTACAGATTAGATCTCTTAAGTAGATCTCACAGAATAGAACTCTCTAACTCTCAGGAATGAATTCTGAAGACTGAAGTTGAGTCCTATTTATAGGTGTAATCAGGGGTAAAAACGTAATTATAAATATATTAAAATAATATATTTATATTTAAATTCAAAATCGGCGGGCGGCGCGTGGCGGCTGCTTTCGGCTTGTCTGCCACGCTTGTCTGCCACGCTTTGTCTGCCACGCTCCCACATGCCAGCCACTCCCACATGCCAGCCGCACCTATTTGTTTGCCATGCCAGCCGCTCCACTGTGGGTGGTCCCCACAAGTTAGTATTCAACGTAGATTCAGTTCGATATATTTGAGTTCACTACGACATATTTGAGATTTTACACTAAAATATGGCAACACGCATCTAGGTCGAACATTAGCCACTAGAAATATTCCCTCACCCTTTATTAATGAGGTAAGAGTTAATATGATTAATATTTGAAAGAGCTTAGAGCTAACTTAGGCATCGAATAGTCTTCTATCATACCCCATTATATTATCTAAAATAATACGCAACAAATTGTAAACCCACAGTACGAACAATTATAGAAATCAACATAGATTATTTATTCATACTCTATTAATTAAAAAGAACACAAGTATAAATATATATTATTTTATATATACGAGTACGCAACAGAAATACATCCGCAAAATATCTACACTCCTAGATTTTTGTCGACATCTCGCTCTCTACGTGCCTCCTTCGCACGTGGCACCGACAGCTCTTGCTTTGGCATGCAACGTGTCACGACCAAATATACGTGAAGTCATGATCGGTACGAAAACCTCCGAGTATATCCTCCGTCGGAACACCCGGCGTCCCATCAACTGAAAACACATATACGAATCTCCAAAATCAAATACAGTACAATCCTAAAGACATCCATCTAACATGATCATAAATGAAATAAAATATTACATTTTTTAAGTTACCAAATATAAAATTTCAAAGTTTACAAAATACTACAAACCCAACACATCCCAACTATGTGTTAATTATACATATATTAGGTGTTATGTACATAATTATCAAATTACAAAATTAAATGGACAACACCTACATGAAACAAAAACAAAGGACGCTCCGCAGTCAAGCCTTCCATTTTCTTTTTCTATCAGATCCTGAAAGAAGAAGGTGAGGTGTGAGCTACAACCCGCTCAGTGAATGTCATTTACAAGTGACATATACGTGCATTTAATAAAAACATGATAAGATCATAAATCATTGAAATATCATGATGATGAAACATATTACATACATGCTAACATAATGCATTAAGTCATACATAAGACGATGCATAACATTTGTAGTCATACTCATGCAATCCTAACATCTCCTAAGTACAAGGGTTCAAGGCTGGTGCGCTACACACAGTACCTGAACACACACATAATACTCGTATCATAATAGAATTTTTGGGGTTGTGCAGTACGTAGGATTAGCCTAAACTAACCTACCCATACACAAATCATAAAACCCTCTGTCAGGTACACAACTGGGATCGCCGTTAGACTTACGAGAATTTTCAAAAAGAAGAAATTCCAACTAGGAGCTTCAACCCAAATTGTCATCCCAATGAATTATGCTCAAATGTATTTCATGGAATATTAAAACATGCATACCATCATACATAAGCATTTAAAACATTTCTATACTACAATGCCACATATAAATAATCCAAAAGTAAAAGAACACTTACTCTTGATTGGCTAAGTTTAGCCAATCTAATTTCAATTCAATCACCAAAACTCTTCAATTGACTAAACGGGTTCAAGATCAATCAAAAAACCT
Source organism: Paratinospora sagittata (assembly GCA_035771175.1). Lineage (NCBI taxonomy): Eukaryota > Viridiplantae > Streptophyta > Magnoliopsida > Ranunculales > Menispermaceae > Paratinospora > Paratinospora sagittata. The sequence goes on along the minus strand of CM069608.1, from coordinate 31,908,414 downwards.
GGAAATAACATGATTCACACAACTGAAAATCAGTCATAAAGTGTGTCAAAACCTCATGTTCAAACTTAATCTAAAGTCAATTAGATTCTAAATTGGTTACTCCCTTGAGCCAATTTTCATATTGCCCAATTTGATCATTTAGACTCAAATAAACCAAGATTGACCTAAATTGAATGTAATAGGGTGATCCTATGATCCAACCACTAATATACATGACATTCAATTATAATTAGGGTCAATTAAACTATATATCAAGTCAATTTCATCAATTTACTAAGTCTTGGTCAAAATCTCCAATTAGGCCAATATAAAACATAAGTCAAAATGAACTAAAGTCATATCAATTTAACATTGGTTCTAACATTTTAAACCCATGATTCTACTCAATTTTGGTCCAATTAAACAATCCCCGAGTCAATTTCATAAATTGACTTGATTTCGGTGAAAAGTCCCAATTTGGGCAAAATCCTCAAATTACATGCAAAATTGTCAAAGTACATGGAAAATGTCAAATACTTAGCCTAGGTCAAAATTATTCAACCCAATGGTGTCCAGTATGAGAACCCATTGAATTCTATCATCAACAATCCTAATCATGCCCCAAAAGACTTGGATTGCATAATTTTTTTCATATTTTCAATCAAGAGCATCAAAAGCCCCAGATCGGAAAATTTTCATACATAGGCAATATTGTCAATTTTACACTAAGCCACCATACATAGCCACGAACTTTATTGAACTTGCACCATGGGATCGTCCACCATTGCTACTAGGTCAACATAGTTGACATCCCAATTCGATCTTAGATCTTAAGATTTACAAGGAGGTTGTTGACAAGGCCATGAGCTTTGAGCAAGGGAGGATCATGCAGGAGTAGAGAATGAATAAGGGAAAACGGCCTGCAACGTTTTCCCAACAGGGCTCGCAGCAGGGCAACAAGAAGAAGCCCTACTATAATCAAAACCCAGCCCTCCCAACCCCTGTTCAGAAAAATGAGGCCACAACACCTGCGGCTGAACCTTCTAACCCTAACGATCAGGGTTTTCAAAATCATGGCGGCTGAGGTCGTCATGGCAGGGGTGGCCGTAGAAACGACAATGGCAGAGGTGGTGGTCGACACCACAATTAGCATGGCCAGCAGAACAATCAGCAGTACAGGCCAACATGTTACAACTGCAACCAGCAGGGCCACGTAAGATATGCCTGTCCGCACCTGCAACAACCTATTCCTGTTGTGCCAGTCCAACTGTCACACCCCGCTCGGACGCGCCTAAACCGACGGTACACTCTCGGACAGGGCACGCATTTGGAACAATTACAATGGTAACAACAGAGTGCACAACGGAAATACGGTATACACAGTACAAATCTAATTTCATTTAATTTAGAATACTTTTGTACATAAAATGGTGAAGGGAACATACTCCAAAAATCCCCAATGAATTAAACAAAGGGTATAAATTGTGGGCCCCATAACCTGCACCCAGTGCACCCTAATTTCCTGTGAAAGATTTGATAATAATGGAGTAAGCTTAACGCGCTCAGTGGTTAAATAGTGCATGCGTATAACAATTAATAAAGCATACTTCAATATCAAATATCTTAAATACACATGTGAGCATCATAATCAATCAATATGAATGTATGCATGACACCGTCTCGTAATGGTTTGATGAACGTACATCGCCTGAATTCACGTATAGGAACGATGCTCTGGATTCACGTACTGATGTCCCTCCCCGGGTGTAGCCGGGTTCTCATGTACGTCCCTCTCCAGAGAAATGTAATGAATAGTGAGCAATGCTCCTAACTATTCTATGAGTCATAAACCATATACGTCCCTAGGTGGTGATATGCATGATGCCAATGCATGAACTGGTCTAGTCTTTCTTGACATTTAGACTGACTTTGACAACGTCTGGTGATCCTTATTAGGGTCGGTATCACGACGTGCAAGATTAGGACATTCAGTATTACTGTATAAGATAATAGCTTTCAATAAGACCAACTAGATCAGTCCCCAGTTGAGAGGTGAGACACAAAGTCTGCTTAAATACCAATCGCCTAGAGCAGCCCGCTGCCTCCCGTTCACTATTTAAAGTTACTGAGGACAAGACCGAGTCTAGTTGAGTCAGATTGACCACAAATCCGGCATTATAACAGTGCAATACATGAATTCAAAATATACAGGCATAAGTGCGGCAGTATAAACAGTATATGACATAATGCAGTGTAAATGAATAGTAGACATAATAATAATTGAATGTAAACTTTAATAAAAGTTATGAAACACGCAAACCTATGTTTCGTTCCCCACTTTCAGATAAAACTTCTTCTTTCAGATATGGTGCTTTCTTCCAGACAGAACTTCGTTGCACCGCTTTCAGATCTGGCGCTTTCCTCCGGACAGAGAGTCCCTCCGGACAGAGAGTCTCAAAAACATAGAATGCGTGGAAAGGAGAAGAAATTCACAAGAAAAGGTGATTTGGTGTGAGGAATGAGAAATGAGGAGGTTCTTATATAGAGATTTTTGCCCCTGAACGTTTTGTCATGCGCCTGAACGTTCTGGCATGGGCCTGAATGTTTGGGCATGCATTGCGCCTGAACGTTCTGGCATGCGCCTGAACGTTCTGTCATGCGCCTGAACGTTTTAGAATGCGCCTGAACGTTCGGGCAAATGCCAGAACGTTCTGTCATGCGCCTGAACGTTTTAGAATGCGCCTGAACGTTCGGGCTTTGCCCAAATAGTATTTTTTTATATGAAATACAGGGTATTACACTCTACCCCCTTAAAGGGATTTCGCCCTCGAAATCAAGTCAAGTAATGATGAGGGTTATCGGCTTGAGAAGTAGCCACAGGTGGATAAGGAGGCCACTGCATGTGTGCATCACTATATCCATTAATATTATTTTTAGACATCTGCGTAGTTATTGAAGTGAAACAATGGATCAAGATAGGTGTAAACAATGTTTCATCCTGGGATTGATAAGTGAAAATGATACAATGTACCACATCATTAGTTGGTACTAGAAAATAATTCAGGGTATTTTTGTTTAATTGTTGCTTCTAGTTCCCATGTTGCTTCCTCTACGCCGTGGTGATCCCAGAGCACTTTCACAAGTGGTATGTTACGGCGCCGTAGTTCTTGAGTTTTTCGATCTAAAATCTGGATTGCTTTCTCCTGATACGTATTGCCTTCCTCAACCCGAACCTCAACTAAAGGGATGATATGCGAAGGATCAGGACGATACTTGCGAAGCATAGATACGTAAAAAACGTCATGGACAATGGAAGGGACAGACGATAAGCAAGTTTGCCAATACGTTCAATGATCTGAAATGGACCGATATATCGCAGGGAGAGCTTGCCTTTGATTCCAAAGCGTTTGACACCTCTTGTGGGCTGGACTTTCAGAAAAACAAAGTCTCCCTTATCAAATTTTAGAGGTTGTCTCCGCTTGTCAGCATAGCTCTTCTGTCGACTTTGTGCAACGCGGAGTCATTCCTTTACTAGTGTGATCTTCTCAGAAGTCTCTTGAACTAGTTCAGGGCCTAACTGCGGGCTATCTGCCATATCTAACCAGCATACTGGAGATCTGCAAGGCCGACCATAGAGAGCTCATCACAAAAAGATCGGCATATATTATATGTTCTGACATTCGAAGCTCACATCGAGAACACTGCAAGTTGACGTCAGCACCAGATTCGAACGGTGATGTGACATGGAGTGTGATGTTTGTGGGTTCAGGATGCAGGCCTAAATGTCTTACCAATGCTGATGATATAAAAGAATGCGTAAGACCTGAATCAAACAAAACATGCACCATTGTATTGAACAAAGGAAAGGTACCTTCGACTACATTATTTTCTGGGCGGGGACGTTGAGCGATGGCGAATGCTCGGCCCTGATTCCGTTGACCCTAGTTCTGTTGGTTCTGCCTGGGTTGGGCAAGGTGGTGCTTGTTGGACTGGAATAGCCAGAATAGGTTGCTGAAGGTGCGGACAAAGATGTTTTACATGGCCTTTCTGGCCGCAGTTGAAACATGTTGGATGATACTGCGGATGGTTCTGTTGGCCATGCTGATTGTTCTGCTAGCCATGCTGAATGTGGTGTCGACCACCACCTCTGCCATTGCCGTTTCGACGGCCACCTCTTCCATAACAACCTCCGCGGCCATGATTTTGGAAACCCTGATGGTTAGGGTTAGAAGGTTCAGCCGCAGGTGTTGTGGCCTCATTCGTCGAAACCGGGGCTGGGAGGGCTAGGTTGTGATTGTAGTAGGACTTTTTCTTGTTGCCCTGGTGCAAGCCTTGTTGGGAAAACGTTGCAGGCCGTTTGCCCTTATTCATTCGTTGTTCCTATAAGAGCTTCTCTTGTTCAAAGCTCATGGCCTTGTCAACAACCTCTTTGTAAATCTTGAGATCCAAGATCGATAAGGCTTGCCGAATGTCATGGCGAAGGCCATTATAAAATTTCTCAGTCTTATCTCGCTCCGTTGAGATGGTGGAGAGAGAGTAGATGGATAATTCTTTCAATTTTCCAACATATACTCTGACGGTCATGGTGCCTTGGTATAACTTAGCGAAGTCCTGTCGCTTCTGCTTCGTCACCGCGCTGGAAAAATACTCATAAATAAACATTGACTCGAACTGTTGCCAAGTCATATCGGCTATGTTGACCCGTGGGTCTTCTTTCACTGTGATCCACCATTTGTTTGCTCCACCAACAAGTTGGTAGGTCGCTAGTGGAATTTTGCGAGTCTCATCGACTCCAATGGCATCAAGAACCTTCTTTGACTCATCCAACCACTTTTGCACCTTATCAGGATCAATGGTGCCATCGAAAGTAAGAGGTTGTAGCCGCTTGTATTTAGTAATCTGATCGGTTTGAGCTTCCGACCCAAATTTTACAGGTGCTTGAACCGTGGCAACCTGACTGACTGCAGTCTCACGAACGACAGTTTGAACAGTGGCCTTCATCGCCTCAATAAATCCAGCGAAGAAGGTTGCAATGCTTGAAGGCATGGCAAAGGGTGCGGGTAGGGGAAGGATTGTCTGCCCAGATGTAGTGGCAGTGTTGGGTGTGGCCTGTGCAGTTGTCAGAGGCGTCGGTTCCTGAATCTCAGGAGGTGCCTCAACTGCAGGACGAATAGTACGTGACCTTCCTCTCTTCCTGGTTTGCATTTTCTCACTGGCAAGGAGAAAAATAAAACCAAGATTTAGGAACTGTTGCCAAGTATAATGTTATAGTATGCTCAGCAACAATTTCGAGAGTACTGTAATATTAAAATCACCTATTTTTCTAAGTAGAGTGTAAAGTTGTTGTTGAGGAATCAAAAAATTTTATATATCTCGTATGTGTGGCTATGGTGTAAAAACAAACAAGGTTAGAATGTTTATATAATAAGTACAAAATTGTGCAAGTATTTCAAATGATTTGTTTTTGGTCTTTGTGAACATACATATATTTCATTGAAAATCCATACGAGTCATAAGAATTCTAAGATTTGCCTCGGTAAATAACCTGAGCTAACGTTTTATCGCAAGCTTATGCATTCAGACGCTTACTCTTAGTCTTTTCGATTATTATCCAAGTTCATGTGTCTCATACCACATGAATTTAGTAATAAGGGTGTCAACCAAGTTAAGTTGTATGAACACGGTCTCTAAAAACATTGGCTGAATAAAAGTTCACTAATAGTATCGTCCAAATTTACTCGTCCCATACCGTGTAAACTTAGTGATAATATTAGTAATGCAACTTTCTCCAAATGTTTCTTTTCACACAAGGTCATGAGTTTTCTTACTTCCACATTTTATTTAGTAACCTCCAATTTTGTTGTGTCCCATACCACTCCAAAGTTAGTGATACAAAAGAAAAAATGGTTGTAAGTCGGCCCACCAAATATAGTCTTTAAACAAAACAATTTCATTTATATATATCAAAGAAAAGTTTACAATGCCATTAATTAATTGTGACTTTCGTGTCTACTACCGCTCCTTCGAGATCTACTGCTACGTAGAGAACAGCTACTAACAGAAGGCTGAGCGTTTGCATGCTCTGCGTCGGAGTTGTGCAAACGAGTTAATATATTAATGTGGCTCTCTTTCAGTGCAACAATATTGGATGCCATTTCATCTAACTGCTCAAGTAGGTTAGTCGGTTGTCCCATTGGTGGTTGATGGGTCATTTGTCCCGTAGGAGAAGGGTAGGCCATAGACATTGGGGGAAAGTATGGGTTCATAGGTGGAAGGTAGTTATTTTGATTGTGCGGGGATCTCCTAACTGAAACCCCATGGATATTTGGATTTGTTTGTGGTGAAAAAGTTTAAAACAATGGGCTTATCGGAATGTTTTGTCCTCCAAGATTTGGTGACGCCCAATATTGTTGTTGTTGGTTCACAACAACTTGTGGAACTGGCTAATACTGTACCGTAGGAGTTGGAAATCTTTGGTACGAAGTGGTTCATGGAGTGGGCACGTTCCACGTTGGTAGATTTGCTTGCGTACCTTGTCTATCATGACTTTGTGTAGGTTGATTTAGTGTGGCATATAACTCTTCGTCAGTGAATGGTTGATAGGTTGGATCACTATTCGGGGCTGGGTCTGATGTAGGATTTGGATGTGAATCATTATTTGGCCCTTCTTGGACGGGCACCTTGCGTCGACTTTTGCGAAGGCAACGCCCATGCTGGTCTCTCATTCTTTCGGCATTTCTTATTGTCGTGTCGAATACATCTTCATTAGTTACCCCTCCACTTGTGCCATATGTCTTGAAGATAGAGGATGCCGTAACTGGTTCAGTGATGAGCTTTGGCGTTCCATCGAAAGTGGCGACATTTGCCTCGTATAGTATCCTCATAATCAAGACTCCATAGCCGAGGAATTCTTTTCTTAAAGGGTTTTGTATCACCCGCAACATTTGTTGGATAATAATGTGAGGTAGGGAGACCGTAATTTTCTTCTCTATGCAGTATAACATAAGAAGTTGAGCCCTTGACATAGTGCCTCTAGTCCCCCTTTCTGGCAAGATGTTGCCATATACAATCTTTCCGAGGCCGGCAAGAGAAGGCTTAAGATGATTGTTTGGGAGGTTGGTGTATGTTGATGGAGTGTATGGCTCTTTGGCGAGGGAATTGAACAATTGGTCACTAGATTCTGCGATCTCTGCAACTGTCTGGGGTTCATGTGGATCAATAATCTTCTCCTCAATCGGAATCTTCAAAAGTCGAGCAATAAGTTCGACGTTGATAGAAATTTTTATCCCCATAACTGTTGTCTCCAATACAGGGCTGTTTCCCTCTACTGGAAGTCCTACGTAATTCATGGCTTCGTAGAAGGATCTGACCAAATTGTAAGAGACTTGTCCCTCGACTTTGGTTATATTTAACCAATCCAATGTTGCGAGTTTGTCGTGAAGGATTGGGCGGAAGCGGAGATCGCTATTGTCGATGCTCCTCATAGTCATAACCTCTCTTTTGGACAATTCCTTGAGTCTAGTGGGAATTGGTTCCCTGCTAGTGGAAGTTGGTCCTTCCCTTGAGGTCATTCTTTTGCTGAAAGGAAAATAAATTTGTGTGAAAGACACAAAATATATACCTAACATTTTTAAGTTTTATGCCTTGTTTGCTAGACATTATTTTCGAGTTTTCTTTTGATGGTTATGTCATCATGAAATTTTCTTCATTAGTGATTTGATGGATATATGTCGTATTCACATATGAATGTATAGACATAGTTAATGATAACTATAGTTCCCATAAATCAACTATATATATATATATATTTGAAATTAAACTATATAAAAATCATATATAGTTGTTTTTAATCCAAATCTTAACTATATATATAATTCATATATATATATATAGTTTTAGATATATCAAATAAAATTTTTTTCAATTTTTTTTTCGAATAAATATTTTTTGAAAAATAAAATTTTTTCGAATTTTTTTTTTCAAATAAATTTTTTTCAAAAAATAAAATTTTGTCGATTTTTTTTTTTGTTTTTTTTGTTTTTTTTTTGTGTACCTCATATACACTAAGGTATTTAGATATATATATTCAATCATAACTACACATATAGTTTCTAATAAATCATGACTATATGTATATTAAAATCAAACTATATAAAAATCATATAGTTTTCTAAATATATATTTAATACAAATCTCAACTATATATAATTGACATATGTAAATATTGTTCTAGAGATATATATATCTAATAAAAATTTTTCTTCCCCTAATTTGGTGGACTTGGGCGGGCCGTGGACCGTACGCTCTGATACCATTAAATGTCACACCCCGCCCGGACGCACCTAAACCGGCGGTACACTCACGAACGGGGCGCGCATTTGGAACAATTAACAGAGTGTGTAGCGGAAATACGGTACACACATTACAAATCTGATTTTATTTAATTCAGAATACTTTTAAAAATAAAATGGCCAAGGGAACATACTCCCAAAATCCCCAATGAATTAAACAAAGGGTATAAATTGTGGGCCCCATAACCTGCACCCAGCCCACCCTAATTTCTTATGAAAGATTGGATAATAATGGAGTGAGCTTAACGCGCTCAGTGGGTAAATAATGCATAAGTATAACAATTAATAAAGCATACTTCAATATCAAATATCTTAAATACACATGTGAGCATCATAATCAATCAATATGAATGTATGCATGACACCATCTCGTAATGGTTTGATGAACGTACATCGCTTGAATTCATGTACAGGAACGATGCTCTGAATTCACGTATTGATGTCCCTCCCCGGGTGTAGCCAGGTTCTCATGTACGTCCCTCTCCAGAGAAATATAATGAATAGTGAGCAATGCTCCTAACTATTCTATGAGTCATAAAGCATATACGTCCCTAGGTGATGATATGTATGATGCCAATGCATGAACTGGCCTAGTTTACTGGTCTAGTCTTTCTTGACATTTAGACTGACTTTGGCAACGTCTGGTGATCCTTATTAGGGCCGGTATCACAACGTGTAAGATTAGGACATTCAATATTACTGTATAAGCTGATAGCTTTAAATAAGACCAACTAGATCAGTCCCCAATTGAGAGTTGAGAGGCAAGGTCTGCTTAAATACAAATCGCCTAGAGCAGCCCGCTGCCTCCCGTTCACTATTTAAAGTTACTGAGGACAAGACCGAGTCTAGTTGAGTCAGATTGACCACAAATCCGATATTATAACAGTGCAATACATGAATTCCAAATATACAATCATATGTGCAGCAGTATAAACAGTATATGACATAATGCAGTGTAAATGAATAGTAGACATAGTAATAATTTAATGTAAACTTTAATAAAAGTTATGAAACACGCAAACCTATGTTTCGTTCCCCACCTTCAGATAAAACTTCTTCTTTTAGATCTGGCGCTTTGCTCCGGACAGAACTTCGTTGCACCGCTTTCAGATCTGGCATTTTCCTCCGGACAGAACTTTGTTGCATCGCACCGAGAGTCTCAGACAGATAGCCTCAAAAACTTAGAATGCGTGGAAAGGAGAAGAAATTCACAAGAAAAGGTGATTTGGTGTAAGGAATGAGAAATGAGGAGGTTTCTTATATAGAGATTTTTGCGCCTGAACGTTCTGGCATGCGCCTGAACGTTCTGGCATGCGCCTGTAAGTTCTGGCATGCGCCTGTACGTTTTGGTATGCGTCTGAACGTTCTGTCATGTGCCTGAACGTTCTGGCATGCATTGCGCCTGAACGTTCTGGCATGCGCCTAAACGTTCGGGCGTTGCCCAAATAGTATTTTTTTTTTGTGAAATACTGGGTATTACAGATCATTCGCATATCATCCCTTAGTCGAGGTACGGGTTGAGGAAAAAAATAGGTATTAGGAAAGAGCGATACAAATTTTGGATAGAAAAATTCAAGAACTACGTCGACGTAGCATACCACTTGTGAAAGTGCTCTGGGATCACCACGGCATTGAGGAAGCAACATGGGAACTAGAAGCAACAATTAAACAGAAATACCCTGAATTGTTTTCTAGTACCAACTGATGATGTGATACATTGTACTATTTTCACTTATCAATAAAATGATGGAACTTTGATTACACCTATCTTAATACATTATTTCACTTGAATAACTATGCAGATGTCTGAAAATAATATCAATGGATATAGTGATGCACACACGCAGTGGCCTCCTCAGCAACCTGTGGCTACTCCTCAAGAATCAGAGTCAAGTCACAACTACTTTGCATTACCAACTCCAGCGCCACATAGACATCGATCCTTATCGCCAGAGCGTGCATGGCCTTTTCGTAACAATCTTGCCCAAAACAATCCAGTACCCTCATCTTGGCAGGACCTTCTACCAAAATTGTCAGGCGGTCAGATTCGAGCAACAGCACGAAAAAACATTCCACCCCTCAAACGACGTAACCAACGCCCTACACCACCATCTGTTAAGCAAAGGTTGGAATTTTCTGAAGACGAATCTGACTCCATTTGCTCTTCATGGTTTCATGATGTTGAGGATTCCACTGGCCACAGTGCTATTCAGGGACCATACATGCCCTACCTTGAACTAGCAAACAATGACACTGGCAGTAAACCTCAAGCTGATAACCATCATGACTACTTGAACTAATTTCGAGGGCGAAATCCTTTTAAGGGGGGTAGAGTGTAATACCCTAGAATTGCACAAAAAAAAAAACTCTCAGGTACCTGCCCGAACGTTCAGGCGCCAAAGATCTCTATATAAGGAACCCTCCTCATTTCTCATTCCTCAAACCAAATCACCTTCTCTTGTGATTTTCTTCTCCTTTCCACTCATTCTGAGTTTTAGTCTTTTGAGACTCTCTTTTGAGACTCTCTGTGCGGTGCAACGCTGTTCTGTCCGGGGAGAGCACCAGTTCTGAAAGGAGTTCTTATTTGAAGGTGGGGAACGAAACATAGGTTTGCGTGTTTTATAACTTTTATTAAAGTTTACATTCATTTATTATTATGTCTACCATTCATTTACACAACATTATTTCGTATAACGTTCATACTGTTATATTTATACCTGTATATTTGGAGTTCATGTATTACACTGTTGTAATGCCGGATTTGTGGTCAATATGGCTCAACCAGACTCGGTCTTGTCCTCAGTAACTGTAAATAGTGAACGGGAGGCAGCGAGCTGCTTTAGGCGATTGGTATTTAAGTGGACCTTGTGTCTCACCTCTCAACTAGAGACTGATCTGGTTAGTCTTATTGAAAGCTATCAGCTTATACAAGTAATACTGAATGTCCTAACCTTGCACGTCGTGATACCGACCCTGGTAAGGATCACCAGACGTTGCCAAAGTCAGTCTAAATGTTAAGTAAAGATCAGACTTGTAGACTAAACCAGTTCATGCATTGGCATCATACATATCACCACCTAGGGACGTATGTGGTTTATGATTCATAGAATAGTTAGGAGCATTGCTCGCTATTCATTATATTTCTCTAGAGAGAGAGGTACAATGAGAACCCGGCTACGCCTAGGGAGGGACATCTGTACGTGAATCCAGAGCATCGTTCTTGAGAAGGGATTTACAATGAGAACCTGGCTACGCCTGGGGAAAGACATCTGTACGTGAACTCAGGCGATGTACGTTCATCAAACCATTACGAGATGATGTCATGCATACATACATATTGATTGATTATGATGCTTCGATGTGTATTTAAGATATTTAACTATGAAGTTTGTTTTATTAATTGTTATATTCACGAACTATTTCACCCATTGAGCGCGTTAAGCTCACTCCGTTGTTATCCAATTTTCCACAGGAAATTAGGGTGGACTAGGTGCATAGTTATGGGGCCCATATTTTGTACCTTTTGTAATAAACATTGGGGATTTTTGGGAGAGTGTTCCGTTAACCATTTCATGTACAAATGTATTCTGAATTAAATTAAATCAGACTTGTACAGTTTTATATTTCCGCTGCGTACTCTGTTATTATCATTGTTATAATTCCAAATGCGCTCCTCGTCTGCAAGTGTACCGCCGGTTTAGGCCCGTCTGGGTGGGGTGTGACAATATATATATATATAACAGAAATGAGAAAAAGAGAGAGGAAGGAGACTAAAAGATCAAAAAAGAAGAAGAAAGAAACAAGGAAGAAGAGGGGAGAAAAAGCAATGATGGGTTTAGGGAACTCTACCAATTAATTGTTGTCGGGTATGGGTTACAAAGTGAACTGTTGCTCTATTACATGGGGGCACTTGTGATATTCAAGAAGCAAGAGGTCGAAGATCAGAAAGGAAGAGAGACTCAACGTACATGGTGCTTCGGTGAATCCGAGAAAGAGAGATAGAAGGGAACTTTTTTAACACTATAAATAATCTTTAAAATAAATATTAATTATAAGGTTAATGGTTTAATTTTGAATATTTGGCAATAATGACTATAAGGGTTTGAAGTAAATTTATTATTAAATAAAGATATTGTTTTGGAAAAGGTGGCCAAAACAAAAATTAAATAGTAATGGCCCATAACAACCTAGAATAATAATTAAACTGACACTTATGTTAATACGGGAAAAGAAAATTAAAAGACTTTTGTACAAAGTGAACTGTTGCTCTACTACATGGGGGCACTTGTGATATTCAAGAAGCAAGAAGTCGAAGATCAGAAAGGAAGAGGGACTCAACGTACGTGGTGCTTCGGTGAATCCCAGAGTGAGAGAGATAGAAGGAAACTTTTTTAGCACTATAAATAATCTTTAAAATAAATAATAATTATAAGGTTAATAAGTGTTTGAAGTAAATTTATTATTAAATAACGATATTGTTTCGGAGAAGGTGGCCAAAAGAAAGATTAAACAGTAATGGCCCATAACAACCTAGAATAATAATTTAACTAACACTTATGTTAATACGGGAAAAGAAAAATATACAAAGAAGAGAAAAATAAATAAATAAATTGAGTTTTGATTTAATTTTGATCATTCCAAGAACAATGCACATTGTTTATGAATGAAAATTTCCACTCTATTGATCCACACTCAACTATGTGTATGTGTCAGTTTTTTTTCAAATTGTGTGTATAACACAATCAAAGACGATCTAATGTTGTAGCATGACTTTTATATAAGTTCTGATTCCTAAGTTTAAAAAAAAAAAGAAAAAGAAAAAAAAGAGCTAGATGACCACCACATGACTATCTCAGCCATTGAAAACAACGAGTTGAAGGATCCTCCGGAGCCGTGTATATATATCAGATTTTTTCAAATTGCGTATATAACACGTAATAAAAGATGATCTAATAGATATAGGAGAATATGTAGCATGACTCTTATATAAGTTCCATTTGATAAAATTTTAAAAATAAAATAAATAAAAAATAATTTGAGTCCTATAGAGCCATATGAACCCACAAACCGAGAGCCCACATGACTAATAATCGCGCTCCAGTCAAGTGGATATGGGAGGGTTTGTAGCATGACTCTTCTATACATTCTGTTTCCTAAAATAAATAAAAAAAGTTTATTTGAGTCTGTCAGACAACCACAAGACCATCTCAACCATTAGAAACAATGAGCTAAGAACGATCCTCTCCAGCCATATGAACCCAGAAACCAAGCCCACATGGCTAATAATCACGCTCTGGTCAAGTGGTCATAGTTCATCCACCAGACTTTAGTTCTTGTCTCCTTAGCACCTAAGGACACAGATGTACGAGCCTATAGAACAGATCCTGTTCAAGTAAGGTCGTGACTATAGTACTAATTTCCCCCATATAATAATAATCATACGATTTCTTTAGTTTTCCATGTGGGATACAAACAATGTGAATCTTCTAAAGGGAATGACATCTAGCTAGTTGAAAAATAATAAGAATATAGTTATTAATATAGTCAATTGAATTGTATGTTTTTCCATCACAAATTTCTCATTTGTGAATTTCTTCTAAATAAACACTTAAAAGAAATGATCTTTTTGAAGTATTCTGAGAAGAGGGTTGAGAAATAGAGCAGAGGTGCGTGAAATTATGAAAGTCCGGCTACATTGTCTCTCTAAATTTTCATTTGAAGTGGGGGAGTGCTCAAACGTTAAATTTATGTTCCCATCACACTAACTAACCCTATATATATATATATATATATATATATGTATATAACAGGAATGAGAAAAAGAGAGAGGAAGGAGCACTAAAAGATCAAAAAAGAAGAAGAAAGAAACAAGGAAGAAGAGGGGAGAAAAAGCAATGAGGGGTTTAGGGAACTCTAGCAATTAATTGCTGCCTGGTATGGGTTACAAAGTGAATTGTTGCTCTACTACATGAGGGCACTTGTGATATTCAATAAGCAAGAAGTCGAAGATCAGAAAGGAAGAGGGATTCAACGTACGTGGTGCTTCGGTGATTCCGAGAGAGAAAGAGAGAGATAAAAGGAAACTTTTTTAGCACTATAAATAATCTTTAAAATAAATAATAATTATAAGGTTAATGGTTTAATTTTGAAAATTTGGCATAAATGACTATAAGGGTTTGAAGTAAATTTATTATTAAATAAAGATATTGATTTGGAGAAGGTGGCCAAAAGAAAGATTAAATAGTAATGGCCCATAACAACCTAGAATAATAATTTAACTAACACTTATGTTAATACGGGAAAAGAAAATTAAAAGACTCTTGTACAAAGAAGAGAAAAATAAATAAATAAATTGAGTTTTGATTTAATTTTGATCATTCCAAGAACAATGCACATTGTTTATGAATGAAAATTTCCAATCTATTGATCCACACTCAACTATGTGTATGTGTCAATTTTTTTCAAATTGTGTCTATAACACATAATAAAAGACGATCTAATGAATATAGGAGAATTTGTAGCATGACTCTTATATAAGTTATGATTCCTAGCATTTAAAAAATAAAAAAAAAGAGCTGGAAGACAACCACATGACTATCTCAGCCATTGAAAACAATGAGTTTAAGGATCCTCCGGAGCCATGTATATATATCCGATTTTTTCAAATTGCGTATATAACACGTAATAAAAGATGATCTAATAGATATGGGAGAGTCTGTAACATGACTCTTATATAAGTTCCATTTGATAAAATTTAAGAAAGAAAAAAAAAATTTGAGTCCTATAGAGCCATATGAACCCACAAACCGAGAGCCCACATGACAAATAATCGCGCTCTAGTCAACCGGATATGGGAGAGTTTGTAGCATGACTCTTATATACGTTCCGTTTCCTAAAATTAAAAAAAAAAGTTTATTTGAGTCTATCAACCACAAGTCCATCGCTCCACCATTAGAAACAATGAGTTAAGAACGATCCTCTCCAGCCAGATGAACCTAGAAACCAAGCCCACATGGCTAATAATCACGCTTTGGTCAAGTGGTCATAGTTCATCCACCAGACTTTAGTTCTTGTCTCCTTAGCACCTAAGGACACAGATGTACTAGCTTATAGAACAGATCCTGTTCAAGTAAGGTCGTGACTATAGTACTAATTTTCCCATATAATAATAATCATACGATTTCTTCAGTTGTCCATGTGGGATACAAACAATGTGAATCTTCTAAAGGGAATGACATCTAGCTAGTTGAAAAATAATAAGAATATAGTTATTAATATAGTCAATTGAATTGTATGTTTTTCCATTACAGATTTCTCATTTGTGAATTTCTTCTGAATATACAATTAAAAGAAATGATCTGTTTGAAGTATTCTGAGAAGAGGGTTGAGAAATAGAGCTTGAAATTATGGGCATTTTTGTTCAAGAAAAGAAGTAGCCAGACAGGCGAAAAGTCCAACTACCTTGTCTCTCTAAATTTTCGTTTGAAGTGGGGGAGTGCTCCAACGTTGATTGAACGTTAA
Organism: Paratinospora sagittata; assembly: GCA_035771175.1. Taxonomy (NCBI): domain Eukaryota; kingdom Viridiplantae; phylum Streptophyta; class Magnoliopsida; order Ranunculales; family Menispermaceae; genus Paratinospora; species Paratinospora sagittata. The sequence continues at coordinate 31,892,563 of CM069608.1, read as the reverse complement.
ATTTAGGTTCCCATTACACTAACTAACCCTATATCTATAAAACAGGAATGAGAAAAAGAGAGAGAGGAAGGAGCACTAAAAGATCAAAAAAGAAGAAGAAAGAAACAAGGAAGAAGTGGGGAGAAAAAGCAGTGAGGGGTTTGGGGAACTCTAGCAATTAATTGTTGTATGGGTTACAAAGTGAACTGTTGCTCTACTAAATGGGAGCACTTGTGATATTCAAGAAGCAATAAGTCGAAGATCAGAAAGGAAGAGGGACTCAAAGTACGCGGTGCTTCGGTGAATCCGAGAGAGAAAGAGAGAGATAGAAGGGAACTTTTTTAGCACTATAAATAATCTTTAAAATAAATAATAATTATAAGGTTAATGGTTTAATTTTGAATATTTGGCAAAAATGACTATAAGGGTTTGAAGTAAATTTATTATTAAATAAAGATATTGTTTTGGAGAAGGTGGCCAAAAGAAGATTAAATAGTAATGGCCCATAACAACCTAGAATAATAATTTAACTAACACTTATGTTAACACGAGAAAAGAAAATTCAAAGACTTTTGTACAAAGAAGAGAAAAATAAATAAATAAATTGAGTTTTGATTTAATTTTGATCATTCCAAGAACAATGCACATTGTTTATGAATGAAAATTTTCACTCTATTGATCCACACTCAACTAGTTGTATGTGTCAGTTTTTTTTTCAAATTGTGTCTATAACACATAATAAAAGACGATCTAATGAATATAGGAGAATTTGTAGCATGACTCTTATATAAGTTCTGATTCCTAGCATTTAAAAAAAAAGAAAAAGAAAAAAAAGAGCTGGAAGACAACCACATGACTATCTCAGCCATTGAAAACAATGAGTTGAAGGATCCTCCGAAGCCATGTATATATATCAGATTTTTTCAAATTGCGTATATAACACGTAATAAAAGATGATCTAATAGATATGGGAGAGTCTGTAGCATGACTCTTACATAAGTTCCGTTTGATAAAATTTAAAAAATAAAATAAATAAAAATAATTTGAGTCTTATAAAGCCATATGAACCCACAAATCGAGAGCCCACATGACTAATAATCGTGCTCTAGTGAAATAGATATGGGAGAGTTTGTAGCATGACTCGTATTTACGTTCCGTTTCCTAAAATTAAAAAAAAAAGTTTATTTGAGTCAGTCAGACAACCACAAGTTCATCTCAACCATTAGAAACAATGAGCTAAGAACGATCCTCTCCAGCCATATAAACCCAGAAACCAAGCCCACATGGCTAATAATCACGCTCTGGTCAAGTGGTCATAGTTCATCCACCAGACTTTAGTTCTTGTCTCCTTAGCACCTAAGGACACAGATGTACGAGCCTATAGAACAGATCCTGTTCAAGTAAGGTCGTGACTATAGTACTAATTTCCCCCATATAATATTAATCATACGATTTCTTTAGTTTTCCATGTGGGATACAAACAATGTGAATCTTCTAAAGGGAATGACATCTAGCTAGTTGAAAAATAATAAGAATATAGTTATTAATATAGTCAATTGAATTGTATGTTTTTCCATCATGGATTTCTCATTTGTGAATTTCTTCTAAATAAACAATTAAAAGAAATGATATGCTTGAAGTATTCTGAGAAGAGGGTTGAGAAATAGAACAGAGGTGCTTGAAATTATGAATGTCCGGCTATATTGTCTTTCTAAATTTTCATTTGAAGTGGGGGAGTGCTCCAACGTTAAATTTATGTTCCCATCACACTAACTAACCCTATATATATTGTCACACCCCGCCCGGACGCGCCTAAACCGGCGGTACACTCTCGGACGGGGCGCGCATTTGGAATAATCATAATGGTAATAACAGAGTGCGCAGCGAAAATACGGTACACAGTACAAATCTGATTTCATTTAATTCAGAATACTTTTGTACATAAAATGGTCTAGGGAACATACTCCCAAAATCCCCAATGAATCATACAAAGGGTACAAAATGTGGGCCCCATAACCTGCACCCAATCCACCCTAATTTCCTGTGAAAGATTTGATAATATTGGAGTGAGCTTAACGCGCTCAGTGGGTAAATAGTGCATGTGTATAACAATTAATAAAGCATACTTCAATATCAAATATCTTAAATACACATGTGAGCATCAAAATCAATCAATATGAATGTATGCATGACACCGTAACGTATTAATGGTTTGATGAACGTACATCGCCTGAATTCATGTACAGGAACGATGCTCTGGATTCACGTACTGATGCCCCTCCCCGGGTGTAGCCGGGTTCTCATGTACGTCCTTCTCCAGAGAAATATAATGAATAGTGAGCAATGTTTCTAACTATTCTATGAGTCATGAACCATATACGTTCCTAGGTGGTGATATGTATGATGCCAATGCATGAACTGGTCTAGTCTACTGGTCTGGTCTTTCTTGACATTTAGACTGACTTTGGCAACGTCTGGTGAACCTTATCAGGGTCGGTATCACGACGTGCAAGATTAGGACATTCAGTATTACTGTATAAGCTGATAGCTTTCAATAAGACCAACTAGATCAGTCCCCAGTTGAGAGGTGAGACACAAGGTCTGCTTAAATACCAATCGCCTAGAGCAGCCAGCTGCCTCCCGTTCACTATTTAAAGTTACTGAGGACAAGACCGAGTCTAGTTGAGTCAGATTGACTACAAATCCGGCATTATAACAGTGCAATACATGAATTCCAAATATACAGGCATATGTGCGGCAGTATAAAAAGTATATGACATAATGCAGTGTAAATGAATAGGAGACATAATAATAATTGAATATTAACTTTAATAAAAGTTATGAAACACGCAAACCTATGTTTCGTTCCCCACCTTCAGATAAAAACTTCTTCTTTCCGATCTAGCGCTTTCCTCAGGACATAACTTCGTCGCACCGTACTGAGAGTCTCGATCAGAGAGTCTCAAAAACTAAAAACTTAGAATGAGTGTAAAGAGAAGGAAAATCATAGGGAGAGTTATTTTGGTGTGAGAAATGAGAATGAGGAGGGTTCCTTATATAGAGATTTTTGGCGCCAAAACGTTCTGGCATGCGCCTGAACGTTCTGGCATTGCGCCTGAACGTTCTGGCATTGCGCCTGAACGTTCTGGCATTGCGCCTGAACGTTCTGTCATGCGCCTGAACGTTCGGGCATTGCCCAAATAGTAATTTTTTTTTAGGAAATATAGAGTATTACACTCTACCCCCCTTAAAAGGATTTCGCCCTCGAAATCAAGTCAAGTATTGATGAGGGGTATTGCTTGCGAAGTAGCCGCAGGTTGCCAAGGAGCCACTGCGTGTGTGCATCACTATATCCATTGATATGATTTTCAGACATCTGCGTAGTTATTCAAGTGAAGCAATGTATGAAGATAGGTGTAAACAATGTTGCATCCTGGTATTTATAAGTGAAAATAATACAATATATGACATCATCAGGTGGTACTAGAAAACAATGCAGGGTATTTCTGTTTAATTGTGGATTCTAGTTCCCATGTAGCTTCCTCTATGCCGTGGTGATCCCAGAGCACTTTCACAAGTGGTATGCTACGTCTCCGTAGTTCTTGAGTTTTTCTATCTAAAATCTGTATTGCTTTCTCTTGATATTTATTTCCTTCCTCAACCCGAACCTCGACTAAAGGGATGATATGCGAAGGATCAGGACAATACTTGCGAAACATAGATACATGAAAAACGTCATGAACCTTAGGCATGGACGATGTAAGGGACAGACGATAAGCAAGTTTGCCAATACGTTCGATGATCGAAAATGGACCGATATACCGCGGGGAGAGCTTTCCTTTGATCCCAAAGCGTTTGACACCTCGGGTGGGCTGGACTTGTATAAAAATAAAGTCCCCCGTATCAAATTCTAGAGGTTGTCGTTTGTCAGCATAGCTCTTCTGTCGACTTTGTGCAACACGAAGTCGTTCCTTTACTAGTGTGATTTTCTCAGAAGTCTCTTGAACTAGTTCAGGGCCTAACTGCGGTCGGTCTGCTATATCTAACCAGCATACCAGAGATCTGCAAGGCCGACCATAGAGAGCCTCGTATGGTGCCATGCCGATACTAGTTTGGTAGTTGTTGTTGTATGCAAACTCAGCTAGATGCAAATACTTTGCCCATCCGTCATGAAAGTCCAAAATGCAGCATCGTAACATGTCTTCTAAGATTTGGATAAGCCGTTCTGACTGCCCATCAGTCTGAGGGTGGAAGGCTGTGCTCATAGTGATCTTAGAACCCATTCTATTTTGGAAACTTTGCCAAAAGTTGGATGTGAATCGAGGGTCTCGATCAGAGACGATCGTGAGTGGTATGCCATGAAGGCGTACGATCTCTCGTTCATAGAGTTCTGCAAGTTTGGCGGGATTATCCGTGAACTTTATTGGCAAGAAGTGTGCAGACTTGGTAAGTCGGTCAATGATAACCCAGATAGCATCTTGCCCTTTATTATTTCGAGGTAATGCTGTAACAAAATCCATTGCGATGTTCTCCCATTTCCATTCTCCAATAGGTAACGGCTGGAGAAGGCCAGAGGGAAGTCTTCGTTCTGCCTTAACTTTCTGGCAAACAAGACATCGGGCAACGAAGTCTGCAATTTCCTTCTTCATTCCAGAAAACCAGAATTGTCGCTTGACATCCTGGTACATCTTGTCACCCCCAGGATGCATAGCGTATCTCGAACAGTGCATCTCAGTAAGCACGTCTTTCCGAACCTCAGGATCGTGCGGAAGACAAAGACGTTTTTTTATAGAAAACAGCTCCGTCGTCAGAGACTGACCAATGAGGAAGGTCTTGCCCGCTGAGTAGAAGTTCTCGTTTATCCATTAACATAGGGTCATTGGCCTGAGTAGCGGAAATCTTGCGAACGAGGTCAGAGGTAGCTGATAATTGAGAGAGTCGTGGTCTTGGTCCCTCTATGTTCAGTTGTAGGTTAAAGTTCGCCAACTCTGTAGCCAACTTTCCCATTTTGTAGTTAAGAGTGCAAGCAACATAAGATTTTCTACTCAGGGCATCAGCCACAACATTGGCCTTTCCGGGATGGTACTGGAGTTGAAAGTCATAATCTTTCAAGAATTCCAACCATCTTCTTTGGCGGAGGTTTAGGTCTCGCTGAGTGTATATGTACTTAAGACTCTTGTGATCCGAGAAGACTTCAAACCGTTCACCGTATAGGTAATGACGCCATAACTTTAGTGCAAATACGACAGCTGCAAGTTCCAAGTCGTGGGTTGGGTAATTACCCTCATGAATCTTCAGTTGCCTCGAGGCATAGGCAACAACTTGACCTTCTTGCATTAGTACGGCACCTAACCCTTGGAGGGAGGCGTCAGTGTATAATGAAAATCCAATTCCATTGCGTGGAGTGATAAGTATAGGTGCTGTCGTGACGCGTTTCTTCAATTCCTGAAATGATGCCTCACAGGCGGAATTCCAGATGAAGCCCACGTCTTTTCGAGTGAGCTTGGTCATAGGTTCAGCAATCTTTGAGAAGTCCTTGATGAAGCGTCGGTAATAGCCAGCCAAACCAAGAAAACTCATAATCTGAGTAACAGTGGTAGGCTGCTTCCAGTTTAAAACTGCTTCAACTTTAGAAGGATCTACCTCAATGTCATTGCCTGAAACCACATGGCCTAGGAATTGAACTCGCTTTACCCAAAATTCGCACTTACTCAACTTTGCATACAGTTGGTGGCTTCTCAAGGTCTGGAGGACTATCTTCAAATGTAGTTTATGGTCTTCCTCGGTTGAGGAATATATCAAGATGTCGTCCACAAAAACCACCACAAATCGGTCTAAGTATAACCTGAATATGCGATTCATCAAATCCATGAATGCAGCAGGTGCATTTGTTAGACCGAAAGGCATAACTAAGAACTCGTAATGACCGTACCGAGTTCTGAACGCTGTCTTGGTGATGTCCGACTCTCGGATCCGGAGTTGGTGATAACCAGACCGTAAATCAATCTTAGAGAAGTATTTGGCATCTCTAAGTTGGTCGAACAAGTCATCGATCCTGGGCAACGGATATCTGCTCTTGATGGTGGCGTTATTCAACTTGCGATAATCGATGCAAAGTCGTAACGAACCATCCTTTTTGCGAACAAACAGAACTGGAGCGCCCCAGGGGGATGAACTCTTTCGGATGAAGCCATTACTCTCTAATTCCTTAAGTTGGTTGTCTAATTCGACCAGTTCAACATTTGACATTCTGTATGGTGGAATTGAGATAGGCCCTGTCCCAGGTATGAGGTTGATCTCAAAATCGAATTCCCGAACTGGAGGTAGACCAGGAAGGTCATTAAGAAAAACTGTTGGGAATTCAGATACGACTGGAACATCGCGTACTGCAGGAGGGTACAGAGCTGGTGATTCATTGCTGTCGCCAAGAGACAACGCTCGAAGTTGTGACTTGAGAAGTGCAACTGTTGATTTGTGTATCCATTGTCTTGTGCCCTGAATCTTGACAAACTCTCCTGTAGGCAAAGTTAACTGAACGTGCTTGTTCAGACAGTCGATCTTTGCATTCAGTGGTGCGAGCCAGTCCATGCCGAGGATGATGTCAAAGTCATCAAAATCCATCACAAAAAGATCGGCATATATTATCTGTTCGGACATTCGAAGCTCACATCGAGAACACTGCAAATTCACGTCAGTACCCGATCCGAACGGTGATGTGACATGGAGTGTAATGTTTGTGGGTTCAGGATGCAGGCCTAAATGTCTTACCAATGCTGATGATATAAAAGAATGCGTAGCACCTGAATCAAACAAAACATGCACCAATGTATTGAACAAAGGAAAGGTACCTTCAACGACATTGTTGTCTGGTAGGGGATGTTGAGCGATGGCGAATGCTCGGCCCTGATTCCGTTGACCTTGGTTCTGTGGGTGTTGCCTGGGTTGGGCATTAGCAGCAGGTGGTGCGTGTTGGACTGGAAGAGCCAGAATAGGTTGCTGAAGGTGTGGACAAAGATGTTTTACATGGCCTTTCTGGCCATAGTTGAAACAAGTCGGCCTGTACGGCTGATGATTTTGCTGGCCATTTTGATTATGATGTTGGCCTTGTTGATTGTGGTGTCGACCACCACCTCTGCCACTGCCGTTGCTACGGCCACCTCGTCCATTACGACCACCACGGCCATGATTTCGGAAACCCTGGTGGTTAGAGTTAAAAGGTTCAGCCGCAGGTGTTGTGGCTTCATTCTTCGAAACCGGGGCTGGGAGGGCTGGGTTTTGATTGTAGTAGGGTTTTTTCCTGTTGCCCTGTTGTGAGCCTTGTTGGGAAAACGTTGCAGGCCGTTTGCCCTTATTCATTCGCTGTTCTTGTAAGAGCTTCTCTTGTTCAAAGCTCATGGCCTTGTCAACAACTTCCTTGTAAATCTTGAGATCCAAGATCGATAAGGCTTGTCGAATGTCATGGCGAAGACCATTATAAAATTTCTCACTCTTATCTCGCTCCGTTGAGATGGTGGAGAGAGAGTAGACGGATAATTCTTTAAATTTTCCAGCATATTCTCTGACGGTCATGGTTCCTTGATATAACTTAGCAAATTCCTGGCGCTTCTGCTTTGTCACCGCACTGGGAAAATACTCATCAATAAACATTGACTCAAACTGTTGCCAAGTCATATCTGCTATATTGACCCGTGGGTCTTCTTTCACTGTGATCCACCATGTGTTTGCTGCACCAACAAGTTGGTAGGTTGCTAGTGGAATTTTACGAGTCTCATCGACTCCCATTGCATCAAGAGCCTTCTTGGACTCATCCAACAACTTTTGTACCTCATCAGGATCAATGGTGCCATCGAAAGTAAGAGGTTGTAGCCGCTTGTATTTAGTAATCTGATCGGTTTGAGCTTCCGACCCAAATTTTACAGGTGCTTGAACCGTGGCAGCCTGATTGGCTGCAGTCTCACGAACGGTAGTTTGAACAGTGGCCTTCATCGCCTCAATAAATCCAGCGAAGAAGGTTTCAATGCTTGGAGGCGTGGCAAAGGGTGCGGGTGGGGGTGGTATTGCCTGCCCAGATGTAGTGGCAGTAGTGGGTGTGGCTTGTGCTGTTGTCGGAGGCGGCGGTTCCTGAGTCTCAGGAGGTGCCTCCATTGCTGGACGAACAGTACGTGGCCTTCCTCTCTTCCTGGTTTGCATTTTCTCACTGGCAAGGAGAAAAGAAAACCAAGATTAAGAAACTGTAGGCAGTTATAATGTTATAGTATGCTCAACAACAATTTCGAGAGTACTGTAATATTAAAATCACCTATTTTTTTCTAAGTAGAGTGTAAGGTTTTTGTTGAGGAATCAAAGAATCTTATATAACTCGTATGTTTGGCCATGGTGTAAAAAAAAACAAGGGTAGAACGTTTATATAATAAGTACAAATTTTTGCAAGTATTTTAAATGATTTGGCTGTGGTCTTTGTGAACATACATATATTTTATTGAAAAACCATACGAGTCATAAAAAGTCTAAGATTTGCCTCGGTAAATATCCTGATCTAACGTTCTATCGCAAGCTTATGCATTCAGACGCTTACTCTTAGTCTTTTCGATTATTATCCAAGTTCATGTGTCCCATACCACATGAATTTAGTAATAAGGGTGTCAACCAAGTTAAGTTGTAGGAACACGGTCTCTAAAAACATTGGCTGAGTAGAAGTTCACTAATAGTATCGTCCAAATTTACTCGTCCCATACCGTGTAAACTTAGTGATAATATTAGTAATGTAACTTTCTCCAAATGTTTCTTTTCACACAAGGTCATGGGTTTTCTTACTTCCACATTTTATTTAGTATCCTCCAATTTTGTTGTGTCCCATACCACTCCAAAGTTAGTGATACAAAAGAAAGAATGGTTGTAAGTCGGCCCACCAAAGATAGTCTTTAAACAAAACAATTCATTCATATATATCAAAGAAAAGTTTACAATGCCAGTAATTAAGTGTGACTTTCTTGTGTACTACCGCTCCTTCGAGATCGACTGCTACGTACAGAACGACTACTAACGGAAGGTTGAGAGTGTGCACGCTCTGCGTCGGAGTTTTGCAACCGAGTTAATATAGTATTGTGGCTCTCTCTCAGTGTAGCAATATTGGATGCCATTTCATCTAACCGTTCAAGTAGGTTAGTCGGTTGTCCCATTGGTGGTTGATGGGTCGTTTGTCTCGTAGGAGAAGGGTAGGCCATAGACATTAGGGGAAAGTATTGATTCATAGGTGGAAGGTAGTTGTTTTGATTGCGCGGGGATCCCCTAACCCGAACCTCTTGGATATTTTGGTTTGTTTGAGGTGAAAAAGTTTGAAACAATGGGCTCATTGAAATGTTTGGCCCTCCAAGATATGGTGACGCCCAATACTGTTGTTGTTGGTTTACAGCAACTTGTGGAACTGGCTGATATTGTACCGCAGGAGTTGGAAATCTTTGGTACGAAGTGGCGCCTGGAGTGGGCACGTTCCACGTTGGTGGATTGCGTACCTTGTCTATCATGACTTTGTGGAGGTTGATTTAGTGTGGTATATAACTCTTCGTTAATGAATGGTTGATCGGTTGGATCACTATTCGAGGTTGGGTCTGATGTAGGATTTGGATGTGAATCATTATTCGGCCCTTCTTGGACGGGCATCTTGCGTCGACTTTTGCGAAGGCAACGCCCATGTTTGTCTCTCATTCTTTCGGCATTTCTTATTGTCGTGCCGAATACCTCTTCGTCAGTTACCCCTCCACTTGTGCCATATGTCTTGAAGATAGAGGATGTTGTAACTGGTTCAGTGATCAGCTTCGATGTTCCATCGAAAGTGTCGACGTTTGCCTCGTAAAGTATCCTCATAATCAAGACTCCGTAGCCGAGGAATTCCTTCTTTAAAGGGTTTTGAATCACCCTCAACATTTGGTGGATGATGATGTGTGGTAGGGAGACCTTTATTTTCTTTTCTATGCAATACAACACAAGGAGTTGGGCCCTTGACATAGTGCCTCTAGTACCCCTTTCTGGCAAGATGTTGCCGTATACAATCTTTCCGAAGCCGGCAAGAGATGGATTAAGATGATTGTTTGGGAGGTTGGTGTACTTTGATTGAGGGTATGGCTATATGGCGAGGGAATTGAACAATTGTGCATTAGATTCTGCGATCTCGGCAACTGTCTGGGGGTCATGTAGATCAATAATCCTCTCCTCAATCGGAATCTCCAAAAGGCGAGCAATAATCTCGATATTGATAAGAATTGTCGTTCCCATGATTGTTGTCTCTAAATGAGGGCTGACCTCATCTCCGTGAAGTCCCACGTAATTCATGACTTCATAGAAGGATCTCACCAAGTTGTAAGAGACTTGACCCTCGACTTTGATTATATTTAACCAATCCAGTGTTGCGAGTTTGTCATGAAGGATTGGACGGAGGCGGAGATCGCTATTGTCGATGTTCCTCATGGTCACAACCTCTCTTTTGGACAATTCCGTTAGTCTAGTGAGAATTGGTTCCCTGCTAATGGAAGTTGTTCCTTCCCTTGAGGCCATTGTGTTGTTGAAAGGAAAATAAATTTGTGTGAAAGACACAAAATATATTCCTAACATTTTTAAGATTTATGCCTTGTCTGCTAGACATTATATTCGAGTTTTCTTTTGATGTTTATGCCATCATGAAATTTTCTTCATTAGTGATTTGATGTATATATGTCGTATTAACATATAAATGTATAGACATATTTAATGATAACTATAGTTCCCATAAATCAACTATATATATATATTTAAAATTAAACTATATAAAAATCATATATAGTTGTTTTTAATCCAAATCTTAACTATATATAGAAGTCATATATATATATATATATAGTTTTAGATATATCAAATAAATTTTTTTTTTAAATTTTTATGATTATTTTGTTTTTTAATAAATTGTTTTCGAAAAATCAAATTTTTTTCGATATTTTTTTTTTTTGAATAAATATTTTTTGAAAAATAAAATTTTTTCCGAAATTTTCTTTTTTTTTATATTGTTCGAAAAATAAAAAATTTTCGAATTTTTTTTTTTTTTTCGAATATATATTTTTCGAAAAATAAATTTTTTTTTCTATATATATATATATATATATTTTATACGTACCTCATAGATACATATATTCAATAATAACTACACATATAGTTTCTAATAAATTATGACTATATGTATATTTAAATCAAACTATATAAAAATTATATAGTTTTCTAGATATATATATTTAATACAAATCTCAACTATATATAATTGACATATGTATATATAGTTCTAGAGATATACATATATCAAATAAAATTTTTCTTCCTCTAATTTGGTGGACTTGGGCGGGCCGTGGACCGTACGCTCTGATACCATTAAATGTCACACCCCGCCCGGACGCGCCTAAACCGGCGGTACACTCTCGGACGGGGCGCGCATTTGGAATAATCATAATGGTAATAACAGAGTGCGCAGCGAAAATACGGTACACAGTACAAATCTGATTTCATTTAATTCAGAATACTTTTGTACATAAAATGGTCTAGGGAACATACTCCCAAAATCCCCAATGAATCATACAAAGGGTACAAAATGTGGGCCTCATAACCTGCACCCAATCCACCCTAATTTCCTGTGAAAGATTTGATAATATTGGAGTGAGCTTAACGCGCTCAGTGGGTAAATAGTGCATGTGTATAACAATTAATAAAGCATACTTCAATATCAAATATCTTAAATACACATGTGAGCATCAAAATCAATCAATATGAATGTATGCATGACACCGTCACGTATTAATGGTTTGATAAACGTACATCGCCTGAATTCACGTACAGGAACGATGCTCTGGATTCACGTACTGATGTCCCTCCCCGGGTGTAGCCGGGTTCTCATGTACGTCCTTCTCCAGAGAAATATAATGAATAGTGAGCAATGCTTCTAACTATTCTATGAGTCATAAACCATATACGTCCCTAGGTGGTGATATGTATGATGCCAATGCATGAACTGGTCTAGTCTACTGGTGTGGTCTTTCTTGACATTTAGACTGATTTTGGCAACGTCTGGTGAACCTTATCAGGGTCGGTATCACGACGTGCAAGATTAGGACATTCAGTATTACTGTATAAGCTGATAGCTTTCAATAAGACCAACTAGATCAGTCCCCAGTTGAGAGGTGAGACACAAGGTCTACTTAAATACCAATCGCCTAGAGCAGCCCGCTGCCTCCCGTTCACTATTTAAAGTTACTGAGGACAAGACCGAGTCTAGTTGAGTCAGATTGATTACAAATCCGGCATTATAACAGTGCAATACATGAATTCCAAATATACAGGCATATGTGCGGCAGTATAAAAAGTATATGACATAATGCAGTGTAAATGAATAGGAGACATAATAATAATTGAATATAAACTTTAATAAAAGTTATGAAACACGCAAACCTATGTTTCGTTCCCCACCTTCAGATAAAAACTTCTTCTTTCCGATCTGGCGCTTTCCTCAGGACATAACTTCGTCGCACCGTACTGAGAGTCTCGATCAGAGAGTCTCAAAAACTAAAAACTTAGAATGAGTGTAAAGAGAAGGAAAATCATAGGGAGAGTTATTTTGGTGTGAGAAATGAGAATGAGGAAGGTTCCTTATATAGAGATTTTTGGCGCTTGAACGTTCTGGCATTGCGCCTGAACGTTCTGGCATTGCGCCTGAACGTTCTGGCATGCGCCTGAACGTTCTGGCATGCGCCTGAACGTTCTGGCATGCGCCTGAACGTTCGGGCGTTGCCCAAATAGTAATTTTTTTTTTTGGGAAATATAGAGTATTACATATATAACAGGAATGAGAAAAAGTGAAAGGAAGGAGCACTAGAAGATCAAAAAAGAAGAAGAAAGAAACAAGGAAGAAGAGGGGAGAAAAACCAATGAGGGGGTTTAGGAAACTCTAGCAATTAATTGCTACCGGGTATGGATTACAAAGTGGGTATGGGTTACAAAGTGAACTGTTTCTCTACTACATGGGGGCACTTGTGATATTCAAGAAACAAGAAGTGGAAGATCAGAAAGAAAGAGGGACTCAACTTAGGTGGTGCTTCGGGGAATCGAGAGAGAGAGATAGAAGGGAACTTCAAGCAAGGAAAGGAGAAAGGCTTGGTTCTTGGTTTTTTGTGAGAATAATGATAGATTTCTTTGTACCACTAGTGTGGCTTTTATAAAGGCTTGATTTTCTGTGAGATATTGTGAAGAAAACGTACGTGAGGAATTAGAGAGATATATATAGAAGAAGCTAGGAAAACCATTAGAAAAGGAAAGGAAAAGTGGTTAAAATAAATAATAAAAAGAATACTAGTCGGGATTGTCACTTTTGCTCTTATTCAAATAAAAAATAAAAATAAAAATAAAAAGAATATGAGTGGTAAAAATTTGTGTTTTTATTTTTTTTATTTTTTCATCAAAAAGAAATGTAACTTCAGTATTCTCATAAGATTGATTCAAGAAATCGAATTGTAATAAGAAAACATCTTTTACTAAAAATAATAAAATCATTTTTAATATTTATTAAAATGATAAAAAAATATTAAAAATAATAATTCTTTTATTAGAAATAATAATTCTTTTATTAGAAATAATAAATTCGTTTGTTATTAAAAATATCAAAATTCTGTTTTTTTTTGTTAAAATGATAAAATTTATTTTTATTAAAAAACTAATAGTTATTTTTTTTAATTCTAAATAATAATATTGAATTTTTATTGGAAATAATAAATTTAATTGAAATAAGAAAATATTTTCAATAAAATTCATTTTCGTATTCAAAAAATAAACTTGATTTTTTATTAAAATAATATTTTTTAAGAAAAAAATTTCCATGATAATCTCCTTCCTACGGAAGTGAATATCAGATTTCTTTTCACACCATCCATTTCTTCAAGTTTCATCAACATATTACTATTCTCCTTCTTTTTGCATAATAATTTCTCATTTTAACCTTGTTTTTCTGTTCTCTACAAAAATAAGATTGACAAGAATTATCTAAAGTTTATTATTAATGTATGAAATATGAATTTACAATTAAACTGGGGCATTAAACTAAATAATAATAAGTAAACAATGAAATAAATGATGTATATAATTTTAACACATGGCCAAGACATATTCAACTAAACAAATTTAGTAACATTTCTGCACACTACTATTAATTATAATAACATGTTTGCTCATATTTAAATTTTCTTTTTTAGCCACGAAATGTTGGTTTTATAACTGAATGGTTATAGAGTATTGCATCTATGAAATATGTTATGTATAGGGCTAAATAACATAAAAATAACTTTTTTAATAAAAATAAACTTGGGCCGCAAAAGATTTATTTGGTATATTCTAAGGAAATATAAGATCATCTAGTGAATAAGAATTTGTAGTTAATATATCTTTATCAACCTGACAAATATTATAATTTTTTTTTTAATTTCAAATAGAAAGATTTTAAAAGGAAAATAAAATCAATTAATTGTAATATATATATTTAAGACTAGTATATGCACATGTGCATTTGAACATGTTTTATTTATTAATTAAAATTTATTTTTATTTTGAATTAAAATTTTAATTAAGGTTACAATTAATATTATTATTGTTATTTTGCTATATATATTAATATTGTTTATGTTAAACTAATAAGAATATAATTTTTGTTTATGAATAGAAAGAAGGTAAAATTAATAATAAAATGCTAAAATAAAAAAGGGAAGAAAAAGGAAATTAAGTATAAAATTTCCTTGAAAATAAGAAAAATGAAAGAAGTTTAGCACTATAAATAATCTTTAAAATAAATAATAATTATAAGGTTAATGGCTAATTTTGAAAATTTGGCAAAAATGGTTATAAGGGTTTGAAGTAAATTTATTATTAAATAAAGATATTCTTGTCACACCCTGCCCGGACACGCCTAAACCGGCGGTACACTCACAGACGGGGGGCGCATTTGAAATAATAACAATGGTAACAACAGAGTGCGCAGCGAAAATATAAAACAGTACAAATCTGATTTCATTTAATTCAGAATATTTTTGTACATAAAATAGGCAAGGGAACATACTCCCCAAAATCCCCAATGAATCATACAAAAGGTACAAAATATGGACCTCATAACCTGCACCCAGTCCACCCTAATTTTCTGTGAAAGATTTGATAATAATGGAGTGAGCTTAACGCGCTCAGTGGGTAAATAGTTCGTGAGTATAACAATTAATAAAGCATACTTCAATATCAAATATCTTAAATACACATGTGAGCATTATAATCAATCAATATGTATGTATGCATGATACCGTCTCATAATGGTTTGATGATCGTACATCGCCTGAGTTCACGTACAGGTGTCCTTCCCCGGGCGTAGCCAGGTTCTCACTATACGTCCTTCCTCAGGAACGATGCTCTGGATTCACGTACTGGTGTCCCTCCTCGGGCGTAGCCGGGTTCTCATGTACGTCCCTCTCCAGAGAAATGTAATGAATAGTGAGCAATGCTCCTAACTATTCTATGAGTCATAAACCATATACGTCCCTATGTGGTGATATGTATGATGCCAGTGCATGAACTGGTCTAGTATGCTGGTCTGGTCTTTTCTTGACATTTAGACTGACTTTGGCAACGTCTAGTGATCCTTATCAGGGTCGATATCACGAAGTGCAAGGTTAGGACATTCAGTATTACATGTATAAGCTGATAGCTTTCAATAAGACCAACTAGATCAGTTCCCAGTTGAGAGGTGAGACACTAGGTCTGCTTAAATAACCAATCGCATAAAGCAGCCAGCTGCCTCCCGTTCACTATTTAAAGTTACTGAGGACAAGACCGAGTCTAGTTGAGTCAGATTGACCACAAATCCGACATTATAACAGTATGATATGTGAATTTCAAGTGTACAGGCATAAGTGCGGTAGTATAAACATTATATGACATAATGCAGTGTAAATGAATAGTAAACATAATAATAATTGAATATAAACTTTAATAAAAGTTATAAAATACGCAAACCTATGTTTCGTTCCCCACCTTCAAATAAGAACTTCTTCTTTTTCAGATCTGGCGCTTTCCTCTGGACAGAACTTCGTCGTACTGTACTGAAAGTCTCAAACAGAGAGTCTCAAAAGACTAAAAACTCAATATAAGTGAAAAGAGGAGGAAAAATCACAATTTAGAGTGAATTTGGTGTGAAAAATGAAGAGAAGGTTGGTTTATATAGGGGTTTTGGCGCCTGGACTTCGAGGCACATATGCCCAAAATATAATTTTTTTTTTGGTGAAATACAGAGTATTACACTCTACCCCCTTAAAGGGATTTCGCCCTCGAAATCAATTCAAGTAGTTATGATGGTTATCTGCTTGAGATCAACTGTCGGCGTCATCTCTAGCGAGTTCAGGATGGTGTTTGTATGGTCCCTGAGTGCATCACGATATCCATGGATATTAGTTTCAGACATGGGCATAGTTATTCAAGTGAAACAATGTATTAAGATAGTGTAAACAAAGTTTCATCATCTTATTCAACTTGCAGTGTTCGCGATGTGTGCTTCGTATGTCGGAGCAGATAATATATGCAGATCTTTTTGTGATGGATATTGAAGACTTCGACATCATCCTCGGCATGGACTGGCTAGCACCACTGAATGCAAAGATCGACTGTATGAAGAAGCAAATTCAATTAACCTTGCCTACAGGAGAGTTGGCCAAGATTCAGGGAACAAGGAAATGGATACACAAATCAACAGTTGCACTTCTCAAGGCAAAACTTCGAGCTCTATCCCTTGGTAACGAAAATGAATCACCAGCAATGTACCCTCTCGAAGTACATGATGTTCCAGTCATATCTGAATTCCCAACAGTTTTTCTAAATGACCTTTCTGGTCTACCTCCAGTTAGGGAATTCGATTTTGAGATCAACCTCATACTTGGGACAGGGCCCATCTCAATTCCACCATACAGAATGTCTAATATCAAGCTGGTCGAATTAGACAACCAACTAAAGGAATTAGAGAGTAATGGCTTCATCCGAAAGAGTTCATCACCCTGGGGCGCTCTAGTTCTGTTCGTTCGCAAAAAGGATGGTTCTTTACGACTTTGCATCGATTATCGCAAGTTGAATAACGTCACCATCAAGAACATATATCCATTGCCCAAGATCGATGACTTGTTCGACCAACTTAAAGATGTCAAATACTTTTCTAAGATTGATTTACGGTCCGGTTATCACCAACTCCGGATTCGAGAGTCAGACATCACCAAGACGGTGTTCAGAACTCGGTACGGTCATTACGAGTTCTTGGTTATGCCGTTCGGTCTAACAAATGCACCTGCTGCATTCATGGATTTGATGAATCGCATTTTCATGTTATACTTAGACCGATTCGTGGTGGTTTTTGTGGACGACATCTTGTTATACTCTTCAACCGAGGAAGACCATAAGATACATATGAAGATAGTCCTCCAAACCCTGAGAAGCCACCAACTATATGCAAAGTTGAGTAAGTGCGAGTTTTGGGCGAAGAGAGTTCAATTCCTAGGCCATGTGGTTTCAAGCAATGACATTGAGGTAGATCCTTCTAAGGTTGAAACAGTTTTAAACTGGAAGCAGCCTACGCCTCGGTAAATATCCTGATCTAACGTTCTATCGCAATATTATGCATTCAAACTCTTACTCTTAGTCTTTTCGATTATTATCCAAGTTCATGTGTCCCATACCACTTGACTTTGGTAATAAGGGTGTTAACCAAGTTTAGTTGTATGAACACGGTCTCTAAAAACATTGGCTGAATAGAAGTTCACTAATAGTATCGTCCAAATTTACTCGTCCCATACCGTGTAAACTTAGTGATAATATTAGTAATGCAACTTTCTCCAAATGTTTCTTTTAACACAAGGTCGTGAGTTTTCTTACTTCCACATTTTTTAGTATCCTCCAATTTTGTTGTCCCATACCATTCCAAAGTTAGTAATACAAAAGAAAGAATGGTTGTAAGTCGGCCCACCAAAGATAGTCTTTAAACAAAACATTTCATTCATGTATAAAAGAAAAGTTTACAATGCCAGTAATCAATTTTGATTTCCCTGCCTACTTCCACTTCTTCTAGATCTCCTGCTAGGCACAGAACGACTACTAACAGACGGTTGAGAGTTTGCTCGCTCTGCTTCAGAGTTTTGCATATGTGTTAATATATAATTTTGAGTCGCTCTCATTTCTGCCATATTGGATTCCATTTCAGTTAACCTTTCAAAAAGGTTAGTCGATTGGCCCATTGGTGGTTGATGGCTCGATTGTCCCATAGGTGAAGGGTAGGCCATAGGCATTGGGGGAAGGTATTGGTTGTACGAATGATTCATAGGTGAAAGGTAATTGTTTTGAAATAGTGGGCTCATTGGGATGTTCTGCCCTCCCAAAAATTGTGGAAACCTTTGGTACGATGTGTTGCCCTGAGTTGGTATGTTCCAAGCAGGTAGATTTGTTTGAGTACTTTGTCTATTTTGAGGTTGATTTAGGTTGTTAAATAAATCTTCCTTAGTGAATTGTTGAGCGGTTAGATCATTATTTGGGGTTGGGTTTGACATGGGATGTTGATTTGGTACTTCTTTGATGGGAATCCTGCGTCGACTTTTTCGAAGGCAACGTCCATGCTTGTCCCTCATTCTCTCGGCATTTCCTATCGTCGTGCCGAATACTTTCTCGTCAGTTACTTCCCCCTTGGAACATATATCTTGAAGA
Source organism: Paratinospora sagittata (assembly GCA_035771175.1). NCBI lineage: Eukaryota > Viridiplantae > Streptophyta > Magnoliopsida > Ranunculales > Menispermaceae > Paratinospora > Paratinospora sagittata. The sequence continues at coordinate 31,873,810 of CM069608.1, read as the reverse complement.
TAGAAGATGTTGTAACTGGCTTAACGATTTGTCTCGAAGTCCCATCAAAAGTGTCGATGTTTACTTCGCATAGCATCCTCATGATCAAGATTCCATAACCGAGGAATTCCTTTCTTAAAGGGTTTTGAATCACCCTCAACATTTGTTGGATGATGATGTGTGGTAGGGAGACCCTTATTTCCTTCTCTATCCAATATAACACGAGAAGTTGGGCTTTTGACATAGTGCCATTAGGCCTCCTTTCTGGCAAGATGTTGCCAAACACGATCTTTCCAAGGCCGACAAGAGATGGCTTAAAATAATTATTTGGGAGGTTGGTGAACGTCGATTGAGTGTATGGCTCCTTGGTGAGGGAATTGAATAATTGTTCATTAGACTCCGCAATCTTTGTAATTGTCTGCGGTTCATGTGGATCAATAATTATTTCCTCAATCGGAATCTTCATAAGTCGAGCGATGATTTCGACGTTGATAGGAATTTTTATCCCCATAACTGTTGTCTCCAATACAGGGCTGATTCCCTCATCTGGAAGTCCCACGCAATTCATGGCTTCGTAAAAGGATCTCACCAAGTTGTAAGAGACGTGGCCCTCAACCTTCGTTATGTTCAACCAACCCACAGTTGCGAGTTTGTTGTGAAGGATTGGGTGGAGGCGGAGATCTCTGTTGTCGATGCTCCTCATTGTCATATCCTCCCTTGTGGACAATTCTTTGAGTCTAGTGGGAATTGGTTCTGTCACACCTTGGGTTGCACAGCGTGCCCCCTACCCAGGTGTGGGCGCACCCCCTCGGGACGAACGCCTAGCCATTATGGATCCATAATATTGTCATATCGCTATGTAGCAACCCAACCGCAGCTGGTCTACATCGCAACGATTATTTGTTTGCCACTATTCATGAATAGTGCAGGGCCTCCCCCAGAATCGAACTCGAGACCTCCCTTAAGGAGTCTGATTTCGCATTCTGAGTAGCCACTGAACCATTTGGGGAGGTCTCGAGTTCGATTATGGGGGAGGCCCTGCACTATTCATGAATAGTGGCAGACAAATAATCGTTTCGATGTAGACCAGCTGCGGTTGGGTTGCTACATGGCGATATGACAATATTATGTGGTACTATGGCTAGGCGTTCGCCCCGAGGCGTTGCACCCGCACCTGGATAGGGGGCACGCTGTGCAACCCAGGGTGTGACAGGTTCCCTGCTAGTGGAAGTTGCTCCTTCACTTGAGGTCATTCTTTGCTGAAAGGAAAATAAATTTGTGAAAGACACAAAATATATTCCTAATATTTTTAAGATTTATGCTTTGTCAGTTGAATAATATTTTATATTTTTCTCTTGATGTTTATGCCATCATGTAATCAAAATTCTTCATTAGCAATCGTATATAGATATATATATTTAATCATAACTGAATATATAGTTTTCATAAATCAACTATATATATATCTATATATATATGTGAAATTTAAACTATATCTAAATCATATACAATTTCCTTAGATATATATTTAATACAAATCTTAACTATATATATAATTCATATATATACAGTTCTATATATATCTAATAACAATTTTTTTTTTGATATATACATATCTTATATACAATAAGGTATATAGATATATATTTTGAATCATGACTATATGTATATTTAAATTAAACTGTATAAAAATCATATAGTTTTCTAGATATATATTTAATATAAATATCAACTATATATAATTGATATATATATATGTAGTTCTAGAGATATATATATTTAATAAAATTTTTCGTCCATAATTTTTTTTTTTCAATTTGATATTTTTATATATCTCATGTATACTAAGGTATATAGATATATATTCAATCATAACTATACATATAGTTTTTAATAAATCATGACTATATGTATATTTAAATCAAACTATATAAAAATCATATAGTTTTCTAGATATATATTTAATATAAATCTCAACTATATATAATTGATGTATATATATATATATATATATAGTTCTAGAGATATATATATCTAATAAAATTTTTCATTATCAACATGGTATATATATATCTCCTATATGCATAGATATATATATATATATATATATATATATATATATATATATATATATATATATATATATATATATATATTTAATCATAACAATATATATATAGTTTTTATAAATCATAACTATATATATATTTAAATTAAACTATATAAAAATCATATAGTTTTCTAGATATATATTTAATACAAATCTTAACTATATATAATTCATATATGTAGTTCTAAAGATATATATATCTAATAACATTTTTCTTCCCCTAATTTGGTGGACTTGGGTGGGCCGTGGACCGTACGCTCTGATACCATCTAATGTCACACCCCGCCCGGACGCGCCTAAACCGGCGGTACACTCACGGATGGGGCGTGCATTTAGAATTATAACAATGGTAACAACAGAGTGCACAGCGAAAATATAAAACAGTACAAATCTAATTTCATTTAATTCAGAATATTTTTGTACATAAAATAGTCAAGGGAACATACTCCCCAAAATCCCCAATGAATCATACAAAAGGTACAAAATGTGGGTCCCATAACCTGCACCCAGTCCACCCTAATTTCCTGTGAAAGATTTGATAATAATGGAGTGAGCTTAACGCACTCAGTGGGTAAATAGTTCGTGAGTATAACAATTAATAAAGCATACTTCAATATCAAATATCTTAAATACACATGTGAGCATTATAATCAATCAATATGTATGTATGCCTGACACTGTCTCGTAATGGTTTGATGATCGTACATTGCCTGAGTTCACGTACAGGTGTCCTTCCCCGAGCGTAGCCAGGTTCTCACTATACGTCCCTCTTCAGGGACGATGCTCTGGATTCACGTACTGATGTCCCTCTCCGGGCATAGCATGGTTCTCATGTACGTCCCTCTCCAGAGAAATGTAATGAATAGTGAGCAATGCTTCTAACTATTCTATGAGTCATAAACCATATACGCCCTTAGGTGGTGATATGTATGACGCCAGTGCATGAACTGATTTAGTCTAATGGTCTGGTCTTTTCTTGACATTTAGACTGACTTTGGCAACGTCTAGTGATCCTTATCAGGGTCGGTATCATGACGTGCAAGGTTAGGACATTCAGTATTACATGTATAAGCTGAGAGCTTTCAATAAGACCAACTAGATCAGTCCCCAGTTGAGAGGTGAGACACTAGGTCTGCTTAAATAACCAATCGCCTAGAGCAGCCCGCTGCCTCCCGTTTACTATTTAAAGTTACTGAGGACAATACCGAGTCTAGTTGAGTCAGATTGACCACAAATCCGACATTATAACAGTATAATATGTGAATTCCAAGTGTACAAGCATAAGTGCGACAGTATAAACATTATATGACATAATGCAGTGTAAATAAATAGTAGGCATAATAATAACTGAATGTAAACTTTAGTAAAAGTTATAAAACACGCAAACCTATGTTTCGTTCCCCACCTTCAGATAAGAACTTTTTTTTTTTTTTTCAGATCTGGCACTTTCTTCCGGACAGAACTTCGTCGTACTGCACTGAGAGTCTCGGACAAAAGTCTCAAAAGACTAAAAACTCAATATGAGTGAAAAAGGAGAAAAAATCACAATTTGGAGTAAAAAATGAAGAGGAGAGGGTTAGTTATCTATAATTTTCTTTTCAAATATTATAATAAATGGTTGTTCAATAACTTTTTCCAGAGAAGAAAATTAAAGAAATTTATTCATATTGAACAGTTATGGCATCATTACCTATATGGTGAATGATTTGGGGTCTTCTTGGATCACAAGAGCCTCAAGTACATCTATACTTAGAGAGACCTAAACCTCCACCAAGGACGATGGTTGGATTTCTTGAAAGATTATGACTTTCAACTCCACTACCATCCCGGTAAAGCCAATGTTGTCGCAGATGCCCTGAGTAGAAAATCTTATATTGCTTGCACTCTTAATTTGGAGATGGAGAACTTTAACCTACAACTGATTGAGGAGGGAGCAAGATCACGACTCTCTCAATTATCAGCCAACTCTAAGCTTATTAGAAAGATTTCAGCACCTCAAGCCAACAACTCTATGTTAATGGAGAAACGAGAACTTCTACTCAGCGGACAAGACCTTCCTCACTGGTCGGTCTCTGAAGACGGGGCCATTTTTTACGAAAAACTTCTCTGTCTACCGAACGATCTTGAGGTTTGGAAGGAAGTGCTCACTGAAATGCATTGTTCGAGGTTCGCTATGCATCCTGAGGGAGACACTATGTACAAGGATGTCAAACGACAATTCTGGTTTTCTAGAATGAAGAAGGCTATTGCAGACTTCGTTGCTCAATGTCTCGTTTGCCAGCAAGTTAAGGCAGAACGTAGACTTCCTTCTGGACTTCTCCAACCTTTACTCACATCTTAAGTTGGAGACTGATCTGGTTGGTCTTATTTGAAAGCTATCAGCTTGTACAAGTAATACTGAATGTCCTAATTGTGCACGTAGTGATACCGACCCTGATAAGGATCACTAGACGTTGCCAAATCCTGTCTAATGTTAGTAAAGACCGGACTTGTTCATGCATTAGCATCCTATGAGGCTTTCTATGGTCGCCCTTGTAGATCTCCAGTATGTTGGTCAGATATGGCAGATGGACCGTAATTGGGGCCTGAACTAGTTCAAGAGACTTCTGATAAGATCACACTAGTAAAGGAGCTACTTTGTGTTGCATAAAGTCGCCGGAAGAGCTATGCTGACAAGCGAAGACAACCTCTAGAATTTGATAAGGGGGACTTGGTTTTTTTAAAAGTTCAGCCTACAAAAGATGTCAAACGCTTTGGGATCAAAGGAAACTCTCCCCACGGTATATCGGTCCATTTCAGATCATTGAACGTATTGGCAAACTAGCCTATCATCTATCCTTTCCATCGTCCATGTCTAAGGTTCATGACTTTTTTCACGTATCTATGCTTCGAAAGTATCGTCCTGATCCTTCGCATATCATCCCTCTGGCCGAGGTTCGAGTTGAGGAAGGAAACAAGTATCAGGAGAGAGCAATACAAATTCTGGATAGAAAAACTCAAGAACTAAGGCGACGTAGCATACCACTTGTAGAGGTGCTCTGCGATCACCACGGAGTTGAGGAAGCAACATGAGAACTAGAATAAACAATTAAATTGGAATACCCTGAATTATTTTCTAGTCAATAATTGATGATGTGATACATAATACTTTTTCACTTATCAATAAAATGATGGAACTTTGTTTATAATCCTGTGCAGTTTTTCCCGAAACAATCCTGTGCCCTCATCCTGGCAGGATCTTCTACCAAAATTGTCAGGCTGTCGAATTCGAGTAACAACACAAAAAAGGATTCCGCCGCTCAACCTACCACCTCTGAAACGATGCAACCTGCAGAGCCTTACACCACCATCTGTTAGGCAAAGGTAAGAACCTTCTGAGGACGAGTCCGACTCTATTTGCTCTCCATTGTTTGATGATGTTGAGGATTCCACCGACAACAGTGCTATTCAGGGACCTCACAGGCACCACCCTGCACTAGCAAGTGATAACAACGATGGTGAATCTCACGCTGACAGCAATCATCACTACACGGACTGAATTTTGTGGGCAAAATCCTTTTAAGGGGGGTAGAGTGTAATGCCCTAGGATTGCACACACACCCAAAAAAAAAATTGAACTTCGGGAAATGCCTGAACGTTCAGGCACATGCCCAAATGGTCAGGTAGCCTGCCTGAAGGTTTGGGCATCCTTTTTTTTCTAAAAAATGAGGGTTTCGCCCCCCCTTCCCCAACCTTATATTCACACCAATCCAACTCTCTCCTCTTGTTGAATTTTTTTTTTCTCTCTCTATCTCTTTTGAGACTCTCTTCGCGGTGCAACGCAGTTCTGTCCAAAAGAAGGTGCCAGTTCTCGAATGAGTTATTATCTGAAGGTGGGGGAACGAAACATAGGTTTGCGTGTCTTATGGCTTTTATTAAAGTTTATATTCATTTATCATTATGTCTACTATTCATTTACACTGCATTATTGCATATAATGTTCATACTTGTATATTTGGAGTTCATGTACTACACTATTGCGATGCCGAATTAGTGGTCAATTTGGCTCAACCAGACTCAGTCTTGTCCTCAGTAACTTTAAATAGTAAACAAGAGGCAGCGTGCTGCTCTAGACGATTGGTATTTAAGTAGACCTCGTGTCTCACCTCTCAAGTTGGAGACTGATCTGATTGGTCTTATTTGAAAACTATCAACTTATACAAGTAATACTGAATGTCCTAATTGTGCACGTAGTGATACCGACCCTGATAAGGATCATCAGATGTTGTCAAATCCTGTCTAATGTTAGTAAAGACCTGACCTGTTCATGCATTGACATCGTGCATAAGCACCACCGAGAGACGTATGTGGTTTGTGATCCACGGAATAGTTAGAAGCAATGCTCACTATTATTGATATTTATTTGGAGAGGAACGTACAATAAAAAATCCGGCTACACCTAGAGATGGGCATCTGTACGTGAATTCAAGGCTTCGTTCCTGAGGAGGGACGTACAATAAGAATTCGGGTTTACCTGAGAATGGACATCTGTACGTGATCTCAAGCGATGTACAATCATGAAACCAATACGAGACGGTGTCATGCATACACACATGTTGTATTTATTATGATGCTCTGATGTATATTTATGATATTTGATTATGAAGTTTACTTTATTAATTGTCATATTCACGAACTATTTTAGCTCACCCTGTTGTTATCCAATTTTTTACAGGAGATTAGGGTGGACTGGGTGCAGGTTTTTGGGCCCACATTTTGTAACCCTTTGTTTATTCATTGAGAATTTTGGGAGGATGTTCTCTTTTCTACTTTATGTACAAGAATATATTTTGAAATTAATAAAATCAGACTTGTACATTATTGTGTTCCTGCATACTCGGTTATTATTATAATGTATTCACGCCCCGTCCGTGAGTGTTTCACCGGTTTATGCGCGTCTGGGAGGGGTGTGACATTTGAAGTATTCTGATTTATGGGCATTTTGGTTTAGCTGGGCGGGCAAAAAGTTCGGCTACCTCTTCGTCGGATTCCAACCACCTACAAGGTAAAGCCTCTTTGTCTCTCTCTATTTTCATTTGAAGTGGGGGAGTGCATGACCTTTGAATGAAAGTTAAGATTTTTTTTTTTTTGGATGATGTGTTCTTGATTTCTTCAATGAGATGTATTAAGAAATGCCCCAAAGTATATGCCCCAAAGTATTGATAATATTATTTGGATTATGAATGCCCAGGAACTTCACTCATGTGATTATAATTAGACCTATGAGACAGTTAGTATTCAAAATATTTTATGTTAACTAGTGTTTGCACATGTACATTGCACGTAATTTTTATTATAAATTAATTAAGATAACGTAAAAAAATTTAGAGAAAAAAATAAAATATATATATATATATCTTTTAATATGATCAAAATGGGTAAAATTGTTTAAAAATATGGATGAGGGTATGTATGAGTAAAAACATGGAAGTTTTATGAATTTCCTCTAGCTTCACCAAAGCTTTCATGAGATCAATATCATCATTGGATAGAAAATTTGAGGATTCATGCTAGGCTAACTCTCCTTCAACACTCACATTATCTCGTATCACATGTAATGTGCACAATTCAAGGAGATTTGACAATCACAAGTGGTTGAGTGTAGATCGATTATATAAAACGTGAGTACCAAAAGCATTTTTCAAATTTGGCATATTAGCTCTTTGATTTGCTTCCAAATGGTACAAGTTAATATAGAATTGTGTTTAGCATGTGCCCTCAATGGCTCCTCGGCCAAGAACCGAACACCATCAATTATTGGAGATATTAGAATGAAGATTGACTATATATATATATATGTAGTGGTAATGCCCAAGTAAATGGTATAAACAAAACCATTCAAAAAGGGGAATAAAAAAAAAACTGGACCATTTTTTCATTTGCGCATGGGCCTAAACCCTATTCTTCTTTGTATCGTTCAAATTTTATCAGATACCTCTATAATAAGAATCTCTCGTGCAGCATTTTTATTTAAATCTGTTCATAGTGGGATTCTTCTTAAGCGATGTGGGCTATATATATCATGCTTAAAGTACTTATTTCAAAAGGTTTAAACGTGCAATTTGAGAAGTGGATTTATTATATCCTCTGAGATGTATTAATCACAATCTAAAAGACGAGTAACTTCAGAAAAACAAGAAAAACAAATTTTAAGATATATAAACATTTTAATTATCTCTAATATTCCCTAAAATAAGAAGAGCTCTTCAAAAGTTTGCATCAAAATAATGATTAAGAAGATCAAATATTAGAGATAATTAAAATGCTCGTCTATCTCAAATTAAGAAGATCAAAATTTTCCGACTTTTATATATTATTTTAGCATTTTAATTGAGTTCTAATATTAATTGAAATAGTAGTTTTATATATTATTTTCTCAAACTTTCCCTGAATCGTATACGTTTGATAATTAAGCACACATAGTCATCAGACACGCATGCACCTTCTCCTCAACTTCTATGTTACTTCACTAGAACTTTGCTTGGAGAAGATGATCAACTGTGTTCTTATCCAGTTGGAAAGCCTTAGTAACAACTTCACTGCCAATGGGCTGGTTCGACCCAAAAACAGCATTAGCTAAAGTGATGACACTGGGGTTTTGGCTGTTCAAAGCGGCAATTGCGAAGGTGTTCCATATCCAATGTTGCGTTGGAAGTGAATCCCTTCTTAAGTACCTTTGTGATTAAACGGTTCTCGGGGTTGGAGGCTACATGAAGCATTCTTTCCAAGACTACAAGTATCTCAGATGCTTGAGGGTGTGTGTGAGGAGGGTTGACACCCAAGTAAACATAGTTATGATATGTTTACTTTGAACAAACTATTAAAGATACATAGGAAAATTATTATGACGTTTACTTCTTCAAGAGCTTTCATATAGATATAAAAAAAAATTTAGTTAGCTTTGGTGGTGTGGTCCAACAAATTTGAAGGACCCCTACAAAAATAGGCGTATGCCGCTGAGTGCGGCCAGTAATAAATTTTGGTGACTATAAAGCAGCCAAAGGAACCAAATTGCTAATTCTATTCCCATAGTTTTTCTTTTGTTTCATACCTCATCCAACCGAATATCATTATTATTACTATTATTATTAGTCATTTCATGTTCTTACTTGCTTATATACCATTGAAAATTATCATGTTCATCTCTTTTTTTCTTCTTCCAAGTTATTGTTTTCTTTATAAAACAAAGAAAACAAGAGGACATCATGTTTTTCATCATCTCTCAGTGACAAAAAACAATTAGACCACTTCAACTTTCTATCTTCCATTCTTTCTTCCTATGCTTTGAAATGTTTGTTTAATTCAACAAACTTGGAACTTAAACTTAGTTCCAACTTAAAGATTTTGGGTACAATCTCTTCCCCAAATCAAACTGATGGAATTAGAAATCTCAAAATCCTCTTTATTGAAAATTGAAAGAGATAAAGATTGGAAATTGAATTAGATATCCACTTTACAAAGTTGAAGGCTACCCAAAAGAGTAAACGACTGCAATCATCATTAAGCATTGAGAAACAATGTTTGGCCTAAAAGTATAGTCATTATCATTATCATGAAATTAGCAAAACATTTTGGTTAAGAATTCGCAGGGCCGCGCAACCCCATACCCCTCTACCACAAATTATGAAGTAGACTCTCCCACTTGAGTAGATCTTGGGTGGATGTCCCTCCAAGGTGCAATGGAAGTCACCAACCTAGGCCATAGGCCTTCTTGAACACCCATTAACCCAGGCCAGGTAACCCCGTCCGGGTAAGTATGTTTACCCCCCCTTCTCAATCTTTCTTACACACTTTTCCTATACGAGACTAAACAATCATTCAAGTGCCCTCTTAATGTTAATGGAGTTAGTTTCTTATGTTCATTTGCCTCTATATGATGACTTTAATTTTTCACACCTACTTTTATTTATGTTCAAACTACACGAACCATTGGTCATTTTCTTACTTAATTGTATTTTTTTTTTCAGACGAATCTTTTTTAGTAGACAATGAAGTCGATATTCTTGTGTTGATACAATAATTTATTTGACAAAATTATGATTACCGGTAATGTTCAAATATATGTAGGTAATTTACTTCAAACCATTTTGTTGATATTTTAGATGCGAGGGAAACAAATTTGTGTAATTATTTATAAACATATGCAACTAATATAATTACAAAGTGTTGAACAACATTTTTTTAATATGTGTATTGTGTATATTGGAGTGAATGAAAATCACTTTTCATTGGTTATATACAGTTATGTCATTTTTAGCTATGATGTATGTATTGTTTTTAAGTAAAGATTTCTCATAGTTGAATATTAATTTAGCTACGAAATCATTTATAGCTAAAGTTAGAATTTAGCTACAAATAATGATTTTGTAGCTAAAGGTAATATTTAGCTACGAATATGTGTTGAATTCAAAAAAACCAAAAAAAAAAAAAAAAGCTACGAATATGTGTTATAGCTAAAGATAATATTTTGCTATGAAACTACTTTTATAGCTGACGAAGTTAGTATATAACTATAAAAGTACTTTTGTAGCTAAAGAAGTTAAGATTTAGCTATGAAATAATTTCATAGCTAAAGATATTTTTTAGCTACAAAACTCATTTTGAAACTAAAAAGCTTTCACTACACATATTTAGTCACAAACTTAGCTACAAAATGTTTTCGTGGGAAAAATAATTTAACTAAAAAAAAATAACTTTTAACTACAAATTAATCATTTTGTAGCTAAAGGCCTTATTTGTTGTAGTGTAGGTAGTGTTCTTGGGCTAGTTTACGAGGTAACAAAACTTAATCTACTTGAAATGCACCCTATTAAGGAGATATAGTAACATCTCACTCAATGATGCGTGACCATGACATATTCAACTAAACAAATTTTAGTAATATTTCTGCACACTACTGTATAATAATATATTTGTTCATATTTAAATTGTCTTTTTAGCCACGAAATGTATGTTTTCTAACTAAAACTAAAACAATTTGTCATAGTTGAAGAGTATAAAATAAATTTTTTGGATGAAAATAAATTCCGACCGCAAAAGATTTTTTTGTATATTTTAAAAATAGAGAGATTTTAGGAGGCAAATAATATCAATTAATTGTAAACTATTTTATTTAAGACTAGTATATGCACATGTGCATTTGAACATGTATCTTTTTTATTAATCAAAATTTATTTTTATTTAAGATTAAAATTTTAAATTAAGGGTATAATTAATATTATTAATGTTATTTTGTTGTATATATTAATATTATTTATGGTAACTAATAAAAATATATTTTATTTATTTATTTTATGATAGTTGATTCTTATGGTTTCTATCTAGGTCCCTTATATTTTTGTCGTTGTGTTCTTCTTCTGTAATACTCTGTATTTCACAAAAAAATAAAAATAAAAAATAAAAAATAAATTTACTATTTGGACAACGCCCGAACGTTCAGGCGCATGACCGAACATTCAGGCGCATGACCGAACATTCAGGCGCATGCCAGAACGTTCAGGCACCAAAAATCTCTATATAAGGAACCCTCCTCATTCTCATTTCTCACACCAAAATCACTATCCTTATGATTTTCCTTCTCTTTCCACTCATTCTAAGTTTTTAGTTTTTGAGACTCTCTGAGCGAGACTCTCGGTACGGTGCGACGAAGTTCTGTCCGGAGAAAAGCGCCAGATCGGAAAGAATAAGTTTTTATCTGAAGGTGGGGAACGAAACATAGGTTTGCGTGTTTCATAACTTTTATTAAAGTTTACATTCAATTATTATTATATCTACTATTCATTTACACTGCATTATGTCAATAATGTTTATGACCTGAATGTTCTAACTTTGCACGTCGTGATACCGACCCTGATAAGGATCACCAGACGTTGCCAAAGTCAGTCTAAACGTCAAGAAAGGACCAGACCAGTAGACTAGACTAGTTCATGCATTGGCATCATCACCACCTAGGGACGTATATGGTTTATGACTCATAGAATAGTTAGAAGCATTACTCACTATTCATATTATTTCTCTGGAGAGGGACTTACATGAGAACTCGGCTACGCCGGGGAGGGACATCAATACGTGAATCCAGAGCATCGTTCCTGAGGAGGGACGTACAAAGAGAACCTGGCTACGCCCGGGGAAGGACACCTGTACGTGAACTCAGGTGATGTACGCTCATCAAACCATTAATACGTGACGGTGTCATGCATACATACATATTGATTGATTATGATGCGCACATGTGTATTTTAAGATATTTGATATTGAAGTATGCTTTATTAATTGTTATACTCATGCACTATTTACCCACTGAGCGCGTTAAGCTTACTCCATTATTATCCAATCTTTCACAGGAAATTAGGGTGGACTGGGTGCAGGTTATGGGACCCACATTTTGTACCCTTTGTATGATTAATTGGGGATTTTGGAAATATGTTCCCTTGACCATTTTATGTACAAAAGTATTCTGAATTAAATGAAATCAGATTTGTACTGCGTGTACCGCATTTCCGCTGCGCACTCTATTATTACCATTATGATTGTTCCAAATGCGCCTCGTCCGAGAGTGTACCGCCGGTTTAGGCACGTTCGTGCAGGGGGTGACATTTAATGGTATCAGAACGTACGGTCCACGGCCCGCCCAAGTCCACCAAATTAGGGAAAGAAAAATTTTATTAGATATATATAGAACTATATATACATACGTCAATTATATATTGTTGATATTTGTATTAAATATATATCTAGAAAACTATATGATTATTATATAGTTTGATTTTAATATACGTCACACCCCGCCCGGACGCGCCTAAACCGGCGGTACACTCACGGACGGGGCGCGCATTTGGAACAATCATAATGGTAATAACAGAGTGCGCAATAGAAATACGGTACACACAGTACAAATCTGATTTCATATATTTCAGAATACTTTTGTACATAAAATGGTCAAGGGAACTTATTCCCAAAATCCCCAATGATTCATACAAAGGGTACAAAATGTGGGCCCCATAACCTGCACCCAATCCACCTTAATTTCCTGTGAAAGATTTGATAATAATGGAGTGAGCTTAACGCGCTCAGTGGGTAAATAGTGCACGAGTATAACAATTAATAAAGCATACTTCAATATCAAATATCTTAAATACACATGTGAGCATCATAATCAATCAATATGAATGTATGCATGACACCGTCACGTATTAATGGTTTGATGAACGTACATCGCCTGAATTCACGTACAGGAACGATGCTCTGAATTCACATACTGATGTCCCTCCCCGGGTGTAGCCGGGTTCTCATGTACGTCCCTCTCCAGAGAAATATAATGAATAGTGAGCAATGCTTCTAACTATTCTATGAGTCATAAACCATATACGTCCCTAGGTGGTGATATGTATGATGCCAATGCATGAACTGGTCTAGTCTACTGGTCTGGTCTTTCTTGACATTTAGACTGACTTTGGCAACGTCTGGTGATCCTTTTTAGGGTCGGTATCACGACGTGCAAGGTTAGGACATTATATGACATAATGCAGTGTAAATGAATAGTAGACATAATAATAATTGAATGTAAACTTTAATAAAAGTTATAAAACACGCAAACCTATGTTTCGTTCCCCACCTTCAGATTTGGTGCTTTTCTCCGGACAGAACTTCGTTGCACCGCTTTCAGATCTGGAGCTTTCCTCCGGACAGAACTTTGTTGCACCGCACTGAGAGTCTCGATCAGAGAGTCTCGAAAACTAAAAACTTAGAATGAGTGGAAAGGGAAGGAAAATCATAAGGAGAGTGATTTTGGTGTGAGAAATGATAAATGAGAAATGAGGAAGTTTCTTATATAGAGATTTTTGCGCCTGAACGTTCTGGCATGACGCCTGAACGTTCTGGCAGGCGCCTGAACGTTCTGGCAGGCGCCTGAACGTTCTGACATGCCTGAATGCGCCTGAACGTTCTGGCGAGCGCCTGAACGTTCTGGCATGCGCCTGAACGTTCTGGCATGCGCCTAAACGTTCTGGCATTGCGCCTGAACGTTCTGACATGCGCCTGAACGTTTTGGCATGCACCTAAACGTTCGGGCGTTGCCCAAATAGTAAAAATTTCAAATAGTATTTTTTTTTTTTTTGTGAAATATAGGGTATTATAATATACATATAGTCATGATTTATTAGAAACTATATGCGTAGCTATGATTGAATATATATATATATATATCTATATACCTTAGTATATAGGATGAGTATAAAAAAATAAAAAAAAAAAAATTTAAAAATTTTATTTTTCGAAAAATAATTATTCAAAAAAATATTTGAAAAAAAAATTATTTTTTGAAAAATAATTATTCGAAAAAAAAAATCCGAAAAAAAAAATTAATAATTATTCGAAAAAACATCCGAAAAAAAATTTATTTTTCGAAAAATAAAAATGTATTTTTCGACAAAAAAATTACATTTTCAAAAAATTAAAATAAAATAAAAATAAAAATAAAAATTATTTTTGAAAAAAAAAAAAATTCTTCTGATGATATATCTAGAACTATATATATGCATTCTATATATAGTTAAGATTTGGATTAAAAACAACTATATATAATTTTATATAGTTTAAATTCAAATATATATATATATATATATATAGTTGATTTTTGGAAACTAAATATTTAGTTATGATTAAATATGTCTATACATTCATATGTGAATACGACATATATGCATCAAATCACTAATAAAGAAATTTTTTTGATGGCATAAACATCAAAAGAAAACTCGAAAATAATGTCTAGCAGATAAGGCATAAATCTTAAAAATGTTAAGAATATATTTTTTGTCTTTCACACAAATTTATTTTCCTTTCAGCAAAAGAATGGTCTCAAGGGAAGGAACAACTTCTACTAGCAGGAACCAATTCCCACTAGACTAACAGAATTGTCCAAAAGAGAGGTTGTGACCATGAGGAGCATCGACAATAGCGATCTCCGCCTTCGTCCAATCCTTCATGACAAACTCGCAACACTGGATTGGTTAAATATAACCAAAGTCGAGGGTCAAGTCTCTTACAACTTGGTCAGATCCTTCTATGAAGCCATGAATTACGTGGGACTTCACAGAGATGAGATCAGCCCTCATTTAGAGACAACAATCATGGGAACGACAATTCCTATCAATATCGAGATTATTGCTCGCCTTTTGGAGATTTCGATTGAGGAGAGGATTATTGATCCACATGACCCCCAGACAGTTGCAGTGATCGCAGAATCTAATGCACAACTATTCAATTCCCTCGCCAAAGAGCCATACACTCAATCAACATACACCAACCTCCCAAACAATCATCTTAAGCCATCTCTTGTCGGCCTCAGAAAGATTGTATACGGCAACATCTTGCCAGAAAGGGGCTGTAATACCCAGAAATTTCACAAGAAAAAAATTGAGACAGAGGATGAAAGAAGACTAGAAGAACAAACCAAAAAAAAAGAAAAAAGAAACACCTACACCACTACAAATGTCTCGCAAAGAAGAACAAGAATCAGAAAAAAAAAAATCCAAAATACGACCAATCTATCATCCAAAAAAAAAAAAACCACCGCATACATTGCATTCCATACAAATCTCTACAACCACCATTTCAAGATTCAAGCAAACCAAACCATCACACATCGCGTTAACATGAAAAAGAGAGGTCAAACAAGATCCGGGAATCTCACCGACATGTCGCCGGGAATCTCGCCGAGATCTTGCCGAAATTTTCGGATCTCGCTCTCTTTAAACCCAAATCACCGAAAACAACGAGCCTCTCGAAACCCTCTCCTCTTCTCTTCTCTCTTCCTTTCTTCCAGCGCACACCGCCGCCGCCGCTCTTCTTCTTCTCTCCCTTCCTTGCCGCTGCAACTCCACCACCGATCTCATCTCGCCGTCGCCGTCGCCGCCGCCCTCTTCTACGCCGCTGATCTTGCCGCACTCTGTCTTCTCTTCGCCGATCTCTCGCTCCCGATCTCTTGCTCACGGTCTCTCACTCTCGACCTCTGCATCTCGTCCTCACTCCCTTCTTCTTCTTCTTCTTCTTCTTCTTCTTCCTCTTCTCCTTCTCTTCTTCTCTTTTCCTCCCCTGTTTTTCTTCCCTTCCGCCTGCAACCCATTTGTTTTTTTTTATGTTTTATTTTTTCTTTTTTCTTTTTCTTTTCTCTTCTTTCCTACAACTGATTTGATTTTTTTATTTTATTTTCTTTTTCATTTTTTTTCTTTTCTTTTACACAACTATCAATGTTATATAATATATATTCCTTATTTTTGAGCAACTAAAATGTCGTATAATATATTTATACATATATCATACATATAATATCACACATACAAGTGTATTCTATTATTTTCATTATTTTTGAGCAACCAAAATGTTGTATAATATATATATATATATATATATATCATACATACAATACATTATTATTATTATTATTTAACCATTGCAACTCAATTATTTATTTCTTAGCAACCAAAATGTTATATAATATATTTATATATATATCGTACATACAATACATTATTATTATTTTTTTTTTAACTATTGCAACTCAATTATTTATTTTTAGCAATCAAGATATTATATAATATATTTATATATGTACTTAGTTTAAATATCCAACCACTATATATATACATGTGTATGTATATACCTCTACACTCATAATCGAGTAATTATATTAACAAATGTAATATACGTGTACAGGTTGATTACCACGCGTGACGAGGAATTTAAGTAATTTGGAATTTAGCGATTCAGGTGGGAATGATTCTAGGCCTTTATAATATTTTATTTGATATATAGATAGGAATGTTAAATTAATTAGGTCCATAGTATTATTAAATTGCTTATGCATGCCTATTGTACATGATTATATTTATACAATGTTGTGATTGTTTAGCCATGATGATGTGTGTGTTAACATAATTTTTATTCTGATCAAATGATAATTGGATGCATGAAATTCAGGTGGTTATAAATTATAATGCTTGATAATGAAATGTATGATTTGGAATATTGGCATAGTGAATGCGTGAACACTATTATAATTGATTTTGTGACTTGATACCATGATTAGTGGAGTTGAATATATTTTATGAATGCACTTAATATCGTGCTTATACTGTACGTATGGCGTGACATCACTAAAGAACACGATTAAGATAAGAATCACACATATGGGGAAGTTATTCTAAGGAATATCGCCAATGTTTTGATTTTTGGGCTGTGCCACCCTGAGTATGATTTCCTAACGGTACGTGATTTAGAACGTGATGAAATTATCGACTCAAACAATCTAATGTTGCAACGATTAATGTGTGAAACTTGTTTGTAATGTTCTTGTGTATGTATCACAATAAAATATTGTGAATTGTTTAGATGACCCACTGGGCTTTCAAGCTCATCCCTATTTTTATATGCAGGTGCTTAGGAGAATAAAATTGCGAGTTCGTGACATAGTGCAGAGTAGTAGGGGTGGGTTAAATAATTAGTATTATGAGACTGAATATTTTCATTTAATTTTTAAATGTTTATTAGCCAAACGAATTGTATTGATAATTGAAATTCAATGAATGTTATTACGGTTAGTAAAGACCTTGTGATTAAATTCACGTGTGAATGCCTTGGAATAGAATTCATTAATTCTATTTGATGATTGTATTTTAATGTTGTGTCCAAAATGAATGGACAAGGGCAAGTACCCTCATGAAGATAAAGATTGTATGAAGATTTAAAGGTATTCGTTTATCTTAACTACTAAATTGGTTGGAAGAATATAAACTCGTAGTTTTACAAATTTTATTACTTATAAAATGGTTATGGGTTAAGATAGACGGATACGAGTAGCATTTCAATTTTCGGTGATATTTTATATAAAATTTAAATATTCATTGTTTTACAAAAAAAAAATTAGTCTTGAAAATCAGGGTGTTACAGTTTGGTATCAGAGCTTTAGGCTTTAGATCATGGGAGATTTTACAACAAATTTTGAAAAGTTTAGTATTAGTGAAGGTCACTTTATAACGTAATATCGATTATGAAAGTACTGTGGGTCTAACAAACTGAAGACTTTTAGGACATCGGTTAGAGACGAGAACTTGTTTGAAAACTGTTTGGTTAGAATATGAGATCAGGATGAATCTTTTATTCTTGGTTCCAAAGCGGTATGGGACGTGGAGGAATTTAAGGGTATTTGAGGAGTCTTGATCTTGGAGACTAGCAGGCCATGTTTGGTGAGTGACTAACAACTCTGGACGAGCTTGTATCGCTACGTTCAACTGGTATGGGACAACTTGAACATAGTAGATACCTGGGAAGCCTTAGTTGGTAGGACATTTGCCCATTGTTTGGGTGTATTGAAGTTTATTTATGGAAGCTTATATCACCGGGCTAGAGTGGTATGGGACACTTGAATACGGAGGGTATAAGTGAAAGTTTGGGAATTTTCTTTATACCATTGTTGTGTGGTATGTTGTTTGTTTGTTTGCTTGTTTTGTTTACATGTATCAAAACCAAATCCTGTACCCTGTGACAATCATGGATTGTCAAAATTTTATAAACCTTAGAAATTGAATCAATAGGATCATTTTATTTTCGAGAACTTAGAATTCTGAATCTAGAGTCACCCTAAACGAAAATAATTATCTCGTGTAGTACTAAAGATGAGTTAAAATTTTGTAGATGGCTCCACCTCGAAGAATGAACACCAGGTCTATGAGTGATCTCATAAGGGACACTGAACCTGCTGAGCAGACACAATCGACATCCGAATCTCAGCCGACGGAGCAAGAACATGCAAATCAAACAGTGAATATTGACTCTGCTGGAACAGAGAACGTCCAACCTACAACAGTTCCAACCCCTGCAATTGTTTTGGGACCAGAACTGATGGCTGAATTTGTGAGGCAAGTCGTGGAACAGGTGACCAGACAGATGCCTCAACCACAACTGAATCCAACAATTATGGTGCAGAATGAAACAGGAACTCGAAACATCAGGAGACCTGAAGAAAAGGAATGGGCAGATCAACTGAAAGACTTCCAACGTATGCATCCTTCAAAATTTGAAGGAAAACCGGATCCAAAGGAAGCCGACAAGTGGTTCCAAGAGGTTCAGGAACACTTGGAAGTTCTGGGAGTAACTAGTCCACGAATGGTCGCAATTGAGGCTCACCAATTCATAGGTGAAGCCAAACATTGGTGGAGAATGGTTAAAGAAAGTCCTACAGTGGACGTAGGCACTATGACTTGGGCGATTTTTGAAGAAATATTTTATGATAAATTCTTTCCCAAAGCAAACAGAAAAGAACTACAATCTGAATTTGTGAGACTGATACAGAGGAACATGACAGTGGCAGAATATGAGGCGAAGTTTATCGAACTTTCCAGATTTGCTCGTGAACTGGTCGTCAATGACGAGATGAAAGCTAGTAGATTTGCAGAAGGTCTCAAATTGGAGATTAGAAAGATGGTTGTTCCGATGAATCTGGAGACGTACAAAGAGGTAGTTGAACGAGCCCTGTTAGTAGAAAGAGAACTGAACGTACAAGAAACAATACGGAATAGGAACAAAAGGCCGCAAGGACAAAATTCTGATTACCAGAGCAATTACAACAAGAGGCAGAATCTGAATAATTTCGGTGGCAATGGTAATATGTGGAACCGAAACACTTTCAACAATGGGAACCAGTGGAACAGGGGACAAAATCCCAACAACGGATCAGGAGGGTCTAGGCATAACGGTGGACAACAGATGCAACAAAACAATATTCGTTCACCCCAACAAAATAGAAATCAAGTAGTAGATACGAGACTTTGCTACAAATGCAACCGACCGCGTCATTTGGCACGAAACTGCACTGCGCAAGGAGTTCGACAAAATTTTCGTCTGGGCAACTGGCAGAATAATAACAATGGGCAAGGACGAAATCAAGCCAATCGTCCGAGTCATAATCAGAACCAACCCCAAAATCAAAATCAAGGCAGAGTCTTTGCAATGATAGAAGGAAATCCTGAGCAAGAATTTGATGCAAACGAAGTGGTGGAAGGTACTTTCATTTTATTTCATGTTACAGTTAAAGTCTTGTTTGATTCTGGAGCATCAAGGTCTTTTATTTCTGAAAACTTAGCCAGGAAACTACAACTTTCTACTGTACCTTTATCTGTCGTAATGAAGATTTCAACTCCAGTAGGAGTAAACGTCCCAACAACTGAAAAATGTAGTTGTGACCTTAGAATTAATGATAAGCTGATTTCAGCTGAATTGATACTCTTACCCATTAATGATTATGATGTAATCTTGGGTATGGATTGGTTATCTGAATACCAAGCCCAGATTGACTGCCTAAGAAAGAAGATTACCTTGCGATTACCTTCAGGAGAGCTGTTGAAAATCTATGGGGATAGAAACAAAATCCCGAGGAATATCATGTCTGCACTTCTCGACTCTGTGAATCAAAAAAGGAATTCAAAACCCTAACAGAAGCCGAGTCTCTAAAGCCCTTGAGGAATTTAGAAGACTACTTGGTGGTTAGAGATTTCCCTGAAGTGTTTCCCGAAGAATTACCAGGATTACCTCCCAAGCGGGAAGTAGAGTTCAAGATAGAACTGTACCCTGGAACAGCCCCCATAGCCATGTCACCCTACAGAATGGCCCCTGGCGAACTAATCGAACTAAGGACCCAACTTGATGATCTTAGTGCGAAGGAATTTATCCAGCCAAGCGAATCACCCTGGGGAGCACCAGTATTGTTTGCCAAAAAGAAAGATGGGTCGATGAGACTGTGTGTTGACTATAGAAAATTAAATCAAGTCACAGTCAAGAACAAATACCCCTTACCGAGATTAGATGATTTGTTCGATCAGCTGAAGGGAGCAACTTGTTTTTCCAAGATCGACCTAAGGTCCGGTTATCACCAACTTAGAATCAAAGAGTCAGACATACCGAAAACAGCATTCAGGACTAGGTATGGACACTTTGAATTCAGAGTCATGCCATTTGGACTCACTAATGCACCAGCAACATTTATGGATCTAATGAATAGGACGTTTAGGCCTTATTTAGACAAATTTGTAGTGGTATTTGTTGATGATATTTTGGTTTATTCGAAGACCAATGAGGAACATCAGGAACACCTTACAGTAGTTTTGGAAACATTGAGGCGAAATGAATTGTATGCCAAATTTGAAAAATGTGAATTTTGGATGAAGTCAGTCAAATTTTTGGGCCATGTAGTGTCATCAGAAGGGATATCCGTAGATCCAACCAAAGTTGAAGCAGTAATGAACTGGGAAAAGCCAAAATCAGTGACAGAAATTAGAAGCTTCTTGGGACTCGCTGGGTACTATAGAAGATTTATTCTAAATTTTTCGAGACTAGCTGAGCCTATGACGAAGCTAACAAGGAAGGATGCCAAATTTAGTTGGGATGAGAAATGTGAGAATTCTTTTCAGGAGTTGAAGAGACGATTAACCACAGCCCCAATATTGATCACTCCTGCAAGCGGAGTCGGTTATGTTATTTACACTGATGCTTCTAGGAATGGTCTTGGCGCTGTTCTGATGTAGGAAGGTAAAGTGGTTGCTTATGCTTCTAGGCAACTGAAGACTCATGAACAGAACTACCCGACTCATGATTTAGAATTGGCTGCAATTGTATTTTCCTTGAAGATGTGGAGACACTATCTTTATGGAGAGAAATTTGATTTATACTCTGATCATAAGAGTTTGAAGTACATCTATACACAAAAAGAGTTAAATTTGAGGCAAAGGAGATGGATGGAATTGCTGAATGATTATGATTTTCAGTTGCATTATCACCCAGGGAAAGCCAACGTAGTCGCAGATGCTTTAAGTCGAAAATCTTACAAGAACGATGCAAAAAAGCTCAGATGTACCAATTGATTGAAGATTATAATTTGGGCGTACAAAAAGGTGACAATCAAATTTTCTTATATAATATGAGCTACAAGCCAGACCTACTACATCAAATTAAGGAAGGTCAAGCTCAAGATAGAAAATTGATAAAATGGGTGGCAGATGCACGAGCCAATAATGGAAATAAAAATTTCAAGATCGATTCAGAAGGGTTATTAAGGTTCAGAGATCGAATTTGTGTACCCAGAATTGAAGAAATTAAAACGATCTTATTTGATGAGGCACATCAGAAAAATAATACTTTACATCCTGGTGGAGATAAGATGTACCAAAATTTGAAGAAAAACTACTGGTGGAAAGGTATGGAAAGAGATGTAGCCAAATATGTGTCTAAATGCCTTACATGTCAGCAAGTTAAGGCCAAACATAAAAGACCGTCTGGATTGTTACAACCTTTAGAAATCCCTGAATGGAAATGGGATAACATAGAAATGGATTTCGTCGGAGCTCTTCCTAGAAATCAAAAGGGTGAGGATAAGGTTTGGGTAATTGTGGATCGACTTACTAAAGTAGCACACTTCTTACCTATTAAATCCGCAGATACGATTAGTAAACTGGGTGAACTGTATGTTAAAGAGATTGTGAAGCTACACGGAATACCCAAATTGATAGTGTCAGATAGAGATTCCTTATTCACATCTCAGTTCTGGCAGAGCTTACAACGGGAATTGGGAACCAAATTAACCATGAGCACCGCCTATCATCCTCAGACTGATGGTCAATCCGAAAGGGTTATTCAGATCTTAGAAGACATGTTGAGAGCTTGTGTGCTAGATTTCAAGGGAAATTGGAGTAAATACTTACACCTAGCAGAGTTTGCTTATAACAATAGTTACCAGGCAAGCATACAAATGGCTCCATATGAAGCTCTATATGGACGACCATGTAGGTCACCACTGTGTTGGGCCAATTGGGAAGAT
The DNA here is from genome assembly GCA_035771175.1 of Paratinospora sagittata. Lineage (NCBI taxonomy): Eukaryota > Viridiplantae > Streptophyta > Magnoliopsida > Ranunculales > Menispermaceae > Paratinospora > Paratinospora sagittata. The sequence continues at coordinate 31,850,816 of CM069608.1, read as the reverse complement.
AAGGTACTTACAGGACTTGATATGGTAATGGAAATGAACGAAAAAGTGAAGTTGATCCAGCAAAGGCTAGTTACTGCACAGAGTAGGCAGAAGAGCTACGCAGATAAGAAGCGCCGACCTCTAGAGTTCCAAAAAGGTGATAAGGTATTTTTGAGAATAAGCCCTCAAAAAGGCATCATGAGGTTTGGTAAGAAAGGGAAGTTATCGCCGCGATTCATCGGTCCGTTCAAGATCAGTGATCGAATTGGTGAGAACGCTTACAAACTAAAGTTACCAACTAGTTTATCTGCCATCTACAATGTGTTCCATGTGTCAATGTTGCGAAAATATGAACCAGACCCTTCCCACACCATCGATTGGAAAGACGTAAAAGTACAAGCTGATGCCACCTATGAAGAAGGACCTTTACAGATCCTACATTGGAAAGTTCATAGCTTGAGGAACAAAGACATTCCATTAGTTAAAGTACTGTGGAAGCATCATGGAGTTGAAGAAGCCACTTGGGAACCTGAAAGTGAAATGAAAGCCAAATACGCCGACTTATTCCAAAGAACACTCTAGGTTTCGAGATACAACTGGTCAACAGTGGAAAGAGTTGAACATCATCAAGTAAGTAACCTTTTACTTTAATTTCGGGACAAAATTTCTTTTAAGCCGGGAAGATTGTAATACCCAGAAATTTCACAAGAAAAAATTGAGACAGAGGATGAAAGAAGACTAGAAGAACAAACCAAAAAAAAAAAGAAAAAAAAAATAAACACCTACACCACTACAAATGTCTCGCAAAGAAGAACAAGAATCAGAAAAAAAAAAATCCAAAATACGACCAATCTATCATCCAAAAAAAAAAAACCACCGCATACATTGCATTCCATACAAATCTCTACAACCACCATTTCAAGATTCAAGCAAACCAAACCATCACACATCGCGTTAACATGAAAAAGAGATGTCAAACAAGATCCGGGAATCTCGCCGACATGTCGTCGGGAATCTCGCCGAGATCTCGTCGACATGTCACCGGAACCTCGCCGAGTTCTCGCCGAAATTTTCGGATCTCGCTCTCTTTAAACCCAAATCACCGAAAATAACGAGCCTCTCGAAACCCTCTCCTCTTCTCTTCTCTCTTCCTTTCTTCCAGCGCACACCGCCGCCGCCGCTCTCCTTCTTCTCTCCCTTCCTTGCCGCTGCAACTCCGCCACCGATCTCATCTCGCCGTCGCCGTCGCCGCCGCCCTCTTCTACGCCGCTGATCTTGCCGCACTCTGTCTTCTCTTCGCCGATCTCTCGCTCCCGATCTTGCTCACGGTCTCTCACTCTCGACCTCTGCATCTCGCCCTCACTCCCTTCTTCTTCTTCTTCTTCTTCTTCCTCTTCTCCTTCTCTTCTTCTCTTTTCCTCCCCTGTTTTTCTTCCCTTCCGCCTGCAACCCATTTCTTTTTTTTTTATGTTTTATTTTTTCTTTTTTCTTTTTCTTTTCTCTTCTTTCCTACAACTGATTTGATTTTTTTATTTTATTTTCTTTTTCATTTTTTTCTTTTCTTTTACACAACTATCAATGTTATATAATATATATTCCTTATTTTTGAGCAACTAAAATGTCGTATAATATATTTATATATATATCATACATATAATATCACACATACAAGTGTATTCTATTATTTTCATTATTTTTGAGCAACCAAAATGTTGTATAATATATTTATATATATATATATATATCATACATACAATACATTATTATTATTATTATTTAACCATTGCAACTCAATTATTTATTTCTTAGCAACCAAAATGTTATATAATATATTTATATATATATCATACATACAATACATTATTATTATTTTTTTTTTTAACTATTGTAACTCAATTATTTATTTTTAGCAATCAAGATATTATATAATATATTTATATATGTACTTAGTTTAAACATCCAACCACTATATATATACATGTGTATGTATATACCTCTACACTCATAATCGAGTAATTATATTAACAAACGTAATATACGTGTACAGGTTGATTACCACGCGAGACGAGGAATTTTAAGTAATTTGGAATTTAGCGATTCAGGTGGGAATGATTCTAGGCCTTTATAATATTTTATTTGATATATAGATAGGAATGTTAAATTAATTAGGTCCATAGTATTATTAAATTGCTTATGCATGCCTATTGTACATGATTATATTTATACAATGTTGTGATTGTTTAGCCATGATGATGTGTGTGTTAACATAATTTTTATTCTGATCAAATGATAATTGGATGCATGAAATTCAGGTGGTTATAAATTATAATGCTTGATAATGAAATGTATGATTTGGAATATTGGCATAGTGAATGCGTGAACACTATTATAATTGATTTTGTGACTTGATACCATGATTAGTGGAGTTGAATATATTTTATGAATGCACTTAATATCGTGCTTATACTGTACGTATGGCGTGACATCACTAAAGAACACGATTAAGATAAGAATCACACATATGGGGAAGTTATTCTAAGGAATATCGCCAATGTTTTGGTTTTTGGGCTGTGCCACCCTGAGTATGATTTTCTAACGGTACGTGATTTAGAACGTGATGAAATTATCGACTCAAATAATCTAATGTTGCAACGATTAATGTGTGAAACTTGTTTGTAATGTTCTTGTGTATGTATCACAATAAAATATTGTGAATTGTTTAGATGACCCACTGGGCTTTCAAGCTCACCCCTATTTTTATATGCAGGTGCTTAGGAGAATAAAATTGCGAGTTCGTGACATAGTGCAGAGTAGTAGGGGTGGGTTAATTAATTAGTATTATGAGACTGAATATTTTCATTTAATTTTTAAATGTTTATTAGCCAAACGAATTGTATTGATAATTGAAATTCAATGAATGTTATTACGGTCAGTAAAGACCTTGTGATTAAATTCACATGTGAATGCCTTGGAATAGAATTCATTAATTTTATTTGATGATTGTATTTTAATGTTGTGTCCAAAATGAATGGACAAGGGCAAGTACCCTCATGAAGATAAAGATTGTATGAAGAATTAAAGGTATTCGTTTATCTTAACTACTAAATTGGTTGGAAGAATATAAACTCGTAGTTTTACAAATTTTATTACTTATAAAATGGTTATGGGTTAAGATAGACGGATACGAGTAGCATTTTGATTTTCGGTGATATTTTATATAAAATTTAAATATTCATTGTTTTACAAAAAAAAAAATTAGTCTTGAAAATCGGGGTGTTACAGGGGCACTAGGGGCACTATGTCAAGGGCCCAACTCCCTGTGTTGTATTGCATAGAGAAGAAAATAAAGGTCTCCCTACCACACATCATCATCCTACAAATGTTGAGGGTGATTCAAAACCCTTTAAAAAAGGAATTCCTCGGCTACGGAGTCTTGATTATGAGGATACTTCACGAGGCAAACGTTGACACTTTCGATGGAACGTCAAAGCTGATCACTGAACCAGTTACAACATCCTCTATCTTCAAGACATATGGCACAAGTGGAGGGGTAACTGACGAAGAGGTATTCGGCACAACAATAAGAACTGCCGAAAGAATGAGAGACAAGCACGGGCGTTGCCTTCGCAAATGTCGACGTAAGATGCCTGTCAGAGAAGGCCCAAATAATGATTCAAATCCACATCCTACATCAGACCCAGCTGGTAATCCAACCGTTCGACCACTTACTGACGATGACTTATATGCCACACTAAATCCACCTATACAAAGTCATGATAGACAAGGTACGCAAGCAAATCCACCAACTTGGAACGTGCCAACTCAAGGCAACACTTCGTACCAAAGATTTCCAACTCCTGCGGTACAGTATCAGCCAGTTCCACAAGTTGTTGTAAACCAACAACAACAGTACTGGGCGTCACCAAATCTTGGAGGGCCAAACATTCCAATGAGCCCATTGTTTCAAACTTTTTCATCTCAAACAAACCAAATTATCCAAGGGGTTCCGGTTAGGGGATCCCCGCATAATCAATACAACTACGTTCCACCTATGAATCACCCATACAACCAATACTTTCCTCCAATGCCTATGGCCTACCCTTCACCTACGAGACAAACGACCCATCAACCACCAATGGGAGTAAGAAAACCCATGACCTTGTGTGAAAAGAAACATTTGGAGAAAGTTGCATTACTAATATTATCACTAAGTTTACACGGTATGGGACGAGTAAATTTGGACGATACTATTAGTGAACTTCTATTCAGCCAATGTTTTTAGAGACCGTGTTCATCCAACTTAACTTGGTTTACACCCTTATTACCAAAGTCATGTGGTATGGGACACATGAACTTGGATAATAATCGAACAGACTAAGCGTAAGCGTATGAATGCATAAGATTGCGATAGAACGTTAGATCATGATATTTACCGAGACAAATCTTAGACTTCTTATGACTCGTATGGTTTTTCAATAAAACATATATGTATGTTCACAAAGCCCACAACAAAATCATTTTAAATACTTACACATGTTTGTACTTATTATATAAACATTCTAACCTTGTTTTTTTTACACCATGGCCAAACATACGAGTTATATAAGATTCTTTGATTCCTCAACAAAAACCTTACACTATACTTAGAAAAATAGGTGACTTTAATATTGCAGTACTCTCGAAATTGTTGCTGAGCATATTATAACATTATACTTGGCTCGAGTTCCTAAATCTTGGTTTTCTTTTCTCTTTGCCAGTGAGACAATGCAAACCAGAAAGAGAGGAAGGCCACGTACTGTTCGTCCAGCAGTGGAGGCACCTCCTGAGATTCAGGACCTGCCGCCTCAGACAACAGCACAGGCCACACCTACCACTGCCACTACATCTGGGCAGGCAATACCACCACCACCCGCACCCTTTGCCTTGCCTTCAAGCATTGAAACCTTCTTTGCTGGATTTATTGAGGCGATGAAGGTCACTGTTCAAACTGCTGTTCGTGAGATTGCGGCAAGTCAAGTTGCCACTATTCAGGCACCTTTACGATTTGGATCGAAATTTCAAACCGAGCAGATTACCAAGTAGAAGAGGCTACAACCTCTTACCTTCACTGGCACCATTGATGCAGAAGAGGTGCAAAAGTGGCTGGATGAGTCAAAGAAGGCTCTTGATACAATGAGAGTCGATGAGACTCCTAAAATTCCACTAGCGACCTACCAACTTGTTGGTGGAGCAAACACATGGTGGATCACAGTGAAAGAAGACCCAAGGGTCAACATAGCCGATATGACTTGGCAACAGTTCGAGTCAATGTTTATTGATGAGTATTTTCCCAGCGCTTTGAAGCGGCAGAAGCGCCAGGAATTCGCTAAGTTATACCAGGGCACCATGATCGCCAGGGAATATGCTGGAAAGTTCAAAGAATTATCAGTTTACTCTCTCTCCACCATCTCCACTGAGCAAGATAAGACTGAAAAATTTAATAACGGCCTTCGTCCTGATATTCGACAAGCCTTGTCGATCTTGGATCTCAAAATTTACAAAGAGGTTGTTGACAAGGCCATGAGCTTCGAACAAGAGAAAATCTTATAGGAACAAAGACTGAATAAACGAAAACGGCCTGCAACGTTTTCCCAACATGGCTCACAACAGGGCAACAGGAAGAAGCTCTACTGCAATCACAACCCAGCCCTCCCGGCCCCTGTTTCGACGAATGAAGCCACAACACCTGCGGCTGCACCTTCTAACTCTAACCACCAGGGTTTTTGAAATCATGGCCGTGGCGGTCGTTATGGACGAGGTGGTCGTAGCAACGGCAATGGCAGAGGTGGTGGTCGACACCACAATCCACAAGGCCAGCAGAATAATCAGAATGGCCAACAAAACAATCAGCAGTACAGGCCAACTTGTTTCAACTGCGGCCAGAAGGGTCATGTCAAACATCTCTGTCCGCACCTTCAGCAACCTATTCCTACTATTCCTGTCCAACATGCACCACCTGCTGCTAATGCCCCACCCAGGCAGACCCAACAGAACCAGGGTCAACGGAATCAGGGCAGAGCATTTGCCATCGCTCAACAACCCCTCCCAGACAACAATGTAGTTGAAGGTACCTTTCCTTTGTTCAATACATTGGTGCATGTTTTGTTTGATTCAGGTGCTACGCATTCTTTTATATCGTCGTCATTGATAAGCCATTTAGGCCTTCATCCTGAACCCACAAACATCACACTCCATGTCACATCACCGTTCGGATCTAGTACGGACATCAATCTGTAGTGTTCTCGCTGTGAGCTTCGAATGTCAGACCAAATAATATATGCCGATCTTTTTGTGATGGATTTTGACGACTTCGACATCATCCTCGGCATGGACTGGCTAGCACCACTGAATGCACAGATTGACTGTATGAACAAGCAAGTTCACTTAACCTTGCCTACATGAGAGTTTGTCAAGATTCAGGGAACAAGGCAATGGATACACAAATCCACAGTTGCACTTCTCAAGTTACAACTTCGAGTGTTGTCCCTTAGTAAAGGCACTGAATCACCAGCACTGTACCCTCCCGAAGTACGTGATGTTCCAGTCATATCTGAATTCCCAACCGTATTTCTTAATGACCTTCCTGGTCTACCTCCAGTTAGGGAATTCGATTTTGAGATCAACCTCATACCTGGAACAGGGCCTATCTCAATTCCACCATACAAAATGTCAAATATCGAGCTAGTTGAATTAGATAAACAACTGCAGGCCTTAGAGAGTAATGGCTTCATCAGAAAGAGTTCATCACCCTGGGGCGCTCCAGTTCTATTTGTTCGCAAAAAGGATGGTTCGTTATGACTTTGTATCGATTATCGAAAGTTGAATAACGTCACCATCAAGAACAGATATCCATTGCCCAGGATTGATGACTTGTTCGACCAACTTCGAGATGTCAGATACTTCTCTAAGATTGATTTACGGTCCGGTTATCATCAACTCCAGATCCAAGAGTCGGACATTGCCAAGACAACATTCAGAACTCGATACGGTCACTATGAGTTCTTGGTTATGCCGTTCGGTCTAACAAATGCACCTGCTGCATTCATGGATTTGATGAATCGCATATTCAGGTTATACTTAGACCAGTTTGTGGTGGTTTTTGTCGACGACATCTTGATATATTCCTCAACCGAGGAAGACCATAAAATACATTTGAAGATCGTCTTCCAGACCTTACAAAGACACCAACTGTATGCAAAGTTGAGTAAGTGCGAATTTTGGGCGCAGAGAGTTCAATTCCTCGGCCATGTGGTTTCAGGCAATGACATTGAGGTCGATCCTTCTAAGGTTGAAGCAGTCTTAAACTAGAAGCAACCTACCACTATTACTCAGATCAGGAGTCTTCTTGGTTTGGCTGGCTATTACAGACGCTTCATTAAGGACTTCTCAAAAATTACTGAACCTATGACCAAGCTCACTCGAAAAGACGTGCGCTTCATCTGGAATCCCGCCTGTAAAGCATCATTCCAGGAATTGAGGAAATGCCTCACGACAGCACCTGTACTTATCACTCCAAGAAATGGAATTGGTTTTTCATTATACACCAATGCCTCCCTCCAAGGCTTAGGTGTCGTACTAATGCAAGAAGGCCAAGTTGTTGCATATGCCTACAGGCAACTGAAGATTCATGAGGGTAATTACCCAACCCATGACTTGAAACTTGCAGCTGTTGTGTTTGCACTTAAATTATGGCGTCACTACCTATACGGTGAACGGTTCGAGGTCTTCTCAGATCACAAGAGTCTTAAATACATATACACTCAGAGAGACCTAAACCTCTGCCAAAGAAGATGGTTGGAATTCTTGAAAGACTATGACTTTCAACTCCAGTACCATCCTGGAAAGGCAAATATTGTGGCTGATGCCCTGAGTAGAAAATCTTATGTTGCTTGCACTCTTAACTATGAAATGGGGAAATTGGCTACAGAAATAGAGAACTTTAACCTCCAGCTGAACGAAGAGGGACCACGCCCACGACTCTCTCAATTATCAGCCACCTCTGACCTCGTTCGCAAGATTTTAGCTACTCAAGCCAATGACCCTATGTTAATGGAGAAACGAGACCTTTTACTCAGCGGGCAAGACCTTCCTCATTGGTCAGTCTCTGACGACGGAGTCGTTTTCTATAAAAAAACGTCTTTGTTTTTCGAACGATCCTGAGGTTCGGAAAGACGTGCTTACTGAGATGCACTGTTCGCGATACGCTATGCATCTTGGGGGTGACAAGATGAACCAGGATGTCAAGCGACAATTCTGGTTTTCTGGAATGAAGAAAGCAATTGCAGACTTCGTTGCTCGATGTCTCGTTTGCCAGAAAGTTAAGGCAGAACGAAGACTTCCCTCTGGACTTCTCCAGCCGTTACCTATAGGAGAATGGAAGTGGGAGAACATCACAATGGATTTTGTTACAGCCTTACCTCGCAATAATAAAGGGCAAGATGCTATCTGGGTTATCATTAACAGACTTACCAAGTCTGCACACTTCTTGCCAATAAAGTTCACGGATAATCCCGCTAAACTAGCAGAACTATATGAAAAAGAGATCGTACGCCTTCATGGCATCCCACTCACGATCGTCTCTGATTGAGACCCTCGATTCACCTCAAACTTTTGGAAAAGCTTCCAGAATAGAATGGGTTCTAAGATCACTATGAGCACAACCTTCCACCCTTAGACTGATGGGCAGTCAGAACGGCTTATCCAAATCTTAGAAGACATGCTACGATGCTGCATTTTGGACTTTAATGACGGCTAGGCAAAGTATTTGCATCTAGCTGAGTTTGCATACAACAACAGCTACCAATCTAGTATCGGCATGGCACCATACGAGGCTCTTTATGGTCGGCCTTCCAGATCTCCGGTATGCTGGTTAGATATGGCCGATCGACCGCAGTTAGGCCTTGAACTAGTTCACGAGACTTCTGAGAAGATCACACTAGTAAAGGAACGACTTCGTGTTGCACAAAGTCGACAGAGGAGCTATGCTGACAAACGGCGACAGCCTCTGGAATTTGATAAGGGGGACTTTGTTTTTATACAAGTCCAGCCCACCCGAGGTGTCAAACGCTTTGGGATCAAAGGAAAGCTCTCCCCGCGGTATATCGGTCTATTTCCGATCATTGAACGTATTGGCAAACTTGCCTATCGTCTGTCCCTTCCCTCGTCCATGCCTAAGGTTCATAACGTTTTTCATGTATCTATGCTTCGCAAGTATCGTCCTGATCCTTCGCATATCATCCCTTTAGTCGAGGTTCGGGTTGAGGAAGGAAATAAATATCAAGAGAAAGTAATACAGATTTTAGATAGAAAAACTCAAGAACTACGGAGACGTAGCATACCACTTGTGAAAGTGCTCTGGGATCACCACGGCATAGAGGAAGCTACATGGGAACTAGAATCCATAATTAAACAGAAATACCCTGAATTGTTTTCTAGTACCACCTGATGATGTGATACATTGTCTTATTTTCACTTATAAATACCAAGATGAAACATTGTTTACACCTATCTTCATACATTGTTTCACTTGAATAACTACGCAGATGTCTGAAAATCATATCAATGGATATATTGATGCACACACGCAGTGGCTCCTTGGCAACCTGCGGCTACTTCGCAAGCAATACCCCTTATCAATACTTGACTTGATTTCGAGGGAGAAATCCCTTTAAGGGGGTAGAGTGTAATACTCTGTATTTCACAAAAAAAAATTACTATTTGGGCAACGCCCGAACGTTCAGGCGCATGACCGAACGTTCAGGCGCATGACCGAACGTTCAGGCGCATGCCAGAACGTTCAGGCGCATGACAGAACGTTCAGACGTAATGCCAGAACGTTCAAGCGCATGCCAGAACGTTCAGGCGCATGTCAGAACGTTCAAGCGCATGCAAGAACGTTCAGGCGCATGCAAGAACGTTCAGGCGAATGCCAGAACGTTCAAGCGCAATGCCAGAACGTTCAGGAACAATGCCAGAACGTTCAGGAACAATGCCAGAACGTTCAGGCGCAATGCCAGAATGTTCAGGCGCCAAAAATCTCTATATAAGGAACCCTCCTCATTCTCATTTCTCACACCAAAATCACTCTCCTTATGATTTTCCTTCTCTTTCCACTCATTCTAAGTTTTTAGTTTTTGAGACTCTCTGAGCGAGACTCTCGGTACGGTGCGACGTAGTTCTGTCCGGAGGAAAGCGCCAGATCGGAAAGAAGAAGTTTTTATCTAAAGGTGGGGAACGAAACATAGGTTTGCGTGTTTCATAACTTTTATTAAAGTTTACATTCAATTATTATTATGTCTACTATTCATTTACACTGCATTATGTCAATAATGTTTATGACCTGAATGTTCTAACTTTGCACGTCGTGATACCGACCCTGATAAGGATCACCAGACATTGTCAAAGTTAGTCTAAATGTCAAGAAAAGACCAGACTAGTAGACTAGACTAGTTCATGCATTGGCATCATACATATCACCACCCAGGGACGTATATGGTTTATGACTCACAGAATAGTTAGAAGCATTGTTCACTATTTATATTATTTCTCTAAAGAGGGACGTACATGAGAACTCGGCTTTGCCAGGGAAGGACATCAGTACGTGAATCCAGAGCATCGTTCCTGAGGAGGGACGTACAAAGAGAACCTGGCTATGCCCGGGGAAGGACACCTGTACGTGAACTCAGGCGATGTACGCTCATCAAACCATTAATACGTGACGTTGTCATGCATACAACATACATATTGATTGATTATGATGCTCACATGTGTATTTTAAGATATTTGATATTGAAGTATGCTTTATTAATTGTTATACTCATGCACTATTTACCCACTGAGCGCGTTAAGCTCAGTCCATTATTATCCAATCTTTTACAGGAAATTAGGGTGGACTGGGTGCAGGTTATGGGACCCACATTTTGTACCCTTTGTATGATTCATTTGGAATTTTGAAAAAATGTTCCCTTAACCATTTTATGTATAAAAGTATTCTGAATTAAATGAAATCATATTTGTACTGTATACCGTATTTTCGCTATGTACTCTGTTATCACCATTATGATTGTTCCAAATGCGCGGCCCGTCCGAGAGTGTACCGCCGATTTAGGCGCATCCGGGCGGGGGGTGACATCTTCTTTACCCTACTAAGGGGTCTCGACTTCTTCTAACTGTGTCAGCACTAAAAAAAATAAAATTATAAAATTATAATTTTTGTTTATTAAATAAAAAGAAGGTAAAACAAATAATAAAGTTTTAAAATAAAAAAAGGGTAGAAAAAAGAAATTAAATAAAAAATGGCCTTGAAAATAAGGAAAGTGAAAGAAGCGAATATTTTTGTAAGTTATTATATTAGCACTATAAATAATTTTAAAAATAAATAATAATTATAAGGTTAATGGTTAATTTCAAAATTTTGGTAAAAATGACTATACGAGGGTTTTGGTGAAGTTGGCCAAAAGAAATATTACATAGTAATAGAAAGCGACTCAACAAGTTAATCACGCTGGTTAATAGAAAGCGACTCAAGACCATCTCAGTCATACAATGACTTGAGAACGATATCTACAGCCATATGTGAACCCACATAGCTAATACTCATGCTCCGATCAAATGTCATATTTCATCGATCAGACTTTAGTTCTTGTCTCCTTAAAACGTAAGGATACAGATATACAAGTCTATAGCACAGATTCTGTTCAAGTAAGGTCGTGACTAGAGCATTAATTTGCCCCATATAATAATAATCATCCGCTTTCTTAAGTGGTCCATATGGGATAAAAACAATATGAATCTTCTAAAGGAAATGCCATCTAATTGAAAAATAATAAGGCATCACTCTAATTATTAATTTAGTAAATTATTCTTTACAATCTTTATTAATTAAACTGCATACATAATTCAATTGTATGTTTTTCATCACAGATTGCACTACAAATAAAATTAAAAATGATCTGTTTGAAGTATTCCGAGAAGAGGATTTAGAATTTAACAGAGAATGATTAATATTTGAAATGATGGGCATTTTGGTTAAAGAGAAGAAGAAACCGCCACGCATTTGCAGACTCGTCGCCTGGGGCGAAAAGTCCGGCGACCCACATGCTACAATCACTTTGTCCCTCTCTATTTTCATTTGAAGTGGGGCAGTGCATGTACTTTGAATGAAAGTCAATAAGTGTTTTTTTTTTTTTTTTATATATATTGTAAAATTGTTTAAAACTACGTATGGATGAGGGTATGTATGAATAAAAATATGAAAGTTTTACCTTAAAAAAAAAATAAAAATATGAATTTAGTATAGAATAAGAAAACAAAAGGATTAAAAACCTAAAATATAGAAAATATAAAAGTACTGAAAAGTAGTTAAATATTAAATTTTTTAAAATTTAAACTTTTAAGGGTATTTGAATAGAAAAAAAAAATTTACACTCGACTACTGCAAATATTATTATTATAATAGATAGATTAGATTATTATAATAGATAAATTAGTATAATGATTAAGTGTTACTGGAGACTATACCCAGGTGCACCTATAGATGTTACTTTCTGGAGACTATACCTAGGTGCACCTATACACCCATTGACGATACGTCACTTTCTCTCTTTATTGTAGTTTGTCCTTAGAGATTAGTCAATGTATATAAGGTGGAAATAAAAAATAAAGTTGTGCATCAAATAATCATGCTTGGATGATCATAATCTTGAATCACTATATTAATGGAAACTATCTTCATTGTGTGATAGTGATTATATTCGTGTTTGAATCATTGATTGTTTTGGGGTAGGAAAAATGGTGGTTCATTGCACCAAAAACTAATATGAATTCACTCAGAACAATGAACAAGCTACAGTGGTTTCCCATGGGAAAGCTAAAAGAACACTGTTATTGGTATTTAAACAAAATTAAAGCTGATCACGGAAATACCTTCCAATAAACAGAGGATTTAGCGAAGACGTGGGGCCACGAGAACATTCAGAGGCATCGCTTTAACCAAAGTAATTCCCAAAGTTTCGGTCATATCTACCGGTGCATTGGACGGAGTTCGAAGCTCGAATTCATGAAGTAAACGCGCAAGCGTTAGGTGTACGACACCAATGGCTAACGAGATTCCAGGGCACATCCTTCTGCCCGATCCAAAAGGTATATATTCATAGTGTTGCCCTCTAAAATCCACATGTGCATGCTCAATTGTGAGGAACCTTTCTGGCCTAAACTCGAGAGGATCAGCCCAAACTTTGGGATCTCGTTGCAGTTTCCAGATGTTTGTGATTAAGCGCGTCCCCTTTGGAACATGGAAACCAGCTATAGTACAATCCTTCATGGCCTCGTGTGGTATAGAAAGTGGAGCAGAAGGGTATAAGCGCAAAGTCTCCTTCACAATTGCTTGGAGATAAGGCAGCTTCTTGATGTCTTCTTCTTCTACATGTCCTTCGCTTCTACCAATTTGACGATCCAACTCTGCTTGAGCTTTCTCTAAAACATTGCGATTGTTTAGTAGCAAGCACACAGCCCAAGTTAAGGTGAGCGTTGTAGTGTCACTCCCTGCTATTACTAGAGTCTGTAGTAATTAATTAACAACTGATCAAAATTCATTGATTATATAACTAGCTAAAAACTCAAGTTATTAAGCTACAAATTGATAGCGTACCAAAAAAGTGGCTTTAACAACAATATCAACATCATGATCAGAGATCTTGGCATCCTTCATTATGTTAAGCATCACGTCTATGAAATCTTGCTCATCTCCTGCCTCATTAATTAGCTGCCTTTTCTTCATTCTATGCTCTTCCACCCATCTACTCAAAATTGCATCTATTTCCTTACCAGTCTTCTTCATGGCACGCTCGTGCCCTTGCACATCCACACCCCCCAACAAAGGAATCGCATCCGCCACCACAAATAGTCCGAAGAGATGCATTAATTCCTCACTGGCTTTCTTCCACCGCCGTGATTCCTCACCTTCAGTGGCGGCAGCTGCTACACCATAATACCGCTTGCCCACAATGAGCTTGACCATCGTGTTGAGTGTCATATCCTTGAACCATCGATACAGGTCCACTTTAACCCATGAATGTTCTCCGCTGCCTTTCTTCATCATACAAAGCTCATTGAGCTCTTCTATCGACATGTCGATCTCTGATATTTTGATGTGCCTGACCAAGTAGAGCCGATGGTTGGAGAGAAGCTCCACCGTGATTATTTTGCGAACGTCACGCCAGTAGGGGCCGTAGGGTGCAAAGCCAAGTATGGCGCCACCATAGCCCATGATCTTTGAAGCCATCAAATCTGGACGGGTTGCGAAGATCCTGTCGTTGGTGGTGAAGCATTCTTTTGCTATTTCGCAGTTACTTACTACAAGAGCAGGGCGCATGCCTAATTGGATGATGAACGTTGGTCCCAACACGTCAGCCAGAGCGCCGAGTTTTCGATACAACAGATCATTGGGTCTAAACAGGAGAAGGTGACCGATAATTGGCCATGCACCCTTTGGTTCTGGTGGCTTAATCTTGCCATCGTTATTTTCGTTAGTTGTTCTGCGTTTCTTCCTGATGATCAGATGGTAGATAGAAATCAAGGCAAGAAGCATAGTTATTACACATGCAGTGAGCTTAGATTGGAACGAAATTAATAGGGAATCCATGTCTCAGCTGTATGAACGACGATTACTTTCAAACTTCAAGAGGAGGCTTGGCTCAAATTTATTGATCGAAGTGAAAAGATAGAAGTGAGTGGTTAAAATTTTATTGGTCATTGAAGTGATAAGATCCACTAATTAATGAAAGAAAAAGAAAAAAATCTTTAGAGAGATGTTGCACCAACGCCGTCTTCCAATGTCCGTCACCAATTTCCTTGGCTGATAGGATGTTACACAATTATTATTTTTTAAAAAAAACCATGTAACAACGATACATTTTTTCGACCCTAATTTCAACGAATCAATTTAACTTCTTATGAAAAGAAAAACCTAATAATAATGATTCTTAATGTGAATAATTTCAACGCAATGTTTCATGCCTAATTTTAACAAATAAATGTGGCATAACTGAGAGTTGAGAACAAACTAAAGTAGATTTGTACGGCTAGTGCAATCCAAGCAGGCAAACACGCCGGTTTTCTTCGGTGAGAGAGAAACTGTGGGCCGTTTTGTCCAATAGATATCCGCTGGAACTTTGATTAATAAAATATTTAATCAAGAATTAAAAGATTTCTACAAGGTGACGAATGGATTGGGTCCTACCAAGAATTAAATGTATGATCTCGTAATTACATGCATTAAAATATCACTTGGGTGATACTCGAATCCAGCTCAAGTAATTTTTTTTTTTTAATATTAAAATTTTGACATTAAGCGGTAACCTAGATTATTTTACGAGACTTTAAAATTTTACTGGAAACGTTCCACTTAACCAAAATTTTATCCAAAAGATATTCAAACTCAAAATTTAAAACTAAGTCTCTCAACTTCTTTTACATTCGGCCCTTGAAACTATCGAACCAACTGATAGTTGAAATTCAGCTCAAGTAAGTAATTGGTATAGAAGGAAATGAACTACCAGAATAATTTGCAACAGATAACTTCAAGAATACAAAAATACATTTTCAAGACGATGGTCTCAACTAACTTCTTTAAAAGGTATAAAAATTACTCTTTCATTATAGTTTGGTACAAAAGTAAAATATTGTTAAAAAAACAATTAAAAAGAGTTATTAGTTTGCATGCAATTTATAATACACCTGCTCAATCAAACAAGGTCAATATTAGATTAACTAGCTTTCAGCCCGCCTTATGGGTCGGTTACGTACTGTTGGACCAAATATCCATCACAAGATATACAGTAAAAAAAGAAAAAATGATGAACTCTAACTCACGAAGAGCTTATCCTTCTGCCTTGCTGCATGTAAAAATAATAATAAAAAAAATTTAAAAAAAAATTGTATAATTTTGAATAACCTTACTGATAGCTGAAAAAAACAAATTTGTTTCTTACTACCACAATAATGCAAGAGGCATTAATCTTCATCTTCATCTCCACATTGGATAATATCATACATAACGAAAAAAAAAAAATTATATTACATAATAATATGTTTGATAAACACAAAATATAATATAATTTGATTGAATAAAAACTGGTTTATGAATAGGTGTTGAGCAATCAATCTCATAATTTAAGATTATGAGAGGTGGGTCGTTAATTAGTGGTGCATATTTTAGACGAAAACAAAGTTTTGATTTGGTTTTTAGATATAAAAATGATAAAAGTAGCATAATTATTTGTGTTAAACACATAAATGAAACTAAATTGGTTAATGAATAGCTTAGCGACTAATAATATTTGTTATAGATAGATAAAAGCCCAACACAGTGGTCCCGGTCCCATGTCATATGGATGATCTTGGTATCAAAAGATTAAAGGGCAAAAAACGCACACCCGCTTTGCCTTGCAAACTGAGATCTTCAGCTATTCTTTCCCAAATTCGAAGAACCCCAACCATCAGTAAATCACCATTAACGCTGCTTCGCATGAAACGCTTTAACCATTTCTCTAGAAAAAAGCCGAAAAAAATCATTTAATTTTCATTCTAAGTTTAAGAAGAATCGCAGCTACGGAAATACTCCATCGACCACGAAAACAATTTTCAACAACAAAAGCTCGTTCCTCTTTTGAGTCCCAGCATCAACCAGATTTCGACCACTCATCTTCTTCTTCTTGTTAGTGTCTGGTGAGGCTTTGGAAGATATGATCTGAATTCGCTGAAAAAGAAAAAAAACCCACTGGGTTTGCTATTAGAAGCTAAGCGCAAGTGTAGATCATCCTAATTTTGTGAAGAGTTGCATTGCACGGTATTTGATCATTATTTCAATTTTAACATGACGTAGAAACTTGCCAAGATACTCAGATGCAGAGAATAGCGAAGATAAGACAATAATAGAGATACCAACTGAATCTTTCCTTTTCCTTTGTTGGCTGCCATTTGGCTCGGAGAGGTTAGAAGATCACTTTCAGGTGGGCGCTGTGTAAACATCTAAACAATATTTCGTCACGTTTTTGCCGTGTGTTTTTCAAAGAGCTTCCATTCCTTTGTCTTTCCAACTTGAAAAATCCTTTTTATATGTTCAAGAAGACAAGTGGAGTGCTTATGTTGTTGAAGCGATGTGGGAACTATTGAAACCTTTCCATCTTTCCACAACCTTACATGGTAATCAATTTTGGTGGCTATAAAGAAGCCAAAGATACCAAATTGCTAACTCTAGTCCCCCATAGTTTTTCTTTTGTTTCCTACCTCGTCCAACCGAAAATCATTATTATATAAATATTATTATTATTGTTCCTTTGTTTTTTTTTTTTTAAAAGGAAATCAAGCTGAATTAAACTTCTACAGAAACAATATCCAAGATAATTGCATTCCTCCAAACGACTTTTGACTCAATTCCCAAGGCATATTGATTCACAGGCTTTATTATTGTTCATTTCATGTTGTTAATTCCTCACATACCGTTGAAAATTATGATGTTCATCTCTCTTTTTCTTCTCCGAAGTTATTGTTTTCTTTCTAAAACACAGAAAACAACAAGGCAGGACGTCATGTTTTTCATCATCTTTCAGCAACAAAAACAATTGGACCACCTGAACTTTACGCCTTCCATTCTTCCTTCCTATGCTTTGAAATCCCAAAATCCTCTTTGTTGGAAATTCAAAGAGAGAACCGAACCACAATCTCTTCCCCAAATTAGAAATCCCAAAATCCTTTATATACAGACTGCAAATTACAAAGATTGAAAATGATAAAAAACATCATCTAGTTGATATTGGCTTCTATCATGAAAAACATCATAATCGACCCCTTCAAGGTAAAAATGTTTAAATTTAAGATTGTTTAAATAAAAATGATATTGGCTTCTTTTTTCCATGATTTCTCCATCTCTTTTTCAATGTAGGGCTGACTAAACACTCATGAGGGATTGGTTTTCAAACGACGTAACCAGCGCCCTACACCACCATCTGTTAAGCAAAGGTTGAAATCTTTTGAGGACGAATTCGACTCCATTTGCTCTTTATGGTTTCATGATGTTAAGAATTCCTCTGGCCACAGTGCCATTTAGGGACCATACTTGCCCTACCTTAGCAAACAATAACGCCGGCAATGAATCTCAAGCTGATAATCTGTAACACCCCGATTTTTCAAAACTTAAATTTCAAATAAAATAATGAATATTTTAATTTTATCAAGAAAATCACTAAAAATCGAGATGCTAATCGTATTCGTTTATCTTAACCCATAATCATTATATAGGTAATAAAATTTGTAACACTATGAATTTATATTATTCTAACTAACTTACTGGTTAAGATAAACGAATACCATTTCATCTTCATACCAATGACCACATAATTCCACTATACAAATTATTGTAAGGGTACTTGCCCTTGTCCATCCATTATGAACACAACATTTAAATACATTCATCAAATAGAATTAATGAATTCAAGTCCAAGGTATTCATACATGAAATAAATCACAGGGTCTTTATTAACCGTAATAATGTTCACTGAATTTTGATTGTCAATACAACCCGTTTAAATAATAAAATTTTAAAAATCAAATAAAAATATTCAGTCTTGCCACCACAATACTAACAAAATAATTAACCCACCCCTACTACTCTGAACTACGTTACCAACTCGCGATTTTATTCTCTTAAGTACCTGCATATGAAAAATAGGAGTGAGCTTGAAAGCCCAGTGGGTCATCTAAACAATTCACAACATTTTATCACGATATATACACAAGAACATTACAAACAAGTTTCACACATTAATCGTTACAACATTAGATTGTTTGAGTCGAGAATTTTATCACGATCTAAATCACGTACCTTTAGGACATCAAACGCAGGGTGGCACTACCCAAAAATTAGAAACTCGTTGGCGATATTCATCATGAATAACTGCCCCATAATAAACATTGGCGATATTCCTTAGAATAGCTGCCCCATAATAATCAATGACGATATTCCTTAGAATAACTGTCACATATGTGTGATTCTTATCTTAATTGTGTTATTTAGTAATGTCACACCCTACATACAACCTAAGTATGATATTAATTGTATTCACAATCCATATTCAAATTCCACTACAAATAGTATCATGTCACAATGTCAAATATAATAGTATTAACGCATAAATTTTACTATGTCAATATTTTCAGTCATACGTTTCATTATCAGGCATTATAATTTATAAATGAGTGTCAAATATCACATGAATTGCATGCATCCAATTATCATCTAATCAAAATAAGAAATCATATTGACACACATATCATCATGGCTAACAATCACGAAATGGTATATATAAAATCATGTACAATAGGCATGCATAAGCAATCTAATAATTCTATAGACCTAATTAATTTAACATTCCTATCTATATATCAAAATAAAATATTATGAAGGCATAGAATCCCCACCTGAATCACTAAATTCCAAAAGTGTTGAGATTCCTCGACGTTGGACATTATCAACCTATCCACGCATAAATCACACGTTAATCAATTGTTTTGTATTATATTATATTAATATAATGTGCATACATGTCTATGTTGTTTGGTGATGGTCACATTATACATATAATATAACTTAGCTAATAAACTTCCACATGATATAATATGATGATCTAGATAGTAAAAACGTAAAATATGATATATCATAATCTAATATATTATATGTGGTATTGTATGTATGATATATATAAATATATTATATAACATACCGGTTGTTCTGCTTAAAAGAAGAATAAAACTTGAGTTGCAGAAAGGTGGTGGTGGTGATGTGCCGCGAGGAACAGAGCGAGCAAAGAGAGAAAAGAGAGTTTTGGGTTTTGAGAGAGGATTTCGAGCAAGAGAGAAGAGAGCGGCGAGATTCAAAGCGAGAGAGCAGAGAAAGATGGCGGAGTAGAGAAGAGAGAAGAGAGAAAGGGGGAACGGCGGCAGTTCACCGCCGTTCGTGAATCGGGCAGCGATTTTGGTGAATATCAGAGAGGGGTTTTGTATTTTGGAGTTTGGCGATTTTGGAGAAGAGTTTCGAGTTTGAGGGTTTTGGGTTTTGAAAGAGAAAGACGCGATTGGGTTTTGAAAGAGAGAGAGTTTCGAGATAGAGGGGCTTGTGTGATTGAGGTTTTGAGGTTATTGGGTTTCAGCGATTGGGGTTGAGAGTCACGGCGAGAGCGAAGTTGCAGAGCGAGATTGCAGATTGCAGGGCGAGATTGTAGGGAGTCATGGCGATTAGTTTCCTTGATAAGGAAGGAGAGCCCGGGATGTGCATGCGGAAACAGATCGCGAGCTCTGAAGAACAAGGGATGTGCACGCGGTCGTTGGAAACAGATCGCAGCTCCGAAGAACAAAGGATGTTCTCGATTGCTATTTGGAACCCGTAGAACGCTCGACCTTCGGCGACTTGGACTTCTTTCATGAATCTGGAGGCTAGGTTTTCGAGGGCGATGCCGACGAAGTGTAACAATATATATAAAACAGGAATGAGAAAAATAGAGAGGAATGAGCATTAAAAGATCAAAAAAGAAGAAGAAAGAAACAAGGAAGAAAAGGGGAGAAAAAACAATGACGGGTTTAGGGAACTCTAGCAATTAATTGCTACCGGGTATGGGTTACAAAGTGAACTGCTGCTCTACTACATGGGGGCACTTGTGATATTAAAGAAGCAAGAAGTCGAAGATCAGAAAGGAAGAGGGACTCAACGTACGTGGTGCTTCGGTGAATCCGACAGAGAGATAGAAGGGAACTTTTTTAGCACTACAAATAATCTTTAAAATAAATAATAATTATAAGGTTAATGGTTTAATTTTGAAAATTTGGCAACATGACTATAAGGGTTTTAAGTAAATTTATTATTAAATAAAGATATTGTTTTGGAGAAGGTGGCCAAAAAGAAAGATTAAATAGTAATGACCCATAACAACCTAGAATAATAATTTAACTAACGCTTATGTTGAAACTTTTGCACAAAGAAGAGAAAAATAAATAAATAAATTGAATTTTGATTTAATTATATGAACCCAGAAACCAAGCCCACATGGCTTACAATCATTAGCTCTAGCTCTGGTGAAGTGGGTCATGTGTGAAGTAAGGTCTTGCCAATAGTATTAATTTCCGCCATATAATAATACTCATACGATTTCTTAAGTTGTCCATGTTGGATACAAACAATGTGAATCTTCTAAAGGGAATGACATCTAGCTAGTTTAAAAACAATAAGAATATAGTTATTAATATAGTCAATTGAATTGTATGTTTTTTCATTACAGATTTCTCATTTGTAAATTTCTTCTAAATAAACAATTAAATGAAATAATCTGTTTGAAGTATTATGAGAAGTATGTTCCCATTTCACTAACTAACCCTATATATATATATATATATATATATATTATTATAATAGATAGATTTGATCATTGATTGTTTTGGGTAGGAAAAATGGTGGTTCATTGCACCAAAAACTAATATGAAATCACTTTGAACAATGAACAAGCTGCAGCTGTTTCCCATGGGAAAACTAAAAGAACGCTGTTATTGGTATTTGAACAAAATTAAAGCTGATCACGGAAATACCTTCCAATAAACAGAGGATTTAGCGAAGACGTGGGGCTACGAGAACATTCAGAGGCATCGCTTTAACCAAAGTAATTCCCGAAGTTTCGGTCATATCTACCGGTGCATTGGACGGAGTTCGAAGCTCGAATTCATGAAGTAAACGCGCAAGCGTTAGGTGTACGACACCAATGGCTAACGAGATTCCAGGGCACATCCTTCTGCCCGATCCAAAAGGTATATATTCATAGTGTTGCCCTCTAAAATCCACATGTGCATGCTCAATTGTGAGGAACCTTTCTGGCCTAAACTCTAGAGGATCAGCCCACACTTGGGGATCTCGTTGCAGTTTCCAGATGTTTGTGATTAAGCGCGTCCCCTTTGGAACATGGAAACCAGCTATAGTACAATCCTTCATGGCCTCGTGTGGTATAGAAAGTGGAGCAGGAGGGTATAAGCGCAAAGTCTCCTTCACAATTGCTTGGAGATAAGGCAGCTTCTTGATGTCTTCTTCTTCTACATGTCCTCTGCTTCTACCAATTTGATGATCCAACTCTGCTTGAGCTTTCTCTAAAACATTGCGATTGTTTAGTAGCAAGCACACAGCCCAAGTTAAGGTGAGCGTTGTAGTGTCACTCCCTGCTGTTACTAGAGCCTGTAGTAATTAATTAACAACTGATCAAAATTCATTGATTATATAACTAGTTAAAAACTCGAGTTATTAAGCTACAAATTGATAACGTACCAAACAAGTGGATTTAACAACAATATCAACATCATCATGATCAGAGATCTTGGCATCCTTCATTATGTTAAGCATCACGTCTATGAAATCTTGCTCATCTCCTGCCTCATTAATTAGCTGCCTTTTCTTCATTCTATGCTCTTCCACCCATCTACTCAAAATTGCATCCATTTCCTTACCAGTCTTCTTCATGGCACGCTCGTGCCCTTGCACATCCACACCCCCCAACAAAGGAATCGCATCCGCCACCATAAATAGTCCGCAGAGATAAATTAATTCCTCACTGGCTTTCTTCCACCGCCGTGATTCCTCATCTTCAGTGGCGGCAGCGGCTACACCATAATACCGCTTGCCCGCAATGAGCTTGACCATCGTGTTGAGTGTCATATCCTTGAACCATCGATACAGGTCCACTTTAACCCATGAATGTTCTCCGCTGCCTTTCTTCATCATACAAAGCTCATTGAGCTCTTCTATGGACATGTCGATCTCTGATATTTTGATGTGCCTTAGCAAGTAGAGCCGATGGTTGGAGAGAAGCTCCACCGTGATTATTTTGCGAACTTCACGCCAGTAGGGGCCGTAGGGTGCAAAGCCAAGTATGGCGCCACCATAGCCCATGATCTTTGAAGCCATCAAATCTGGACGGGTTGCGAAGATCCTGTCGTTGGTGGTGAAGCATTCTTTGGCTATTTCGCAGTTACTTACTACAAGAGCAGGGCGCATGCCTAGTTGGATCATGAATGTTGGTCCCAACACGTCAGCCAGAGCGCCGAGTTTTCGATACAACAGATCATTGGGTCTAAACAGGAGAAGGTGACCGATGATTGGCCATGCACCCTTTGGTTCTGGTGGCTTAATCTTGCCATCGTTATTTTCGTTAGTTGTTCTGCTTTTCTTCCTGATGATCAGATAGTAGATAGAAATCAAGGCAAGAAGCATCGTTATTACACATGCAGTGAGCTTAGATTGGAACAAAATTAATAGGTAATCCATGTCTCAGCTGGATCAACGACGAATACTTTCGAGAGGAGCTTGGCTCAAATTTATTGATCGAAGTGATAAGATAGAAGTGAGTGGTCAAAATTTTTGGTCATTG
Source organism: Paratinospora sagittata (assembly GCA_035771175.1). Classification (NCBI taxonomy): domain Eukaryota; kingdom Viridiplantae; phylum Streptophyta; class Magnoliopsida; order Ranunculales; family Menispermaceae; genus Paratinospora; species Paratinospora sagittata. The sequence continues at coordinate 31,827,345 of CM069608.1, read as the reverse complement.
AAGTGATAAGATCCACTAATTAATGAAAGAAAAAGACTAAAATCTTTAGAGACGTCGTACGAACGACATCTTCCAATGCCTGTCACCAATTTCCTTAGATGATAGTATGCGACAAATTTTAGGTCTATAAATAATAACCGATACTTCTTCAACCCTAATTTCAACGAATCAATTTAACTTCTTATGAAAGAAAAATAAACCTAATAATAATGATAATTTTGTCTGAAGAAAAGTTTCACTTAATCATAAGAGGAAACTTAAAACTAAGTCAATTAACTTCCTTTAAGTTCGGCCCTTAAACCGTTGAACCAACCAGTGGTTGAAATCCACCTCAAGTAATTGGTCTAAAAGGAAATTAACTACCGAAATGATTTGCAACACATAACTTCAAGAATACAAAAATACATTTTCAAGAAGATGGTAGATAGAAATCAAGGCAAGAAGCATAGTTATTACACATGCAGTGAGCTTAGATTGGAACGAAATTAATAGGGAATCCATGTCTCAGCTGTATGAACGACGATTACTTTCAAACTTCAAGAGGAGGCTTGGCTCAAATTTATTGATCGAAGTGAAAAGATAGAAGTGAGTGGTTAAAATTTTATTGGTCATTGAAGTGATAAGATCCACTAATTAATGAAAGAAAAAGAAAAAAATCTTTAGAGAGATGTTGCATCAACGCCGTCTTCCAATGTCCGTCACCAATTTCCTTGGCTGATAGGATGTTACACAATTATTATTTTTAAAAAAAAACCATGTAACAACGATACATTTTTTCGACCCTAATTTCAACGAATCAATTTAACTTCTTATGAAAAGAAAAACCTAATAATAATGATTCTTAATGTGAATAATTTCAACGCAATGTTTCATGCCTAATTTTAACAAATAAATGTGGCATAACTGAGAGTTGAGAACAAACTAAAGTAGATTTGTACGGCTAGTGCAATCCAAGCAGGCAAACACGCCGGTTTTCTTCGGTGAGAGAGAAACTGTGGGCCGTTTTGTCCAATAGATATCCGCTGGAACTTTGATTAATAAATCTTTTAATCAAGAATTAAAAGATTTCTACAAGGTGACGAATGGATTGGGTCCTACCAAGAATTAAATGTATGATCTCGTAATTACATGCATTAAAATATCACTTGGGTGATACTCGAATCCAGCTCAAGTAATTATTTTTTTTTAATATTAAAATTTTGGCATTAAGCGGTAACCTTATCTTCAGACCAAGATTATTTTACGAGACTTTAAAATTTTACTGGAAACGTTTCACATAACCATAATTTTATCCAAAGAGATTCAAACTCAAAATTTAAAACTAAGTCCCTCAGCTCAAGTAATTGGTATAGAAGAAAATGAACTACCAGAATAATTTGCAACACATAACTTTAAGAATACAAAAATACATTTTCAAGACGATGGTCTCAACTAACTTCTTTAAAAGGTATAAAAATTACTCTTTCATTATAATACATTTTAGATTAACTAGCTTTTAGCCTGCCCAACGGGCAGGTTATACTGTTGAACCAAATATCGATATATACAGTAAAAAAAATGAAGGACTCTAACTGACGAAGAGCTTATTCTTCTACCTTGCTGCATGTTCAAATTTGTTTCTTACTACCACAATAATGCAAGAGACATTAATCTTCATTTTCATCTCCACATTAGGTAATATTATACATAAGAAAATAAATATAATATAATTTAATTTAATTTAATTTAGGCAAGTGGAGTGCTTATGTTGTTGAAGCCATGTGTGGGACTAAAAGAAAGAAGAAACTTAGGCCAGTTCCAGGGAACTATATATATGTGTATATTGAAACCTTTCCATCTTTCCACAACCTTACATGGTAATCAATTTTGGTGGCTATAAAGAAGCCAAAGATACCAAATTGCTAACTCTAGTCCCATAGTTTTTCTTTATAAACCTTTCCATCTTTCCACAACCTTACATGGTAATCAATTTTGGTGGCTATAAAGAAGCCAAAGATACCAAATTGCTAACTCTAGTCCCATAGTTTTTCTTTATATATATTATTATTATTGTTCCTTTCTCTTTTTTTCAAAAGGGAAATCAAGCTGAATTAAACTCGAATGGAAGAAATGTCTACAGAGACAATATCCAAGATAATTACATTCCCCCGAACAACTTTTGACTCAATATACCGTTGAAAATTATCATGTTCATCTCTCTTTTTTCTTCTTCGAAGTTATTGTTTTCTTTCTAAACCACAGAAAACAACAAGGCAGGATGTCACATGTTTTTCATCATCTTTCAGCGACAAAAACAATTGGACCACCTGAACTCTACGTCTTCCATTCTTTCTTCCTATGCTTTGAAATCCCAAAATCCATTATATACATACTGCAAATTACAAAGATTGAAAGATGATGAAAAACATCGTCTAGTTGATATTGGCTTCTATTATGAAAAACATCATAATCGACCTCTTCAAGGTAAAAATGTTTAAATTTAAGATTGTTTAAATAAAAATGATATTGGCTTCTATTTTCCATGATTTTGTTGGGAACCATCCCATGTGGGCGACTGCTGAAAATGGGGGGCATGTAGGCGGTTGAAAAAAAAATTTCAACAAGATTCTCGCTTCGTTTTCAGTACAAGAAAGATACTCCCATAATTGAGCATCTTGATAATTTCAACAAGATTCTCGCTGATATATAGAATCTTAATGTTGCAATTAGTGATGAGGATATGACACTATTGTTGTTAAACTCTTTGCCTGAAAGTTATGAACATTTAACAACAACTTTGCTATATGGTAAAGATGATGTTAAATTCAGTGATGTTTTAAATGCTTTGGTGAACGAGTATCGAAGGAAGGACCGGCTCGATAACAAGGAAGCAGCACCAGAAGCCTTGACGGTATCCAAAGGCAGGGCTAACAACAAATCTGATAGATCCAGTGGGCGAGGCCGATCTCGCTCAAAGTCAAAAGGACCTTCATCACGTCGACGTCTTGCAAAGGATGAACGTGCCTATTGTCACCAAAAGGGGCACAGGAAGAAAGATTGTCCAAATAAGGGCAAGACAGATGCAAATGTGGCACAAAAGGCTGAAGAAGAATCTGCATTCTCAGTTTCATTTATAGACAATCAGTCTGATAGATGGATATTAGATTCCGGATGTTCCTATCATATGTGTCCGAATCGACATTGGTTCTCAAAATTAGATGAGTTCGATGAAGAAGTCGTGCTCATGGGGAACAACAATACCTGTCAAACAAAGGGTATTGGAACTATACGCCTTAAGATGCATGACGGTACAACAAGACGGCTCACGGAAGTCAGATATGTCCCAGATCTGAAGAAAAATCTGATCTCACTAAAAGTCTTTGATTCCAGCGGTTACAAGGTAACCATTGAAGGTGGAGTTCTGAAGGTTGTACGTGGAGCACTCTTGGCCATGAAGTGTACTCAGAAAGAAAATCTCTATTTCCTTGACGGACACATAGTAATCGAAAGTGTATCAGCTTGCACCAGTTCTAATGATGTTCCATCGGACACTTCTCGACTTTGGCACATGCGGCTCGGACATGTTGGAGAGAAGGCTCTTCAAACCTTGATAAAGCAAGGTTCTCTAAAAGGTGCAAAGACCGAGAAACTTGACTCCTGCAAGTATTGTATCTTCGGCTAGCAAACGAGAGTAAAGTTTGGAACTGCAATCCTCCGCACAAAAGGAACATTGGATTATGTTCATACCGACGTTTGGGGACCCTCTCGAAATGATTCATTGGGAGGTAAACGTTGGTTTGTTACTTTCATTGATGATTTCTCGCGCTATGTTTGGGTTTATACCATGAAGCATAAAGATGAAGTGCTAGATATCTTTCTTATATGGAAGAAAATGGTAGAAACCCAAACCGGAAGGAAGATTAAGAGGCTCAGATCTGATAATGGAGGAGAACACAAGTCAGACCCATTTCAGAAAATTTGTGAGAATGAAGCGATAGTCAGACATTTCACAGTACCAGGCACGCCACAACAAAACGGTGTTGCTGAACGCATGAATCGTACTTTGGTAGATAAAGTTCGCTGCATGTTATCTCATTATGGACTGAGCAAGGCATTTTGGGCTGAGACTTTGTCATATGCCTCTTATATCATCAATAGACTTCTGGCAACAGCACTTGATGGCAAAACCCCCAAGGAGGTATGGTTTGGACAGCCCGTTTCAGATTATAATTCTCTGCGCATTTTTGGATGCACTGCATATTTCCTTGTGAAGGAATCCAAATTGGATCCTAGGTCCAAGAAAACGATTTTCATGGGCTTTAGTGAAGGAGTTAAGGCTTTCCGTCTATGGAACCCTGAGTCAAAGAAGATTGTACTAAGTTGAGATGTAACTTTTAACGAATCTGTGATGTTAAAGTATACAGTTTCTGATAAAGAAAATCGAGATCCAGATTTGCATCAGCAGGTGGAGTTAGATATTCCAGTAACTCCTGGCAAGTCAGCAGGTATATCCAACCATCCTAAAGAAGACGAGGAGGAAATCTCAGTTGAGGTGAAGGCTCCTGGACCAGACATCAGTCAACAACCAGAATCAATTGCCACTAGTCAACCAAGAAGAGAAATCCGCAAACCTGCTCGGTACACTGACATGGTTGCATATGCATTTTCAGTAACCGAAGATGATATTCCATACAATTACAAAGATGTTAGTCAGAGTATGGAAAGTGATAAGTGGAAAATGGCAATGAATGAGGAGATGAAATCACTCCATCAGAATCAGACTTGGAAGTTGGTTCCACTTCTGAAAGGAAAGAAACCAATTGGCTGCAAATGGGTTTTCGCTAAGAAGGAAAGCACTCCCAGCATAGATAATATCCGATACAAAGCCAAACTGGTAGCAAAAGGCTACGATCAGAAGGAAGGAATTGACTACAATGAGGTATTCTCACATGTTGTTAAGCATTCGTCAATTCGAATATTATTGGCTTTGGTTGCACAGTTTGATCTCGAGTTAGCCCAACTCGATGTCAAAATTGCTTTTCTGTATGGTAATTTGGAAGATGAGATATATATGTCTCAACCAGATGGATTCAAAGTACCAGGAAGAGAGAATTGGACCTGCATGTTGAGCAAGTCATTGTATGGCCTGAAGCAGTCACCGAGACAGTGGTATAAGCGATTTGACAGCTTCATCCAAGGGAAAAAATATACCCGGAGTCAGTTTGATCATTGTGTCTACTATCGCAAACTTCAAGATGGTACATTTATCTACTTGCTTTTATATGTAGATGATATGTTAATCGCATCTAAAAGCAAGGTGGAGATCAACAAACTGAAGGCTCAATTGAGCTCAGAGTTTGAAATGAAAGATCTTGGAGAGGCCAGAAAAATTCTCGGGATGGAGATAATTCGAGGCAGGGCCAAAAGCATAATCTATTTGACTCAAACTCAGTATTTGAAGAAAATTCTTCAAACTTTTGGCATTGGCAATGACACAAAACCTGTGAGCACACCATTGGCACCACATTTCAAGTTAAGTACATCAATGTCACCAAATTTTGAATATTAGAAGAGGCAAATACAGAACATTCCATATGCAAATGCAGTTGGTGCCTTGATGTATGTTATGGTGTGTACCAGACCTGACATTTCACATGTTGTAAGTATGGTAAGTCGTTACATGCACAACCCCGGTAAAGGCTACTGGCAAGCAGTGAAGTGGATTTTACGGTATATTCATGGTATTGTGGATATTGGTTTAAAGTTCGAGAGAGATAAGAACCAAGTTCATCACAGTCGAACGAAACATATTGATGTTCTTTTTCATTTTGTTCGAGAAATAGTAGAAGAAGGGAGTATTCTTCTGCAAAATATCAAGACTGCAGATAACCCCGCAGATATGCTTACAAAGGTGGTTACAGGGATCAAGTTCCAACATTGTTTGGACTTGATCAACATCTCACGAGCTCGGAGTGCCTAACAGTTTTCTGAAGGAAGCTTGTTACGGTGAAGATTGTTGCTCTGCAGCTTTAATTGACAAATTGCTACAGATATGGTGAAACCCTGTTTCACATGAGGTGGAGGTGGAGATTTGTTGGGGACCACCCCATGTGGGTGGCTGAAAAAAAAAAGGGATGGCGCATTCGACGCCATCATTTGACGGGGCCGAATGCGCCGAAAGTTTATTTTTTTTAATTATTAAATATATTATATTATATATTTATAATTATGAAAATGTCCCTGAATACTCCTATAAATATAGCTTAACTTCATTCTTGAAATTCATTTATGAGATCTATTCTGAGGGATCTATTCAAGAGATCCAATTTGTAAGATCCACCAAAGGGTGAAGTAATACAAGTTTGCTGTCTCCCGTGGACGTAGGCAATTTGCCGAACCATGTTAAATATTGTTGCCTTGTTTTTTCTTTCATGCTTTACCACGATTTCGCATAACAGATTTCTCCATCTCTTTTACAATGTAGGACTGACTAAACACTCATGAGGGCTTGGTTTTGGGAGGCCTAGAAGAGTATCTATAGTTGCCAAGACGAATGTCATAACTAGATGGATGCCAACACACCTCAAGGAGGATTTAAATTGAACGCTGATGCAGCAATCAATATACAACTGAAATGGTTTGGCAGTAATGGAGGGTATACAAGTCACAACTAGACTTTGGAAATAGGAATTCTTCAATTTGGGCTACTAAAGCATATGCTCTTTTAGTGACTAAATTAAGGAATCACAATCAAGTATCTGCCATTTACATACAAGTTTTACAAGGAATTGAATGTACTGCTAGCAATCAAAAATATATATGTTTTTTTTATCTTGAAAAGCAAAAGTACATTGCAGGGGTTCAAGAATCTGATTTCTAAGGAAGCAATCACTTGGGAACTTGTTAATGCTAATGAAGATAACTCCATATAGATAGAGTCTTTGTTTAGGGTCTTGGTATCTAATCAATCTCATAATTGGCTAAATAAAGGATTGGATGGTGTAATGGAAAGTGAAAAGCTAAAGAAGCACCTTGATGGGCAAGACTGAGTGTTACTAAGAGGATAACATATATAGACCTTAATTAAGTTCACCATCAATGGAATGACCAACAGAAACATAATGTTTTTGTTTTTGGCAGGCAATAGAATTTTTTTTTTTTTTGATAATCGAGGGTATCCCGGTCTTGACTGGCCCCTGGTTGCTCAAACGGGAGATGTCCACAATGACCAACACTAGTGGAGAGTCGAACTCGTGACCTCGTTTCTTGAGACGAGCGCCCCGAGCCACTCAGCCAACTCAACGTTGGTTTTGGCAGGCAATAGATATAACTAGATTGTTTATGAAAATAATGCACAACAAATCCTATAACAATATTACATCAATCATCTTGTTTACAAACAGTTTTCAGCAATTCAAACATTTGGAAGAAAGGGAGGTCCTAAAATAATATAAGAAAGAATTGGTCAGAGTAGCTAGAATTAGAAATAAAATGAGAAAAATCACCTTAATAAAATGAGAAAAATCAATTAAGGTGGTGTGGTGTGGACATGTACAACAAAAACTTCTAGAGTGATGAAAGGAACGAAGTAACAAGGAAGAAATGACTTTGATGAGTAGAGTATATTACACAATAAGAAAACTAAGTTACAATTGTGAGCTTCCCATTTATAAGACTTTAGTTAACTTTGGTTGTTGGGTCCAAACAAATTGATGAACCCTCCACATATTGGCTCATAGTTCGCTCTGAGTTCACCGCGCAGCTACGTGCTTTGCTAAGGTTTTCAAAAATCTCTTTCATATTCAATATGCAGTATAAAGCAATCTAGGACTGAAAAAAAAAGAACTCAGGCCAGGGTAAGATCCTTCCAAGACACTAGGAGACCCCTTTCTGCTCATGCTATGGATTTCACATGAACTTGGTGATCTTCAACGGGTGCCCAGCCCCTCTTTATGCAGAGATTTAGGGTGGGAAGAGTTTGAGTCCACACCACGAAAACTCAGGCGAGCAAAACCGGCAAAGGGAAATGGAGAGCAAAACCCCCTACTGTTAGCTTATTTCTATATGAATTTGAGCATTTGAGAGTCTTGTCAGTTCTCACGGTATTTTATAGCCATTGTTTTGGACATTATGAGTTGTCTTTGTATACATTCTTGTAGATTTAGTGTGGAACGTAAAAACTGAAAATTGCTTAGGCCCTGTTTGGTTTGTAATCCGGATACAATTTTTTGTATTCAAAAAAATTTAAAAATACCAAAAACTTGTTTAGTTTAAAAGATTTCAAAAATAGTTTAACTTTTTGTTAAGAGAACATGTTTTAAAAAAATGATAAAAAGTTATTTTTAAAATTCTCTTCAAAGGTTGTATTTTTGTTTCTCAATCACAAACCAAATAAAACCTTACCTTCTCATTTCTAATATCAATGTCTAAACTATACCATGGTATATAATGGAGAAAGCTGTTGTTCAGGCCGTCCCAAGAGAGAAGCATTTGGCCGCCGCACACATACTTAGCAGATTTGCTGTCTCTACTTCCCATAGGCTTGCTTGTTTGGTTAGAGAAAATTCCACCTCCAATCTTAAACGTTGCCTTAACTTAAATAAACAGCATTTCAGCCCTTTTCAAACGTTGCTTTACTTTTACAAAACAATTGATTAATTATTTTCATTCTCTTCTGCTTCTGCTAAGATGGTCAATGGGGTACTATATAGAGATGTGTCCATTGATGTCCAAATTGCGGAGGAAGTCAAGTAACATTAGTAAAATATACTCAAAGTCTAAGTAACATTAGTAAAATATACTCAAAAGTCTAAGTAACATTAGTAAAATATACTCGAAGTTACCATAGAGACTATTATTTAAGGTTTGACGGTGATGATTTCTCTTTGTTTTAACAGATTCACGAGCACTTGGAAAGGATAAATGGAATAATGTTAACAAATGACTCCATCATAATCATTGTACAACGAGTTATTTACATTTTTGAATTTAAGATTCTTTCTCATTTTAATAATTTTTATGCGGGCTTCGCAGGAATGTGGATCACCCAAGTATGGTTATCACACACTGAAAGTGACATGATTTTTTCAAATCATTTACAATAGGTAAGTTTACTCTTTCGTCCATTAATTTATTATATTCTTCAATAAAATAATTCACTTCACACTGGTGTGGCACAACCACAGTGGTGGCCCTTCCAAAAACAAGCTTATGCCGCTGAATGCGGCGAGCACACGGAATTCTTTAGCAAAAGGCGAAAGAATACTGCAGGGTTTTAAACGTTCATCAAAATCCTACTTTATGTGTTATGGAATGATAAGAGTACCTATTTGGAAGCAATGTGGGACTATAAATAAAAGAAACTTAGACCAATTTGGGTTACCTAAGGTAGAAATTTGGTACACCCTAGTCACTATATAATTTCTAAACTCACGTAACGACAAAAGTTAGGCAAGAAGTATACATGTAAGCAAAGCCATTTTATCTTTCCACAACCTTATATGGTACTCAATTCTGGAGGCTAAAAACCTGCCAAAGGTATCAAATTGCTACCGTCAGTTGAATAATTTTTCTTTTGTTTCATACTACCAGTGATGAAGAGATAATTACTAATTTAAAAATTAGAAAGTTGTTTTAAAGGATATTTGTTAGACAATTAGAAAGTAGTGTTAAGACTTTATTTTTGTTGAAAGAATTAGAAACTAGTTTTATTTTGGTAGTTGTTAATAAAGTTCAATTACATATTAGAAAATAGAATGCCTAAAAATGTTGTTTATATTAGTGGTTATTAAGTTCAATTACATAAGGATGTAGTTGTATTATAATTACAATTAGAGGGTTATTTCATACTATAAAGGGGGGGGGGGGGATACGTGTAGGAAAATATTGATTCATTGTTCATTATTCTTAATTTTCAGTTTATTGAATAAAAGTTTATTCTTATTTTATTGTTGCTTTTGTGTGCTATTCTTTTCCTCGAGAGTATTTTACATCAGTGAGGATATACAAGGGTTTACATACACTTTTGTTTTAGACCATACTTCCCTTTATCATTTCATGTTTTTACTTCCTTAGATACCATTTAAAATAATCAAAATTTTCTTTGTAATTAATTAGTGAATTTTTAGTAGATTTGTAGCAGCCCCTAAGAAAAAGTCATAGGTATTTGGAAAAACATATAGAAACAAGCAAAGAGATAATGGGGTGAAGCGCTTTTTGCTCAATGTTCTATGCTTAGTATGCAAAAGCTTTAAGATATTGAGTTCAAAATTCCATGCCTTTTAGAAACCTATGTAATAAAAATGAACAATTATTTAGCATGAAAATTATCAATGACCCAATCCATTCTTTTTAATTTAATTGAGTTCTATAATTTTCTTCTCTCCCTCACTTTCTTTAGCTAAGAAACTCACTCTAACCATAGAAGAATAGATAATACTATATTAAACATTAACAGCGTTACAATGAAAAAAAAAAACAAAAAATTTAGACTCTCCCACTTGGGGAGTCTTAGGTGGGTGCCCTCCTTCCCCAAGTGCAATGAAAGTCACCAACTTACGCCATGGACCTTCTTGATCACCGATTTAGGTAAATAGAGCTGAAATATACAAAACAGAGCATAGAAATGCTCCACCAGCAGCAAATCCAACCGAACAGCACAAAAAGGCCCCGGTACACCCATCCCCAATAGGATTATCTAAAGCACAAGACACCACTACCAGCAACACCCTAGAAACAGCTAGCCCAACTCCTACACCACTTCGAAATAGAAAAACCTCCGCTCAACTTAGAGCAAGCCACCCTAATTTCAAATCTCTAAATCACTCCCCATTTGAAGCACCATTCCATCTCTATGTTCACAACGAGGATGACAAACCATAAGGCATGTCTAGTGCCATTTAAAACAGCATTCTCTCCCACCTCTACCACCACAAAATGGGCTCAATGCCTTTATTTATTCCTGAAGAAAGTAACTACATGTACAGCCTTACTTTGTATATATAGGCTTCTGGGTACACATGGAATTTTTATTAGAAAATTAAATTGTCTTTGAGGTTCTTTGTCATTTAATCTAAATCTCAGTATCTAATTCATTTCATAATATTGTCTGAAGAAAGGATTAAACTGCATCATGGAAACCAAAAGCACAATTATCGCCCAGAGAATGAGTCTTAAGAGCATATACTAACCTACTTCATGAAACTTCTTCAAGCTCAATTGTTTTCACCTTTTGAAAACAAGACAAGTGCAAATAACATCAAATTACAGGGGTTTAGGAATCACTTGAGATCATGTTGGTGGCAAGCAAGCAAAATATTATCACAAATTATGACTAACCCAAAAGCATCAATGTTCTAGATTGATAAAGGTAGAATTTTGATTAATATCTTAATTATAACGTAGACTCTGTGAGGAGATTTTAGGCTGGTTCCTCCCCCTCTACATACCACAAAGTTTGAGGAGATCTTAGACTGGTATCGTATCCCTCCCCAGTGCAGTGTAGTCACCATATGAAGTCTTTGTATAGGTTCTTGGTGACTTATTGTGGAACTTAAACTAGTGTTTTCTTTTTTTTGGCAGTTCATACATCAGTATCTAATTAATCGTACAATTGACTGAATAAAGGATTGGATGGAATAGCGAAAAGGAACATAGTACTTCAAGTTCACCATTAATAAGCATTATTCTCAACAACAGCATATAATGACCAATAGAAACAGAAAGGTTTTTAGTACGCAAATACAGATAGAAATAACTAGATTATTTATGAAAATAATGCACAACAAACATAGAAACATTACATATACAAAAATTCAAGACGGCGCCACCGCATCGATCATCTTGTTGATGAACACTTGTTAGTTAGGCAAACATTAGGAAGAAAGGAAGGACTGAAGTTAGAATTACACCGGTAATGTCTCAGATGCAACGACATTGTCATCACGACGAAAACTGTGTGACAAAGGAGAGAATTGGACTCCAACAGCTCCTGTGTATTTGAGCCTTTCATTCGTTGAAACAATAAAAGAAAATTATCAAATTGGGCCCAGGAATCTAATTTCTCATTGAAGTAATCACAAGGGAATAGTTATTAACTACAAAACTCTACCTCTGCCCTAAGCCACATATTGAAACTTGGACTTAAAATAGTTTCAATAATTCATTCAACAAACTGTTAATGGTACTTGGTCAATTATCCTATTATTTCCTTCAACTATCTTTAATTACATAAATGCGTATGCCCCTGAATGCGACGAGAAAACGGTATTATTTTGTAAAAGGCAAAAGAATAGTTCGCTCTAGGCTCACCGCACGGCCGCACATCCGTCTACTTTTTTCTAATTCCTATTTTATATGCTATGGAATGAAAGAGTACTTATTTAGAAGTAACGTGGGACTATAAATAAAAGAAACTTAGACCAATTTGGGTTACCTAAGGTAACAATTTGGTCCCTTAGTCATTATATAATTTCCAAACATACAAAATGACAAAAGCTAGACAAGTAGTATTTATGTAAGCAAAGCCTTTCCATCTTTCCACAACCTTATATGGTTCTCAATTGTATAGGCTAAAAAGCTGCCAAAGGTATCAAATTTCTAACTTTAGTTGCATAATTATTCTTTTGTTTCATACCTAAGTGGATAAAGGATATACTAGAGTTTTCATACACTTTTGTTTTAGACTATACTAATTATATCATTTCATGTTTTCTTGTAATTATCTTAAAGCTTGGTATGCAAAAGCTTTAAAATATTGAGTTCAAATTCCATGCCTTTTAGAAACCTCTAATAAAAATGAACAATTATTTAGAATGAAAATTATCAATGACCCAATCCATTCTTTTTAATTTAATAAAGTTTTATAAATTTCTCAATCCTTTTTTTTCTTTTTTTGGCAAGAAACAATATAACCATTTGGCTATATTGTACACAAGCCTACCCTTGCATCGCAAGAAGCTATTTCACGAATCACCCATAACATGACCACCAGATCACACAACAACTCTTATATTTGATGTTGATTTACAAGGGTGTTTGTCATTTTGTACAAGCAATGAAATGACTTTCCACCAAACCTAAAAATTTCAACACAAATGCAAGTTCTCAAAATACGTACAACTGCACTTTCTTTTAGGTTCTGCAAGTGTGTTATTTGCTCAGCCACTTTCACAATCTTCACAAACACCCTAATTTCAAATCACTAAATCTCTCCCCATTTGAAGCACTGTTCCATCTCTATGTTCACAAGAATGAGGATGGCCAACCATAAAGCATATCTAATGCCATTTGAAACGCCATTTTCTCCCACCCCTACCACCACAAAATGGGCTTAATGCCTTTTACTTATCCCTTAAAAAGTAACTGCATATACAGCCTTACTTTGTATATATAGGCTCCTGGTTACACGGAATTTTATTGTCATATAACCATTATGTCAGTATCCAATTCATTTGATAAATATTGTCTGAATAAAGGTTTAAACCGTATCCTGGAAACCAAAAGCCTATTGATGGGCCAGAAAGAATAAAATGATTCTAAGAGCATATACTAAACTACTTCATGAAGATGTTTCTTCAAGCTCAATTGTCTTCGCCTTTCAAAAACTATGACAGAATAAATAACATCAAATAAATTGGGGCTCAGGAATCTGTCTCTTTTAGAAAACCAATCACTTGGGAACAAATGAAACCTATGAATTAAATGAAAATAAGAAGTCCAATACTAACACAAACTATAACAAAACTACTAGCCTCTTCTATATTTGGCATTATGCCCATGTAAGTGCATATATTTCAATTAAAATATGGAAGGAAAACATTCAAGACGGCTCCACCACATTGATCATCTTGTCGATGAACAGTTGTTAGTAAGGAAAACATTCGGAAGAAAGGAAGAACTGAAGTTAGAATTACTACAGTAATGTCTCAGTTGCGACGACCTTGTTACAACTCATGAAAATGTGTGACAAAGTAGAGAACAGCAACTCCAATAGCTCCTGTCTTGTATATTTGAGCCTTTCATCTGTTGAAGACATTGAAAGAAAAATATCAAACGGGCTCACCAATCTAATATCTCATGGAAGTAAAGTACGCAATTGGGAATATTTTTTACCTACAAAATTCTTCCTTTTGAAGATACATTGGGCTAAAGAAAATTTACCCCTCTTTGGTCTCAGTTGCAGAGTCATTGAAGTTCCAATTGCTGGAGACGAATGCCCTGAGTCATCCTAGTCTTTGGCAAATCCCAGAGTAATCTTTGGCAAATCCCAGAGAATGCTCATGTTTCACCTCAATTTTAAGGTGATATACGCAAAATGATAAAGATATTGAACGGTTCCATGTTGATCCAAGGATGCCCTGTGATATCCTTCTACTATCTGCTGAGTATTTCAAGAATACTTTCAACAAACTCTTAGATAAAAGATTTTTAATTTACTTTGGTGTGGGCCAAACCAAAGTGGTGGACCCTCCAAAAATAGGCGTGTATACCGCCAAATGCTGCAAGCACACGGTATTCTTTAGTAAAAGGCAAAACAATAGTTCACTCTGTGCTCACTGCGCGGCTGCGTGCTTTTCCATCCTCTTCAAATCCTGTTTTATATGTTATGGAATGATAGAGTACTTATTTCGAAACAATGTGGGACAAAAAATAAAGGAACTTAGACCAATTTGGGTGAGCTATGATAGAAATTTGGTACCCTAGTCACTATATAATTTCCAAACTCACATAATGAAAGAAGCAAGGAAGTAGTATATAAGTAAGCAAACCTTTTTATGATTTTATCTTTCCACAACCTTATATGGTACTCAGTTGTGGAGGCTAAAGAGCTGCCAAAGGTATCAAATAGCTACCTTTAGTTGCACAATTTTTCTTTAGTTTAATACCTACGTGGACGAGGATATACAAGGGTTTTTATACACATTTGTTTTAGACTATACTTACTTTTATCATTTCATGTCTTTTACTTCCTTATATACCATTTAAAATGATCAAAAGGGTATTTGTCATTTTGTACAAGCAATGAAATGACTTTCCCCCAAACCTAGTAAATTTAAACACAAATGCAAGATCTGAAAATATGTAAAATTGCACTTTCTTTTAGGTTCTGCAAGTGTGTTCTTTGCTCAGCCACTTTCACCACCATCTTCACAAACACCCTAATTTCAAAACACTCCCCATGTGAAGCACCATTCCATCTCTATGTTCACAAGAATGAGGATGACCAACCATAAGGCATGTCTAGTGCCATTTTAAACACCATTTTCTCCCACCTCTACCACCACAAAAATGGGCTTAATGCCATTATTTATTCCTGAAGAAAGTCACTGCATATAGAACAGCCATACTTTGTATACATAGGCTTCTGGGTACACATGGAATTATATTAGAAAATTAATAGTCTTATCCATTTGAAAATAGTCTGAATAAAGGATTAAACAGTGTCATGGATTGGAAACCAAAAGCACATTGATGGGCCAGAAAATGATTCTAAGAGCATAACTAACCTACTTCATGAAATTTCTTCAAGCGCAACTGTTTTCACCTTTTGAAAACAATGAAAGAGCAAATAACATCAAATTACATGGTTCAGGAATCTGATTTCTCTAGTAAACAATCACTTGAGATCATGTTAATGCTTATGATACAAAGGAGAATGGGGAGAAACTAAAATACTATAACAAATTATAACTAACCTAAAAACTTCTATTTTTCAGAATGTTGATACAAAAAGTTTTAATTAATATATGGAAGGGGCCGCGCAAACTCGTACCCCCTCTACCGCATATTATGACGTAGACTCTCCCACTTGGGGAGATCTTAAGCAGGTGCCCCTCCCAAGTGCAGTGGAGGTCACCAACTTAGGCCATGGGCCTTCTTGATTACCCATTGACCCCGTCCAGGTAAGTATGTTTGAACTTTTCTATTTGCTTCTATTTTCTACTACCCCCTCCTCCATCCTCCTTTCACACTTTTCCTATATGGGACGAAAACCAAAGTTAACTTTTTTTTTTTTCGACCTTAAGTACTTTGTCAAAGAGATTGCAACTTTGCAAGTTGACCAAAATCAACACTTGCAGCATAACTGCCATGTAAAGGTTTGAACAGGATATCTTAGGGCCTTCTAAGCACTGCAAAGATGCTTTATCAGAAGCAAGAACACCAAATTCCAGCCAATCTACTACGATGTTTTTCCAAAAGATAAGACCCTTTCAACACACAAGGAGGCCAAGCACTACTCTTATTATTTTGTAATAGCTTAAATATGATTTAAAATAACAGGAGAATACTTTTGGAAGAATTGGCAAAGAAGCTAAGATGAATATTAAATAAATTTACCACTGTGTATAAAATACCAATGGGGTGCATAACCTCATATCATATAAAACCGGGCAATTACACAACCTCCTTGCTGACAGATGCTATAGGCTATAGCTTCATCTATTCTAGGCTTCAAAAAAATTTAGATTTGACTATAGAAGAAGCAAGGGGTGCAATCATTTTGGCAGTAATCCTACATGCAAAATGAATTTTACCACAAGGAAAAGCTGGTGAGACAATCAAGCACTGTATCAGGATTACATAATTTAATTTTAAGTGACAACTAGTGATGTGGAAAAACAAGGAAAAACAATGGGAAGGAACTCTATATCTATGAAAACCAATAAGCAAGGAGTCGGGAAGTACAAACCTGTAAGAGCCCAAAGGGCAGAGTTATTGATACCCCGTCAATCTGCAACATTCATAGAAGGTAGCGAAATGCACCCAAGTATGCCATCCATTCCGCATCTACAAGGCTCTCGCCTCTTAAATCAATCAACCCTATACAATATTGAAAAACTCTACAGAAGAAATTTCAGATCATTGAAAACCAACCCTGCGAATATAAACAGAGCATACAATGCTAAAAAACTCTATGGATTCATTTAGAGATCATTGGAAACCAACCTCATGAATTAAAGAGAGCATGACAATCCAATTCTTCTAAGGAATGTTCTCCACTCTTCCCAATTTCTTTTCTCACTTCTCTTTTATGTCAAACTTTTAGCAAGGTTTCAGACCCAGAAAAAGAGAAAAAAGTGATAAAATAATACGAGAATAAAAGTGATGCAAACTACATCATCTTTCAAGAATTTCAAATCTTATGCATCACTTGAATTAAAAAAAAATTAAGATACAGAAATTCAAATCTCTCCAAAAACCTCGCATCAGAAGACAATAACAATTTTCTAAAAACACAAAACACCAATTCTCACATCAAATCCCTAATCACAAGTCAAATTACACCAAATCTCACCTAAAAAACAAACTAACATCTCCAAAACACTATCTCTAACTAATTAAAACGACATAAATTAAAGAACCACCAAACACGAACAACAAAATCAGCTGACAAAAACAGTAACTTAACTCCAAAAATCAACAAACAAATTAAAAAAAAAAATCACTGAGAAACTCACTCGAGCAGCGAAGGAGACACGAGCCGGCGCCGGAGGAGACGCCGGAGAAGAGCTTCTCCAAGCAGCGTCGGCATCCGCTCCAGCGTCCGGCGCTGCCTCCGCCATATCTCCACGGTATTACTGCTCTGCGTCGCGGATTCGATTCACATACGAACTAATCCGCTCTCAATATCATCATCTGCTTGTTGTCTCTTCATTTTTCGATTTCATGTACGAGCTCGAAGCAGAAGATCTGCAGAGATTTTTTTATTTAGTATTGTTCTGCTTCTTCGACGATCTCTGGCACTCCCTAAGTACCGACCTGCTAGAATGGCAGAATCAACTTCATAGCGACGGCGTGACGCATGACATCCACTGACTAACTAAGTTAATATTCAATCTGCTAGAATGGTTTAATCATCTTCATAGCAGAGGCGTGACGACAACTGACTAAAATGACAACTTACTAAGTAAGTTAATATTCAACTTAGATTCAGTAAGATATATTTGAGTTCACTACGCCATATTTGAGATTTTACACTAAAATATATGGCAACACGCATCTAGGTCGAAAATTCTAGCCATTAGAAATATCATCGCACCTTTATTAACGAGGTAAGTAATTAATTACCGAGTTAATATAATTAATATTTGAAAGAGCTCCGAACTAATTTAAGATATCGAAGAGTCTTTTGTCACACCCCATTATATTACCTAAAATAATACGCAACGAATTATAAAATTACAGTCCGAATAATTATGGAAATCAACATAGATTATTTATTCATACTCTATTAATTAAAAGGAACACAAGTATAAATATATATTATTTTATATATACGAATATGCAGCAGAAATACATCTGCAAATACCTACACCCCTAGATCTTCGTCGACATCTCGCTCTCTACATGCCTCCTTCGCATGTGGCACCGACAGCTCTTGCTTTGGCATGCAACGTGTCACGACCCAATATACGTGATGTTATAATCGATACGAAAACCTCAGAATATACCTTTCGTCGGTACACCCGGCGTCCTATCAGCTAAAAACACATATACGAATTCTCAAAATTAAATTCAGTACAATCCTAAAGACATTCATCTAACATGATCATAAATGAAATAAAATATTACATTTCTACGTTACCAAATATAAAATTTCAAAGTTTACAAAATACTACAAACCCAACACATCTTAACTATGTGTTAATTATACATATACTAGGTGTTATCATGTAGATAATTATCAAACTACAAAATTAAATGTACAACACCTACATGAAACAAAATCAAAGGACGCTCCGCAATCAAGCCTTCCCTTTCCTTTTTCTATCAGATCTTGAAAGAAGAAGGTGAGATGTGAGCTACAGCCCGCTCAGTGAATGTCATTTACAAGTGGCATATACGTGCATTTAATAAAAACATGATAAGATCATAAATCATTGAAATATCATGATGACGAAATATATTACATACATGCTAACATAATGCATTAAGTCATACATAAGACGATGCATAACATTTGTAGTCATACTCATGCAATCCTAACATCTCCTAAGTATAGGGGTTCAAAGCTGGTGCACTACACATAGTACCTAAACACACACATAATACTCGAATCCTAATAGAATTTTTGGGGTTGTGCAGCACCTAGGATTAACCTAAACTAACCTACCCATACACAAGCCATAAAACCCTCTGCCAGGTACAGAACTGGGATCGCCGCTAGACTTACGAGAATTTCCAAAAAGATGAAATTTCAACTAGGAGCCTCAACCCAAATTGTCATCCCAATGAATTATGCTCAAATGTATTTCATGGAATATTAAAACATGCATACCATCATACATAAGCATTTTAAACAATTTTATACTACAATGCCACATATAAATAATCCAAAAGTAAAAGAACACTCACTCTTGATTGGCTAAGTCTAACCAATCCAATTCCAATCCAATCACCAAAACTCTTCAATTAACTAAACGGGTTAAAGATCAATCACAAGACCTGGAAATAACATGATTAACACAACTGAAAATCAGTCATAAAGTGTGTCAAAACCCCATGTTCAAACCTAATCTAAAGTCAATTAGATTCTAAATTAGTTACTTCCTTAAGCCAATTTCCATATTGTCCAATTTGATAATTTAGACTCAAATAAACCAAGATTGACCTAAATTGAATGTAATAGGGTGATCCCATGATCCAACCACTAATATACATGACATTCAATTATAATTAGGGTCAATTAGACTATACATCAATTCAATTTCATCAATTGACTAAGTCTTGGTCAAAATCTCCAATTAGGCCAATATAAAACATAAGTCAAAATGAACTAAAGTTATGTTAATTTAACATAGGTTCTAACATTTTAAACCCATGATTATACTCAATTTGGGTCCAATTAAACAATCCCCGAGTCAATTTCATAAATTGACTTGATTTCGGTGAAAAGTCTCAATTTGGGCAAAATCCCCAAATTACATGCAAAATTGCAAAAGTACATGGAAAATGTCAAATACTTAGCCTAGGTCAAAATTATTCAACCCAAGGGTGTCCAGTATGAGAATCCATTGAATTCTATCATCAACAACCCTAATCATGCCCCAAAAGACCTATATTGCATAATTTTTTTAGATTTTCAATCAAGAGCATCAAAAGCCCCAGATTTGAAAATTTTCATACATAGGTAATATTGTCAATTTTACACTAAGCCACCATACATAGCCACGAACTTTATTGAACTTGCACCATGGGATCATCCACCATTACTATTAGGTTAACATAGTTGACAACCCAATTCGATCTTAGATCTCAAGATTTACAAGGAGGTTGTTGACAAGGTCATGAGCTTTGAGCAAGAAAAGATCATGTAGGAGCAGAGAATGAATAAGGGAAAACGTTGCAGGCCGTTTTCCCAACAGGGCTCGCAACAGGGCAACAAGAAGAAGCTCTACTATAATCAGAACCCTGCCCTCCCAACCCCTGTTAAGAAGAATGAGGCCGCGACATCCACGGCTGAACCTTCTAACCCTAACCATCAGGGTTTTCGAAATCATGGCCGCGGTGGTCCTCATGGCAGGGGTGGCCGTAGAAACGACAATGGTAGAGGTGGTGGTCGACACCACAATCAGCATTGCTAGCAGAACAATCAGCATGGCTAGCAGAACAATCAGCAGTACAGGTCGACATGTTATAACTGCGGCCAGCAGGGCAACGTAAGATATGCCTGTCCGCACCTGCAGCAACCTATTCTCGTTCTGCCAGTCCAACAAACACCACCTGCTGCTAATGCTCAACCGAGGCAGAACCAGCAAAATCAGAGACAACGGAACCAGGGTAGAGCACTTGTCATCGCTCAACAACTTCTCCCAGACAGCAATGTAGTCGAAGGTACATTTCCTTTATTCAATACAATGGTGCATGTTTCGTTCGATTCAGGTGCTACACATTCTTTCATATCGTCTGCATTGGTAAGACATTTAGGGTTGCATCCTGAACCCACAAACATCACACTCCATGTCACATCACCTTTAGGATCTGGTACTGACATGAATTTGCAGTGTTCTCGATGTGAGCTTCGAATGTTAGAACAGATAATATATGCAGATCTTTTTGTGGTGGACATTGAAGACTTCGACATCATCCTCGGCATGGATTGGCTAGCACCACCGAATGTAAAGATCGAATATATGAAGAAGCAAGTTCAGTTAACCTTGCCTACAGGAGCCTTTGTCAAGATTCAGGGAACAAGGAAATGGATACACAAATCAACAGTTGCACTTCTCAAGGCATAACTTCGAGCTCTATCCCTTGGTGATGAAAATGAATCACCAGCACTGTACCCTCTCGAAGTACACGATGTTCCAATCATATCTGAATTCCCAACAGTTTTTCTAAATGACCTTTCTGGTTTACCTCTAGTTAGGGAATTCGATTTTGAAATCAACCTCATACCTGGGACAGGGCCTATCTCAATTCCACCATACACAATGTCAAATGTCGAGCTGGTCGAATTAGACAAACAACTGAAGGAATTAAAGAGTAATGACTTCATCAGAAAGAGTTCATCACCCTCGGGCGCTCCAGTTCTGTTCATTCGCAAAAAGGATAGTTCGTTACGACTTTGCATAGACTATCGCAAGCTCAATAACGTCACCATTAAGAACATATACCCATTGCCCAAGATTGATGACCTACTCGACCAACTTAGAGATGTCAAATACTTCTCTAAGATTGATTTACTGTCGGTTATTACCAACTCTGGATTTGAGAGTCGGACATTACTAAGACGACATTCAGAACTATGTACGGTCACTACGAGTTCTTGGTCGTGCAGTTCGGCCTAACAATTGCACCCGCTGCTTCCATGGATTTGATGAATCGCATCTTCAGGTTATACTTAAACCGATTTGTGGTGGTTTTTGTGAACGACATCTTGATATATTCCTCAACCGAAGAAGACTGTAAGATATATTTTTAGATAGTCCTCCAGACCTTGAGAATCCACCAACTGTATGCAAAGTTGAGTAAGTGCGAATTTTAGGCAAAGCGAGTTCAATTCCTAGGCCATGTGGTTTCAGGTAATGGAATTGAGGTAAATCCTTCTAAGGTTGAAGCAGTTTTAAACTGGAAGCAACCTACCACTGTTACTCAGATTAGGAGTTTTCTTGGTTTGGCTGGCTATTACAGACGTTTCATCAAGGGTTTCTCAAAAATAGCTGAACCTATGACCAAGCTCACTCGAAAAGAGGTGCGATTCATCTGGAATCCCGCTTGTGAAACATCATTTCTGGAATTGAAGAAACGCCTCACGACGACACCTGTACTTATCACTCCAAGAAATGCAATTGGATTTTTACTATACACCGACACCTCTCTCCAAGGCTTAGGTGTCGTACTAATGCAAAAAGGTCAAGTTGTTGCATATGCCTCGAGGCAACTGAAGATTCATGACGATAATTACCCAACACTTGACTTGGAACTTGCAGCTGTCGTATTTGCACTGAAATTATTGCGTCATTACCTATATGGTAGTGTACCGCCGGTTTAGGGGCGTCCAGACGGGGTGTGACACATAAACTCCCTTTTGGACAATTCCTCGAGTCTAGTAGGAATTGGTTCCCTGCTAGTGGAAGTTACTCCTTCACTTAAGGTCATTCTTTTGCTGAAAGGAAAATAAATTTGTGAAAAACACAAAATATATTCCTAACATTTTTAAAATTTATCATTTGCCCGTTAGACAATATTTTCTATTTTTCTCTTGATGTTTATGCCATCACGTAATCAAAATTCTTCATTAGCAATATGATATATATATATCTTATGCATATATACAAGTATAGACATATATATTTAATCATAACTATATATATAGTTTTCATAAATCAACTATATATATAAATCTCAACTATATATAATTCATACATATATAGTTCTAAAGATATATATATATTTAATCATAACTATATATATAGTTTTCATAAATCATAACTATATATATATTTAAATCCAAACTATATAAAAATCATATAGTTTTCTAGATATATATTTAATATAAATCTCAACTATATATAATTTATACATATATAGTTCTAAAGATATATATATCTAGTAAAACATTTTATCCAAAATTTTTATTAGTAACATGGTATATATATATATCTCATATATACATAGATGTATAGATAAATATATTTAATCATAACTATATATATTTAAATCAAAACTATATAAAAATCATATAGTTTTCTAGATATATATTTAATATAAATCTCAAATATATACAATTCATATATATATATATATAGTTCTAGAGATATATATATCTAATAAAATTTTCTTCCCCTAATTTGGTGGACTTGGGCGGAGCGTGAACCATAAGCTCTGATACCAATAAATGTCACACCCTGCCCGGATATACCTAAACCGGCGGTATACTCGCGGATGGGGCGCGCATTCGGAATTATCACAATGGTAATATCACAGTACGCAGCGGAAATATAATACAATACAAGTTTGATTTCATTTAATTCAGAATTCATTTGTACATGACATAGTCAAGGAAACATTCTCCCTAACATCCCCAATGAATAATACAAAGGGTACAAAATGTGGGTCCCATAATCTACACCCAGTCCACCGTAATTTCCTGTGAAAAATTGAATAATAATGGAGTGAGCTTAACGCGCTCAGTGGGTAAAATAGTTCGTGAGTATAACAATTAATAAAGCATACCTAGGTGGTGATAGGTATGATGCCAATGCATGAACTGGTCTAGTCTACTAGTCTTTTCTTGACATTTAGACTGACTTTGACAACGTCTGGTGATCCTTATCAGAGTTGGTATCACGACGTGCAAGGTTAAGACATTCAGTATTACTTGTATGAGCTGATAGCTTTCAATAAGACCAACTAGATTAGTCCCCAGTTGAGAGGTGAGACACAAGGTCTACTTAAATACCAATCGCCTAAAGCAGCCCGCTGCCTCCTGTTCACTATTTAAAGTTATTGAGGACAAGACCGAGTCTAGTTGAGCCAGATATGAACTCCAAATATGGCATTATAACGGTGTTATACATGAACTCCAAATATGCAGGTATAAATATAACAGTATGAACGTTATACGAAATAATGTTGTGTAAATGAATGGTAGACATAATAATAAATGAATGTAAACTTTACTAAAAGTTATAAAACACGCAAACCTATGTTTCGTTCCCCACCTTCAGATAAAAACTTCTTATTTCACATATGGCGCTTTCCTCCGGACAGAACTTCGTCGTACCGCACCGAAAGTCTCGAAAAGAGGGTCTCAAAAGACTAAAAACTTAGAATGAATAGAAAGGAGAAGAAAATCACAAGAGAAGGTGATTTGGTGTGAGGAATGAGAAATGAGGAGGGTTCCTTATATAGAGATTTTTGGCGCCAGAACGTTCGAGCGTTGCGCCTGAACATTCGGGCATTGCGCCTAAGCGTTCGGGCATATATATATATATAAGAGGAATGAGAAAAAGTGAGAGGAAGGAGCACTAAAAGATCAAAAAAGAAGAAGAAACAATCAAGGAAGAAGAGGGGAGAAAAAGTAATGAGGGGTTTAGGGAACTCTAGCAATTAATTGCTGTCAGGTATGGGTTACAAAGTGAACTGTTGCTCTACTACATGGGGGCACTTGTGATATTCAAGAAGCAAGAAGTCGAAGATCAGAAAGGAGGAGGGACTCAACGTACGTGGTGCTTTGGTGAATCTGAGAGAGAGAGAGAGTGTAATACCCTGTATTTCACAAAAAAAAAAAAAAATTACTATTTGAAATTTTTATTATTTGGGCAACGCCCGAACGTTCAGGCGCATGCCAGAACGTTCAGGCGCAAAAATCTCTATATAAGAAACCTCCTCATTTCTCATTCCTCACACCAAATCACCTTCTCTTGTGATTTTTCTTCTCCTTTCCACGCATTCTAAGTTTTTAGTTTTTGAGACTCTCGGTGCGGTGCAACAAAGTTCTGTCCGGAGGAAAGCGCCAGATCTGAAAGCGGTGCAACGAAGTTCTGTCAGGAGAAAACCACCAGATCTGAAAGTGGGGAACGAAACATAAGTTTGCGTGTTTCATAACTTTTATTAAAGTTTACATTCAATTATTATTATGTCTACTATTGATTTACACTGCATTATGTCATATAATGTCTTAACCTTGCACGTCGTGATACCGACCCTAATAAGGATCACCAGACGTTGTTAAAGTCAGTCTAAATGTCAAGAAAGACCAGACCAGTAGACTAGACCAGTTCATGCATAGGCATCATACATATCACCACCTAGGGACGTATATGGTTTATGACTCATAGAATAGTTAGAAGCATTGCTCACTATTCATTATATTTCTCTGGAGAGGGACGTACATTCAGGGCATCGTTCCTGAGCATCGTTCCTGTACGTGAATTCAGAGCATACATTCATATTGATTGATTATGATGCTCACATGTGTATTTAAGATATTTGATATTAAAGTATGTTTTATTAATTGTTATACTCATGCACTATTTACCCACTGAGCGCGTTAAGCTCACTCCAATATTATCAAATCTTTCACAGGAAATTAGGGTGGACTTGGTGCAGGTTATGGGGCCCACCTTTTGTACCCTTTGTATGAATCATTGGGGATTTTGGGAGTATGTTCCCTTGACCATTTTATGTATAAAAGTATTCTGAATTATATGAAATCAGATTTGTACTGTATATTGTATTTCCACTGCACACTCTGTTATTACCATTATGATTGTTCCAAATGCGCGCCCCGTCCGAGAGTGTACCGCCGGTTTAGGCGCGTCCGGGCGGGGTGTGACATTTAATGGTATCAGAGCGTACGGTCTACGGCCCGCCCAAGTCCACCAAATTAGGGAAAGAAAAATGTTATTAGATATATGTATCTCTAGAACTATATATACATACGTCAATTATATATAGTTGAGATTTGTATTAAATATATATATCTAGAAAACTATATGATTTTTTATATAGTTTGATTTAAATATACATATAGTCAAAATTTATTAGAAACTATATGTGTAGTTATGATTGAATATATATATCTATATACCTTAGTGTATATGAGGTATATATATATATATATATATATAAAATTCAAAAAAAATTCAAATTTTTTTTTTTGAAAAATAAATATTCGAAAAAAATAAAATAAAATAAAAAAATAAAAAAATAAAAAAATTCAATTTTTTTTTTTTGCGAAAAATAAATATTCGAACAAAAAAAAATTGTAAAATCAAATAAAAAAAAAATTTATATCTAGAACTATATATATATGAATTATATATATATAGTTAAGCTTTGGATTAAAAACAACTATATATGATTTTTATTTCAAATATATGTATATAGTTGCTTTATGAAAACTATATATATAGTTATGATTAAAAATGCCAATACATTTATTGGAGAATACGACATATATACATATTCCAAATAGTTGATTTTTGGAAACTATATATAGTTATGATGAAAATGTCTATACATTCATAGGTGAATACAACATATATGCATCAAATCACAAATGAAGAAATATTTTTTTATGGCATAAACATTAAAAAAAAAAAAAAGACTAGACACTAATGTCTAAAAGATAAGGCATAAATTTTAAAAAAATGTTAGGACTATATTTTGTGTCTTTTACACAAATTTATTTTCCTTTCAGCAAAAGAATGGCCTCAAGGGAAGGAATAACTTCTACTAGAAGGGAACCAATTCCCACTAGACTAATGGAATTGTCCAAAAGAGAGGTTGTGACCATGAGGAGCATCGACAATAGCGATCTCCGCCTCCGTCCAATCCTTCATGACAAACTCGCAACACTGGGTTGGTTAAATATAACCAAAGTCGAGGGTCAAGTCTCTTACAACTTGGTTAGATCCTTCTATGAAACCATGAATTATGCGGGACTTCACACAGATGAGATCAGCCCTCATTTAGAGACAACAATCATGGGAACGACAATTCCTATCAATATCGAGATTATTGCTCGCCTTTTGGAGATTCCGATTAAGGCCAGGATTATTGATCCACATGACCCCCAGACAGTTACAGCGATCGCCGAATCTAATGCACAACTGTTCAATTCCCTCGCCAAAGAGCCATACACTCAATCAACATACACCAACCTCCCAAACAATCATATTAAACCATCGCTTGTCGGCCTCGGAAAGATTGTATACGGCAACATCTTGCCAGAGAGGGGCACTATGTCAAGGGCCCAACTCCTTGTGTTGTATTGCATAGAGAAGAAAATAAAGGTCTCCTTACCACACATCATCATCCAACAAATGTTGAGGGTGATTCAAAACCCTTTAAAGAAGGAATTCCTCGGCTACGGAGTCTTGATTATGAGGATACTTCACGAGGCAAACGTTGACACTTTCGATGGAGCGTCAAAGCTGATCACTGAACCAGTTACAACATCCTCTATCTTCAAGACATATGGCACAAGTGGAGGGGTAACTGACGAAGAGGTATTCGGCACGACAATAAGAACTGTCGAAAGAATGAGAGACAAACACGGGTGTTGCCTTTGCAAATGTCGACGCAAGATGCCTGTCAGAGACGACCCAAATAATGATTCCAATCCACATCCTACATCAGACCCAACCGGTAATCCAACCGATCGACCACTTACTGACGAAGAATTATATGCCACACTAAATCCACCTATACAAAGTCATGATAGACAAGGTACACAAGCAAATCCACCAACTTGGAACGTGCCAACTCAAGGCAACACTTCGTACCAAAGATTTCCAACTTCTGCGGTACAGTATCAGCCAGTTCCACAAGTTGCTGTAAACCAACAACAACAGTACTGGGCGTCACCAAATCTTGGAGGGCCAAACATTCCAATGAGCCCATTGTTTCAAACTTTTTCTTCTCAAACAAACCAAATTATCCAAGGGGCTCCGGTTAGGGGATCCCCGCACAATCAATACAACTACGTTCCACCTATGAATCACCCATACAACCAATACTTTCCTCCAATTCCTATGGCCTACCCTTCACTTACGCGACAACCAACCCATCAACCACCAATGGGACAACCGACTAACCTACTTGAACGGTTAGATGAAATGGCATCCAATATTGCTGCACTGAAAGAGAGCCACCATAATATATTAACTCGTTTGCAAAACTCCAACGCAGAGCGAGCAAACTCTCAACCTTCTGTTAGTAGTCATTCTGTACATAACAGTCGATCTCGAAGAAACGGTAGTAGGCAAGAAAGTCAAAATTAATTTCTGCCATTGTAAAAAAATCTTCTTTGATTTATATGAATGAAATTGTTTTGTTTGAAGACTATCTTTGGTGGGCCGACTTACAACCATTCTTTCTTTTGTATCACTAACTTTGGAGTAGTATGGGACACAACAAAATTGGAGGATACTAAATAAAATGTGGAAGTAAGAACACCCATGACCTTGTGTGAAAAGAAACATTTGGAGAAAGTTGCATTACTAATATTATCACTAAGTTTACACGGTATGGGACGAGTAAATTTGGATGATACTATTAGTGAACTTCTAATCAGCCAATGTGTTTAGAGACCGTGTTCATACAACTTAACTTGGTTGACACCCTTATTACTAAATTCATGTGGTATGAGACATATGAACTTGGATAATAATCGAACAGACTAAGAGTAAGCGTATGAATGCATAAGCTTGCGATAGAACGTTAGATCAGGATATTTACCGAGGCAAATCTTAGACTTTTTATGACTCGTATGGTTTTTCAATAAAATATATGTATGTTCACAAATACCACAGCCAAATCATTTTAAATACTTGCAAAGATTTGTACTTATTATATAAACGTTCTAACCTTGTTTTTTTTTACACCATGGACAAACATAATAGTTATATCAGATTCTTTGATTCCTCAACAAAAACCTTACACTATACTTAGAAAAATAGGTGACTTTAATATTGCAGTACTTCCGAATTTGTTGCTGAGCATATTATAACAATATCCTTGGCTCGAGTTCCTAAATCTTGGTTTCTTTTTCTCTTTGCCAGTGAGACAATGCAAACCAGAAAGAGAGGAAGGCCACGTACTATTCGTCCAGCAATGGAGGCACCTCCTGAGATTCAGGAACCGCCGCCTCAGACAACAGCACAGGCCATACCCACCACTGCCACTACATCTGGGCAGGCAATACCACCACCACCCGCACCCTTTGCCATGCCTTCAAGCATTGAAACCTTCTTCGCTGGATTTATTGAGGCGATGAAGGTCACTGTTCAAATTGCAGTTCGTGAGACCGTAGCCAGTCAGGTTGCCACGGCTCAAACACCTGTAAAATTTGGGTCCGAAGCTCAAACCGATCAGATTACTAAATACAAGCGGCTACAACCTCTTACTTTCGATGGCACCATTGATCCTGATGAGGTGCAAAAGTGGTTGGATGAGTCCAAGAAGGCTCTTGATGCAATGGGAGTCGATGAGACTCGTAAAATTCCACTAGCAACCTACCAACTTGTTGGTGCCGCAAACACATGGTGGATCACAGTGAAAGAAGACCCAAGGGTCAATATAGCAGATATGACTTGGCAACAGTTTGAGTCAATGTTTATCGATGAGTATTTTCCCAGCGCAGTGACAAAACAGAAGCGCCAGGAATTTGCTAAGTTATATCAGGGCACCATGACCGTCAGAGAATATGCTGGAAAATTTAAAGAATTATCAGTCTACTCTCTCTCCACCATCTCAACGGAGCGAGATAAGAGTGAGAAATTTTATAATGGTCTTCGCCATGACATTCGACAAGCCTTATCAATCTTGGATCTCAAGATTTACAAGGAGGTTGTTGACAAGGCCATGAGCTTTGAACAAGAAAAGCTCTTACAGGAACAGAGAATGAATAAGGGCAAACGGCCTGCAACGTTTTTCCAACAAGGCTCACAACAGGGCAACAAGAAAAAGCCCTACTACAATCAAAACCCAGCCCTCTCGGCCCCTATTTCGAAGAATGAAGCCACAACACCTACGGCTGCACCTTCTAACTCTAACCACCTGGGTTTCCGAAATCATGGTCGTGGCGGTCGTTATGGACGAGGTGGCCGTAGCAATGGCAACGGCAGAGGTGGTGGTCGACACCACAATCAACAAGACCAGCAGAATAATCAGCATGGCCAGCAAAACAATCCATGGTACAGGCCGACTTGTTTCAACTGCGGCCAGAAAGGCCATGTCAAACATCTTTGTCCGCACCTTCAGCAACCTATTCCGGCTATTCCAGTCCAACAAGCACCACCTGCTGCTAATGCCCAACCCAGGCAGACCCAGCAGAACCAGGGTCAACGGAACCAGGGCAGAGCATATGCCATCGCTCACCAACCCCTCCCAGACAATAATGTCGTAGAAGGTACCTTTCCTTTGTTCAATACATTGGTGCATGTTTTGTTTGATTCAAGTGCTACGCATTCTTTTATATCATCAGCATTGGTAAGACATTTAGGCCTGCATCCTGAACCCACAAACATCACACTCCATGTCACATCACCGTTCGGATCGGGTACTGACGTGAATTTGCAGTGTTCTCGATGTGAGCTTCGAATGTCCGAACAGATAATATATGCCGATCTTTTTGTGATGGATTTTGATGACTTCGACATCATCCTCGGCATGGACTGGCTCGCACCATTGCATGCAAAGATCGGTTGTTTGAACAAAAACGTTCAGTTAACTTTGCCTACAGGAGAGTTTGTCAAGATTCAGGGAACAAGCCACTGGATACACAAATCAACAGTTGCACTTCTCAAGTCACAACTACGAGCGTTGTCTCTTGGCGATGACAATGAATCACCAGCTCTGTACCCTCCCGAAGTACGCGATGTTCCAGTCGTATCTGAATTCCCAATAGTTTTTCTTAATGATCTTCCTGGCCTACCTCCAGTTTGGGAATTCGATTTTGAGATCAACCTCATACCAGGGACAAGGCCTATCTCAATTCCACCATACAGAATGTCAAATGTTGAACTGGTCGAATTAGACAAACAACTTAAGGAATTAGAGAGTAATGGCTTCATCCGAAAGAGTTCATCACCCTGCGGCGCTCCAGTTCTGTTTGTTCGCAAAAAGGATGGTTCGTTACGACTTTGCATCGATTATCGCAAGTTAAATAACGTCACCATCAAGAACAGATATCCGTTGCCCAGGATCGATGACTTGTTCGACCAACTTAGAGATGCCAAATACTTCTCTAAGATTGATTTACGGTCCGGTTATCACCAACTCCGGATCCGAGAATCGGACATCACCAAGACGGCGTTCAGAACTCGGTACAGTCATTACGAATTCTTAGTTATATCGTTTGGTCTAACGAACGCCCCTGCAGCATTCATGGATTTGATGAATCGCATATTCAGGTTATACTTAGATCAATTTGTGGTGGTTTTTGTGGATGACATCTTGATATATTCCTCCACCGAGGAAGACCATAAAATACATTTGAAGATAGTCCTCCAGACCTTGAGAAGCCACCAATTGTATGCAAAGTTGAGTAAGTGCGAATTTTCGGCCAAGAGAGTTCAATTCCTAGGCCATGTGGTTTCAGGAAATGGCATTGAGGTAGATCCTTCTAAAGTTGAAGCAGTTTTAAACTGGAAGCAGCCTACCACTGTTACTCAGATTCAGAGTTTTCTTGGGTTGGCTGGCTATTGCAGACGCTTCATCAAGGACTTATCATAGATTGCTGAACCTATGACCAAGCTCACTCGAAAAGACGTGCGATTTATCTGGAATCCCACCTGCGAAGCCTCATTTCAGGAATTGAAGAAACGCCTCACGACAGCACCTGTACATATCACTCCAAGAAATGGAATTGGTTTTTCATTATACACTGACGCCTCCCTCCAAGGGTTAGGTGTCGTACTAATGCAAGAAGGTCACGTTGTTGCCTATGCCTCGAGGCAACTGAAGATTCATGAGGGTAATTACCCAACACACGACTTGGAACTTGCAGCTGTTGTGTTTGCACTGAAATTATGGCGTCATTACCTCTACGGTGAACGGTTCGAGGTCTTCTCAGATCATAAGAGTCTTAAGTACATATACACTCAGAGAGACCTAAACCTCCGCCAAAGAAGATGGTTGGAATTCTTGAAAGACTATGACTTTCAACTCCAGTACCATCCTGGCAAGGCCAATGTTGTGGCTGATGCCCTGAGTAGAAAATCTTATGTTGCTTGCACTCTTAACTTTGAAATGGGAAAATTGGCTACAGAGATAGAGAACTTTAACCTCCAGCTACACGAAGAGGGACCACGCTCACGACTCTCTCAATTATCAGCTACCTCTGACCTCGTTCGCAAGATTTCAGCTACTCAAGCCAATGACCCTATGTTAATGGAGAAACGAGAACTTCTACTCAGCGGGCAAGACCTTCCTCATTGGTCAGTCTCTGACGACGGAGCTATTTTTTATGAAAAACGTCTTTGTCTTCCGAACGATCCCGAGGTTCGGAAAGACGTGCTTACTGAGATGCACTGTTCGAGATACGCTATGCATCCTGGGGGTGACAAGATGTACCAGGATGTCAAGCGACAATTCTGATTTTCTGGAATGAAGAAGGCAATTGCAGACTTCGTTGCTCGATATCTTGTTTGCCAGAAAGTTAAGGCAGAACGAAGACTTCCCTCTGGCCTTCTCCAGCCGTTACCTATTGGAGAATGGAAATGGGAGAACATCGCAATGGATTTTGTTACAGCCTTACCCCGAAATAATAAAAGGCAAGATGCTATCTGGGTTATCATTGACAGACTTACCAAGTCTGCACACTTCTTGCCAATAAAATTCACGGATAATCCTGCCAAACTTGCAGAACTATATGAAAGAGAGATCGTACGCCTTCATGACATACCACTCACGATCGTCTCTGATCGAGACCCTCGATTCACATCAAACTTTTGGAAAAGCTTCCAAAATAGAATGGGTTCAAAGATCACTATGAGCACAGCCTTCCACCCTCAGACTGATGGGCAGTCAGAACGGCTTATCCAAATCTTAGAAGACATGCTACGATGCTGCATTTTGGACTTTAATGACAGATGGGCAAAGTATTTGCATCTAGCTGAGTTTGCATACAACAACAGCTACCAATCTAGTATCGGCATGGCACCATACGAGACTCTCTATGGTCGGCCTTGCAAATCTTCGTATGCTGGTTAGATATGGCAGACCGACAGCAGTTAGGCCCTGAACTAGTTCAAGAGACTTCTGAGAAAATCACACTAGTAAAGGAACGACTTCGTGTTGCACAAAGTCGACAGAAGAGCTATGCTGACAAAGGACGACAATCTCTAGAATTTGATACGGGGGACTCTGTTTTTATACAAGTCCAGCCCACTCGAGGTGTCAAACGCTTTGGGATCAAAGGAAAGCTGTCCCCGCGGTATATCGGTCCATTTCCGATCATTGAACATATTGGCAAACTTGCTTATCGTCTGTCCCTTCCATCGACCATGCCTAAGGTTCATGACGTCTTTCATGTATCTATACTTCGCAAGTATCGTCCTGATCCTTCGCATATCATCCCTTTAGTCGAGGTTCGGGTTGAGGAAGGTAATAAATATCAAGAGAAAGCAATACAGATTTTAGATAGAAAAACTCAAGAACTACGGAGACGCAGCATACCACTTGTGAAGGTGCTCTGGGATCACCACGGCATAGAGGAAGCTACATGGGAACTAGAATCCACAATTAAACTGAAATACCCCGAATTG
The DNA here is from genome assembly GCA_035771175.1 of Paratinospora sagittata. Classification (NCBI taxonomy): domain Eukaryota; kingdom Viridiplantae; phylum Streptophyta; class Magnoliopsida; order Ranunculales; family Menispermaceae; genus Paratinospora; species Paratinospora sagittata. The sequence continues at coordinate 31,793,644 of CM069608.1, read as the reverse complement.
TTTTCTAGTACCACCTGATGATGTGCTACATTGTACTTATAAATACCAGGATGAAACATTGTTTACACCTATCTTCCTACATTGTTTCACTTGAATACTTACGCAGATGTCTGAACATCATCTCAATGGATATAGTGATGCACACCCACAGTGGCTCATTGGCACCCTGCGGCTCCTTTGCAAGCAATACCCCTCATCCATACTTGACTTGATTTCGAGGGTGAAATCCCTTTAAGGGGGTTAGAGTGTAATACCCTGTATTTCACAAAAAAAAAAATTACTATTTGAAATTTTTACTATTTGGGCAACGCCAGAACGTTCAGGCGCATGCCAGAACGTTCAGGCGCAATGCCAGAACGTTCAGGCGCTTGCCAGAACGTTCAGGTGCCATGCCAGAACGTTCAGACGCTTGCCAGAACGTTCAGGCGCATGCCAGAACGTTCAGGCGCATGACAGAACGTTCAGGCGCATGCCAGAACGTTCAGGCGCAAAAATCTCTATATAAGAAACCTCCTCATTTCTCATTCCTCACACCAAATCACCTTCTCTTGTGATTTTTCTTCTCCTTTCCACGCATTCTAAGTTTTTAGTTTTTGAGACTCCCGGTGCGGTGCAACAAAGTTTTGTCCGGAGGAAAGTGCCATATCTGAAAGCGGTGCAACGAAGTTCTGTCCGGAGAAAAGCACCAGATCTGAAAGTGGGGAACGAAACATAGGTTTGCATGTTTCATAACTTTTATTAAAGTTTACATTCAATTATTATTATGTCTAATATTGATTTACACTGCATTATGTCATATAATGTCTTAACCTTGCACGTCGTGATACCGACCCTAATAAGGATCACCAGACGTTGTTAAAGTCAGTCTAAATGTCAAGAAAGACCAGACCAGTAGACTAGACCAGTTCATGCATTGGCATCATACATATCACCACCTAGGGACGTATATGGTTTATGACTCATAGAATAGTTAGAAGCATTGCTCACTATTCATTATATTTCTCTGGAGAGGGACGTACATAAGAACCCGGCTACACCCGGGGAGGGACATCAGTACGTGAATTCAGAGCATCGTTCCTGTACGTGAATTCAGACGATGTACGTTAATCAAACCATTAATACATGACGGTGTCATGCATACATTCATATTGATTGATTATGATGCTCACATGTGTATTTAAGATATTTGATATTAAAGTATGCTTTATTAATTGTTATACTCATGCACTATTTACCCACTGAGCGCATTAAGCTCACTCCAATATTATCAAATCTTTCACAGGAAATTAGGGTGGACTGGGTGCAGGTCATGGGGCCCACATTTTGTACCCTTTGTATGAATCATTGGGGATTTTGGGAGTATGTTCCCTTGACCATTTTATGTGCAAAAATATTCTGAATTATATGAAATCAGATTTGTACTGTATATTGTATTTTCACTGTGCACTCTGTTATTACCATTATGATTGTTTCAAATGCGCGCCCCGTCCGAGAGTGTACCGCCGGTTTAGGTGCGTCCGGGCGGGGTATGACAGAGAGAGATAGAAGGGAACTTTTTTAGCACTATAAATAATCTTTAAAATAAGTAATAATTATAAGGTTAATGGTTTAATTTTGAAAATTTCGCAAAAATGACTATAAGGGTTTGAAGTAAGTTTATTATTAAATAAAGATATTGTTTTGGAGAAGGTGGCCAAAAGAAAGATTAAATAGTAATGACCCATAACAACCTAGAATAATAATTTAACTAACACTTATGTTAATACGGAAAAAGAAAATTAAAAGACTTTTGCACAAAGAAGAGAAAAATAAATAAATAAATTGAGTTTTGATTTAATTTTGATCATTCCAAGAACAATGCATATTGTTTATGAATGAAAATTTCTACTCTATTGATCCACACTCAACTATGTGTATGTATCAGTTTTTTTTCAAATTGTGTATATAACACATAATAAAAGACGATCTGATGAATATAGGAGAATTTGTAGCATGACTCCTATATAAATTAAGATTCCTAGCATTTAAAAAAAAAATGAGCTGGAAGACAACCACATGATTATCACAGCCATTGAAAACAATGAGCTGAAGGATCCTCAGGAGCAGTGTATATATATCGGATTTTTTCAAATTGCGTATATAACACGTAATAAAAGATGATCTAATAAATATGGGAGAGTCTGTAGCGTGAGTCTTATATAAGTTCCGTTTGATAAAATTTAAAAAATAAAAAAAATAAGAAATAATTTGAGTCTTATAGAGCCATATGAATCCACAAATCGAGAGCCCACATGACTAATAATCGCGCACTCTAGTCAAGTGGATAAGGGAGAGTTGAGTCTATAAGACAAGACCATCTCAACCATTAGAAACAATGAGTCCCCCAACCATATGAACCCAGAAACCAAGCCCACATGGCTAATAATCATGCACTGATCAAGTGGTCATAGTTCATCCACCAGACTTTAGTTCTGGTCTCCTTAGCACCTAAAAACACAGATGTACGAGCCTATAGAACAGTTCCTGTTCAAGTAAGGTCGTGACTATAGTACTAATTTCCCCCATATAATAATAATCATACGATTTCTTAAGTTGTCCATGTGGGATACAAACAATGTGAATCTTCTAAATGGAATGACATCTAGCTAGTTGAAAAATAATAAGAATATAGTTATTAATATAGTCAATTCAATTGTATGTTTTTCCATCACAGATTTCTCATTCTTCTAAATAAACAATTAAAAGAAATGATCTGTTTGAAGTATTCTGAGAAGAGGGTTGAGAAATAGAACAGAGGTGCTTGAAATTATGGGCATTCTGGTTCAAGAAAAGAAGTAGCCAAACAGGCGAAAAGTCCGGCTACCTTGTCTCTCTAAATTTTCATTTGAAGTGGGGGAGTGCTCCAACGTTGAATGAACGTTAAATTTATGTTCCCATTACACTAACTAACCCTATATATATATATATATATATATATATATAAACAGGAATGAGAAAAAGAGAGAGGAAGGAGCACTAAAAGATCAAAAAAGAAGAAGAAACAATCAAGGAGAGGAGGGGAGAAAAAGCAATGAGGGGTTTAGGGAACTCTAGCAATTAATTGCTGCCGGGTATGGGTTAAAAAGTGAACTGTTGCTCTACTACATGGGGGCACTTGTGATATTCAAGAAGCAAGAAGTCGAAGATCAGAAAGGAAGAGAGACTCACCGTACGTAGTGCTTCGGTGAATCCGAGAGAGAGAGATAGAAGGAAACTTTTTTAGCAGTATAAATAATCTTTAAAATAAATAATAATTATAAGGTTAATGGTTTAATTTTGAAAATTTGGCAAAAATGACTAAAAGGGTTTGAAGTAAATTTATTATTAAATAAAGACATTGTTTTGGAGAAGGTGGCCAAAAGAAAGATTAAATAGTAATGACCCATAACAACCTAGAATAATAATTTAACTAACACTTATGTTAATACGAGAAAAGAAAATTAAAAGACTTTTGTACAAAGAAGAGAAAAATAAATAAATAAATTGAGTTTTGATTTAATTTTGATCATTCAAAGAACAATGCTCATTGTTTATGAATGAAATTTTCTACTCTATTGATCCACACTCAACTATGTGTATGTGTTAGTTTTTTTTCAAATTGTGTGTATAACACATAATAAAAGACGATCTAATGAATATAGGAGAATTTGTAGCATGACTCTTATATAAGTTCTTATTCTTAGCATTTAAAAAAAAAAAGTGCAGCCACTGAAAACAATGGGAGTGCTTGAAGGTTGAATGAACGTTAAATTTATGTTCCCATTACTCTAACTAACCCTATATATATATATAAACAGGAATGAGAAAAAGAGAGAGGAAGGTGCACTAAAAGATCAAAAAAGAAGAAGAAACAAATAAGGAAGAAGAGGGGAGAAAAAGAGGGGTTTAGGGAACTCTAGCAATTAATTGCTGCCGGATATGGGTTACAAAGTGAACTACTGCTCTACTACATGGGGGCACTTGTGATATTCAAAAAGCAAGAAGTCGAAGATTAAAAAGGAAGAGGAACTCAACATAGGTGATGCTTCGGTGAATCCGAGAGAGAGAGATAGAAGGGAACTTAAGGAAAGGAGAAAGGCTTGGTTCTTGGTTTTGTGTGAGAATAATAATAGATTTCTTTGTACCGCTAGTGTGGCTTTTATAAAGGCTTGATTTTCTGTGAGATATTGTGAAGAAAACGTACGTGAGGAATTAGAGAGATAATATATAGAAGAAGCTAAGAAAACAATTAGAAAAGGAAAGGGAAAGTGGTTAAAATAAAAAATAAAAAGAATACTTGTCGGGATTGTCACTTTTGCTCTTATTCAAATAAAAATAAAAATAAATAAAAAGAATATGAGAGTGGTCAAAATTTGTGTTTTTATTTTTTATTTTTTTATTTTTTTTTTCCAAAAAAAGAATTGTAACTTCAGTACTCTCATAAGATTGATTCAAGAAATCAAATTGTAATAAGAAAACATCTTTTACTAAAAATAATAAAATCATTTTTAATATTTATTAAAATGATAAATTTTTTTTAAAAAATAATAATTCTTTTATTAGAAATAATAAATTCGTTTATTATTAAAAATATCAAAATTCTTTTTTTTGTTAAAATGATAAAATTTATTTTTATTAAAAAACTAATAGATATTTTTTTAATTCTAAATAATAATATTGATTTTTTATTGAAAATATTAAATTTAATTGAAATAAGAAAATATTTTCAATAAAATTCATTTTCGTTTTCAAAAAATAAATTTGATTTTTTATTAAAATAATATTATTTTGTTAAAATAGTAAAATCAGTTTTTGTCAAAAACAATAGATTATTTATTTTTAAAAATAGTAAAATTAATATCCCATTAATATCAATTTTATTGCGCGTCGGTGAGTTTTATTTTTTAAGAAAAAAGTTTCCATGATAATCTCTTTCCTACGAAAGTGAATACCTAACTAAGCTTCTCCGCCCTCCAATCCAAGCCCTCAGATTTCTTTTCACATCATCCATTTCTTCAAGTTTCATCAACATATTACTATTCTCCTTCTTTTTGCATAATAATTTCTCATTTAAACCTTGTAATTCTGTTCTCTACAAAAATAAGATTGACAAGAATTATCTAAAGTTTATTATTGATGTATGAAATATGAATTTACAATTAAACTGGGGCATTAAACTCAATAATAATAAGTAAACAATGAAATAAATGATGTATATAATTTTAACACATCACTTATTTTAAAAAACCTCTAATAAATATATGTTTCTTACAGTCAAAAACATATTTTCTCGAAATTTCACCCTTTTTTTTTTTGTAATGTATTCCCTCATGCTAGCTTACACGCATAACAAAAACTTATTCACTTGAAACGAGCACCACTAAGAAGACATGGTGGTATCTTACTCAATAATATGTGAGCATCTTCAAACGTGGCATATTCAACTAAACAAATTTAGTAACATTTCTGCACACTACTATTAATTATAATAACATGTTTGTTCATATTTAAATTTTCTTTTTAGCCATGAAATGTAGGTTTTATAACTGAATGGTTATAGAGTATTGCATCTATGAAATATGTTATGTATATAGCTAAATAACATAAAAATAACTTTTTTGATAAAAATAAACTTGGGCCGCAAAAGATTTATTTGGTATATTCTAAGGAAATATAAGATCATCTAGTGAATAAGAATTTGTAGTTAATATATCTTTATCAACGTGACAAATATTATAATTTTTTTTTTCATTTCAAATAGAAAGATTTTAAAAGGAAAATAAAATCAATTAATTGTAATATATATATTTAAGACTAGTATATGCACATGGGCATTTGAACATGTTTTATTTATTAATTAATATTTTTTATTTAGAATTAAAATTTTAATTAAGGTTACAATTAATATTATTATTGTTATTTTGCTATATGTATTAATATTATTTATGTTAAACTAATAAGAATATAATTTTTGTTTATGAATAGAAAGAAGGTAAAAATAATAATAAAATGCTAAAATAAAAAAGGGTAGAAAAAGGAAATTAAGAATAAAATTTCCTTGAAAATAAGAAAAATGAAAGAAGTTTAGCACAATAAATAATCTTTAAAATAAATAATAATTATAAGGTTAATGGTTAATTTTGAAATTTTTGTAAAAATGACTATAAGGGTTTGAAGTAAATTTATTATTAAATAAAGATATTCTTTTGGAGAAGGTGGCCAAAACAAAGATTACATAGCAATGGCCCATAACAACCTAGAATAATAATTTAACTAACACTTATGTTAATATGAGAAAAGAAAATTAAAAGACTTTTGTACAAAGAAGAGAAAAAAATAAAAATAAATTGAGTTTTGATTTAATTTTTATCATTTCAAGAACGATGCACTGTAATACCCTGTATTTCACAAAATAATAATAATAATAATAATAATAATAATAATAATAATAATAATAAATTTTTTTTGGATAAAACACATAACACATGATACATGCCTGGAAGTCCAGACACATGGCACATGACACATACATGGAAGTCCAGGCATATGACACATGACATATGGTACAAGCCTGGAAGTTCAGACACATGGCACATACCTGAAAGTCCAGGCACATGCCCGGAAGTCCAGGCAGCACGCCTGGACTTCCAGGCGCAAAAAAACTCTATATAAACCAACCCTCCCCTCTTCATTTTTCACATCAAATTCACTCCAAATTGTGATTCTTCATCCTTTTTTCACTCATATTGAGTTTTTAGTCTTTTAAGACTCTCTGTCCGAGATTCTCAATGCAGTACAATGAAGTTCTGTCCGGAGGAAAGCGCCAGATCTGAAAAAGAAGTTCTTATCTGAAGGTGGGGAACGAAACATAGGTTTGCGTGTTTTATAACTTTTATTAAAGTTTACATTCAATTATTATTATGTCTACTGTTCATTTACACTGCATTATGTCATATAATGTTTATACTGTCGCACTTATGCCAATACACTTGGAATTCACGTATTATACTGTTATAATGCCGGATTTGTGGTCAATCTGACTCAACTAGACTCGGTCTTGTCCTCAGTAACTTTAAATAGTGAATGGGAGGCAACGGGCTACTTTAGGCGATTGGTTATTTAAGCAGACCTAGTGTCTCACCTCTCAACTGGGGACTGATCTAGTTGGTCTTATTGAAAGCTATCAGCGTATACATGTAATAATGAATGTCCTAACCATGCACGTGTGATACCTACTCTGATAAGGGTCACTAGACGTTGCTAAAGTCAATCTAAATGTCAAGAAAAGACCAGACCAATAGACTAGACCAGTTCATGCATTGGCATCATACATCTCACCACCTAGGGACGTATATGGTTCATGACTCATAGAATAGTTAGGAGCATTGCTCGCTATTCATTACATTTCTCTGGAGAGGGACGTACACGAGAACCCGACTACACCCAGGGAGGGACATCAGTACGTGAATCCAGAGCATCGTTCATGAGGAGGGATGTATAGTGAGAACCTGGCTACGCTCGGGGAAGGACACCTATAAGTGAACTCAGGCGATGTACGTTCATCAAACCATTACGAGACGGTGTCATGAATACATACATATTGATTGATTATGATGCTTACATGTGTATTTAAGATATTTGATATTGAAGTATGCTTTATTAATTGTTATACTCACGAACTATTTACCCACTGAGCGCGTTAAGCTCACTCTATTATTATCCAATCTTTCACAGGAAATTAGGGTGGACTGGGTGCAGGTAATAGGGCCCACAATTTATACCCTTTGTATGATTCATTGGGGATTTTGGAGAGTATGTTCCCTTAACTATTTTATGTACAAAAGTATTCTGAATTAAATGAAATCAGATTTGTACTGTGTGATATATATTTCTGCTGCGCACTCTGTTGTTACCATTGTTATAGTTCCAAATGCGCGCCCCGTCCAAAAGTGTACCGCCGGTTTAGGAGCGTCCGGGCGGGGTGTGACATTTAATGGTATCAGAGCGTACGGTCCACGGACCACCCAAGTCCACCAAATTAGGAGAAGAAAAATTTTACTAGATATATATATCTTTAGAACTATATATATGTGATTTGTATATAGTTGAGATTTATATTAAATATATATCTAGAAAACTATATGATTTCTATATAGTTTGATTTGAATATATATATATAGTTGTGAATTACTAAAACTATATATATTAATGATTAAATATATATCTATATATCTATGCATGAGATATATATATACCTTGTTATTATGGATGAAAAACATGAATGAAAAATTTAATTAGATATATACATCTCCGTAACTATATATATATATATATATATAAATGTCAATTATATATAGTTGAGATTTATATTAAATATATATCTAGAAAGCTATATGATTTTTATATAGTTTGATTTAAATATACATATAGTCATGATTTATTTAAAAACTATATGTATAGTTATATACCTTAGTGTATACGAGATATATATATCATATAAAAAAAAATATTTGGATGAAAAATTTTATTAGATATATATATCTCTAGAACTATATATATATGTCAATTATATATAGTTGAGATTTATATTAAATATATATCTAGAAAAATTATATGATTTTTTATAGTTAGATTTAAAATACATATAGTCAAGATTTATTAAAAACTATATGTATAATTATGATTGAATATATATATCTATATACCTTAGTATATATAAGATATATATATATATATATATATATATATATATATCCTATTATTAATGAAAAAAATTTGAATAAAAAAAATGTTATTAGATATATATGTCTTTAGAACTATATATATATATATATATATATATATATATATATATATGAATTATATATAGTTAAGATTTGTATTAAATATATATCTAAGAAAACTATATATGATTTTTTATATAGTTTAAATTTGAAAAATATATATAGTTGATTTATGAAAACTATATATAGATTAAATATATATATCTATACATTCATATACGTATACGATATATATATATATATTGCTAATAAAGAATTTTGATTACATGATGGCATAAACATCAAGAGAAAAATATACAATCTTATCCAACTAACAAGGCATAAATCTTAAAAATGTTATGAATATATTTTGTGTCTTTCACAAATTTATTTTCCTTTCAGCAAAGAATGGCCTCAAGTGAAGGAGTAACTTCCACTAGCGGGGAACCAATTCCCACTAGACTCAAGAAATTGTCCAAAAGGGAGGTTATAACCATGAGGAGCATCGACAACAGAGATCTCCGCCTCCACCCAATCCTTCACAACAAACTCGCAACTGTGGGTTGGTTGAACATAACAAAAGTTGAGGGCCAAGTCTCTTACAACTTGGTAAGACCCTTCTACGAAGCCATGAATTACGTGAGACTACCAGAAGAGGGAATCCGCCCTGTATTGGAGACAACAATTATTGGGATAAAAATTCCTATCAACGTCGAAATCATCGCTCGACTTATGAAGATTCTGATTGAAGAAAGAATTATTGATCTACATGAACCGCAGACAATTACAGAGATTGCAGAGTGTAATGAACAATTATTCAATTCCCTCACCAAGGAGCCATACACTCAATCGACGTTCATTAACCTCCCAAACAATTATCTTAAACGATCTCTTGCCGGCCTTGGAAAGATCATGTTCGGCAACATCTTGCCAGAAAGGAGGCCTAATGGCACTATGTCAAGGGCCCAACTCCTTATGCTATATTGCATAATGAAGGGAATAAAGGTCTCCCTACCTCACATCATCATCCAACAAATGTTGAGGGTGATTCAAAACCCTTTGAGAAAGGAATTCCTCGGTTACGGAGTCTTGATCATGAGGATGCTACGCGAAGTAAACATCGACACTTTAGATGGGACTTCGACACAAATCGTTGAGCCAGTTACAACATCTTCTATCTTCAAGATATATGTTCCAAGGGGAGGAGAACTGACGAGGAAGTATTCGGCACAACGATAGGAAATGCCGAGAGAATGAGGGACAAGCATGGACGTTGCCTTCGAAAAAGTCAACGCAAGATTCCCGTCGGAGAAGCACCAGAGGGCAGAACATCCCAATGAGCCCACTACTTCAAAATTTTTCACCTCATACAGATCTAGATATATAAGGGGTTCAAATTAGGGGATCCCCGTACAATCAAAACAACTACCCCTCACTTATGAGTCACCCGTACAACCAATACTTTCCACAAATGCCTACGGCCTACCCTCCACCTTTGGAACAATCGAGCCATTAACCACTAATGGACCAATCGACTAACCTTTTTGAAAGGTTAAATAAAATGGAATCCAATATGGCAGAAATGAGAGCGACTCAAAATTATATATTAACACATATGCAAAACTCTGAAGCAGAGCAAGCAAACTCTCAACCTTCTGTTTGTAGTCGTTTTGTACCTAGCAGGAGATCTAGAAGGAGCGGAAGTAGGCAGGGAAATCAAAATTGATTACTGGCATTGTAAACTTTTCTTTTATATACATTAATGAAATGTTTTGTTTAAAGACTATCTTTGGTGGGCCGACTTACAACCATTCTTTCTTTTGTATCACTAACTTTGGAATGGTATGAGACATAACAAAATTGGAGGATACTAAATAAAATGTGGAAGTAAGAAAACCCATAACCTTGTGTGAAAAGAAACATTTGGAGACAGTTGCATTACTAATATTATCACTAAGTTTACACGGTATGGGACGAGTAAATTTGGACGATACTATTAGTGAACTTCTATTCAGCCCATGTTTTTAGAGACCGTGTTCATACAACTTAACTTGGTTAACACCCTTATTACCAAAGTCATGTGGTATGAGACACATGAACTTGGCTAATAATTGAAAAGACTAAGAGTAAGAGTTTGAATACATAAGATTGCGATAGAACGTTAGATTATGATATTTACCGAGGCAAATCTTAGAATTCTTATGATTCGTATGGATTTTCAATGAAATATATATGTATGTTCACAAGGACCATAACCAAATCATTTGAAATACTTGCAAAGTTTTGTACTTATTATATAAACATTCTAACCTTTTTTATTTCTACACCATGGCCAAACATACGAGATATATAAGATTCTGTGATTCCTCAACAAAAACCTTACACTATACTTAGAAAAATAAGTGATTTTAACATTACAGTACTCTCGAAATTGTTGTTGAGCATACTATAACATTATACTTGGCTACAGTTCCTAAATCTTGGTTTTTTCTCCTTGCCAGTGAGAAAATGCAAACAAGGAAGAGAGGAAGGCCACGTACTGTTCGTCCATCAATTGAGGCACCTCCTGAGATTCAGGAACCACCGCCTCCGACAACAGCACAGGCCACACCCGACACTGCCACTCCATTTGGGCAGGCAATACCACCCCCACCCACACCCTTTACTATGCCTTTGAGCATGAAAACCTTTTTTGCCGGATTTATGAAAGCAATCAAAGCCACTGTTCAGACGGCCGTTCGTGAGACCGTGACCAGTCAGGTTGCCACGGTTCAAGCACCTGTAAAATTTGGGTCGGAAGCTCAAACCGATCAGATTACTAAATACAAGCGGCTACAACCTCTTACTTTCGATGGCACCATTGATGCTGATGAGGTGCAAAAGTGGTTGGATGAGTCAAAGAAGGCTCTTGATGCAATGGGAGTCGATGAGACTCGAAAAATTCCACTAGCGACCTACCAACTTGTTGGTGGGGCAAATACATGGTGGATGACAGTAAAAGAAGACCCAAGGGTCAACATAGCAGATATGACTTGGCAACAGTTTGAGCCAATATTTATTGATGAATATTTTCCCAACGCGGTGACGAAGCAGAAGCGCCAGGAATTCGCTAAGTTATACGAGGGCACCATGACTGTCAGAGAATATACTGGAAAATTCAAAGAATTATCAGTCTACTCTCTCTCCACCATCTCAATGGAGCGAGATAAGACTGAGAAATTTTATAATGGCCTTCGCCATGACATTCGACAAGCCTTGTCGATCTTGGATCTCAAGATTTACCAGGAGGTTGTTGATAAAGCCATGAGCTTTGAACAAGAAAAGATCTTACAGGAACAAAGAATGAATAAGGGCAAACGGCCTGCAACGTTTTCCCAACAAGGCTCGCAGCAGGGCAACAAGAAGAAACCCTATTACAATCAAAACCCAGCCCCCTCCCAGCCCCTGTTTCGAAGAATGAAACCACAACACTTGGATTGAACCTTCTAACCCTAACCATCAAGGTTTTCGTAATCATGGCCGCGGAGGTCGTTATGGAAGGGGTGGCCATCGAAACGGCAATGACAGAGGTGGTGGTCGACACCACAATCAGCAAACCCAGCAGAACAATCAGCATGGCCAGCAACACAATCAGCTATACAGGCCTACTTGTTTCAACTGCGGCCAACAGGGCCACGTAAGAAATGTCAGTCCCCACCTGCAGCAACCTGTTCCTTCTATTCCGGTCCAACAAGCACCACCTGCTGCTAATGCCCAACCCAGGCAGAACCAGGGTCAACGAAATCAGGGCAGAGCATATGTCATCGCTCAACAACCCCTCCCAGACAACAATGTAGTCAAAGGTACCTTTCCTTTGTTCAATACAATGGTGCATGTTTTGTTTAATTCAGGTGCTACGCATTCTTTTATATCATCATTATTGGTAAGACATTTAGTTTTGCATTCTAAACCCACAAACATCACACTCCATGTCACATCACCATTTGGATCTGGTACTGACGTGAATTTGCAGTGTTCTCGATGTGAACTTCGAATGTCAGATTAGATAATATATGCAGATCTTTTCGTGATGGATATTGACGACTTTGACATCATCCTCGACATGAACTGGCTCGCACCACTGAATGCAAAGATCGACTGTCTGAAGAAGCAAGTTCAGTTAACCTTGCCTACAAGAAAGTTTGTCAAGATTCACGGAACAAAGTAATGGATACACAAATCAACAGTTGCACTTCTCAAATCTCAACTTCGAGCGTTATCCCTTGGTGATGAAAATGAATCACCAGCACTATACCCTCTCGAAGTACACGATGTTCCAATCATATCTGAATTTCCAACAGTTTTCTAAATGACCTTCCTGGTCTACCTCCAGTTAGGGAATTCGATTTTGAGATCAACCTCATACTTGGGGTAGGGCCTATCTTAATTTCACCATACAAAATGTCTAATGTCGAGCTAGTCGAGTTAGACAAACAACTAAAGGAATTAGAGAGTAATGGCTTCATCCGAAAGAGTTCATCACCCTGGGGCACTCCAGTTCTGTTTGTTCGCAAAAAGGATGGTTTGTTACGACTTTGCATCGATTATCGCAAGTTGAATAATGTCACCATTAAGAACAGATATCCATTGCCCAGGATCGATGACTTGTTCAACCAACTTAGAGAAGCCAAATACTTCTCTAAGATTGATTTACGGTCCAGTTATCACCAACTCCGGATCCGAGAGTCGGACATCATCAAAACGGCGTTCAGAACTAGGTACGGTCATTACGAGTTCTTAGTTATGTCGTTCGATCTAACAAATGCACCTGTTGCATTCATGGATTTGATGAATCGCATATTCGGGTTATACTTAGACCGATTTTTGGTGGTTTTTGTGGACGACATCTTGATATATTCCTCAACCGAGGAAGACCATAAAATACATTTAAAAATAGTCCTCCAGACCTTGAGAAGCCACCAACTATATGCAAAGTTGAGTAAGTGCGAATTTTGGGCGAAGAGAGTTCAATTCCTAGGCCATGTGGTTTCAGGTAATGGCATTGAGGTAGATCCTTCTAAGGTTGAAGCTGTTTTAAACCGGAAGTAGCCTACCACTGTTACTCAAATTAGGAGTTTTCTTGGGTTGGCTGGCTATTACACACTCTTCATCAAGGACTTCTCAAAGATTGCTGAACCTATGACCAAGCTCACTCGAAAAGACGTGCGATTCATCTAGAATCCCGCCTGTGAAGCATCATTTTAGGAATTGAAGAAACGTCTCACGACGGCACTGGTACTTATCACTCCAAGAAATGCAATTGGATTTTCATTATACACCGACGCCTCTCTCCAAGGCTTAGGTGTCGTACTAATGCAAGAAGGCCAAGTTGTCGCATATGCCTCGAGGCAACTAAAGATTCACGAGGGTAATTACCCAACACATGACTTGGAACTTGCAGTTGTTGTGTTTGCACTGAAGCTATGGCGTCATTACCTATACGGTGAATGGTTTGAAGTCTTCTCGGATCACAAAAGTCTTAAGTACATATACACTCAGAGAGACCTAAACCTCCGACAGAGACGATGGTTGGAATTCTTGAAAGATTATGACTTTCAACTCCAGTACCATCCCGGAAAGGCCAATGTTGTGGGCGATGCCATGAGTAGAAAATCTTATGTTGCTTGCACTCTTAACTATGAAATGGGGAAGTTGGCTACAGAGATGGATAACTTTAACCTACAGTTGAAAGTAGAGGGACCACGACCACGACTCTCTCAATTATCAGCCACCTCTGAGCTCGTTCGAAAGATTTCAGCTACTCAAGCCAATGACCCTATGATAATGGAGAAACGAGAACTTTTACTCAGCGGACAAGATCTTCCTCATTGGTCAGTATCTAAAGACGGGGCCATTTTCTATAATAAACGTCTCTGTCTACCGAACGATCCTGAGGTTCGAAAAGATGTGTTTACTGAGATGCATTGTTCGAGGTACGCAATGCATCCTGGGGGTGACAAGATGTACAAGGATGTCAAGCGATAATTCTGATTTTCTAGAATGAAGACGACAATTGCAGACTTCATTGCTCGATGTCTCGTTTGCCAAAAAGTTAAGGCAGAACAAAGACTTTCCTCAGGACTTCTCCAGCCGTTACCTATTGGAGAATGGAAGTAGGAGAACAACGCAATGGATTTTGTTACGGCCTTGCCTCGAAATAATAAAGGGCAAGATGCTATCTGGGTTATCATTGACAGACTTACAAAATCTGCACACTTCTTGCCAATAAAGTTCACGGATAATCCCGCCAAACTTGCAGAACTATATGAAAGAGAGATCGTACACCTTCATTACATACCACTCACGATCGTCTCTGATCGAGACCCTCGATTCACATCAAAATTTTGGAAAAGCTTCCAGAATAGAATGGGTTCTAAGATCACTATGAGCACAACCTTCCACCCTCAGACTGATGGGCAGTCAGAGCAGCTTATCCAAATCTTAGAAGACATGTTACATTGCGCATTTTAGACTTTAATGACGGATGGGCAAAGTATTTGCATCTAGCTAAGTTTGCATATAACAACAGCTACCAAACTAGTATCGGCATGGCACCATACAAGGCTCTCTATGGTCAACCTTGCAGATCTTGGGTATGCTGGTTAGATATGGTAGATCGACCGCAGTTAGGCCCTGAACTAGTTCAAGAGACTTCTAAGAAGATCACACTAGTAAAGGAACGACTTCGTGTTGCACAAAGTCGACTGAAGAGCTATGCTGACAAGCGGAGACAACCTCTAGAATTTGATGAGGGAGACTTTGTTTTTCTGAAAGTCCAACCCACAAGAGGTGTCAAACACTTTGGGATAAAAGGCAAGCTCCCCCCCGGTATATCGGTCCATTTCAGATCATTGAACGTATTGGCAAACTTGCTTATCGTCTGTCCCTTCCATCGTCCATGCCTAAGGTTCATGACGTTTTTCACGTATTTATGCTTCGCAAGTATCATCCTGATCCTTCGCATATTGTTCTTTTAGTCGAGGTTTGGGTTGAGGAAGGAAATACGTATCAGGAGAAAACGATACAGATTTTAGATAAAAAAACTCAAGAACTACTACGACGTAGCATACCACTTGTGAAAGTGCTCTGGGATCACCACGGCGTAGAGGAAGCAACATGAGAACTAGAAACAACTATTAAACAGAAATATCCTGAATTATTTTCTAGTACCAACTGATGATGCGATACATTGTCCTATTTTCACTTATCAATAAACCAATGAAACATTGTTACACTTATCTTAATACATTGTTTCACTTGAATAACTACACCGATGTCTGAAACTAACATCCACGGATATCGTGATGCACACACGCAGTAGCCTCCTTGGCAACTTGTAACTACTTCTCAAGAAGCAAAGTCAAGTCACTACTACTTTGCATCACCAACTCCATCACCGCACAACGATCATTATCGTCAGAACATGCATGACTTTTTCGCAACAATGTCGTGCCCTCATTTTGGGAAGACATTTTACCACAATTGCCAAGAGGTCAAATTCAAGCAACAACACGAAAAAGTATTCCACAACTCAACCTACCTCCCCTCAAACGATGTAACCATCGCCCTCCACCACCATCTGTTATGCAAATGTAGGAATCTTCAGAGGATGAGTCAGATTTCATTTGCTCTCCATGGTTTTATGATGATGAGGATTCCACCGGTCACAGTGCAATTCAGGGACCATACTAGCACTATCCTGAACTCGCAAGAGATCATGCCGACAGTGGATCTCAAGCAAATAACCATCATAACGACTTGAACTGATTTCGAGGGCGAAATCTCTTTAAGGGGGGTAGAGTGTAATACCCTGTATTTCACAAAATAATAATAATAATAATAATAATTTTTTTTGGATAAAGCACATGGCACATGCCTGGAAGTCCAGACACATGGCACATGACACATACCTGAAAGTCCAGGCACATGCCCGGAAGTCCAGGCAGCCCGCCTGGACTTCTGGGCCCAAAAAAACTCTATATAAACCAACCCTCCCCTCTTCATTTTTCACACCAAATTCACTCCAAATTGTGATTTTTCCTCCTCTTTTCACTCATATTGAGTTTTTAGTTTTTTGAGACTCTCTGTCCGAGACTCTCAGTGCAGTACAACGAAGTTCTATCCAAAAAAAAACGTCAGATCTGAAAAAGAAGAAGTTCTTATTTAAAGGTGGGGAACGAAACATAAGTTTGCATGTTTTATAACTTTTATTGAAGTTTACATTTAATTATTATTATGTCTACTGTTCATTTACACTCCATTATGTCAAATAATGTTTATAATGTGCACTTATGCTTGTACACTTAGAATTCACGTATTATACTGTTATAATGTCGGATTTGTGGTCAATCTGACTCAACTAGACTCGGTCTTGTCCTCAGTAACTTTAAATAATGAATGGGAGGCAGCGGGCTGCTCTAGGCGATTGGTTATTTAAGCAGACCTAGTGTCTCACCTCTCAACTAGGGACTGATATAGTAGGTCTTATTGAAAGCTATCAGCGTATACATGTAATACTGAATGTCCTAACCATGCACGTCGTGATACCGACTCTGATAAGGGTCACTAGACGTTGCCAAAGTCAGTCTAAGTGTCAAGAAAAGACCAGACCAGTCGACTAGACCAGTTCATGCATTGGCATCATACAT
This sequence comes from Paratinospora sagittata, assembly GCA_035771175.1. Taxonomy (NCBI): domain Eukaryota; kingdom Viridiplantae; phylum Streptophyta; class Magnoliopsida; order Ranunculales; family Menispermaceae; genus Paratinospora; species Paratinospora sagittata. The sequence continues at coordinate 31,776,177 of CM069608.1, read as the reverse complement.
ATCACCACCTAGGGACGTATATGGTTCATGACTCATAGAATAGTTAGGAGCATTGCTTGCTATTCATTACATTTCTCTGGAGAGGGACGTACACGAGAACCCGGCTACACCCAGGGAGGGACATCAGTACGTGAATCCAGAGCATCGTTCATGAGGAGGGACGTATAGTGAGAACCTAGCTACGCCCGGGGAAGGACACCTATACGTGAACTCATGCGATGTATGTTCATCAAACCATTACGAGACGGTGTCATGAATACATACATATTGATTGATTATGATGCTTACATGTGTATTTAAGATATTTGATATTGAAGTATGCTTTATTAATTGTTATACTCACGAACTATTTACCCACTGAGCGCGTTAAGCTCACTCTATTATTATCCTATCTTTCACAGGAAATTAGGGTGGACTGGGTGCATGTTATGGGGCCCACAATTTATACCCTTTGTATGATTCATTGGGAATTTTGGGGAGTATGTTCCCTTGACTATTTTATGTACAAAAGTATTCTGAATTAAATGAAATCAGATTTGTACTGTGTGATATATATTTCCGCTGCGCACTTTGTTGTTATCATTGTTATAGCTCTAAATGCGCTCCCCGTCCGAGAGTGTACCGCCGGTTTAGGTGCGTCCGGGTAGGGTGTGACATGGACATTGTTTATGAATGAAAATTTTCACTCTATTGATCCACACTCAACTATGTGTATACGTCAGCTTTTTTTCTAATTGTGTATATAACACATAATAAAAGACAATCTAATGAATATAGGAGAATTTGTAGCATGACTCTTATATAAGTTCTGATTCCTAGCATTTAAAAAATAAAAAAATAAAAAATTGTAACATGACTCTTATATAAGTCCTAATTCCTAGCATTTAAAAATTAAAAAAAAAGAGTTGTCAGACAACCACATGACTATCTCAGCCATTGAAAACAACGAGCTGAAGGATTTTCCGAAGCCATGTATATATATCAGATTTTTTTCAAATTGCGTATATAACACATAATAAAAGAGGATCTATTAGATATAGGAGAGTCTGTAGCATGACTCTTATATAAGTTCCATTTGATAGAATTTAACACGTAATATTGAGATCTAGCCACCATGTTTGATGGATCTCCAAAAAAGACAAAATGAGATATTAGAGATTTGGTTATCAGAACCAGGGTCAAGAAAAAGAAGCCTTCTCCGTGTCCGCATCGTTTGTACAGTAAGATTGGTCAGTTATCTATAATTTTCTTTTCAAATATTATAATAAATTGTTGTTCAATAACTTTTTCCAGAGAAGAAAATTAAAGAAATTTATTCATATTGAACAGTTATGGCGTCATTACCTATATGGTGAACGGTTTGGGGTCTTCTTGGATCACAAGAGCCTCAAGTACATCTGCACTCAGAGAGACCTAAACCTCCGCCAAAGACGATGGTTGGAATTCTTGAAAGATTATGAATTTCAACTCCAATACCATCCCAGTAAAGCCAATGTTGTCGCAGATGCCCTGAGTAGAAAATCTTATATTGCTTGCATTCTTAATTTTGAGATGGGAAAGTTGGCTACAGAGATGGAGAACTTTAACCTACAACTGATTGAGGAGGAAACAAGATCATGACTCTCTCAATTATCAGCCAACTCTGAGCTTATTAGAAAGATTTCAGCAGCTCAAGCGAACAACTCTATGTTAATGGAGAAATGAGAACTTTTACTCAGCGGAAAAGACCTTCCTCACTGGTCGGTCTCTGAAGACGGGGATGTTTTTTACAAAAAAATTCTCTGTCTACCGAACGATCTTGAGGTTCGGAAGGAAGTGCTCACTAAAATGCATTGTTCAAGGTTCGCTATGCATCCTGGGGGAGACACGACGTACAAGGATGTCAAGCGACAATTCTGGTTTTCTGGAATGAAGAAGGCTATTGTAGACTTCGTTGCTCAATGTCTCGTTTGCCAGCAAGTTAAGGCAGAACGTAGACTTCCTTCTGGACTTTTTCAGCCTTTACTCACCTCTCAACCTGGAGATTGATCTGGTTGGTCTTATTTGAAAGCTATTAGCTTGTACAAGCAATACTGAATTTCCTAATTGTGCACGTAGTGATACCGACCATGATAAGGATCACCAGACGTTGCCAAATCATGTCTAATGTTAGTAAAAGCCGGACCTGTTCATGCATTGGCATCATATGAGGTTATCTATGGTCGCCCTTGTGGATCTCCGGTATGTTGGCTAGATATGGCAGATCGACCGTAATTGGGGCCTGAACTAATTCAAGAGACTTATGAGAATAAAGGAGCTACTTCGTGTTGGACAAAGTCGCCAGAAGAGCTATGCTGACAAGCGAAGACAACATCTAGAATTTGATAAAAGGGGACTTGGTTTTTCTAAAAGTTCAGCTTACAAAAGATGTCAAACGCTTTGGGATCAAAGGAAACTCTCCCCACGGTATATCGGTCCATTTCAGATCATTGAACGTATTGGCAAACTAGCCTATTGTCTATCCCTTCCATCGTTCATGTCCAAGGTTCATGACGTTTTTCACGTATCTATGCTTCGAAAGTATCGTCCTGATCCTTCACATATCATCCTTCTGGTCGAGGTTCGGGTTGAGGAAGGAAACAAGTATCAGGAGAGAGCGATACAAAATTCTAGACAGAAAAACTCAAGAACTAAGGCAACGTAACATACCACTTGTAGAGGTGTTCTGCGATCACCACGGAGTTGAGGAAGCAACAGGGGAACTAGAATAAACAATTAAATTGAAATACCCTGAATTATTTTCTAATCAATAATTGATGATGTGATACATTGTACTTTTTCACTTATCAATAAAATGATGGAACTTTGTTTACAATATCTTAATACATCGTTTTACTTAAATAACTATGCAGATGTCTAAAAATAATACCGATAGAGGTAGTAACGCACACACACAATGGCCTCTTTGCCAACATGTGGTGACTCCTTCAGGATCTGAGTCAAGCCACAACTACTTTGCATCACCAACTTCATCACCCCCCAGACAACGATCCTTATCGCGAGAGCATGCATGACTTTTTCGTAATAGTTTTGCCTGAAACAATCTTGTGCCCTCATCCTGGCAGGATCTTTTACCAAAATTGTCAGGCTGCCGGATTCAAGCAACAACACGAAAAAGTATTCCGCTCTTCAACCTACCGCCCATGAAACGATGCAACCTGCAGAGCCTTACACCACCATCTGTTAGGCAAATGTCGGAACCTTCTGAGGACGAGTCTAACTCTATTTGCTCTCCATTGTTTGATGATGTTGAGGATTCCACTGACAACAGTGATATTCAGGGACCTTACAGGCACCACCCTGAACTAGCAAGTGATAACGACAACAATGAATCTCACGCTGACAGCAATCATCACTACACAAACTGAATTTCGAGGGAGAAATCCTTTTAAGGGGGGTAGAGTGTAATACACTAGGATTGCACACACACCCAAAAAAAAATTGAACTTCGGGCAACGCCCGAACGTTCAGGCACATGCCCAAATGGTCAGGTAGCCCACCTAAAGGTTCGGGCATCCTTTTTTTCTATAAAAGGAGGGCTTCGCCCGCCCCCCCTAACCTTATTTTCACACCAATCCAACTCTCTCCTCTTGTTGAAAAAATTTTCTCTCTTTATCTCTTTTAAGACTCTCTTCGCAGTGCAACACGGTTCTGCCCAGAAGAAGGCGCCAGTTTTCGAATGAGTTATTATCTGAAGGTGGGGGAACGAAACATAAGTTTGCATGTTTTATGACTTTTATTAAAGTTTACATTCATTTATCATTATGTTTACTATTCATTTACACTGCATTATTGCGTATAATGTTCATACTTGTATATTTGGAGTTCATGTACTACACTGTTGCGATGTCGGATTAGTGGTCAATCTGGCTCAACCAAACTCAGTCTTGTCCTCAGTAACTTTAAATAGTGAATGGGAGGCAGCGTGCTGCTCTAGACTATTTGTATTTAAGTAGACCTCGTGTCTCACCTCTCAAGTTGGAAACTGATCTGGTTGGTCTTATTTGAAAGTTATCAACTTATACAAGTAATACTGAATGTCCTAATTGTGCACGTAGTGATATCGACCCTGATAATGATCATCAGACGTTATCAAATCCTGTCTAATGTTAGTAAAGACCGGACCTGTTCATGCATTGACATCATACATAAGCACCACCTAGGGATGTACGTGGTTTGTGATCCACAGAATAGTTAGAAGCAATGCTCACTATTATTGATATTTCTCTAGAGAGGGACGTACAATAAAAACCCAGCTACACCTAGGGATGAACATTTGTACGTGAAGGGCTTTGTTCCTGAGGAGGGATGTACAATAAGAACTCGGGTTTACTTGGGGATGGACATCTGTACGTGAACTCAAGCGACGTACAATCGTGAAACCAATACGAGACGGTGTCATGCATACATACATTTGGTATTGATTATGATGCTCTGATGTGTATTTATGATATTTGATTATGAAGTTTACTTTATTAATTGTCATATTCACGAACTATTTTACCCACTGGATATTAGCTTACTTCGTTGTTATCCAATTTTTCACAGGAGATTAGGGTGGACTGGGTGTAGGTTTTTGGGCTCACATTTTGTAACCCTTTGTTTATTCATTGAGAATTTTGGGAGGATGTTCTCTTTTCTATTTCATGTACAAAAATATATTCTGAAATTAATAAAATCAAACTTGTACATTATTATATTCCTGCGTACTCAATTATTGTTGTAATGCATTTACACCCCGTCCGTGAGTGTTCTACTGATTTATGCGCGTCTGGGCAAGGTGTGACAAAAGTCCGACTACCTCTTTGCCGAATTCCGGCCACCCACAAGGTAAAGCCTATTTGTCTCTCTCAAAGACGGGGTCATGTTAATCTTGTTTGTATCAATCTAATTTTATAGGATGTCTCCAAAATCTTTTCGTAGTGGGATTCTTCTTAAGCGACGTGGGACTATATGTGACGCCCCGAAAATTATTTCATCTAGCCCATAACCCAATTGCATTTTTGCCCAAACTCTATGTGTTGTCTTGATATATTTGGTGTTTGTTTGATGATTGTTTAATGTTTGTATAGTTGATGTTTGATAATGTATATAAATATATGTATCATAAATTGTATATGAGTCATGTTAAATTAAAGTATAATGCATATGTTATGATTTATGCATGGGCTCATTAAATCATGAATTGATATGAGTTAGGATTGATTGAATAAAAGGATAAATGAAAATGAAAATTTGGTGTATTAAATGGATTGGACATTTAAAATACTTGGAAACATGAAATTGGTTAAAATACATGTGGTTGGTATGGGTAGCATGAGACCAACACATGTGAATGTTAGTGCATGAAAGTGGACAAGTGTCCCATGCCCTCAAGGAAGTGCTAGAATAAGTGGAGGGAATCAAGGAGAGAATCAAGGAGGAAAACAAGGAGAGAATCAAGGAGAGAATCAAGGAGAAAAACAAGGAGAGAATCAAGGAGGGAATCAAGGAATTGCTAGAAAGTGGTGAGTGGAGAGAAAGGAAAGAAGAAGAGAAAGAAAAGAAGAGAAAGGAAAGAAGAAGAGAAAGGAAACAAGAAGAGAAAGAATGAGAGAGTTGCAGGAGGAAGATACCTGCGACGTTTTCATCAAAGAGGAGGATCTTTTGAATTTACGGTCAGATTGAGCTCAGATTTTGTCAGAACGTTCGTAGCTTATGGTTCTTCATTCTGGTCGGTGGAGATCTTGATCAGAGGTTTCTTCTAAGAGATCTAACCTCTCAAACAAAGCTGGTCGGAAAGTCTAGATTTCTCGCACCATTTCTCTCAAACTTAGAGATCTCCTAAATCTACCGTTGGATGGTTATAAAATTTGGGTATATAGTCTACAACTGATATTTCAACATTCAGAACAGTAAAGATCTTAATTAGAGGCTTTTTCTAAGAGATATAACCTCTCAAACAAAGCTGGTCGGAATTTCTGGGTTTCTCGTGCCGTTTCGGTAAAACTTGTAAATCTCCTCAATCTACCGTTGGATGGATATCAAATTTGGGTATGTAGTTTATAACAGATATTTCTGTATTCGGAACGGTGAAGATGGTTATACGTTAATTATTTTGTGTGATATAGCCATCGAATCTTGGGTATTTGCAGCAGGAAAGGAGAAACTGTCTGATTAGATAATTGTTCAAGATACATATCTTTTCGGTCCACCGTTGGATTGGGCTGATATTTGGACAGAAGGTTTGTTTCTTCACATACTTCAATCTGTACCGTTGACTTTGTGACTACATATTTCTGTTGGTAGATTGATACATCTGAACAGAATAATACATGTGAAGAATTGGTAGGGTTGTTTGTATTAGACCTACATTTAGAATATGAACTTAGACCTTTCCAAATAGCTTGCATGTCAACTATGTTGACCTAGTTGCCATTGTTGATGAACCTATGATGCAAAATCAGTGATATACATGGCTGAACATGGTGACCTAGTGTAAATCGGCAATATTGCCTAAGTATGAAAATTTTCATATTTTAGGGCTTTTGATGCTTTTGGCCTAGAATCATTGAATTGATGCAACTTATGTTTAATTAAGCATGATTAGGGTTGATTATGCTACTGATTTGGTGGTTGTTACCATATCATGGGTTAGGCCTACTTGTGATCAAGTGACCCAATTTGGGCATGTTTATGCCTAAAGGAATTGAAAATCAGTATTTTTGATTAATAGAATGGTTTATGTATGAGAACTATGCATTAGAGGCCTAAGTCATGTGATTTGAGTTGAATGATGGGATTAGATAAGATTTAGGCCTATTGTCTATATGTGGGCTGATTTAGGGTTGATGTGTAATGTCTATGTAATTGAGCATAGAAATTGATGTATGGTAGGATATTGATGTATGTTTCAGGATCTTGATTGCGTTGATTCGGTTTGGTGGTCGTGTGTGATTAAATACTCTCGCGAGGCTTGGTTGTGAGTAGACTTCATTTATGATTATATCTTTTATGTCATCATATCACTTATATATATTGTATCTTGAAAGCATGAATGTGTTCTAATGTTTTGAATGATGCATTGATTTGAGAAAACCTTATGACTTTGGTTGGACCCATCTATCTGGCTAATGGGGGGACTTAACCTTGTCATAAGAGGGTTTTAGGAAAGGAAATGATTGGGATCAACGGCACAGTGAAATAGACGTGTACTAGTAACCCAAATAAAAATGATTGGGATCAACGGCACGGTGAAATAGACGTGTACTAGTAACCCAAATAAACATGATTGGGATCAACGGCACGGTGAAATAGACGTGTACTAGTAACCCAAATAAAAATGATTGGGATCAACGACAAGGTGAAATAGACGTGTACTAGTAACCCAAATAAACATGATTGGGATCAACGGCACGGTGAAATAGACGTGTACTAGTAACCCAAGGCATGTGGAATGTGGATCCAAATTGATAAACTTTTACTTGCATCGAACTTATTATAAATGCTTGATATCTATATGTTATGAGCTTTTAATCATGCTACACATTGACATGCATACATGGTTTTAATTGATGAGTATTGATAGCATAATTGAATTCTATTCACTGGGCATCGTTGGCTCACCCTCATTTTCCTCTTTCAGGTCCTTCTGTCCCGAATAAGGGCAAAGGAGTAGTCATATCTTGAGGGCCTTGCCTGCGAGAGAATCTAAGGCCTCGATGTGAGTTGAGAGGCATTTTGATTGAATTGTGTTTTAAATTATGAAGTATTATATTTTGGATTATGTAATTATAATACTTATCACATTGTAGTATGGGTGAGTTGGGATTTGTTAGATAGACCATGTGGGCATAAGACGATTTTTATTTGTACCCACAATTTTGGACTTTATGTGTATGTCAATTTTAATGGACTGTAGGGATTATGATTTTATTTATGGTTCATTTTTATGGATTATCTCTTGTCTTGGATGATTAATACAGTGGGTAATTTTGTTTAGTACCTTTTGATATTATGTCGTTGTTGGAGATAAGGCTCGTAGGGTCTCAACCACCTCACGGGAGTTAAGGAGTGGTCGGAGATGCCTACGCCGGGCGTCCCACCCCGGCATTCCGCACGCCATTCCCTGCGGGGTTGGTGGTCCGGGGCGCGGGGTCGCCACACTATATATATCATGCTTAAAGTACTTATTTCAAAAGGTTTGAACGTGCAATTTGAAAAGTGAATTTATTATATCTTTTGAGATGTATTAATCACAATCTATAAGACGAGTAAAAAACAAGTATTCTAGAAACAACTAAAATTTTAAGATATATAAACATTTTAATTATCTCTAATATTCCCTGAAATAAGAAGAGCTCTTCAAAAGTTTGCATCAAAATAATGATTAAGAAGATCAAATATTAGAGATAATTAAAATGTTCATCTATCTCAAATTAAGAAGATCAAAATTTCCCGACTTTTATATATTATTTTAGCATTTTAATTGAGTTCTAATATTAATTGAAATAGTACTTTTATATATTATTTTCTCAAACTTTCCCTGAATCGTATACGTTTAATAATTAAGCACACATAGTCATCAGACACGCATGCTAATAGGATCTCTTGCATGCACCCTTCTCCTCAACTTCTATGTTACTTCACTAGAACTTTGCTTGGAGAAGATGATCAACTGTGTTCTTATCCAGTTGGAAAGCCTTAGTAACAACTTCACTGCCAATGGCCTGGTTCGACCCAAAAACAGCATTAGCTAAAGTGATGACACTGGGGTTTTGGCTGCTCAAAGCGGCAATTGCGACGGTGTTTCCATATCCAATGTTATGTTAGAAGTGAATCCCTTCTTAAGTACCTTTGTGATTAAACGGTTCTCGGGGTTGTAGGTTACAAAACCTACATGAAGCATTCTTTCCAAGACTACGAGTATCTCAGATGCTTGAGGGTGTGTGTGAGGAGGGTTGACACCCAAGTAAACACAGTTATGATGATGTTTACTTTGAACAAACTATTAAAGATACATAAGCAAATTATTATGACGTTTACTTCTTCAAGAGCTTTCATATAGATAAAAAAAAAATTTAGTTAGCTTTGGTGGTGTGGTCCAACAAGAGGACATCATGTTTTTCATCATCTCTCAGTAATAAAAAACAATTAGGCCACTTCAACTTCTATCTTCCATTCTTTCTTCCTATGCTTTGAAATGTTTGTTTAATTCGGCAAACTTGGAACTTAAACTTAGTTCCAACTTAAAGATTTTGGGTACAATCTCTTCCCCAAATCAAACTGATGGAATTAGAAATCCCAAAATCCTCTTTATTGAAAATTGAAAGAGATAAAGATTGGAAATTGAATTAGATATCCACTTTACAAAGTTGAAGGCTACCCAAAAGAGTCCACACAATAAAAGACTGCAATCATCATTAAGCATTGAGAAACAATGTTTGGCCTAAAAGTATAGTCATTATCATTATCATGAAATTAGCAAAACATTTAGGTTAAGAATTCGCAGGGGCCGCGCAGCCGCATACCCCCTCTACCACAAATTATGAAGTAGACTCTCCCACTTGAGTAGATCTTGGGTGGATGTCCCTCCAAGGTGCAATGGAAGTCACCAACCTAGGCCATTGGCCTTCTTGAACACCCATTAACCCAGGCCAGGTAAACCTGTCCAGGTAAGTATGTTTAACCCCCCCTCTCAATCTTTCTTACACACTTTTCCTATACGAGACTAAACAATCATTGAAGTGCCCTCTTAATGTTAATGGAGTTAGTTTCTTATGTTCATTTGCTTCTTTACGATGACTTTAATTTTTCACACCTACTTTTATTTTTGTTCAAACTACTTGAACCATTGGTCATTTTCTTACTTAATTGTATTTTTTTTTTTTCAGGGCGAATCTTTTTTAGTAGACAATGAAGTCGTTATTCTTGTGTTGATACAATAATTTATTTGACAAAATTATGGTTACTGGTAATGTTCAAATATATGTAGGTAATTTACTTCAAACCATTTTGTCGATATTTTAGATGCGAGGGAAACAAATTTGTGTAATTATTTATAAACATATGCAACTAATATAATTACAAAGTGTTGCACGACATTTTTTCCATTTTATTAGAAGAATATTTTTTTAATATGTGTATTGTGTATATTGGAGCGAATGAAAATCACTTTTCATTTGTTATATACAATTATGTCATTTTTAGCTATGATGTATGTATTATTTTTAAGTAGAGATTTCTCATAGTTGAATATTAATTTAGCTACGAATATGTGTTGAAATCAAAAAAAAAAAAAAAAAAGCTACCAATATGTGTTATAGCTAAAGATAATATTTAGCTATGAAACTACTTTTATAGCTAAGGAAGTTAGTATATAACTATAAAAGAACTTTTGTAGCTAAAGAAGTTAAGATTTAGCTATGAAATAATTTCATAGCTAAAGATATTGTTTAGCTACAAAACTCATTTTGAAACTAAAAGGCTTTCACTACGCATATTTAGTCACAAAGTTAGCTACAAAATGTTTTCGTGGGGAAAATAATTTAGCTACAAAAAAATAACTTTTACCTACAAATTAATCATTTTGTAGCTAAAGGCCTTATTTGTTGTAGTGTAGGTAGTGTCTGTTAGTCTAGTTTACGAGCGCAATAAAAATTAATCCACTTGAAATGCACCCTATTAAGGAGATATAGTAATATCGCACTCAACGATGCGTGACCATGACATATTCAACTAAACAAATTTTAGTAGTATTTCTGATCACTACTGTATAATAATATATTTGTTCATATTTAAATTGTCTTTTTAGCCACGAAATGTATGTTTTATAACTAAAACTATTTGTCATAGTTGAAGAGTATAAAATAATTTTTATATCTTTCGCCGTTATGTTCATCTTCTTTACCCTGTTAAGGGGTCTCGGCTTCTTCTAACTATGTCAGCACTAAAAAAAAATAAAATTATAATTTTTGTTTATGAGATAGAAAGAAGGTAAAACAAATAATAAAGTTCTAAAATAAAAAAGGGTAGAAAAAAGAAATTAAATAAAAAATGGCCTTGAAAATAAGGAAAGTGAAAGAAGTGAATATTTTTGTAAGTTATTATATTAGCACTATAAATAATTTTAAAAATAAATAATAATTATAAGGTTAATGGTTAATTTCGATATTTTGGTAAAAATGACTATAGGGTGAATGGGGTTGAAGTAAATGTATTATTAAATAAAGATATTGTTTTGATGAAGTTGGCCGAAAGAAAGATTACATAGTAATAGAAAGTGACCCATAACAATATGTGAGCCCACATAGCTAATACTCACGCTCTGATCAATTGTCATATTTCATCAACAAGACTTTAGTTCTTGTCTCTTTAACCGGTAAGGATATAGATATACGAGTTTATAGAACAGATCTTGTGACTAACTTTCTTAGGTTGTCCATATGGGATAAAAACAATATGAATCTTCTAAAGGAAATGCCATCTAATTGAAAAATAATAAGGCATCACTCTAATTATTAATTTAGTAAATTATTCTTTACAATCTTTATTAATTAAACTGCATACATAATTGAATTGTATGTTTTTCATCGCAGATTGCACTACAAATAACATTAAAAATGATCTGTTTGAAGTATTCCCAAAAGAGGATTTAGACTTTAACAGAGAATGATTAATATTTGAAATGATGGGCATTTTGGTTCAAGAAAAGAAGAAGCCGCCACCCAGACTCGTCGGGGCGAAAAGTCCGGCGACCCACATGCGAACAACCACTTTGTCCCTCTCTATTTTCATTTGAAGTGGGGCAGTGCATGTACTTTGAATGAAAGTCAATATGTGTTTTTTTTTTTATATTGTAAAATTGTTTAAAACTATGTATGAACGAGGGTATGTATGAATAAAAATATGAAAGTTTTACCTTGAAAAAAAATAAAAATATGAATTTAGTATAGAATAAGAAAACAAAAGGATTAAAAGCCTAAAATATAGAAAATATAAAAATGCTGAAAAGTAGTTAAATATTAAATTACTACTATTAATTGTAAAATTAAATTTTTTTAAATTTAAATAAGCTAAACTTTTAAGGGTATTTGGATAGAAAAAAAAGTTTTACAGTCGACTACCGTAAATATTATTATTATTATAATAATAGATAGATTAGTATAATGATTAATTGTTATGGTGGACTATATATAGGTGCACCTACATACCCATTGAAGAGACGTCACTTTCTCTTCTCATTGTAGTTTGTTCTTAGAGATTAGTCAATACATGTAAGCTGGCTTAAATTAACCAAGCAATCACATTATGTACTTGAAATTCATGAGTGAATATGGAAATAAAAGACAAAGTTGTTGTGCATCAAATCAAATGGTCATGTTTGGATGATCACAATCTTGAATCACTATAATGGAAACTATCTTCATTGTGTGTGTCACACCCTGGGTTGTACAGCGTGCCCCCTATCCAGGTGTGGGCGCACCCCCTCGGAGCGAACGCCAGCCATTATAGATCCATAATATTGTTATATCGCCATGTAGCAACCCAACTGCAGCTGGTCTACATCGAAACGATTATTTATCCCTACCATTCACTCATAAATAGTAAAGGCCCTCCCCCAAAATCGAACTCGAGACATCCCTTTAGGATTCTAATTTCGCATTCTGAGTAGCCACTGAACCATTGGCTCAGTAGTTACTCAAGTTGCGAAATTAGACTCCTTAAGGGAGGTCTTGAGTTCGAACTTGGGGAGGCCCTTTACTATTCATGAGGGAATAGTATGGACAAATAATCGTTTCGATGTAGACCAGCTGCGGTTGGGTTGCTACATGGCGATATGACAATATTATGGATCCATAATGGCTAGGCGTTCGCCCCGAGGGGGTGCGCCCACACCTGGGTAGGGGGCACGCTGTGCTACCCAGGGTGTGACAAAAAGGCCTTATGTATAGGCTCAGTGGCTACTAGGAATGCGAAATCTAACTCCTTAAGGGAGGTCTTGAGTTCGATTCCTAGGGAGGCCCTGCACTATTCATGAATAGTGGCAGACAAATAATCGTTTCGATGTAGACCAGCTGCGGTTGGGTTGCTACATGGCGATAGGACAATATTATGTGGTACTATGGCTAGGCGTTTGCCCCGAGGGGTGCGCTCACACCTGGGTAGGGGGCACGCTGTGCAACCCGGGGTGTGACAGTGTGATAGTGATTATATTGGTGTTTGGATCATTGATTGTTTTGGGGTAGGAAAAATGGTGGTTCATTGCACCAAAAACTAATATGAAATCACTTTGAACAATGAACAAGCTACAGTGGTTTCCCATGGGAAAGCTAAAAGAACGCTGTTATTGGTATTTAAACAAAATTAAAGCTGATCACGGAAATACTTTCCAATAAATAGAGGATTTAGCGAAGACGTGAGGCTATGAGAACATTCAGAGGCATCGCTTTAACCAAAGTAATTCCCGAAGTTTCGGTCATATCTACTGGTGCATTGGACGGAGTTTGAAGCTCGAATTCATGAAGTAAATGTTGGATGTGTAGTGAGCACACAAACACTAAACAAGAAAAATATTGAAGAAGGAGAAGGACTTGAACTTGCACTTGAACTTGTTCATTTTTCTTGATTTGAAAATGAGAAATACGTGAGGTATTTATAGGACCCTACCTAGGCAAATACAATAAATGCATACATGAATCTTCACATACATGAACCACTAAGTTCGTGGATCACACTATCCTTGGTACATGCATGTATTCATTAACTTCTAGATACATTCATGAACCTATTAAAAATGTTCACATTAAGATACATTTACTATAAAGTTTCCAAATGAATCATGTTTACTATAAATATATGTTAATTTCTAACATCCCCCCTTAAACATGATTCATGCACTTCAAAAATCAAACTTAATCTTTGACATGCCTTTATCTTCCAAAAACTGATACCCATTATCTTTCTTCAGTTTTGGAATTTGAACGGATGCCAACATTCGCCTCCTCAAATCAAAACTGCTTCATGTCTAGCATGTCTCTTAGCTTCATGACAATTTCACCTGATAATGGTTTAGTGAATATATCTGCTACTTGTTTAGTAGTGTGACAATATTGAAGCTATACAGACTTCTGATTCACATGATCATGAAAAAAATGAAACCGAGTATCAATGTGCTTGCTCCTTCCATGATGAACTGGATTCTTTGCAAGCTGGATAGTTGACATGTTGTCAACAAATATCACAGTTGGCTCCTCCTGTGGATGATCCAGCTCCTTCAAAATATTTCGTACCCATATTGCTTCACAAACAGTAGATGAAGCTGCTATATACTCTGCTTCACAAGAAGATAAAGCCACTATTTTTTGTTTCTTGGTGGTCTAAGAAAATGCAGTTGTGCCAAGATAGAAGACATAGCCAGTGGTGTTTTTTCTCTCATCTTGGTCCCCTCCCCAATCACTATCTGACTAGCCTACTAATTTTGCATTTTCACCATAATTATAAAATAGACCAAGATTAAGGGAGCCTTTGATATACCTTAATATTCTCTTTGCAGCTAGCCAACGTGACTCCTTTGGTGTCTTCATGTAACGACTCACAAGTCCAACGCCATACATAATATTGGGCCTTGTGATTGTCAAGTACCTCAGGCTTCCAACTAGACTCTTGAAAAAAGTTGAGTCCACAAATCCTCCATTTCCTTCTCTTGATAGTTTCATACCTGTAGCAACTGGAGTGTTCACAGTGTCGCAATTACTCATCTTGAATTTCTCCAAAATTTCCTCATGTACTTTGTTTGAGATAGAAATATCCCATCTTGCTGTTGCTTCACTTCAATCCCAAGGAAATAGTTCATCAGTCCGTTGTCTGTCATCTCAAACTCTTTAAACATTGACAGCTTGAATTCCATAAGCATTTCACTGCTAGTTCCTGTGTACAACAGGTCATCAACATATAGGCAAATAATAAAAAATTCACCTTGATGATTTTTCTTCATGTAGACTGCATGCTCATATGGACATTTGGTGAAACCATTATGTTGAAGATAGCTATCAATGCGTGCATTCCAAGCTCTTGGCGCCTGGTTTAAACCATATAATGTCTTTTCCAGGCGATATACCTTGTTTTCTTCTCCGTCAATTTCAAAACCTTCTGGCTGGTGAATATACACTTCTTCTTCGAGAATGCCATTGAGAAAGGCTGATTTGACATCAAGCTAATATATCTTCAAATTATGATGAGCGGCAAGTGTAATCAAATAATTTCACTGTGTCAAGTCTTGCAACTGGTGCAAAAACCTCTTCGTAGTCGATATCATACTTTTGCTTGTAGCCTTTAGCAACTAGTCTCGCTTTGTAACGAGAAACTTCACCCTCAGCAGTATGTTTGATTTTATACACCCACTTGACGCCAATAGCCTTTTGATTTGTTGGAAGTGTTGTCATCTCCCAAGTGTCATTATTCTGAATAGCAAGAATCTCCTCCTCTATTGCCGATCACCAACATTCTTCTTCTACAGCTTCTTGGAAGGTCAGAGGCTCGTGATCAGCATATAAACAGAAGAGGTTGGTCTCTTCGTCTTCTTCTCTTTGATTATAAATCTCCGCGATACTTCTCATTTTGATGGGACTTTGGCGTATGGAATATATGTTTCTACTACTTTCTGCTAAAGATGGTGAGTTTCTTCTCGGAAAAGGTGTGTCATGTTGAGGAGATGGTGGTATACCTGGTGGAACTTGTGTTGGGGGTTCTTCAAGTTTTTCAAACACTTGCGGCTCTTTGGCCTTCTCATCATCATTCTAGCTCCATGCTTTATCTTCATCAAAGATAACATCTCTACTAACCACTAATTTCTTTGTTAGTGGATTATAGAGCTTGTATGCTTTCGATTCTTCACTATAGCCGAGAAAGATGCATTTCTCACCACGATCATCCAGCTTCTTTCTGTTGGGCTTGGGGACTTGAGAATATGCAACACACCCAAAGATTCTTAGGTGTGCAACAGTTGGTTTGTAGCCGCTCCACACCTCTTGAGGTATCATGTGCTTTACACTTTTGGTAGGACATCGGTTCAGCACATATGATGAGCACGCCACAGCTTCCGCCTAGAATTGCTATGGCAATCCTTTCTCCTTGAGCATAGTTCTTGTCATGTTAAGAATCAAGCGATTCTTTCTTTCAGCGATCCCATTTTGTTGTGGGGTGTAAGCCGCAGTATATTGATGTTTTATGCCTTCTTCCCTGCAATACTCATCAAATACTTTTGAGGTGTATTCTCCACCTCGATCAGAGCGGAGAGTTACAATTTTGTGACCACTTTCTTTTTTCTACATGGGCTATATAGTTTTTGAATACAACAAAAGCAGCTGACTTTTTTTTAAGAAAATAAACCCATAATTTTCTGCTGAAGTCGTCAATGAAAGTAATAAAGTATCTATTACCTCCTAGCGACTCATGTTCAATAGGTCCACATATGTCAGTGTGGATCAATTGAAGTGGTGTCGTTGTTCTCCATGATTTGCCGCTGGGAAAAGGAAGCCGTGCTTGTTTGCCAAGTATACAAACATCACAAGTGTTACTTGGTGGCTCGATCATTGGTAACCCATGCACCATGCTTGATGAAGATAGTAGTTTTAGACCGCTAAAGTGGAGATGCCCAAGGCGATGATGCCACTTCCATGACTCACTTTCTTTGACTCCATAGAAGCATTTCTCTGACTTTGTGCTAAGATGAGTGAGAACATTTGATTTTGGGTCATTGAAACATGTGCGATGATTCTTCCACTTGTATCTCTCAAAATGAGAGAGTTGTCTCTCATTTGTATGTTATATCCCTTTTCCACAAGCTGGCCAATGCTAAGAATATTGCTTTTCATATTAGGTACATAATACACATCAGAGATATACCCATTCTTACCATCCTTCTGATAGATTTTTACTTTTGCTTTGCTTCAACTGATAGTTTGGAGGAATCTCCCAAGTTCACTTTTCCGTGGACTTCTTCCGTGAGTTCTACAAACAATTCTTTCTCGCCACACATTTGATTGCTTGCCCCAGAATCAAGATACCAATTTTTATATGAAGTATGTGAATCATCATGTTCAAGAAGTAGGATAGAATCATTACCTACATCATGTGATGTCTCTGCAACATTGGCTTGTTCATCAATTTTTAACCAACAGTCGGAAGCGTAGTATCCAAATTTATTGCAGTTAAAACATTGGACATTCCTATTGGCTCCATGTCCATAGGATCTTCCTCTACCTCGGTTACCTCCTCGTCCTTTAAAGCTTTGATTCTTGTGCTAACTTTGGCTTGATTGTTGAGTTGTACCTCGCCCTCGGCCTCTGCCTCGACCACGGTTGGAGGTAGATTTTCTTTGATCATTTAGAGTCAGTTTTGATTCTAATGCTTGTTCCAATACAGCTGGATTAGATTTCTTCTGCATCCTTTGCTCATGTACTTGTAGTGAACCCAATAATTCCTCAATTGTAAGTATCTCAAAGTCCTTGGACTCTTCGATAGCTACAACTACATGCTCAAATTTAGAGGAAAGGGATCGGAGAACCTTCTCGACGACACGGATGTCATCTAGCTTCTCACCATTTCTCTTCAAGCCATTCACGATTATTACCAACCGTGAAAAATAATCGCACATCGATTTACCATCCTTCATGTAAAGAGCTTCAAACTCGCCTCGCAATGCTTGAAGACGAACCCGCCTCACTCGATCATCTCCTTTGAAGATCGAAACAAGAATATCTCATGCTTCTTTGCTTGTTGTTGCTTCAGCAACCTTTTCGAAGGCAGCTTCGTCCAACCCTTGATAGAGTATAAACAAAGCCTTTTTATCCTTCTTTCTTTGCTCCCTAATAGCCTTCTTCTCATCTGTTGTACATGCAGCCTCTTGCTCACCAGTGGGTTCCACAAAACCATCGTTAATGGTTTCTCAAAGATCTTGAGATCCAAACAAGGCTTTCATTTGGATACACCATGAACCATAGTTATCCTTTGATAACTTAGGAACTTGTTGCTGAACAGAATTCATCCAGGCTCTGATACCACTTTGTTGGATGTGTAGTGAGCACACAAACACTAAACAAGAAAAATATTGAAGAAGGAGAAGGACTTGAACTTGCACTTGAACTTGTGCATTTTTCTTAATTTGAAAATGAGAAATACATGAGGTATTTATAGGACCCTACCTAGGCAAATACAATAAATGCATACACGAATCTTCACATATATGAACCACTAAGTTCATGGATCACAATATCCTAGGTACATACATGTATTCATTAACTTCTAGATACATTCATGAACCTATTAAAAATGTTCACATTAAGATACATTCACTATAAAGTTTTCAAATGAATAATGTTTACCATAAATATATGTTAATTTCTAATATCCCCCCTTAAATATGATTCATGCACTTCAAAAATCAAAGTTAATCTTTAGAGACGTTGCACCAACGCCATCTTCCAATGCCCGTCACCAATTTCCTTGGCTGATAGGAACCGATACATTTTTTCAACCCTAATTTCAACGAATCAATTTAACTTATTATGAAAAAAAAGACCTAGTAATAATGATTCCTAATGTGAATAATTTCAACACAATGTTTCATGCCTAATTTTAACAAATAAAAAAAAAACCAAATAAATGTGGCATAATTGAGAGTTGAGAACAAACTGATGTAGATTTGTACGGCTAGTGCAATCCAAGCACGCAAACACGCCGGTTTTCTTCGGTGAGAGAGAAACTGTGGTCCCCTTTTGTGCAATAGATATCCGAACTTTGATTAATAATTCTTTTAATCAAGAATTAAAAGATTTCTCTAAGGTCTACCAAGAATTGAATGTATGATCTCGTAATTACGTGCATTAAAAATATCACTTGGGTGATACTCGAATCCAGCTCAAGTAATTGGTATAGAAGGAAAGGAACTACCGGAATGATTTGGGACACATAATATTCTTCGTCATATGCATAGGAACGTGAGAAAAACAAAAAGAAGCACTGAAAAAGCAAAACGCCAAAGATAGTGAAACAAGGAAAATTGTATTTATACAAAATTACATTTTCAAGAAGATGGTCCAACTAACTTTTTTAAAAGGTATAAAAATTATTTTTTAATTATATTTTGGTACAAAAGCAAATATTGTTAAAAAATAATTAAAAAGAATTATTGGTTTGCGTGCAATTTAATACACCTACTCGATCAAACAGGGTCAATATTAGATTAACTAATTTTCAAGCCCGGGCCACGGTCGGGTTACGTACTCTCAGCAAAGATTTGGAAAAGATTAAAGTAGTAATCCAAATGTTCAGTAACGAAAAAATCCAATTGTTTATTCAATTCGATATCAAACGACAATAGTGACAAAATATGTTGTTATGAAAACTACCAATACAAAAAAAAAAAGAAGAACTATGAGAAAAAACAGAGTGTGTGGGTTACATAAAAGATGAGTAGATCGATCGAAGTAAGAAGTTTAAAAAATTTCAATATTTATAAATTGTCTTATCTATTTATTAACAATAAATGAGGAGGTAATATCATGATTTAATAGCCTCGTCTATTTATTAAAATAACACGCTATAACTTTTGCGTATTCGTTGATTATTATTATTAAAAGAAAAATGTGATCTTTTTTTTGAATACATATTTTGTTGATAAAAAAAAATCACATTTTTAGAACAAAATATATATTTAATTTTTTTCTTTGAATAATAATCAAAGTATGATTACTATTTTCGTTCATTATTATTATAAATGGATATTTTGGTTTTATTATTATTTTTTTAATTACAATAAATGAGAATATATACTAATATAAAATCATTAAGCTTATACGGTGACGTTGTTGTTATGTGGGAATGGCATAGAAAAGAGTTAAAGAGAGAAATAGTAAAAAAAAATAATTAAAGAGAAAGAAAACATTGAATTTACACAGTGATGCCGACGTGTGTGGGAACCGCAGAGAAAAGAGATAAGAGAAATAATCAAAATGATAGTTAAAGAGGGAAAAAATATTGAACTTATACAGTGAAGTTGAAGTTGAAGAGTCTTTTTTAGAGTGCGTTATTAATTGTCAACGCCGAAAATGGTCATTGCATTATTATTCATAATATATAGATAGATTAATGGATATAACACTAAATATATAAAGTGGAGGTACATGTGTCTTTAAATTATTTGTATCACAAAAAAAATAATATTATCTACTATTGTATGTTGACTGAAAAAGTTGTACATGTAACATTTTTTATTTAACAGGTTTTATTTATTTCAATCTCTTGCATTTATTTGACATATCACATCACTTGTCTTATATTTAAGGAATATATTTCTTTTCTTACGGTTACCACTAACCTAACTAGCTAGAATTAAAGAAATCAATATTAAAATATATAAAAAAGTGAGGTCATCACCGGAATAATGACAAAACTTGTTTAAAGGTGCCCATACGTATCAAATTATATCTATAGGGACCCCAAACAATTAAAAAACGCCCTATATTTAATATAGAACTTAATCTTTTAAAAGTAAAATATGCATATAATAAAACATGCCCCTAGCCATGGTAGGATGGTGGAAATTGTGCCATTTATAATGTAGCTATATAGATGGGAACATGTTAAAGCTAGTCTTTTAAAAGTGAATAAAACTCATTTAAAAGAAATCAGGAAAAGACATTATTGGCAGAAATCCTTGATAAATATACTTCTTCTATAAATGTATCAAAATGACAAAAGATAGAAGAAAAAAATAATATTGACATAAATTAGTAAAGATAGAAAATCTTTTAAAGGTAAATTTCTTTAATTTTAAATTAAATAAATTAAAAGAAATTTTTAGTTCATCATATAATAATAATTCCATGACTTTTAATTATTATTAGTTCATAGACAAAATGAGAGATTAGAGATTTAGTTATCAGAATCAGGGTAGAGAAAAAAAAGCCTTCTCCATGTCCGTATCATTTGTACAGTAAAATTAGTCAATATCTATAATTTTCTTTTCAAATATTATAATAAATGGTTGTTCAATAACTTTTTCCAGAGAAGAAAATTAAAGAAATTTATTCATATAGATATATATGATATTGGCATGTTTTAAATGGAAAACTATCAATATAAAATACATGGTACAGTAATTTCTAAGGTAGTGAAATTTCATACTAAAAATTTAAATAAAAATTACCCAATTTACCTTCTTTTCTTCTTCTTATTTGTCACCATTACCCATTACATGTGAGTTAATGATGAATTATTGTTTGATCTGCTATTGAACTCATCAGATTTATGTCGGATCTTCGTCTATGTAATCCGAGATATAATGATATTGTTCGAACCTTATATAGAGAAGAACTAGACATAAAGATGACAACTTGACTTAAGAAAAGAACTTTAAAAGCCTACTCTATGATTAATTTAGTGCAATGATTTCTCATTATATGATGTCACTTCCTTACTTATTTCAAGATGCTTATAGTACTACCCTACATACTATAACTACCACACTTATGGTAATTTTAATATCAATTCCAATGCAATTAATACCTATATACTCAACCTATACACCAAGTTCTTCCTCTTCTCTCAAATAAAACCCAACGTACAAAAAATAATCAATGTATTTCATATACCATGCACGTCAACCTTGTATTTAAAAAGGAGATTATCATTATTCAAGTTTATATATAAGCATATGATATGATGTTGATAACAATATAAGTTTTGCCATTATTCAATTGGTAACATGAGTATTTGCAATAATTCAAACTCTAGAAATGTAGCAACACTCAAGTTATAAAAAAAACAAAATTCTCCTTTTGAATATTATATATTAGTAAGAAGGAGATTAGGAGCAAAGGAAAGTCAAAATAAACATGTCCATTATTGAGTTCAAAAAGTTATGTGAACATTATATGTAAAATTGATGTACGAAAAATTAAGCAAATCCGAAACTATTTAAGTTCAAACCTAGCCAGATGAAATAAAAAATATGAATTTGCCACCAAGATTCTAAATCTGCAATTTAATTGAAGAATTAGCAATTCAAATATTTTAAAAGAAAAGCCTAAATTAAAAGAAAAGAAAATATTATGATTCTATAATTCTAACCCTAAAAAAATTGAGGAAGAAAGAATCAAGATTGTAGATATTAGTTATCTTCCTTTTACTGTACATGTTCAAAAGCACATGTGACTTAGATCTCTTGTATAAAAAATAAAACTGAATATAGTTTAATTGACTTAATCTAAATCCGTATTCTAATTTGTTTTTTTCTTCTCAAGATCAGGGGACACTCTATCCTCCCAAAAAGAAACTTAGATATATAAAAAAAAAAAGAAAAGCTTACATGAAGAGGAGTGGTTGGAGATGAAGAGAAGGAATGGTTGGAAATGAAGCAGGAGATAGAGAGAGATCGCTGGAGAGATGAAAGGGGGAGTGGTTGAGAAGAAAACAAAGGAAGAAAGAGAAAAAAGAAAAGAATGATAGTGACATATAACAAATTGAAGGAAAAAGATGGAAAGCTGAAGTAAACCGTGACACTCCGTAAATCCCCTTTAAGAATATTGAGGTGACGCTCTGAAACGCTTCCTTTGGACTGGGTTATTATATATAGATATAGATATATACATTGTTATGATTACAGGGTGGTATGTGAAGGGGATGGGATGGGGTTTTATGTTTTTTAGTATATTTTTTTGATTTACTTTAATTTTAAAATATTTTATATCTATGTATTATTATCTTCATTGATTTTTTTTAGAGAGAAGATGCCTCCCTCTCCAACCCCATCTCCTTCTTTTTCTTCATCTTCTTCTCTCTCAACCAACTATCCAATTCAACTAAGATAAGACTACATTTCTCTTGATCCGATTGGAATGGAATATTTTCAATTTGACTAAGAAGCCTATAGGCATTCCTAATTACACTAACTAACCCGATATATAAAATAGGAATGAGAAAAAGAGAGAGGAAGGAGCACTAAAAGATCAAAAAAGAAGAAGAAAGAAAAGGAAGAAGAGGCGAGAAAAAGCAATGAGGGGTTTAGGGAACTCTAGCAATTACATGCCGCTGGGTATGGGTTACAAAGTGAACTGTTGCTCTACTACATGGGGGCACTTGTGATATTCAAGAAGAAAGAAGTCGAAGATCAGAAAGAAAGAGGGACTCAACGTACGTGGTGCTTCGTGAATCCGAGAGAGAGAGATATAGAAGAGAACTTTTTTAGCACTACAAATAATCTTTAAAATAAATAATAATTATAAGGTTAATGGTTTAATTTTGAAAATTTGGCAAAAATGACTATAAGGGTTTGAAGTAAATTTATTATTAAATACAGATATTGTTTTGGAGAAGGTGGCCAAAAGAAAGATTAAATATTAATGGTCAATAACAACCTAGAATAATAATTTAACTAACACTTATGTTAATACGGGAAAAGAAAATTAACATTTTTAAAAAGAAGAGAAAAAAATAAAAATAAATTGAGTTTTGATTTAATTTTGATCATTCCAAGAACAATGCACATTGTTTATGAATGAAAATTTCCACTCTATTGATCCACACTCAACTATGTGTATGTGTCAGTTTTTTTCAAATTGTGTATATAACACATAATAAAAGACGATCTAATGAATATATGTCACACCCCTCCCGGACGCGCCTAAACCGGCGGTACACTCTCGGACGGGGCGCGCATTTGGAACAATCATAATGGTAATAGCAGAGTGCGCAGCGGAAATACAGTACACAGTACAAATCTGATTTCATATAATTCAGAATATTTTTGTACATATAATGGTCAAGGGAACATACTCCCAAAATCCCCAATGAATCATACAAAGGGTACAAAATGTGGGCCCCATAACCTGCACCCAGTCCACCCTAATTTCCTGTGAAAGATTTGATAATATTGGAGTGAGCTTAACGCGCTCAGTGGGTAAATAGTGCATGAGTATAACAATTAATAAAGCATACTTCAATATCAAATATCTTAAATACACATGTAAGCATCATAATCAATCAATATGTATGTATGTATGACACCGTCACGTACTAATGGTTTGATGATCGTACATCGCCTGAGTTCACGTACTGGTGTCCTTCCCCGGGCGAAGCCAGGTTCTCACTGTACGTCCCTCCTCAGGAACGATGCTCTGGATTCACGTACTGATGTCCCTCCCCAGCGTAGCCAGGTTCACATGTACGTCCCTCTCCAGAGAAATAATATGAATAGTGAGCAATGCTTCTAACTATTCTATGAGTCATAAACCATATACGTCCTTAGGTGGTGATATGTATGATGCCAATGCATGAACTAGTCTAGTCTACTGGTCTGGTCTTTCTTGACATTTAGACTGACTTTGGCAACGTCTAGTGAACCTTATCAGGGTCGGTATCACGACGTGCAAAGTTATAACATTCAGGTCATAACATTATTGACATAATGCAGTGTAAATGAATAGTAGACATAATAATAATTGAATGTAAACTTTAATAAAAGTTATAAAACACGCAAACCTATGTTTCGTTCCCCACCTTCAGATCTGGTGCTTTTCTCCGGACAGAACTTCGTTGCACCGCTTTCAGATCTGGCGCTTTCCTCCGGACAGAACTTTGTTGCACCACACCGAGAGTCTCGATTAGAGAGTCTCAAAAACTAAAAACTTAGAAGGCGTGGAAAGGAGAAGAAAATCCCAAGAGAAGGTGATTTTGGTTTGGTGTGAGAAATGAGAATGAGGAGGGTTCCTTATATAGAAATTTTTGGCGCCTGAACGTTCTGGCATGCGCCTGAACGTTCTGGCAGGCGTCTGAACGTTCTGGCAGGGCGCCTGAACGTTCTGGCATGGCGCCTGAACGTTCTGGCGGGCGCCTGAACGTTCTGGCGGGCGCCTGAACGTTCTGGCATGGCGCCTGAACGTTCTGGCAGGCGCCTGAACGTTCTGGCATGGCGCCTGAACGTTCTGGCAGGGCGCCTGAACGTTCTGGCAGTAGCCTGAACGTTCTGGCAGGCGCCTGAACGTTCTGGCATGGCGCCTGAACGTTCTGTCATGCGCCTGAACGTTCTGTCATGCGCCTGAACGTTCGGTCATGCGCCGGAACGTTCGGGCGTTGCCTAAATAGTAAAAAATTTCAAATAGTAATTTTTTTTTTTTTTTTTTTTTTTTTTGTGAAATACAGGGTATTACACTCTACCCCCCTTAAAGGGATTTCGCCCTCGAAATCAAGTCAAGTAGTGATGGGGGTTGTCGGCTTGAGAAGTAGCCGCAGGCTGTGAAGGAGGCCACAGCATGTGTGCAAGACTCTATCCATTGATATGATGTTCAGGGATCTGGTAGTTATTGAAGTGAAACAATGTATCAAGATAGGTGTAAACAATGTTTCATCCTGATATTGATAAGGGAAAATAATACAACGTATCACTTCATCAGTTCTGGCAGGCGTCTGAACGTTCTGGCAGGGCGCCTGAACGTTCTGGCATGGCGCCTGAACGTTCTGGCGGGCGCCTGAACGTTCTGGCGGGCGCCTGAACGTTCTGGCGGGCGCCTGAACGTTCTGGCATGGCGCCTGAACGTTCTGGCAGGCGCCTGAACGTTCTGGCAGGCGCCTGAACGTTCTGGCATGGCGCCTGAACGTTCTGGCAGGGCGCCTGAATGTTCTGGCAGTAGCCTGAACGTTCTGGCAGGCGCCTGAACGTTCTGGCATGGCGCCTGAACGTTCTGTCATGCGCCTGAACGTTCTGTCATGCGCCTGAACGTTCGGTCATGCGCCGGAACGTTCGGGCGTTGCCTAAATAGTAAAAAATTTCAAATAGTAATTTTTTTTTTTTTTTTTTTTTTTTGTGAAATACAGGGTATTACAATATAGGAGAATTGTAGCATGACTCTTATATAAGTTATGATTCCTAGCATTTAAAAAAAAAATGAGCTGGAAGACAACCACATCTCGGCCATTGAAAACAATGAGCTGAAGGATCCTCCGGAGCCATGTGTATATATCAGATTTTTTCAAATTGCGTATATAACACGTAATAAAAGATGATCTAATAGATATGGGAGAGTCTGTAGCATGACTCTTATATATGTTTCGTTTGATAAAATTCAAAAAAAGAAAAAAAATAATAAATAATTTGAGTCCTATCTAAGTCAAGTGGATATGGGAGAGTTTGTAGCATGACTAATCACGCTCTGGTCAAGTAGTCATAGTTCATCCACCAGACTTTAGTTCTTGTCCCCTTAGTGCCTAAGGACACAGATGTACGAGCCTATAGAATAGATCCTGTTCAAGTAAGGTCGTGACTATAGTACTAATTTCCCCTATATAATAATAATCATACGATTTCTTAAGTTGTCCATGTGGGATACAAACAATGTGAATCTTCTAAAGGGAATGACATCTAGCTAGTTGAAAAATAATAAGAATATAGTTATTAATATAGTCAATTGAATTGTATGTTTTTCCATCACATATTTCTCATTTGTTAATTTCCTCTAAATAAACAATTAAAAGAAATGATCTGTTTGAAGTATTATGAGAAGAGGGTTGAGAAATAGAATAAAGGTGCTTGAAATTATGGGCATTTTGGTTCAAGGAAAGAAGTAACCAGACAGGCGAAAAGTCCGGCTACCTTGTCTCTTTAAATTTTAATTTGAAGTGGGGGAGTGCTCCAACGTTGTTGAATGAACGTTAAATTTATGTTCCCATTACACTAACTAACCCTATGTATAAAACAGGAATGAGAAAAAGAGAGACGAAGGAGAACTAAAAGATCAAAAAAGAAGAAGAAAGAAACAAGGAAGAAGAGGGGAGAAAAAGCAATGAGGGGTTTAGGGAACTCAAGCAATTAATTGCTGTCGGGTATGGATTACAAAGTGAACTGTTGCTCTACTACATGGGGGCACTTGTGATATTCAAGAAGCAAGAAGTCGAAGATCAGAATGGAAGAGGGACTAAACGTACGTGGTGCTTCGGTGAATCCGAGAGAGAGAGAGATAGAAGGGAACTTTTTTCGCACTATAAATAATCTTTAAAATAAATAATAATTATAAGGTTAATGGTTTAATTTTTAAAATTTGGCAAAAATGACTATAAGGGTTTGAAGTAAATTTATTATTAAATAAAGATATTGTTTTGGAGAAGGTGGCCAAAAGAAAGATTAAATAGTAATGGTCCATAACAACCTAGAATAATAATTTAACTAACACTTATGTTAATACGGGAAAAGAAAATTAAAAGACTTTTGTACAAAGAAGTGAAAAAAAATAAAAATAAATTGAGTTTTGATTTAATTTTGATCATTCCAAGAACAATGCACATTGTTTTTGAATGAAAATTTCCACTCTATTGATCCACATTCAACTATGTGCATGTGTCAGTTTTTTTTCAAATTGTGTATATAACACATATTAAAAGACGATCTAATGAATATAGGAGAATTTGTAGCATGACTCTTATATAAGTTCTGATTCCTAGCATTTAGAAAAAAAAAATGAGAGAGCTGGAAGACAACCACATCTCGGCCATTGAAAACAATGAGCTGAAGGATCCTCCGGAGCCATGTATAAATATCAGATTTTTTCAAAATGCGTATATAACACGTAGTAAAAGATGATCTAATAGATATGGGAGAGTCTGTAGCATGACTCTTATATAAGTTTCGTTTGATAAAATTTTAAAAAGAAAAAAAAATAATAAATAATTTGAGTCCTATAGAGCCATATGAACCCACAAACTGAGAGCCCACATGACCAATAATCGCACTCTAGTCAAGTGGATATGGGACAGTTTGTAGCATGACTCTTATATACGTTTCGTTTCCTAAAATTAAAAACAAAAAAGGAAAAAGAAAAGTTTGTTTTAGTCTGTCAGACAATGAGCTAAGAACGATCCTCTCCAGCCATATGAACCTAAAAACCAAGCCCACATGGCTAATAATCACGCTCTGGTCAAGTGGTCATAGTTCGTCCACCAGACTTTAGTTTTTGTCTCCTTAACGCCTAAGGACACAGATGTACGAGCCTATAGAACAGATCTTGTTCAAGTAAGGTCGTGACTATAGTACTAATTTCCCCTGTATAATAATAATCATACGATTTCTTAAGTTGTCCATGTGGGATACAAACAATGTGAATCTTCTAAAGGGAATGACGTCTAACTAGTTGAAAAATAATAAGAATATAGTTATTAATATAGTCAATTGAATTGTATGTTTTTCCATCGCGGATTTCTAATTTGTGAATTTCTTCTAAATAAACAATTAAAAGAAATGATCTGTTTGAAGTATTCTGAGAAGAGGGTTGAGAAATAGAACAAAGGTGCTTGAAATTATGGGCATTCTGGTTCAAGAAAAGAAGTAGCCAGACGGGCGAAAAGTCTGGCTACCTTGTCTCTCTAAATTTTCATTTGAAGTGGGGGAGTGCTCCAACGTTGAATGAACGTTAAATTTATGTTCCCATCACACTAACTTACCTTATGTATAAAACAGGAATGAGAAAAAGAGAGAGGAAGGAGCACTAAAAGATCAAAAAAGAAGAAGAAAGAAACAAGGAAGAAGTGGGGAGAAAAAAACAATGAAGGGTTTAGGAAACTCAAGCAATTAATTGTTGTTACAAAGTTAACTGTTGCTCTACTACATTGGGGCACTTGTGATATTCAAGAAGCAAGAAGTCGAAGATCAGAAAGGAAGAGGGACTCAACGTACGTGGTGCTTCGGTGAATCCGAGAGAGAGAGATAAAAGGGAACTTTTTTAGCACTATAAATAATCTTTAAAATAAATAATAATTATAAGGTTAATGGTTTAATTTTGAAAATTTGGCAAAAATGACTACAAGGGTTTGAAGTAAATTTATTATTAAATAAAGATATTGTTTTGGAGAAGGTGGCCAAAAGAAAGATTAAATATTAATGGTCCATAACAACCTAGAATAATAATTTAACTAACACTTATGTTAATACGAGAAAAGAAAATTAAAAGACTTTTGTACAAAGAAGAGAAAAAAAATAAAACTAAATTGAGTTTTGATTTAATTTTGATCATTCCAAGAACAATGCACATTGTTTATGAATGAAAATTTCCACTCTATTGATCCACACTCAACTATGTGTATGTGTCAGGTTTTTTCAAATTGTGTATATAACACATAATAAAAGACGATCTAATGAATATAGGAGAATTGTTAGCATGAATCTTATATAAGCTCTGATTCCTAGCATTTTAAAAAATACAAATAAAAATTTGCTGGAAGACAACCACATCTCAGCCATTGAAAACAAATGAGCTGAAGGATCCTCCGGAGCCATGTATCTATATCAGATTTTTTCAAATTGCATATATAACACGTAATAGTAGATGATCTAATAGATATGGGAGAGTCTGTAGCATGAATCTTATATAAGTTTCGTTTGATAAAATTTAAAAAAGAAAAAAATAAATAAATAATTTGAGTCCTATAGTGTGACGCCCCGAAAATTATTTCATCTAGCCCATAACCCAATTGCACTTTTCCCAAACTCTATGTGTTGCCTTGATATGGTTGGTGTTTGTTTGATGGTTGTTTAATTTTTGTATAGTTGATGCTTGATAATGTATATAAATATGTGTATTATAAATTGTATATGGGTCACGTTAAATTAAAGTATAATGCATATGTTATTATTTATGCATGGGTCCATTAAACCATGAATTGATATGGGTTAGGATTGATTGAATAAAAAGATAAATGAGAATGAAAATCTGGCGTATTAAATGGATTGGACATTTAAAATATATGGAAGCATGAGATTGGTTAAAGTACATGTGGTTGGTATGGGCAGTATGAGACCAACATATGTGAAGGTTGGTGCATGAAAGTGGACAAGTGTCTCATGCCCACTTCTCTTCTCCAAGAAAGTGAGGTGAGTGGAGGGAATCAAGGAAGTGCTAGAAAGTGAGGTGAGTGAATCAAGGAAGTGCTAGAAAGTTAGGTGAGTGGAGAGAAAGGAAAAAAATAAAAGAAAAGAAGAGAAAGGAAAGAAGAAGAGGAAGAAAGAAAGAGTTGCTTGAGGAAAATCTCTGCAACGTTTTCATCAAAGAGCTGAATCTTCGGGAAATATAGTCAGATTGAGCTCAAAGTTTGTCAGCAAGTTCGTAGCTTATGGTTCTGCACTCTGAACGGTAGAGGTTTCGTCTAAGAGATCTAACCTCTTAAACAAAGCTGGTCGGAAAGTCTGGATTTCTCGCGCCGTTTCGCTCAAACTTATAGATCTCCTCAATCTACCGTTGGACAGATATCCAATTTGGGTATGTAGTTTACAGCTGATATTTCTGCATTCTAAACGGTGAAGATCTTGATTAGAGGTTTCGTCTAAGAGATCTAACCTCTCAAACAAAGCTGCTCGGAAAGTCTGGATTTCTCGCACTGTTTCGCTCAAACTTATAGATCTCCTCAATATACCGTTGGATGGATATCAAATTTGGGTATGTTGTTTAAACTGATATTTTTGTATTCTGAATGGTGGAGATATTGATTAGAGGATTCGTCTAAGAGTTCAAACCTCTCAAACAAAGCTGGTCGTAAAGTTTGAATTTCTTGCACTGTTTCGTTCAAACTTATAGATCTCCTCAATCTACCGTTGGATGGATATCAAATTTGGGTATGTAGTTTACAACTGATATTTCTGCATTCTGAATGGTTCAGATGTTTATGGATTAAGTATGTTGTGTGATATAGTCATCTGAGTTCGAGTATTTGCAGCAGGAAAGGAGAAATTGTCTGATTAAAGACTTGTTCATCAAAGATACTTATCTTTTCGGTCCACCGTTGGATTGAGCTGATATTTGGACAGAAGGTTTGTTTCTTCACATAATTCAATTTTTACGGTTGATTTTGTGATTACATATTTCTGTTGGTAGATTGATACATCTGAACAAAATATTAAATGAAGAATTGGTAGGGTTGCTTGTATTAGACCTAAATTTAGAATACGAACTTAGACCTTTCCAAATAGCTTGCATATCAACTATGTTGACCTAGTTGTCATTGTAGATGAACCCATGATGAAAAATCAGTGATATACATGGCTGAACTTGGTGACCTAGTGTAAATCGGCAATATGGCCTAAGTATGAAAAATTTCATATTTTAGGGCTTTTGATGCTTTTGGCCTAGAATCATTGAATTGATGCAACTTATGTTTAATTAAGCATGATTAGGGTTGATTATGCTACTGATTTGGTGGTTGTGACCATATCATGGGTTAGGCCTACTTGTGATCAAGTGACCCAATTTGGACATGTTTATGCCTAAGGAATTGAAAATCAATATTTTTGATTAATAGAATGGTTTATGAATGAGAACTATGCATTAGAGGCCTAAGTCATGTGATTTGAGTTGAATGATGGGATTAGATGGGATTTAGGCCTATTGTCTATATGTGGGATGATTTAGGGTTGATGTGTAATGTCTATGTGATTGAGCATAGAAATTGATGTATGGTAGGATATTGATGAATGTTTCAGGATCTTGATTGGGTTGATTCGATTTGGTGGTCGTGTGTGGTTAAATACTCTCGCGAGGCTTGGTTATGAGTAGACTTCATTTATGATTATATCTTTTATGCCATCATATCACTTATATATATTGTATGTTGAAAGCATGAATGCGTTTTAATGTTTTGAATGATGCATTGATTTGAGAAAACCTTATGACTTTGGTTGGGCCCATCTATCCGGCTAATAGGGGGACTTAACCTTGTCATAGGAGGGTTTTAAAAAAGGAAATGATTGGGGTCAACGGTACGGTGAAATAGAAGTGCACTAGTAACCTCAAATAAACATGATTGGGGTCAACGGTACGGTGAAATGGACGTGCACTAGTAACCCCAATGCATGTGGAATGTGGATCCAAATTGATAAGCTTTTACTTGCATCGAACTTATCATAAATGCTTGATATCTATATGTTATGAGCTTTTAATCATGCTACACATTGACATGCATACATGATGTTTATTGATGAGTATTGATAGCATATTTGAATTCTATTTACTGGCCACCGTTGGCTCATCCTCATTTTCCTCTTTCAGGTCCTTCTGTCCTGAATAAGGGCAAAGGAGTAGTCATATCTTGAGGGCTTTGCCTACGAGATAATCCAAGGCCTCGATGTGAGTTGAGAGGCATTTTGATTGAACTATGTTTTAAATTATGAAGTATTATATTTTGGATTATGTAATTATAACACTTACCACATTGTAGTATGGGTGAGTTGGGACTTGTTAGATAGACGATGTGGGCATATGACGGTTTTATTTGTACCCACAATTTTGGACTTTATGTGTATGTCAATTTTGATGGACGGTAGGGATTATGATTTTATTTATGGTTCATTTTTATGGATTATCTTTTATCTTGGATGATTAATACGGTTGGTAGTTTTGTTTAGTACCTTTTGATATTATCTCGTTGTTTGAGATAAGGCTCGTAGGGTCTCAACCACCTCACGGGAGTTGAGGAGTGGTCAGAGATGTCTACGTCGGGTGTCCGACCCCGATATTCCGTACGCCATTTTCTATGGGGTTCGTGGTTCAGGGTGCGGGGTCGCTACATATAGAGCCATATGAACCCACAAACCGAGAGCCCAGATGACTAATAATCGCGCTCTAGTCAAGTGGATATGGGAGAGTTTGTAGCATGACTCTTATATACGTTCCGTTTCCTAAAATTAAAAAAGAAAAAGAAAAAGAAAAGTTTATTTGAGTCTGTCAGACAACCACAAGACAATCTCAACCATTAGAAGCAATGAACTAAGAACGATCCTCTCCAGCCATATGAACCGAGAAACCAAGCCCACATGGCTAATAATCACACCCTCTGGTCAAGTGGTCATAGTTCATCCACCAGACTTTAGTTCTTGTCTCCTTAGCGCCTAAGGACACAGATGTATGAGTCTATAGAACAAATCCTGTTCAAGTAAGGTCGTGACTATAAAACTAATTTCCCCCATATAATAATAATCATACGATTTCTTAAGATGTCCGTGTGGGATACAAACAATGTGAATCTTCTAAAGGGAATGACCTATAGCTAGTTGAAAAATAATAAGAATATAGTTATTAATATAGTCAATTGAATTGTATGTTTTTCCATCACAGATTTCTAATTTGTGAATTTCTTCTAAATAAACAATTAAAAGAAATGATTTGTTTGAAGTATTCTGAGAAGAGGGTTGAGAAATAAAACAGAGGTGCTTGAAATTATAGGCATTCTGGTTCAAGAAAAGAAGTAGCCAAACACGCGAAAAGTCTGGCTACCTTGTCTATCTAAATTTTCATTTGAAGTGGGGGAGTGCTCCAACGTTGAATGAACGTTAAATTTATGTTCCCATTACACTAACTAACCCTATGTATAAAACAGGAATGAGAAAAAGAGAGAGGAAGGAGGACTAAAAGATCAAAAAAGAAGAAGAAAGAAACAAGGAAGAAGAGAGAAGAAAAAACAATGAGGGGTTTAGGGAACTCAAGCAATTAATTGCTGTCGGGTATGGGTTACAAAGTGAACTGTTGCTCTACTACATGGGGGCACTTGTGATATTCAAGAAGCAAGAAGTCGAAGATCAGAAAGGAAGAGGGACTCAACGTACGTGGTGCTTCGGTGAATCCATAAAAGGGAACTTTTTTAGCACTATAAATAATCTTTGAAATAAATAATAATTATAAGGTTAATGGTTTAATTTTGAAAATTTGGCAAAAATGACTACAAGGGTTTGAAGTAAATTTATTATTAAATAAAGATATTGTTTTGGAGAAGGTGGCCAAAAGAAAGATTAAATAGTAATGGTCCATAACAACCTAGAATAATAATTTAACTAACACTTATGTTAATACGGGAAAAGAAAATTAAAAGACTTTTGTACGAAGAAGAGAAAAAAATAAAACTAAATTGAGTTTTGATTTAATTTTGATCATTCCAAGAACAATGCACATTGTTTATGAATGAAAATCTCATCTCTATTGATCCACACTCAACTATGTGTATGTGTAGGGTTTTGTCAAATTGTGTATATAGCACATAATAAAAGACGATCTAATGAATATAGGAGAATTTGTAACATGACTCTTATATAAGTTCTGATTCCTAGCATTTTAAAAAATAAAAATAAAAATTTGCTGGAAGACAACCACATCTCAGCCATTGAAAACAATGAGCTGAAGGATCCTCCGGAGCCATTTATATATATCATATTTTTTCAAATTGCGTATATAACACGTAATAAAAGATGATCTAATAGATATGGGGGAGTCTATAGCATGACTCTTATATAAGTTTCGTTTGATAAAATTTAAAAAATAAATAAATAATTTGAGTCCTATAGAGCTATATGAACCCACAAACCGAGAGCCCAGATGACTAATAATCGCGCTCTAGTCAAGTGGATATGAGAGAGTTTGTAGCATGACTCTTATATACGTTCCGTTTCCTAAAATTAAAAAAGAAAAAGAAAAAAAGAAGAAACGTTTATTTGAGTACGTTAGACAACCACAAGACCATCTCAACCAATAGAAACAATGAGCTAAGAACTATCCTCTCCAGCCATATGAACCCAGTAACCAAGCCCACGTGGCTAATAATCACATGCTCTGGTCAAGTGGTCATAGTTCATCCACCAGACTTTAGTTCTTGTCTCCTTAGCGCCTAAGGACATAGATGTACGAGCCTATAGAAGAGATCATGTTCCAGTAAGGTCGTGTCACACCACGCCCGAACGCGTCTAAACCGGCAGTACACTCTCGGACTGGGTGCGTATTTGGAACAATGACAATGGTAACAACAGAGTGCGCAACAGAAATACAGTACACAGTATAAATCTGATTTCATTTTATTCAGAATACTTTTGTACATAAAATGGTCAAGGGAACATATTCCCAAAATCCCCAATGAATCATACAATGGGTACCAAATTTGGGCCCCATAACCTGCACCCAGTCCACCCTAATTTCCTGTGAAAGATTGGATAATA
The DNA here is from genome assembly GCA_035771175.1 of Paratinospora sagittata. NCBI lineage: Eukaryota > Viridiplantae > Streptophyta > Magnoliopsida > Ranunculales > Menispermaceae > Paratinospora > Paratinospora sagittata. Next base: position 31,741,148 of record CM069608.1, on the reverse strand, counting down.
ATGGAGTGAGCTTAACGCGCTCAATGGGTAAATAGTGCATGAGTATAACAATTAATAAAGCATACCTCAATGTCAAATATCTTAAATACACATGTGAGCATCATAATCAATCAATATGTATGTATGCATGACACCGTCTCGTAATGGTTTGATAAATGTACATCGCCTGAATTCACGTACAACAACGATGCTCTGGATTCATGTACTGATGTCCCTCCCCGGGTGTAGCCGGGTTCTCATGTACGTCCCTCTCCAGAGAAATGTAATGAATCGCGAGCAATGCTCCTAACTATTCTATGAGTCATAAACCATATACGTCCCTAGGTGGTGATATGTATGATGCCAATGCATGAATTGGTCTAGTCTACTGGTCTAGTCTTTTCATGTCATTTAGACTGACTTTGGCAACGTCTGGTGATCCTTATCAGGGTCGGTATCACGACGTGTAAGATTAGGACATTTAGCATTACTGTATAAGCTGATAGCTTTCAATAAGACCAACTAGATCAGTCCCCAGTTGAGAGGTGAGACACAAGGTCTGCTTAAATACCAATCACCTAGAGCAGCCCGCTGCCTCTCGTTAACTATTTAAAGTTACTGAGGACGAGACCGAGTCTAGTTGAGTCAGATTGACCACAAATCCAGCATTATAACAGTGCAATACATGAATTCCAAATATACAGGAATAAGTGCGGCAGTATAAACAGTATATGACATAATGCAGTGTAAATGAATAGTAGACATAATAATAATTGAATGTAAACTTTAATAAAAGTATTAAATATGTCTATACCTTCATATGTGAATACAACATATATACGTATTTCAAATAGTTGTTTTTGGACACTATATCTAGTTATGATTAAATATGTCTATACATTCATAGGTGAATACGACATATATACATCAAATCACTAATGAAGAAATTTTCATGATGACATAAACATCAAAAGAAGACTCGAAAATAATGTCTAGCAGACAAACCATAAATCTTAAAAATGTTAGAAATATATGTTGTGTCTTTCACACAAATTTATTTTCCTTTCAGCAAAAGAATGGCTTCCAGGGAAGGAACAACTTCCACTAGCAGGGAACCAATTCCCACTAGACTAACGGAATTGTCCAAAAGAGAGGTTATGACTATGAGGAGCATCGACAATAGAGATCTTCGACTCCGCCCAATCCTTCATGACAAACTCACAACACTGGATTGGTTAAATATAACCAAAGTCGAGGGTCAAGTCTCTTACAACTTGGTCAGATCCTTCTATGAAGCCATGAATTACGTGGGACTTCACGGAGATGAGATTAGCCCTAAATTGGAGACAACAATCATGGGAACGAAAATTCCTATCAATATCTAGATTATTGCTGTGACGCCCCGAAAATTATTTCATCTAGCCCATAACCCAATTGCATTTTTGCCCAAACTCTATGTGTTGTCTTGATATGTTTGGTGTTTGTTTGATGATTGTTTAATGTTTGTATAGTTGATGCTTGATAATGTATATAAATATATGTATCATAAATTGTATATGAGTCATGTTAAATTAAAGTATAATGCATATGTTATGATTTATGCATGGGCTCATTAAACCATGAATTGATATGGGTTAGGATTGATTGAATAAAAGGATAAATGAAATTGAAAATTTGGTGTATTAAATGGATTGGACATTTAAAATACATGTGGTTGGTATGGGTAGTATGAGACCAACACATGTGAAGGTTGGTGCATGAAAGTGGACAAGTGTCCAATGCCCACTTTTCTTCTTCAAGGAAGTGCTAGAATGAGTGGAGGGAATCAAGGAGAGAATCTAGGAGAGAATTAAGGAGAGAATCAAGGAAGTGCTAGAAAGAGGTGAGTGGAGAGAAAGAAAAGAAGAGAAAGGAAAGAAAAAGAGAAGGAAGGAGAGAGTTGCAGGAGGAAGATCCCTGCGATGTTTCCATCAAAGAAGTGGATCTTTGGAATATACGGTCAGATTGAGCTCAACTTTTGTCAGCACGTTCGTAGCTTATGGTTCTTCATTCTGGTCGGTGGAGAACTTGATCAAAGGTTTCGTCTAAGAGATCTAACCTCTCAAACAAAGCTGGTCGGAAAGTCAGGATTTCTCGCACCGTTTATCTCAAACTTATAGATCTCCTAAATCTACCGTTAGATGGTTATCAAATTTGGGTATGTTGTTTAAAACTGATATTTCTACATTCTAAAGGTGGAGATCTTAATTAGAGGGCTTTTCTAAGAGATATAACCTCTCAAACAAAGCTGGTTGGAATTTCTGGGTTTCTCGTGCCGTTTCGGTCAAACTTGTAGATCTCCTCAATCTACCGTTGGATGGATATCAAATTTGGGTATGTAGTTTATAACAGATATTTCTATATTCGGAACGGTGGAGATGTTTATAAGTTTATTATCTTGTGTGATATAGCCATCTGAGTTTGGGTATTTGCAGCAGGAAAGGAGAAACTGTCTGATTAGATACTTGTTCATCAAAGATACATATCTTTTCGGTCCACCGTTGGATTGGGCTGATATTTGGACAGAAGGTTTGTAACTTCACATACTTCAATCTGTACGGTTGATTTTTTGATTAATATTTCTGTTGGTAGATTGATACATCTGAACAGAACATTAAATGAAGAATTGGTAGGGTTGCTTGTATTAGACCTAAATTTAGAATATGAACTTAGACCTTTCCAAATAGCTTGCATATCAACTATGTTGACCTAATTGTCATTGTTGATGAACCCATGATGCAAAATCAGTGATATACATGGCTGAACATGGTGACCTAGTGTAAATCGGCAATATGGCCTAAGTATGGAAAATTTCATATTTTAGGGCTTTTGATGCTTTTGGCCTAGAATCATTATATTGATGCAACTTATGTTAAATTAAGCATGATTAGGGTTGATTATGCTACTGATTTGGTGGTTGTGACCATATCATGAGTTAGGCCTACTTGTGATCAAGTGACCCAATTTGGGCATGTTTATGCCTAAGGAATTGAAAATTAGTATCTTTTGATTAATAGAATGGTTTATGAATGAGAACTATGCATTAGAGGCCTAAGTCATGTGATTTGAGTTGAATGATGGGATTAGATGAGATTTAGGCCTATTGTCTATATGTGGGATGATTTAGGGTTGATGTGTAATGTCTATGTGATTGAGCATAGAAATTGATGTATGTTTCAGGATCTTGATTGGGTTGATTCGGATTGGTGGTCGTGTGTGGTTAAATACTCTCGCGAGGCTTGGTTGTGAGTAGACTTCATTTATGATTATATCTTTTATGTCATCATATCACTTATATATATTGTATGTTGAAAGCATGAATGTGTTCTAATGTTTTGAATGATGCATTGATTTGAGAAAACCTTATGACTTTGGTTGGACCCATCTATCTGGCTAATAGGGGGACTTAACCTTGTCATAAGAGGGTTTTAGAAAAGGAAATGATTGGGATCAACGGCACGGTGAAATAGACGTGTACTAGTAACCCAAATAAAAATGGTTGGGATCAACGGCACGGTGAAATAGACGTGTACTAGTAACCCAAATAAACATGATTGGGATCAACGGCACGGTGAAATAGACGTGTACTAGTAACCCAAGGCATGTGAAATGTGGATCCAAATTGATAAACTTTTACTTGCATCGAACTTATTATAAATGCTTGATATCTATATGTTATGAGCTTTTAATCATGCTACACATTGACATGCATACATGGTTTTTATTGATGAGTATTGATAGCATATTTGAATTCTATTCGCTGGGCATCGTTGGCTCACCCTCATTTTCCTCTTTCAGGTCCTTCTGTCCCGAATAAGGGCAAAGGAGTAGTTATATCTTGAGAGCCTTGCTTGCGAGAGAATCCAATGCCTCGATGTGAGTTGAGAGGCATTTTGATTGAATTGTGTTTTAAATTATGAAGTACCATATTTTGGATTATGTAATTATAACACTTACCACATTGTAGTATGGGTGAGTTGGGACTTGTTAGATAGACTATGTGGGCATATGACGGTTTTTATTTGTACCCACAATTTTGGACTTTATGTGTATGTCAATTTTATTGGACTGTAGGGATTATGATTTTATTTATGGTTCATTTTTATGGATTATCTCTTGTCTTTGATGATTAATACGGTGGGTAGTTTTGTTTAGTACTTTTGATATTATGTCGTTGTTTGAGATAAGGCTCGTAGGGTCTCAACCACCTCCCGTGAATTGAGGAGTAGTCGGAGATGCCTACGCCGGGCGTCCCGCCTCGGCATTCCGCACGCCATTCCCTGCGGGGTTGGTGGTCCGGGGCGCGGGGTCGCCACAATTGCTCGCCTTTTGGAGATTCCGATTGAGGAGAGGATTATTGATCCACATGAACCCCAAACAGTTGCAGAGATCGCAGAATCTAATGAACAATTGTTCATTTCCCTCGTCAAAGAGCCATACACTCAATCAACATACACCAACCTCCCAACCAATCATCTTAAGCCATCTCTTGCCGGCCTCGGAAAGATTGTATACAACATCTTGCCAGAAAGGGGGACTAGAGGCACTATGTCAAGGGCTCAACTTCTGATGTTATACTGCATAGAGAAGAAAATTAAGGTCTCCCTACCTCACATTATTATCCAACAAATGTTGAGGGTAATACAACACCCTTCAAGAAAAGAATTCATCGGCTATGGAGTCTTGATTATGAGGATACTATTCGAAGCAAATGTCGCCACGTTTGATTGAACGTCAAAGCTCATCACTGAACCAGTTACAACATCCTCTATTTTCAAGACATATGGCACAAGTGGAGGGGTAACTGACGAAGATGTATTCGGCACGACGATAAGAAATGCCAAAAGAATGAGAGACAAGCATGGACGTTTCCTTCGCAAAAGTCGACGTTAGATGCCCGTCCAAGAAGGCCCAAATAATGATTCACACCCAAATCCTACATTAGACCCAGCCCCGAATAGTGATCCAACCGATCGACCATTCACTGACGAAGAGTTATATGCCACACTAAATCAACCTACACAAAGTCATGATAGACAAGGTACGCAAGCAAATCCACCAACGTGGAACGTGCCCACTCCAGGTGGAACGTGCCCACTCCAGGCACCACTTCTTACCAAAGATTTCCAACTCCTACGGTACAGTATCCGCCAATTCCACAAGTTGTTGTGAACCAACAAAAACAATATTGGGCGTCACCAAATCTTTGAGGACAAAACATCCTGATAAGCCCATTATTTCAAACTTTTTCACCACAAACAAATCCAAATATCCATAGGGTTCCAGTTAGGGGATCCCCGCACAATCAAAACAACTACCTTCCACCTATGAACCAATACTTTCCCCCAATGTCTATGGCCTACCCTTCTCCTACGAGACAAACGACCCATCAACCACCAATGGGACAACCGACTAACCTACTTGAACGGTTAGATGAAATGGCATCCAATATTGCTACACTGAGAGAGAGCCACAATAATATATTAACCTGGTTGCAAAACTCCGACGCAGAGCGTGCACACTCTCAACCTTCCGTTAGTAGTCGTTCTATACGTAGCAGTAGATCTTGAAGGAGCGGTAGTAGACAAGAAAGTCACAATTAATTACTGGCATTGTAAACTTTTCTTTGATATATATGAATGAAATTGTTTTGTTTAAAGACTATCTTTGGTGGGCCGACTTACAACCATTTTTTCTTTTGTATCACTAATTTTGGAGTGGTATGGGACACAACAAAATTGGAGGATACTAAATAAAATGTGGAAGTAAGAAAACCCATGACCTTGTGTGAAAAGAAACATTTGGAGAAAGTTGCATTACTAATATTATCACTAAGTTTACACGGTATGGGACGAGTAAATTTGGACGATACTATTAGTGAACTTCTATTCAGCCAATGTTTTTAGAGACCGTGTTCATACAACTTAACTTGGTTGACACCTTTATTACTAAATTCATGTGGTATGGGACACATGAACTTGGATAATAATTGAAAAAACTAAGAGTAAGCGTTTGAATGCATAAGCTTACGATAGAACATTAGATCAAGATATTTACCGAGGCAAATCTTAGAATTCTTATAACTCGTATGGATTTTCAATAAAATATATATGTATGTTCACAAAGACCAAAACCAAATCATTTGAAATACTTGCAAAGTTTTATACTTATTATATAAAAATTCTACCCTTGTTTGTTTTTACACCATGGCCAAACATACGAGATATATAAGATTATTTGATTCCTCAACAACAACTTTACACTCTACTTAGAAAAATAGGTGATTTTAATATTACAGTACTCTCAAAATTGTTGCTGAGCATACTATAACATTATACTTGCCTACAGTTTCTTAATCTTGTTTTATTTTCTCCTTGGCAGTGAGAAAATGCAAACAAGAAAGAGAGGAAGGCCACGTACTGTTCGTCTCGCAGTTGAGGCACCTCCTGAGATTCAGGAACTGCCGCCTCCAACAATAGCACAGGCCACACCCAACACTGCCACTACATCTGGGCAGGCAATACCACCCCCACCCGCACCCTTTGCCACGCCTTCAAGCATTCAAACCTTCTTCGCTGGATTTATTGAGGCGATGAAGGCCACTGTTCAAACTACCGTTCGGGTGACTGCAGCCAGTCAGGTTGCCACGGTTCAAGCACCTGTAACATTTGGATTGGAAGCTCAAACCAATCAGATTACTAAATACAAGCGTCTACAACCTTTTACTTTCGATGGCACCATTGATCCTGATGAGGTGCAAAAGTGGCTGGATGAGTCAAAGAAGGCTCTTGATGCAATGGGAGTCGATGAGGCTCGCAAAATTCCACTAGCGACCTACCAACTTGTTGGTGGAGCAAACAAATGGTGGATCACAGTGAAAGAAGACCCACAGGTCAACATAGCCGATATGACTTGGCAATAATTTGAGTCAATGTTTATTGATGAGTATTTTCCCAGCGCGATGACGAAGCAGAAGTGACAGGACTTCGCTAAGTTATAACAAGGCACCATGACCGTCAGAGAATATGCTGGAAAATTCAAAGAATTATCCATCTACTCTCTCTCCACCATCTCAACGGAGCGAGATAAGACTGAGAAATTTTATAATGGCCTTCGCCATGACATTCGACAAGCCTTATCGATCTTGGATCTCAAGATTTACAAAGAGGTTGTTGACAAGGCCATGAGCTTTGAACAAGAGAAGCTCTTACAGGAACAGCGACTGAATAAGGGCAAACAGCCTGCAACATTTTCTCAATAAGGCTTGCAACAGGGCAACAAGAAAAGGCCCTACTACAATCACAACCCAGCCCTCCCAGCCCCAGTTTCGAAGAATGAGGCCACAACACCTGCCGCTGAACCTTCTAACCCTAACCATCAGGGTTTCCGCAATCATGGTCGCGGAGGTCGTTATGGAAGAGGTGGCCGTCGAAACGGTAATGGCAGAGGTGGTGGTCGACACCACATTCAGCATGGCCAGCAGAACAATCAGCATGGCCAACAGAACCATCCGCAGTATCATCCGACATGTTTCAACTGCGGCCAGAAAGGCCATGTAAAACATCTTTGTCCGCACCTTCAGCAACCTATTCCGGCTATTCCAGTCTAACAAGCACCACCTGCTGCTAATGCCCAACCCAGGCAGAACCAGCAGAACCAAGGTCAACGGCATCAGGGCCGAGCATTCGCCATCGCTCAACATCCCCTACCAGACAACAATGTCGTCGAAGGTACCTTTCCTTTGTTCAATACAATGGTGCTTGTTTTGTTTGATTCAGGTGCTACGCATTCTTTTATATCATCAGCATTGGTAAGACATTTAGGCATGCATCCTGAACCCACGAACATCACACTCCATGTCACATCACCGTTCGGATCTGGTGCTGATGTCAACTTGCAGTGTTCTCGATGTGAGCTTCGAATGTCAGAACATATAATATATGCCGATCTGTTTGTGATGGATTTTGACGACTTCGACATCATCCTTGGCATGCACTGGTTAACACCACTGAATGCAAAGATCAAATGTATGAAGAAGCAAGTTCAGTTAACCTTGCCTACAGGAGAGTTGGTCAAGCTTCAGGGAACGAGGCAATGGATACACAAATCAACAGTTGCCCTTCTCAAAGCACAACTTCGAGCTCTATCCCTTGGCAATGAAACCAACTCACAAGCACTATACCCTCTCGAAGTACATGATGTTTCAGTCATATCTGAATTCCCAACGGTTTTTCTTAAAGACCTTCCTGGTCTACCTCCAGTTAGGATTTGATTTTGAGATCAACCTCATACCAGGGGCAGGGCCTATCTCCATTCCACCATACAGAATGTCAAATGTCGAACTGGTTGAATTAGACAAACAACTTAAGGAATTAGAGAGTAAGGACTTCATCCGAAAGAGTTCATCACCCTGGGGCGCTCCAGTTCTGTTTGTTCGCAAAAAGGATGGTTCGTTATGACTTTGCATCGATTATCGCAAGTTGAATAACGTCACCATCAAGAACAGATATCCGTTGCCCAGGATCGATGACTTGTTCGACCAACTTAAAGATGCCAAATACTTTTCTAAGATTGATTTACGGTCCGGTTATCACCAACTTCGGATCCGAGAGTCGGACATCACCAAGACGGTGTTCAGAACTCGGTACGGTTATTACAAGTTCTTAGTTATGCCGTTCGGTCTAACAAATGCACCTGCTGCATTCATGGATTTGATTAATCGCATATTCAGGTTATACTTAGACCGATTTGTGGTGGTTTTTGTGGACGACATCTTGATATATTCCTCAACCGAGGAAGACCATAAAATACATTTGAAGATAGTCCTCCAGACCTTGAGAAGCCACCAACTGTATGCAAAATTGAGTAAGTGCGAATTTTGGGCAAAGAGAGTTCAATTCCTAGGCCATGTGGTTTCAGGCAATGGCATTGAGGTAGATCCTTCTAAGGTTGAAGCTATTTTAAACTGGAATCAGCCTACCACTGTTACTCAGATTAGGAGTTTTCTTGGGTTGGTTGGCTATTACAGACGCTTCATCAAGGACTTCTCCAAGATTGCTGAACCTATGACCAAGCTCACTCGAAAAGACGTGCGATTTATCTGGAATCCCGCCTATGAAGCATCATTTCAGGAATTGAAGAAATGTCTCACGACAACACCTGTACTTATCACTCCAAGAAATGCAATTGGATATTCATTATACACCGACGCCTCTCTCCAAGGCTTAGGTGTCATGCTAATGTAAGAAGGCCAAGTGGTTGCATATGCATCCAGACAACTGAAGATTCATGAGGGTAATTACCCAACGCATGACTTGGAACTTGCAGCTGTCGTATTTGCACTAAAGTTATGGCGTCATTACCTATACGGTGAACGGTTTGAGGTCTTCTCGGATCACAAGAGTCTTAAGTACATATACACTAAGAGAGACCTAAACCTCCGCCAAAGACGATGGTTGGAATTCTTGAAAGATTATGACTTTCAACTCCAGTACCATCCCGGAAAGGCTAATGTTGTGGCCGATGCCCTGAGTAGAAAATCTTATGTTGCTTGCACTCTTAACTACGAAATGGGAAAGTTGGCTACAGAGTTAGAGAACTTTAACCTACAACTGAACATAGAAGGACCACGACCACGACTCTCTCAATTATCAGTCAACTCTGAGCTCGTTCGAAAGATTTCAGCCGCTCAAGCCAATGACCCTATGTTAATGGAGAAATAAGACCTTCTACTCAGCGGCCAGGACCTTCCTCATTGGTTGGTCTCTGGAGATGGCACCATTTTTTATAAAAAACGTCTCTGCCTACCGAATGATCCTGAGGTTCTTAAAGAAGTGCTTACTGAGATGCATTGTTCGAGGTACGCTATGCATCCTGGGGGTGACAAGATGTACAAGGATGTCAAGCGACAATTCTGATTTTCTGGAATGAAGAAGGAAATTGCAGACTTCGTTGCTCGATGTCTCGTTTGCCAGAAAGCCAAGGCAGAACGAAGACTTCCCTCTGGACTTCTCCAGCCGTTACCTGTTGGAAAATGGAAATGGGAGAACATCGCAATGGATTTTGTCACGGCCTTACCTCGAAACAATAAAGGGCAAGATGCTATCTGGGTTATCATTGACAGACTTACAAAGTCTGCACACTTCTTGCCAATAAAGTTCACTGATAATCCCGCCAAACTTGCAGAACTATATGAAAGAGAGATCGTACGCCTTCATGGCATACCACTCACGATCGTCTCTGATGGAGGCCCTCGATTCACATCCAACTTTTGGAAAAGCTTCCAGAATAGAATGGGTTCTAAGATCACTATGAGCACAGCCTTCCACCCTCAGACTGATGGGCAGTCAGAGCGACTTATCCAAATCTTAGAAGACATGTTACGATGCTGCATTTTGGACTTTAATGACAGATGGGCAAAGTATTTGCATCTAGCTGAGTTTGCAAACAACAACAGCTACCAAACTAGTATCGGCATGGCACCATACGAGGCTCTCTATGGTCGACCTTGCAGATCTCCGGTATGCTGGTTAGATATGGCAGATCGACCGCAGTTAGGCCCTGAACTAGTTCAAGAGACTTCTGAGAAGATCACACTAGTAAAGGAACGACTTCGCGTTGCACAAAGTCGACAGAAGAGCTATGCTGACAAGCGGAGACAACCTCTAGAATTTGATAAAGGGGACTTTGTTTTCTGAAAGTCCAGCCCACAAGAGGTGTCAAACGCTTTGGAATCAAAGGCAAGCTCTCCCCGCTATATATCGGTCCATTTCAGATCATTGAACGTATTGGCAAACTTGCTTATCGTCTGTTCCTTCCATCGTCCATGCCTAAGGTTCATGACGTTTTTCACGTATCTATGTTTCACAAGTATCGTCCTGATCCTTCACATATCATCCCTTTAGTCGAGGTTCGGGTTGAGGAAGGAAATACGTATCAGGAGAAAGCAATCCAGATTTTAGATAGAAAAACTCAAGAACTACGGCGACGTAGCATACCACTTGTGAAAGTGCTCTGGCATCACCACGGCGTAGATTAAGGAACATGGGAACTAAAAGCAACAATTAAACAGAAATACCCTGAATTGTTTTCTAGTACCAACTGATGATGTGATACATTGTATTATTTTTATTTCTCAATCACAGGATGAAACATTGTTTACACCTATCTTGATCCATTGTTTCACTTCAATAACTACGCAGATGTCTGAAAATAATATCAATGGATATAGTGATGCACACATGCAGTGGCCTCCTTATCAACCTGTGGCTACTTCTCAAGCCGATAACCCTCATCACTACTTCACTTGATTTCGGTGGCGAAATCCCTTTAAGGGGGGTAAAGTGTAATACCCTGAACGTTCAAGCGCATGCCAGAACGTTCAGGCGCATGACAAAACGTTCACGAGCATGACAAAACGTTCAGGCTTATGCCAAAACGTTCAGGCGCAAAAATCTCTATATAAGAAACCTCCTCATTTCTCATTCCTCACACCAAATCACCTTCTCTTGTGAATTTCTTCTCCTTTCCACACATTCTAAGTTTTTGAGATTCTCTGTCCGAGATTCTCGGTGCAGTGCAACAAAGTTCTGTCCGGAGGAAAGCGCCAGATCTGAAAGCGGTGCAACGAAGTTCTATCCGGAGGAAAGCGCCATATCTGAAAGAAAAAGTTTTTATCTGAAGGTGGGGAACGAAACATAGGTTTGCGTGTTTCATAACTTTTATTAAAGTTTACGTTCAATTATTATTATGTCTACTATTCATTTACACTGCATTATGTCATATATTGTTTATACTGCCGCACTTATGCCTGTATATTTGGAATTCATGTATTGCACTATTATAATGCCGGATTTGTGGTCAATCTGACTCAACTAGACTCGGTCTTGTCCTCAGTAACTTTAAATAGTGAACGGGAGGCAGCTGACTGCTCTAGGCAATTGGTATTTAAGCAGACCTTGTGTCTCACCTCTCAACTGGGGACTGATCTAGTTGGTCTTATTGAAAGCTATCAGCTTATACAGTAATACTGAATGTCCTAATCTTGTACGTCGTGATACCGACCCTGATAAAGATCACCAGACGTTGTCAAAGTCAGTCTAAATGTCAAGAAAAGACCAGACCAGTAGACTAGACCAGTTCATGCATTGGCATCATACATATCACCACCTAGGGACGTATATGGTTTATGACTCATAGAATATTTAGGAGCATTGCTCGCTATTCATTATATTTCTCTGGAGAGGGACGTACCTGAGAACCCGGCTACAACCGGGGAGGGACATCGGTACGTGAATCCAGAGTATCGTTCCTGTACGTGAATTCAGGCGATGTACGTTCATCAAACCATTACGAGACGGTGTCATGCATACATACATATTGATTGATTATGATGCTCACATGTGTATTTAAGATATTTGATATTGAAGTATGCTTTATTAATTGTTATACTCATGCACTATTTACCCATTGAGCGCGTTAAGCTCACTCCATTATTATCCAATCTTTTACAGGAAATTAGGGTGGACTGGGTACAGGTTATGAGGACCCACATTTTTGTATCCTTTGTATGATTCATTGGGGATTTTGGGAGTATGTTCCCTTGACCATTTTATGTACAAAAGTATTCTGAATTATATGAAATCAAATTTGTACTGTGTGTACCGTATTTCCGTTGCATACTCTGTTGTTACCATTATTATTGTTCCAAATGCGCGCCCCATCAGAGAATGTACCGCCGATTTAGGCGCGTCCGGGCGGGGTGTGACAAAATATTTTTGTGGGGAAAATAATTTAGCTACAAAAATATAACTTTTACCTACAAATTAATCATTTTGTAGCTAAAGGCCTTATTTGTTGTAGTGTAGGTAGTGTCTCTTGCGCTAGTTTACGAGCGTAACAAAAATTAATCTACTTGAAATGCACCCTATTAAGGAGATATAGTAACATTCACTCAACGATGCGTGACCACGACATATTCAACTAAACAAATTAACAAATTTTAGTAGTATTTCTGCACACTACTATATAATAATATATTTGTTCATATTTAAATTGTCTTTTTAGCCACGGAATGTATGTTTTATAACTAAAACTATTTGTCATAGTTGAAGAGTATAAATAATTTTTTGGATGAAAATAAATTCCGGGCGCAAAAGATTTTGTTGGTATATTTTAAAAATAGAGAGATTTTAAGAGGCAAATAAAATCAATTAATTGTAAACTATTTTATTTAAGGCTAGTATATGCACATGTGCATTTGAACATGTGTCTTTTTCATTAATTAAAATTTATTTTTATTTAAGATTAAAATTTTAAATTAAGGAAATAATTAATATTATTAATGTTATTTTGTTGTATATATTAATATTAATTATGTTAAACTAATAAAAATATAATTTTTATTTTATTTTATGATAGTTGATTCGTATGGTTTCTATATAGGTCTTTTATATCTTTTGTCGTTGTGTTCATTTTCTTTACCCTATTTAGAGGTTTTGGCTTCTTCTAACTCTGTCAGCACTAAAAAAAAATAAAATTATAATTTTTGTTTATGAGATAGAAAGAAGGTAAAACAAATAATAAAGTTCTAAAATAAAAAAGGGTAGAAAAAAGAAATTAAATAAAAAATGGCCTTGAAAATAAGGAAAGTAAAAGAAGTGAATATTTTTGTAAGTTATTATATTAGCACTATAAAAAATTTTAAAAATAAATAATAATTATAAGGTTAATGGTTAATTTCAAAATTTTGGTAAAAATGACTATAGGATGAATGGGGTTGAAGTAAATGTATTATTAAATAAAGATAAAGATTACATAGTAATAGAACAATATGTGAGCCCACATAGCTAATAATCACGCTGTGATCAAGTGTCATATTTCATCAACTAGACTTTAGTTCTTATCTCCTTAACACGTAAGGATATAGATATAGTCTATAAAACAGATCCTATGACTAGAGCATTAATTTGCCCCATATAATAATAATCATCCGCTTTCTTAGGTTGTCCATATGGGATAAAAACAAATCATCCGCTTTCTTAGGTTGTCCATATGGGATAAAAACAATATGAATCTTCTAAAGGAAATGCCCGCCATCTAATTGAAAAATAATAAGGCATCACTCTAATTATTAATTTAGTAAATTATTCTTTACAATCTTTATTAATTAAACTGCATACATAATTGAATTGTATGTTTTTCATCGCAGATTGCACTACAAATAACATTAAAAATGATCTGTTTGAAGTATTCTGAGAAGAGGATTTAAAATTTAACAGAGAATGATTAATATTTGAAATGATGGGCATTTTGGTTCAAGAAAAGAAGAAGCCGCCGCCACTATGTCCCTCTCTATTTTCGTTTGAAGTGGGGCAGTGCACGTACTTTGAATGAAAGTCAATAAGTGTTTTTTTTTTTATATTGTAAAATTGTTTAAAACTATGTATGAACGAGGGTACGTATGAATAAAAATATGAAAGTTTTACCTTGAAAAAAATAATAATATGAATTTAGTATAGAATAAGAAAACAAAAGGATTAAAAGCCTAAAATATAGAAAATATAAAAATACTAAAAAGTAGTTAAATATTAAATTACTACTATTAATTGTAAAATTAAATTTTTTAAAATTTAAATAAGCTAAACTTTTATGGGTATTTGAATAGAAAAAAAAGTTTTACAGTCTACTACTGCAAATATTATTATTATAATAGATAGATTAGATTGTTATGATGGACTATATGCAGGTACACTTACATACTCATTGAGAAAACGTTACTTCCTCTCCTTATTGTAGTTTGTCCTTAGAGATTAGTCAATACATGTAAGCTGGCTTAAATTAACCAAGCAACCACATTATGTACTTGAAATTCATGAGTGAATATGAAAATAAAAGACAAAGTTGTTGTGCATCAAATCAAATGGTCATGCTTGGATGATCACAATCTTGAATCACTATAATGGAAACTATCTTCATTGTGTGATAATGATTATATTGGTGTTTGGATATTGATTGTTTTGGGGTAGGAAAAATGGTGGTTCAGTGCACCAAAAACTAATATGAAATCACTTTGAACAATGAACAAGCTACAGTGGTTTTCCATGGGAAAGCTAAAAGAACGCTGTTATTGGTATTTAAAGAAAATTAAAGCTGATCACGGAAATACCTTCCAATAAACAGAAGATTTAGCGAAGACGTGGGGCTACGAGAACATTCAGAGGCATCGCTTTAACAAAAATAATTTTTGAAGTTTCGGTCATATTTACTGGTGCATTGGACGGAGTTCGAAGCTCGAATTCATGAAGTAAATGTTGGATGTGTAGTGAGCACACAAACACTAAACAAGAAAAATATTGAAGAAGGAGAAGGACTTGAACTTACACTTAAACTTGTGCATTTTTCTTAATTTAAAAATAAAAAATACATGAGGTATTTATAAGACTCTACCTAGGTAAATACAATAAATGCATACATGAATCTTTACATATATGAACCACTAAGTTTATGGATCACACTATCCTAGGTATATGCATGTATTTATTAACTTTTAGATAAATTCATGAACCTATTAAAAATGTTCACATTAAGATACGTTCACTATAAAGTTTCCAAATGAATTATGTTTACTATAAATATATGTTAATTTCTAACATTTCCCTTAAACATGATTCATGCACTTCAAAAATTAAACTTAATCTTTAGAGACGTTGCACCAATGCCATCTTCCAATGCCCGTCACCAATTTTCTTGGCTGATAGGAACCGATACATTTTTTCAACCCTAATTTCAACGAATCAATTTAACTTATTATGAAAGAAAAAACCTAGTAATAATGATTCCTAATGTGAATAATTTCAACACAATGTTTCATGCCTAATTTTGACAAATAAAAAAAAACCAAATAAATGTGGCATAATTGAGAGTTGAAAACAAACTGAAGTAGATTTGTACGGCTAGTGCAATCCAAGCAGGCAAACACGCCGGATTTCTTTGGTGAGAGATATTAAGAACATAATAAAAGAAACAATTTTTCTGTTATTTTATTTACAGTACATTATTACAATATATAAGATACATACAAGAACTTTACAAGAAAAGTTAATAATGTCTCTCCAGATTAATAGGAGACATTATAGGTGATATATTATAATTATGGATATTAATCTCATAATTCTAGTAATCATATCAATTATGAATATCTCTCCATATTAATAAAAGATATTATAGGTGATATACTAGAATTGTAGATATCAATCCTATAATTTTAGTAATTATATCAATTACTCCTTAATTCTATTAAGAGAAAAACTGTGGTCTCGATGGAATAGATATATGCTCGAACTTTGATTAATAATTCTTTTAATGAAAAATTAAAAGATACAAGGTGACGAATGGATTGGGTCCTACCAAGAATTGAATGTATGATCTCGTAATTACATGCATTAAAAATATCACTCGGGTGATACTCGAATCCAGCTCAAGTAATTGGTATAGAAGGAAAGGAACTACCGGAATGATTTGCGACACATAATATTCTTCGTCATATGCATAGGAACGTGAGAAAAACAAAAAGAAGCACTGAAAAAGCAAAACGCCAAAGATAGTAAAACAAGGAAAATTGTATTTATACAAAAATACATTTTCAAGAAGATGGTCCAACTAACTTTTTTAAAAGGTATAAAAATTATTTTCTCATTATATTTTGGTACAAAAGCAAATATTGTTAAAAAACAATTAAAAAGAGTTATTGGTTTGCGTGCAATTTAATACACCTACTCGATCAAACAGGGTCAATATTAGATTAACTAGTTTTCAAGCCCGGCCCACGGTCGGGTTACGTACTCTCAGCAAAGATTTGGAAAATATTAAAGTAGTAATCCAAATGTTCAGTAAGGAACAAATCCAATTGTTTATTCAATTCGATATCGAACGAGACGAAATATGTTGTTAACGAAAACTACCAATACAAAGAAAGAGTAGCAGCGAGATAAAACAAAGGGTGGGTGGGTTACAAAGAAGATGAGTAGACCCATCAAGTAAAAAATTTAAAAAATTTTATTTATAAATTGTCTTATCTATTTATCAACAATAAATGAAGAGGTACTATCATGACTTAATAGTTTCGTCTATTTATTAAAATAACACGCTATAATTTTTACATATTAGTTAATTATTATTATTAAAAGAAAAATGTGATCTGTTCTTTGAATACATATTTTGTTGATACAAAAAATAATCACATTTTTAGAACAAAGTATATATTTAATCTTTTCTTTGAATAATAATTAAAGTATGATTACTATTTTCGTTGATTATTATTATAAATGGATATTTTGGTTTTATTATTATTTTTTTAATTACAATAAATGAGAACATATACTCATATAAAATCATTGAACTTATACGGTGACGTTGATGTTATGTGGGAATGACATAAAAAAGAGTTGAGAGAGAAATCATTGAACTTACACAGTGACGCCGACGTTGTGTGGGAACCGCAGAGAAAAGAGATGAGAGAAATAGTCAAAATGATAATTAAAAAAGGGAAAAACATTAAACTTATATAGTGAAGCTGACGTTGAGGAGTCTTTTTTAGAGTGCGTTATTAATTGTCAACGCCGAAAATGTTCATTGCATTATTATCCATAATATATAGATAGATTAATGGATATAACACTAAATATATAAAGTGGAGGTACATGTGTCTTTAAATTATTTGTATCACAAAAAAAATAGTATTATCTAGTATTGTATGTTTACTGAAAGAGTTGTACATACATCACTTGTCTTATATTTAAGGAATATATTTCTTTTCTTACTTACCACTAACCTAGCTAGCTAGAATTAAAGAAATCAATATTAAAATATACAAAAAAGTGAGGACATCACCAGAATAATGACAAAACTTGTTTAAAGGTGCCCAAACGTATAAAATTATATCTATAGGGACCCCAAACAATTAAAAAACACCCAATATTTGAATCTAGTCTATAATAAAACATGCCCAAACAATTAAAAGTAAAATATGCATATAATAAAACATGCCCCTAACCATGGTAGGATGGTGGAAATTGTGTCATTTATAATGTAGCTATATAGATGGGAACATGTTGAAGCTAGTCTTTTAAAAGTGAAATAAAACTCATTTAAAAGAAATCAGGAAAAGACATTAAAGGAGAAACCCTTGATAAATATGCTTCTTCTATAAATGCATCAAAAGGACAAAAGATAGAAGAAAAAAAAAATATAGACATAAATTAGTAAAGATAAAAAATCTTTTAAAGGTAAATTTCTTTAATTTTAAATTAAATAAATTAAAAGAAATTTTTAGTTCATCATATAATAATAATTCCATGACTTTTAATTATTATTAGTTCATAGACAAAAGGAGAGATCAGAGATTTAGTTATCAGAATCAGGGTCAAGAAAAAAAAAACCTTCTCTATGTCCGCATTATTTGTACAGTAAGATTGGTCAGTTGTCTATAATTTTCTTTTTTAATATTATAATAAATGGTTGTTCAATAACTTTTTCTAGAGAAGAAAATTAAAGAAATTTATTCATATAGATATATATGATGTTGGCATGTTTTAAAATCGAAAACTATCAATATAAAATACATGGTACAGTAATTTCTAAGGTAGTGAAATTTCATACTAAAAATTTTAATAAAAATAACCCAATTTACCTTCTTTTCTTCTTCTTATTTGTCACCATTACCAATTACATGTGACTTAATGATGAATTATTGTTCGATCTGTTACTGAACTCGTCAGATTTATGTCGAATCTTCGTCTGTGTAATCCGAGATATAATGATATTATTCGGATCTTATATAGAGAAGAACTGGACATAAAGATAATAGCTTGACTTAAGAAAAGAACTTTAAAAGCCTACTCTATGATCAATTTAGTGCAATGATTTCTCATTATATGGTGTCACTTCCTTACTTATTTCAAGATGCTTATAGTACTACCCTACATACTATTACTACCACACCTATAGTAATTTTAATATCAATTCCAATGCAACTAATACCTATATACTCAACCTATACTCCAAGTTCTTTCCCATTCTCTCAAATAAAACCCAACATACAAAAAATAATCAATGTATTTCATATACCATGCACGTCAACCCTGTATTTGAAAAGGACATTATCATTATTCAAGTATATATATAAGCATATGATATGATGTTGATAACAATATAAGTTTTGCCATTATTCAATTGGTAACATGAGTATTTGCAATAATTCTAACTCTATAAATGTAGCAACGCTCAAGTTATAAAACAACAAAATTCTCTTTTTGAATATTATATATTAGTAAGAAGGAGATTAGGAGCAAAGGAAAGTCAAAATAAACATGTCCATTATTGAGTTCAAAACGAAAAATCAAGCAAATCCGAAAATATTTAAGTTCAAACCTAGCCAGATGAAATAAAAAACATGAATTTGCGACCAAGATTCTAAACCTGCAATTTAATTGAAGAATATTAAAAAAGAAAAGCCTAAATTGAAAAATCAGAAGCAAAACAGATTTAATGACTGAATTGTACCAAAAAGAAAAGAAGATATTGCGATTCTATAACTCTAAATCTAAAAAAATTGAGGAAGAAAAAATCAAGATTATAGATATTAGTTATCTTCCTCTTACTGTACATGTTCAAAAGTACATGTGACTTAGATTGCTTGTATAAAAAATAAAATTGAATATAGTTTAATTGACTTATTCTGAATCGGTATTCTAATTTGTTTTTTTCTTCTCAAGATCAAGACATTCTATCTACCCATAAAGAAATTTAGATATAAAAAAACAAAAGCTTGCTGATGAAGAGAAGGAGAGGTTGGAGATGAAGAGAAGGAATAGTTGGAAATGAAGCAGGAGATAGCGAGAGATCGCTGAAGAGATGAAAAGGGGGAGTAGTTGAGAAAGAAAACAAAAGAAGAAAGAGAAAAAAGAAAAGGAAAAAAAATAAATAGTGAGAGGTATTGATAGTGACATATACCAAATTGAAGGAAAAAGATGAAAAGTTGAAATAAACCGTGAAACTCCGTAAATCCCCTCTAATTATTCCGAGGTGACGCTCTGAAACGCTTCCTTTGGACAGTTATTATATATAGTTATAGATATATACCAAAAGCATTGTTATGATTACACGGTGGTATGTGATGGGGATGGGATGGGGTTTTATGTTTTTTAGTATATTTTTTTGATTTACTTTAATTTTAAAATATTTTATATATATGTATTATTATCTTCATTGTTTTTTTAGAGAGAAGATGCCTCCCTCTTCGACCCATCTCCTTCTTCTTTTTCTTCATCTTCTTCTCTCTCAACCCACTAACTAGTTCAATTAGGATAAGACTACATTTCTCTTGATCCGATTGGGATGCAACTGAATATTTTCAATTTGACTAAGAAGCCTATAGGCATTCCTGATTCAACTACAATTATACTACAAGGCCAAAGACCTAATTCTATAAATACCTCATGTCACACCCCGCCCGGACGCGCCTAAACCGGCGGTACACTCACGGACGGGGCGCGCATTTGGAACAATCATAATGGTAATAATAGAGTGCGCGGCGGAAATACGGTACACAATACAAATCTGTTTTCATTTAAATTCAGAATACTTTTGTACATAAAATGGTCTAGGGAACATACTCCCAAAATCCCCAATGAATCATACAAAGGGTACAAAATGTGGGCCCCATAACCTGCACCCAGTCCACCCTAATTTCCTGTGAAAGATTTGATAATATTGGAGTGAGCTTAACGCGCTCAGTGGGTAAATAGGGCATGAGTATAACAATTAATAAAGCATACTTCAATATCAAATATCTTAAAATACACATGTGAGCATCATAATCAATCAAATGTATGTATGCATGACACCGTCGCGTATTAATGGTTTAATGAACGTACATCGCCTGAATTCATGTACAGGAACGATGCTCTGAATTCACGTACTAATGTCCCTCCCCGGGTGTAGCCGGGTTCTCATGTACGTCATTCTCCAGATAAATATAATGAATAGCGAGCAATGCTCCTAACTATTCTATGAGTCATAAACCATATACGTCCCTAGGTGGTGATATATATGATGCCAATGCATGAACTGGTCTAGTCTATTGGTCTGGTCTTTCTTGACATTTAGACTGACTTTGGCAGCGTCTGGTGATCCTTATCAGGGTCGGTATCACGACGTGCAAGATTAAGACATTCAGTATTACTGTATAAGCTGATAGCTTTCAATAAGACCAACTAGATCAGTCCCCAGTTGAGAGGTGAGACACAAGGTCTGCTTAAATACCAATCGCCTAGAGCAGCCCGCTGCCTCCCGTTCACTATTTAAAGTTACTGAGGACAAGACCGAGTCTAGTTGAGTCAGATTGACTACAATCCGGCATTATAACAGTGCAATACATGAATTCCAAATATACAGGCATATGTGCGGCAGTATAAACAGTATATGACATAATGCAGTGTAAATGAATAGTAGACATAATAATAATTGAATGTAAACTTTAATAAAAGTTATGAAACACGCAAACCTATGTTTCGTTCTCCACCTTCAGATCTGGTGCTTTTCTCTAGACAGAACTTCGTTGCACCGCTTTCAGATCTGGCGCTTTCCTTCGGACAGAACTTTGTTGCATCGCACCGAGAGTCTCGATTAGAGAGTCTCAAAAACTAAAAACTTAGAATGCGTGGAAAGGAGAAGAAAAATCACAAGAGAAGGTGATTTGGTGTGAGAAATGAGAAATGAGGAGGTTTCTTATATAGAGATTTTTGCGCCTGAACGTTCATGCCAGAACGTTCTGGCATGCGCCTGAACGTTCTGGCATGGCGCCTGAACGTTCTGGCAAGCGCCTGAACGTTCTGGCATGGCGCCTGAACGTTCTGGCCTGCGCCTGAACGTTCTGGCATGCGCCTGAACGTTCTGGCATGACGCCTGAACGTTCTGGCAAGCGCCTGAACGTTCTGTCATGCGCCTGAACGTTCTGGCATGCGCCTGAACGTTCTGTCATGCGCCTGAACGTTCGGGCGTTGCCCAAATAGTAAAAATTTCAAATAGTAATTTTTTTTGGTGAAATACAAGGTATTACACTCTACCCCCCTTAAAGGGATTTCGCCCTCGAAATCAAGTCAAGTAGTGATGGGGGTTGTCGGCTGGAGAAGTAGCCGCAGGCTGTGAATGAGGCCACTGCATGTGTGCAATACTCTATCCATTGATATTATTTTCAGACATCTGGTAGTTATTGAAGTGAAACAATGTATCAAGATAGGTGTAAACAATGTTTCATCCTGATATTGATAAGTGAAAATAATACAACGTATCACTTCATCAGTTGGTACTAAAAAACAATTGAGGGTATTTTTGTTTAATTGTTGATTCTAGTTCCCATGTTGCTTCCTCTACGCCGTGGTGATCCCAGAGCACTTTCACAAGTGGTATGCTACGGCGCTGTAGTTCTTGAGTTTTTCTATCTAAAATCTGGATTGCTTTCTCCTGGTACGTATTTCCTTCCTCAACCCGAACCTCGACTAAAGGGATGATATGCGAAGGATCAGGACGATACTTGCGAAGCATAGATACGTGAAAAACGTCATGAACCTTAGGCATGGATGATGGAAGGGACAGACGATAAGCAAGTTTGCCAATACGTTCAATGATCGAAAATGGACCGATATATCGCGGGGAGAGCTTGCCTTTGATCCCAAAGCGTTTGACACCTCTTGTGGGCTGGACTTTCAGAAAAACAAAGTCCCCCTTATCAAATTCTAGAGGTTGTCGCCGCTTGTCAGCATAGCTCTTCTGTCGACTTTGTGCAACACGAAGCCGTTCCTTTACGAGTGTGATCTTTTCAGAAGTCTCTTGTACTAGTTCAGGGCCTAACTGCGGTCGATCTGCCATATCTAACCAGCATATCGGAGATCTGCAAGGCCGACCATAGAGAAAGATATTTCATTTTCTACACAATTGGGCTCCCCTATTCATCTGCTCTTCTACGAGCTCTGAACTGACTTAGGCATCAGAGGGTCTTTGGCCGATACCATATCGGTATTCCTCACGATAACTTTTGTTTATTCTTTTCTTTCTCAGATCATCTACTTCCCGTGACTTTTCCACTGCTCCAGCGGGTTCCAAATCCACATTTACTCTCCACCTCATCATTTACTATTGTTGGTCAAATCTTACACCAACACATATAACATTTTTATGTTCCCATTACACTAACTAACCCTATATATAACACAGGAATGACAAAAAGAGAGAGGAAGGAGCACTAAAAGATCAAAAAAGAAGAAGAAAGAAACAAGGAAGAAGAGGGGGGGAAAAAGCAATGAGGGGTTTAGGGAACTCTAGGAATTAATTGTTGTCGGGTATGGGTTACAAAGTGAACTGTTGCTCTACTACATGGGGGAACTTGTGATATTCAAGAAGCAAGAAGTCGAAGACCAGAAAGGAAGAGGGACTCAACGTACGTGGTGCTTCGGTGAGTCAGAGAGAGATAGAAGGGAACTTTTTTAGCACTATAAATAATCTTTAAAATAAATAATAATTATAAGGTTAATGGTTTAATTTTGAAAATTTGGCCAAAATGACTATAAGGGTTTGAAGTAAATTTATTATTAAATAAAGATATTGTTTTGGAGAAGGTGGCCAAAAGAAAGATTAAATAGTAATGACCCATAACAACCTAGAATAATAATTTAACTAACACTTATGTTAATACCGGAAAAAAAAATTAAAAGACTTTTGTACAAAGATTAGAAAAAAAAAAATTGAGTTTTGATTTAATTTTGATCATTCCAAGAACAATGCACATTTTTTATGAATTAAAATTTCCACTCTATTGATCCACACTCAACTATGTGTATGTGTCAGTTTTTCTCAAATTGTGTATATAACACATAATAAAAGACGATCTAATGAATATAGGAGAATTTGTAGCATGACTCTTATATAAGTTCTGATTCCTAGCATTTTAAAAAAAAAAATTGCTGAAAGACAACCACATCTCAGCCATTGAAAACAATTAGCTGAAGGATCCTCCGGAGCCATGTACATATATCATATTTTTTCAAATTGCGTATATAACACGTAAAAAAAGATAATCTAATAGATATGGGAGAGTCTATAGCATGACTCTTATGTAAGTTTCGTTTGATAAAATTTAAAAAAGAAAAAAATAAAATAAAATAATTTGAGTCCTACAGAGCCATATGAACCCACAAACCGATAGCCTACATGACTAATAATCACACTCTGGTCAAGTGGATATGGGAGAGTCAAGCCATTAGAAACAATGAGCTAAGAACAATCCTCTCCAGCCATATGAACCCAGAAACCAAGCCCACATGGCTAATAATCACGCTCTGGTCAAGTGGTCATAGTTCATCCACCAGACTTTAGTTATTGTCTCCTTAGAGCCTAAGCACACAGATGTACGAGCCTATAGAACAGATCCTGTTCAAGTAAGGTCGTGACTATAGTACTAATTTCCCCCATATAATAATAATCATACGATTTCTTAAGTTGTCCATGTGGGATACAAACAATGTGAATCTTCTAAAGGGGTCAATCTAGCTAGTTGAAAAATAATAAGAATATAGTTATTAATATAGTCAAGTGAATTGTATGTTTTTCCATTACAGATTTCTCATTTGTGAATTATCTTCTAAATAAACAATTAAAAGAAATGATCTGTTTGAAGTATTATGAGAAGAGGGTTGAGAAATAGAACATAGGTGCTTGAAATTATGGGCATTCTGGTTCAAGAAAAGAAGTAGCCAGACAGGCAAAAAGTCCGGTTACCTTGTCTCTCTAAATTTTCATTTGAAGTGGGGGAGTGCTCCAACGTTGAATGAACGTTAAATTTATGTTCCAATTACACTAACTAACCCTATATATAAAACAGGAATGAGAAAAAGAGAGAGAAAGGAGATCTAAAAGATCAAAAAAGAAGAAGAAAGAAACAAGGAAGAAGAGGGAAGAAAAAGCAATGAGGGGTTTAGAGAACTCTAGCAATTAATTGTTGCCGGGTATGGGTTACAAAGTGAACTGTTGCTCTACTACATGGCGCACTTGTGATATTCAAGAAGCAAGAAGTCGAAGATCAGAAAGGAAGAGGGACTCAACGTACGTCGTGCTTCGGTGAATCCGAGAGAGAGAGATAGAAGGGAACTTTTTTAGCACTATGAATAATCTTTAAAATAAATAATAATTATAAGGTTAATGGTTTAATTTTGAAAATTTGGCAAAAATGACTATAAGGGTTTCAAGTAAATTTATTATGAAATAAAGATATTGTTTTGGAGAAGGTGGTCAAAAGAAAGATTAAATAGTAATGGCCCATAACAACCTAGAATAATAATTTAACTAACATTTATGTTAATACGGGAAAAGAAAATTAAAAGACGTTTGTACAAAGAAGAGAAAAAAATAAATAAATTGAGTTTTGATTTAATTTTGATCATTCCAAGAACAATGCACATTTTTTATGAATGGAAAGTTCCACTCTATTGATCCGCACTCAACTATGTGTATGTGTCATTTTTTTTCAAATTGTGTATATAACACATAATAAAGACGATCTAATGAATATAGGAGAATTTATAGGATGACTATTATATAAGTGTTTATTCCTAGCATTTAAAAAAAAAAATTTGTTGGAAGACAACCACATCTCAGCCATTGAAAACAATGAGCTGAAGAATCCTCCGGAGCCATGTCTATATATCAGATTTTTTTCAAATTGCGTATATAACACGTAATAACAGATGATCTAATAGATATGAGAGAGTCTGTAGCATGACTCTTATATAAGTTTCGTTTGATAAAATTTAAAAAAGAAATAAATAATAATTTGAGTCCTATAGAGCCATAGGAACCCACAAACCGAGAGCCCACATGACTAATAATTGCGCTCTAGTCAAGTGGATATGGGAGATTTTGTAGCATGTCTCTTAGATACGTTCCGTTTCCTAAAATTAAAAAAGAAAAAGAAAAAGAAAAGTTTATTTGAGTCTGTCAGACAACCACAAGACAATCTCAACCATTAGAAACAATGAGCTAAGAACGATCCTCTCCAGCCATATGAACCCAGAAACCAAGCCCACATGGCTAATAATCACGCTCTGGTCAAGTGGTCATACTTCATCCACCAGACTATAGTTCTTGTCTCCTTAGCACTTAAGGACACAGATGTACGAGCCTATAGAACAGATCCTGTTCAAGTAAGGTCGTGACTATAGTACTAATTTTCCCCATATAATAATAATCAAACAACTTCTTAAGTTGTCCATGTGGGATACAAACAATGTGAATCTTTTAAAGGGAATGACATCTAGCTAGTTGAAAAATAATAAGAATATAGTTATTAATATAGTCAATTGAATTGTATGTTTTTCCATCACATATTTCTCATTTGTGAATTTTTTCAAAATAAACAATTAAAAGAAGTGATGTGTTTGAAATATTATGAGAAGAGGGTTGAGAAATAGAACATAGGTGTTTGAAATTATGGGCATTCTGGTTCAAGAAAAGAAGTAGCCAGACAGGCGAAAAGTCCGGTTACCTTGTCTCTCTAAATTTTCATCTGAAGTGGGGGACTGCTCCAACGTTGAATGAACGTTAAAATTTTGTTCCCATTACATTAACTAACCCTATATATAAAACAAGAATGAGAAAAAGAGAGAGGAAGGAGCACTAAAAGATCAAAAAAGAAGAAGAAATAAACAAGGAAGAAGAGGGGAGAAAAAGCAATGAGGTGTTTAGGGAACTCTAGCAATTAATTGTTGTCGGGTATGAGTTACAAAGTGAACTGTTGCTCTACTACATGGCAGCACTTGTGATATTCTAGTAGCTAGAAGTCGAAGATCAGAAAGGAAGAGGGACTCAACGTACGTGGTGCTTCGGTGAATTAGAGAGAGAGAGATAGAAGGGAACTTTTTTAGCACTATGAATAATCTTTAAAATAAATAATAATTGTAAGGTTAATGGTTTAATTTTGAAAATTTGGAAAAAACGACTATAAGGGTTTGAAGTAAATTTATTATTAAAAAAAGATATTGTTTTGGAGAAGGTGGTGAAAAGAAAGATTAAATAGTAATGGCCCATAACAACCTAAAATAATAATTTAACTAACATTTACGTTAATACGGGAAAAGAAAATTAAAAGACTTTTGTACAAAGAAGAGAAAAAAATAAATAAATTGATATTTAATTTAATTTTGATCATTCCAAGAACAATGCACATTTTTTATGAATGAAAAGTTCCACTCTATTGATCCACACTCAACTATGTGTATATGTCATTTTTTTTTCAAATTGTGTATATAACGCATAATAAAAGACGATCAAATGAATATAGGAGAATTTGTAGGATGACACTTATATAAGTTCTGATTCCTAGCATTTAAAAAAAAAAAATTGCTGGAAGACAACCACATCTCAGCCATTGAAAACAATGAGCTGAAGGATCCTCCGGAGCCATATATATAGATATATCAGATTTTTTTCAAATTGCGTATATAACACGTAATAAAAGATGATCTAATAGATACGAGAGAGTCTGTGGCATGACTCTCATATAAGTTTCGTTTGATAAAATTTAAAATAGAAAAAAATAATAATAAATAATTTGAGTCCTATAGAGCCATATGAACCCACAAACCGAGAGCCCACATGACTAATAATCGCTCTCTAGTCAAGTGGATATGGGAGATTTTGTAGCATGAGTCTTATATACGTTCCGTTTCATAAAATTAAAAAAGAAAAAAAAAAGAAAAGTTTATTTGAGTCTGTCACACAACCACAATACAATCTCAACCATTAGAAACAATGAGCTAAGAACGATCCTCTCCAGCCATATGAATCCAGAAACCAAGCCCACATGGCTAATAATCACGCTCTGGTCAAGTGGCCATAGTTCATCCGCCAAACTTTAGTTCTTGTCTCCTTAGCACCAAAGGACACAGATGTACGAGCCTATAGAACAGATCCTGTTCAAGTAAGGTCATGACTATAGTACTAATTTCCCCATATACTAATAATCATACGACTTCTTAAGTTGTCCATGTGGGATACAAACAATGTGAATCTTCTAAAGGGAATGACATCTAGCTAGTTGAAAAATAATAAGAATATAGTTATTAATATAGTCAATTAAATTGTATGTTTTTCCATCACATATTTCTCATTTGTGAATTTCTTCTAAATAAAAAATTAAAAGAAATGATATGCTTGAAGTATTATGAGAAGAGGGTTGAGAAATAGAACAGAGGTGCTTGAAATTATGGGCATTCTGGTTCAAAAAAGAAGTAGCGAGACAGGCAAAAAGTCCGGTTACCTTGTCACTCTAAATTTTTATTTGAAGTGGGGGACTGCTCCAACGTTGAATGAACGTTAAATTTATATTCCCATTACATTAACTAACCCTATATGCAAAACAAGAATGAGAAAAAGAGAGAGGAAGGAGCACTAAAAGATCAAAAAAGAAGAAGAAAGAAACAAGGAAGAAGAGGGGAGAAAAAACATTGAGGTGTTTAAGGAACTCTAGCAATTAATTGTTGCCGGGTATGAGTTACAAAGTGAACTGTTGCTCTACTACATGGCGGCACTTGTGATATTCAAGTAACTAGAAGTCGAAGATCAGAATGTATGAGGGACTCAACGTACGTGGTGCTTCGGTGAATCCGAGAGAGAGAGATAAAGGGAACTTTTTTAACACTATGAATAATCTTTAAAATAAATAATAATTATAAGGTTAATGGTTTAATTTTGAAAATTTGGCAAAAATGACTATAAGGGTTTGAAGTAAATTTATTATTAAATAAAGATATTATTCTGGAGAAGGTGGTCAAAAGAAAGATTAAACAGTAATGGTCCATAACAACCTAGAATAATAATTCAACTAACCCTTATGTTAATACGAGAAAAGAAAGGTAAAAGACTTTTGTAGAAAGAAGAGAAAAAAAAATTTGAGTTTGGATTTAATCTTGATCATTCCAAGAACAATGCACATTTTTTATGAATGAAAATTTCCACTCTATTGACCCACACCCAACTATGTTTATGTGTCAGTTTTTTTCAAATTGTGTATATAACACATAATAAAAGACGATCTAGTGAATATAGTAGCATGACTCTTATATAAGTTCTGATTCCTAGCATTTAAAAAATAAATAAAAAAAATTGCTGGAAAACAACAACATCTCAGCAATTGAAAACAATGAGCTGAAGGATCCTCCGGAGCCATGTATATATATTAGATTTTTTCAAATTGATTATATAGCACGTAATAAAAGATGATCTAATTGATATGGGAGAGTCTGTAGCATCACTCTTATATAAGTTTTGTTTGATAAAATTTTAATAAATAAATAAATAAATAATTCGAGTCCTATAGAGCCATACGAACCCACAAACGGAGAGCCCACACGACTAATCATAGCGCTCTGGTCAAGTGGATATGGGAGAGTTTGTAGCATGACTCTTATATAGGTTCTGTTTCATAAAACTAAAAAAGAAAAAGAAAAAGAAAAGTTTATTTGAGTCTGTCAGACAACCGCAAGACAATCTCAACCATTAGAAACAAGGAACTAAGAACGACCCTCTCCAGCCATATGAACCCAGAAACCAAGCCCACATGGCTAATAATCACGCTCTTGTCAAGTGGTCATAGTTCATCTACCAGATTTTAGTTCTTGTCTCCTTAGCGCCTAAGGACACAGATGTACGAGCCTATAGAACAGATCCTGTTCAAGTAAGGTCGCGACGATAGTACTAATTTCCCCCATATACTAATAATCATACGACTTCTTAAGTTGTCCATGTGGGATACAAACAATGTGAATCTTCTAAAGGGAATGACATCTAGCTAGTTGAAAAATAATAAGAATATAGTTATTAATGTAGTCAATT
This sequence comes from Paratinospora sagittata, assembly GCA_035771175.1. NCBI lineage: Eukaryota > Viridiplantae > Streptophyta > Magnoliopsida > Ranunculales > Menispermaceae > Paratinospora > Paratinospora sagittata. The sequence goes on along the minus strand of CM069608.1, from coordinate 31,711,190 downwards.
GAATTGTATGTTTTTCCATCACATATTTCTCATTTGTGAATTTCTTCTAAATAAAAAATTAAAAGAAATGATATGTTTGAAGTATTATGAGAAGAGGGTTGAGAAATAGAACAGAGGTGCTTGAAATTATGGGCATTCTGGTTCAAAAAAGAAGTAGCGAGACAGGCAAAAAGTCCGGTTACCTTGTCTCTCTAAATTTTTATTTGAAGTGGGGGACTGCTCCAACGTTGAATGAACGTTAAATTTATGTTCCCATTACATTAACTAACCCAATATACAAAACAAGAATGAGAAAAAGAGAGAGGAAGGGGCACTAAAAGATCAAAAAAGAAGAAGAAAGAAACAAGGAAGAAGAGGGGAAAAAAAGTATTGAGGTGTTTAGGGAACTCTAGCAATTAATTGTTGCCGGGTATGAGTTACAAAGTGAACTGTTGCTCTAATACATGGCGGCACTTGTGATATTCAAGTAACTAGAAGTCGAAGATCAGAATGTATGAGGGACTCAACGTACGTGGTGCTTCGGTGAATCCGAGAGAGAGAGATAGAAGGGGACTTTTTCAGCACTATGAATAATCTTTAAAATAAATAATAATTATAAGGTTAATGGTTTAATTTTGAAAATTTGGCAAAAATGACTATAAGGGTTTGAAGTAAATTTATTATTAAATAAAGATATTATTTTGGAGAAGGTGGTCAAAAGAAAGATTAAACAGTAATGGTCCATAACAACCTAGAATAATAATTCAACTAACCCTTATGTTAATACGGGAAAAGAAAATTAAAAGACTTTTGCAGAAAGAAGAGAAAAAAAAATTTGAGTTTGGATTTAATCTTGATCATTCCAAGAACAATGCACATTTTTTATGAATGAAAATTTCCACTCTATTGATCCACACCCAACTATGTTTATGTGTCAGTTTTTTTCAAATTGTGTATATAACACATAATAAAAGACGATCTAATGAATATAGTAGCATGACTCTTATATAAGTTCTGATTCCTAGCATTTAAAAAATAAATAAAAAAAATTGCTGGAAAACAACCACATCTCAGCAATTGAAAACAATGAGCTGAAGGATCCTCCGAAGCCATGTATATATATTAGATTTTTTCAAATTGATTATATAGCACGTAATAAAAGATGATCTAATAGATATGGGAGAGTCTGTAGCATCACTCTTATATAAGTTTTGTTTGATAAAATTTTAATAAATAAATTAATAAATAATTCGAGTCCTATAGAGCCATACGAACCCACAAACCGAGAGCCCACACGACTAATCATAGCGCTCTGGTCAAGTGGATATGGGAGAGTTTGTAGCATGACTCTTATATAGGTTTTGTTTCCTAAAATTAAAAAAGAAAAAGAAAAAGAGAAGTTTATTTGAGTCTGTCAGACAACCACAAGACAATCTCAACCATTAGAAACAAGGGACTAAGAACGATCCTCTCCAGCCATATGAACTGAGAAACCAAGCCCACATGGCTAATAATCACGCTCTTGTCAAGTGGTCATAGTTCATCTACCAGACTTTAGTTCTTGTCTCCTTAGCGCCTAAGGACCCAGATGTACGAGCCTATAGAACAGATCCTGTTCAAGTAAGGTCGTGACTATAGTACTAATTTCCCCCATATACTAATAATCATACGACTTCTTAAGTTGTCCATGTGGGATTCAAACAATGTGAATCTTCTAAAGGGAATGACATCTAGCTAGTTGAAAAATAATAAGAATATAGTTATTAATATAGTCAATTGAATTGTATGTTTTTCCATCACATATTTCTCATTTATGAATTTCTTCGAAATAAAAAATTAAAAGAAATGATCTGTTTGAAGTATTATGAGAAGAGGGTCGAGAAATAGAACAGAGGTGCTTGAAATTATGGGCATTCTGGTTCAAAAAAGAAGTAGCGAGACAGGCAAAAAGTCCGGTTACCTTGTCTCTCTAAATTTTTATTTGAAGTGGGGGACTGCTCCAACGTTGAATGAACGTTAAATTTATGTTCCCATTACATTAACTAACCCTATATACAAAACAAGAATGAGAAAAAGAGAGAGGAAGGGGCACTAAAAGATCAAAAAAGAAGAAGAAAGAAACAAGGAAGAAGAGGGGAGAAAAAGCATTGAGGTGTTTAGGAACTCTAGCAATTAATTGTTGCCGGGTATGAGTTACAAAGTGAACTGTTGCTCTACTACATGGCGGCACTTGTGATATTCAAGTAACTAGAAGTCGAAGATCAGAATGCATGAGGGACTCAACGTACGTGGTGCTTCGGTGAATACGAGAGAGAGAGATAGAAGGGAACTTTTTTAGCACTATGAATAATCTTTAAAATAAATAATAGTTATAAGGTCAATGGTTTAATTTTGAAAATTTGGCAAAAATGACTATAAGGGTTTGAAGTAAATTTATTATTAAATAAAGATATTGTTTTGGAGAAGGTGGTCAAAAGAAAGATTAAGCAGTAATGGTCATAACAACTTAGAATAATAATTCAACTAACCCTTATGTTAATACGGGAAAAGAAAATTAAAAGACTTTTGTACAAAGAAGAGAAAAAAAAAATTGAGTTTGGATTTAATATTGATCATTCCAAGAACAATGCACATTTTTTATGAATGAAAATTTCCACTCTATTGATCCACACCCAACTATGTGTATGTGTCAGTTTTTTTCAAATTGTGTATATAACACATAATAAAAGACGATCTAATGAATATAGGAGAATTTGTAGCATGACTCTTATATAAGTTCTGATTCCTAGCATTTAAAAAATAAATAAAAAAAATTGCTGGAAAACAACCACATCTCAGCAATTGAAAACAATGAGCTGAAGGATCCTCCGGAGCCATGTATATATATTAGATTTTTTCAAATTGATTATATAGCACGTAATAAAAGATGATCTAATAGATATGGGAGAGTCTGTAGCATCACTCTTATATAAGTTTTGTTTGGTAAATTTTTGTTAAAAAAATAAATAAATAATTCGAGTCCTATAGAGCCATACGAACCCACAAACGGAGAGCCCACATGACTAATCATAGCGCTCTGGTCAAGTGGATATGGGAGAGTTTGTAGCATGACTCTTATATAGGTTCTGTTTCATAAAATTAAAAAAGAAAAAGAAAAAGAAAAGTTTATTCGAGTCTGTCAGACAACCGCAAGACAATCTCAACCATTAGAAACAAGGAACTAAGAACGACCCTCTCCAGCCATATGAACCCAGAAACCAAGCCCACATGGCTAATAATCACACTCTTGTCAAGTGGTCATAGTTCATCTACCAGACTTTAGTTCTTGTCTCCTTAGCGCCTAAGGACACAGATGTACGAGCCTATAGAACAAATCCTGTTCAAGTAAGGTCGTGACTATAGTACTAATTTCCCCCATATAATAATAATCATACGACTTCTTAAGTTGTCCATGTGGGATACAAACAATGTGAATCTTCTAAAGGGAATGACATCTAGCTAGTTGAAAAATAATAAGAATATAGTTATTAATGTAGTCAATTGAATTGTATGTTTTTCCATCACATATTTCTCATTTGTGAATTTCTTCTAAGTAAAAAATTAAAAGAAATGATATGTTTGAAGTATTATGAGAAGAGGGTTGAGAAATAGAACAGAGGTGCTTGAAATTATGGGCATTCTGGTTTAAAAAAGAAGTAGCGAGCCATGTATATATATTAGATTTTTTCAAATTGATTATATAACACGTAATAAAAGATGATCTAATAGATATGGGAGAGTCTGTAGCATCACTCTTATATAAGTTTCGTTTGATAAAATTTTAAAAAATAAATAAATAAATAATTCAAGTCCTATAGAGCCATACGAACCCACAAACCGAGAGCCCACATGACTAATCATCGCGCTCTGGTCAAGTGGATATGGGAGAGTTTGTAGCATGACTCTTAAAAAGAAAAGTTTATTTGAGTCTGTCAGACAACCACAAGACAATCTCAACCATTAGAAACAATGAACTAAGAACGATCCTCTCCAGCCATATGAACCCAGACACCAAGCCCACATGGCTAATAATCACGCTCTTGTCAAGTGGTCATAGTTCATCTACCAGACTTTAGTTCTTGTCTCCTTAGCGCCTAAGGACCCAGATGTACGAGCCTATAGAACAGATCCTGTTCAAGTAAGGTCGTGACTATAGTACTAATTTCCCCCATATAATAATAATCATACGATTTCTTAAGTTTTCCTTGTGGGATACAAACATTGTGAATCTTCTAAAGAGAATGACATATTGCTAGTTGAAAAATAATAAGAATATAGTTATTAATAAAGTCAATTGAATTATATGTTTTTCCATCATAGATTTCTCATTTGTGAATTTCTTCAAAATAAACAATTAAAAGAAATGATCTATTTTAAGTATTATGAGAAGAGGGTTGAGAAATAGAACAGAGGTGCTTGAAATTATGGGCATTCTGGTTCAAGAAAAGAAGTAGCCAGACAGGCAAAAAGTCTGGCTATCTTGTCTCTCTAAATTTTCATTTGAAGTAGTGGACCGTTCCAACGTTGAATGAACGTTAAATTTATGTTCCCATTACATTAACTAACCTATATATAAAACAAGAATGAGAAAAAAAGAGATGAATGAGCACTAAAAGATCAAAAGAGAAGAATAAAGAAACAAGGAAGAAGAGGGGAGAAAAAGCATTGAGGTGTTTAGGGAACTCTAGCAATTAATTGTTGCCGGGTATAGGTTACAAAGTGAACTGTGGCTCTACTACATGGGGGTACTTGTGATATTCAAGAAGCAAGAAGTCGAAGATTAGAAAGGAAGAGGGACTCAACGTACGTGGTGCTTCGGTGAATCCGAGAGAGAGAGATAGAAGGGAACTTTTTTAGCACTATGAATAATCTTTAAAATAAATAATAATTATAAGGTTAACGGTTTAATTTTGAAAATTTGGTAAAAATGACTATAAGGGTTTGAAGTAAATTTATTATTAAAAAAAGATATTATTTTGGAGAAGGTGGTCAAATGAAAGATTAAATAGTAATGGCCCATAACAACCTAGAATAATAATTTAACTAACACTTATGTTAATACGGGAAACGAAAATTAAAAGACTTTTGTACAAAGAAGAGGAAAAAAAAAAGATTTTTGATTTAATTTTGATCGTTCCAAGAACAATGCACATTTTTTATGAATGAAAAGTTCCACTCTATTGATCCACACTCAACTATGTGTATGTGTCATTTTTTTTTAAAATTGTGCATATAACACATAATAAAAGACGATCTAAAGAATATAGGAGAATTTGTAGCATGACTCTTATATAAGTTCTGATTCCTAGCATTTAAAAAAAAAAATTGCTGGAAGACAACCACATCTTAGCCATTGAAAACAATGAGCTGAAGGATCCTCCGGAGCCATTTATATATATCAGATTTTTTCAAATTGCGTAGATAACACGTAATAAAAGATGATCTAATAGATATGGGAGAGTCTGTAGCATGACTCTTATATAAGTTTCGTCTGTTAAGATTTTAAAAAGAATAATAATAATAAATAATTTGAGTCCTATAGAGCCATATGAACCCACAAATCGAGAACCCACATGAGTAATAATCACGCTCTGGTCAAGTGGATATGGGAGAGTTTGTAACATGACTCTTATATACGTTATGTTTCCTAAAATTAAAAAAGAAAAAGAAAAAGAAAATTTTATTTGAGTCTGTAAGACAACCACAAGTCCATCTCAATCATTAGAAACAATGAGCTAAGAACCATCCTCTCCAGCTGTATGGACTCAGAAACCAAGCCCACATGGCTAATAATCACGCTCTTGTCTCCTTAGCGCGTAAGGACGCAAATGTACGAGCCTATAGAATAGATCCTGTTCAAGTAAGGTCATGACTATAGTACTAATTTCCCCCATATAATAATAATCATACGATTTCTTAAGTTGTCCATGTGGGATACAAACAATGTGAATCTTCTAAAGGGAATGACATCTAGCTAGTTGAAAAATAATAAGAATATAGTTATTAATATAGTCAATTGAATTGTATGTTTTTCCATCACAGATTTCTCATTTGTGAATTTCTTCTAAATAAGAAATTTAAAGAAATGATCCATTTGAAGTATTATGAGAAGAGGGTTGAAAAATAGAACATAGGTGCTTGAAATTATGGTCATTCTGGTTCAAGAAAAGAAGTAGCCAGATAAGCAAAAAGTCCGGCTACCTTGTCTCTCTAATTTTTCATTTGAAGTGGGGGACTGCTCCAACGTTGAATGAACGTTAAATTTATGTTCCCATTACATTAACTAACCCTATATATAAAACAAAAATGAGAAAAAAAGAGATGAAGGAGCACTAAAAGATCAAAAGAGAAGAAGAAAGAAACAAGGAAGAAGAGGGGAGAAAAAGCAATGAGGTGTGTAGGGAACTCTAGCAATTAATTGTTGCCGGGTATAGGTTACAAAGTGAACTGTTGCTCTACTACATGGGGGCACTTGTGATATTCAAGAAGCAAGAAGTCGAAGATCAGAAAGGAAGAGGGACTCAACGTAGGTGGTGCTTCGGTGAATCCGAGAGAGAGAGATAGATGGGAACTTTGTTAGCACTATGAATAATCTTTAAAATAAATAATAATTATAAGGTTAATGGTTTAATTTTGAAAATTCGGAAAAAATGACTATAAGGGTTTGAAGTAAATTTATTATTAACACTTATGTTAATATGGGAAAAGAAAATTAAAAGACTTTTGTACAAAGAGGAGAAAAAAAATTTGAGTTTGGATTTAATTTTGATCATTCCAAGAACAATGCACATTTTTTTATGAATGAAAAGTTCCACTGTATTGATCCACACTCAACTATGTGTACGTGTCATTTTTTTTTCAAATTGTGTAGATAACGCATAATAAAAGACGATCTAAAGAATATAGGAGAATTTGTAGCATGACTGTTATATAAGTTCTGATTCCTAGCATTTTAAAAAAGAAAATTGCTGGAAGACAACCACATCTCAGCCATTGAAAACAATGAGCTGAAGGATCCTCCGGAGCCATTTATATATATCATATTTTTTCAAATTTCGTATATAACACGTAATAAAAGATGATCTAATAGATATGGGAGAGTCTGTACCATGACTCTTATATAAGTTTCATTTGATAAAATTTGAAAAAGAAAAAAATAATAATTTGAGTCCTATAGAGCCATATGAACCCACAAATCGAGAACCCACATGACTAATAATCGCGCTCTGGTCAAGTGGATATGGGCGAGTTTGTAACATGACTCTTATATACGTTCTGTTTCCTAAAATTAAAAAAAGAAAAAGAAAAAGAAAAAGAAAATTTTATTTGAGTCTGTCAGACAACCACAAGACCATCTCAATCATTAGAAAACGTTCTGTTTCCTAAAATTTAAAAAGAAATAGAAATTTTATTTGAGTCTGTTAGACAACCACAAGACCATCTCAGTCATTAGAAACAATGAGCTAAGAACCATCCTCTCCAGCCATATGGACTCAAAAATCAAGCCCACATGGCTAATAATTACGCTCTTGTCTCCTTAGCGCCTAAGGATGCAAATGTACGAGCCTATAGAACAGATCCTGTTCAAGTAAAGTCGTGACTATAGTGCTAATTTCCCCCATATAATAATAATCATGCGATTTCTTAAGTTTTCCATGTGGGATACAAACAATGTGAATCTTCTAAAGGGAATGACATCTAGCTAGTTGAAAAATAATAAGAATATAGTTATTAATATAGTCAATTGAATTGTATGTTTTTCCATCACAGATTTCTCATTTGTGAATTTCTTCTAAATAAACAATTTAAAGAAATGATCTATTTGAAGTATTATGAGAAGAGGGTTGAAAAATAGAACATAGGTGCTTGAAATTATGGTCATTCTGGTTCAAGAAAAGAAGTAGCCAGATAGGCAAAAAGTCCGGCTACCTTGTCTCTCTAATTTTTCATTTGAAGTGGGGGACTATATATAAAACAAGAATGAGAAAAAGAGAGAGGAAGGAGCACAAAAAGATCAAAAAAGAAGAAGAAAGAAAGAAAGAAGAGGGGAGAAAAAGCAATGAGGGGTTTTGGGAACTCTCGCAATTAATTGCTGCCTGTTATGGGTTACAAAGTGAACTGTTGCTCTACTACATGGGGCATTTGTGATATTCAAGAAGCAAGAAGTCGAAGATCAGAAAGGAAGAGGGACTCAACGTACGTTGTGCTTTGGTGAATCCAAGAGAGAAATAGAAGGGAACTTCAAGCAAGGAAAGGAGAAAGGCTTGGTTCTTCGTTTTGTGTGAGAATAATGATAGATTTCTTTTTACCGCTAGTGTGGCTTTTATAAAGGCTTGATTTTCTGTGAGATATTGTGAAGAAAACGTACGTGAGGAATTAGAGAGATATATAGAAGAAGCTAGGAAAACAATTAGAAAAGGAAAGGGAAAGTGGTTAAAACAAAAAATAAAAAAAATAAAAAGAATATGAGAGTGGCCAAAATTTGTGTTTCTATTTTTATTTTTTTCATTTTTTTTTTCAAAAAAATGAAATGTAACTTCAGTATTCTCATAAGATTGATTCAAGAAATCAAATTGTAATAAGAAAACATCTTTTACTAAAAATAATAAAATCATTTCTAATACTTTTTAACATGATAAAAAAATTTATTAAAAATAATAATTCTTTTATTAGAAATAATAATTCTTTTTTTAGAAATAATAAATTCGTTTGTTATTAAAAATATCAAAATTCTTTTTTTTTGTTAAAATGATAAAATTTATTTTTATTAAAAAACTAATAGATATTTTTTTAATTCTAAATAATAATATTGATTTTTTATTGAAAATAATAAATTTAATTGAAATAAGAAAATATTTTCAATAAAATTCATTTTCGTATTCAAAAAATAAAATTTTTTATTAAAATAATATTTTTTGTTAAAATAGTAAAATCAGTTTTTGTCAAAAATAATAGATTATTTATTTTTAAATTAGTAAAATTAATATCCCATTAATATCAATTTTGTTACAGGTCGGTGAATACCTAACTAAGCTTCTCCACCCTCCAATCCAAGCCCTCAGATTTCTTTTCACACCATCCATTTCTTCAAGTTTCATCAACATATTCTCCTTCTTTTTGCATAATAATTTCTCATTTTAACCTTGTTTTTCTGTTCTCTACAAAAATAAGATTGACAAGAATTATCTAAAGTTTATTATTGATGTATGAAATATGAATTGACAATTAAACTGGGGCATTAAACTCAATAATAATAAGTAAAAAATGAAATAAATGATGTATATAATTTTAACACATCATTTATTTTTAAAAACCTTCAATAAATATATGTTTCATACATTCAAAAACATATTTTCTCGAAATTTCACCTTTTTTTTTTGTAATGTATTCCCTCAGGCTAACTTACACGCATAACAAAAACTTATCCACTTGAAATGAGCACCACTAAGAAGACATGGTGGTATCCTACTCAATGATATGTGAGCATCTTCAAACGTGGCCAAGACATATTCAACTAAACAAATTTAGTAACATTTCTACACACTACTATTAATTATAATAACATGTTTGTTCATATTTAAATTTTCTTTTTAGCCACGAAATGTAGGTTTTATAACTGAATGGTTATAGAGTATTGCATCTGTGAAATATGTTATGTATATAGCTAAATAACATAAAAATAACTTTTTTGATAAAAATAAACTGGGGCCGCAAAAGATTTAATTTGGTATATTCTAAGGAAATATAAGATCATCTAGCGAATAAGAATTTATATCTTTATCAACGTGACAAATATTATAATTTTTTTTTTTCATTTCAAGTAGAAAGATTTTAAAAGGAAAATAAAATCAATTAATTGTAATATATATATTTAAGACTAGTATATGCACATGTGCATTTGAACATGTTTTATTTATTAATTAATTTTTTTTATATTTAGAATTAAAATTTTAATTAAGGTTACAATTAATATTATTATTGTTATTTTGCTATATATATTAATATTATTTATGTTAAACTAATAAGAATATAATTTTTGTTTATGAATAGAAAGAAGGTAAAAATAATAATAAAATGCTAAAATAAAAAAGGGTAGAAAAAGGAAATTAAGTATAAAATTTCCTTGAAAATAAGAAAAATGAAAGAAGTTTAGCCCAATAAATAATCTTTAAAATAAATAATAATTATAAGGTTAATGGTTAATTTTGAAAATTTGGCAAAAATGACTATAAGGGTTTGAAGTAAATTTATTACTAAATAAAGATATTCTTTTGGAGAAGGGGGCCAAAACAAAGATTACATAGTAATGGCCCATAACAACCTAGAATAATAATTTAACTAACACTTATGTTAATATGGGAAAAGAAAATTAAAAGACTTTTGTACAAAGAAGAGAAAAAAATAAAAATAAATTGAGTTTTGATTTAATTTTTATCATTCCAAGAATAATGCACTGTAATACCTGTATCTCACAAAATAATAATAATAATAATAATAATAATAATAATAATAATAATAATAATAATAATAATAATAATAATAAATTATTTTTGGATAAAACACATGACACATGACACATGGTACATGCCTGGAAGTCCAGACACATGGCACATGCCTGGAAGTCCAGACACATGGCACATGCCTGGAAGTCCAGCCAAATAGCACATACCTGAAAGTCCAACCAAATGGCACATACCTGAAAGTCCAGGCACATGCCCGGAAGTCCAGGCAGCCCGGAAGTCCAGGCAGCCCGCCTGGACTTCCAAGCGCAAAAAAACTCTATATAAACCAACCTTCCCCTTTTCATTTTTCACATCAAATTCACTCCAAATTGTGATTCTTCATCATCTTTTCACTCATATTGAGTTTTTAGTCTTTTAAGACTCTCTGTCCGAGACTCTCAGTGCAGTACAACGAAGTTTTGTCCGGAGGAAAGCGCTAGATCTGAAAAAGAAGAAGTTCTTACCTGAAGGTGGGGAACGAAACATAGGTTTGCGTGTTTAAAAATTTTTATTAAAGTTTACATTCAATTATTATTATGTCTACTGTTCATTTACACTGCATTATGTCATATAATGTTTATACTGCCGCACATATGCCTGCACACTTGGAATTCACGTATTATACTGTTATAATGCCGGATTTGTGGTCAATCTGACTCAACTAAACTCGGTCTTGTCCTCAGTAACTTTAAATAGTGAATGGGAGGCAGCGGGTTGCTCTAGGCGATTGGTTATTTAAGCAGACCTAGTGTCTCACCTCTCAACTGGGGACTGATCTAGTTGGTCTTATTGAAAACTATCAGCGTATACATGTAATATTGAATGTCCTAACCATGCACGCGTGATACCGACTCTGATAAGGGTCACTAGACGTTGCCAAAGTCAATCTAAATGTCAAGAAAAGACCAGACCAGTAGACTAGACCAGTTCATGCATTAGCATCATACATATCACTACTTAGGGACGTATATGGTTCATGACTCATAGAATAGTTAGGAGTATTGCTCGCTATTCATTACATTTCTCTCGAGAGGGATGTACACGAGAACCCGGCTACACCCGGGGAGGGACATCAGTACGTGAATCCAGAGCATCGTTCCTGAGGAGGGACGTATAGTGAGAACCTGGCTACGCTCAGGGAAGGACACCTATGCGTGAACTCAGGCGATGTACGTTCATCAAACCATTACGAGACGATGACATGAATACATACATATTGATTGATTATGATGTTTGCATGTGTATTTAAGATATTTGATATTGAAGTATGCTTTATTAATTGTTATACTCACGAACTATTTACCCACTGAGCGCGTTAAGCTCACTCTATTATTATCCAATCTTTCAGAGGAAATTAGGGTGGAGTGGGTGCAGGTTATGGGGCCCACATTTTGTATCCTTTATATGATTCATTGGGGATTTTGGGGAGTATATTCCCTTAACTATTTTATGTACAAAAGTATTCTGAATTAAATGAAATCAGATTTGTACTGTGTGATATATATTTCCGCTGCGCACTCTGTTGTTACCATTGTTATAGTTCCAAATGCACGCCTCGTCCGAGAGTGTACCGCCGGTTTAGGCACGTCCGGGCGGGGTGTGACATTTAATGGTATCAGAGCGTACGGTCTACGGCCCGCCCAAGTCCATCAAATTAGGAGAAGAAAAATTTTACTAGATATATATATCTTTAGAACTATATATATATGATTTGTATATAGTTGAGATTTATATTAAATATATATCTAGAAAACTATATGATTTCTATATAGTTTGATTTGAATATATATATAATTGTGAATTATGAAAATTATATATATTAATGATTAAATATATATCTCTATATATATGCGTATAGGAGATATATATATACCTTGTTATTATGGATGAAAAATTTGAATGAAAAATTTATTAGATATATATATCTCTATAACTATATATATATATATCAATTCTATATAGTTGAGATTTATATTAAATATATATCTAGAAAGCTATATGATTTTTATATAGTTTGATTTAAATATACATATAGTCATGATTTATTTAAAAACTATATGTATAGTTATATACCTTAGTGTATACGAGATATATATATATATATCATATAAAAAAAATATTTGGATGAAAAATTTTATTAGATATATATATCTCTAGAACTATATATATATATGTCAATTATATATAGTTGAGATTTATATTAAATATATATCTTGAAAAACTATATGATTTTTTATAGTTAGATTTAAAATACATATAGTCAAGATTTATTAAAAACTATACGTATAATTATGATTGAATATATATATTTATATACCTTAGTATATATGATATATATATATCATATTATTAATAAAAAAAATTCGAATAAAAAAATGTTATTAGATATATTTGTCTTTAGAACTATATATATATATATGAATTATATATAGTTAAGATTTGTATTAAATATATATTTAAGAAAACTATACATGATTTTTTATATAGTTTAAATTTTAAAAATATATATAGTTGATTTATGAAAACTATATATAGATTAAATATATATATCTATACATTCATATACGTATACGATATATATATATATATATATATATATATATATATATATATATATATATATATATATATATATATATTGCTAATAAAGAATTTTGATTACATGATGACATAAACATCAAGAGGAAAATATACAATCTTATCCAATTGACAAGGCATAAATCTTAAAAATGTTAAGAATATATTTTGTGTCTTTCACAAATTTATTTTCCTTTCAGCAAAGAATGGCCTCAAGTGAATGAGTAACTTCCACTAGCAAGGAACCAATTCCCACTAGACTCAAGGAATTGTCCAAAAGGGAGGTTATAACCATGAGGAGCAGCGACAATAGAGATCTCCGCCTCCACCCAATCCTTTACAACAAACTCGCAACTGTGGGTTGGTTGAACATAACAAAAGTTGAGGGTCAAGTCTCTTACAACTTGGTAAGATCCATCTACGAAGCCATGAATTACGTGAGACTTCCAGAAGAGGGAATCAGCCCTGTATTGGAGACAACAGTTATGGGGATAAAAATTCCTATCAACGTCGAAATCATCGCTCGACTTATGAAGATTCTGATTGAGGAAAGAATTATTGATCCACATGAACCGCAGACAATTACAGAGATTGCAGAGTCTAATGAACAATTATTCAATTCCCTCACCAAGGAGCCATACACTCAATCGACGTTCACCAACCTCCCAAACAATTATCTTAAACCATCTCTTGCCGGCCTTGGAAAGATCGTGTTCGGCAACATCTTGCCAGAAAGGAGGCCTAATGGCACTATGTCAAGGGCCCAACTCCTTGTGCTATATTGCATAAAGAAGGGAATAAAGGTCTCCCTACCTCACATCATCATCCAACAAATGTTGAGGGTGATTCAAAACCCTTTGAGAAAGGAATTCCTCGGTTACGGAGTCTTGATCATGAGGATGCTATGCGAAGTAAACATCGACACTTTAGATGGGACTTCGACACAAATCGTTGAGCCAGTTACAACATCTTCTATCTTCAAGATATATGTTCCAAGGGGAGGAGAACTGACGAGGAAGTATTCGGCACAACAATAGGAAATGCCGAGAGAATGAGGGACAAGCATGGACGTTGTCTTCGAAAAAGTCGACGCAAGATTCCCGTCGGAGAAGCACCAAATTTTGGAGGGCAGAACATCACGATGAGCCCACTATTTTAAAATTTTTCACCTCATACAGATCTAGATATACAAGGGGTTCAAATTAGGGGATCCCCGTACAATCAAAACAATTACCCCCCACTTATGAGTCACCCGTACAACCAATACTTTCCACAAATGCCTACGGCCTACTCTCCACCTTTGGAACAATCGAGCCATCAACCACCAATGGACCAATCGACTAACCTTTTTGAAAGGTTAAATAAAATGGAATCCAATATGGCAGAAATGAGAGGGACTCAAAATTATATATTAACACATATGCAAAACTCTGAAGCAGAGCAAGCAAACTCTCAACCTTCTGTTAGTAGTCGTTTTGTACCTAGCAGGAGATCTAGAAGGAGCGGAAGTAGGCAAGGAAATCAAAATTGGTTACTGACATTGTAAACTTTTCTTTTATACACATGAATGAAATGTTTTGTTTAAAGACTATCTTTGGTAGGCCGACTTACAACCATTCTTTCTTTTGTATCACTAACTTTGGGATGGTATGGGACATAACAAAATTGGAGGATACTAAATAAAATGTGAAAGTAAGAAAACCCACGACTTTGTGTAAAAAGAAACATTTGGAGACAGTTGCATTACTATTAGTGAACTTCTATTCAGCCAATGTTTTTAGAGACCGTGTTCATACAACTTAACTTGGTTAACACCCTTATTACCAAAGTCATGTGGTATGGGACACATGAACTTGGCTAATAATTGAAAAGACTAAGAGTAAGAGTTTGAATACATAAGATTGCGATAGAACGTTAGATTAGGATATTTACCGAGGCAAATCTTAGAATTCTTATGACTCGTATGGATTTTCAATGAAATATATATGTATGTTCACAAGGACCATAACCAAATCATTTGAAATACTTGCAAAGTTTTGTACTTATTATATAAACATTCTAACCTTGTTTATTTTTACACCATGACCAAACATACGAGATATATAAGATTCTGTGATTCCTCAACAAAAATCTTACACTATACTTAGAAAAATAAGTGATTTTAACATTACAGTACTCTCGAAATTGTTGTTGAGCATACTATAACATTATACTTGGCTACAGTTCCTAAATCTTGGTTTTATTTTTTCCTTGCCAGTGAGAAAATGCAAACAAGGAAGAGAGGAAGGCCATGTACTGTTCGTCCAGCAGTTGAGGCACCTCCTGAGATTCAGGAACCGCCTCCTCCGACAATAACACAGGCCACACCCGACACTGCCACTCCATCTGGGCAGGCAATACCACCCCCACCCGCACCCTTTACTATGCGTTCGAGCATGGAAACCTTTTTCGTCGGATTTATGGAAGCAATCAAAGCCACTGTTCAGACGGCCGTTCGTGAGACCGTGACTAGTCAGGTTGCCACGGTTCAAGCACCTGTAAAATTTGGGTCGAAAGCTCAAACTGATCAGATTACTAAATACAAGCGGCTACAACCTCTTACTTTCGATGGCACCATTGATGTTGATGAGGTGCAAAAGTGGCTAGATGAGTCAAATAAGGCTCTTGATGCAATGAGAGTCGATGAGACTCGAAAAATTCCACTAGCGACCTACCAACTTGTTGGTGGGGCAAACACATGGTAGATGAAAGTGAAAAAAGACCCAAGGGTCAACATAGCAGATATGACTTGGCAACAGTTTGAGCCAATATTTATTGATGAATATTTTCCCATCGCGGTGACGAAGCAGAAGCGCCAGGAATTCGCTAAGTTATACCAGGGCACCATGACTGTCAGAGAATATACTAAAAAATTCAAAGAATTATCAGTCTACTCTCTCTCCACCATCTCAACGGAGCGAGATAAGACTGAGAAATTTTATAATGGCCTTCACCATGACATTCGACAAGGAGGTTGTTGACAAAGCCATAAGCTTTGAACAAGAAAAGATTTTACAGGAACAAATAATGAATAAGGGCAAACGGCCTGCAACGTTTTCCCAACAAGGCTCGCAGCAGGGCAACAAGAAGAAGCCCTACTATAATCAAAATCCAACCCCCTCCCAGCCCCTATTTCGAAGAATGAAGCCACAACACTTGTGGCTGAACCTTCTAACCCTAACCATTAGGGTTTTCGTACTCATGGCCGCGGAGGTCGTTATGGAAGGGGTGGCCGTCAAAACGACAATGGCAGAGGTGGTGGTCGACACCACAATCAACAAACCCAGCAGAACAATCAGGATGGCCAGCAACACAATCAGCAATACAGGCCTACTTGTTTCAATTGCGGCCAACAGGGCCACGTAAGAAATGTCAGTCCCCACCTTCAGCAACCTGTTCCTGCTATTCCGGTCCAACAAACACCACATGCTGCTAAAGCCCAACCCAGGCAGAACCATGGTCAACGGAATCAGGGCAGAGCATATGCCATCGTTCAACAACCCCTCCCAGACAACAATGTAGTCAAAGGTACATTTCCTTTGTTCAATACAATGGTGCATGTTTTGTTTGATTCAGGTTCTATGCATTTTTTTATATCATCAGTATTGGTAAGACATTTAGTTTTGCATCCTGAACCCACAAACATCACACTCCATGTCATATCACCGTTTGGATCTGGTACTGACGTGAATTTGCAGTGTTCTCGATGTGAAATTTGAATGTCAGAACAAATAATATATGCAGATCTTTTTGAGGTGGATATTGACGACTTCGACATCATCCTCGGCATGGACTGGCTCGCACCACTGAATGCAAAGATCGACTGTCTGAATAAGCAACTTAACCTTGCCTACAAGAGAGTTTGTCAAGATTCACGGAACAAGGAAATGGATACACAAATCAACAGTTGCACTTCTCAAATCTCAACTTCGAGTGTTATCCCTTGGTGACGAAAATGAATTACCAGCACTATACCCTCTCGAAGTACACGATGTTCCAGTCATATCTGAATTCCCAACAGTTTTCTAAATGACCTTCCTGGTCTACCTCCAGTTAGGGAATTCGATTTTGAGATCAACCTCATACCTGGGGCAGGGCCTATCTCAATTCCACCATACAGAATGTCTAATGTCGAGCTAGTCGAATTAGACAAACAACTAAAGGAATTAGAGAGTAATGGCTTCATCCGAAAGAGTTCATCATCCTAGGGCGCTCCAATTCTGTTTGTTCGCAAAAAGGATGGTTCGTTACGACTTTGCATCGATTATCGCAAGTTGAATAACGTCACCATCAAGAACAGATATCCATCGCCCAGGATCGATGACTTGTTCGACCAACTTAGAGAAGCCAAATACTTCTCTAAGATTGATTTATGGTCCGGTTATCACCAACTCCGGATCCCAGAGTTCGACATCACCAAGACGGCGTTCAGAACTCAGTACGGTCATTACGAGTTCTTAGTTATGCCGTTCGATCTAATAAATACACCTGCTGCATTCATTGATTTGATGAATCGCATATTCAGGTTATACTTAGATCGATTTGTGGTGGTTTTTGTGGACGACATCTGGATATATTCCTCAACCGAGGAAGACCATAAAATACATTTGAAAATAGTCCTCCAGACCTTGAGAAGCCACTAACTATATGCAAAGTTGACTAAGTGCGAATTTTGGGCGAAGAGAGTTCAATTCCTAGGCCATGTGGTTTCAGGCAATGGCGTTAAGGTACATCCTTTTAAGGTTGAAGCCGTTTTAAATTGGAAGCAGCCTACCACTGTTACTCAGATTAGGAGTTTTCTTGGGTTGGTTGGCTATTACACATGCTTCATCAAAAACTTCTCAAAGATTGTTGAACCTATGACCAAGCTCACTCGAAAAGACGTGTGATTCATCTGGAATCTCGCCTGTGAAGCATCATTTCAGGAATTGAAGAAATGCCTCACGACGACACCGGTACTTATCACTCCAAGAAATGCAATTGGATTTTCATTATACACCGACGCCTCTCTCCAAGGCTTAGGTGTCGTACTAATGCAAGAAGGCCAAGTTGTTGCATATGCCTCGAGGCAACTAAAGATTCACGAGGGTAATTACCAAACACATAACTTGGAACTTGCAGCTGTTGTGTTTGCACTGAAGCTATGGCGTCATTACCTATACAGTGAACGGTTTGAAGTCTTCTCAGATCACAAAAGTCTTAAGTACATATACACTCAGAGAGACCTAAACCTCCGCCAGAGACGATGGTTGGAATTCTTGAAAGATTATGACTTTCAACTTCAGTACCATCCCGGAAAAGCCAATGTTGTGGCCGATGCCCTGAGTAGAAAATCTTATGTTGCTTGCACTATTAACTATGAAATGGCGAAGTTGGCTACAGAGATGGATAACTTTAACCTATAGCTGAACGTAGAGGGACCACGACCACGACTCTCTCAATTATCAGCCACCTCTGAGCTCGTTCGAAAGATTTCAGCTACTCAAGCCAATGACCCTATGTTAATAGAGAAACGAGAATTTCTACTCAGCGGACAAGATCTTCCTCATTGGTCAGTATCTAAAGACGGAGCCGTTTTCTATAAAAAAACGTCTCTGTCTACCGAACGATCCTGAGGTTCGGAAAGATGTGCTTACTGAGATGCACTGTTTGAGGTACGCTATGCATCCTGGGGGTGACAAGATGTACAAGGATGTCAAGCGATAATTCTGGTTTTCTAGAATGAAGACGGCAATTGCAGACTTCGTTGCTCGATGTCTCGTTTGCCAGAAAGTTAAGGCAGAACGAAGACTTCCCTCAGGACTTCTCCAGCCGTTACCTATTGGAGAATGAAAGTAGGAGAACATCGCAATGGATTTTGTTACGGCCTTGCCTCGAAATAATAAAAGGCAAGATGCTATCTGGGTTATCATTGACAGACTTACACAATCTGCACACTTCTTGCCAATAAAGTTCACGGATAATCCCGCCAAACTTGCAGAATTATATGAAAGAGAGATCGTACGCCTTCATTGCATACCACTCACGATCGTTTCTGATCGAGACCCTCGATTCACATCAAAATTTTGGAAAAGCTTCCAGAATAGAATGGGTTCTAAGATCACTATGAGCACAGCCTTCCACCCATAGACTGATGGGCAGTCAGAGCTGCTTATCCAAATCTTAGAAGACATGTTACGATGCTGCATTTTGGACTTTAATGACGGATGGGCAAAATATTTGCATCTAGCTGAGTTTGCATACAACAACAACTACCAAACTAGTATCGGCATGGCACCATACGAGGCTCTCTATGGTCGACCTTGCAGATCTCCAGTATGCTGGTTAGATATGGCAGATCGATCGCAGTTAGGCCTTGAACTAGTTCAAGAGACTTCTGAGAAGATCACACTAGTAAAGGAACGACTTCGTGTTGCACAAAGTCGACTGAAGAGCTATGCTGACAAGCGGAGACAACCTCTAGAATTTGATAAGGGAGACTTTGTTTTTCTGAAAGTCTAGCCCACAAGAGGTGTCAAACGCTTTGGGATCAAAGGCAAGCTCTCTCCTCGGTATATCGGTCCATTTCAGATCATTGAACGTATTGGCAAACTTGTTTATCGTCTGCCCCTTCCATCGTCCATGTGTCACGACGCCCCTGACGTATGCTGACGTCATGATCGGCACAGTGTACTATACACTGTATATACCCATATACAGTATACAATACACTGTCAGCCTTCATGTAGTCTCACAATAATTCCCAATTTTTACAGCAATTTTTGTTTTATACACCACAAATCAAATCCAATATAGATCTCTATAACCATTCCATTCATTCCACAAATTAAAGTCTCATCTGATAAATATCTATGATCATCTCATTTCATCATCCCAAACATTATATAATATTACCGCACAACCCATCTAGGTGATATTACATATATATAGTGTGTGATAATTATACATATCAAAATAACAAAAATATAATCTATTTCCTCCACGCATACATACACTGATCAGACGAAGGTTCACGTGATTATAACTCACGGATTTTTCCTTTTCCCTTCGACTCAATACCTGAAATATTGGAGGAAATGGGGTGAGCAAACAACAGCTCAGTGAATATAGTTCTTGAGATGACAATTATATACATTTAGAGAAATATGACATTTAAAATCATTTCAAACACTTATTCAACACATGCATCATTCAACGAATATATTATGCATGTCAACATCATAAATTGCATGAGTTTTCAATAACACAATGCACAATCTCCCTCCTCCGCAAGGCAAGAGAGCGGGTCTAACCCTTGTATGGCCGTTACAAGGTAGCAACAACCTCTCAGTACCCAATTCACGGTCATTTTAAGGATTGCAACCCTTGTTAGGACGGACCTACTGACAATGAGAACTCGCAAAACCTCATCCGGGTCTAATTCCTAACGAAATGACATCATTACAAACTCCAAGTGCTAAAATCAGTTTGCATGATCCATAAAACTCAATGCATTATATATACATATCACATGCATACAATCAAACATTTTATATGCGTACAATGCCATACAAGAACCAAATCAAGAAAACTATACTCACAGTGGTTACACGGGTTTTCTAAGCCAACCTCTAAAATCGAGTAACAATATTGCTTCCTCAAGAGCGTTTATCCATGCCCTTAAGCTCTCAATTTAAACACTGAAATTAACCATACATTATTGTGAGACGCATCATTTATCATATCGTTAGCTACTAAAAATATCAAATCATATCCAAAAATCACGATCTTAGTATCGAAACGTCCGGAATTCAGTTCTCTACAAATCTATGATTTCAAATCACTGTTCACTATCAACTGTTCACTATTCACTATTCATCCAAAAGTTGTAAATTGTATTAAAATTGTCAAACGGTCTCCAAAAATCATGAAATTGAATCTAACCACATATTCGGGGTCCCGACAGTCCAGGGAGCGTTTTTCTACCTTTCTAGCGGATTTTCATTCACGTTGGGTCAAAACCCCAATTTTTGAAAACGCCGTAAAAATGGCTCCCACAACAAAAATTACTCTGCTAGAATTGTTGCCTCTAGCTTAGAGTAGGAATCGCTTACCGGGGGTTCGGATTTCGTGTTCTCCCTCCGTTTCCCCTTCTTTCTTCCTTCCGTCCTTTCCTTTCTCTCTGCACTTCTTCTTCTTCTCCTTCTCTTTCTTTTGCAACCTTTTTTTATTTTTTTATTCATTTTTTTTCTCTTGTAGTCAAACGTTGGAGATAAGAGCATCTTTTTTTTATTATTTTACTTAATTTGTATCCCATGCTCCTCATGCAATTTAACAAACCAACTTTCTCATATTTAACTCATTAAATCATACTCCAATCCACATATTTACTAATTTTTTTTATTTACTGATACCCCTTAAATCCAGTATGTATTTTCATACACGGGTATATTTAGGTCATACGTATCAAATACATATATTATCACGCGTATATTTAGCTCATACGTATAACATACGTGTATTATACATCTCAATATAGGCGTACTTCAACGTATGTATTTAATTAAAATTACGGGGTGTTACACCATGCCTAAGGTTCATGACGTTTTTCACATATTTATGCTTCACAAGTATCGTCCTGATCCTTCGCATATCATCTCTTTAGTCGAGGTTTGGGTTGAGGAAAGAAATACGTATCAGGAGAAAGCGATACAAATTTTAGATAGAAAAACTCAAGAACTACGGCGACGTAGCATACCACTTGTGAAAGTGCTCTGGGATCACCACGGCGTAGAGGAAGCAACATGGGAACTAGAAGCAACTATTAAACAGAAATATCCTGAATTATTTTCTAGTACGAACTGATGATGCGATACATTGTCCTATTTTCACTTATCAATAAACCGATGAAACATTGTTACACTTATCTTAATACATTGTTTCACTTGAATAACTACATCGATGTCTGAAACTAACATCCATGGATATCGTGATGCACACACGCAGTAGCCTCCTTGGCAACTTGTAACTACTTCTCAAGAAGTAGAGTCAAGTCACTACTACTTTGCATCACCAACTCCATCACCGCACAACGATCATTATCGTCAGAACGTGCATGACTTTTTCACAACAATGTCGTGCCCTCATCTTGGCAAGACCTTCTACCACAATTGCCAAGAGGTCGAATTCAAGCAACAACACGAAAAAGTATTCCACAGCTCAACCTACCTCCCCTCAAACAATGTAACCATCGCCCTCCACCACCATCTGTTATGCAAATGCAGGAATCTTCAGAGGATGAGTCTGATTCCATTTGCTCTCAATGGTTTTATGATGATGAGGATTCCACCAGCCACAGTGCAATTCAGGGACCATACTAGCACTATCCTGAACTCGTAAGAGATGATGCCGGCAGTGGATCTCAAGCAAATAACCATCATAACTACTTGAACTGATTTCGAGGGCGAAATCTCTTTAAGGGGGGGTAGAGTGTAATACCCTGTATTTCACCAAAAAATAATAAAATAAATAAAATAAATAATAATAATAATAATAATAATAATAATAATTTTTTTTTGGATAAAGCAAATGACACATGCCTAGAAGTCCAGACACATGGCACATGGCGCATACCTGGAAGTCCAAGCACATGACACATGGCACATACCTGGAAGTCCAGGCACAAGGCACATGACACATAGCACATGCCTGGAAGTCCAGGCACATGACACATACCTGGAAGTCCAGGCACATGCTCGGAAGTCCAGGCAGCCCGCCTGGACTTCCAGGCACAAAAAAACTCTATATAAACCAACCCTCCCCTCTTCATTTTTGACACCAAATTCACTCCAAATTGTGATTTTTCCTTCTCTTTTCACTCATATTGAGTTTTTAGTCTTTTGAGACTCTCTGTCCGAGACTCTCAGTGCAGTACAACAAAGTTCTGTCCGGAGAAAAATGTCAGATCTGAAAAAGAAGAAGTTCTTATCTGAAGGTGGGGAACGAAACATATGTTTGCGTGTTTTATAACTTTTATTGAAGTTTACATTCAATTATTTTTATGTCTACTGTACATTTACACTCCATTATGTCATATAATGTTTATACTGTCACACTTATGCCTGTACACTTAAAATTCACGTATTATACTGTTATAATGTCGGATTTGTGGTCAATCTAGCTCAACTAGACTCGGTCTTGTCCTCAATAACTTTAAATAGTGAATGGGAAGCAGCGGGCTGCTCTAGGCGATTGGTTATTTAAGCAGACCTAGTGTCTTACCTCTCAACTGGGGACTGATCTAGTTGGTCTTATTGAAAGCTATCAGCGTATACATGTAATACTGAATGTCCTAACCATGCACGTCGTGATACCAACTCTGATAAGGGTCACTAGACATTGCCAAAGTCAGTCTAAATGTCAAGAAAAGACCAGACCAATAGACTAGACCAGTTCATACATTGGCATCATACATATCACCACCTAGGGACGTATATGGTTCATGACTCATAGAATAGTTAGGAGCATTGCTCGCTATTCATTACATTTCTCTGGAGAGGGACGTACACGAGAACCCAGCTATACCCAGGGAGGGACATCAGTACGTTAATCCAGAGCATCGTTCCTGAGGAGGGACGTATAGTGAGAACCTGGCTACGCCTGGGGAAGGACACCTATACGTGAACTCAGACGATGCACGTTCATCAAACCATTACGAGACGGTGTCATGAATACATACATATTGATTGATTATGATGCTTACATGTGTATTTAAGATATTTGATATTGAAGTATGCTTTATTAATTGTTATACTCACGAACTATTTACCCACTGAGTGCGTTAAGCTCACTCCTTTATTATCCAATCTTTCACAGAAAATTAGGGTGGACTGGGTGCAGGTTATGGGGCCCACATTTTGTACCCTTCGTATGATTCATTGGGAATTTTGGGGAGTATGTTCCCTTGACTATTTTATGTACAAAAGTATTCTGAATTAAATGAAATCAGATTTGTACTGTGTGATATATATTTCCGCTGCGCACTCTGTTGTTACCATTGTTATAGCTCTAAATGCGAGCCCCGTCCGAGAGTGTACCGTCGGTTTAGGCTCGTCCTGGCGGGGTGTGACATGGACATTGTTTATGAATGAAAATTTTCACTCTGTTGATCCACACTCAACTATGTGTATACGTCAGTTTTTTTTTCAAATTGTGTATATAACACATAATAAAAGACAATCTAATAAATATAGGAGAATTTGTCGCATGACTCTTATATAAGTTCTAATTCCTAGCATTTAAAAAATAAAAAATAAAAATTTATAACATGACTCTTATATAAGTCTTGATTCCTAGCATTTAAAAATAAAAAAAAGAGTTGTCAGACAACCACATGACTATCTCAGCTATTGAAAACAATGAGCTGAAGGATTTTCCGAAGCCATGTATATATATCAGATTTTTTTTCAAATTGCATATATAACACATAATAAAAGATGATCTATTAGATATAGGAGAGTCTGTAGCATGACTCTTATATAAGTTCCATTTGATAAAATCTAACACGTAATATTGAGATCTAGCCACCATGTTTGATAGATCTCCAAAATAGACAAAAGGAGAGATTAGAGATTTGGTTATCAGAACCAGGGTCAAGAAAAAGAAGCCTTCTCCGTGTCTGCATCGTTTGTACAGTAAGATTGGTCAGTTATCTATAATTTTCTTTTCAAATATTATAATAAATGGTTGTTCAATAACTTTTTCCAGAGAAGAAAATTAAAGAAATTTATTCATATTGAACAGTTATGGCGTCATTACCTATATGGTAAACGGTTTGGGGTCTTCTTGGATCACAAGAGCCTCAAGTACATCTACACTCAGAGAGACCTAAACCTCCGCCAAAGACGATGGTTGGAATTCTTGAAAGATTATGAATTTCAACTCCAATACCATCCCGGTAAAGCCAATGTTGTCGCAGAGGCCCTGAGTAGAAAATCTTATATTGCTTGCATTCTTAATTTCAAGATGGGAAAGTTGGCTACAGAGATGGAGAACTTTAACCTACAACTGATTGAGGAAGGAGCAAGATCACGACTCTCTCAATTATCAGCCAACTCTGAGCTTATTAGAAAGATTTCAGCAGCTCAAGCCAACAACTCTATGTTAATGGAGAAATGAGAAGTTATACTCAGCGGAAAAGACCTTCCTTACTGGTCGATCTCTGAAGACAGGGATGTTTTTTACAAAAAACTTCTCTGTCTACTGAACGATCTTGAGGTTCGGAAGGAAGTGCTCACTAAAATGCATTGTTCGAGGTTCATTATGCATCCTGGGGGAGACACAATGTACAAGGACGTCAAGCGACAATTCTAGTTTTCTGGGATGAAGAAGGCTATTGCAGACTTCGTTGCTCAATGTCTCGTTTGCCAGCAAGTTAAGGTAGAACGTAGACTTCCTTTTGGACTACTCCAGCCTTTACTCACTTCTCAACCTGGAGATTGATCTGGTTGGTCTTATTTGAAAGCTATTAGCTTGTACAAGCAATACTGAATGTCCTAATTGTGCACGTAGTGATACCAACCCTAATAAGGATCACCAGACGTTTCCAAATCATGTCTAATGTTAGTAAAGACCGAACCTGTTCATGCATTGGCATCATATGAGGCTATCTATGGTCGCCCTTGTAGATCTCTGGTATGTTGGTTAGATATGGCAGATCGACCGTAATTGGGGCCTGAACTAATTCAAGAGACTTATGAGAATAAATGAGCTACTTCGTGTTGGACAAAGTCGCCAGAAGAGCTATGCTGACAAGCGAAGACAACATCTAGAATTTGATAAAAGGGGACTTGGTTTTTCTAAAAGTTCAGCCTACAAAAGATGTCAAACGCTTTGGGATCAAAGGAAACTCTCCCCACGGTATATCGGTCCATTTCAGATCATTGAATGTATTGGCAAACTAGC
The DNA here is from genome assembly GCA_035771175.1 of Paratinospora sagittata. Taxonomy (NCBI): domain Eukaryota; kingdom Viridiplantae; phylum Streptophyta; class Magnoliopsida; order Ranunculales; family Menispermaceae; genus Paratinospora; species Paratinospora sagittata. The sequence goes on along the minus strand of CM069608.1, from coordinate 31,685,112 downwards.
CTATTGTCTATCCCTTCCATCGTTCATGTCCAAGGTTCATGACGTTTTTCACGTATCTATGCTTCGAAAGTATCGTCCTGATCCTTCACATATCATCCTTCTGGTCGAGGTTCGGGTTGAGGAAGGAAACAAGTATCAGGAGAGAGCGATACAAAATTCTAGACAGAAAAACTCAAGAACTAAGGCAACGTAACATACCACTTGTAGAGGTGTTCTGCGATCACCACGGAGTTGAGGAAGCAACATGGGAACTAGAATAAACAATTAAATTGAAATACCCTGAATTATTTTCTAATCAATAATTGATGATGTGATACATTGTACTTTTTCACTTATCAATAAAATGATGGAACTTTGTTTACAATATCTTAATACATCGTTTTACTTAAATAACTATGCAGATGTCTAAAAATAATACCGATAGAGGTAGTGACGCACACACACAATGGCCTCTTTGCCAACCAGTGGTAACTCCTTCAGGATCTGAGTCAAGACGCAACTACTTTGCATCACCAACTTCATCACCCCCCAGACAACGATCCTTATCGCCAGTGCGTGCATGACTTTTTTGTAACAGTTTTGCCCGAAACAATCTTGTGCCCTCATCCTGGCAGGATCTTTTACCAAAATTGTCAGGCTGCCGGATTAAGCAACAACACGAAAAAGTATTCTGCCCTTCAACCTATCGCCCATGAAACGATGCAACCTGTAGAGCCTTACACCACCATCTGTTAGGCAAAGGTCGGAACCTTCTGAGGACGAATCAGACTCTATTTGCTCTCCATTGTTTGATGATGTTGAGGATTCCACTGGCAACAGTGTTATTCAGGGACCTTACAAGGCACCACCCTGAACTAGCAAGTGATGACGACGACGGTGAATCTCACGCTGACAGCAATCATCACTACACAGACTGAATTTCGAGGGCGAAATCCAAGGGGGGTAGAGTGTAATACACTAGGATTGCACACACACCCAAAAAGAATTTGAACTTCAGGCAACGCCCAAACGTTCAGGCACATGCCCAAATGGTCAGGTAGCCCACCTAAAGGTTCGGGCATCCTTTTTTTCTATAAAAGGAGGGCTTCGCCTCCCAACCTTATTTTCACACCAATCCAACTCTCTCCTCTTGTTGAAAAAATTTCTCTCTCTTTATCTCTTTTAAGACTCTCTTCGGAGTGCAACACGGTTCTGCCCAGAAGAAGGGGCCAGTTTTCGAATGAGTTATTATCTGAAGGTGGGGGAACGAAACATAGGTTTGCGTGTCTTATGACTTTTATTAAAGTTTACATTCATTTATCATTATGTCTACTATTCATTTACACTGCATTATTGGAAATAATGTTCATACTTGTATATTTGGAGTTCATGTACTACACTGTTGCGATGTCGGATTAGTGGTCAATCTGGCTCAACCAAACTCAATCTTGTCCTCAGTAACTTTAAATAGTGAACGGGAGGCAGCGTGCTGCTCTAGACTATTTGTATTTAAGTAGACCTCGTGTCTCACCTCTCAAGTTGAAAACTGATCTGGTTGGTCTTATTTGAAAGCTATCAGCTTATACAAGTAATACTGAATGTCCTAATTGTGCACGTAGCAGATTTTATCAAATCCTGTCTAATGTTAGTAAAGATCGGCCTTGTTCATGCATTGACATCATGCATAAGCACCACCTAGGGATGTATGTGGTTTGTGATCCACAGAATAGTTAGAAGCAATGCTCACTATTATTGATATTTCTCTAGAGAGGGACGTACAATAAAAACCCAGCTACACCTAGGGATGAACATCTGTACGTGAAAGGCTTCGTTCCTGAGGAGGGATGTACAATAAGAACTCGGGTTTACCTGGGGATGGACATCTGTACATGAACTCAAGCGATGTATAATCGTGAAACCAATACGAGACGGTGTCATGCATACATACATTTGGTATTGATTATGATGCTCTGATGTGTATTTATGATATTTGATTATGAAGTTTATTTTATTAATTGTCATTTTCACGAACTATTTTACCCACTGGATATTAGCTTACCCCGTTGTTATCCAATTTTTCACAGGAGATTAGGGTGGACTGGGTGCAAGTTTTTGGGCCCACATTTTGTAACACTTTGTTTATTCATTGAGAATTTTGGAAGGATGTTCTCTTTTCTATTTCATGTACAAGAATATATTGTGTTCCTGCATACTCAGTTATTATTGTAATGTATTCGCACCCCGTCCGTGAGTGTTTTACCGATTTATGCGCGTTTGGGCGGGGTGTGACATTTGAAGTATTCCGATTTATGGGAATTTTGGTTTAGCTAGGCGGGCAAAAAGTCTGACTACCTCTTCGCCGGATTCCGGCCACCCACAAGGTAAAGCCTATTTGTCTCTCTCAAAGACGGGGTCATGTTAATCTTGTTTGTATCAATCTAATTTTATAGGATGTCTCCAAAATCTTTTCATAGTGGGACTATATATATCATGCTTAAAGTACTTATTTCAAAAGGTTTGAACGTGCAATTTGAGAAGTGGATTTATTATATCTTTTGAGATGTATTAATCACAATCTATAAGACGAGTAACTTCTGAAAAACAAGTATTCTAGAAACAATTAAAATTTTAAGATATATAAACATTTTAATTATCTCTAATATTCCCTGAAATAAGGAGAGCTCTTCAAAAGTTTGCATCAAAATAATGATTAAGAAGATCAAATATTAGAGATAATTAAAATGTTCATCTATCTCAAATTAAGAAGATCAAACTTTCCCGATTTTTATATATTATTTTAGCATTTTAATTGAGTTCTAATATTAATTGAAATAGTACTTTTATATATTATTTTCTCAAACTTTCCCTGAATCGTATACGTTTAATAATTAAGCACGCATAGTCATCAGACACGCATGCTAATAGGATCTCTTGCATGCACCTTCTCCTCAACTTCTATGTTACTTCACTAGAACTTTGCTTGGAGAAGATGATCAACTGTGTTCTTATCCAGTTGGAAAGCCTTAGTAACAACTTCACTGCCAATGGGCTGGTTCGACCCAAAAACAGCATTAGCTAAAGTGATGACACTGGAAATGAATCCCTTCTTAAGTACCTTTGTGATTAAACGGTTCTCGGGGTTGTAGGTTACAAAAGCTACATGAAGCATTCTTTCCAAGACTACGAGTATCTCAGATGCTTGAGGGTGTGTGTGAGGAGGGTTGACACCCAAGTAAACATAGTTATGATGATGTTTACTTTGAACAAACTATTAAAGATACATAGGCAAATTATTATGACGTTTACTTCTTCAAGAGCTTTCATATAGATATAAAAAAAAATTATTTAGCTTTGGTGGTGTGGTCCAACAAGAGGACATCATGTTTTTCATCATCTCTCAGTGACAAAAAACAATTAGACCACTTCAACTTTCTATCTTCCATTCTTTCTTCCTATGCTTTGAAATGTTTGTTTAATTCGGCAAACTTGGAACTTAAACTTAGTTCCAACTTAAAGATTTTGGGTACAATCTCTTCCCCAAATCAAACTGATGGAATTAGAAATCCCAAAATCCTCTGTATTGAAAATTGAAAGAGATAAAGATTGAAAATTGAATTAGATATCCACTTTACAAAGTTGACGGCTACCCAAAAGAGTCCACACAATAAAAGACTGCAATCATCATTAAGCATTGAGAAACAATGTTTGGCCTAAAAGTATAGTCATTATCATTATCATGAAATTAGCAAAACATTTAGGTTAAGAATTCGCAGGGGCCGCGCAGTCGCATACTCCCTCTACCACAAATTATGAAGTAGACTCTCCCACTTGAGTAGATCTTGGGAGGATGTCCCACCAAGATGCAATGGAAGTCACCAACCTAGGCCATTGGCCTTCTTGAACACCAATTAACCCAGGCCAGGTAACCCCGTCCAGGTAAGTATGTTTAACCCCCCCCTCTCAATCTTTCTTACACACTTTTCCTATACGAGACTAAGCAATCATTGAAGTGCCCTCTTGATGTTAATGGAGTTAGTTTCTTATGTTCATTTGCCTCTTTATGATGACTTTAATTTTTCACACCTACTTTTATTTTTGTTCAAACTATTTGAACCATTGGTCATTTTCTTACTTAATTGTATTTTTTTTTTCTGGCGAATCTTTTTTAGTAGACAATGAAGTCGTTATTCTTGTGTTGATACAATAATTTATTTGACAAAATTATGGTTACTGGTAATGTTCAAATATATGTAGGTAATTTACTTCAAACCATTTTGTCGATATTTTAGATGCGAGGGAAACAAATTTGTGTAATTATTTATAAACACATGCAACTAATATAATTACAAAGTGTTGAACGACATTTTTTCCATTTTATTAGAAGAATATTTTTTTAATATGTGTATTGTGCATATTGTAGTGAATGAAAATCACTTTTCATTTGTTATATACAATTATGTCATTTTTAGCTATGATGTATGTATTGTTTTTAAGTAAAGATTTCTCGTAGTTGAATATTAATTTAGCTACGAATATGTGTTGAATTCAAAAAAAGAAAAAAAAAGAAAAAAAAGCTACCAATATGTGTTATAGCTAAAGATAATATATAGCTATGAAATTACTTTTAAAGCTAATGAAGTTAGTATATAACTATAAAGTACTTTTGTAGCTAAAGAAGTTAAGATTTAGCTGTGAAATAATTTCATAGCTAAAGATATTTTTTAGCTACTAAACTCATTTTTTAGCTACAAAATGTTTTCCTGGGGAAAATAATTTAGCTACAAAAAAATAACTTTTAAATTGTCTTTTTAGCCACGAAATGTATGTTTAATAACTAAAACTATTTGTCATAGTTGAAGAGTATAAAATAATTTTTTGGATGAAAATAAATTCCGGCCGCAAAAGATTTTTTTGGTATATTTTAAAAATAGAGAGATTTTAGGAGGCAAATAAAATCAATTAATTGTAAACTATTTTATTTAAGACTAGTATATGCACGTGCATTTGAAGATGTATCTTTTTCATTAATTAAAATTTATTTTTATTTAAGATAAAAATTTTAAATTAAGGGTATAATTAATATTATTAATGTTATTTTGTTGTATATATTAATATTATTTATGTTAAACTAATAAAAATATATATATTTTTTATTTTATGATAGTTGATCCGTACGGTTTCTATCTAGGTCCCTTATATCTTTCGCCGTTGTGTTCATCTTCTTTACCCTACTAAGGGGTCTTGGCATCTTCTAACTGTGTCAGCACTAAAAAAATAAAATTATAAAATTATAATTTTTGTTTATTAAATAGAAAGAAGGTAAAACAAATAATAAAGTTCTAAAATAAAAAAAAGGGTAGAAAAAAGAAATTAAATAAAAAATGGCCTTGAAAATAAGGAAAGTGAAAGAAGTGAATATTTTTGTAAGTTATTATATTAGCACTATAAATAATTTCAAAAATAAATAATAATTATAAGGTTAATGGTTAATTTCAAAATTTTGGTAAAAATGACTATAGGATGAATGGGGTTGAAGTAAATGTACTATTAAATAAAGATATTGTTTTGGTGAAGTTGGCCAAAAGAAAGATTACATAGTAATAAAAAGTGACCCATAACAAGTTAATCACGCCAGTCAAATGATTTCGGGTCTGTCAGACAACTACAAAACCATCTCAGTCATATAATGACATGAGAATGATCATCTACAGTCATATGTGAGCCCACATAGCTAATACTCATGCTATGATCAAGTGTCATATTTCATCGACCAGACTTCAGTTCTTGTTTTGTCTCCTTAACAAGTAAGAATATAGATATACGGGTCTATAAAACAGATCCTATTCAAGTAAGGTCAGCATTAATTTGCCCCATACAATAATAATCATCCGCTTTCTTAAGTTGTCCATATGGGATAAAAACAATATTAATCTTCTAAAGGAAATGCCTTCTAATTGAAAAATAATAAGGCATCACTCTAATTATTAATTTAGTATATTATTCTTTACAATCTTTATTAATTAAACTGCATACATAATTGAATTGTATGTTTTTCATCACAGATTGCACTACAAATAACATTAAAAATGATCTGTTTGAAGTATTCTGAGAAGAGGATTTAGAATTTAACAGAGAATAATTAATATTTGAAATGATAGGCATTTTGGTTCAAGAAAAGAAGAAGCCGCTACCCATTTGCGGACTCGTCGGGGTGAAAAGTCCGGCCACCCACATGCTACAACCACTTTGTCCCTCTCTATTTTCATTTGAAGTGGGGCAGTGCATGTACTTTGAATGAAAGTAAATAAGTGTTTTTTTTTTTTTATATTGTAAAATTGTTTAAAACTATGTATGGATGAGGGTATGTATGAATAAGAATATGAAAGTTTTACCTTGAAAAAAAATAAAAATATGAATTTAGTATAGAATAAGAAAACAAAAGGATTAAAAGCCTAAAATGTAAAAAATATAAAAATACTGAAAAGTAGTTAAATATTAAATTACTACTATTAATTGTAAAATTAAATTTTTTAAAATTTAAATAAGCTAAACTTTTAAGGGTATTTGGATAGAAAAAAAAAGTTTTACAGTATCAAATATTATTATTATAATAGATATTATAATAGATAGATTAGTATAATGATTAATTGTTATCGTGGCCTATATCTAGCTGCACCTACACCTACACCTACACCGATTGAGGAGACGTCACTTTTTCTCCTCACACATTGTGTACTTTGAAATTCATGAGTGAATATGAAAATAAAAGACAAAGTTATTTTGCATCAAATGGTCATGCTTGGATAATCACAATCTTGAATCACTATATTAATGGAAACTATCTTCATTGTGTGATAGTGATTATATTGGTGTTTGGATCATTGATTGTTTTGGGGTAGGAAAAATGGGGGTTCATTGCACCAAAAACTAATATGAAATCACTTTGAACAACGAACAAGCTACAGTGGTTTCCCATGGGAAAGCTAAAAGAACGCTGTTATTGGTATTTAAACAAAATTAAAGCTGATCACGGAAATACCTTCCAATAAACAGAGGACTTAGCGAAGACGTGGGGCTACGAGAACATTCAGAGGCATCGCTTTAACCAAAGTAATTCCCGAAGTTTCGGTCATATCTACCGGTGCATTGGACGGAGTTCGAAGCTCGAATTCATGAAGTAAACGCGCAAGCGTTAGGTGTACGACACCAATGGCTAACGAGATTCCAGGGCACATCCTTCTGCCCGATCCAAAAGGTATATATTCATAGTGTTGCCCTCTAAAATCCACATGTGCATGCTCAATTGTGAGGAACCTTTCTGGCCTAAACTCTAGAGGATCAGCCCACACTTTGGGATCTCGTTGCAGTTTCCAGATGTTTGTGATTAAGCGCGTCCCCTTTGGAACATGGAAACCAGCTATAGTACAATCCTTCATGGCCTCGTGTGGTACAGAAAGTGGAACAGGAGGGTATAAGCGCAAAGTCTCCTTCACAATTGCTTGGAGATAAGGCAGCTTCTTGATGTCTTCTTCTTCTACATGTCCTCTGCTTCTACCAATTTGATGATCCAACTCTGCTTGAGCTTTCTCTAAAACATTGCGATTGTTTAGTAGCAAGCACACAGCCCACGTTAAGGTGAGCGTTGTAGTGTCACTCCCTGCTATTACTAGAGTCTGTAGTAATTAATTAACAACTGATCAAAATTCATTGATTGTATAACTAGCTAAAAACTCAAGTTATTAAGCGACAAATTGATAACGTACCAAACAAGTGGCTTTAACAACAATATCAACATCGTGATCAGAGATCTTGGCATCCTTCATTATGTTAAGCATCACGTCTATGAAATCTTGCTCATCTCCTGCCTCATTAATTAGCTGCCTTTCCTTCATTTTATGCTCTTCCACCCATCTACTCAAAATTGCATCTATTTCCTTACCAGTCTTTTTCATGGCACGCTCGTGCCCTTGCACATCCACACCCCCCAACAAAGGAATCGCATCCGCCACCACAAATAGTCCGAAGAGATGCATTAATTCATCACTGGCTTTCTTCCACCGCCGTGATTCCTCATCTTCAGTGGCGGCAGCGGCTACACCATAATATCGCTTGCCCGCAATGAGCTTGACCATCGTGTTGAGTGTCATATCCTTGAACCATCGATACAGGTCCACTTTAACCCATGAATGTTCTCCGCTGCCTTTCTTCATCATACAAAGCTCATCGAGCTCTTCTATGGACATGTCGATCTCTGATATTTTGATGTGCCTGAGCAAGTAGAGCCGATGGTTGGAGAGAAGCTCCACCGTGATTATTTTGCGAACATCACGCCAGTAGGGGCCGTAGGGTGCAAAGCCAAGTATGGCGCCACCATAGCCCATGATCTTTGAGGCCATCAAATCTGGACGGGTTGCGAAGATCCTGTCGTTGGTGGTGAAGCATTCTTTGGCTATTTCGCAGTTACTTACTACAAGAGCATGGCGCATGCCTAATTGGATCGTGAACGTTGGTCCCAACACGTCAGCCAGAGCGCCGAGCTTTCGATACAACAGATCATTGGGTCTAAACAGGAGAAGGTGACCGATAATTGGCCAGGCACCCTTTGGTTCTGGTGGCTTAATCTTGCCATCGTTATTTTCGTTAGTTGCTCTGCGTTTCTTCCTGATGATCAGATAGCAGATAGAAATCAAGGCAAGAAGCATAGTTATTACACATGCAGTGAGCGTAGATTGGAACGAAATTAATAGGGAATCCATGTCTCAGCTGGATGAACGACGATTTCTTTCAAACTCCAAGAGAAGACTTGGCTCAAATTTATTGATCGAAGTGAAAAGATAGAAGTGAGTGGTTAAAATTTTATTGGCCATTGAAGTGATAAGATCCAGTAATTAAATTTATTAGATTTGTACGGCTAGTGCAATCCAAGCAGGCAAACACGCCGGTTTTCTTCCGTGAGAGAGAAACTGTGGTCCCGTTTTGTGCAATAGATATCCGCTCGAACTTTGATTAATAATTCTTTTAATCAAGAATTAAAAGATTTCTACAAGGTGACGAATGGATTGGGTCCTACCAAGAATTGAATGTATGATCTCGTAATTACATGCATTAAAATATCACTTGGGTGATACTCGAATCCAAGTAATTTTTTTTTTTTGAATGTCGAAATTTCGGCATTGGTTGTGTCCTTTATAAATAGGTGTTGAACAATCAAATTATATAATTTAAGATTATGAACTGTATTGCAAGTAATTGGTGCCATCCATTCCCAACCTTCTTTATAAACAACTATTTTTTCACTACTTATTTATTTTTTATTTCAATTGAGAGGTGGGTCGTTAATTAGTGGTGCATATTTTAGACGGAAACAAAGTTTTTTTTTTGAAAGGAAAAGAGGGGGAATACCCAGCAAGAACAACTAGCACACTACATCTCGAACTCTTCTAGGCCAAGTAACCCCAGTTGCATCTTCCCGCAAAATATTGAATACCCCACGGGGAGGGGAAGACATGATACACACACCCCGATTGAACTTCAAAGCCTCAGTAGCCAAATAGTCTGCTGCTCTATTACCTTCTCTGTAAATGTGCTCAACTTGAACGATCCAATCTCTCTGAAGGAGTCTTCTACACTCATTTACCAAGTTGGACATGCTAAGCTGCGGCATACTGTTGCCTTTTAACCAACCAGCCACCATAGCCGAATCTGTTTCAAAAACTATAGAACGATGGCCCTCCTCCCAAGCAAGACGTAAGCCATGAACAGCAGCCCATAATTCAGCTTCAGTTGCAGTACAAGAACCAATATTAGCCACAAACCCCCTCAACCACATACCACGATAGTCACGGAGAAGACCGCCACCCCCTGCTCGCGATGAAGCATTCTTAAGACATCCATCAGTATTAAGCTTAGTCCAACTATGGTTGGGAGCACACCAGCCTACCATCTTCACCCTCTCTATCAGTCCATCATCATGGACCGCCACTTGGGCACGAAAAGCATGAATGATTTCAGCCACTTGCCCTTTAAGCCAAGTCATGCTATACTCGAAGTGAAAACGAAGATTACGAAATACTAAATCATTCCTCCATTTCCAAAGAGCCCACACGGCAACTGAAAAGTAGGAAGCCCAGTCATAGTCAACATTACAATCATTAACGCCAGCAAGATTATGAGCAAGCCAGCTTTGAAAATCCAAATTGCTCTGAAGATGATACTCAACTGGCTGCAATAGACGCTTCCATAATTGCACGGCTCTAGAGCAATTTCGAAAAATATGATCAACATCCTCGATACATCCCACACATTCAATACAGTCAGATGCCATGGTGAAACCCCTTTTCATCCGCTCAGCATTGCACATGATCTTTCGATGCGCAACCATCCACAAAAAAGTCTTGCATCTTTGAGGAGCTTTAAGCTTCCAAATCATCCTCCAAAGGGAATTAGGATCTCCCATAAGAGTGCCAGTAGAAATAGTATAAGCAGAGGTCACCGTTAATATGCCACTCTTAGAAGCTCCCCAACATATGCCATCTGCAACCTCATCCTCATCCCATAAGAGCACAGCAGCAAGTTTATTTTCAACCTCAAGAGGGAGTAAACCTGATAAGGCATTCCAGTCCCACCCTGAGCCCTTCACCCAATAGCTTGAGACAGGCCTATACATCTCCACCAAACTCAAATCCCGCATTTTCATATTGATTAAAGCCACCTCACCTACCCATGTATCAAGCCAAAAAAGAGTGTCCTTACCATTACGAACCAGAGCTCGCACACCGCTACGTAAAATAGGCGAGGCTTTAACAATGCCCCGCCACGCATTGGAAGCCCTATTCTTAGGCTGCAATCTATCAATAGTAGCTTCCCGATGCAGATACTTCATGGAAACAACTCTGGCCCAAAAGCTATTCTTATCTGTAATTAGTCTCCATCCCAATTTGGCCAAAAAAGCCAAGTTCATATAAGCCATACTCTTAATGCCAAGACCACCGTCCTCCATAGGTTTGATGATGATTTCCCACTTAATGAGGTTGACGCCCTGCTTCTCATTAGACCCTCCCCATAGAAAACGTCGAACTAATTTATCAATGGTATTACACACCCCTATTGGTAACACCATAGTCTGCATGATGTACATAGGAATAGAGTTAAGCACCGATTTAACTAGAACCAATCTACCCGCAAAGGACAAGAATTTTGTCTTCCACCCCTCCAATCGAGTAGTCACTCTCTCAATGATGTACTGAAAGTCAGCAGGTCGGACCCTCCCATGAATGGAGGGAGCACCAAGATACCGACCCAAGTTGTCCGTAAGGGGAATACCAGATATAGTAGATATGTCTTGAGCCACCGCAAGCTCCACATTGTGAGATACAAATATATGTGATTTCTGGTAGTTAACTCTTTGGCCCGAGCACGCACAAAATAAATCCAGGCACTTCATAATAACCTTTATCTGCTCTGTAGATGCTTCCGCAAACAAAACCATATCATCTGCAAAGAAAAGGTGGGAGATAGAAGGACCATTACGAGAAAGCTGTATGGGTTTCCATTCCTTTCGCTCCACTGCCCCATTAATCAAATGACTCAATCTTTCAATACACAGAACAAAAAGATAAGGCGAAATTGCATCCCCTTGCCGAACTCCGCGCTCAGGAGAGAAACCATCCAAAAGATCCCCATTCCAGACAATCGACATCCTAGAGGAAGAGACACAATGCATCACATTTCGGATCCACCCATCACCAAGACCAATCTCCTTCAACGAGTCTTCAATAAAATCCCAAGATAATCGATCATAGGCCTTTTCAAGATCAATCTTAATTGCCATATGAGATACACCACTCTTCTTAGTTCTCATTGAATGAAGGACTTCTTGATACACAATGACATTATCTGTAATTTGGCGACCAGGAACAAAGCTGCTTTGGTTGGGAGAAACAAGAGTAGGGAGGATCATCTTTAGCCTATTTGTCATAGCTTTTGTAATCAGTTTATAGCTCACGTTGCAGAGACTTATAGGTCTAAGCTGGGTCAATAATTCAAGATGCTGAACCTTCGGTACTAATACCAACAGAGTATCATTGACCCCATCTGGAAGCTTTCCTGACACCCAAAAGTCTTGAACAAGCTTGTAGACAGAAGGCCCCACTGTAGGCCAGAGGCGTTGATAAAAACCTGCATGAATACCATCCGGGCCTGGCGCTTTGAAGGGAGCCATATCAAATAAAGCCTGACGAATCTCTTCAATCTCAAAGGGCTGATGAATCCTTGCCATGACAGCACCATCTAGAATTGGAAAACCCCCTTTAGGAAAATCAGACATATCCCCGCAAGGTTCTTTTGAAAATAACCTGGTATAAAAATCTTGAATTAGATGCTTCAACTGAGCTGAATCTGAAACCCAATTTCCATCTGCACCTTTTAACCTCTCAATGACATTCCTACTCCGACGAATGACTGTAGTAGCGTGATAGAACTTGGTATTGCGGTCACCCGAAAGGATCCAGTCGGCTCTAGATTTCTGAAACCACGAAAGTTCTTCTTGATACAGAACAAGGTCCAACTCCTTCTTAAGCTTAGACTCCAAAAGATGAATACGGTGTGTAGGGTGTTTAGATAAGACACGTTGAATGCCTGCAAGTCTCGCCCAGAGTCTCTTCTTCCTCCTAGAAATACTCCCAAACTCGGTACTATTCCATGAAGTAAGAACCGAGGCTATATGTCGATTATTTGTATCCAAAGATCGGTCACGACTCCAATTCTCCTTAATGACATTGTAAAATCCCGGATGAGTCAGCCAAGCTGCCTGAAATTTAAACTGCGTTGGCCTCACAGTGGCACTTGAACCCTTTAAACGAACCAAGATAGGAACATGGTCGGAGTGATGTTTAGGAAGGTGAATCACTCTAGCATCCTCAAACATATGCCTCCAAGCTAAATTACATAAAACTCTATCCAGGCGAGCTCCCTTAAACTGATCCCCTATACCCCTACTCCAAGTATAGGCTTGTCCGGAAAATCCCATGTCCAGCAAATCATGATCAAAAATCCAATCCCCAAAACCAGAGCTGCCATGATGAGCCACAGCATTCCCACTACTAACTTCTTCGGAACATACCACCGCATTAAAATCACCCGCAATAATCCAAGGCTCACTCATATCAAAAACATTCTTATTAAGATCCCTCCATAACAGCTTCTTCAAGCTGGCTGTAGGACTACCATAAACAACAGATAACAACCACTGATGCATACTACTATCCCGAACCCTCATATGGATAAACTGGGGATGAGTAGCAATAATATTTATTTGACAAGAACTATGCCAAAACACCCAAATACCACCACTGAAACCCAATGATTCTACCCGGACCCATTCATCAAAACCCAGCTTTTTACAGAGAAAATCTGCCTGAGATCCACTCACTTTGGGCTCTAACAACCCCAATATGCCTGGTTTATGCATCTTAAGCAGGTCTTTCAGGGAACGGTGGAACTCCTTCGAAGCCGCCCCTTGACAATTCCAGATCATAAAATCCATAAAAATAAGATAAAATAGGCTACCCACCCCTACCGAAGACCAAAAAATTGACAAGCACGGCTTTAAGAGGAGAACCCTCCATCAACCATATCCATCCTCCCAAGCGATTCATCCTTGTCACTAGGAGCTTCGTTATGCACCCCCACCAGATTAGCTTTTGTTCCACCAAGTTCCCGCCTACCAAGAGCAGGAACATGCCCAGATTTCACCACAATAGGAGGATCTTGATGATGTTCTGGTATCAAATTTATTGTAGGATGAATACCCTCCATGTTCTCAACCTGATGCTGGGGATGAGAGACCACCGATCGAGAAATCAGCTGACCTCTATTGGACCCACGCACCACAATATGTTCCTCCGCAGCGGCAGCTTGCTTGGACTGAGAAAAGATAGAAGTGATGTCACGAGTCAGTAAATTCTTCTTTATTCGAACCGCATTGCTGGTCTCTACAGCCACTTGAGTGCTTGGGCCATTATCCACTTCCTTAGTATTTATTTGCATATTGGGCCTTCTCCCTTTACTCTTGACATATTCATTAAGTGATATCCCTGAGCCCATGTGCACGCCAATATCCTTATCAAGATGCGGCCCATCTCGTTGATCACTATCAATATTTTCCTCAGGATTATCCTCAACCGCTAATGCCGCATACCGAGAAGTATGTTGCTGAAAACTAGCATTTTGTTTAGCACCAATCAGTGGCATATCCCGAGGATCACGTCCAGCTCTCCCACTCTTTCCATTTTCAATTTTGGTCATACCTCTACGAGATCTTCTAGAAGCCAACATCCATGGCCCATAACTTTCGGTTATTTCCTGATTCACCGGAGGCTCAGCCGGCCTAGCTTGAACTCCGACCACATCTCTAACATCTCCGGCCAGCACTTCCGCCGGTCCACCATGATGAGGCGTCTCTTGGCCCTCATTCTTTGGACACGCATCTTTCCGATGCCCATAACATCCACAATCAAAGCAAATTAAATGGATCCCCTCGTATTCAATCCGTCGAACCCGACGTCGCAAAGTGAATTTAAATAGAAGTGGCTTGGTTATATCTACCTCCACACATATACGCGCGAACTTCCCCCTAGAGACGGTGCTTGTTGCATCATCAATCTTCACCGGACGACCAATACGCGCCCCTACTTTCATGAGGAAGTCATAGTCATAGTATTCAATTGGGAGACAAGGGATTCGCACCCACACCAACAATCTATCCATGTTCTCCTGCCCCGGGTCAAAATTAGGATGCCATTGTCGCACTGTCAGATAATGATCAAAGATCATCCATGGGCCCTCAAATTTTGCATACTCATAATCCTCCTTGGAGGCAAACTTGACAAGAAAATAGTCTTGATCAATAGCAACTAATTCAATAAGAGCCTTTGGACGCCATAAGGCCTTAATCTTACGTAACAGGAATGTAAATCCAATTGTTCTGCCCAACAATTTGATAATAAGTGTCTGTCTCCATGGGCGGCGTAAGCGCCTCTTCTCCTCCTTGGATATGTGAATGACTGGACACTCAGACAGACGGAAACAAAGTTTTGATTTGTGTTAACAGTTAAATGAAATTAAATTGGTTAATGAATAGCTTAGCGACTAATAATATTTGTTATAGATAGATAAAGTCCAACACAGTGGTCTCGGTCCCATGTCACATGGATGATCTTGGTATCAAAAGATTAAAGGGAAAGAACGCACACCCGCCTTGCCTTGCAAACTGAGAACTTCAGCTATCCTTTCCCAAATTCGAAGAACCCCAACCATCAGTAAATTCACCATTAACGCTGCTTCGCATGAAACGCTTTAACCATTTCTCTAGAAAAAAAAGCCGAAAAAAATCATTTAATTTTCATTCTAAGCTTAAGAAGAATCGCAGCTACGGAAATACTCCATCGACCACAAAAACAATTTTCAAGAACAAAAGCTCGTTCCTCTTTGGAGTCCCGGCATCAAGCAGATTTCGACCACCCATCTTCTTCTTGTTAGTGTCTGGTGAGGCTTTGGAAGATATGATCTGAATTCGCTGAAAAAAAAAATAAAAAGAAAAAAAACCCACTGGGTTTGCTATTAGAAGCTCCGCTCAAGTGTAGATCATCGTACTTTTGTGAAGAGTTGCAGAGTATTTGATCATTATTTCAATTTTAACATGACGTAGAAACCTGCCAAAAAACACAGATGCAGAGAATAGTTAAGATAAGACAATAATAGAGATACCAACTGAATCTTTACTTTTCCTTTTCCTTTTCCTTTGTTGCCTGCCATTTAGCTCGACGAGGTTAAAACATCACTTTCAGGTGGGTGTTGTGTAAACATCTAAACAATATATCGTCACGTTTTTGCTGTGTGTTTTTCAAAGAGCTTCATTAGCTATTTTTGTCAAACTTGTAAAATCCTTTTTATATGTTCAAGGCAAGTGGAGTGCTTATGTTGTTGAAGCTATGTGGGAACTATTGAAACCTTTCCATCTTTCCACAACCTTACCTGGTAATCAATTTTGGTGGCTATAAAGAAGCCAAAGATACCAAATTGCTAACTCTAGTACCACATTTAAGATTGTTTAAATAAAAATAGTTAAAATATTACATATCACCAGTTCATGCATTAGCATCATATATATCACCATCTAAGGACGTATGTGGTTTATGATTCATAAAATAGTTAGGAGCATTGCTCGCTATGCATTATATTTCTCTCGAGTGGGACGTACAATAAGAACCTGGCTACGCCTGGGGAGGGACATCTGTATGTGAATCCAGAGCATCATTCCTGAGGAGGAACGTATAATGCGAACCTAGCTACGCCTGGGGAAGGACATCTGTAGGTGAACTCAGGCGATGTACGTTCATCAAACCATTACGAGACGGTGTAATGCATACATACATATTGATTGATTATGATGCTTTGATGTGTATTTAAGATATTTAATTATGAAGTTTACTTTATTAATTGTTATATTCACGAACTATTTCACCCACTGAGCACGTTAAGCTCACCCCGTTGTTATCCAATTTTTCACAGGAAATTAGGGTGGACTAGGTGCAGGGTTATGGGTCCCACATTTGTACCCTTTGTATTAAACATTAGAAATTTTTGGCAGTGTTCCCTTAACCATTTCATGTACAAATGTATTCTGAATTAAATTAAATTAAATTTGACTTGTACTGTTTTATATTTCCACTGCGTACTATGTTATTACCATTGTTATAATTCCAAATGCGCGTCCCTTCCGCGAGTGTACCACCAATTTAGGCGCGTCCGGACGGGGTGTGACAATATGTATATAAAACAGGAATGAGAAAAAGAGAGAGGAAGGAGCACTAAAACATCAAAAAAGAAGAAGAAAGAAACAAGGAAGAAGATGAGAGAAAAAGTAATGAGGGGTTTAGGGAACTCTAGCAATTAATTGCTGCCGGGTATGGGTTACAAAGTGAACTGTTGCTCTACTACATGGGGGCACTTGTGATATTAAAGAAGCAAGAAGTCGAAGATCAAAAAGGAAGAGGGACTCAACGTACATGGTGCTTCGATGAATCCGAGAGAGAGAGAAAGAGATAGAAGGGAACTTTTTTAGCACTATAAATAATCTTTAAAATAAATGATAATTATAAGGTTAACCATTTAATTTTGAAAATTTGGCAACAATGACTATAAGGGTTTGAAGTAAATTTATTATTAAGTAAAGATATTGTTTTGGAGAAGGTGGCCAAAAGAAAGATTAAATAGTAATGGCCCATAACAACCTAGAATAATAATTTAACTAACACTTATGTTAATACGGGAAAAGAAAATTAAAAGACTTTTGTACAAAGAAGAGAAAAATAAATAAATAAATTGAGTTTTGATTTAATTTTGATCATTTCAAGAACAATGAACGTTGGTTATGAATGAAAATTTCCACTCTATTGATCCACACTAAAATTTCCACTCTATTGATCCACACTCAACTATGTGTATGCGTCAGTTTTTTTCAAATTGTGTATATAACACAATAAAAGACGATCTAATGAATATAGGAGAATTTGTAGCATGACTCTTATATAAGTTCTGATTCCTAGCATTTAAAAAAAAAATGAGCTGAAAGACAACCACATGACTATCTCAGCCCATTGAAAACAATAAGCTGAAGGATCCTCCGGAACCATGTATATATATCATATTTTTTCAAATTGCGTATATAACTAACCTAAAAACTTCAATTATGACGTACTCTCCCAATTGGGGAGATCTTAAGCGGGTGCCCCTCCCAAGTGCAATGGAGGTGACCAACTTAGGCAATTGGCCTTCTTGATCACCTATTGACCCCATCCGGGTAAGTATGTTTGAACTTTGCTATTCGCTTATGTTTTCTACTACCCCCCTCCTCCATCCTCCTTTCACACTTTTCCTATATGGGACGAAAACCAACAAGTTAATTTTTTTTTGTTTTCGACCTTAAGTAATTTGCCAAAGAGATTGCAACTTTGCAAGTTGACCAAAATCAACACTAGCAGCATAACTGCAATGTAAAGGTTTGAACAGGATATCTTAGGGCCTTCTAAGCACTGCAAAGATGCTTTATCATAGGCAAGAATACCAAATTCCAGTGAATCTACTATGATGCTTTTCCAAAAGATAAGACCCTTTCAACACACAAGGAGGCCAAGCACCCCTTTATGTAGAGACACTATGATGCACTAGTAATAGCTTAAATATTATTTAAAATAACAGAAGAATACTTTTGGAAGAATTGGCAAAGAAGCTAAGATGAATATTAAAATAAATTTACCACTGTGTATAACATACCAATGGGGTGCATAACCTCATATCATATAAAATCGGGCAATTGCACAACCTACTTGCTGACAGATGCTATAGGCTATAGCTTCATCTATTCTAGGCTTCAAAAAAATTTAGATTTGACTATAGAAGGAGCAAGGGGTGCAATCATTTTGGCAGTAATGCTACATGCAAAATGAATTTTACCAAAAAGAAAAGCTGGTGAGACAATCAAGCGCTGTATCAGGATTACATAATTTAATTTTAAGTGACAGCCAGTGATGTGGAAAAACAATGGGAAGGAACTTATTACGATTTTACGGAACATGTTTCCGTAAAATCGTCGGAACATGTTTCCGGCTTTTAAGACGGAACATGTTTCCTGTTTTTAGGCTATTTTGTAATATATAAGTGAAATGGTTGTCAATGGAAGAAAGAAGAAAAAAATGTAATGGAAAATTTATCATGGTATCAGAGCGGCTTGAGAGATCAGCGACGGAACAGCAAAACTTTCTCCGATCTCTCTCCGATCACTCCGACCTCGGACGGCGCGACCGCGCGATAGTTCAGAAGCCGAAGTAGAAGAAGAAGAAAGAGCCGAAGAAGAAAGAGAGAAGAAAGAGACGGAAGAAGAAAGAGACAGAAGAAGAAAGAGCCGAAGAAGAAAGAGACAGAAGAAAGAGACAGAAGAAGAAAGAGCCGAAGAAGAAAGAGACGAATGGTGATATTCTTTTAAGCGCCTGAGAAACATTTTCCTCCAGTACGGTGGTTGAAGCGCCTGAGAAACCATTTCTTTTAATTTACAACATCTCATTTCTCCTCCTTATTCCAGCCGTCGTCCCATTTGAACACAGGCGATCAGCAACAGGCGGTCGGCGACCGGCGACTGCGTTGGTGCGCGTGTAACATTGTTGCGCGTGTTGCGTTGGGCAGTGCACGCTTTGGCCAGTGTGCGCGTGCTGCGTTGGTACGCGTGTCACGTTGGGCAGTGTGCACGTGCTACGTTGGTACGCGTGCTGTGTTGGATAGTGCGCGCAGAATTGGTGAACAGCGCGGCTCAGCTTAAAAAAAAAAAACGGCTCGGCTTAAATTGAACGGCTCGGCTTGAACGGAGCGGCTCGGCTTGAACAGAGCGGCTCGGCTTGAACAAAACAGCTCGGCTTGGACAGAACGGCTCGGCTTGGCAAGAGCGGCTCGGCTTGGATAGAACGGCTCGGCTTGGAAAGAGCGGCTCGGTTTGGACAGAGCGGCTCGGCTTAAACAGAACGGCTCAGCTTGAACAGAACGGCTCAGCTTGAACAGAACGGCTCGGCTTGGACAGAACGGCTCGGCTTGGAAAGAGCGGCTCGGCTTGGACAGAGCGGCTCGGCTTAAACAGAACGGCTCGGCTTGAACAGAACGGCTCAGCTTGAACAGAACGGCTCGGTTTGGACAGAACAGCTCGGCTTAAACAGAGCGACTCAGCTTGAACAGAGCGGCGCGGCTTGAACAGAACGACTCGGCTTGAACAGTGCGGCTCGGCTTGAACATGGCTGGCGGAGAGGGTGCCAAAAGGGTGGATATGACGTATTATCTTGGATCGAGTGACGGTCCGGGAAACATCATTACCCCCATTCAATTACGTGGTGAGAACTACGATGAATGGGCGAGGGCAATTCGAACCTCGCTTAAGGCAAAGAGAAAATTTGGCTTTGTGGACGGGACGGTTCCAAAGCCAACAACAGAAGAGAAACTTGAGGATTGGATAGCTGTGCATTCGATGTTGGTGTCATGGCTGACCAATACCATTGAGCCGTCCGTTCGGTCGACCCTTGGAGAATATAATGATGCACAACTTCTGTGGAACAATCTCAAAAATCGATTTTGTGTGGTAAGCGGTACTCGTATATGTCAATTAAAAACATCATTGGGAGAGTGCAAGCAAGGAAAAACCGAGACTATGGCAATTTATTTTGGTCGTTTGTCAAAAATTTGGGATGAACTGATCACATATGTGAAAGTGCCGGTTTGTAAGTGTGGAGGTTGCACGTGTAGCATTGTCACACAGGTAGAAAAACTGAGAGAAGAGGACTGTCTACATCACTTTCTTATCGGGCTCGATGGAGCATATGCTTCAATTCGAGCAAATCTACTTGGACAAGAGCCATTGCCGACGCTTGATCGAGCATATCAACAAGTGATTCAAGCGGAACGACTGCGTGGAGGCGAGTCATCCAAGAATGGACGAGATAGTATCATGGCATTCGCAATTCATCCTGATACGCGTGGTAAGTCTCGTTTTGTGGATACTACTGATAAGTTTTGCAATCATTGTAATAGAGAAGGTCACGCCGAATCCTCTTGCTTTCTATTACACGAGTTCCCTGAATGGTGGGAGGACCGACCTCGCGGAGGCAAGGGACCGAGTCGTGGTGGAGGACGGACAGGAAGAGGAGGTGGGCGTACAAGTTCTGGCCGTGGCAGAGGGCATGGTGCACCGCCTGTCCGCGCACATAAAACTGGCGGAGCTGGAACTTCATCTGGGCAGCATGCAGGGAACTCGCAGGGGCTGGCGAGTGCAACCGACGCTGCGGCTCTTGCAGGTGTTTCCGCAACGCAACTGCAGCAACTTCTTGCACTTTTGAACTTCGACAAAATAAAAGATCAACTACATGGTAAGAACTGTCTTTTAGATGGATTATCGATACAGGAGCATCGAACCATGTGACGTGCGACTTGTCTATTTTGAAGAACGTGAGAAAGATGCAATACTGCCCGGTGGGTTTGCCGGATGGAAACACGGCAGCAGCAAACCTAGAGGGGAGTGTCGTGCTGCCAGGAGGATTGAAGCTCTACAACGTGCTTTATGTCCCACAATTGACTTGCAACTTAATTTTTGTTACTCAATTAATCGATCATTCCAATTGTGTTGTACAATTCACTCATAATATTTGTGTTATACAGGACCAACCGACGAGGAAGGTGATTGGAGCGGGTGAAAGATTGGATGGACTTTATTTTTTCTGTGGTGTTCCTCAAGTGAAGGTCTTGACAGTGGATGGTGATTCATCGTTCGAGTTATGGCATCAACGAATGGGGCATCCGTCGGAGAAAATATTGAAGATGATTCCGGCTGTAAGTCACTCTTGTAGGACAAATACTAACGCTTGTGATGTGTGTCCGCGTGCAAAGCAACATAGATCTAGTTTTCCAATTAGTACGAATAAAGCTGGTAGGATTTTTGAACTTGTTCATTTGGATTTGTGGGGGCCTTACAAGGCTCGTTCTTCGTGTGGGGCTACCTATTTTTTGACAATCGTAGATGATTTTTCAAGAGGAGTTTGGGTCTATTTAGTTGAATCTATGTTTCTTAATTTTGTTGCTATGGTTGAACGTCAATTTGACCAAGTAATAAAACGTGTGAGAAGTGACAATGGGACCGAATTTAATTGTTTGCATGATTATTTTCAAAATAATGGGATTATTTTTGAGACTTCTTGTGTTGGGACTCCTCAACAAAATGGGAGAGTTGAGAGAAAGCATCAACACATTTTAAATGTGGCTAGAGCCCTAAGATTTCAAGGGAACTTACCAATTAAATTTTGGGGTGAATGTGTGTTGGCAGCGTGTCACTTGATTAATAGGACACCATCCACTTTACTTAAGACTAAATCGCCATATGAAATGTTGTTTGGGAAATTGCCTTCTTATGATGCTATTCGAGTATTTGGTTGTCTTTGCTATGCTCATAATCAACGACACAAAGAAGATAAATTTGCAAGTAGGAGCCGTAAATGTATCTTTGTTGGCTATCCTTTTGGGAAGAAAGGTTGGAAATTGTATGATTTAGACACACATGAGTATTTTGTGTCGAGGGATGTGAAGTTTTTTGAGACAGAATTTCCTTTTGCGCCAACCCAACCAAGGAATGTGGTAACTCCTGTGCTGGCGAACAATGATGATGGGGCATGGAGTGAGGATGAGGGTGCCGATGAGTGTGCTGTGTGCGTTGAGGGGGGGTTGGAACCAGCGTCCACCCTCGAGGGGGGGTCTGGTGGTATGGTGCAGCCCGAGCAACAGCCTGCACATGAGGATGTGCGTGATGAGGGGCTGGAGAATACGGTGAGGGAGCAAGGTGTGGATGTTGACGGTGAGTTAGGGCGAGGAAAACGAACCAAAACTCCTTCAACACGGTATCGTGATTTTGTTACTCACACTATACGGAAAATAAGTCCATCTGAGAATTCATCAGCTCCTTCCTCTTCCTCAGGTACGCCTTATCCTTTAACACATTTTGTGAATTGTGAACGTTTTTCTGTGAGACATAGAAATTTTCTTGCAGCAGTGACAACGGGACATGAGCCAAAGCATTTCAAAGAAGCGATGCAAGACTCGGGATGGCGAGATGCGATGGGTAAGGAAATACGAGCCCTTGAAGACAATGGAACTTGGGTAATGGAAACTCTTCCACCCGGCAAAAAAGCACTAGGGAGCCAGTGGATATATAAAATTAAGTATAAGTCCGATGGCAGCATAGAGCGACTCAAAGCAAGACTTGTGATCTATGGCAATCATCAGGTGGAAGGAATTGACTATAACGAGACATTTGCTCCTGTGGCAAAAATGGTGACTGTTCGTACTTTTCTTGCAATTGCTGCTGTTAAAAATTGGGAGGTACATCAAATGGATGTGCATAATGCTTTCCTTCATGGTGACTTAAGTGAGGAGGTTTACATGAAGGTTCCTCCAGGTTTCAAAAATACAAATCCTAACATGGTTTGCAGGTTGAAAAAGTCGTTGTATGGTCTGAAACAAGCTCCCCGATGTTGGTTTGCAAAACTGTCAACAGCATTGAAGAATTATGGTTTTGTGCAATCCTATTCAGATTATTCCTTATTTGGGTTGTGCAAAGGAAGAACTCAGATCAACGTGTTAGTTTATGTTGATGACTTGATTATTGCAGGGAATGATAAGGTTGCATTGACAACTTTTAAAGATTACCTTGGCAGGTGCTTTCATATGAAAGATTTGGGAGTTTTGAAGTATTTCTTAGGGCTAGAGGTAGCCCGTAATCCAGAAGGAATTTTTCTTTGCCAAAGAAAATACTCACTAGAGATAATTTCTGAAACGGGCTTATTGGGAGCAAAGCCTGCGACATTTCCTATGGAACAACATCACACTTTGGCCCTTGCTAAGGGCGAATTCCTTGCGGATCCGGCGCCGTATCGGCGACTTGTAGGGAGATTGATTTACTTGTCTGTGACGAGACCTGATCTTGCATATTCGGTTCATATTTTGTCCCAATTTATGCAACAACCTCGTGAGGATCATTGGGATGCAGCTCTCAGGGTCGTGCGATATTTGAAAAAGAGTCCAGGGCAAGGGATTTTGCTTCGTGCAGATAGTGACCTACGACTAAAAGGGTGGTGTGATTCGGATTGGGCTAGCTGTCCACTTACGCGGCGTTCCTTGACAAGATGGTTCGTGTTACTTGGTTGTTCTCCTGTGTCGTGGAAGACCAAGAAGCAACAAACAGTGTCTAGATCCTCTGCGGAGGCTGAGTATAGATCAATGGCGGCAACAGTGTGTGAGTTAAAGTGGCTTCACCAACTTTTAAACGACCTAGGAGTGCGACATCCGAAGGGTATGAAGTTATTTTGTGATAGTCAGTCGGCGTTGTATATTGCTCAAAATCCGGTTTTTCACGAACGAACAAAGCATATAGAGGCTGACTGTCATTTTGTTCGAGATGCGGTGACTGAAGGGATGATTTGTCCGTCATATGTTTCCACTCGTGTTCAATTGGCAGATATCTTTACAAAAGCGTTGGGAAAAGCGAACTTTGAGTTTTTACTCTCCAAGTTGGGTGTTCGGGATCTTCACGCTCCAACTTGAGGGGGGGTATTACGATTTTACGGAACATGTTTCCGTAAAATCGTCGGAACATGTTTCCGGCTTTTAAGACGGAACATGTTTCCTGTTTTTAGGCTATTTTGTAATATATAAGTGAAATGGTTGTCAATGGAAGAAAGAAGAAAAAAATGTAATGGAAAATTTATCAGAACTCCATATCTATGAAAACCAATAAGTAAGGAGTCGGGAAGTACAAAGCTGTAAGAGCCCAAAGGGCAGAGTTATTGATACCCCGGCAATCTCCAACATTTATAGAATGCAGGTAGCGAAATCCACCCAAGTATGCCATCCATTCCGCATCAACAAGGCTCTCGCCTCTTAAACAGAGCATACGTCAAAGCTATTTTATTCAAGAAAAGAATATATATATCAAAAGCATGACAATCCAATTCTTCTAAGGAATGTTCTCCACTCTTCCCAATTTTTTTTTTCATTTTTCTTTTATGTCAAATTTTTAGCAAGGTTTCAGACCCAGAAAAAAATTAAGATGCAGAAATTCAAATCTCTCCAAAAATCTCACATGAGAAGACTAACAATTCTCTAAAAACACAAAACACAAATTCTCACATCAAATCCTTAATCACAAGTCAAATTACACCAAATCTCACCTAAAAAACAAACTAACATCTCCAAAACACTATCTCTAACTAATTAAAACGACATAAATTAAAGAACCACCAAACACGAACAACAAAAATCAGCTGACAAAAACAGTAACTTAACTCCAAAAATCAACAAACAAATTAAAAAAAAAATTCACTGAGAAACTCACTCGAGCAGCGAAGGAGACACGAGCAGGCGCTGGAGGAAACGCCGGAGAAGAGCTTCTCCAAGCTGCGTCGGCATCCGCTCCAGCGTCCGGCGCTGCCTCCGCCATATCTCCACGGTATTACTGCTCTGCATCGCGGATTCGATTCACATACGAACTAATCCGCTCTCAATATCATCATCTGCTTGTTGTCTCGTCATTTTTTGATTTCATGCACGAGCTCAAAGCAGAAGATCTGCAGAGATTTTTTTATTTAGTATTGTTCTGCTTCTTCGACGATCTCTGGCACTCCCTAAGTACCGACCTGCTAGAATGGCAGAATCAACTTCATAGCGACGGCGTGACGCGTGACATCCACTGACTAACTAAGTTAATATTCAATCTGCTAGAATGGTTTAATCAACTTCATAGCAGAGGCGTGACGTCAACTGACTAAAAGTTAATATTCAACGTAGATTCAGTAAGATATATTTGAGTTCACTACGACATGTTTGAGATTTTACACTAAAATATGGCAACACGCAGCTAGGTCGAAAATTCTAGCCACTAGAAATATCCTCGCACCCTTTATTAACGAGGGAAGTAATTAATTATCGAGTTAATATAATTAATATTTGAAAGGGCTCAGAACTAATTTAGGTATCGAAGAGTCTTCTATCACACTCCATTATATTACCTAAAATAATACGTAATAAATTATAAAATCACAGTCTGAACAATTATGGAAATCAACATAGATTATTTATTCATACTCTATTAATTAAAAAGAACATAAGTATAAATATATATTATTTTATATATACGAGTACGCAACAGAAATACATCTGCAAATACCTACACCCCTAGATCTTCGTCGACATCTTGCTCTCTACATGCCTCCTTCGCACGTGGCACCGACAGCTCTTGCTTTGACATGCAACGTGTCACGACCCAATATATGTGATGTCATGATCGATATGGAAACCTCAGAGTATACCCTTCGTCGGTACACCCGGCGTCCCATCAGCTAAAAACACATATACGAATCTCCAAAATCAAATACAGTACAATCCTAAAGACATCCATCTAACATGATCATAAATGAAATAAAATATTACATTTCCAAGTTACCAAATATAAAATTTCAAAGTTTACAAAATACTACAAACCCAACACATCTCAACTATGTGTTAATTACACATATACTAGGTGTTATCATGTACATAATTATCAAACTACAAAATTAAATGTACAACACCTACATGAAACAAAATCAAAGGACGCTCCGCAGTCAAGCCTTCCCTTTCCTTTTTCTATCAGATCCTGAAAGAAGAAGGTGAGGTGTGAGCTACAGCCCGCTCAGTGAATGTCATTTACAAGTGGCATATACGTGCATTTAATAAAAACATGATAAGATCATAAATCATTAAAATATCATGATGGCGAAATATATTACATATATGCTAACATAATGCATTAAGTCATACATAAGATGATGCATAACATTTGTAGTCATACTCATGCAATCCTAACATCTCCTAAGTACAGGGGTTCAAAGCTGGTGCGCTACACACAGTATCTAAACACACACATAATACTCGTATCCTAATAGAATTTTTGGGGTTGTGCAGCACGTAGGATTAACCTAAACTAACCTACTCATACACAAGCCATAAACCCCTCTGCCAGGTACACAACTGGGATCGCCGCTAGACTTACGAGAATTTCCAAAAAGAGGAAACTTCAACTAGGAGCCTCAACCCAAATTGTCATCCCAATGAATTATGCTCAAATGTATTTCATGGAATATTAAAACATGCATACCATCATACATAAGCATTTAAAACATTTCTATACTACAATGTCACATATAAATAATCCAAAAGTAAAAGAACACTTGCTCTTGATTGGCTAAGTCTAGTCAATCCAATTCCAATCCAATCACCAAAACTCTTCAATTGACTAAACGGGTTCAAGATCAATCACAAGACCTGGAATTACCATGATTAACACAACTGAAAATCAGTCATAAAGTGTGTCAAAACCCCATATTCAAACCTAATCTAAAGTCAATTAGATTCTAAATTGGTTACTCTCTTGAGCCAATTTTCATATTGTCCAATTTGATCATTTAGACTCAAATAAACCAAGATTGACCTAAATTGAATGTAATAGGGTGATCCCATGATCCAACCACTAATATAGATGACATTCAATTATAATTAGGGTCAATTAGACTATACATCAATTCAATTTCATCAATTGACTAAGTCTTGGTCAAAATCTCCAATTAGGCCAATATAAAACATAAGTCAAAATGAACTAAAGTCATATTAATTTAACATAGGTTCTAACATTTTAAACCCATGATTCTACTCAATTTGGGTCCAATTAAACAATCCCCGAGTCAATTTCATAAATTGACTTGATTTCGGTGAAAAGTCCCAATTTGGGCAAAATCCCCAAATTACATGCAAAATTGCCAAAGTACATAAAAAATGTCAAATACTTAGCCTAGGTCAAAATTATTCAACCCAAGGGTGTCCAGTATGAGAACCCATTGAATTCTATCATCAACAACCCTAATCATGCCCCAAAAGACCTACATTGCATAATTTTTTCAGATTTTCAATCAAGAGCATCAAAAGCCCCAGATCTGGAAATTTTCATACATAGGCAATATTGTCAATTTTACACTAAGCCACCATACATAGCCACGAACTTTATTGAACTTGCACCATGGGATCGTCCACCATTGCTATTAGGTCAACATAGTTGACATCCCAATTCGATCTTAGATCTCAAGATTTACAAGGAGGTTGTTGACAAGGCCATGAGCTTTGAGCAAGAGAAGATCATGCAGGAGCAGAGAATGAATAAGGGAAAACGACCTGCAACGTTTTCCCAACAGGGCTCGCAGCAAGGCAACAAGAAGAAGCCCTACTATAATCAGAACCCTGCCCTCCCAACCGCTGTTAAGAAGAATGAGGCCACGACACCCGCGGCTGAACCTTCTAACCCTAACCATCAGGGTTTTCAAAATCATGGCCTCGGTGGTCGTCATGGCAGGGGTCGCTGTAGAAACGGTAATGGCAGAGGTGGTGGTCAGCACCACAATCAGCATAGCCAGCAGAACAATCAGCAGTACAGGCCGACATGTTACAACTGCGGCCAGCAGGGCCACGTAAGATATGTCTGTCCGCACCTGCAGCAACCTATTCCCGTTCTACCAGTCCAACAAACACCACCTGCCGCTAATGCCCAACCGAGGCAGACCCAGCAAAATAAGAGACAACGGAACTAGGGCAGAGCATTTGCCATCGCTCAACAACGTGTCCCAGACAACAATGTAGTCGAAGGTACATTTCCTTTGTTTAATACAATGGTGCATGTTTTGTTCGATTCAGGTGCTACGCATTCTTTCATATCGTCTGGATTGGTAAGACATTTAGGGGTGCATCCTGAACCCATAGACATCACACTCCATGTCACATCACCTTTAGGATCTGGTACTGACATGAATTTGCAGTGTTCTTGATGTGAGCTTCGAATGTCAGAACAGATAATATATGCAGATCTTTTTGTGATAGACATTGAAGACTTCGACATCATCCTCGACATGGACTGACTAGCACCACTGAATGCAAAGATCGAATGTATGAAGAAGCAAGTTCAGTTAACCTTGCCTACAGGAGCGTTTGTTAAGATTTAGGGAACAAGGAAATGGATACTCAAATCAACAGTTGTACTTCTCAAGGCACAACTTCGAGCTCTATCCCTTGGTGATGAAAATGAATCACTAGCATTGTACCCTCTCAAAGTAAACGATGTTCCGGTCATATCTGAATTCCCAACAGTTTTTCTAAATGACCTTTCAGGTTTACCTCCAGTTAGGGAATTTAATTTTGAAATGAACCTCATACCTAGGACAGGACCTATCTCAATTCCACCATACACAATGTCAAATGTCAAGCTGGTCGAATTAGACAAACAACTGAAGGAATTATAGAGTAATGGCTTCATCAGAAAGAGTTCATCACCCTAGGGTGCTCCAGTTCTGTTCGTTCGCAAAAAGGATGGTTCGTTACGACTTTGCATAGACTATCGCAAGCTCAATAACGTCACCATTAAGAACAAATACCCATTGCCCAAGATCGATGACATGTTCGACCAACTTAGAGATGCCAAATACTTCTCTAAGATTGATTTACGGTCCGGTTATTACCAAGTCCAGATCTGAGAGTCGAACATTACTAAGATGACATTCAGAACTAGGTACGATCACTACGAGTTCTTGGTCGTGCAGTTCGGCCTAACAAATGCACCCGCTGCTTTCATGGATTTGATGAATCGCATCTTCAGGTTATACTTAGACCGATTTGTGGTGGTTTTTGTGAATGACATCTTGATATATTCCTCAACCAAGGAAGATCATAAGATACATTTGAAGATAGTCCTCCAGACCTTGAGAAGCCACCAACTGTATGCAAAGTTGAGTAAGTGCGAATTTTGGGCGAAGCGAGTTCAATTCCTAGGCCATGTGGTTTCAGGTAATGACATTGAGGTAGAGCCTTTTAAGGTTGAAGTAGTTTTAAACTGGAAGCAACCTACCGCTGTAACTCAGATTAGGAGTTTTCTTGGTTTGGCTGGCTATTATAGACGCTTCATCAAGGGCTTCTCAAAAATAGCTGAACCTATGACCAAGCTCACTCGAAAAGAGGTGAGATTCATCTGGAATCCCGCTTGTGAAACATCATTTTAGGAATTAAAGAAACGCCTCACGACGACACCTGTACTTATCACTCCAAGAAATGCAATTGGATTTTCACTATACACTGACGCCTCTCTCCAAGGCTTAGGTGTCGTACTAATGCAAGAAGGCCAAGTTGTTGCATATGCCTCGAGGCAATTGAAGATTCATGACGATAATTACCCAACACTTGACTTGGAACTTGCAGCTGTCGTATTTGCACTGAAATTATGGCGTCATTACCTATATGGTGAATGATTCGAGGTCTTCTCAGATCATAAGAGTCTTAAGTACATATACACTCAGAGTGACCTAAACCTCTGCCAAAGATGATGGTTGGAATTTTTGAAAGATTATGACTTTCAACTCCAGTACCATCCCGGAAAGGCCAATGTTGTGGCTGATGCCCTGAGTAGAAAATCTTATCTTGCTTGTACTTTTAACTACGAAATGGGGAAGTTGGCTACCGAGATAGAGAACTTTAACCTACAACTGATCAAAGAGGGACCAAGGTCATGTCTCTCTCAATTATTAGCCAACTCTGAGCTAGTTCGAAAGATTTCAGCTGCTCAAGCCAATGAACCTATGTTAATGGAGAAACGAGAAGTTCTACTCAGTAGACAGGACCTTCCTCACTGGTCGGTCTCTGAAGACAGGGCGGTTTTCTATAAAAAAAAATGTCTCTGTTTACCGAACGATCCTGAGGTTCGAAAAAATGTGCTCACTGAGATGCACTGTTCGAGGTTCGCTATGCATCCTGGGGGTGACAAGATGTATAAGGATGTCAAGCGACAATTCAGGTTTTCTGGAATGAAGAAGGCGATTGTAGACTTCGTTCCTCGATGTCTCGTTTGCCAGCAAATTAAGGCAGAATGAAGACTTTCCTCTGGACTTCTCCAGCCATTACCTATTGAAGAATGGAAGTGGGAGAACATCGCAATGGATTTTGTTACGGCCTTGCCTCGAAATAATAAATGGCAAGATGCTATCTAGGTTATCATTGACAGACTTACAAAATCTGCACATTTTCTGCCGATAAAGTTCATGGATAACCCCGCCAAACTATTCGAACTATATGAAAGAGAGATCGTACGCCTCCATGGCATACCACTCACGATCGTCTCTGATCGAGACCCTCGATTCAGATCAAAGTTTTGGCAAAGCTTCCAGAGCAGAATGGGCTTTAAGATCACCATGAGCACAACTTTTCATCCTCAGACTGATGGGCAGTCAGAACGTCTTCTCCAAATCTTGGAGGACATGTTACGAAGTTGCATTTTGGATTTTAATGACGGATGGGCAAAGTACTTATATTTAGCCGAGTTTGCATACAACAACAACTACCAAACTAGTATCAGCATGGCACCGTACGAGGCTATCTATGGTCACCCTTGCAGATCTCCGGTATGCTGGTTAGAGATGGCAGATCGACAGTAGTTCGGCCCTGAACTAGTTCAAGAGACTTCTGAGAAGATCACACTAGTAAAGGAACGACTTCGTGTTACACAAAGTCGACAGAAGAGCTATGCTGACAAGCGGAGGCAGCCTTTAGAATTTGATAAGGGGGACTTGGTTTTTCTAAAAGTTCAGCCCACAAGAGGTGTCAAACGCTTTGGGATCAAAGGAAAGCTCTCCTCACGGTATATCTGTCCATTTCAGATCATTGAACGTATTGGCAAACTTGCTTATCGTCTGTCCCTTCCATCGTCCATGCCTAAGGTTCATGACATTTTTCACGTATCTATGCTTCGAAAGTATCGACCTGATCCTTCGCATATCATCCCTCTAGTCGAGGTACGGGTTGAGGAAGGAAATAGGTATCAGGAAAAAACGATACAGATTTTGGATAGAAAAACTCAAGAACTACAGCGACGTAACATACCACTTGTGAAAGTGCTCTGGGATCACCACGGCATCGAGGAAACAACCTGGGAACTAGAAGCAACAATTAAACAAAAATACCCTGAATTGTTTTCTAGTACCAACTGATGATGTGATACATTGTACTATTTTCACTTATAAATAAAATGATGGAACTTTGTTTACACCCATCTTAATACATTGTTTCACTTGAATAACTATGCAGATGTCTGAAAATAATATCAATGGATATAGTGATGCACACACGCAGTGGCCTCCTTGGCAACCTGTGGCTACTCCTCAAGAATCAGAGTCAAGTCACAATTACTTTGCATCACCAACTCCATCGCCACACAGACAACGATCCTTATCGCTAGAGCGTGCATGGTTTTTTCGTAACAATCTTGTGCAAAACAATCCAGTGCCCTCATCTTGGCAGGACCTTCTACCAAAATTGTCGGGCGGCCGGATTCGAGCAACAGCACGAAAAAACATTCCACCGCTCAACCTACCTCCCCTCAAACGACGTAACCAGCGCCCTACCTTGAACTAGCAAACAATGACGCCGACAGTGAATCTTAAGTTGATAACCATCATGACTACTTGAACTGATTTCGAGGACGAAATCCTTTTAAGGGGGGTAGAGTATAATACCCTAGAATTGCACAAAAGAAAAAAAAATTCTTGGGTACTTGTCCGAACGTTCAGGCGCCAAAAATCTCTATATAAGGAACCCTCCTCATTTCTCATTCCTCACACAAAATCACCTTCTCTTGTGATTTTCTTCTTCTTTCCACTCATTCTGAGTTTTTAGTCTTTTGAGACTCTCTTTTGAGAATCTCTGTGCGGTGCAATGTAGTTCTGTCCGGGGGAGAGCGCTAGTTTTGAAAGGAGTTCTTATCTGAAGGTGGGGAACGAAACATAGGTTTACGTGTTTTATATCTTTTATTAAAGTTTACATTCATTTATTATTATGTCTACCATTCATTTACACAACATTATTTCGTATAACGTTCATACTGTTATATTTATACCTGTATATTTGGAGTTTATGTATTACACTGTTGTAATATCGGATTTGTGGTCAATCTTGCTCAACCAGACTCGGTCTTGTCCTCAGTAACTTTAAATAGTGAACGGGAGGCAGCGAGCTGCTCTAGGTGATTGGTATTTAAGCAGACCTCGTGTCTCACCTCTTAACTGGAGACTGATCTGGTTGGTCTTATTGAAAGCTATGAGCTTATACAAGTAATACTGAATGTCCAAACCTTGCACGTCGTGATACCGACCCTGTAGACTAGACCAGTTCATGCATTGGCATCATACATATCACCACCTAGGGACGTATGTGGTTTATGATTCATAGAATAGTTAGGAGCATTGCTCGCTATTCATTATATTTCTCTGGAGAGGGACGTGCAATGAGAACCCCGCTACGCTTGGGGAGGGACATCTGTACGTGAATCCAGAGCAATTTTCTTGAGGAGGGACGTACAATGAGAACCTGGCTAAGCCTGGGGAAGGGCATCTGTACGTGAACTCAGGCGATGTACGTTCATCAAACCATTAGGAGACGATGTCATGCATATATACATATTGATTAATTATGATGCTTTGATGTGTATTTAAGATATTTAATTATGAAGTTTGTTTTATTAATTGTTATATTCACGATCTATTTCACCCATTGAGCGGGTTAAGCTCACCCCGTTGTTATCCAATTTTTCACTGAAAATTAGGGTGGACTAGGTGCAGGGTTATGGGGCACACATTTTGTACCCTTTGTAATAAACATTGGGGATTTTTGGGAGAGTGTTCCCTTAACCAATTCATGTACAAATGTAATTTGAATTAAATTAAATCTGACTTGTACTGTTTTATATTTCCGCTGCGTACTCTGTTATTACCATTGTTATAATTCAAAATGCGCGCCCCGTCAGCGAGTGCACCGCCGGTTTAGGCCCGTCCGGGTGGGGTGTGACAATATATATATATATATATATATATATATATATCAAACAGGAATGAGAAAAAGAGAGAGGAAGGAGCACTAAAAGATCAAAAAAATAGAAGAAAGAAATAAGGAAGAAGAGGGGAGAAAAAACAATGATGGGTTTAGGAAACTCTAGCAATTAATTGTTGCCGGGTATGGGTTACAAAGTGAACTGTTGCTCTACTACATGAGGGCACTTGTGATATTCAAGAAGCAAGAAGTCGAAGATCAGAAAGGAAGAGGGACTCAACGTACGTGGTGCTTCGGTGAATCCGAGAGAGAGAGATATATATAAGGGAACTTTTTTAGCACTATAAATAATCTTTAAAATAAATAATAATTATAAGGTTAATGGTTTAATTTTGAAAATTTGGCAAAAATGACTATAAGGGTTTGAAGTAAATTTATTATTAAATAAAGATATTATTTTGGAGAAGGTGGCCAAAAGAAAGATTAAATAGTAATGGCCCATAACAACCTAGAATAATAATCTAGCTCACGCATATGTTAATACGGGAAAAGAAAATTAAAAGGCTTTTGTACAAAGAAGAGAAAAATAAATAAATAAATTGAGTTTTGATTTAATTTTTATCATTCCAAGAATAATGCACATTGTTTATGAATGAAAATTTCCACTCTATTAATCCACACTCAACTATGTGTATGTGTCAGTTTTTTTCAAATTGTGTATATAACACATAAGAAAAGACGATCTAATGAATACAGGATAATTTGTAGCATGACTCTTATATAAGTTCTGATTCCTAGCATTTAACAAAAAAAAATGAGCTGGAAGACAACCACATGACTATCTCAGCCATTGAAAACAATGAGCTGAAGGATCCTCTGGAGCCATGTATATATATCAGATTTTTTCAAATTGCTGATATAACACATAATAAAAGATGATCTAATAGATATGGAAGAGTCTGTAGCATGACTCTTATATAAGTTCCATTTGATAAAATTTAAAAAAGAAAAAAAATAAAATAATTTGAGTCCTATAGAGCCATATGAACCCACAAAGCGAGAACCCACATGACTAATAATCACGCTCAAGTCAAGTGGATATGGGAGAGTTTGTAGCATGACTCTTATATACGTTCCATTTCCTAAAATTAAAAAATAAAAAGAAAAAAAAGTTTATTTGAGTCTATCAGACAACCGCAAGACCATCTCAACCATTAGAAACAATGAGCTAAGAACGATCTTCTCCAACCATATGAACCCAGAAACTAAGCCCACATGGCTAATAATCACGCTCTGGTCAAGTGGTCATAGTTTACCACCAGACTTTAGTTCTTGTCTGCTTAGCACCTAAGGACATAGATGTACGAGCCTATAAAACAGATCCTGTTCAAGTAAGGTCGTGACTATAGTACTAATTTCCCCATATAATAATAATCATACGATTTCTTAAGTTGTCCATGTGGGATACAAACAATGTGAATCTTCTAAAGGGAATGACATCTAGCTAGTTGAAAAATAATAAGAATATAGTTATTAATATAGTCAATTGAATTGTATGTTTTTCCATCACATATTTCTCATTTGTGAATTTCTACTAAATAAACAATTAAAAGAAATGATCTATTTGAAGTATTCTGAGAAGAGGGTTGAGAAATAGAACAAAGGTGCTTGAAATTATGGGCATTCTAGTTCAAGAAAAGAAGTAGCCAGACAGGGGAAAAATCCAGCTACCTTGTCTCTCTAAATTTTCATTTGAAGTGGGGGAGTGCTCCAACGTTGAATGAATGTTAAATTTATGTTCCCATTACACTAACTATCACACCCCGCCCGGAAGTGCCTAAACCAGCGGTACACTCGCGGACGGGGCTTATTTGGAATTATCACAATGGTAATATCAGAGTACGCAATGAAAATATAATGCAGTACAATTCTGATTTCATTTAATTCAGAATTCATTTGCACATGACATAGTCAAGGGAACATTCTCCCTAACATCCCCAATGAATAATACAAAGGGTAGAAAGTGTGGGCCCCATAACCTGCACCCAGTCCACCCTAATTTCCTGTGAAAAATTGAATAATAATGGAGTGAGCTTAACGCGCTCAGTGGGTAAAATAGTTCGTGAGTGTAACAATTAATAAAACATACTTCATAATTAAATAACTTAAATACACATCAAAGCATCATAATCAATCATTATGTATGTATGCATGACATCGTCTTGTAATGGTTTAATGAACGTACATCGCCTGAGTTCACGTACAGATGTCCTTTCCCAGACGTATCCAGGTTCTCATTGTACGTTCCTCCTCAGGAACGATGCTCTGGATTCACCTACATTTGTCCCTTCCCAGGCGTAGCCGAGTTCTCATTGTACGTCCCTCTCCAGAGAAATATAAAGAATAGCGAGCAATGCTCCTAACTATTCTATGAATCATAAACCACATACGTCCCTAGGTGGTGATATGTATGATGCCAATGCATGAGTTGGTCTAGTCTACTAGTCTGATCTTTTCTTGACATTTAGACTCACTTTGGCAACGTCTGGTGATCCTTATCAGCGTTGGTATCACGACGTACAAGGTTAGGACATTCAGTAGTACTTGTATAGGCTGATAGCTTTCAATAAGACCAACTAGATCAGTCCCCAGTTGAGAGGTGAGACACAAGGTATGATTAAATACCAATCGCCTAGAGCAACCCGCTGCCTCCCGTTCACTATTTAAAGTTAATCAGGACAAGTCTGAGTCTAGTTGAGCCAGATTGACCACAAATCCGGCATTATAACAGTGTAATACATGAACTCCAAATATACAGGTATAAATATAATAGTATGAACGTTATACGAAATAATGTTGTGTAAATGAATGGTAGACATAATAATAAATGAATGTAAACTTTAATAAAAGTTATAAAACACGCAAACGTATGTTTCGTTCCCACCTCCAGATAAAAACTTCTTCTTTTAGATCTGGCACTTTCCTCCTGACAGAACTTCGTTGCACCGCACCGAGAGTTTCAAATAGAGAGTCTCAAAAGACTAAAAACTTTGAATGAGTGAAAAGGAGAAGAAAATCACAAGAGAAGGTGATTTGGTGTGAGGAATGAGAAATGAGGAGGGTTCCTTATATAAAGATTTTTGGCGCCCGAACGTTCAGGCATGTGTCTGAACGTTTGGGCGTTGCGCCTGAACGTTTGGATATTGCGCTGGAACGTTCGGGCATTGCGCCTGAACGTTCGGGCGTTGCGCCAGAATATTCGGGCACGCGCCTAAACGTTCGGGCAGGTACCCAATTTTTTTTTTGGCAATCCTAGGGTGTTACACTTTACCCCCCTTAAAAGGATTTCGCCCTCGAAATCAGTTAAAGTAGTGATGATGGTTATCAGCTTGAGATTCACTGCCGGCGTCATCGTTTGCTAGTTCAAGGTAGGTCATGTATGGTCCTTGAATGGCGCTGTGGCCAGTGGAATCCTCAACATCATGTAACCATGGAGAGTAAATGGAGTCGGATTCGTCATCAGAAGAGTCCAACCTTTGCCTAACAGATGGTGGTGTAGGGCGTTGGTTACATCGTTTGAGAGGAGGTAGGTTGAGCGGTGGAATGCTCTTTCGTGTTGTTGCTCGAATCCGGCCGCCTGACAATTTTGGTAGAAGGTCTTACCAAGATGAGGGCAAGGGATTGTTACGAGACAACCATGCACGCTCTGGCGATAAGGAGTGTTGTCTGTGTGGGGATGGAGTTGGTGATGCAAAGTAATTGTGACTTGACTCTGATTCTTGAGGAGTAGCCACAGGTTGCCAAGGAGGCCACTGCGTGTGTGCATCACTATATCCATTGATATTATTTTCAGACATCTGCATAGTTATTCAAGGGAAACAATGTATTAAGATAGGTGTAAACAAAGTTCCATCATTTTAGTGGTAAGTAAAAATAGTACAATGTATCACATGATCAGGTGGTACTAGAAAACAATTCAGGGTATTTTTGTTTAATTGTTGCTTCTAGTTCCCATGTTGCTTCCTCTACGCCGTGGTGATCCCAGAGCACTTTCACATGTGGTATGCTACGTCGCCATAGTTCTTGAGTTTTTCTATCTAAAATATGTATCGCTCTCTCCTGATACTTATTTCCTTCCTAAACCCGAACCTCGACTAGAGGGATGATATGCGAATGATCAAGATGATACTTTCGAAGCATAGATACGTGAAAAA
Organism: Paratinospora sagittata; assembly: GCA_035771175.1. NCBI lineage: Eukaryota > Viridiplantae > Streptophyta > Magnoliopsida > Ranunculales > Menispermaceae > Paratinospora > Paratinospora sagittata. The sequence goes on along the minus strand of CM069608.1, from coordinate 31,647,400 downwards.
TGTCATGAACCTTAGGCATAGACGATGGAAGGGACAGACGATAAGCAAGTTTGCCAATACGTTCAATAATCTGAAATGGACCGATATACCGCGGGGAGAGCTTTCCTTTGATCCCAAAGTGTTTGACACCTTTTGTGGGCTGAACTTTTAGAAAAATAAAGTCCCCCTTATCAAACTCTAGTGGCTGCCTCCGCTTATCAGCATAGCTCTTCTGTCGACTTTATGCAACACGAAGTCGTTTCTTTACTAGTGTGATCTTCTTAGAAGTCTCTGGAACTAGTTCAGGGCCCAACTGCGGTCGATCTGCCATATCTAACCAGCATACCAGAAATTTGCAAGGGCGATCATAGAGAGCTTCGTACGGTGGCATGCCGATACTAGTTTGGTAGCTGTTGTTGTATGCAAACTCGGCTTAATGTAAGTATTTTGGCCATCCGTCATTAAAGTCCAAAATGCAACATCGTAACATGTCTTCTAAGATTTGGATAAGCCGCTCTGACTGCCCATTAGTCTGAGGGTGAAATGTTGTGTTCATGGTGATCTTAGAGCCCATTCTACTATGGAAGATTTGCCAAAACTTTGATGTGAATCGAGGGTCTCGATCAGAAAATGTGCAGATTTTGGCGGGGTTATCCGTCTTTCGTATAGTTCAGAAAGTTTGGCGGGGTTATCCGTGAACTTTATTGGCAGAAAATGTGCAGATTTTGTAAGTCTGTAAATGATAACCCAGAAAACATCTTGCCCTTTATTATTTCGAAGCAAGGCCGTAACAAAATCCATTGCGATGTTCTCCCACTTCCATTCTCCAATAGGTAACAGTTGGAGAAGTCCAGAGGGAAGTCTTCATTTTGCCTTAACTTGTTGGCAAACGAGACATCGAGCAACGAAGTCTGCAATCGCCTTTTTCATCCCAGAAAACCAGAATTGTCGCTTGACATCCTTGTACATCTTCTCACCCCCAGGATGCATAGCGTACCTCGAACAGTGCATCTCAGTAAGCACTTCTTTTCGAACCTCAGGATCGTTCGGTAGACAGAGACGTTGTTTATAGAAAATGGCCCCGTCTTCAGCGACCGACCAGTGAAGAAGGTCTTGTTTGCTGAGTAGAAGTTCTCGTTTCTCCATTAACATAGGGTCATTGGCTTGAGCTGCTGAAATCTTTCGAATCAGCTCAGAGTTGGCTGGTAATTGAGAGAGTCGTGATCTTGGTTCCTCTTCGTTCAGCTGTAGGTTAAAGTTCTCCATCTCTGTAGCCAACTTCCCCATTTCGTAGTTAAGAGTGCAAGCAAAATAAAATTTTCTACTCAGGGCATCGGCCACAACATTTGCCTTACCGAGATGGTACTGGAGTTGAAAGTCATAATCTTTCAAGAATTCCAACCATTTTTTTGGCAAAGGTTTAGGTCTTTCTGGATGTAGATGTACTGAAGACTCCTGTGATCCGAGAAGACCTCAAACCGTTCACCGTATAGGTAATGTCGCCATAACTTCAGTGCAAATACGACAGCTGCAAGTTCCAAGTCACGTGTTGGGTAATTACCCTCATGAATCTTCAGTTGTCTGGATGCATATGCAACCACTTGACATTTTTGCATTAGTACGACACCTAAGCCCTGGAGAGAGGCGTTGGTGTATAGTAAAAATCCAAGTGTATTTCTTGGAGTGATTAGTATTGGTGCCGTCGTGAGGCGTTTCTTTAATTCCTAAAATAATGCTTTACAGGCGGGATTTCAGATGAATCGCACGTCCTTCCGAGTGAGCTTTGTCCTAGGTTCAGCAATCTTTGAGAAGTCCTTGATGAAGCGTCTGTAATAGCCAGCCAAACCAAGAAAACTCCTAATCTGAGTAACAGTGGTAAGCTGCTTCCAGTTTAAAACTACTTCAACCTTAGAAGGATTTACCTCAATGCCATTGCCTGAAGACATGGCCAAGGAATTGAACTCGCTTCGCCCAAAATTTGCACTTACTCAACTTTGCATACAGCTGGTGGCTTCTCAAGGTCTGGAGGACTATCTTCAGATGTATTTTATGGTCTTCCTCGGTTGAAGAGTATATCAAGATGTCGTCCACAAAAACCACCACAAATCGGTCTAAGTATAACTTGAAGATGCGATTCCTCAAATCCTTGAATGCAACAGGTGCATTTGTTAGACCGAACGGCATGACCAAGAACTCGTAGTGACCGTACTGAGTTCTGAATGCCATCTTGGTAATGTCCAACTCTCGGATCCAAAGTTGGTGATAACCGGACCGTAAATCAATCTTAGAGAAGTATTTGGCATCTCTAAGTTGGTCGAACAAGTCATCGATCCTGGGCAACGAATATCTGTTCTTGATGGTGACGTTATTCAACTTGTGATAATCGATGCAAAGTCGTAACGAACCATCCTTTTTGCGAACAAACAGAACTGGAGTGCCCCAGGGTGATCAACTATTTCTGATGAAGCCATTTCTCTCTAATTCCTTCAGTTGTTTGTCTAATTCGACCAGCTCGACATTTGACATTGTGTATGGTGGAATTGTGATAGGCCATGTCCCAGGTATGAGGTTGATTTCAAAATCGAATTCCCTAACTGGAGGTAGACCAGGAAGGTCATTTAGAAAAACTGTTGGGAATTTAGATATGACTGGAACATCGTGTACTTCGAGAGGGTATAGTGCTGGTGATTCGTTTTCATCGCCAAGGGATAGAGCTTGAAGTTGTGCCTTGAGAAGTGCAACTGTTGATTTGTGTAACCATTTCCTTGTTCCTTGAATCTTGACAAACTCTTCTGTAGGCAAGGTTAACTGAACTTGCTTCTTCATACATTCGATATTTGCATTCAGTGGTGCTGGCCAGTCCATGCCGAGGATGATGTTGAAGTTTTCAATGTCCATCACAAAGAGATCTGCATATATTATTTGTTCTGATATTCGAAGCTCACATCGAGAACACTGCAAATTCACGTCAGTACCAGATCCGAACGGTGATGTGACACGGAGTGTGATGTGTGTGGGTTCAGGCTGCAGGCCTAAATGTCTTACCAATGCTGACTATATAAAAGAATGTGTAGCACCTGAATCAAACAATACATGCATCATTGTATTGAACAAAGGAAAGGTACCTTTGACTACATTGTTGTTTGGGAGTGGTTGTTGAGCGATGACAAATGCTCTGCCCTGATTTTGTTGACCCTAGTTCTGCTGGTTCTACCTGGGTTGGGCATTAGCAGCAGGTGGTGCTTGTTGGACTGGAACAATGGGAATAGGTTGCTGAAGGTGCAGACAAAGATATTTTACATGGCCCTTCTGGCCGCAGTTGAAACCCGTCGGCTGATACTGCGGATGGTTCTGCTGGCCATTGTCGTTTCTACGGCCACCCCTTCTATAAAGTCCTCCGCGGCCATGATTACGAAAACCCTGATGGTTAGGGCTAGAAGGTTCAGCCGCAGGTGTTGTGGCCTCATTCTTCGAAACAGGGGTTGGGAGGGCTGGGTTTTGATTGTAGTAGGGCTTCTTATTGTCCTGTTGGGAAAATGTTTCAGGCTGTTTTCCCATATTCATTCTCTGCTCTTGTATGATCTTCTCTTGTTCAAAGCTCATGGCCTTGTCAACAACCTCCTTGTAAATCTTGAGATCCAAGATCGACAAGGCTTGTCGAATATCATGGCGAAGGCCATTATAAAATTTATGAGTCTTATCTTGCTCCTTTGAGATGGTGGAGAGAGAGTAGACTGATAATTCTTTGAACTTCCCAGCATATTCCCGGACGGTCATGCTGCCCTGGTATAACTTAGCGAATTTCTGGCGCTTCTGCCTCTTCACAGCGCTGGGAAAATATTCATCAATAAATAGTAACTCAAACTGTTGCCAAGTCATATCTGTTATGTTGACCCTTGGGTCCTCTTTCACTGTTATCCACCATGTGTTTGCCCCACTAACAAGTTGGTAAGTCGCTAGTGGAATATTTCGAGTCTCATCGACTTTCTTTGCATCAAGAGCCTTCTTTGACTCATCCAACCACTTTTGCACCTCATCAGCATCAATGGTGCCAGCAATAGTAAGAGGTTATAACCTCTTGTACTTGGTAATCTGATCGGTTTGAGATTCCGACCCAAATCTTACAGGTGCCTGAACTGTGCCAACTTGACTGGTCGTGGTCTCACGAACGACCATTTGAATAGTGGCTTTTATTGCCTCAATAAATCCGGCGAAGAAGATTTCCATGCTTAAAGGCATGGCAAAGGGTGCAAGTGGGGTGACATTGCCTGCCCAGATGTAGTGGCAGTGTCGGGTGTGGCTTGTGCTGTTGTCGGAGGCGGCAATTCCTGAATCTCAGGAGGTGCCTCCACTGCTGGACGAACAGTACGTGGCCTTCCTCTCTTCCTGGTTTGTATTTTCTCACTGGCAAGGAGAAAATAAAACCAAGATTTAGGAACTGTAGCCAAGTATAATGTTATAGTATGCTCAACAACAATTTTGAGAGTACTGCAATATTTGAATCACCTATTTTTCTAAGTATAGTGTAAGGTTTTTGTTGAGGAATCAAAGAATTTTATGTGCCTCGTATGTTTGGCCATGGTGTAAAAATAAGGTTAGAATGTTTATATAATAAGTACAAAACTTTGCAAGTATTTCAAATGATTTGGTTCTGGTTTTTGTGAACATACATATATATTTCATTGAAAATTCATACGAGTCATAAGAATTCTAAGATTTGCCTCGGTAAATATCATGATCTAACGTTCTATCGCAATCTTATGCATTCAAACTCTTACTCTTAGTCTTTTCGATTATTATCCAAATTCGTGTGTCCCATACCACATGAATTTGATAATAAGGGTGTCAACTAAGTTAAGTTGCATGAACACAGTCTCTAAAAACATCGGCTGAATAGTAGTTTACTAATAGTATCGTCCAAATTTACTCGTTCCATACCGTGTATACTTAGTGATAATATTAGTAATGCAACTTTCTCCAAATGTTTCTTTTCACACAAGGTCATAGGTTTTTTTACTTCCACATTTTATTTAGTATCTTCCAATTTTGTTGTGTCCCATATCACTCCAAAGTTAGTGATACAAAAGAAAGAATGGTTGTGCGTCGGCCCACCAAAAATAGTCCTAAACAAAACATTCTCATTCATATAAAAGAAAAGTTTACAATGCCAGTAATAAATTTTCTTGCCTACTACCGCTCCTTCTAGACCTCCTGCTAAGTACAGAACGACTACTACCAAAAGGTTGAGAATTTGCTCGCTCTGTTTCGAAGTTTTGCATACGTGTTAATATATCATTTTGAGTCTCTCTCATTTCAGCAATATTGGATGCCATTTCATTTAACCGTTCAAATGGGTTAGTCGATTGTCCCATTGGTGGTTGATGGGTCGATTGTCCCATAGGCGGAGGGTAGGCCATAGGTATTGGTGGAAAGTACTGATTGTACGGGTGATTCATAGGTGGGGGATAATTAATGTGATCGTACGGGGATCCCCTAATTGGAACCCCTTGGATATTTGAATATGTTTGGGGTGAAAAGTTTTGAACCAAAGGGCCCATTGGTATGTCATGCCTTCCTAAATTTGGTACTGCCCAACTCTGTTGTTGTTGGTTTACAGGAATTTGTGGAATTGGCTGATACGGTACCTCAGGTGTTGGAAACCTTTGGTACGACGTATTGCCTTGAGTTGACATGTTCCAAGCAGATGGATTTGCTTGAACACGTTTTCTATCTTGACTTGGTTGAGGTTGATTTAGGTTGGCAAATAAATCTTCCTCAATGAATATTCGATTGGTAGGATCATTATTCGGGGCTAGGTTTGATGTAGGATTCTGATTTGGCTCATTATTTGGTACTTCTCTAACAGGAATCATTGCGTCGACTTCTTCGAAGACAACGTCCATGTTTGTATCTCATTCTTTCGACATTTCCTAACGTCGTGCCGAATATTTCCTTGTCTGTTACCCCTCCACTGGTGCCATATGTCTTAAAGATAGAGGATGTTGTAACCGGCTCAGTGATCTGCTTCGAAGACTCGTTAAAAGTGTTGACGTTTGCCTCGTATAGCATCCTCATGATCAACACTCCGTAGCCAAGGAAATCCTTTCTTAAAGGGTTTTGAATCACCCTCAACATTTGTTGGATGATGATATGAGGTAGGGAAACCTTAATTTTCTTCTCTATGCAGTATAACATAAGAAGTTGAGCCGTTGACATAGTGCCTCTAGTCCCCCTCTCTGGCAAGATGTTGTCGTATATGATCTTTCTAAGACCGGCAAGAGATGGCTTAAGATAATTGTTTGGGAACTTGGTGTACGTCGATTGAGTGTATGGCTCTCTGGCGAGAGAATTGAACAACTGTTCATTAGACTCCGCGATCTCTGCGACTGTCTGGGGTTCGTGTGGATCAATAATTTCGACGTTGATAGAAATTTTTATTCCCATGACGGTTGTCTCCAAATTAGGGGTGATCCAATCTTCCTGAAGTCCTACGCAATCCATGGCTTCGTAAAAGGATCTCACCAAGTTGTAAGAGACGTGACCCTTAACTTTTGTGATGTTCAACCACCTCAGAATTGCGAGTTTGTCGTGAAGGATCGGACAGAGGCGGAGATCTCTATTGTCTATGCTCCTCATAGTCATAATGTAATACCTTGTATTTCACAAAATATATATATATATATATATATATTACTATTTGGGCAACGCCCGAAGGTTCAGGCGCCAAAAATCTCTATATAAGAAACCCTCCTCATCTCTTATTCCTCATACCAAATCACCTTCTCTTGTGATTTTCTTCTCCTTTCCACTCATTCTGAGTTTTTATATTTGAGACTCTCTGTTCGAGACTCTCGGTGCGGTGCAACGAAGTTCTGTCCGGATGAAAGCGCCAGATCTGAAAGAAGAAGTTTTTATCTGAAGGTGGGGAACGAAATATAAGTTTGCGTGTTTCATAACTTTTATTAAAGTTTACATTCAGTTATTATTATGTCTACTGTTCATTTACACTGCATTATGTCATATAATATTTATACTGCCGCACTTATGCCTATATATTTGGAATTCATGTATTACACTGTTATAATGTTGGATTTGTGGTCAATCTGACTCAACTAGACTCGGTCTTGTCCTCAGTAACTTTAAATAGGGAACGGGAGGCAGCGGGCAGCTCTAGGCGATTGGTATTTAAGCAGACCTTGTGTCTCACCTCTCAACTGGGGATTGATCTAGTTGGTCTTATTGAAAGCTATCAGCTTATACAAGTAAACTGAATGTCCTAACCTTTCACGTCGTGATACCGACCCTAATAAGGATCACCAGACGTTGCTAAAGTCAGTCTAAATGTCAAGAAAAAACCAGACCAGTTCATACATTGGCATCATACATATCACCACCTAGGGACGTATATGGTTTATGACTCATAGAATAGTTAGGAGTATTGCTCGCTATTCATTATATTCGTTAGAGAGGGACGTACATGAGAACCTGGCTACGCCCGGGGAAGGACATCAGTACGTGAATCCAGAGCATCGTTCCTGAGGAGGGACGTACAGTGAGAACCTAGCTACACTCAGGGAAAGACACCTTTACGTGAACTTAGGCGATGTACGTTCATCAAACCATTACGAGACGGTGTCATGCATACATACATATTGATTGATTAGGATGCTCACATGTGTATTTAAGATATTTGATATTGAAGTATGTTTTATTAATTGTTATACTCACGAACTATTTATCCACTGAGCGCGTTAAGCTCACTCCATTATTGTCCAATCTTTCACATAAAATTAGGGTGAACTGGGTGGAGGTTATGAGACCCACATTTTGTACTATTTGTATGATTCATTGGGGATTTTGTGAGTATGTTCCCTAGACCATCTTATGTACAAAAGTATTTTGAATTAAATGAAATTAGATTTGTACTGTGTGTGTACTGTATTTTCGCTGCGCACTCTGTTGTTACCATTGTTTTTGTTCCAAATGCGCGCCCCGTCCGTGATTGTACCACCGGTTTAGGCGCGTCCGGACGGGGTGTGACATTTAATGGTATCAGAGAGTACGGTCCACGGCCCGCCCAAGTCCACCAAATTAGGAGAAGAAAAGTTTTACTAGATATATATATCTCTAGAACTATATATATATATATATATATATATATATATGATTTGTATATAGTTGAGTTTTATATTAAATATATATCTAGAAAACTATAGGATTTTATATAGTTTGATTTAAATATATATAGTTATGATTTATGAAAACTATATATATTGATGATTAAATATATATAAATATCTATATATCTATGCGTATAGGAGATATATATATATATACCTTGTTATTATTGATGAAAAAAATAAATAAATAAAAAATTATTAGATATATATATCTCTAATACTGTATATATGTCAATTATATATAGTTAAGATTTATATTAAATATATATCTAAAAAACTATATGATTTTTATATAGTTTGATTTAAATATACATATAGTCATGATTTATTAGAAACTATACGTGTAGTTATGATGGAATATATATATATACCTTAGTGTATATGAGATATGTATATATATAAAAAAAAAGAAAAAAGAAAATAAAAATTTGAAAAATGTTATTTGATAAAAAAAAAAATTGATATATCTTGAACTATATATATATATATGAATTATATATATAGTTAAGATTTGTATTAAATATATATCTAAGACAACTATATATGATTTTTATATAGTTTAATTTCAAATAGTTGATTTATGGAAACTATATATAGTTATGATTAAATATGTCTATACATTCATATGTGAATACGACATATATTCATCAGATTACTAATGAAGAAATTTTCATGATGGCATAAACATCAAATGAAAACTAGAAAATAATGTCTAGCAGACAAGGCATAAATCTTAAAAATGTTAGGAATATATTTTGTGTCTTTCACAAATTTATTTTCCTTTCAGCAAAAGAATTGCCTCAAGGGAAGGAGCAACTTTTATTAGCAGGGAACCAATTCCCACTAGACTAACGAAATTGCCCAAAAGAGAGGTTATGACTATGAGAAGCATCGACAATAGCGATCTCCGCCTCCGCCCAATCCTTCACGACAAACTCGCAACATCGGATTGGTTAAATATAACCAAAGTCGAGGGTCAAGTCTCTTACAACTTGGTGAAATCCTTCTATGAAGCCATGAATTGCGTGGGACTTCAAGGAGATGAGATCGGCCCTATTTTGGAGACAACAGTCATGGGAACAAAACTTCCTATCAACATCGAGACTATTGCTCGACTTTTGGAGATTCCGATTGAGGAGAGGATTATTGCTCCACATAAACCCCAGACAGCTGCAGAGATCGCAGAATCTAATGAACAATTGTTCAATTCCCTCACCAAAGAGCCATACACTCAATCAACGTACACCAACCTTCCAAAAAATCATCTTAAGCCATCTCTTGCCAGCTTCAGAAAGATTGTATACGGCAACATCTTGCCAGAAAGGGGGACTAAAGGCACTATGTCAAGGGCTCAACTTCTTATGTTATACTGCATAGAGAAGAAAATTACGGTCTCTCTACCTCACATTATTATCCAACAAATGTTGAGGGTGATACAACACCCTTTAAGAAAAGAATTCCTCGGCTACGGAGTCTTGATTATGAGGATACTATACGAGGCAAACGTCGCCACTTTCGATGGAACATCGAAGCTGATCACTGAACCAGTTACAACATCCTCTATCTTCAAGACATATGGCACAAGTGGAGGGGTAACTGACAAAGATGTATTCGGCACGACGATAAGAAATGCCGAAAGAAGGAGAGACCAGCATGGGTGTTGCCTTCGCAAAAGTCGACGCAAGATGTCCGTCCAAGAAGGCCCAAATAATGATTCAAATTCAAATCCTACATCAGACCCGTCCCCGAATAGTGATCCAATCGATCGACCATTCACTGACGAAGAGTTATATGCCACACTAAATCAACCTACACAAAGTCATGATAGACAAGGTACTCAAGCAAATCCACCAACTTGCAACGTGCCCACTCCAGGCACCACTTCGTACCAAAGATTTCCAACTCCTATGGTACAATATCAGCCAGTTCCACAAGTTGCTGTGAACCAACAACAACAATATTGGGCGTCACCAAATCTTGGAGGGCAAAACATCCCAATAAGCCCATTGTTTCAAACTTTTTCACCTCAAACAAATCCAAATATCCAAGGGGTTCCAGTTAGGGGATCCCCGCACAATCAAAACAACTACCTTCCACCTATGAATCACCCATACAACCAATATTTTCCCTTAATGTCTATGACCTACCCTTCACCTACGGGACAAACGACCCATCAACCACCAATGGGACAACCGACTAACCTACTTGAACGATTAGATGAAATGGCATCCAATATTGCTGCACTGAAAGAGAGCCACAATAATATATTAACTCGTTTGCAAAACTCCGACGCAGAGCGTGCAAACTCTCAACCTTCTGTTAGTAGTCGTTGTGTACGTAGCAGTAGATCTCGAAAGAGCGGTAGTAGGCAAGAAAGTCAAAATTAATTCCTGGCATTGTAAACTTTTATTTGATATATATGAATGAAATTGTTTTGTTTAAAGACTATCTTTGGTGGGCCGACTTACAACCATTCTTTCTTTTGTATCCATAACTTTGGAATGGTATGGGACACAACAAAATTGGAGGATACTAAATAAAATGTGAAAGTAAGAAAACCCATGACCTTGTGTGAAAAGAAACATTTGTAGAAAGTTGCATTACTAACATTATCACTAAGTTTACACGATATGGGACGAGTAAACTTAGAAGATACTATTGGTGAACTTCTATTCAGCCAATGTTTTTAGAGACCGTGTTCATACAACTTAACTTGGTTGACACCCTTATTACTAAATTCATGTGGTATGGGACACATGAACTTGGATAATAATCGAAAAGACTAAGAGTAAGAGTTTGAATGCATAAGATTACGATAGAACGTTAGATCAGGATATTTACCGAGGCAAATCTTAGAATTCTTATGACTCGTATGGATTTTTAATGAAATATATAAGTATGTTCACAAAGACCAAAACCAAATCATTTGAAATACTTGCAACGTTTTGTACTTATTATATAAACATTCTAACCTTGTTTTTACGCCATGGACAAACATATGAATTATATAAGATTTTATGATTCCTTAAGAAAAACTTTACACTATACTTAGAAAAATAGGTGATTTTAATATTACAGTACTCTCGAAATTGTTTCTGAGCATACTATGACATTATACTTGGCTATAGTTCCTAAATCTTGGTTTTCTTTTTTCCTTGCCAGTGAGAAAATGCAAACCAGGAAGAAAGGAAGGCCATGTACTGTTCGTCCAGCAGTGGAGGCACCTCCTGAAATTCAGGAACCGACGCCTCCGACAACAGCATAGGCCACACCCAACACTGCCACTACATCTGGGCAGGCAATACCACCCCCACCCGCACCCTTTGTCATGCCTTCAAGCATGGAAACCTTCTTCGCCGAGTTTATTGAAGCAATAAAAGTCACTATTCACACGACCGTTCGTGAGACCGCGACCAGTCAGGTTGCCACGGTGCAAGCACCTGTAAAATTTGGGTCGGAAGCTCAAACCGATCAGATTACTAAATAAAAACGGCTACAACCTCTTACTATCGCTGGCACCATTGAGGCTGATGAGGTGCAAAAGTGGCTGAATGAGTCAAAGAAGGCTCTTGATGCAATGAGAGTCGATGAGACTCAAAAAATTCCACTAGCGACCTACCAACTTGTTGGTGGAGCAAACAAATGGTGGATCACAATGAAAGAAGACCCACGGGTCAACATAGCAGATATGACTTGGCAACAGTTCGAGTCAATGTTTATTAATGAGTATTTTCCCAATGCGGTAACGAAGCAGAAGTGGCAGGAATTCGCTAAGTTATACCAGGGCACCATGACCATCCGAGAATGTGCTGGAAAATTCAAAGAATAATCAGTCTACTCTCTCTCCACCATCTCAACGGAGCGAGATAAGACTGAGAAATTTTATAATGGCCTTCAGCATGACATTCGACAAGCCTTATCGATCTTGGATCTCAAGATTTACAAAGAGGTTGTTGACAAGGCCATGAGCTTTGTACAAGAGAAGATCATACAGTAACAGCGAATGAATAAGGGCAAATGGCCTGCTACGTTTTCCCAACAAGGCTTGCAACAGGGCAACAAGAAGAAGCCCTACTACAATCAAAACCCAGCCCTCCCAGCCTCGGTTTCGAAGAATGAGGCCACAACACCTGCGGCTGAACCTTCTAACCCTAACCATCAGGGTTTCCGAAATCATGGCCGTGGAGGTCGTTATGGAAGAGGTGGTCGTAGAAACGGCAATGGCAGAGGTGGTGGTCGACACCACAATCAGCAAGGCCAGAAGAATAATCAGAATGGCCAGCAAAACAATCAGCAGTACGGGCCGACTTGTTTCAACCGCGGCCAGAAGGGCCATGTAAGATATCCCTGTCCGCACCTTCAGCAACCTATTCCCGTTGTTCCAATCCAACAAGCACCACTTGCTTTTGATGCCCAACCCAGGAAGAACCAGGGTCAACGGAATCAAGGCCGAACATTAGCCATCGCTCAACAACCCCTCCCAGACAACAATGTCGTTGAAGGTACCTTTCCTTTGTTTAATACATTGGTGCATGTTTTGTTTGATTCAGGTGCTACATATTCTTTTATATCATCGTCATTGATAAGAAATTTAGGCCTGCATCCTGAACCCACAAACATCACACTCCATGTCACATCACCGTTCGGATCTGGTGCTGACGTGAATTTGTTGTGTTCTCGATGTGAGCTTCGAATGTCAGAACAAATAATATACGCAGATCTTTTTGTGATGGATATTGAAGACTTCGACATCATCCTCGGCATGGACTGGCTAGCACCATTGGATGCAAAGATCGGCTGTATGAACAAGCAAGTTCAGTTAACCTTACCTACAGGAGAGTTTGTCAAGATTCAAGGAACAAGAAAATGGACACACAAATCAACAGTCGCACTTCTCAAGTCACAACTTCGAGCGTTGTCCCTTGGTGACGGCAATGAATCACCAGCACTGTACCCTCCCGAAGTACATAATGTTCCCATCATATCTGAATTCCCAACAGTTTTTCTAAATGACCTTCCTGGTCTACCTCCAGTTAGGGAATTCGATTTTGAAATCAACCTCATACCTGGGACAGGGCCTATCTCAATTCCACCATACAGAATGTCTAATGTCGAGCTGGTCGAATTAGACAAACAATTGAAGGAATTAGAGAGTAATGGTTTCATCAGAAAGAGTTCATCACCCTGGGGCGCTCCAGTTCTATTTGTTCGCAAAAAGGATGGTTTGTTATGACTTTGCATCGATTATCGCAAGTTGAATAACGTAGCCATCAAGAACAGATATCCGTTGCCCAGGATCGATGACTTGTTCGACCAACTTAGAGATGTCAAATACTTCTCTAAGATTGATTTACGGTCCGGTTATCACCAACTCTGAATCCGAGAGTCAGACATTACCAAGACGGCATTCAGAACTCGGTACGGTCACTACGAGTTCTTGGTCATGCCGTTTGGTCTAACAAATGCACCTGCTGCATTCACGGATTTGATGAATCGCATATTCAGGTTATACTTAGACCGATTTGTGGTGGTTTTTGTGGACGGCATCTTGATATATTCGTTAAATGAAGAAGACCATAAGACGCATTTGAAGATAGTCCTCCAGACCTTGAGAAGCCACCAACTGTATGCAAAGTTGAGTAAGTGCGAATTTTGGGCAAAAAGAGTCCAATTCCTAGGCCATGTGGTTTCAGGCAATGGCATTGAGGTAGATCATTCTAAGGTTGAAACAGTTTTAAACTAGAAGCAGCCTATCACTATTACTCAGATTAGGAGTTTTCTTGGTTTGGCTGGCTATTACAGGCGTTTCATCAAGGACTTCTCAAAGATTGCTGAGCCTATGACCAAGCTCACTCGGAAAGACGTTTGATTTATCCGGAATCCCACCTGCGAAGCATCATTTCAGGAATTGAAGAAACGCCTCACGACAACACCTGTACTTATCACTCCAAGAAATGCAATTGGATTTTCATTATACACCGATGCCTCTCTCCAAGGCTTAGGTGTCGTGCTAATGCAAGATGGCCAAGTGGTTGCATATGCATCCAAACAACTGAAGATTCATGAGGGTAATTACCCAACACATGACTTGGAACTTGCAGCTGTCGTATTTGCACTGAAGTTATGACATCATTACCTATACGGTGAACGGTTTGAGGTCTTCTCGGATCACAAGAGTCTTAAGTACATATACACTCAGAGAGACCTAAACCTCCGCCAAAGACGATGGTTGGAATTCTTGAAAGATTATGACTTTCAACACCAGTACCATCCCGGAAAGGCCAATGTTGTGGCCGATGCCCTGAGTAGAAAATCTTATGTTGTTTGCACTCTTAACTACGAAATAGGGAAGTTGGATACAGAGTTGGAGAACTTTAACCTACAGCTGAACGTAGAGGGACCAAGACCACGACTCTCTCAATTATCAGCCAACTCTGAGCTCGTTCGAAAGATTTCAGCCGCTCAAGCCAATGACCCTATGTTAATGGAGAAATGAGAACTTATACTCAGCGGCCAGGACCTTTCTCATTGGTCGGTCTCTGGAGACGGAGCCATTTTCTATAAAAAATGTCTCTGTCTACTGAACGATCCTGAGGTTCTGAAAGAAGTGCTTACTGAAATACACTGTTCAAGTTACGCTATGCATCCTGGGGGTGACAAGATGTACAAGGATGTCAAGCGACAATTCTGGTTTTCTGGAATGAAGAAGGCCATTACAGACTTCATCGCTCAATGTCTCGTTAGCCAGAAAGTTAAGGCAGAACGAAGACTTTCCTCTGGACTTCTCCAGCCGTTACCTATTGGAGAATGGAAATGGGAGAACATCGCAATGGATTTTGTCACGTCCTTACCTCGAAACAATAAGGGGCAAGATGCTATCTGGGTTATCATTGACAGACTTACAAAGTCTGCACACTTCTTGCCAATAAAGTTCACGGATAATCCAACCAAACTTGCAGAACTATATAAAAGAGAGATCGTACGCCTTCATGGCATACCACTCACGATCGTCTCTGATCGAGACCCTCGATTCACATCAAACTTTTGGAAAAGCTTCCAGAGAAAAATGGGTTCTAAGATCACTATGAGCACAACCTTCCACCCTCAGACTGATGGGCAGTCAGAGCGGCTTATCCAAATCTTAGAAGACATGTTATGATGCTGCATTTTGGACTTTAATGACGGTTGGGCAAAGTATTTACATTTAGTTGAGTTTGCATACAACAACAGCTACCAAACTAGTATCGGCATGGCACCGTACGAGGCTCTCCATGGTCGCCCTTGTAGATCTCCGGTATGCTGGTTAGATATGGCAGATCGACCGCAGTTAGGCCCTGAACTAGTTCAAGAGACTTCTGAGAATATCACACTAGTAAAGGAACGACTTCGTGTTGCACAAAGTCAACAAAAGAGCTATGCTGACAAGCGGAGACAGCCTCTAGAATTTGATAAGGGGGACTTTGTTTTCCTAAAAGTTTAGCACACACGAGGTGTCAAACGCTTTGGGATCAAAGGCAAGCTCTCCCCGCGGTATATAGGCCCATTTCAGATCATTGAACGTATTGGCAAACTTGCTTATCGTCTGTCCCTTCCATCGTCCATGCCTAAAGTTCATGACGTTTTTCACGTATCTATGCTTCGCAAGTATCGTCCTGATCCTTCGCATATCATCCCTTTAGTCGAGGTTCGGGATGACGAAGGAAATAAGTATCAGGAGAGAGCGATACAAATTTTGGATAGAAAAACTCAAGAACTAAGGCGACGTAGCGTACCACTTGTGAAGGTGCTCTGGGATCACCACGGCATTGAAGAAGCAACATGGGAACTAGAAGCAACAATTAAACAGAAATACCCTGAATTGTTTTCTAGTACCAACTGATGACGTGATATATTGTACTCTTTTCACTTATCGATAAAATGATGAAACATTGTTTACACTTATCTCAATACATTGTTTCACTTAATTAACTACGCCGATGTCTGAACATAATACCAATGGATATAGTGATGCACACACGCGGTGGCCTCCGTGGCAACCTGTGGCTACTTCTCAAGAAGCAGAGTCACGTCACAACTACCTTGCATCACCAACTCCATCACCCCACAGACAGCGATCCATATCGCTAGAGCGTGCATGGCTTTTTCGTAAACATCTCGTGCCATCATCTTGGCAGGACCTTCTACCAAAATTGTCAGGCGGCCGGACTCGAGCCACAGCGCGAAAAGGTATTCCACCGCTCAACCTACCTCCCCTCCAACGATGTAACCAACTCCCTCCACCACCATCTGTTATGCAAAGGTTGGAATCTTCAAAGGACGAATCCGATTTCATTTGCTCTCTATGATTTTATGATGATGAGGATTCCACCGGCCACACTTCTCTTCCGGGATCATCCAACCACTACCCTGAACTTGCAAGACATGACGCCGACAGTGAATCTCAAGCAAATAACCATCATAACTACTTCACTTGATTTTGAGGGCGAAATCCCTTTAAGGGGGGTTGAGTGTAATACCCTGTATTTCACTATATATATATATATATTACTATTTGGGCAACGCCAGAACGTTTAGGCGCATGACAAAACGTTCAGGCGCATGCGAGAACGTTCATGCGCCAAAAATCTCTATATAAGAAACCCTCCTCATTTCTCATTCCTCACACCAAATCACCTTCTCTTGTGATTTTCTTCTCCTTTCCACTCATTCTGAGTTTTTATATTTAAGACTCTCTGTTCGAGACTCTCGGTGCGGTGCAACGAAGTACTGTCCGGAGGAAAGCGCCAGATCTGAAAGAAGAAGTTTTTATCTGAAGGTGGGGAAAGAAATATAGGTTTGCGTGTTTCATAACTTTTATTAAAGTTTGCATTCAGTTATTATTATGTCTACTGTTCATTTACACTGCATTATGTCATATAATGTTAATACTGCCGCGCTTATGCCTGTATATTTGGAATTCATGTATTACACTGTTATAAATTCAGATTTGTAGTCAATCTGACTCAACTAGACTCGGTCTTGTCCTCAGTAACTTTAAATAGTACACAGGAGGCAGTAGGCTGCTCTAGGCGATTGGTAATTAAGCAGACGTCTCACCTCTCAACTGGGGACTGATCTAGTTGGTCTTATTGAAAGCTATCAGCTTATACAAGTAATACTGAATGTCCTAACCTTGCACGTCGTGATACCGACCCTAATAAGGATCACCAGACGTTGCCAAAGTCAGTCTAAATGTCAAGAAAATACCAGACCAGTAGACTAGACCAGTTCATACATTGACATCATACATATCACCACCTAGGGACGTATATGGTTTATGACTCATAGAATAGTTAGGAGCATTGCTCGCTATTCATTATATTTATCTGGAGAGGGACGTACATGAGAACCCGGCTACGCTTGGGGAGGGACATCAGTACGTGAATCCAGAGAATCGTTCCTGAGGAAGGACGTACAATGAGAACCTGGCTACACCCGGGGAAGGACACCTTTACGTGAACTCAGGTGATGTACCTTCATCAAACCATTACGAGACGGTGTCATGCATACATACATATTGATTGATTATGATGCTCACATGTGTATTTAAGATATTTGATATTGAAGTATGCTTTATTAATTGTTATACTCACGAACTATTTACCCACTGAGCGTGTTAAGCTCACTCCATTATTTTCCAATCTTTCACAGGAAATTAGGGTGGACTGGGTGCAGGTTATGAGACCCACATTTTGTACCCTTTGTATGATTCATTGGGGATTTTGGGAGTATGTTCCCTTGACCATCTTATGTACGAAAGTATTCTGAATTAAATGAAATCAGATTTGTGCTGTGTGTGTACTGCATTTCCGTTGCGCACTCTGTTGTTACCATTGTTATTGTTCCAAATGTGCGCCCCGTCCGCGAGTGTACCGCCGGTTTAGGCGCTTCCGAGCGGGGTGTGACACATAACATCCCTTTTGGAAATTCCTCGAGTCTAGTGGGAATTGGTTCCCTGCTAGTGGAAGTTGCTCCTTCACTTGAAACCATTCTTTTGCTAAAAGAAAAATAAATTTGTGAAAGACACAAAATATATTTTTAACATTTATTTTTTGCCCGTTAGACAGTATTTTCTATTTTTCTCTTGATGTTTATGCCATCACGTAATCAAAATTCTTCATTAGCAATATGATATATATATATATATATCTCTTATACATATATACAAGTATAGACATATATATTTAATCATAACTATATATATAGTTTTCATAAATCAACTATATATATAAATCTAAACTATTTAAAACTATATAGTTTTCTTTCTAGATATATATTTAATGTAAATCTCAACTATATATAATTCATACATATATATAGTTCTAAAGATATATATATACATATATATATATATATATATATATATATATATATCTAGTAAAATTTTTCGTCCAAAATTTCCATTAGTAACATGGTATATATATATCTCATATATACATAGATATATAGATATATATATTTAATCATAACTATATATATAGTTTTCATAAATCATAACTATATATATTTAAATCCAAACTATATAAAAATCATATAGTTTTCTAAATATATATTTAATATAAATCTCAACTATATATAATTTATACATATATAGTTCTAAAGATATATATATACATAGTAAAAGATTTTATCCAAAATTTCCATTAGTAACATGGTATATATATATCTCATATATACATAGATATATAGATAAATATATTTAATCATAACTATATATATTTAAATCTAAACTATATAAAAATCATATAGTTTTCTAGATGTATATTTAATATAAATCTCAACTATATACAATTCATATATATATATATATATATATATATATATATATAGTTCTAGAGATATATATATCTAATAAAATTTTCTTTCCCTAATTTGGTGGACTTGGGCGGAGCGTGAACCGTAAGCTCTGATACCAATAAATGTCACACCCTGCCCGAACGTATCTAAACCGGAGGTACACTCGCGAACGGGGCGCGCATTCGGAATTATCACAATGGTAATATCACAGTACGCAGCGGAAATATAATACAATATAAGTTTGATTTCATTTAATTCAGAATTCACTTGTACATGACATAGTCAAGGGAACATTCTCCTTAACATACCCAATAAATAATACAAAGGGTACAAAATGTGGGCCCCATAACCTGCACCCAGTCCACCCTAATTTCCTGTGAAAAATTGAATAATAATGGAGTGAGTTTAACGCGCTCAGTGGGTAAAATAGTTCGTGAGTATAACAATTAATAAAACATACCTAGGTGGTCATATGTATGATGTCAATGCATGAACTGGTCTAGTCTACTAGTCATGTCACGATGCCCTTGACGTAGGCTGACGTCATGACCGGCACAGTATACTATACACTGTGCATACTCATATACAATATACAATGCACTGTCAGCCTCAACAGACATTCGCAATAATACCCAATATACCACAAACATATATATATATAGTATGTGATAATTATACATATCAAAATAACAAACATATAACCTATTTCCTCCAAGCATACATACACATACCAGACGAAGGCTCACGTGATTATCACTCACGGATTTTTCCTTTTTCCTTCGACTCAATACCTGAAATATTGGAGGAAATAGAGTGAGCAAACAACAGCTCAGTGAATATAGTTCTTGACATGACAATCGCCGCATTTTAGGAAACATGGCATATCAAATCGTTTAACTTAAAACACTTCAAAAGCACATATGCACCATTCACCAAAATAATATACGTGCACACCATATATAGTTTATGCTCATTCATAAAAATTTTACCATCTCTCTCCTTCAAGGCAAGAGAGTGGGTCTAACCCTTGTATGGCCGTACAAGATAGCCACAGCCTCTCATTACCCAATTCACAGTCATTTCAAGGATCGCAACCCTTGTTAGGACATGCCTACTGACAATGAGAACTCGCAAAACCTCATCTGGGTCTAATTCCTTACGAAATGACATCATTACAAACTCCAATTGCTAAAATCAGTTTGCATGATCCATAACACTCAATGCATTATATATAAATATAACATGCATACAATTAAACATTTTATATGTGTACAATGCCATACAAGAACCACATCAAGGAAACTATACTCACAGTGGTTACACGGGGTTTCTAAGTCAAATCGAGCAACAATAAACGTCCATCAAAATGCGTCCGCAAGAGAATTTATCCATGCACTTAAGCTCTCAATGTAAACACTGAAATGAACCATAGATTATCATGAGAATCACCATTTCAACTCACCAAAATACTATTACTAGCACTCAAAGTCTCTAGCTGGTTCAGCAGCTAAGATGGGGTTATGTCACCATGAAAATACATATGAAAACATATGTCATATCCACAAATCATGTTCTTAACATCGAAACATTTGGAATTCAGTTCTCTACGATTCTATGATCTCAAACCGGAGTTTCATTGGCACAATATCGCGAAGTGGCCGCCCTTGCTCAATTTGGGTCAGACCTTGATGCTGCGACTCAGGCATTACCAAATAGAGGTGCAAGGCTTACAGAAGTACCGAAACAACCACAATATGCACCACTTCCAATTGGAAAACAAATCGTAGTCATTTATGCGGCTGTCAAGAGCTTCTGTGATCGAATGCCACTAGAAAGAATTTCTTAATATGAGAGAGCCATTCCAAGTAGTATAAAACCAGAATTGCTACAATCCCTTTTAGAAAAAGGTGGGTTAACTAACGAAAGAAAGATGGAACTAGATGCTTCCTTAAAAGAGAGCGTTTTGCCTTACCTATGATGAAAGGAAGAATTTTGACTCTAATAAATTAGAAAAAACAAAAAATCTTTTGATTATCTTAATATTTATATAAGAATTCTATTAGTATAGATATATATGGCTTCTGCTTTTGTGGTACGCGTTCCGTCTTTCTCATTCTTGTTCTTGTACTACCGGAAAAGAATCTCAAAGTTTTCTTATTCTACGGGAGCGGAAGCGAGAAAAGCTGGTTATAGATACTAGACTAAAGACTGACGCCGGAGACTTTCAACTAAAAACTCGAGACTATAGACTATATACTATATGATACGGCAGACTATAAACTACATACTTTGGAAAGAAGGAGCGACATCAAGAAAGGGCGGCCACTTCGCGATAGAATCGTAGAGAACTGAATTCCGGACGTTTCGATGTTAAGAACATGATTTGTGGATATGACATATGTTTTCATATGTATTTTTATGGTGACATAACCCCATCTTAGCTGTTGAACCAGCTAGAAACTTTGAGTGTTAGTAATAGTGTTTTGGTGAGTTGAAATGGTGATTCTCATGATAATCTATGGTTCATTTCAGTGTTTACATTGAGAGCTTAAGTGCATGGATAAATGCTCTTGCGGACGCATTTTGATGGACGTTTATTGTTGCTCGATTTGACTTAGAAACCCCGTGTAACCACTGTGAGTATAGTTTCCTTGATGTTGTTCTTGTATGACATTGTACACATATAAAATGTTTAATTGTATGCATGTTATATTTATATATAATGCATTGAGTTTTATGGATCATGCAAACTGATTTTAGCAATTGGAGTTTGTAATGATATCATTTCGTTAGGAATTAGACCCGGATGAGGTTTTGCGAGTCCTCATTGTCAGTAGGCCTGTCCTAACAAGGGTTGCGATCCTTGAAATGACTGTGAATTGGGTAATGAGAGGCTGTGGCTACCTTGTACGACCATACAAGGGTTAGACCCGCTCTCTTGCCTTGAAGGAGGGAGATGGTAAATTTTTTATGAATGAGCATAAACTATATATGGTGTGCACTTATATTATTTTGATGAATTGTGCATATGTGCTTTTGAAGTGTTTTATGTTAAACGATTTGATATGCCATGTTTCCTAAAATGTAGCGATTGTCATGTCAAGAACTATATTCACTGAGCTGTTGTTTGCTCACTCCATTTCCTCCAATATTTCAGGTATTGAGTCGAAGGAAAAAGGAAAAATCCGTGAGTGGTAATCACGTGAGCCTTCGTCTGGTATGTGTATGTATGCTTGAAGGAAATAGGTTATATGTTTGTTATTTTGATATATATAATTATCACATACTATATATATGTGTTTGTGGTATATTTGGTATTATTGTGAATGTCTGTTGAGGCTGACAATGTATTGTATACTGTATATAGGTATGTACAGTGTATAGTACACTGTGCGGGTCATGACGTCAGCCTACGTCAGGGGCGTCGTGACAATATTGGTATCAAAGCCAAGTTTAGGATTAAAAGCCTAACAGATTAAAAGCTTTATGATATTATGATTGATTGTATGAGTATACATATGGGTAATCCTATTATGTTGAGCCTAATCCAATATGTTATCTTGACTGAGAATCACCTGTGTCAGTGAATTCCAGATTTGGAAAAGACCAGTCAAGATGAACAATGGAAATTGCTGATCACGAAAGGATCAGAAGGTTGAAAGAAAAAGAACTGGATGTAATCCAGTGATAATAAATTACATAGCTTATATATGGCTAGTAACTACCCAACAACAACGAAATGCACAACTTATGAGCTTGTGACAAAGTTGTACTGTGAGAAAAACAGAGGCTTGAACCATTTATAGTTCCAGATGTGGGTGCTTCCGGAAAAACATATATAATTGAGACTGAAGTAAAAATAAAATAAATAGAAGGTCTCAATGATAAGCCAGATGAAATGAAAAGATATGTAAAAGTTATGGAAACTTTCAGGAGAAGAGACTTTCATATCTTAACTGGCAGTCTGATAGTAGACATAGTAAAACATTTGCTACTCTGAGTGGAAACCATCTTAGAAACTGATTAAGTCTCTGAAAATGATAAAACAAGTTAGCTAAGTTTAAGCTAACTGGTGATAAAAGATGATAGAAAATTGGGTTAAGGACTCGGAGATGATTTAGGCATGAGATAAATTAAAGAAGCTATTTGATGAGGGCTTCTATCATCATGCTGACATTGATTTAAGGCATGAAAAAGTTTATCTTGTTAAAATGTAGTGACATGCCGAACCATAAATACAAACATGAATTAAATAGACTGGTATAGTTTATTTTTGGGATGGATACTCTAAGAATGATAAGGATCTAGAATAAATGTTTGGATCCTATACGGCAAGTTTGATAATTGTTGGGTTCTAATGCACAAGTTGTGAGGCTGCCTATAACTTTCGAGTTAGCCAAAGCTGTGGTGAAATTGTTAACACCAGCAATAGTGAGATAGTTTGCACTGCCGTTTGAAGTCAAGTCATCAACACCAGTGTTAGGTAAAAAGAGAAATAAGTAATGTAAGGAAATGTTGGGGCAATAGGAAATTCAAGAGAAGTGAAACATTGCGTACGGTTGAGATTTTGACAGTATTCGTGACTCTAATTTTGTTAGTACCTGACCCAATAATAATGGGAAAAAGGGAAGTGATGTTAACGACTTATGAAAACCACTTTCATTGCCTGAGCAGGAGTCACAAACTGAGTAAATTTTATCTCGACCTATGATTGTTTATTATCAATCTAAAGAAAAAAAAAAGACACGGGATGTGTTAATCTCAAGTTAGTCGATATGGAATGCCCCAATAGTTTTATCCATGTGACTCCACCAGATTTTAGAGAATAAATTACAGTAAATGCAAGACCATATCTAAAGATTAGTAAGACGTTGATAACAGGTATGATCAATATTTTGTTACTGTGTATATTCAGATGTATTGTTGGATCTACCTGGTCTTGTACCTCTGGTGATATGGTAGACAGATTGTATTATCTTCTGTAATAATAGTATATCATTGATTGTGAGTATGCCTACAAGAGAAAGAATCTACCATGATATGGTCAACAAATATTATGTGTAATACATATGAGGGTTATCACGTAAGTAAGGACTTTAGCATATGAAATTTTTAGAATTGGATGCTTAGTTGGGTATGATTGGCTGGTCACCTCTCATGCCAGGTGGAGCGTCTCTCCGAAAAGAAGTAATATTCTGAATAAGTGAAAAATTCTCATTTTGAATCTCGAGGAATTTATACCCTAAAATCTTGTATCTAAGATAAGATAGTTATAGACGAGGAAATGGAGCATATGGCTAGTACAAAGCCATGTAGAATAATGTAATAAGGCATGCAGTTGATTAAAATTCCTGTGGTGAGCTGGTATATTGGAGTATTCTCTAATGAAGTATTAAAATTGCTACCTGGATAAGAGATTGATAGCATATAAAACTGATGCCAAGCACCTGAGGAATTGTGAGAATTTAAGGTGTAGGTAAATGTGTTAATGAGAAACAGATTTATTATCTTTGATATGCCACCTTGGAGAGCATTTGTGATAAGATGGAAAGAAGGTATAGTGAAATATGTTTAAGTATGAATTACTGTTAACTGAGCATGGTAACAATAAATAATGAATATCCTTTACCATGGATATATGGTCAAATTCGATTCACTACATGGAGCCAAACTTTCTTTAAGATCATTTTGAGATCTAGGCACCATCAGTTAAGAATTCGAGAAAAGGATGTAATGCAGACTATTTTAAGACAAGATATGGATATTATGAAATTGAGGTAACCTTGATTAATGTGTCAATCACGTTTATAGGATTGATGCAGTGGGTATATAAACCATATCTTGATTATTACATAGTCTTCGATGATGATCTATGCAATTGTGAGAGGAGCATGAATAGCACCTCAGAATTATCTTGTGGTCACTGAGAGAGCACCGATTGAGTGCGAAGCTCGGTGAATATGAGTTTTGAATATAATTAAGATGAAAATTTTTGGATCACATGACTAGTTTAAATAGTATATTTAAGGATGTTGGGCAGGTCAAAGTGATCATCGTCCTGTGAAAACTGATGTCAATGATGGAAATCGGAAGTTGTCTGGTATTAGTTGTATGTTATAGAAAGTGCGTAGAAAGATCCTTGAAGTTATCTGTTCCACTCGCGAAACTAAACAAGATGAATGTTATATAATGTGTGGACCGTTGTGCATGGGAAAGCTCTCACAGTATTAAATGGTATTACTATTTCCAGAACCTGGAAGTAATTGTGATTGATGAATATCACGTCCAGATCTAGGTTGTGCAGTAATACAAAAGGATAGGTTAAATATTTGTGTCTCCAGATATTTGGTAGTGCACGAGAATAACTATTCTGAGAGTGAATAAAAAAATTGGTGCTAGTTATTTTCAAATGATGAGAGCCTTGCCTCTATAATAAAAAGGTCACATTATCTTCAGATTTTTAAGAGTCTGAAGTAATTATTTGAACGGAAAAAAAAACTGAATATGAGGTACTAAATGTGGCAAGAATTCCCGAAGGATTTGATTTTATATTGAATTATTATCTTGGGAAAGGCCAATATGTCTACACTCTAACTTCCAACAGCCATAAAAGTTCTAAATGAATACATAAATTCAATCTAACCACATATTCGGGGTCCCGACAGTCCAGGGAGTGTTTTCCAACCTTCTTGGCGGATTTTCATTCACGTTGGCTCAAAACCCCAATTTTTAAAACGCAGTAAAACGGCTCCCACAACAAAAATTACTCCGCTAGAATCGTTACATCTAGCTTAGATATTAATTTCACGAAGAAATAGAGTGGAAATTACTTACCATGAGTCCCGATTTTGCATGAATCGCCCGTTCTCCCTTCTTTTTCTCTTCCTTTATTCTCGGTGCTCTTTCTATCTGCTTCTTTCTTTCCTTTCGTTCCAGCGACTTCCTTTCTTCTTTTTATTTTATTTTGTTTTTTTTGTCTTCTTTCCATATGAGTACTGTTCACGGTACTGTTTGATGAACAGTAATGTATTTTTATTCCTCCTCTTCTTCTATACACTCAATCCACATGAGGCATACACGTGTTGTAAATCGATTTCTATTTAAAATCACATTCCGAACTCACTTTTGAAATGTTCAAGTTCATTTGACACATGTACACATGAAGTTAAAGGTACTTATACGTGTATTATACTCTTTAGTGTATGTATAAATTAACCAAATACATTAATAAAAAGCACGGGGTGTTACAAGTCTGGTCTTTTCTTGACATTTAGACTGACTTTGACAACGTTTGGTGATCCTTATCAGCGTTGGTATCACGACGTGCAAGGTTAAGACATTCAGTATTACTTGTATAAGTTGATAGCTTTTAATAAGACCAACTAGATCAGTCCCCAGTTGAGAGGTGAGACACAAGGTCTGCTTAAATACCAATCGCCTAGAGCAGCCCGCTGCCTCCCGTTCACTGTTTAAAGTTACTGAGGACAAGACCGAGTCTAGTTGAGTCAGATTGACCACAAATTCGGCATTATAACAGTGTAATACATGAATTCCAAATATATAGGCATAGATATAACTGTATGAACGTTATACGAAATAATGTTGTGTAAATGAATGGTACACATAATAATAAATGAATGTAAACTTTAATAAAAGTTATAAAATACGCAAACCTATGTTTTATTCCCCACCTTCAGATAAAAACTTCTTCTTTCAGATCTGGCGCTTTGCTCCGGACAGAACTTCGTCGTACCACACCGAAAGTCTCGAAAAGAGAGTCTCAAAAGACTAAAAACTCAGAATGAGTAGAAAGGAGAAGAAAATCACAAGAGAAGGTGATTTGGTGTAAGGAATGAGAAATGAGGAGGGTTCCTTATATAGAGATTTTTGGCGCCAGAACGTTCGAGCAGGCGCCAGAACGTTTGGGCATGCGCCAGAACGTTCGGGCATGCTCCTGAACGTTCGAGCGTTGCGCCTGACGTTCGGGCACGCGCCTGAAGTTCGAGCACGCGCCTGAACGTTCAGGCAGGTACCATATATATATATATATAATAGGAATGAGAAAAAGAGAGGAAGGAGAACTAAAAGATCAAAAAATACGAAGAAACAAACAAGGAAGAATAGGGGAGAAAAAGCAATGAGGGGTTTAGGAAACTCTAGCAATTAATTACTGCCGGCTATGGGTTACAAAGTGAACTGTTGCTCTACTACATGGGGGCACTTGTGATATTCAAGAAGCAAGAAGTCGAAGATCAGAAAGGAAGAGGGGCTCAACGTACGTGGTGCTTTGGTGAATCCGAGAGAGAGAGATAAAAGGGAACCTTTTTAGCACTATAAATAATCTTTAAAATAAGTTATAATTATAAGGTTAATGGTTTAATTTTGAAAATTTCACAAAAATGACTATAAGGGTTTGAAGTAAGTTTATTATTAAATAAAGATATTGTTTTGGAGAAGGTGGCCAAAAGAAAGATTAAATAGTAACGGCCCATAACAACCTAGAATAATAATTTAACTAACACTTATGTTAATACAGGAAAAGAAAATTAAAAGACTTTTGTACAAAGAAGAGAAAAAAAAAACTGAGTTTTGATTTAATTTTGATCATTCCAAGAACAATGCACATTGTTTATGAATGAAAATTTTCACTCTATTGATCCACACACAACTATGTGTATGTATCAGTTTTTTTCAAATTTTGTATATAACACATAATAAAAGACGATCTGATGAATATAGGAGAATTTGTAGCATGACTCTTATATAAGTTATGATTCCTAGCATTTAAAAAAAATGAGCTGGAAGACAACCACATGACTATCTCAGCCATTGAAAACAATGAGTTGAAGGATCCTCAGGAGCCATGAATATATATCGGATTTTTTCAAATTGCGTATATAACACGTAATAAAAGATGATCTAATAGATATGGGAGAGTCTGTAGCATGACTCTTATATAAGTTCCGTTTGATAAAATTTAAAAAAGAAAAAAAATAAAAAATAATTTGAGTCTTATAGAGCCATATGAACCCACAAACCGAGACCCCACATGACTAATAATCGCACTCTAGTCAAGTGGATATGGGAGAGTTTGTAGCATGACTCTTATATACGTTTCGTTTCCTAAAATTAAAATAAAATCTAAAATAAAATTTTTTTTGAGTCTGTAAGACAACCACAAGACCATCTCAACCATTAGAAACAATGAGTCCCCAGTCATATGAACCCAGAAACCAAGCCCACATGGCTAATAATCACACTCTGGTCAAGTAGTCATAGTTCATCCACCAGACTTTAGTTCTTGTCTACTTAGCACCTAAAGACACAGATATACGAGCCTATAGAACAGATCTTGTTCAGAGTAAGGTCGTGACTATAGTACTAATTTCCCCCATATAATAATAATCATACGATTTCTTAAGTTGTCCATGTGGGATACAAACAATGTGAATCTTGTAAAGGGAATGACATCTAGCTAGTTGAAAAATAATAAGAATATAGTTATTAATATAGTCAATTCAATTATATGTTTTTCCATCACAGATTTCTCATTCTTCTAAATAAACAATTAAAAGAAATGATCTGTTTGAAGTATTCTAAGAAGAGGGTTGAGAAATAGAACAGAGGTGCTTGAAATTATGGGCATTCTGGTTCAAGAAAAGAAGTAGCCAGACAGGCGAAAAGTCCGGCTACCTTGTCTCTCTAAATTTTCATTTGAAGTGGGGGAGTGCTCCAACGTTGAATGAACGTTAAATTTATGTTCCCATTACACTAACTAACCCTATGTGTATATATATATATATATATATATATATATATATAAAAACAGGAATGAGAAAGAGAGAAGGGAAGGAGCGCTAAAAGATCAAAAAAGAAGAAGAAACAAACAAGGAAGAAGAGAGGAGAAAAAACAATGAGGGGTTTAGGGAACTCTAGCAATTAATTGCTGCCGGGTATGGCTTACAAAGTGAACTGTTGCTCTACTGCATGGGGGCACTTGTGATATTCAAGAAGCAAGAAGTCAAAGATCAAAAAGGAAAAGACACTCAACGTACGTGGTGCTTCGGTGAATCCGAGAGAGAAAGATAGAAAGGAACTTTTTTAGCAGTATAAATAATCTTTAAAATAAATAATAATTATAAGGTTAATGGTTTAATTTTGAAAATTTGGCAAAAATGACTAAAAGGGTTTGAAGTAAATTTATTATTAAATAAAGATATTATTTCGGAGAAGGTGGCCAAAAGAAAGATTAAATAGTAACGGCCCATAACAACCTAAAATAATAATTTAACTAACACTTATGTTAATACGGGAAAAGAAAATTAAAAGACTTTTGTACAAAGAAGAGAAAAATAAATAAATAAATTGAGTTTTGATTTAATTTTGATCATTCCAAGAACAATGCACATTGTTTATGAATGAAAATTTCCACTCTATTGATCCACACTCAACTATGTGTATGTGTCAGTTTTTTTCAAATGATCTAATGAATATAGGAGAATTTGTAGCATGACTCTTATAAAAGTTATGATTCCTAGCATTTAAAAAAAAAAATGAGCTGGAAGACAACCACATGACTATCTCTGCCATTGAAAACAATGAGCTAATGGATCTTCCAGAACCATGTATATATATCAGATTTTTTCAAATTGCGTATATAACACGTAATAAAAGATGATCTAATAGATATGGGAGAGTCTGTAGCATGACTCTTATAAAAGTTCCGTTTGATAAAATTTAAAAAAGAAAAAAAAATAAAATAAAATTTGAGTCCTATAGAGCCATATGAACCCACAGAGAGCCCACATGACTAATAATTGCGCTCAAGTCAAGTGGATATGGGAGAGTTTCTAGCATGACTCTTATATACATTCTGTTTCCTAAAATTTAAAAAAAAAAAAAAAAACAAAAAAAAAACAAAAAATTTATTTGTGTCTGTCAGACGACCACAAGACCATCTCAACCATTAGAAACAATGATCTAAGAACGATCCTCTCCAACCATATGAACCCAGAAACCAAGCCCACATGGCTAATAATCACACTCTGGTCAAGTGGTCATAGTTCATCCACCGGACTTTAGTTCTTGTCTCCTTAGCACCGAAGGACACATATATACGAGCCTATAGAACAGATCCTGTTCAAGTAAGGTCATGACTATAGTACTAATTTCCCCCATATTTGATTTCTTAAGTTGTCCATGTGGGATACAAACAATGTGAATCTTCTAAAGGGAATGACATCTAGTTAGTTTAAAAATAATAAGAATATAGTTATTAATATAGTCAATTGAATCGTATGTTTTTCTATCACATATTTCTCATTTGTAAATTTCTTCTAAATAAACAATTAAAAGAAATGATCTGTTTGAAGTATTCTGAAAAGAGGGTTGAGAAATAGAACAGAGGTGCTTGAAATTATGGGTATTCTGGTTCAAGAAAAGAAGTAGGCAAAAAGTCCGGCTACCTTGTCTCTCTAAATTTTCATTTGAAGTGGGAGAGTGCGCCAACGTTGAATGAACGTTAAATTTATGTTCCCATTACACTAACTAACCCTATATATATATTATAATAGATAGATTTGATCATTGATTGTTTTGGGTAGGAAAAATGGTGGTTCATTGCACCAAAAACTAATATGAAATCACTTTGAACAATGAACAAGCTACAGTGGTTTCCCATTGGAAAGCTAAAAGAACGCTGTTATTGGTATTTAAACAAAATTAAAGCTGATCACGGAAATACCTTCCAATAAACAGAGGATTTAGCGAAGACGTGGGGCTACGAGAACATTCAGAGGAATCGCTTTAACCAAAGTAATTCCCGAAGTTTCGGTCATATCTACCGGTGCATTGGACGGAGTTCGAAGCTCGAATTCATGAAGTAAACGCGCAAGCGTTAGGTGTACGACACCAATGGCTAACGAGATTCCTGGGCACATCCTTCTGCCAGATCCAAAAGGTATATATTCATAGTGTTGCCCTCTAAAATCCACATGTGCATGCTCAATTGTGAGGAACCTTTCTGGCCTAAACTCTAGAGGATCAGCCCACACTTGGGGATCTCGTTGCAGTTTCCAGATGTTTGTGATTAAGCGCGTCCCCTTTGGAACATGGAAGCCAGCTATAGTACAATCCTTCATGGCCTCGTGTGGTACAGAAAGTGGAGCAGGAGGGTATAAGCGCATAGTCTCCTTCACAATTGCTTGGAGATAAGGCAGCTTCTTGATGTCTTCTTCTCCTACATGTCCTCTGCTTCTACCAATTTGATCATCCATCTCTGCTTGAGCTTTCTCTAAAACATTGCGATTGTTTAGTAGCAAGCACACAGCCCAAGTTAAGGTAACCATTGTAGTGTCACTCCCTGCTATTACTAGAGCCTGTAGTAATTAATTAACTACTGATCATAATTCATTGATTATATAACTAGCTAAAAACTCAAGTTATTAAGCTTCAAATTGATAACGTACCAAACAAGTGGCTTTAACAACAATATCAACATCATGATCAGAGATCTTGGCATCCTTCATTATGTTAAGCATCACGTCTATGAAATCTTGCTCATCTCCTGCCTCATTAATTAGCTGCCTTTTCTTCACTCTATGCTCTTCCACCCATCTACTCAAAATTGCATCCATTTCCTTACCAGTCTTCTTCATGGCACGCTCGTGCCCTTGCACATCCACACCCCTCAACAAAGGAATCGCATCCGCCACCACAAATAGTCCGAAGAGATAAATTAATTCCTCACTGGCTTTCTTCCACCGCCGTGATTCCTCATCTTCAGTGGCGGCAGCGGCTACACCATAATACCGCTTGCCCGCAATGAGCTTGACCATCGTGTTGAGTGTCATATCCTTGAACCATCGATACAGGTCCACTTTAACCCATGAATGTTCTCCGCTGCCTTTCTTCATCATACAAAGCTCATCGAGCTCTTCTATGGACATGTCGATCTCTGATATTTTGATGTGCCTGAGCAAGTAGAGGCGATGGTTGGAGAGAAGCTCCACCGTGATTATTTTGCGAATTTCACGCCAGTAGGGGCCGTAGGGTGCAAAGCCAACTGTGGCGCCACCATAGCCCATGATGTTTGAAGCCATCAAATCTGGACGGGTTGCGAAGATCCTGTCGTTGGTGGTGAAGCATTCTTTGGCTATTTCGCAGTTACTTACTACAAGAGCAGGGCGCATGCCTAATTGGATCATGAACGTTGGTCCCAACACGTCAGCCAGAGCGCCGAGCTTTCGATACAACAGATCACTGGGTCTAAACAGGAGAAGGTGCCCGATAATTGGCCATGCACCCTTTGGTTCTGGTGGCTTAATCTTGCCATCGTTATTTTCGTTAGTTGTTCTGCTTTTCTTCCTGATGATCAGATAGTAGATAGAAATCAAGGCAAGAAGCATAGTTATTACACATGCAGTGAGCTTAGATTGGAACAAAATTAATAGGGAATCCATGTCTCAGCTGGATGAACGACGAATACTTTCTAGAGGAGACTTGGCTCAAATTTATTGATCGAAGTGATAAGATAGAAGTGAGTGGTTAAAATTTTATTGGTCATTGAAGTGATAAGATCCACTAATTAATGAAAGAAAAAGACAAAAATCTTTCAAAACGTCGTACCATGTAACAATGATCATTGTGAGCCTAATTTCAACAAATCAATTTAACTTCTTATGAAAGAAAAAAAAAAACCTAATAATAATGATAATTTTGTCAAAAAGTATTCAAACTCGAAACTTAAAACTAAATCACTCAACTTCTTTTAAGTTCGGCCCTTAAACCGTCGAACCAACCAATGGTTGAAATCCAGCTCAAGAAATTGGTATTGAAGGAAATTAACTTCAAGAATACGAAAATACATTTTCAAGAAGATGGTCCCAACTAACTTCTTTAAAAGGTATAAAAATTACTCTTTCATTATAATACAGTAAAAAAAGAAAAAATGATGAACTCTAACTGACGAAGAGCTTATCCTTCTACCTTGCTGCATGTACAAATAATATAAAATATATATATATATATATGAGAATTTTTTTAAAAAAGAGCAAATAAATTTGACAATTTTGAATATACTTTCGTAGAGCATATCCTTTTAGTGTTGCTACATGTCCAAACAAAAATTTAAAAAAAAAATTGTATAATTTTGAATAACCTTACTAATAGCTGAAAAAAACAAATTTGTTTCTTACTACCACAATAATCTTCATTTTCA
Source organism: Paratinospora sagittata (assembly GCA_035771175.1). NCBI lineage: Eukaryota > Viridiplantae > Streptophyta > Magnoliopsida > Ranunculales > Menispermaceae > Paratinospora > Paratinospora sagittata. The sequence goes on along the minus strand of CM069608.1, from coordinate 31,614,187 downwards.
TCTCCACATTAGGTAATATTATACATAAGAAAATAAATATAATATAATATAATTTAATTTAATTTAGGGTGCTTATGTTGTTGAAGCCATGTGTGGGACTAAAAGAAAGAAGAAACTTAGGCCAGTTCCAGGGAACTATATATATGTGTGTATATTGAAACCTTTCCATCTTTCCACAACCTTACATGGTAATCAATTTTGGTGGCTATAAAGAAGCCAAAGATACCAAATTGCTAACTCTAGTCCCATAGTTTTTCTTTATATATATTATTATTATTGTTCCTTTCTCTTTTTTTCAAAAGGGAAATCAAGCTGAATTAAACTCGAATGGAAGAAATGTCTACAGAGACAATATCCAAGATAATTACATTCCCCCGAACAACTTTTGACTCAATATACCGTTGAAAATTATCATGTTCATCTCTCTTTTTTCTTCTTCGAAGTTATTGTTTTTTTTCTAAACCACAGAAAACAACAAGGCAGGACGTCACATGTTTTTCATCATCTTTCAGCGACAAAAACAATTGGACCACCTGAACTCTACGTCTTCCATTCTTTCTTCCTATGCTTTGAAATCCCAAAATCCATTATATACAGACTGCAAATTACAAAGATTGAAAGATGATGAAAAACATCGTCTAGTTGATATTGGCTTCTATTATGAAAAACATCATAATCGACCCCTTCAAGGTAAAAATGTTTTAATTTAAGATTTTTTTAAATAAAAATGATATTGGCTTCTATTTTCCATGATTTCTCCATCTCTTTTCCATGTGTAGGACTGACTAAACACTCATGAGGGCTTGGCTTTGAGAGGCCTAGAAGAGTATCCATCCCTAGTTGCCAAGACGAATGTCATAACTAGATGGATGCCACCACACCTCAAGGAGGATTTAAATTGAACGCTGATGCAGCAATCAGCATACAACTGAAATGGTTTGGCAGTAATGGAGTGTATACAAGTCACAACTAGACTTTGGAAATAGGAATTCTTCAATTTAGGCTACTAAAGCATATGCTCTTTTAGTGACTGCAAGTATCTGCCATTTACATACTAAGTTTTACAAGGAATTGAATGTACTGCTAGCAATCAAAAATATATATGTTTTTTTTTATCTTGGAAAGCAAAAGTACATTACAGGGGTTCAAGAATCTGATTTCTAAGGAAGCAATCAATTGGGAACTTGTTAATGCTAATGAAAAATAATGACCTTAACATGTGCTTGTATGTTTTAGAATGACAACATAAAAAATAATACTAAATATTTCAACTAGTATATGGTAGGGGCTGCGCAAACGCAATGGAGGAGATCTTAGTCGGGCGCCCCTAAGATATGTTTTTTACACGGTAAGTGATAAGCCACGACGATCTGAGCGGGGCCATAAACCAAATCCCAAATATTTGGGATGAGCTGGGACGTGAAGGACCATTGCAGAACGTGGCCAGTAAACAGGAATGGATTTGGACTGGGTCGTGGCGGTTGAGAGTCCTACGTGCAGAAGGAAATGGGTCATCCTAGTTGCGAGTTTTATGTTATTTTATTATGCACTGTTTCATGTGTGTTGAGTTCTAACTGTTAGTTTCCTTTTATTTCGATTCAGTTGTACTTGGCTTTGCTTATTTAAAGCAGCCAATGTTTTCATTATGGGGGACAAGGAATCTTTGCACTCAAATTGTGGTTGTTTCTCACCCGAATAGAAAACAAAGTATGTTAGCCTTATAATCTGAGTTTGGGACCTATCATTGGTATCAGAGCCATATCAGAGACAGGTTGTAACCCACAGGTCACAAGTTACTTATGGGCACTAACAAGGAGCGTATTGAGCACTTGGAGTCTGGACTCGGTGTAGCTCAGGAAGGACTACAGCGAATGCAGGAAGCTATCAATCGATTTTTGAGTATGTTGATCACAAATCAAGAGAACCGCAACCACGGTAACCCTCACCGAGAAGGCAACGATGGGTGTCGACAGATCATCTCCTCCAAGACGGCAAAGCTGGAATTCCCACGATTTTTAGGGGATGACCCAACCGAATGGTTCAACCGTGTGCATCAGTTCTTCGAATACCAGGGCACAACGGAAGTGCAAAAGGTTTCCATGGCAGCATACCATTTGGAAGGATAGGCTAACCAATGGTGGCAGTGGATTCGCAAAACATTTAAGGAAGAAGGAATCGTGATTTCATGGGAGAAATTTGAGGAAGAACTCTGGGCTCAATTCGGACCATCAGAGTGTGAGGACTTCGACGAAGCTCTCTCCCGAGTTAGACAGCTTGGGACTTTGAGGGACTACCAACGTGAGTTTGGAAAACTCGGCACCAGGGTTCATGGATGGACTCAGAAAGCATTGGTGGGGACATTTATGGGCGGCTTGAAGGCTGAAATAGCAGATGGGATTAGGATGTTTAAGCCACAGTCGCTTAAAGAGGCCATTAGCATGGCACGGATGAGGGACGATCAACTCGCACGATAAAGAAAGTTCATGCGGTTACCACCTGCAAGAGTTCCGTTAGCTCTTCCACAGGCCACTCATGTAGCCCCTGCTACACCTGCGGGACCCATTAAGCGTTTGTCTTGGGAGGAAATGCAGAGGAAGAGAGCACAAGGTCTCTGTTTCAACTGCAATGAACATTTTACAACAGGCCATAGATGTCAAAAAACACAGTTATTACTTTTAGAAGGGCATGCGGGTAACGTGTTATGTGAGGGCATTACTGATCCACAAACGCCGGAAGATGACCACAGGGAAGAGGTAGCAGAGGTGCAGGAACATGAAATGGAACCAGAGATCACCTTGCACGCACTAACGAGATGGACAACACCGAAAACCATGCGGGAAACAACGAAAATGGGTACCCACGAAGTTATGGTTTTGATTGACAGTGGATCTACACACAACTTTATCAGCAACCATTTGGCAAGCATGCTCAGGTTGCCAGTCATACATACGAAGACATTCTCTATCCGGGTGGCCAACGGAGAAAGATTAACGTGTCAGGGGCGTTACGATAAGGTACGGGTAGAATTACAAGGCACCGAATTTTACTTCACCCTTTTCTCTCTGCCCTTACCAGGCCTTGATCTTGTCCTTGGCGTTCAATGGCTCGAAATGTTGGGATCCGTGGTTTGTAATTGGAAACAGTTAACCATGGATTTCATTTGGGAAAATCAAGACCGAAGGCTGCAAGGAGTGGACGTGCAAACCATTCAAGCAGCTTCACCAGAAGAAATATCGAAGGAGTTTCGCCGAGGTCATGCGTTATTTGTTGTGTGTCTCCAACCAACCATGGAAACCGCACCATCTGATACTCCAACTGGAAATATACAACAAGGTATGCATAGGTTGTTGAAAGAGTATGAGGACGTGTTCCAGGAGCCCTCAAGTTTACCACCTGCACGTGAAGTAGATCATTTTATTACGCTAAAGAAGGGAACCGAGCCAATTAACGTACGACCATACAGCTATGCCCACTTCCAGAAAGCTGAAATTGAGAAACATGTCCAAGAAATGTTAGATTTGGGGCCCATTCTTCCCAGCACCAGTCCTTTCTCGTCGCCGGTACTGCTAGTGAAGAAAAAAGATGGCAGTTGGAGATTTTGTACAAACTACCGTACACTTAACGTCGCCACCATCAAAGATCGTTTTCCCATTCCGACAGTGGATGATATGTTAGAAGAATTATATGGCGCCACTTACTTCACCAAATTTGATTTGAGGGTCGGTTATCATCAAGTAAGAGTAAACCCACCTGATGTTACTAAAACTGCTTTCCGTACTCATAACGGTCATTACGAATACTTTGTAATGCCATTTGGCCTTTGTAATGCACCCTCGACATTTCAGGCCATCATGAACTCAACATTTCGACCCTACCTTCGAAAATTCATTTTGGTTTTTTTTTATGATATTCTGGTATATAGTCCCACTTGGGATGAGCATATGGTGCATGTTAGACAAACCTTGGAGACCTTGCGACAACACCAATTCTTTGCCAAGGCAAGCAAATGCGTGTTTGGCCAACAGGAACTGGAATACTTGGGGTACATTGTCACCCATCGAGGAGTGAAGGTTGATAACAGTAAAATTGCAGCCATGACCGCATGGCCACCACCCACTAATATTTCTGAGTTACATGGATTTTTAGGCCTAACAGGGTATTACAGAAAGTTTGTTCAAAACTACGGCATCATAGCGCGACCCCTGACCAACCTGCTCAATAAGGGAAAATTCGGTTGGAATGATGAAGCCGACGCAGCCTTTCTAGCTCTCAAGCAAGCAATGACAACCACTCCAACGTTAGCTATGCCTAATTTCAATGACTCCTTCACCATTGAAACCGATGCATCTGGAGAAGGGATTGGCGTAGTTTTATCACAACAAGGCAGGCCTATAGCGTTTATGAGTCGAGCATTGGGGGTTACAAAAAAAACTTGGTCAACCTACACCAAGGAAATGCTTGCAATTGTGGAGGCCATACGCTTATGGCGTCCTTATCTACTGGGAGAAAAATTCTTCATTCTCACCGACCAGCGTAACTTGAAATATTTCTTGGAGCAGCGTGTGCATACGCCAAAACAGCAAAAATGGGTAGTCAAGCTAATGGGCTATGACTACGAGATTATTTACCGCCCAAGCCGCGAGAATTCAACAGCGGACGCCCTGTCACGCAAGTCCGGTAGCCCAATTCTTCACCATCTGCATGTGCCATTGATGAGCGTATTGGATGAGATTAAAAAAGCTTATGAAGGAGACTCTTACATCCAATCTCTAACTCGTCTGGCTAATGCTCAAATAGAAGGGTCATATGCATGGCGTAATGGGTTGCTCTTCTTTAAAGGGAGAGTAGTCATTCCTGTTCATGCCGCCTTAGGGGCGAAACTGCTCCATGAAATGCATGATACAAAAATAGGAGGACAATCTAGGGTTTTGCGGACATTCAAGAAATTAGCCCAACAATTCTACTGGCCAAAAATGTACCAGGCGGTGCAAGAGTATGTCAAGAAATGTGTTCGGTGCATGAAGTAGACCAAAGTCTAGAGGCTAGAGATGGTCTGCAACGTCAACTCAAAAGCAATCTGGAGACTTCCATTAATCGCATGAAGCAAATTGCGGATCAAAAGCGTCGGGATGTTTCCTTCAAAGTTGGTGATCTGGTGTTTCTTAAATTGCACCCCTACAAACAACAAACAGCCTTCAAACGAGCCCACCAGAAGCTAGCTAGTCGCTTATATGGACCATATCCGGTGATACAAAAGATTGGAGACGTCACATACAAACTGCAACTGCCGGAAGGAGACCGCATTCATCTTGTCTTCCACGTATCGCTCTTAAAAAAGTTCGTAGGAGAGCTTAGAAAACCTTCAAAGGAGCTGCCGCCAGTTAATGATGAAGGGGTTGTTCTGCTCGAACCTCAGTATATACTGGACACTCGCTGGATCAAACGGGGGAATAAATTTGAAGAAGAAAATCTGGTCCAGTGGAAGCATCTACCAGTCGAGGACGCCACAGGGGAGACTAACCAGTCTTTGCTTGAACGATTTCCTTCTATAGACCTTGGGGACAAGCGTCCACTTAAAGAGGGGGGTATTGATAAGCCACGACAATCTGAGAGGGGCCATAAACCAAATCCCAAATATTTGGGATGAGCTGGGACGTGAAGGACCGTTGCAGAACGTGGCCAGTAAACAGAAATGGATTTGGATTGGGTCATGGCGGTTGAGAGTCCTACGTGCAAAAGGAAATGGGTCATCCTAGTTGCGAGTTTTATGTTATTTTATTATGCACTGTTTCATGTGTGTTGAGTTCTAACTGTTAGTTTCCTTTTATTTCGATTCAATTGTACTTGGCTTTGCTTATTTAAAGTAGCCAATGTTTTCATTATGGGGGACAAGAAATCTTTGTACTCAAATTGTGGTCGTTTCTCACCCGAAGAGAAAACAAAGTATATTAGCCTTATAATCTGAGTTTGGGACCTATCAGTAAGATCCTTTCAACACACGAGGAGAGCACTTTCTACTTATGCAATGAATTTCACACAAATTTGATGATCTCCAGAGGGTGTCGCCTAGCACCTATTTGATGATCTCTGTTTCTCCCACCCTTTACTGGAGAGAGAAATAAAGATTTAGAGGGAGTTGGATTCCATCTCCTTATCCAATGCTGTGAAAAACTTTGGGCAAGAAAAAGAAGTAAAGAGACCCAGATGAAAAAAACCCTACTTTAAGCTCTTTCTATATTGAATTTGAGCATCTGAGAGTCTTCTCACTATTTTTTGTACACAAGTTTTACTTATATTTATGAGTTGTGGTTGCTTTTTGTATTATTGCATTATTCTGTCTCTGTTTCATAATATCACTATCTACAGATATCAGCATTTCCATTTCCAAAAGATAACTCCATATAGATAGAGTATTTGTTTAGGGTCTTGGTATCTAATCAATCTCTAATTGGCTAAATAAAGGATTGGATGGCGTACTGGAAAGTGAAAGGCTAAAGAAGCACCTTGATGGGCAAGACTGAGTGTTACTAAGAGGATAACATATATAGACCTTAATTAAGTTCACCATCAATGGAATGACCAACAGAAACAGAATGCTATTTTTTTTTTTGGCAGGCAATGGAATGACCATCAATTAAGTTCCCGACTAATCCCTTGGGCCCCTTGTTGCTCAAGTGGGAGATGCCTATAGTGACCAACACTAGTAGAGAGTCGAACTCGTGACCTTGTTTCCTGAGGCTAGCGCCCCAAGCCACTCAGCCAACTCAACGTTGGTTTTGGCAAGCAATAGATATAGCTAGATTGTTTATGAAAATAATGCACAACAAATCCTATAACAATATTACATCAATCATTTTGTTTACAAACAGTTTTCAGCAATTCAAACATTTGGAAGAAAGGGAGGCCCTAAAATAATATAAGAAAGAATTGGTCAGAGTAGCTCGAATTAGAAATAAAATGAGAAAAATCACCTTAATAAAATGAGAAAAATCAATTAAGGTGGTGTGGTGTGGACATGTACAACAAAAACTTTTAGAGTGATGAAAGGAACGAAGTAACAAGGAAGAAATGACTTTGATGAGTAGAGTATATTACACAATAAGAAAACTAAGTTACAATTGTGAGCTTCCCATTTATAATAAGACTTTAGTTAACTTTGGTTGTTGGGTCCAAACAAATTGATGAACCCTCCAAATATTGGCTCATAGTTCGCTCGGAGTTCACCGCGAAGCTACGTGCTTTGCTAAGGGTTTCAAAAATCTCTTTCATATATTCAATGGTGCAATATAAAGCAATGTAGGACTAAAAAAAAAAAAAACTTAGGCCAAGGTAAGATCCTTCCAAGACATGAGGAGACCCCTTTCTGCTCATGCTATGGATTTCGCATGAACTTGATGATCTTCAAAGGGTGCCCAGCACCTCTTTATGCAGAGATTAGGGTGGGAAGAGTTTGAGTCCACACCACGAAAACTCAGGCAAGCAAAACCAGCAAAGGGACATGGAGAGCAAAACCCCCTACTGTTAGCTTATTTCTATATGAATTTGAGCATTTGAGAGTCTTCTCAGTTCTCACTGTTTTTTATAGCCATTGTTTTGGACATTATGAGTTGTCTTTGTATACATTCTTGTAGATTTAGTGTGGAACGTAAAAACTGAAAATTGCTTAGGCCCTATTTAGTTTATAATCCGAATACAATTTTTTGTATCCAAAAAAATTTAAAAATAGCAAAAACTTGTTCAGTTTAAAAGATTTCAAAAATACTTTAACTTTTTGTTAAGAGAACATGTTGTTTTAAAAAAAATGATAAAAAATCATTTTTTCAATTTTCTCGTATAAGATTGTATTTTTATTTCTCAATCACAAACCAAATAAAACCTTACCTTCTCATTTCCAATATCAATGTCTAAACTATACCATGGTATATAATGGAGAAAGCTGTTATTCAGGCCTTCCCAAGAGAGAACATTTGGCCGCCGCACACATACTTAGCAGATTTGCTGACTCTACTTCCCATAGGCTTGTTTGATTAGAGAAAATTCCACCTTCAAACGTTGCTTTTAGAATTGTACTACAATACAGTAGAATGCTTCCACAAACCACCCCATCATGTTCACCGCTGCACTTAAATGATCTATGCTTTGCAATTAATTCGGTTGCCGTGGCCAAGCACGAAACTCATACATCCTCATCCCCTGATGCCCGACACGGGTAAACAAAAAAACCATTCACAAAACAATTGATTAATTATTTTCATTCTCTTCTGCTTCTGCTAAGATGGTGATTGGATACCATATAGAGATTTGTCCATTGATGTCCAAATTCATGAAGAAAATAAAAAAAGGTTATTTCTTTTCTTCAGATTCTTCTTTTATCTTTTAATTTATAGGTTTACTTCCTAATATTTTTCAGTTTGTTTTTACCATTCAATTATACATCATGTTGGTTCTATTAAAAAAAAAAAAAAAAACTTGGATGAGATTCTTTGATTGTTTTTGTTTTGACATGATGAGCACTTGCGGAGGAAGTCAAGTAACATTAGTAAAATATACTCAAAGTTACCAAAGAAACTATTATTTAAGGTTTGACGGTGATGATTTCTCTCTGGATTGCTCTTTGTTTTAACAGATTCACGAGCACTTGGAAAGATAAATGGAATAATGTTACTAAATGACTCGATCAAAATCATTGTATAACGACTTATTTACATTTTTGAATTCTATCTCATTTTAATAATTTTTATAATGACCTTTTAGGAATGGATCAACCCAAGTATGGTTACAAACTCAAAATGACAAAGAATTTTTCAAATCATTTACAATAGGTTAGGTTACACTTTTGACAAATATTTTATTATATACTTTAATAAAAAGAATTTAATTAACTTTGGTGCAGGCCCAGCCAAAGTGGTAAAGCCTCCAAAAATAAGCGTATGCCGCTGGATGCAACGAGCCCACGGTATTCTTTAGTAAAAGGCGAAAGAATAGTTCGCTCTGTGCTCACCGCGCGGCTGCGTGGTAATGTTGGTTTATCAAAATCCTGCTTTATATGTTATGAAATGATAAGAGTACTTATTTGGAAGCAATGTGGGACTAAACATCCTCGTCACTATATAATTTCCAAACTCACGTAACGACAAATGTTAGGCAAGAAGTATACATGTAAGCAAAGCCATTTTATCTTTCCACAACCTTGTATGGTACTCAATTCTGGAGGCTAAAAACCTGCCAAAGGTATCAAATTGCTACCATTAGTTGCATAATTTTTCTTTTGTTTCATACTACCAGTGATGAAGAGATAATTACTAATTTAAAAATTAGAAAGTTGTTTTAAAGGATATTTGTTAGACAATTAGAAAGTAGTGTTAAGACTTTATTTTTGTTGAAAGAATTAGAAACTAGTTTTATTTTGGTAGTTGTTAATAAAGTTCAATTACATATTAGAAAATAGAATGCCTAAAAATGTTGTTTATATTAGTGGTAAATAAGTTCAATTACATAGGGATGTAGTTGTATTATAATTACAATTAAAGGGTTATTTAATACTATAAATAAGGGGATACGTGTAGGAAAATATTGATTCATTGTTCATTATTCTTAATTTTCATTTTATTAAATAAAAGTTTATTCTTATTTTATTGTTGCTTTTGTGTGCTATTCTTTTCCTTGAGAGTATTCTACATCAGCGAGGATATACAAGGGTTTACATACACTTTTGTTTTAGACGATACATACCTTTATCATTACATGTTTTTACTTCTTTAGATACCATTTAAAATGATCAAAATTTTCTTTGTAATTAATTAGTGAATTTTTAGTAGATTTGTAGCAGCCCCTAAGAAAAAGTCATAGGTATTTGGAAAAACATATAGAAACAAGCAAAGAGATACTGGGGTGAAGCCCTTTTTGCTCAATGTTCTATGCTTAGTATGCAAAAGCTTAAAGATATTGAGTTCAAAATTCCATGCCTTTTAGAAACCTATGTAATAAAAATGAACAATTATTTAGCATGAAAATTATCAATGACCCAATCCATTCTTTTTAATTTAATTGAGTTCTATAATTTTCTTCTCTCCCTCACTTTCTTTAGCTAAGAAACTCACTCTAACCATAGAAGAATAATACTATATTAAACATTAACAGCGTTACAATGAAAAAAAACCAAAAAATTTAGACTCTCCCACTTGGGGTGTCTTAGGTGGGTGCCCTCCTTCCCAAGTGCAATGAAAGTCAGCAACTTGAGCGCCGATTTAGGTAAATAGAGCTGAAATATACTAAACAGAGCATAGAAATGCTCCACCAGCAGCAAATCCAACCGAACAGCACAAAAAGGCCCCAGTACACCCATCCCTAATAGAATTATCTAAAGCACAAGACACCACTACCAGCAACACCCTAGAAACAGCTAGCCCAACTCCTACACCACTTCGAAATAGAAAAACCTCCGCTCAACTTAGAGCAAGCCACCCTAATTTCAAATATCTAAATCACTCCCCATTTGAAGCACCATTCCATCTCTATGTTCACAACAACGAGGATGACAAACCACAAGGCATGTCTAGTGCCATTTAAAACAGCATTCTCTCCCACCTCTACCACCACAAAATGGGCTCAATGCCTATATTTATTCCTGAAGAAAGTAACTGCATGTACAGCCTTACTTTGTATATATAGGCTTCTGGGTACACATGGAATTTTTATTCGAAAATTAAGTTGTCTTGAGGTTCTTTGTCACTTGATCTAAATCTCAGTATCTAATTCATTTCATAATATTGTCTGAAGAGAGGATTAAACTGCATCATGGAAACCAAAAGCACAATCATCGGCCAGAGAATGAGACTTAAGAGCATATACTAACCTACTTCATGAAACTTCTTCAAGCACAATTGTTTTCACCTTTTGAAAACAAGACAAGTGCAAATAACATCAAATTACAGGGGTTTAGGAATCACTTGAGATCATGTTGGTGGCAAGCAAGCAAAATATTATCACAAATTAGGACTACCCCAAAAGCATCAATGTTCTAGATTGACCTAAAAACTATAACAAATTATAACCTAAAAACTTCTATTTTTCAGAATGATGATACAAAAAGTTTTAATTAATATATGGCAGGGGCCACGCGAACGCGTACCCCCTCTACCACAAATTATGACGTAGACTCTTCCACTTGGGGAGATCTTAAGCGGGTGCCCCTCCCAAGTGCAATGGAGGTCACCAACTTAGGCCATGGGCCTTCTTGATTACCCATTGACCCCGTCCAGGTAAGTATGTTTGAACATTGCTATTCGCTTTTATTTTTTACTACCCCCTCCTCCATCCTCCTTTCACACTTCTCCTATATGGGATGAAAACCAAGAAGTTAACTTCTTTTTTTTTTTTGACCTTAAGTAATTTGCCAAAGAGATTGCAACTTTGCAAGTTGACCAAAATCAACACTTGCAGCATAACTGCCACGTAAAGGTTTGAACAGGACATCTTAGGGCCTTCTAAGCACTGCAAAGATGCTTTATCAGAAGTAAGAACACCAAATTCCAGCCAATCTACTATGATGCTTTTCCAAAAGATAAGACCCTTTTCAACACCCAAGGAGGCCAAGCACACCTTTATGTAGAGACACTATGATGCACTACTCTTATTATTTTGTAATAGCTTAAATATTATTTAAAATAACAGGAGAATACTTTTGGAAGAATTGGCAAAGAAGCTAAGATGAATATTAAAATAAATTTACCACTGTGTATAAAATACCAATGGGGTGCATAACCTCATATCATATAAAACCGGGCAATTACACAACCTACTTGCTGACAGATGCTATAGGCTATAGCTTCATCTATTCTAGGCTTCAAAAAAATTTAGATTTGACTATAGAAGGAGCAAGGGGTGCAATCATTTTGGCAGTAATGCTACATGCAAAATGAATTTTACCAAAAGGAAAAGCTGGTGAGACAATCAAGCACTGTATCAGGATTACATAATTTAATTTTAAGTGACAACTAGTGATGTGGAAAAACAAGGAAAAACAATGGGAAGGAACTCTATATCTATGAAAACCAAAAAGTAAGGAGTCGGGAGTACAAACCTGTAAGAGCCCAAAGAGCAGAGTTATTGATACCCGGCAATCTGCAACATTTATAGAATGCAGGTAGCGAAATGCACCCAAGTATGCCATCCATTCCGCATCGACGAGGCTCTCGCCTCTTAAATCAATCAACCCTATACAATATTGAGAAAGTCTACAGAGGCAATTTCAGATAATTGAAAACCAACCCTGCGAATATAAACAGAGCATACAATGCTAAAAATCTCTATGGATTCATTTAGAGATCATTGGAAACCAACCTCATGAATTACAGAGAGCATGACAATCCATTTCTTCTAAGGAATGTTCTCCACTCTTCCCAATTTCTTTTCTCACTTCTCTTTTATGTCAAACTTTTAACAAGGTTTCAGACCCAGAAAAAGAGAAAAAAGTGATAAAATAATACGAGAATAAAAGTGATGCAAACTACATCATCTTTCAAGAATTTCATATTCAAATCTCTAAATCTTATGCATCACTTGAATTAAAAAAAATTAAGATGCAGAATGGTTTAATCAACTTCATAGCAGAGGCGTGACGTCAACTGACTAAAATGACAACTTACTAAGTTAATATTCAACTTAGATTCAGTAAGATATATTTGAGTTCACTACGACATGTTTGAGATTTTACACTACAATATGGCAACACTCATCTAGGTCGAAAATTCTAGCCACTAGAAATATCCCCACACCTTTTATTAACGAGGTAAGTAATTAATTACCGAGTTAATATAATTAATATTTGAAAGAGTTCAGAACTAACTTAGGCATCGAACAGTCTTCTATCACACCCTATTATATTACCTAAAATAATATGCAACAAATTATAAAATCAGAGTCCTAATAATTATGAAAATCAGAATAGATTATTTATTTATACTCCATTAATTAAAAAGAACACAGGTATAAATATACATTATTTTATATATACGAGTACGCAGCAGAAATATATCAGTAAATACCTACACCCCTAGATCTTCGTCGACGTCCCGCTCTCTATGCGTGTCACGACGCCCCTGACGTAGGCTGACGTCATGACCGGCACAGCGTACTATACACTGTACAAACCCATATACAGTATATAATACACTGTCAGCCTTCACGTACTCTCACAAACCTTCCCAAAATGTACAAAATATTTTTTTTTCTTTTTTTCTATACCACACATCAAATCAAATCTCATATATATAGATGATCATTCCATTCACTCACACATTAAATTATCATTTCCTCATGCAATATAAATATATGCTCACACATCCCATCTAGATGATAATACATATATCTATAATGTGTGATAATTATACATAGCAAAATAACAAAAGTTATTTCCTCCAAGCAGACATACACATACCAGACTCACTCACGGAGTTTTCTTTTCCCTTCGACTCAATACCTGAAATATTGGAGGAAATGGGGTGAGCAAACAACAGCTCAGTGAATATAGTTCTTGAGATGACAATTATATACATTTACAGAAATATGACATTTAAAATCATTTCAAACACTTATTCAACACATGCATCATTCAATGAATATATTGTACATGTCAACACCATAAATTTCATGTTTTTCAATACTACAATGCACAATTTCCCTCCTCCGCAAGGCAAGAGAGCGGGTCTAACCTTGTATGGTAGTACAAGGTAGACACAGCCTCTCATTACCCAATTTCAAAACACAATGCACAATCTCCCTCCTCCGCAAGGCAAGAGAGCGGGTCTAACCCTTGTATGGTCGTACAAGGTAGACACAACTTCTCATTACCCAATTCAATAACACAATACACAATCTCCCTCCTCCGCAAGGCAAGAGAGCGGGTCTAACCCTTGTATGACCATTACAAAGTAGCCACAACCTCTCATTACCCAATTAACAATCATTTCAAGGATCGCAACCCTTGTTAGGACAAACCTAACGAAATGACAATGAGGAATCGCAAAGCCTCATCATTACAAACTCCAATGCTAAAATCAGTTTGCATGATCCATAAAACTCAATGCAGTATATATAAAGCTAACATGCATACCATCAACCATTTTATATACGTACAATGCCATACAAGAACCAAATCAAGAAAACTATACTCACAGTACAACACGTTCCACGAAAACTCAATCATCGTCGCTTTCGAGTCCAGCTCCAAGTTAAATCCAACGAATTTAACCTATCACAATCACTCCATAATTCAATTTCATGTCTTCATATTTATATTTCTCAACTCACTTCAAATCACGAATTCCATTTAGGACTCAAAAGCAGTTATCTCATTTCTGTGGTCAATCTTGATATTTCCACAACAGTGAAAATAGATTTCCAATCATATATTCACGACACCACAAACAGGAGTTTCATTGGATGCACATCACTGGTCACATCACTGATCAATGTCACTATTCACTATTCACTATTCAATATTCAATATTTACTGTTCACTATGAACAGTACCCCCTATTTGATGAACAGTAAGTTACTATTCATATTACTATTTATCATACTATTTGGTGAACAGTATTACTATTTAAGTACTGTTCATTATTTTATTTTATTTTTTTATTCGTTCTTCTTCGTACACTCAATCACATACACGTATTTTGGCTCTTACGTATAAAATACGTGTCTTATCAAACGTATAGTTAGCTCTTACATATAAAATACGTGTATTATCACGCGTATATGTAGCTTATACGTATAAAATACGTGTATTAGAAAACGTATATTGAGCTCTTATGTATAATATATGTGTATTATACATCTCGATATATGTGTACGTCATTTACTTAGATTTACAGGGTGTTACAATGCGCCTCCTTCGCATGTGGCACCGACAGCTCTTGCTCTGGCATGCAACGTGTCACGACCCACTATACGTGACGTCATAACCGCCACGAAAACCTTCGAGTATATCCTCTGTCGGTACACCCAGCGTCTTGTCAGCTAAAAACACATACGAATTTTCAAAATCAAATACAGTACAATCCTAAAAACATTCATCTAACATGATCATAAATGAAATGAAATAAAATATTACATTTTCAAGTTACCAAATATAAAATTTCAAAGTTTACAAAATACTACCGACCCAACACATTCCAACTATGTGTTAATTATACATATACTAGGTGTTATCATGTACATAATTATCAAATTACAAAATTAAATGTACAACACCTACATGAAACAAAAAAAGGGACGCTCCGCAGTCAAGCCTTCCCTTTCTTTTTTCTATCAAATCCTGAAAGAAGAAGGTGAGGTGTGAGCTACAGCCCGCTCAGTGAATGTCATTTACAAGTGGCATATACATGCATTTAATAAAAACATGATAAGATCATAAATCATTAAAATATTATGATGACGAAATATATTACATACATGCTAACATAATGCATTAAGTCATACATAAGACGATGCATAACATTTGTAGTCATACTCGTACAATCCTAACACCTCCTAAGTACAGGGGTTTAAGACTGGTGCACTACACACAGTACCTAAACACACACAAAATACTCGTATCCTAATAGAATTTTTGGGGTTGTCCAGCATGTAGGATTAACCTAAACTAACCTATCCATACACGAGCCATAAAACCCTTTGTCAGGTACACAACTGGGATCGCCGCTAGACTTACGAGAATTTTCAAAAAGAGGAAATTTCAACGAGGAGCCTCAACCCGAATTGTCATCCCAATGAATTATGCTCAAATGTATTTCATGGAATATTAAAACATTCATACCATCATACATAAGCATTTTAAACAATTTTATACTACAATGCCACATATAAATAATCCAAAAGTAAAAGAACATTCACTCTTGATTGGCCAAGTCTAGCCAATCCAATTTTAATCCAATCACCAAAACTCTTCAATTGACTAAATGGGTTCAAGATCAATCACAAGAACTGGAAATAACATGGTTCACACAACTGAAAATCAGTTATCAAGTGTGTCAAAACCCCACGTTCAAACTCAATCTAAAGTCAATTACATTCTAAATTGGTTACTCCCTTTAGCCAATTTCCATATTGCCCAATTTGATCATTTAGACTCAAATAAACCAAGTTTGACCTAAATTGAATGTAATAGGGTGATCCCATGATCCAACCACTAATATACATGACATTCAATTATAATTAGGGTCAATTAGACTATATATCAAGTCAATTTCATCAATTGACTAAGTCTTGGTCAAAATCTCCAATTAGGTCAATATAAAACATAAGGTCAAAATGAACTAAGTCATATCAATTTAACATAGGTTCTAACATTTTTAAACCCATGATTCTACTCAATTTGGGTCCAATTAATCAATCCCCAAGTTAATTTCATAAATTGACTTGATTTTGGTGAAAACTCCCCATTTGGGCAAAATCCTCAAATTACATGCAAAATTGCCAAAGTACATGAAAAATGTCAAATACTTAACCTAGGTCATAATTAGTCAACCCAAGGGTGTCCAGTATGAGAACCCACTGAATTCTATCATCAACAACCCTAATCATGTCTCAAAAGAACTATATTGCATAATTTTTTCAGATTTTCAATCAAGAGCATCAAAAGCCCAAAATCTGGACATTTTCATACATAGGCAATATTGTCAATTTTACACTAAGCCACCCTACATAGCCAAGAACTTTACTGAACATGCACCATGGGATCATCCACCATGGCTACTAGGTCAACATAGTTGACATGCAAAGCTTAACTCTAACCCTAAGTTAATGATCCAAGTGTAGGCCATTTGAACTAAACTCCAAGATTTCACCATTGAAATCTCTATCCAAAGGCATGGATCAGTTCTTGGTGTTCATAGGTCTAACATAGGTGACATGCAAACAACCTGGAAAATTCTAAGGCCATGAACAAGGTATAGGTTCATTTACAAAGAGTTCCACCAAATTCAAAGAGAAAATGGGGAAAATGGCACCAATGGCCTCCAATCAACACTAGGGTTCATAAAAACATGAATGCAATGGAACCCTAGGTCTGGAACAATCCTCAACTGAAAATTCATGGCATATCTTAGGTCAAAATACAGCTTGGAAGCTTAAACTAGAGAGATCAAAGGAAAAAATAGAAAAAACATGTAAACCTCATAGAGTTTTTGAGCAAGAACCTCCAAACCTTATTTTCCTCTCCTTTTTTCTTCTCCAGCTTTTCTCCCTTTTTCTCAAATGCAAAATGTGCAAATGAGCTGAAAAAATCGAGTCAATAACTTATATGGAAGGTGTTTGGGGCCACAACTAAAAGTTGTCAAAAACTGTTAAAAATCAGTTTTCTTGTTGCAATACTTTCACTTAGATAGTAAATTTCATGCAAACTACCCACCAACTTAACATCTTAACCGTTAAAAAGCTGCATGATTCAATTACAACAGTCTGGTAAACTTTCAACTCAATCCAACGGTGAGATTGCGAGATCTAACCATTTGATCAAAACTGCATAATAAAATTCGTAAATCCATGAAACAGTGTTTGGAGTCTTATAACTCACAGTAGGTAACTCCTATCAAGATCTTCACCATTCATAATGAGGATCTATTAGAGAAAAATGAGGTGGACAATTTTCAGCTCAATCGGACCACAGATATAGGAAATCAAAATAGAAATCTACCAAAATAAAAGCTTCTCTAAAAATGTACTTAAATAAAAAGCATAAAAAAATGCTCAAATACGTTATACATCAAAGACCCTTTCGAGACACGAGGAAGGATTTCACACTAATTTGATGATTTTCACAAGGTGCCCGGCACCTCTTTATGTAGAGATTAGGGTGGAAAGAGCTTGGATCCACACCATGAAACTCTGTTAAAGCAAAAGGGGCAAAGGGACATGGTGAGAAAAACCCCCACTGTCACCTATATCTATATTGAATTTCAGCATCTGAGAGTCTTCTCACTGTTTTGTACACATTTTTTTTTCTTTTTTGGACATTATGAGTTGTGTTTTCTTCTTGATTCTTTTTTTCTTTCTTGGCTTCATAATATCACTCTATGGACATTTCAGTATGCCTATAGTCCATTAGTTCTAGAAGAGAACTGCATATGAAGCTTCTCTATAGGTTCGTGGTGACTTATTGTGGAACTTAAAACTGAAAATTATATAGACTGCTAGTCTTCGTTCAGCTCCTACATCAGTATCTAATTAGTCTTAAAATTGACTAAATAAAGGATTGGACGATAAGGTGAAAAGAAAAAGGTTAAAAACACTTGGATGGGCCGGAGAGACAAAAAGGTTAAGTTCACAATTAATAAACATTACTCTCAAACATAACAACATGTAATGACCAACAGAAACAAAAAGGTTTTTAGTACACTATGGACGTATTCAAATATGAATAGAAATAACTTGACTGTTTATGAAAATAATGCACAACAAATCCCATAAAAAATCACATATAACTTGATTGTTTATGGCGAGCCTCACGGGTGTCTTGAACTGGTTCACACAAATCTATGTGGACCAATGCAAACAACATCTCTTGGAGTTTCTTAAATTTATTGATGATTATAGTTAAAAACATGACTTTATTTTATGAAGGAAAAATTAGAAGTTCATAAATACTTCAAAATCTTCAAATCCATAGCTGCAAATGAATACGATAATTCAATCAAGACCTTAAGTTCTGATCGTGGTGGAGAGTACGTTGCACTCTCAAATTTCTTAAAAGAGCATATCATTCGATATCAACTCATTGTTCGTTATACTTCTCAGCAAAATGGAGTTGCTGAAAGGAATAACAGAGCCATTATTGAGGTAGCAAGAAGTACGTTGAAAGCCAAAGGTATGTCAAACACTTTTTGAAGTAGTTGCATGCACGGTGTAGCTTTTAAACCGTGCTTCCACAAAAAGTGTTCGTGGCATGACATCATATGAAGCTTGGAGCGGCCAGAAGCCTAATGTTAGCCAACTTCGAATATTTGGGAGCCTTACCTATTCGCATGTACCTGATGCTACGAGAAGTAAACTTGATGACAAATTTAAAAAGTGTATACTTATAGCTATAGTGAAAATTCTAAAGCTTACAAATTATACAATCTAGTCACCAAGAAGACTATCAAAAGTTGAGATGTTTTATTCAATAAAGAAGAATCTTGGAATTGGGATGAAAACACCAAACAAAAATCAATTGTCATAGATGAAGAAGAACCAAAAAGCCAGATTGACAATCACAGCGGTGCGAACGATCTATCCCCATCCATATCTTTGTCATCATCTTCCTCAAGTGATGATGAATCTCCTCCAAGAAAATTTAGAAGAATTTCTAATATCTATGAATCAACAAAGACATTGTCGGATGATGATTTGGCAAATTTTGCTTTCTTTGTCGATGTTGATCCAATTACTTTTGAAAAAGCTTCACAACATACAAAGTAGAAGGAAGCAATGGATCAAGAAATTGATTCCATTAGAAACTTGGAAGCTAGTTGAGCTTCCAAAAGGAAAGAAAACTATTGAAGTCAAGTGGGTTACAAAACCAAATTAAATTCACAAGGCGAAGTTGAAAAGTACAAAGTATGACTCATGGCGAAAGGCTACAAGCAAAAACATGAGATTGACTACCAAGAAGTATTTTCTCCAATTGCTCGTCTTGAAACAATCCGGTTGGTCCTTGCTTTGGCAGCACAACATGGTTGAAACATTCATCAAATGAATGTCAAATCAACATTTCTGAATGGAATTCTTGAAGAAGAAGTTTATATTGATCAACCCCCAGGCTATGCCAAAAAAGGTGAAGAAATGTGTCACACCCCAGTACACAACGTCTAGTATCCCCGAGGTTTTTTGTCCCACAATGGGGGCCTCCCCCCAAGTTGAACTCACAACCTCCCCTTAAGAAGTTAGAATCTGCACTTGGAGTAACCACTGAGCCAAATGGTTCAGTGGCTACTCCAAGTGCAGATTCTAACTCCTTAAGGGGAGGTTGTGAGTTCGACTTGGGGGGAGGCCCCCTTTGTGGGACAAAAAACCTCGGGGATACTAGACGTTGTGTACTGGGGTGTGACAAAATGGCCTTATGTGTATTAAAATTGGAGGAAATGGGGTGAGCAAACAATAGCTCAGTGAATATAGTTCTTGAGATGGCAATTATATACATTTAGAGAAATATGACATTTAAATTCATTTCAAACACTTATTCAACACATGCATCATTCAACGAATATATTATACATGTCAACAACATAAATTGCATGAGTTTTCAATAACACAATGTACAATCTCCCTCCTCCGCAAGGCAAGAGAGCGGATCTAACCCTTGTATGGCCGTACAAGGTAGACACAGCCTCTCATTACCCAATTCACAGTCATTTCAAGGGTTGCAACCCTTGTTAGGACAGACCTACTGACAATGAGGACTCACAAAACCTGATCCGGGTCTAATTCCTAACAAAATGACAATGAGGAATCGCAAAACCTCATCATTACAAACTCCAATTGCTAAAATCAGTTTGCATGATGCATAAAACTCAATGCATTATATATATATATATATAATATGCATACAATCAAACATTTTATATGCGTACAATGTCATACAAGAACCAAATCAAGAAAACTATACTCACAGTGGTTACACGGGTTTCTAATCCAATATATACTCTAAAATCGAGCACCATAAACGTCATTGCTTCCTCAATAGCGTTTATCCATGTACGTAAGCTCTCAACTGAAATGAACCAGAGCTTATCATGAGAAGCATCATTTATCATATCGTTAGCTACTAAAAATATCAAATCATATCCAAAAATCACGATCTTAGTATCGAAACGTCCGGAATTCAGTTCTCTACGAATCTATGATTTCACATCACTGTTCACAATACTATTCACTATTCACTATTTACAGTACTATGCACTATTTACTATTCATCCGAAAGATGTAAATTGTATTAAAATTGTCCAATGGTCTCCAAAAATCATGAAATTGAATCTAACCACATATTCGGGGTCCCGACAGTCCAGGGAGCGTTTTTCCACCTTTCTAGCGAATTTTTATTCACGTTGGGTCAAAATCCCAATTTTTTAAAAACGCCGTAAAACGGCTCTCACAGCTAAAATTAGTCCGCTAGAATCGTTACATCTAGCTTAGATAGTAATTATACGAAGAAATAATGTGAAAATCACTTACCGCGAGGCCCGATTGGACGCGAATCCCGCGTTCCCTTTTTTCTTCTTCTCCGCCTTCTCAATTCTTCTCTCTGGTTCTTTCTTTCCCTCTCTGGAAACTTCTTTTCATTTCTTTCTAATTCTTTTCTTTTCTATTTTTTTCTCTTGGTGTACACGTTGGAACCAGATAGTCAAATATAGAGCTCTTTATTTTATTCTTTTCTTCTTCTTTTTTTATTCAACGTTGAGAGATTGAGATTAACATGAGAGTTGATATTTATATATACAAATGATTCAATACACCTAGGCTCCCCTTAATAACCAACTCCTCCATGAAATTAATCAAGTTACATTAACTCCAATGTGTAACTTGTAAGCACCCATATAAGATGATCCCATATGTATCATACACACGTATATTTGGCTCCTAAGTATAAAATACGTATATTATACGTCTCGCTATACGTGTATTTCAACGTATGTATTTAATTAAAATTACGGGGTGTTACAAAATGAAAGTGTGTCAACTAAATAAAGCACTCTATGGGCTGAAACAAGGTCCTCATGTGTGGTATAACAAAATTGACCACTATTTCCTAAAGAATGGATTCAAGAAATGTCCATATGAACAAACTATTTACATCAAGGAAAGTAATAATAGTGATATTCTTATTGTTTGCTTATACGTTTATGATTTAATCTTTACCAGCAATAGTGGATATATGTGTGATGATTTCAAGAACTCAGTGATGAATGTGTTTGAGATGATGGACATGGGTCTTCTCCATTTCTATCTTGAAATTAAGGTGCGACAAAGTCAAGAAGGCACTTTCATATCTCAAAAGAAGTATGCAAATGACTTATCGAAGCGATTCAAAATGGAAGGTGCAAAACCCATAGACACTTCTATAGAATTTGGCCTAAAGTTAAAAAAGGATAATGAAGATGATTATTTTGTTGATGCAACACTCTATCGACAACTTTTAGGAAGTCTCATGTATTTAACTGCAACAAGATCGTATCTCACTTTTGCAGTTAGCATGATCAGCAAATTTATGGAAACACCAAAGAAAAGTCATTGGGAAGCTGGTAAAAGAATTTTGAGATATGTTCATGGCACGCTGGATCATGGCATGCACTACAAGAAGGTTGATCAACCATGTTTGGTTGGTTACAGTGATAGTGATTGGGGTGGAAGTTATGATGATTGCAATAGCACTTCTGGTTATATTTTCAACATTGGCTCTGGCGCAATATCATGGGACTCAAAAAAGCAACCAAGTGTTGCTCTTTCCATCACCAAAGCAGAATATTTGTCTTGGCTACGACAGGTTGTCAAGCACTTTGGTTGAAATGGGTATTACAAGAACTCAAGCAAGCTCCAGCGGAACCTACAACTTTGTTTTGTGATAACTAATTCGTCATTGTTATTATCAAAAATCCAATATTTCACGGCAGGAGCAAGCATATTATAATAAAATATCATTTTATCAAAGATTTAGTCAAAAATGGCAATGTTATCATCAAGTATTGTAAAACTTATGACCAAGTGGTCGACATTTTAACAAAGGCATTAAAGACCGAGAGTTTTTTAAAACTCAAGCAAGCACTTGGGGTCGTTCAAAGTTTAACTTAAAAGGGGATGTTAAATACTAAGTTAGATTTCAAAATGTGTTGACATGAATCATGTTTAAGGGGGAATGATAGATATTAAGCATGATTCATTTAGAGCCATGTCACCAAGTTGTGAATAATGAACAAATGTGAACATAGTAAAAAAAATGTAATAATTGCATACATGCAAACTCATTAGTGGTTTTTTGGTGTACAAGTTTATTGTTGCCAAGTTAATTATTATATACGTTGTGTCGTCATCAAGAATTAAATATTGTTATTTTAGCTTTAGGAGATTATAAATACTCGTATATGTTTCATATCATGCATCAAAGAAAAGAGCACAACTTCAAGTACAAAGTTTTTTAAGTTTTCCTGTTCCCTCTTCAACTTTACGTTTTTCTCCTCCTTTAATATTTTTTATGTAACCTGTCACGACGCCCCTGACATAGGCTGATGTCATGACCAGCACAGTATACTATACATTGTACATACCCGTATACAGTAGATAATATATTGTCAGCCTTCACATAGTCTCATAATCCTTCCCACAATTTTTAAAAATTTCGGCAACATTTTTTCATAAAATGGACATTTCACAAAACCTGATATACCACAAATCAAATCATCTATATATATATATATATATATATATATATATAATCATTCCATCCATGTATACCATAATCCAAAATATCATCATTGTCATTCGTTAATCAAACATTCTATTGTCCAAGTATATATATCATCGCCAAATACATTAACAATCCAAAATAACTATTGATATCTTATTCTCCGAAAATAACCCTTCTAGATGCTAATACATATATAAGATGTGTGATAATTACATATATATGAAAATATATAAAACATGTAACTACATCTTCCAAAGCATACGTACGTCAATAATGTCAGTCCTAATCGCGTCTTCATCACTCTCAAATTTTTCCTTTTCCTTTTGCTTTTGTACCTGAAATAGTGAGGGAAATGGGGTGAGCAAACAACAGCTCAGTGAATATAGTTCTTGACATGACAATCACATACATTTTAGGAAATATGGCATATCAAATCGTTCAAATTAAAATATTTCAAAAGCATATATGCAACATTCTTCAAAATAATATACATGCACACAATATATAGTTTATGCTCATTCATAAAAAAATTTCCATCTCCCTCCTTCAAGGCAAGAGAGCGGGTCTAACCCTTGTATGGCCGTTACAAGGTAGTCACAGCCTCTCATTACCCAATTCACAGTCATTTCAAGGATCGCAACCCTTGTTAGGACTGGCCTACTGACAATGAGGCTTCACAAAACCTCATCCGGGTCTAATTCCTAACGAAATGACATTATTATAGGGATTTGATTTGTGGTAATAGAAAAAAAAAATTATTGTACATGTTGGGAAGGTTTGTGAGAGTACATGAAGGCTGACAGTGTATTATATACCGTATATGGGTTTGTACAGTGTATAGTACGCTGTGCCGGTCATGACGTCAGCCTACGTCAGGGGCGTCGTGACATATAAGCTCCAATTGCTAAAATCAGTTTGCATGATCACTAAAAACTCAATGCATTACATATAAACATATAATATGCATACAATCAAACATTTTATATGTGTACAATGTCATACAAGAACCAAATCAAGAAAACTATACTCACAGTGGTTACACGAGGTTTCTAAGCCAATATACCCTCTAAAATCTAGCAACAATAATGTGCATCATAGTTGCTTCCTCAAGAGCATTTATCTCTCAATTCAAACACTGCACTTAGGTAATTCAAACCACAGATCATCATGAGAATCACCATTTAAACTCACCAAAACACCATTACTAACACTCAAATTTTCTAGCTGGTTCAGCAGCTAAGATGAAGTTATTTCACCATGAAAATGTCACATTTAAACTAGATTTCAACACCAACGTACTCAAATAAGCATATGAAAACATGTCAATTTTATTAAAAATCTAGGACATTCCTAAAATTATTTTGTTTACATAGACACGTGTCAAATCAGTCATTCTATCATTCTACTACCTTCAACAGGCATTTTGTTGAGGTTTGACACGTTCGCGGATGCATCCAAAGTCAATTTTACTCACAAAAATTATATCTTTAGCTATTAAAAATATCAAAGCATATCCAAAAATCATGTTCTTAACATCGAAACGTCCGGAATTCAGTTCTCTACGATTCTATGATCTCAAACCGAAGTTTCATTGGATTCTAATTCCATTTTATTTACTAGATATGATTATAGTACTATTCCCATCACTATTTACTATTAATTAGAAACATGAGAATTTTTCCTAAAATTGTCAAACGGTCTCCAAAAATCATGAAATTAGCATCGATACACTCGCAACAGTTCATTTTACCATTCTATAGCCTTAAACTGGAATTTCATCGGGTTTTAACTGATTTAAAATCTAAACTCTAAATTCCAACAAACTTCTAACGGCTATAAAAATTCCAAATGAACACAAAAATGAAATCGAATCACATATTCGGGGCCCCTACAGTCTAAGGAGTGTTTTTCCACCTTTTGAACATATTTTCATTCAAGTTGGGTAAAAACCCCAATTTTGAAAACACTGTAAAACAGCTCCCATAGCTAAAATTACTCCGCTAGAATCGTTACATCTAGGTTAGATATTAATTCTACGAAGAAATAGAGTGAAAATCACTTACTGTAAGTCCTGATTTCGCGCGAATCCCACCTTTCTCTCTTCCGTTCTTCTTCTCCTTCTCTCGTTCTTCTTTTTCTCTTTATCTCCGCAACTTTTTTCGTCTTCTTTTGTTTTTTTATTTATTTAACTTCTGCAAAAATTATCTTATGCTCCTAGGCTCCTCTTAATAACCAACTCCTCCATCAAATTTCATTTAATTCAACACATCTCATTTATATAATTCATTTAATAATTCAATTTCAATCTACACCATTTTCTTAATTTAATTTATAACTCAATTCACTTATTTCATATGTATTCATATACATACATGCATTAAATTATACTATTCATTAAGTCATTAAATCATATTCCAATCCACATATTTAATTTACCAACCCCATAAATTAATCAATTTAATTCAACTTCATTTTTTTTTTAACTTGTAAGCACACATATAAGATGATCTCATATGTATCATCTTCATTTAACAGTTTTATTTATTTACTAATCATACACGCGTATATTTGGCTCATACATATAAAATACGTGTATTATACATATCGATATATGCGTAATTCAACGTATGTATTTAATTACAACTACGAGATGTTACATAACTCCCCGTACATTTGAGTCAAATAAAATCGTTGACTTATATGTATTGTCAGTCGTATTTATACGCATATACGTATGAATTTGTCTTATAATAGTGTACTTGTGTGTATTGGACTTAAAATAACATAATTGTGTCAATCATAAGTCATTGGTACCTTAGGACCATAATTGAAATAAGTGCAATGACACTTCGAATAAATTTTTCCAGTTGAAACATCGAGGAGACTGCGCTCCTATGGTGAAAACCCGAGAACAGTATTTCTAGAAAATATTAGAGAAAAGCACTCTGAGACAAAAAGTGCACTCCTGTCAAGGGAGAAGCGCGCTCCTCACTAGTTTGGGTGAAAATTTTATTTTTTGGGCAATGAGAAGCGCGCTCCTTACCTTGAGAAGTGCGCTCATCGCTGTCTGACAGAGTTTTTAAAAATGGACGGTGAGGCGGCGTGCATGTTTTTAAGTGGAATTGCTCGATCATTCCAACAAAAATTGAGTTGTTGGAAATCAAGGAAGAGCATAAAAACGAAAAGTAAGGAAAAGAAAAGGATTTAGAGGATCAAATTAAAGGTAAGAACTTAGTCTTTTGTGTTAAAAATTCTAGTTTTGAATTCCCCCTGTTGAGTTGTTCAACATATCTAATTTTGGTTGGATTTCCATGGTTAGAATTGGTGTTTGAGAAAGAGGGTTTGGTGCTTAAACATTGAATAATTGATGAGTTATGGATTGGTAAGTGTTTAATTAATGTTTTGAATGTAATTTGGGTTTGAAATGGGGTTTAATTGAGGTATTTTAAAGGTAGAAAGTCCCACCCCAGCTGTTAAAGCAGCTGAGGGTTTGAAGCTCTATTAATTGAGGTTTTAATTAGGCTAAATGAGATTTGCTAAACGATTTTAGTTAAGAGTAATTAGAATTGTCTAATTAAGAATTGTTTGAATGGAAAATTTGGAGAGATTGGAATCTGAAATTTGGGTGGTTGGTGATTTGTGTAATAGTTGCAAGTGAACACTTATGCTAGAATTGTGCAAGTGATTTGATGATAATGTGAAGGTCAAAGTGAGCAATTGTGCTGAAACCATAGAGTGTACATTGACTTAGGAATATTGTACCAATCACTGTGAGTATTTTCCTTGACTTGGTTCTTTGTATGATATTGTATATATGTGCAAATGATCTGAATGTAAGCATGTTATGTATTGAATTGATTATTGTATTTTATTGTAATTCATGAAATGTTTTAGCATTTGAACATGTTAGACTTGCAAAGGTGAGTCAAACATGGGTTCATTTGTTGGAATTAGTCTCGGGTGAGTGTTATAGGTAACCTCATTGTGCAGGGGACTATCTTAACTAGAATTATAAATCCTTGAAATGATTTGTACTGAGTAATGAGAGGTCATGATACCTTATAGAGACCATATAAAAGGCTAGACCCGTTCTATTACTTAAAAGGTGGGAGATTGGGATTTCATTAATAACTTTGCATGTTTTGTTGAAAATACTGCATGAAATCTTCTTCGGCGTATAGTATGAGCATGTATGTGTTATTTTAACATGGCATAAGTGTTTTGATAAGCGTTTTAAGGCTTTAAACACATATTTACATAAATGCATACAAATGTTATGACAGGAAATATGTACTGAGCTTGTTGTAGCTCACCCAATTTGTAATACCCCGTGCTTTTAATCAATATATTTGGTTATTATACGTACACTGAAGAGTATAATACGCGTATAAGTACCTTTAAAGTCATGTGTATATGTGACAAATGAACTTGAAAATGTCAAAAGTGAGTTCGGAATGTGATTTTAAATAGAAATCGATTTACAATACGTGTATGTCTCATGTGGATAGAGTGTATAGAAGAAGAGGAGGAATGAAGTAAGAAAAATAAAATAAAAATACAATATTGTTCATTTGCGGGTACTAACAGTACCGTGAGCAGTACTCATATGGAAAGAAGACAAAAAAAAACAAAAGAAAATAGAAGAAAAGAAGTCGCTGGAACTAAAAGGAAATAAAGAAGCAGAGAGAAAGAGAACCGAGAAGAAAGGAAGAGAAAAAAAAAGGGAGAACGGGCGATTCGCGCGAAATCGGGACTCGTGGTAAGTGATTTTTATTCTATTTCTTCGTGAAATTATGTATATGGGTATGTACAGTGTATAATACACTGTGCCGGTCATGACGTCAGCCTACGTCAGGGGCGTCGTGACATATTTTCCTTCAATATTACAGGTAAAGACCCCAAAGGAAAATGAAAGACAAGAAAAGGATAGTGACTCTTCTGGAGTTCTTCGTTTGTTATGTATGTATGGAGAAAATGGTTTAGACTTGTTTACTTTTGATATGTATAATTATCATGTTATATATATATTATCACTTAGATGAGTGGGGTGATAATATGAATTGTAGTTAACATCTTGGAAGATGAAACACAGTTATAACAATGAGTTGGATGATGTAAATAGTTTTGATAATGAGTTAGATGATGTTATATGTATGAGATGGCAATGGTGTTATTATTGTGGATAAAATGATTAAGTTATATATATATATATATGATTTGAATGTGTGGTTTATCAGAAAAATATGTGAGATGTCCATTTTATAGGGACATGTTGTCGAAATTTTAAAATTTCAAATTTATTGTGAGAAAATTTTCAAATTTTTAATTTATGTCAGCATAAGTTCATTTATGATCTTGTGCATCATGCCTGTGGCGGTGGGCATACTAAAAAATGACCAATAGAATTGCAGGTACAGCTATGTTTGTTGCAAACATTAATCTTTGTAACTTACAGTCTTACTTACTAATTGGCTCTTATGGCTATTTATCCTTCAAGTGTGTGGTTAATGCTGGAAATTATGCAGGAGCAAACATTCCCTCTATACTGAACTGAGTTTATTAGGCTTGCCTGAGAGAGATTCAACTCTATGACTAAATCTTTGATTGCACAACTTGCTGTTTATTTATCCTCCAAGATGATATCAACCATGGTTTGATGCTTTATTAGGAAAAAAAAAGAAAGAAAGAAAGGAGAGGGTCATAATCATGATTGCAATTTAATCTTCTTTAAAACATTTTTTTTTTACGGATTGATTGATTCCACAAATTAATAAATGAAATGGCTCCATGAGGTACAAATTTTGGTTTATTTTACTAATGCTTTCATTTAGACAATAGTTAATTACTAATAATGCTGGTGCTAAAAAGGCAGTCATTTAATAACAATAAGAAACATTAATTTTAGAGTTCAACTTTAAAAGAAAGTTTAAAGAAAAATGTCATAAAGCCATCTCTATGAGATCTAATGTGGCTTGATGGTTATGTAAAATAATAATAATAATAATAATTAATTAAAAGTAAACCCACAAATTAAAAGAGAATAACAAGTATTGTATTATATAATATATATTATTAAATGCCTATTAGATATTATGAGACAAAATATCAACATCTTGGGGACATATTGTTATATACAAATTTGCAATACTGGTCTCCAGCTGCATTAGTCTTTTCTTAACCTTTAATATATAGAAGTTTAGTTTAAGTATCCAAATAACTTGCCTTATCTTTCTTATTTAATATTAAGAAATCTCAAAAGTTACATTGTTAAGCATTTAATTTAATTGTCCACAACAACAATAATAACAAATTTTCCATGACAACTACAATAGTGACTGTCAATATCAAAATCCAAATGCATCATAAGTTTAAAATCTTCATAATTGTGAATAAAACTTTTTCTCAAAAAAATTAAGAAATAAAAGCAATTAGTTTAATTGTCCTTTATGATCTAATATTTGAATTTATCATTTTAATTTACAAAAGATATCAAATATCTTTTTCTTTTTTTTTTCCCACCAATCAAGCTTTTACATGATGCAATACATTCATTGATGCATATGGACCCTTGTTTTGAAGGGTTGGATAAGGGTCCCTAACCCTTATAGAAGGAATGGGACTCATGTCTTCATGGGTGGGGATTAGGTCCCTTGCACCATTCATTCTCTATAACTTTCACCAGAGAGACAAGCAAATATCATCCAAAGAGTCATGTCTTAAGTACTTGAAAATTGAAATGCTTACTCAAGCATGAGCCCAAAGAATTCAAAATAAATTTAATTTTTAGTATTGTTAAATCATTGATTTGTCTTAATTCTTTAATAAATTTGACAATATATTTAATTAATAATAGGGCACCATTTTTTTTTTCTTTATATTCTCAAAATGTTATGCTATCACTCCATCACAAAGGGAGACACAAATTAATCATGACATAATAAAATTATGACTACAAGATTTAATTTGGTACTAATTGTTCATCCACAATTATTACACCACATATTTAAACGAGAAACACACATTTTTTACATTATTTTGAGAATTATTTGATCACGTTGAATTATATAATTAACAAGATAAAAAATGTGTCAAAAAAGTAATGTAACAAAAACATTTCTCTTTTAAACAAAAGCTGATAACATTGTACGATGGGCCAGAAAGAATGATTCTATGAGCATATCTACCAGCCACTTAATTTAGAAAATGCTTGTTCAAGCTTCCACGTTTTCGCCTTTTCCAAACAATGGAAGAATTTGATTTCTCAAGAACAATCAATCGGAAACTTATTAAGCTTACTACTAGCCTGTTAAATAACTGAAAATAACAAAAAAAAATACCAACACAAATTATAAGCTTCTACTATGTTTGGCATTTTGAGAATTAAAATACAAATTCATTTAATAAATGACAAAGGCCGAGCCCTCTATCACAACCTAGACCAGTTGCCTTCATCCTGACCAGTTAAGTACGTTTAACTAGTGCTATTGGCTTCTCTTTTCTGCTACCCCTCCTCCATCCCTCTTTGGCACTTTTCGTATGTGGGACTAAAACTGACAAATTTGCCAAAGAGATAGCCACTTTGCAAGTTGCCCAAAACCAATGCTTGCAGCGTAACTGCCATGTGAAGGTATGAACATAATCTCTTAAGGCAATCGATGAGCTGCAAAGATGCTTTTTCAGACACCGAATTCCAATGAATTTGTTTGGGTATTTTTCCACAGTAAGCCTAACATAAACTCACCGTGGAAGCAAGAACGCAAGTATTTAAAAGAATAACCAAAAATAGACTATTTAGAACTATCACTAAAATAGAAATCTACCAAAATAGAAGCTTCTCTAAAAATGATACTTATATAAAAAGCATGAAAAAAATGCTAAAATACGTTATACACCAAAGACCCTTTTGAGACACGAGGAAGGATTTCACACTAATTTGATGATTTCCACAAGGTGCTTGGATCCAAGCCATGAAACTCTGTTAAAGCAAATGGGACAAAGGGACATGGTGAGAAAAACCCCCATTGTCACCTATATCTATATTAAATTTCAGCATCTGAGAGTCTTCTCACTGTTTTGTACACATTTTTTTCTTTTTTGGACATTATGAGTTGTGTTTTCTTCTTGATTCTTTTTTTCTCTCTCGGCTTCATAATATCACTCTATGGACATTTCAGTATGCCTATAGTCCATTAGTTCTAGAAGAGAACTTCATATGAAGCTTCTCTATAGGTTCTTGGTGGCTTATTGTGGAATTTAAAACTGAAAATTATATAGACTGCTGGTCTTCTTTCAGCTCCTACATCAGTATCTAATTAATCTTCAAATTGACTGACTAAAGGATTGGAAGGTAAGGTGAAAAGAAAAAGGTTAAAAACACTTGGATGGGGCGGAGAGACGGAAAGGTTAAGTTCACAATAAATAAACATTACTCTCAAGCATAACAACATGTAATGACCAACTGAAACAAAAAGGTTTTTAGTACACTATGGACGTATTTATGAAAATAATGCACAACAAATCCCATAAAAAATCACATATACAAAAATTCAAGACGACTCCACCACATTGATCATCTTGTCGATGAACAGTTTTTAGTTAGGAAAACATTCGGAAGAAAGGATGAACTTAAGTTAGAATTACCCCGGTAATGTCTCAGTTGCGATTACAACTCATGAAAATGTGCGACAAAGTAGAGAACTGCAACTCCAATAGCTCCTGTCTTGTATAATTGAGCCTTTCATCAGTTGAAGACATTGAAAGAAAAATATCAAATGGGCTCACCAATTTAATATCTTATGGAAGTAAAGAACTTAATTGGGAATATTTTTTACTTACAAAATTCTTCCTTTGCAAGATACATTGAGCTAAAGAAAATTTACCCCTCTTTGGTCTCGGTTGCAGAGTGTCATTGAAGTTCCATCTGCTGGAGATGAACGCCCTTAGTTATCCTAATCTCTGGCAAATTCCCAGAGAATGTTCATGTTTCGCCTCAACTTATAAGGAGATATACGCAAAATTATAAATATGGTTTTGAACGGTTCCATATTAATCCAAGATGCCATGTCGATTCCTTCTACGCTGAATATTTCAAGAATACTATCAACTTACTCTTCGTGGTTCACTGGCTATTATTCTACTACTTCCTTAATAAGGAATTTTTAATTTTACTTTTGCGTGGGCCCAACCAAAGTGGTGGACCTTCCAAAAATAGGCGTATGCCGCTAAATGCGGCGAGCACACGGTATTCTTTAGTAAAAGGCGAAAGAATAGTTCGCTTTGTGCTTACCGCACGGCTGCGTGCTATTACATTCTCTTCAGAATCCTGTTTTATATGTTATGGAATGATAGAGTACTTATTTCAAAACAATGTGGGACTAACAATAAAGGAACTTAGACCAATTTGGGTGAGCTGTGATAGAAATTTGGTACCCTAGTCACTATATAATTTCCAAACTCACATAATGAAAGAAGCAAGGAAGTAGTATATAAGTAAGCAAAACCTTTTTATGATTTTATCTTTCCACAACCTTATATGGTACTCAGTTGTGGAGGCTAAAGAGCTGCCAAAGGTATCAATAGCTACCTTTAGTTGCACAATTTTTCTTTAGTTTAATACCTACGTGGACGAGGATATACAAGGGTTTTCATACACAAATGCAATGAAATGACTTTCCCCCAAACTTAGTAAATTTAAACACAAATGCAAGATCTGAAAATACGTAAAATTGCACTTTCTTTTAGGTTCTGCAAGCGTGTTCTTTGCTCGGCCACTTTCACCACCATCTTCACAAACACCCTAATTTCAAATCACTCCCCATTTGAAGCACCATTCCATCTCTACGTTCACAAGAATGAGGATGACCGACCATAAGGCATGTCTAGTGCCATTTTAAACACCATTCTCTCCCACCTCTACCACAACAAAATGGGCTTAATTCCTTTATTTATTCCTGAAGAAAGTACCTGCATATACAACAGCCATACTTTGTATATATAGGCTTCTGGGTACACATGGAATTATATTAGAAAATTAATAGTCTTATCCATTTGATAATAGTCTGAATAAAGTATTAAACAGTGTCATGGATTGGAAACCAAAAGCACATTGATGGGCCACAGAATGATTCTAAGAGCATAAACTAACCTACTTCATGAAATTTCTTCAAGCGCAACTGTTTTTACCTTTTGAAAACAATGAAAGAGCAAATGACATCAAATTACATGGTTCAGGAATCTGATTTCTCTAGTAAACAATCACTTGAGATCATGTTAACGCTTATGATACAAAGGAGAATGGGGAGAAAGTAAAATACTATAACAAATTATAACTAAACTAAAAACTTCTATTTTTCAAAATGATGATACAAACAGTTTTAGTTAATATGTGGCAAATTATGTAGTAGACTCTCCCACTTGGAAAGATCACCTATTAACCCCGTCCAGGTAAGTATGATTGAAATCTGCTATTCACTTCAATTTTCTACTACCCCCTCCTCCATTCTCCTTTCACACTTTTCCTATATGGGACGAAAACCAACAAGTTAACTTTTTTTTTTTCGACCTTAAGTAATTTGCCAAAGAGATTGCAACTTTGCAAGTTGACCAAAATCAACACTTGCAGCATAACTGCCATGTAAAGGTTTGAACAGGACATCTTAGGGCCTTCCAAGCACTGCAAAGATGCTTTATCAGAGGCAAGAACACCAAATTCCAACGAATCTACTATGATGCTTTTCCAAAAGATAAGACCCTTTCAACACACAAGGAGGCCAAGCACCCCTTTATGTAGAGATTAGGGTGGGAAGAGTTTGGGCATTATTGAAACTTTGGCAAGCAAAAGAGGCAAAGGTACACAGAGAGCAAAACCCCCTATTGTCAGCTATTTCTATATTGAACTTGAGCATCTGAGAGTCTTCTTGCTGTTTTTTGTACATTTTTTTGTTGGGACATTATGAGTTGGGTTTGCTTCTTTTGAGATTTCATTATTCCGTCTCTGCTCCATAATATCACCATAACATGCAGATTTCATCATGCCAATAGTCCTACAAGAGAGCTGCATATGAAGTCTCTGTGTAGGTTCTTGGTGATTTATTGTGAACTTAAAAATTGAAAAAATTATATACCGCAGTGGGTTTTTGTTGGTGGTTTTTTGTCAATTCCTATTGACATATAATGTAGGCCTTTAGGTATATTAGACTACTAGTTAAGAAGAGTGACCTATTAACATTACATGATAACAATAAAAGTAGAGGTAGACCTAAAACAACAAAGACAGAGATAATTAAAAAAGAACTAATTTCTTGTAATTTAAATGTTGACTTCGCCCTCGATAGAGCAAAGTGGTTGAAGAAAATTCATGTAACCGACCCCATGTAGTTGGAAAAAGACTTAGTTAAGTTGAGTTGAATTATTTTTTTGCCAGTTCCTATATCAGTATCTAATTAATCTTGTAATTAACTGAATACAATTGTAGGGTATAACAAAAAGCAAAAGGCTAAAAGTGCTTTGATGGCCCAGACAGAATATTACTAAGACTATAAAATAGAACTTAAGTACATCATCAACAAACATTATTCTCCCACATGGATGTGTACAAATATGGATAGAAATAACTAGATTGTTATGAAAATAATGCATAACAAATCCCTACACATACAAAAATTCAAGATGGATCCACCACATCTTGTTAGTAAGACAAACATTTGGAACAAAGGGAGGAAGAACTTAAGTTAAAATTACTCCAGTAATGTCTCAGATGCAAGGACGTTGTTACCGCCCAGAGAAATGTGTGACAAAGAAGAGACCTGCAACTCCATCAGCTCCTGTCTGGTATACTTGAGCCTTTCATCTATAAACACAATGAGAAAAAAATATCAAACGGGTTCAGGAATCTGATTTCTGAAGGAAGTAATCACTTGGGAATATTTCTTACCTACAAAACTCTCCCTTTGCAAGCTATAAGGGGATAAAGACATTTTACCCCTCTTTAGTCTCAGTTGCAGAGTCCTTGACGTTCCAGTTGCTGGAGACGAATGTCCAGAAGCCTTGTGGTCTTTGGCAAGTCTCTGAGAATGTTCATGCTTCACTTCAATTTGAGGATGACTTTCACAAAATGATAAGATGGTATTAGCTGTTAAAAGCCAGCAATCCCTCAGATCCAGTATCCCCAACAATGGCGGTGGCTTGAACGAATAGAGTCCAATATCAGTCAGTACAGCACCACGAATTCCAAGAAACTTTAGCTTTTGGAGGGACGATGAGGCGAGCAAGGAGATATCAGTGAGAAAATCACTTTTGAGAGACAAACTCTTTAGCTGCAACAAACAAGACAGAGGCTGCAAGGCCTCATCCCTGACTTGAGTTTCTTCCAAATTTAACCTTTCCAAATGATTGAGATTTTGTAATGTTGCTAGTGAGAAAACCTTATCAGGCTTCTGCCCCCCAACCAAAACATGAAAACCTGATATTACAGGAAAAAACACCAAATCACCAAAAGCGGAACTAAGTTGGTCATAAGGGTGCAATATTTCATGGAATCACATATTTTCCATGCAACATGGTTGATAATTATTGACTCTTAACTGACAAGTAGTTAGCAATAAACATCAAACCATTATCAATCTATACACCAAAACAAGGGCCTTCTATAGTACTAGTATATTAGCATTAATTCAACTAACGTAAACAATTGACATCTAAATAGCTTGCACGTTGACTGTTACTCTATTACCATTTGCTAGTTAAGAAAGGAAAATTACATGTTGATTATTATAATTTTTAATATAACTACCAAAATGTTACTCTTCAGAAGACAGAAAACATTAATATAAAGGCAGATGGATTAATTAAATTGGCATTGGTTAATGGTTAGTAACTTTTGCAACTCTAGAACGCTTCAGCTTTAGATGAATTTAGAAAATTATCCAAATAAGTGGACCTTCACATGCTAATAGCATAAACACTTTGGGAAAAGGGGAAATACCAAAGGATAAACGTGAAAGATAAGGGTGATTTTGCAAAATGATGGGAACGATTTAACTACACAAAAGACGATGCCATTAATGGTCCAAGCATCACCATCAACAAGTTACAATTTTATACACACCATAATAGAGACTACATGACAATAATATGCCCCATAAATTTTGAACAATCCAAAGAAAAGCCATACCTTTGACATTTGTGTGGTTTAAGTCAATAACCCTCAAAGAATCCATCGTGCTGATGTATGGAAGAGCACTATCATCAACCGCCGTATGTGATAATAGTAAGGTTTCAATATTTGGAACATTCCCAACTAGAATTCCTACACCAGCAGAAGTGATTCTAGTATTGCTGATATTCAGAAATCTCAAAGTTCCTCCAAGAAGTACAATGGGACCAATACTATCATCTACAATTCTATTAAAGCTGAGATCAAGATGTTTCAGAGCAGTTATGTCAACAAAGAAATCCAAATCTTGAAGAGACGAATTGGATACATCCAAGAAGGAAAGATGCCTTCGTTCAATATGAAAAAATGCCTCATGAATATCTGTAAATGTAGCCCCAGAGATAAGAAGCTTCAGTAGATGAGGAGGTGCTTCCTCTCCACTATCTTTTTCTTCAAAAATAGAATGTACAGTACAGTTACTCATGTTCAAGCATGTGAGACAAGGCAGATACGGCACCTTTGTAACATTAGTCCAAGCAACATTTAAGAAATTCAACTTTGGAAACATTTTAAGAACAGCAGCTCCATTATCAGATATTTTACTTCCCCATAGATCCAAATATTCCAGCTTTGTTAAAACCTACCAGGCAAGAAGCAAAAGACACACTGTTAAATAAATAATACAAGTATACAACTGCGAAAATAAAGCATCTTACTGAAAAGAGATAAAAAGGTACATTTCATACACAAGGAATGAAGTGTCCTAGAATACAAAATACACATGGCATGTTCTGGCCAGGTATTGGATATCATCATAAACAAATTATTCATATATATGCAGCACAAGTTGTGTCAGGACGAACAGTACCTCCCAAGGAGACTTCCTAGTCAATAATTAATCTGAACCATGTATAAACTTTAAAAACAATCATCTACTCTCTTCAAGTGGATAACAACAACAACAAAAAGGAACAAGAAATTTAGCAGAGTGTGGTGACCAAACAAATATTGCACTAATCACATAGATTCCAGATGGTTTTAGTACTACAAGTTTAAGTTAGCAATTACAACTAAAAGTTTTCCCAATCAGAGACCAAGAATCCACATACTCTATCCACTGTCACAAAACTTCACGGCCCAGCATTGTTGATATGAACCTTGTAAGTTGTAATAAGACAAAAAAGGTAAACAGTGTAGTTTTTGGAGTTGGCCATAGGTTAGGGTTTATATATGAGAAATTAATGGGAAGAAGTAATAATAGGAGATCCAGATAATAACATGAATTGATTTGACCCTGCTTTCCATTTAGGCAGCATTCCAATATCCATACATTGTTAATGAGTATCATGCAATTAAAACAATTAATATACCAAATTTATGAATATGATCAGGCAAACAAAACCAAGATAGAAAGCAGAATACCTGCAGGGAACCTAATGCCAAATCAGTAACAGGCAGGCCTCCCAAGTCCAATACAGAGAGCTTTCTAAGTGAAGAGAGTTGGATAATCCCATTTTCAGTCAGACCAGTTTCAGAAATACATAACTTCTCCAATTTTGGAATTGAGAGAAGATGCAAAATGCCAGCATCAGTCACCTTTGAACACCTAGAGATATCTACCTCCTTTAAGCTATCCATCCCTGAGACCATTAAGATATAAAAGTTTCTTTATAAATTGGAACTTGTCCTCAAGTTAAAACCCAATATGATTTGAAATTGGCATTCAAAAACCTGATTTGAGAGAATGAGAAAAATGATGGTCCATTGGATTCTGGAGAAATAAATAAAATACCCTATTGCATTGCATGAGGAAGGGCAGTTTAATATGGGGCGTTTGTTGTGGGAGTTGAATGTGTCAGTAACAAAACTTAGAATGAAACGAAAATGAAAATAAGAAGCATGATTTGAAATAGGAAATGGTGGTGGCTTGAGAAGAGAAAAATAAGGTTTGCTTAAATTTACAGCACTACTCTTATTATTTTGTAATAGCTTAAATATTATTTAAAATAACAGGAGAATACTTTAGGAAGAATTGGCAAAGAAGCTAAGATGAATATTAAAATAAATTTACCACTGTGTATAAAATACCAATGGGGTGCATAACCTCATATCATATAAAACCGGACAATTACACAACCTACTTGCTGACAGATGCAATAGGCTATAGCTTCATCTATTCTAGGCTTCAAAAAAATTTAGATTTGACTATAGAAGGAGCAAGGGGTGCAATCATTTTGGCAGTAATGCTACATGCAAAATGAATTTTACCAAAAAGAAAAGCTGGTGAGACAATCAAGCACTGTATCAGGATTACATAATTTAATTTTAAGTGACAACTAGTGATGTGGAAAACCAGGAAAAACAATGGGAAGGAACTCTATATCTATGAAAACCAATAAGTAAGGAGTTGGGAAGTACAAACCTGTAAGAGCCCAAAGAGCAGAGTTATTGATACCCCGGCAATCTGCAACATTTATAGAATGCAGGTAGCGAAATGCACCCAAGTATGCCATCCATTCCGCATCGACAAGGCTCTCACCTCTTAAATCAATCAACCCTATACAATATTGAAAAACTCTACAGAGGCAATTTCAGATCATTGAAAACCAACCCCGCGAATATAAACAGAGCATACATCAAAGATACTCTACTCAAGAACAGAAAATACAATGCAGAAAAACTCTATGGATTCATTTAGAGATCATTGGAAACCAACCTCATGAATTAAAGAGAGCATATCAAAGTTATTTTATTCAAGAAAAGAAAATATACAGAAGCATGGCAATCCAATTCTTCTAAGGAATGTTCTCCACTCTTCCCAATTTCTTTTTTCACTTTTCTTTTATGTCAAACTTTTAGCAAGGTTTCAGACCCAGAAAAAGAGCAAAAAGTGATAAAATAATACGAGAATAAAAGTGATGCAAACTACATCATCTTTCAAGAATTTCATATTCAAATCTCTAAATCTTATGCATCACACTTGAATTCAAAAAAAAATAAAAAAAAAAAAATTCAGCGCCATATGAAGTTCATGCAGTGATTGCTCATGTTAAGTATTGTTTTAGGCAGGAATTTTCTTCTGGTTAAACAAAACACTAAGTTGGACTCTAAGATCTGTCTTCAAAAAAAAAAAATCCTAATAATTA
The DNA here is from genome assembly GCA_035771175.1 of Paratinospora sagittata. Lineage (NCBI taxonomy): Eukaryota > Viridiplantae > Streptophyta > Magnoliopsida > Ranunculales > Menispermaceae > Paratinospora > Paratinospora sagittata. The sequence continues at coordinate 31,574,448 of CM069608.1, read as the reverse complement.
AGATGCAGAAATTCAAATCTCTCCAAAAATCTCATATCAGAAGACAATAGCAATTTTCTAAAAACACAAAACACCAATTCTCACATCAAATCCCTAATCACAAGTCAAATTACACCAAATCTCACCTAAAAAAACTAACATACATCTCCAAATCACTGTCTCTAACAAATTAAAACGACATAAATTAAAGAACCACCAAACACGAACAACAAAAATCAGCTGAAAAAAAACAATAACTTAACTCTAAAAATCAACAAACAAATTAAAAAAAAAAAAAGATTCACTGAGAAACTCACTCGAGCAGCGAAGGATACACGAGTCGGCGCCGGAGGAGACTCCGGAGAAGAGCTTCTCCGAGCTGCGTCGGCATCCGCTCCAGCGTCCGGCGCTGCCTCCGCCATATCTCCACTGTATCACTGCTCTGCGTCGCGGATTCGATGCACATACGAACTAATCCGCTCTCAATATCATCATCTGCTTGTTGTCTCTCCATTTTTCGGTTTCTTGTACGAGCTCGAAGTTGAAGATCTGTAGAGATTTTTTTATTTATTATTGTTCTGCTTATTCGACGATCTCTGGTTCGAGTTGTAAAAGAAGTAGAACAAGCTACAGTAGTTGCTAATGTGCGCACCGATGCGTGGTGCGCACGAATACCCGGGTGGCGTAGTTAGTTTTTTTTTTTTTTTTTTGGTTGTCAGTTTGTAAAAATAATTTATTAAATAAATAAAAAAGAAAAAACCAAAAAAATGATTTAATTTAGGTCTCATTTTGCATACATATGGACCTATTTCTCCACATATCAACTAAATGACACGTCATCAACAGATCGACCACCAGATGATGCAGTCAACTTAGAAGAAGATATTGACCTACCACTACCTAAGTACCGACCTGCCAGAATGGCAAAATCAACTTGATAGCAACGACATGATGTCAGCTGACCAACTAAGTTACTAGTCAACATATAAGGACAACGCAAGATTCACTGCAACATATTTAGGATTCTACACTAAAATTATGGCGATACATCAGCTAGGTCGAAGATCTTAACTACTATAAATATCCCCTCACCCCTCATTAATGAGGTAAGCAATTAATTACCCAATCAATGTGATTAATACTCGAAAGAGCTCAGAACTTACTTAGGCATCGAAGGATCTTCTGTTACACCCCGTTATGTTACCTAAAATAATATGCAATAAATCATAGAACCAGAGTGCGAACAATTATGAACATCAACATAGATCTTTTATTCATTCTCCATTAATTAAGGAGGGCACAAGTACAAATGTACATTATTTTACATATACGAGTACGCAGCGGAAATACATCTACAAACACTTACACCTCTAGATCTACGTCGACATCCCGCTCTCTACGCGCCTCCTTCGCATGTAGCACTGACGGCTCTCGCTCTGGCATGAAACGTCTAAAAGCCCAGGAAAAATATCAACGGGGTGAGCTCAACAACTCAGTGGATCTAGCGAGCTAACCGCATCGTTTACAGAAAGATAACAACAACAGTACATAGAATATTGCATTTTAATTCACGCCAAGCAATACAATCATGAAATGCAGCAACATCCTCCGTACCAACGTACGTGTGCTTTATACATCAAATAGCAACTATGGAGTACACCACGGGTCGTATGCTTAGTATTATCATGTGATGGTTCTCCTTTGAAATCACGGGGCCGAGTTCAATGCAGCTTCAGGTCTCACAAGCAAAAGTGTTCAACCGCATCACGATAGCTCTAATGGTCTGTCACAAAGACAAGCAACCACCCTATCATTATTATGCCATACTCATGAAGTAATGTAGCATGATATTATGTATATAAACGATGCAATGTCATGCTTATCATAAAATAAAAGAATACGCAAACTTATGCCTTCATCCCCACATTGCGAATCTTGTCGCCGCTTCGAGAGAACATATGGCGACCATCTCTGTAGCCACTCTACAAACATTGTGCTCATAACTTTCTTCTATCTTGAATCGGTTAGCACTTCAGCACGTGGTTGGATCTTACAGTCCGTGGACCGCATCTTGGTGCTGTATAGGTCTTCAGGCGTCGCAAACAACATTTCGGTGCATCGTTAGACTTTCAAATAGTACTTCGGCGCCTCGTTAGACTCTCAGACAGTACTTCGGTGCAACGCGCGGTTCCAAGTGTCACGAACGACATCTCGACGCTCCAAACATTGGGGGGAAAAATCTCTTTGTTTTCGAGGGTTTTGAGAGGAGTAGAGAATGGTTTGGAGGAGAGAGAACCCCCCTCCTATTTATAGAAACATCGCAAAAACTTGCCTGGGCACGTGTCAGGGTACTTGGGCATTTTTCTTGGGTTTTTAGCAATTCGTAAGCTACTTCATTAGGCATAATTTGAGGAACTTTCATCCTCATTTTCGTTTCATGTTGCGTATAGTGTTCATGCGAACATTGTTGTTTTTTGTCATTTTATGATATATTTTCTATTTGTTTCAAATTTCTTAGTTGTTACATCTTCGGTTGGCACCACAGCTGTGTTCCTTACGATAGCCGACTTTTTCCCTTTCTCTCCCTTTGAGCTCAAAGGTCTCAAGCAAACAAGTCAGCACCTAAGCGGGTTCCAGCTTAGCGTGTCCCCTCCAGTGGCAGATCCTTGGAGGGCGGGGAGGGACGACCCCCACCCCCCCAACATTTTAAGAAAGCTCTTTATAACTATACTATGTTATAAAAAATAAAAATAAAAATTGATAGATTATTATTATTTGCTTCTCTAATAATTTTTTACAAGTTCTTACACAACCCCCTCAACATGAAAAAAATTATTATCTTCATTAAAAAACTAAAATTTTCATTGAGTTAATTATTTTTTTTGTAGGACATGAAATAATGTTTTAGAAGGTTTTAATATTTAATTTGTAGTTTCTTTTTATTTTTAGTCAAGTTTATATTCTTAGAGAAGTTTCTATTTTAGTATTTTAGTGTTAGTTTTAGAGGTTTCTAAATTCATTTTTACTATTTAATGGGACTAAAAAGTGTCCGAAAGTGTCTAAGTAGAGTTGCAATAGTATTAGAAAGTTGTTATTATATTATAAATAGCTTAGGAAACTTGTTTTTAAGTGTTTTAGAAAATTTCTAAGTTGCTTCCTTGGAGTTATCTATATAAAGAACTCCAATTATAAGTTTACTTTATCTTATCATCAATTATCTTTCTCTTTCAGATTAAAATTTAGTTTTCTTAGTTTTTATTTTTCTTTCTCTATTTGTGGGTTAAGTTTTTTTGTCATCTGTGAATTGAAAAAAAAAATAACCGCAGAATTAGAACTCCCTGCTCATTCATCATTGACTTCTCAATTTCATATGCATGTTCTTGAAGCTTCATCCTTGAATTTACGCCCTCTTTCGTCTTTCTCCTCTCATCGTCACATGACTCACATCGCATTCGCATTCCTTTAATTTCATACTCAATTTAAGGTTTGATCAATATTCAATACTCTATTTTCCCTTAACTAATAACTTTTTTTTTAAAAAAAGGAACCATTGTATTTCTTGGTACTATGAGATTTTATATTTTTAAATTCTTACTCTTCTATTTTAGTTGCTGTGAAAAATTTGATAGTTTGAAAGAATTAAAAAAATCAAAAAGTTATATTTTAGCATAAAAGTTTTTTTATTTTTTTAATCTTGATAGATCATAGACACATAGTTGACTATAATTTTATTTTACTTGTATTGTCAAGTTTTTTTACTTAGTTTTTATGTGCCTAAGTTGGGTATATTGGGTTGGTCTAATGACCCGGGTTAGTTTTGACACTTTCAAACTAGTTTTGTGTGGTTAGTTCATATTTGTAATTATTAAATTACTTATGCATATACAAAATTGTCTATCTTTTGTATAAAAACGTTGTTGATAATTACTTTTTCAGTTATAAATATTTTATATATTTTCGCTTCGTTCCCAAGATCAAAGGTCTAGATCTGTCACTGGTCTCCTCCATCTTATCATCTACCGGTATTGGTTAAATTTTGCACCAACACATATAATTTAAAATATAGTTTTCAGTTTTTTTAACAACGGTGCACATAAAACTTATTTGATTAAATTTGCAAGGAAAACAAAAAATAAAAAAAAAAATTGGTTTTTTATTGTTTTCTAAAAATAAATTTTTAGAAACAATTATTAAATGAGATAGCAAACTTACCTTAGATTTTCAAGCTATAGTAATAAACTTTCAAATAACACCTTAGATTTTCAATCTATAGTAATAAAGTTTCAATAACACTTTTGTTGCAACCTAGAGTTTCAAATAATATTCTCAAATTAACCAACAAGTTGATAATTAACTTGATTGGTTTGACTTGGTTTACATGCGATTATATTTGTGTGTGTAATTAATGAGGTTAATTATTCAGTAACAAGTTTGAACCAACTTAGTTAAACTTAAATAAATCAACCTTGGTTCGATTTGGTTATCTTGTTTGGTTTGATTTATCAAATTATTAAGTCGGTATCTTTGAGTTGGTTTTTATTTTGACATAAACTCCATGTAAGAAAAATTATAAGTACTTTTTATTTGTATGTTTTTTTTTATTATTGATATTAAAAAGTATGATGAGTTTTCAATAGAGTTTTTTTTTCAAATGTTCATCTTATATAAACTCCACCAACCAATACATTTCTGTTTGAATCCTAACCAACCCAATTAAAAAAAAAAAAAAAAAAAAGAGGCTAAATTAAGGAAATATATATATTTTAAAATATTTAGGTGAAAATTTTAATTATAAATGAAAATTTCACTTTATTTTTCGAATTTGATAAGACTTTATAAAATACCAAGGGGTACATCTCATTCATATCATATCATTTTGGAGCACTCTAAAGTGATTTAAAATATTTAAATTTAATGATCATTTTAAGGTTTTTCAGACCATATTAAATTGAACGTGTATTTTATTTTAATAATTCCACCACAAGATACGTAAAAACATTTCGAGCAAACCATAATTTTTATTTTATGTCAGTTAAACCATAATTTCATAACACAAACCCCCTCAAAAATCAAATTCGTGGATTAAGTATGTTGGACCATATACAGTTTGAGGTTGCTCGGATGATGTCCCCGAAGCCGTGGGGGTAGTACCAGACTGTGGCTGCTCGGATGATGCATCGGGAGCAGTGGGGCTAGCTCCCTGGTCGACAGAAATGTCCTCGGCCCCGACTTTCTCCTCTGTTACTCCCTCTTCAGTTACTGAGTTGGCCTACTTCTAGAAGCCCTTCTAGTCTACCGAGTCGCGAAAGAACTCGTCCAGATCCGCTAGGTACATAGTCACTTCCTCGACGCAAGCCTTATCCACCCCGGCTTGGCAGAGTTCTTCAACTTTGGCCTTAACAGTGGCCTGGAACTGAACCCAGTACTTGGTCAGCTCGTCCTGGATTGACTCTACTTTAATCTCTTTGAGCTTCGGCTACTCTTTCAGCTTCTTAATCTCAGCATCCCGAGCCACAACCTTGGACTTTCAGATCACCGAGGTTGTCTAGGCGTCCGTCACCACCTTTTGAAACTTGGCATAGTGACTTTTGATGCGGCGGAGGTTATACACATTCTGGGCAGCAGCCTGCAAAGCCAAAAAGTACCAAGTCAGATACTACAGAGGAAGGCCACATAGGCAACAAAGTGGATTAATAAGCAAATTTACCTCCACCGACTTCATGAAAGCATCGGTCATGTTTTCAAACACATCCTCGTCCTTCATCGTGATGGAAAAGGCATTGAGGACACCGACCTAATAGTTGTCAATGTTCAGGTTGATGTCCCCAATCTTAGTTGTAAGGCGCTCGGCCTTCCTAAACCGTGCCTTCTTGGCAGCCCGCTAGTCGGTAGGGGTAGGGGATTTCGACTTTGCTCCTACCGACCTCGTCTCCCGGACAGGTGAACAAACATGATCAACAGCTGAAGTTTTCCCCTTAAAAGCTAAAATCTTCTTCGAGGCGCTACTAGGAGATCTCACTGCCGACCCCTAGGCGACAGTTGCTCGTTCAACGGCAAAGTTTTTTAACATGGACCAGTCGACAGCATACCGACCAGCAACAACTCTCTTTGGGGCATTTCTTCAGGCTTATTTGTTTTCTTTTTCTTCCCTTTCTTGACAGAAGATTTGATAGCAGAAAAACCTACATCAGAGGCATAACATTTCAGCTCGAAACTTTAAAAATTGATCGGTCTAAAAGATCAAAACATTTCAAGGTGTTTACTTACGTCCTGAGAAGACTTTCTTCTCTTTGATAATACCATCTCGGTATAGCCTCTCGGGCTTAAGAATTACTTTGTATCGGCGATCCACAAAGGGGAGCTGATAGATTTCGTTGACACAAGAGAAGTCAGATCCTTCTTCCTTGCTCAGTTAATCCCAAGTACCTATAAAAAATGGCGAAAAATATGAGTCTCTACTGAGCAAGAATAAGATGAGAAATAAAGATAAGGGTTGGATGGAAGCTCGGTACCTGGTTTCCCAAAAGTGATCGGAGCGCAAGTTTCCTCGGCCCAAGGCCCCTAAGTAAAAACCACTTTTTTTCCATGATTTATTGGAGGTCGGGTTCTCTGTGATCATGGGTTGACTTTCCTCGGCACCCTGATGAGCCGATGCATAATACCATCCTCTACATCTCGGGTGGGACTTTAGTCGGTATGCTAGGGCAAAGTCCTGAAATTCAAACTCCGACCACCCTTTCTCCTTCCAGAGCACAAGGCAACTCAAAATTGTCCTCCACACATTAAGGTTGAGCTGAGCAGGGGCAACTCGAATATGGCTAAGCAGGCGACATAGGGGCAAGTGAAGGGGCAGGGTTAACCCATCTTCAAATAGGTTGGTATACAGAGCAACCTCTCCTTTCTTAGGATGGCTAGCTCAGTTTCCAGGAGCAGGTGCCCTCAACCTTATACGGTTGGGTATATCGACCTCCCTCCTCAACTGAGCAAGATGATGCTCTGTTATCTTAGAAGGAATTTGGTCTACCGAATAGAATATCTCCGCTACACCAGCGTCTTCAAGCTTAGAGGATACGGGAATACGACCGGATGTGCTAGGCTCGGTAGTATCGAGCCTACTTTGTGATCTATCGACTAAGAGGGGGGCTACGTCAAACACCTCCTCGTCCTCCTCTATAAGGCCAAAGACCTCAATCCCTCTCTATAAAAAGACCATAACCCCTAAGGGGGAGGTGAACAACTCTAAGTTATTCTCAACTCAGTTCAGTATTACTAAGCTCTGAACTAACTTAGACATCGGAGGGTCTTTGGCCGACACCACACCGGTGTTCCTTACGATACCCTGTATTCTCTTGTTTTCCCTCTCTTAGATAATCAACCTTCGGTAATTTCTCCAGCACTCCGACGAGTTCCAAATCAACATCTTTCTTCCACCTCATCGTCTACTGGTATTGGTCAAATCTTGCATCAACAAAGTATATAACGTAATTTATTAAAAAATTATACTATAAATCATGAAATATTTATTTTGATTTCCAAAAAAATCATATAATTAGTGTTGGGTCTAGTTTGATCTTTGCTCAATTGATTACATACTCACTATTGCATTTTAAGCTCTTTTTTTTTTCTTTTTTTCTTTTTTTTTTTCAAAGTTTTCATTCCATTATCAGATAAATCTTTAAATAGAGAACATTTTGTCAGTAGATACAATCACATGCTAAAGCATATTACAGGCATAATAATGAGTCTAAAGACTCTAAAAAGATGAAAAACCCCAATAACAATAGGGTAAAACCCCAACATCAAAAGGTAAAACCTCACAACAACGGACAAATTCTGACAACCAGAGAGAATAACCCTCACAACACTAAAACAACAAAAAACTGGACTATAAACAACAAAACAACAAAAGAAACAAAAAAAAAAAACTAAAACATTTTCCTTATGCGGACTGCAAGCGCTTATTAAAGTTTAATTATTTCCTAAACTAGATCTAATATAGCTATTACCGCATTGACTTCTAAACATATATATTCACCAAAGAAGTGGAAAATAAAATGAAAAATATGTTTATATTTCAATATTTGGTATTCATTAATAAGTGATAGCTTTTTGGTGGTCATGCTAGCCTTATACAAAGCAAGCTCAAAGACCCAATAGAGGAAACAAAGGCCGAACATAAAGCTACTAAGCTCATAATATACCCTAAAGTAATAATCCACCACCTATGGCACAACGAAGATAATAGAACTCTCAACGTCGTGAATTGAATGGAGATATATTTAACACCAAATCAAGTGATAACTAGTAAATATTTAAATAGTTTAGATAAAAGTAGATTATGGAATTGTATTATATATGTGACACATATAATTGAATACGAGTCTATCTTTACCTTGGTAGTAATAACATCCTTCATCTGGAGGAGACCAACGTTTAATTCTCTCAATAAAAGAGTTTAATATGCATCTTTGTATGTGCCTGTGTAAATATCCATTGTGGGTCTACATGCATCATATGAGTTGATATTAGTAAATGTTGTAAGCTCTTACTTGTTGAGCTGTTTTTAAGAGGCCTAATATACATAAGCTACTTGCTAAGCCATTAGACAAAATGTATATATAATTGAATAAGGTTATTAGTAAATTATTATAAAATAAGGTTATTAGTCATATAAAAAACTTAGATACTTTTTTTATATCAATTCAATATAAAAATCTTTTTCCTACCCACATGGAGTTTTGTGGTATAATTCACTTCTCCTTACTCCACTCCATCCATTAAAGATTAAATCTAGTGCTAATGTAAGCATAAGTTGTTACATCTTCTTAATTGTCATTTTTTCTATTATCATCATTAATTATCGTGAAATGGACTCTATTATATTAAAAGCTAAGTCACACATTTACATACATATATTCACTTCTTTTATACTTATTATGTACATATTAAAATTGTATTAAACAAGCAAAAAATGTATTAAATTATTTCAACAAAAAACTATTATTTTGTAAACTATAATAAGACATAATATGATAATACGCACATGTAAATTGAACAGAATTTTGTAATAATGAAGTCGGCAGTCAAGCTAGGTACGATATCACAATAAAGAATAAACTGAAAAAAAAAAAAATCTCCGAGAAATAGCTTTACACGTGTTTCGGGTCCCACAACACAATCGATCCCAACACATGAGACGCGTGTGCCCGTAGGTTCCGCATGTTTGTTGAAGGAATCATGTCTACAGCTAAGGATGACCCTCATCCTCCCCTCAAAACCATCGATAATCCTCCAGATTGTGCTACCTCACAATAAATCCAACACGTGTTCTCTACACAAACGGGACCATTTTTCCAAAACCAGCCTGATCCGGTACTGCCGTACTTATCTCATTTCCGATAATGTACTCACCGATGCATGATAGATTCCCATCTCTCCGCTCATCAAACCTCTCCATGCATGCCACGTGTTTCTCTATCAGTTTGTCCAGTCAAACTTCCATGTAATCACCATATCCGAGTACGAAGACAATGCGAAATTGAAGGTTTTAAACCTGGTTTGATGACGTGTCGTGTGTTTATAATAGGGGCTGTATGTGTTTTGATGTGTGGGTGCTGTATCGAAGTGGAGCTCGGGACAATATCTTTCGCGAAAGGAGGAATCATTAACGGTTCAAGCGGTAGGCCACGTGTAAGTCCATTCTGGTCCGTATACATTCCGCTGCCAAAATCCACGTCGCTATCATATGTTACAAGGTGACAAACCAACGGATCAAGCCACAGGTGTCGATCATCAAAATCGACATCAAGAATCCAACGGTCCATATTCCTTCATGCACTTCAGCCAAACTATACTTGTTAGTTGCTAATTCCCTACACGAAAAGTCGAGAAGAAGAAGAAGAAGAAGAGTTTAGCTGTTGCAGCTCCGACGGAGAATCTTACTGGAGCTGAATCGCCGGCCTTCATGCCGCCTTGCGCCGGCAAGAGGACCGGAGTTTTTGTGAAGGAAGTGAGGGATGCTCGCCGGAAGCGATTGGAGATCCGGCGATTGCGATCGGAGCAGAAGAAGATGAACGTGGATTCAAACGAAGATCACAACAGTCGCTACGATTCTCGAATCAGATGTTCACCATGTGATTCTGGCCGGAAAAAAAGGAACGAACAGAAGCAGCAAGAATACCTTCACGATTCGTTATTAATGCAAACGCTATTGCCGATGTCATCTTCGTCGGAGAACGACGCCGGCGCCGGTGGCGAACCGATTGAAATATCGGTATCTTCAAGAAGATCGGGAAAATACGAATCTCGAGGAGGAGTAATGGAAGAATCGTACGGTTCGGTGTCGGTGTGTGGACGGAGGAGAGAGATGGAAGATGCGGTGAGGGTGGCCCCAGGGTTTCTGACAACTTGCTCGCTCGTAGGAACGTACGATTTCTTCGCGGTGTACGACGGACACGGTGGATCGGGAGTTGCGGAAGCGTGTAGAGACCGGCTGCACCGGATCATCGCGGAAGAGATCATCGGAGACGATGGTAGTGTAGATGATGAGGAGGTAGTAGTTGATTGGGAGAAAGTGATGAGAGTGTGTTTCTCGAGGATGGATGATGAGATCAACGGTGGAGATGGAGAGGATGGAAACGGGTCGGGTTCGATGAAAACGGTTGGGTCGACGGCGATTGTTGCCGTGGTCGGAGCTGAGGAGGTGGTTGTGGCTAATTGTGGAGACTCGAGAGCTGTGCTGTCTCGCGGTGGTGTGGCCGTGCCGATGTCACGTGATCACAAGGTGGTTTCTAAATCTAATTCTGGTATATATATAATTTTGTTGTTTATTTTGATATGATTAATATTTGCTTAGATGTTATATGGATGAAATTTATAATCTTCAAATATCAGAAGTTGAACATTCAACCAAAAAAAAAATAAATCAGAAATTAAGAACCCCTTGAATGGTTAATTAATGATGGAATTGAGTATTAATTTATTAAGTAAAGTAATACAAATGTTCCCTCATGTAATTAAACACTTTTTGCTTGAAAATTTGTTCGAATAAAAGATATGAGAAGATACTAACAAGCTAAACTCTTCCACACTCATGATATGGAAGAGTATGAAAGAGGTGATCAGGGCATTTGCGTAATGTTGCCCTCTAGTTGGATAATAGAGAGCATGAAATTTTGGAGATAAATTTCACCACTGTCATGGATGCAGTGCCGTTCCTCAATATTTGGGGCCTGGGCCTGGGGCGAAGTCATAAAATGGGCCCTTAATTTTATAAATCTGAATATATATATTTTTATAAATATCGCCACTAAGTTACAAATGTATAATTTTATAAAAAAACAAATTATTTTATAAATAATACATTGCATACATTTTTAAAATATTAAAATAACCTATTAAAAAAAAATTAAATACATTTACAAAAGTTTCATAAAACCAAACATTGCAACAAATCCCAAATACCTAAAATAACAAACAAACAAAAAATATGATTGAATTTCAGTAATAGAAAAAAAAAAGAAAAAGAAATTAAAGAAATAAAAAATAATAAAAAGAAGAAGTAGAAGAGTGGGTTCTGAATTAAAAAAAAAAGAAAGAAATAATCAAAAAAAAGTAGAAGACTAAAATGAGGGGCTTGGGTTGTTGGCGGGAAATAAAGAAGAAGAAGAAGAAGAAGAAGAAGAAGAAGAAGAAATAACGTTGGTGGTCGTTGTGGAAGATTGGAAGGCAAAGCGAAAAAAACAGAAGAAGAAGACGACCTCGGACGATGAACGCTAAACACTGGACGACGGTTGGAGAATGCCGACAGACGCGCGGAACTCATGCGTTGGAAAAGAAAATCGCAATTACGCCGATTAGTTTGCTCGTCATTTGCGTTGGAATTGGAAAGAGGGTTTCAATTCGTTTGGGTTTCGGGTTTTTTTTTTGTTCTTGCTCTAATAAACAGTCAATTAAAGATAGTATAATTAGAAAAAAAAATTAAAAATACATTTTAAAATAATATTAAAAAATTTGAAATATATAAAACTAAATTAAATTAAGTGGGGCCTAGGATGGTCACCCTGTGGCCCTGCATCAGAGCCAGCACTGCATGGATGTAGATTCTATTGTTAGTAATAAATACATGCACTAATAGCCATAACTTGGTAATGAGCGAGTTAGTTTTGTTAACAAATTACTTTCATCTATAACAAATCAAGTTTAGAAGTATATTGGTAGCATTTTGGGGATTGATAAATACCATGAGATGATATACCTATGAATACTATTAGCAATAAACAATGTGATAATCAACGGTGAGTTGGTTCAATGGTTAGGTGCAAACACACCTACCCTGAAGATCGTGAGTTTGAGTCACCTTTCATCACTTGTTGGCTAACAACGTCCTTGAGTGTTTGTGGTCGTGCTCCAGAGAGATTAGTGGGACGCAAGTCCCCAATACCTGTTGATCTGAAAAAAAAAAAAAAAAAAAAAAGACAATAACCATGATCATTGCCCAACAAAAAAAAGTAGCTAATATCTAATACTAATTCTTATGAGAAAGAAACGATTTTTCATCATAACTAATCATTTTTATTATAAGAAAATAAGTAATCAAATAGATCCATAAATAATCTATATATATGTCAATCATGTGGTATGTGTAGGGGTGGTAATTTGGCCCGGGCCTATGGGTTCGGCCTAGCTCTATAAAAATGGCCCGGGCCCCTGGCTTAAAACTTATTGAGCCAATTCAAAATTACATAGCCTGACCTAGCCCAGCCTGCGAACGAGGTCCAAAGCCTAGTCATAGGCCATTAGGCCCTATATCTGTGTGTAAAATGAAAAAAGAAAAAGAAAAAGAAAAGACATGATCAAGATTCAAGAGTGTTATATAATTATAATATACACACACATATATATATATATAGTATATATATAAGTAAGAGTTTATAAATTGAAAATAAAATATAATGATAATCAAGAGTGTTATATTTAAGAGTATATACAATATATATACATATACGCACACACACATGAGACTCCCACATATATATATATATGTAGTAAATATATATTAAGTGTATATACTATATATATATATAAGAGTATAATTTTAAAATTGAAAAATTGTTGTAACATTCTAATATATAGAATTTTAAAGTAAATTAAAAAAAATTAGGTTTACAAATTATTTGTTATCTATTTAGAAATCAATAAATAATATTTTTTTATTTCTATGTTTTACTTAATTATTAAATTAAATTTTATATTTTATTTTTATTTTTTTAACCTTAAATATATTGCGTGTCCAAAAGCCTAGCCTAAAGGCTCCATCTAAAGTCCCGCTTCATTTTATCATTTTATTCCAGCTACTCCTTAGAAGGTGACAAAAATTCATATTTACCATTCCCTCTATACAACAACAGCAACAACAACAACTATAATAAATGGATTTAATCCCAAGTCAAACCACCTCATTTATATGTTATGTTGCTCCCTATTGTTTGATGACTTTGATAGATTTCTTATTATACAGCCCGACAGACCTGATGAAATGGAGAGAGTGGAAGCTGCTGGTGGAAGGGTCATAAATTGGAATGGCTACCGTGTCCTAGGAGTACTTGCTACTTCTAGATCAATTGGTATGGAAATATAATTATTGATGAAGAAGCAATCTCTTTCTGCTCTTAAAAAGTTCAATGAGTTTTATGTCCATAACACTTTAAAATCCCTTAGCCATTTTACTGCATAAAAAAAGAAAAAAAAAAAGAAAAGAAATTTCTTTTGTTGAGAGATGGGTTGATCAGTTACTTTTGCTTCACCACAAGCATAACATAGCAGTGGATTTGAAATATAGCTAGGCTCAGTTCATATATAGTTACCAAGACTACCTTGTGATTGCAAAATTTATGAATTTTGTTGCAGGTGATTACTATCTCAAACCTTATGTAATCCCCATGCCCGAGGTCATAACAAGTGAGCGTACAGTGGATGACGAGTTCTTGATACTAGCAAGCGACGGTTTATGGGATGTCATGTCAAATGAGGTTGCATGTCAGGTAGTAAGGAGATGCCTGGCAGGAAGACTCATGAGAAGGTACCCTAGAATTGTAAATGAAAATGATGCTACTGAGGCAGCTGCAGTACTAGTTGAGTTGGCAATGGCTAGAGGTAGCAAGGATAATATTAGTGTAATTGTGGTCCAGCTAAAAAAATTCTAGTAAATTCCATTCTTGATTTCTCATCTTCTTCTTCTTTTGTTATTTCAAATGCCCTTCTGTTCATATCATCTTCTTCTTCTTTTTCTCTTTCCTCTGATCTCTGTTGGCAGTCCTTGTTCTTTCCATTCAAGCAGAAGAGAAGTTAAAATGGTGACACATAAAGAGTCATACTTTGATCTATAGATTTTATGGTTCAAAATCCTGTCTTCTGAAGGAGGTTTCAGATTTTAAATTTATAACATGAAGTCTTGTTTAGGAATCCTCCTTATTCAGGTGTCTTTGGTGTCTTTATTCTCATTTAAACTGGAGTTTATGGCCTTTAATTTCCCAAAACCTATTTTTAGTGCATGGTAGTTTGGTTAAGTCTTTCATCAGATGATGCCCATATCTCACTTGGTTATGTAAAAGTGGTTGTGAAAAAAATATTTATGAAGAAATTGTTATAGTCCTGTGTGGCAAGATATTGAAAAATTAATGCCACCTTAAAATCTAAATAGTCAAGTGGTTTACTTGTTCATACTTCTTCAAGTATCTTTACCAACTTATTTTCTTTCCACTAGGTGTGGTATAAGCCTTGTGATCCCTTAATTACAGAGCAGACAAGGTGAGACAAGGTATCTTTTGACCATCAAGCGTCATGAAAATTCATATCTTTACTCGGTTACTCCTATATCTTACAGTTCAAGAATTGAATATTATCTTTTTACACTTTATTGTTTTTTGGGCACTGATAGAAATCTAAGTTTATTGGGGTTTGATCAAAATTATCAAGAGTTGATAGTCCTCTCACCTTTGATAATTAGAACCTAAATAATAGTATTGATGTCTCCCTATTCTTATATATTGCACCACAACATCTTTTCATTTCAAATTCTATGAGAATTGTTTTGTTTGTTTACTTTAGAAGAGGCCAAGTGACAACTCCATTTACCCACTCTAAATTAAATTTCAAAAATTGTATATCAAACCAATTTGAAAACTTGTAATGATCTATTAACTTTAATTCTTGTTAATGTAAATAAAATGATTTTTGCATTTGTGCCCTTAGTTTTTTTTTTTTTTTTTTAGTAAATCAAGGTGCGTCTTTTACGTCAATTTTTGCGCACTACAAAGATTAATTTATCTGAGAAAGGTTGTACCATCCAACCTTGCAATGTGGAGACTGTAAGGCCTTGGTGCCGGGCAAGGTCTTGTACCATCCAATCAGACTTTAAACTGTTTAGTATAAGATTTAAATTTAATTTTTAGTATTTAACAACAAAGAATATAAAAAGGGGTTGAAAACGTGTTTGGTTTGAAGGGGTTTAAAAACAGTATTTGGGATTTGATCCAAAAACTGGCTTTTTTCAAGTTTTTTGTTTATTTGTTTTCTGAAAAAAAAAAGTTGCTATGTTTTTTAATATATTTTAATTTATCTTTCAAGCTAATTTCTTTATACTTAGGTTCAAATGGTAAGACTAAAGGTCTCAGCTGTTGTCCTTTTAACTTAAACCAAACAATTTTTTATCATTTTTAAAATTTTTAAAATAAGTTTTTAAAATAATACCAAACACATTCTTGAAAATTGTAAATCAATAAAAAATAAAATTTTATTTTTATTTTTTAAAATTATTTTGAGATTACACTGCCCAAGGTCGCAGTCTTGAACCAACTGCACCATGAACAGGATTTTGGTGATGTTTCCATTATAACAGGTGAGTGTCCTCACTTGTGAACTATAACACAAAGACTTACGTTCCAAGCAAGGCCGTGTCATCCAACCTTGCAAGGTGGAGACTTTAACTTTAAGGTAGTTCTCGAACTAGCTTGGATGGTTGTAAACCAGTCAAAATGACATGTTGGTGAAATGCTAATGCTCAAATGAAAAAGCTATAAACGACTCTTGTTGCCGTAAGAAATCCAATAGCTTGTGGGTTGTACCAGGCTCTAAATTTGTTTTCTTCGAGCGAGTGATCTTTCCATCTTTTCTGGATTCTTATACATTGATCTTAGCTTCCATTTCTTGCACCAGGTCTGTTGTTACTCCAATAAACAGAGTACCTTTCAGGTAGAATTTCAAACCCCCAACAAGAAAAATCTGATTGAACATGACCCAATAATCAAACGAAAGAAACCCAAATAGGATTTACACTACTCCGTCCTTTTGAATACAAGGTAAATTACACACTTTTCAAGCAATAAATACATGGTAACAAGAGGAAATATCATTGGTAATTGCAATTTCAACCATAAGATACAGTTGAAGCAAAGAGAAATGTCATTCCATATAACATAGACATCACTCATACAAGAAAAAACAAGATTGTAGACGTTACAACCCCCTATGTCAAAAGGTAATATAAGAAAGAAAAACAAGAGAAAAGCTGTTTTAGATACAACGAAACTGGAATCAAAGAGGCTTTTTTCTTCATCACCTCTCCAATCTTTTGTCTCATTCTTTCTTCAACTCTCTTCACTCTCAAATCTCTATTTTTCCCATATGAGAAGAAAGTGAAGGAAAAAGAGGATGAGCACTCCCATTTTTTTTTTTGTCTCTTCACACCTTTCTCCCTCTAACCTTCTCTCTTATTATTATCTTAAGCTTCATCTAAACCTACTACTTTAAAAACCAGTAAAAGAAGTAAAACTTTCTAGACTGAACTTTGTATATGACTGCACAATTCTTACACTAGAACAACACCCACAACGCCAAGCCAAGCAAACCTGTTTTTTTTTTTCTCCTCTTTTCTACTTGTTAATTAAGATGACGGACTTTGCTCTTATCTTCTTCATCAAACCAACACGTAATTCGAAACTGCAACATCAGCTGGAGATGTTGAGTGAATGTAGACAAACTCAAGGCTTTTTCCAGCTGGTAATGACTCAAGCCAGGAAGGAAACACGTATGAACGACCTGACTGTGTTAGACCCCATAGAGGACCATAAAGGTTCGAGATTGAAAGTTCAAGGTTCTTCAAAACTTTGTTGGACTTGTTGGTCACAATTGTCGAGTATCTGTAGTAAGTTCTTCCCTTGGCATTCCAAGATGCCGTCGCCTTTTGTGTAATGTCAATCAAAGCTGGAGATTTACCTTCATCAAGAAAATATAAAAACATCATCAAAATACCCTAGATCTTTAAAAAAAAAAAAAAAAAAAAAAATTAATTCAAGTATGTGAAACCAACTTAATTCACAAAGATATAAGATGTACCGTGACAACAAAGGGACTCTTAACATGACTTTCATCACTTAATCTTTTAGAAGAATGTCTCTTAGTCTTTTAGAAGAATGCCCTTACTATGTAAGTGTTTCTTTCCTAAGTAAATTACATGACCATCATCTGATGGGAGTCATGTTATGAGATAGGTTAAGACTTCTCTATTGAAAAGTACCTTGAACAGGATTTTGTTTGGGCTGTTGAACTGGCATCGGCTTGGGCTGAGGCGTTGGCTTTGGTTGGCTTACAATTGGTTTAGGAGCCACCACTGGTACCACTGTCATCAAGAAAAATTCATATTTAGTTGCATACCATATACAAAACTTAACATATTGTTACAAAAAAAGGGCTGATTATATATACCTGGAAGGAGCTGGTTGTACCCTCCATGGCCACCATGAAGCCGGGCAAGTATGCCAAGAAGTGGAGCATTGTTGTAAGTTGCTGGCTCAGTTTGCTCGTAATTGTCTCTCTCGTCGGCAAAGTTGTCATATGCATCAGGTCCTCCAACGACTGCACCAGTTAGAAGATTTGGATCGCTCCCCTTACGAGAAAACCAAGTAGCATAGCCCCCTCGGCAACTCACGAATGATGGATTGGCCTTGTAGGAGACGATTGAGGAGGCTCGGTGGTGGACTTGTCGAGGGTAGTTGCTACCATATCCAACCATGTAACTCGTCGCTCGAGGATTGTCGCCAAGAATATAGTCCACCTTAAACAAATCATGCAAGTTAGAATAGGTTTTTTTTAGTAACAACACATGAAATGAATCAAACTCACCTTAATGTAATGTTACATATATATAAACTTGTTATGTTTTTACCTGAGATTTTGCAAACGTGAGAAGCTCGGATGGCGAGGCATTGCTGGAGGAACACCTAAGGCTTTTTCCAGCCGAGGCTAAATAGTCGGAGTACACGGTGAGTAGGAACGAAGCACTTGTAACAAATTGCAGGTTGTTCCATCGTTGACGGAAAAGAAGGCCTCCAGGAGTCCTTTGGACATTGCGAGACCCCTTTCCAAGGCATGAACACAAGAAGTATTCTGCCTTTTGCTGGTATTTCTCGAAGACTTGGGAGTGTTGTCCAGCCTTTCCTTGCATAAGGAACTGAAAGAAAAAACCGAAAAAACATATTGAATTTGGGTAAATTAACACATGCTAAGCAATGGTACTTGAAAAAAACTTACACAAAGAAGAACCAAACGTGTACATAGAGATTAATATAGTATAGTTCTAAATATATTCATCAAAAAACACTCTCTATACCCATAACCCATAATATATAACAAGTGAGGTACACAAAGTACTTTTGGTGGATACATTAATATATTATAATTATATTACAATTTCACCCTTTTACGCATACTAATTAATGGTTTTTTTATTACAGAAAAAAAATAATTGAGGGCAGGATTACTCATTATATGGTACAAATCAATTTTTACATCAAAACATTATAAAAGAACATTTATATATTTTTTAAAAAATTAAATTTTACTTGTAGAAACAATTTGTATATATATATATATACCTTGGCAACAAGAACTTGGGCACCAGCATATTTCACATCCCAACCGAACTCGGTCATAGACCAACCGGTTCCACCCAGTGAGTCACCATTCTTTCCCAAGTAGTTCACGTAGAATTGATCATTAGTTGCCTGATACATCCACGCGGCAGCCCACAACAGCTCGTCCTGCAAACAACCAAAACAACTTCCGGGGTCAGCATAACATCCATACTTTACTTACACGTACCATACCATAAGGTTTAATAGACAGATCGAAACGTACAGCGTAGCCGCTGTATGATCTATAGTACTTCTGAGCCACAGTAATACTGCTGTCGTATTTGCCCCTGTACTTGTCCGCAAATTCAAACAGCTGAAACCGCAAAAAATAAAAAAATCCACTTGTCAATATATTAAGTGGGGGCAGTTTAGTCATTTCACAAAAATAATTTAAAACATTTAAAATGAGTTTTGTTCTATTCTAGTGTGACAAATCGTATGATACGCTCCACGTGGAGATCTTCGCAGAATGTCAGATGCAGGTTTTTTGACACCATCAGATCTGACGGTACGGAATCCGCCGACAGAACTTTAAAAGCTAAAATCGTGACACGTGGTAACAGTTGGGTAACTGTCACCGTCCTCAGTTGCACGTTAGAAAAAAAAAAGAATATAACTCAACTAAATTGCGCCTTAAATGCTGGCGCATGTTAGACCCTACTAAAATACGCCACAATAACATTACTAGGTTGAAGTTAAAACAAATAATAGTAATTACTAATTAAGAAAGGAAAATAAACCTGCTTAGCATGGGTAATTAGGTCATTGGCATAGGCTGGGTTGGATTGCCTGAGAGCGATGGAGGCGGCCGCCATTGCGGCGGCAGTTTCTCCGGCGAGGTCTGAACCGGGGTTGCTCGTGTCAATCTTGTAAGCTCGCCTGTCCGTCGTCATGTCCTCCGGCCGTTGCCAGCAGTAATGGTCAGTGTTCCCATCACCAACCTAATAAAAAAACATCACAAAAACATGATTTAGAATTTAATTACTGTATATAAACAACAGTAATATAGAGCTAACCATGTTATTGAAAATGTTCAAATTATTTAGAACCCATTAAGCATATATATATATATATATATATATATATATATTTTTGATATTTTGACTTCCATTTTGCTAAATTCCTTTTGCCCATTTGGCTTATTAACCAGTTTGAAAGTGTAGAAAAAAAAAATCTGTGTACATTTTATACTACAACACAAGTGTCTGCTTGGAGCCAAGGAAAGAAAGCACAAATCAAGGCCACTTGTACAGCAACAAAGCTTGCACTCTGTTTAGATTGTATGAGTTTCATCTTTCATGAAGTGAACCAAACAACTTTTTCTTTCAAACCAGTTAAATCAAATCTAGGCTCCTTTGTATGAAATCTCAAATGGGTCTATTTCGTTATTAATTATTAATTATTTGTTTAATTATTTTAATTATTTTGGATTTTTTTTAATAAAAAAGATCTTGATTTAAGTAAGTAATAGTAATAAAAAAAATAAAAAATAAAAGGAGAAAAAAAGGGTACCTCTCCATACAAGACATAGGGTTGTGGGTGGGCCTTAATAAGGTAATCAGTGCCCCATTTAACAGCTTCCAAGGCATGCCCAAGCTCTCCATTTTCAGCCATTTGCTTCCCATACTCAACAATGCCCCATGACATCATGGTTATTGTGAATGCCATTGGAAGCCCAAACTTCACATTGTCCCCTGCATCATAGTACCCTCCCACAAGATCCACCTGTGAAACACACACACCATTTTTTTTATTAAGTCCAGATCTAAGGTAGAAAAATTTAAAATTACAGCATTAATTTCACAAAAAATGGTTTATAAGTACAACATCATGGGTTGTGCATTTTCTGTTTCATGAGCAATGAGTGCTTCTGAAACTTGAAAATGAAATTCATGTTGCTTAGTTGAAAACAGAGAAAAAGTTACAAAAAAAAAAAGAAAAAGAAAAAAATGGTTTAACTTCAACTTCATTTAGTAGCAGTGAAGGAATTGCTGTAAAAAAAAAAAAAAAAAAAAACAAAAGAAAGTCATAAAGATCTGTTTGCAAGAGGCATTAAATTGGTTTTCTCCAAATACCCATTAGATTAAAACCAAGAAAAACAATAACTAAAAACTGAAAATCAAAATCAAAACAGAAAATTAACAGAAAAAATTATATACATATGTGGAGAAAACAAAGCTTACCCCACTAGCTTTCCCATCGTGCAGACCAGAATCAGCTCTCCAGTTAACTCGCTGGTTTCCAGGAAGATAACCAGACCTCTGAGCTTCAAAGAACAAAAGGCTCTTACTCAGAGCTTGACCATAGTCATGCCCAGCAAAAGCAAAAGGAGCTAAAACCAGTAGGCAGACTTGCAGGAACAGAGCAGCCATTGAAATGGGCCTTTGAAACTTCTCCATTAACAAAACAGAGCAAAACTGAACAAAAGAGCTAGATCTGTTCTCCAAAAGGAACTATAACTAAATTGAGGAAATTTTTTGAAAAAGAAAAAAAAGGGAGATTTTATAACCCAAAAAAGAATCCCATAATCTCTCTCCCAAAACCACAAACAAGAACAGATTAAATTGGAGAAAAATAAAATTAAAAATTAGCAATGCTGGTTTGATTTATCAGCTAAAACTTCTGATAAACCCACCAAAGGAACAAAACAGAGGAAAACAGAGGAGAGGGTCTGTTTAAAGAGAAACAGAGGAAATGAAGAAGGAGAGAATGGAGGGAATGGGAAGGAGCTCAGGTCTCTATATATTAAGGTCTCAAGAGGTCTGAAACTTGGCAGAGAGTAATAAATTTTTTAATTTCACCCCTCATAAATATTATTCAAAGTATTTTATGTTCTTTTACAAAAAAAAAATGTATATTTTTTGGCCTTTTTGAGGGTCAAAAAACTGAAAAACAGTTGAGAGAATGAGAGGGAGGAGACAAGGCATGTGGGGTATTTTTGCTTTTTTGCTATAAAGGGTCTGTGAGAGATCTAATTAACTTGAAACCCATGATTTTTTGGAATTTATAAAGATTTTTGGCCTTATTTTTAATTAAATATTTGGGTTTTTTTAAAAAATTTATCTAATTTTTATATTTTAATTAATTTAAGAACCTTTTTTCAGGAGAGTTAAATTGCAGAACTACCAAAACAGGAAAGCAAGAGGGGAGTAAATGGGTCAATAAATTCAAAGATCTGTATGGAATTGCCCAAAATGCCCTGCATTAAGGTCTATAACACCAATCATGTCCTCTGCTCAAAAAGCCTGAACATTTTCTTCACAAAATTAAAAATTGTTTCTATTATCAATATATTCGTTGGCCATATTAATAGACAAATCTCTATCTTGTCAAACAATAATTCATCAATAATCTTTATACTATATAGCATTTTTTGCAACATTAATATCCATACATGTACTGTTGCATATGATTTCCATTATTTTAAAAAAATTATATATATGTGTGTGTGTGTTTTAAAATATAAATAATAAGGGCAAGTGAAGTAAAATGTATAATTAAAGATGATAAAATTAAAATACCAATTTGAGCCAAGAAAAAATTATAAGAGCACTTGAAAAAAGCTAGAGTGTTAAATTATTTTGTTAGTCATTACATCACTAAAATCATATGTTACAATTAAAACTAATATTAATAAAAAAAAACTTAGATAATTATAAAAATACACTATAACAGTATAGATAAATACAATTTTTTTTATATAAAATTATATTCAAGTGGCTATGGCCTGTTTGGGGGGCCGATTATTTCGGCGTTACGGCAAGAAAAGGAAGGAAAGGAAGGAAACGCAAAATTAGTATGTTTGGCAGGACAACTTTGTAATTACGATTCATCTTTTAATGCAGTTTTTGTGTGATTTTAAGAAACAATCTCCTCATACTTCTGCGTTTGAGCGTTAGCGTTTGAAAAAAGCGCGTCTTGCTCAAAATGCTATCGTGCAATCAAACAAGACCTGTATGTGATAGTTTTTAAACTTTGTCATCTCAACATTTTTTGAATTAATTAACGAGCTAAGACAGTTTTAAATTTTTATTTTCTATTTTTATTTTTGTAATTAATTTTGTCAGCATAATGGCCTTGTTTGGGACAAAAACTGTTTAGACTAAATAGTGTTTTTTTTTTTTTTCAAACTAACGCTTCAAACGCAAAAATTAGTGGAGGGGTGATTATGTAGAATGCAAAAAAAAAAAATTATTTTGAGTCTTTTTCACTATCGGCATAACCTCTACGGCGCTCCCAAATAAAACCAATATCTAACTTGCACTCTAGAAATTCAATTAAGATGTAATTTAAATATTATTGTAACAATATAATGGAATTTTCCATGAAGAAACAAAGCTAAGGTTCAAAATTTAACAAAAAATATATATATTGGGACATGTGGTCCAGAGGTGGTGGCAGAGGGTACCTTCCAAATTATGGGATCTTTGATTTGGATGGGACAAAGGCCCACAAATCTCGCTGATCAGACGGTTCCATCCAACTCATCCAAAGGTAGAAGAAAAGATGGACGGCTCAGAAAAAAAATACATTTTCTATTTTTGTAAAAGAACCAACAAATAAATAATTTTTTTAAAAAAAATATAGAAATAAAATTAAAAACATGTTCTAGCCTTCTAGGAAAGTGAAGAGAGAAATGATGTGGGGCCCACATGGAAGGGGGGCTACGTGGCAGCGACGTGAGCTCCGCTTTCAGCGCCGATGAAACCCTAATTGCCGAAAAGAACGTGAAATCTGTGTTTTGTCCTGACTTACACTATCCTCGCTTTTCTCCTAATATTACCTAAATGCCCCTCTTCAATACAGATTGGAATAGAGTTATTATATATTTATTGGAACCTATATAACAGCTCTTCAATATATTAAGGAGTTTTTGAAATTTGAAACACTACGTTTGTCATTATTTATGAGAAATATCTAAGCTATACTATTTATAAATATTTATAAAACAAATATTTTTTAACTCGTGTTACTTTTATTATTAATTTCTAAATTATTAAGCCCCTTTTATTTATTTATTTAATTTTATAACTTTCAGTTCCCTTTAATTATTATTATTATTATTTCTTTTAAAACTCTTTAGCCATTTTATATATATATTGGTAATTCTCAGTTTCTTTGTTTTTTTTTTGGTTTCACCGCCGAGCGGTACTCAAGTGGTGTCTTTTTTTGCTTTGCTGTAAGATTAATCCACCTGAATTTGACCATAGTTGGAGTACAAAGGTGCAAATATGTCTCAGTAAATAGTAGCTTCATAGACGATGAAGGTTTTGAATTGACGACCTTGCTGAAAAAGAATGAATGTCAAGCAATCCAAACCAACTAAATATTAGCAATTCTCAACTTCCTTTTATTCACGTGCAACACACACTAGTCGGTAGTATATATAATTTAAGCTTTTTTATATTTTTTAAATAATTTATTTGTTTATGTTATTTTTATTTTTTAAAAATAACCAAAGTAGTAGTCATCATTTGTCTGGTTTAAACATTAATCATCTAGTTCTATTCTATTTTACAAGAATATAGTTTATGACTAATTTATCTTACTATAAATTTTACTATGGCATGGCTCTTGTTTTAGTCATCTTTTATAAAGTCATTGTACAAAAATTATTGATAATAATTATAATAACTGAACTTTTTGAGAAAAATCAATTAAAAGTACCTATAAGGGTTTAAATAAATATAAAACATATGTAACATGTGTGCTTCAACTAATTATGAATAATACAAATGTTGGCTAGCTCTGACAGTGTACATCATAACCTTTCACTCGAAGTCGAGAGTTCGATTATCTCTCTTTCAAATAAGTTAGAGTTTTCCTTTTCCTAATAAAAAAGAGAGCGAAATCATGATAGTTGGTTTATACAGTCCCCATTCTGGCCCCTTATATCTTTGTGTTTATCTTCTTGGCCCTACTGAGGGATTTCGATTTTCTATGGCCCTAGTGTCAGCATCATCTGACATTGTATCAGTACTCTAAAAAAAATAAAATTATGAATAATAATAAAAAGTTGAGTGAGTCATAATGGTACATAAAATACAAATTTATAAATTTATGGGTGCAAATTAAAAAGGAAAAAATAAAAACAGAAATAGCAATTAATTAGCTAGAAGAACATTAGTAAAGATAATTAAAACATATCCATAGAGGTTGGCTTTGTTGGGAAAATCGATAGTTGTAAAAAAATAAATTCTACAATCCCAGGATAATTTCTCAAACTAAAATACAACAAAAATAACACTAACAATTTTTAGCGTGGAAAACCCTTCAAAGATGAGGTAAAAACCACGGGACCCGTAGGCCGCTTAAGAAACTTCCACTATAATCAAATGAGATTACAAACGTCACCTTTTGGTGGATCTCTCACAAATACACAATACCTATGTATCTTCAATTTGTGGATAACACTTCACAAATTGGCTCACAATTTTTCTTCTCAAAGAAATTCTCTTTGAGGCTCTCCTAATAGATCTCTCTAGAATTAATGATCTCTCTCAGATCTATTTTCAAGTGGAATTTAAGAGCTCTATATATAGAGCCAACCTCTGCCCACGTGTCTCATGCATGGTTCCCACGCATCCCATGCAGCATGAAGAAGTTGACATTCCAGTCGCCCATGTGTTGAATGTTTGGATGAGTTGTTGAGGATCCCACGTGAGTCTTTCTTGCTGCCCCACAAGGAGGAGGTGGACCAACAAATCTCCCCTTCCACCTCATGTGGAACAGGGCTTCTCCACACCTGCAATCTCGCTACAGATAGCAAGTTTTTCGCTGGTCAGGGACTTTGTCATCATATCTGCCCCGTCGTCATTCGTGTGGATCTTCTCAACTTGTAGCAGTTTATTTTCCAGCACATCACGAATCCAATGATATCTCACGTCGATGTGCTTGGACCTTGAGTGGAAAGTTGAGTTCTTACTGAGGTGAATTGCACTTTGACTGTCGCAATAAAAAACATAATTTCCTTGGTTCTGATGCAATTCTTGTAGGAACTTTTTTCATCCACAAGATCTCCTTACAACCTTCAGTGATTGCAATGTACTCTGCTTCTGTGGTACTTAAGGCAATACACTTCTGTAATCGTGATTGTCATGAGACAGCTCCCCCTGCAAAGGTTATTAGGTACCCGGATATCGACTTTCTCGTATCCACGTCACCAGCCATATCTGAATCTGTAAATCCTTCTAATACAGATTTATCATTACCAAAACATAAACAATGACTAGAAGTACCTCTAAGATACGTGAGTATCCATTTGACTGTTGTCCAATGTTCCTTTCCAGGATTTGATAGAAATCGGCTCACAACTCCAACAGCATGAGCAATGTCTGGTCTGGTGCATACCATAGCGTACATTAGACTGTCAACTACTAATGCATAAGGCACCTTGCTTATCTCTGATTTCTCCTCTTCGCATGAAGGACACTGGCTCGTATTAAGCTTGAAGGGGCTTGCCACTGGAGAACTAACAGGTTTAGCTTTGCCAGTGGTTACTCAGAATGCAAAATTATACTCCTTAAGGGAGGTCTCGAGTTCGATTCTAGGGGAGGCCCTGTACTATTCATGATTAGTGGCAGACAAATAATCGTTTTGATGTAGACCAGCTGCGGTTGGGTTGCTACATGGCGATAGGACAATATTATGGATCCATAATGGCTAGGCGTTCGCCCCGAGGGGGTGCGCCCGCACCTGGGTAGGGGGCACACTGTGCAACCCAGGGTGTGACAAAAAGGCCTTATGTCAGTGGCTACTCAGAATGCGAAATTAGACTCCTTAAGGGAGGTCTCGAGTTCGATTCTGGGAGAGGCCCTTTACTATTCATGAGTGAATAGTAGGGATAAATAATCGTTTTGATGTAGACCAGCTGCGGTTGGGTTGCTACATGGTGATAGGACAATATTATGGATCCATAATGGCTAGGTGTTCGCCCCGAGGGGGGTGCACCCGCACCTGGGTAGGGGGTACGCTGTGCAACCCAGGGTGTGACAGCCAAAGTCTCTTGTTCTTCCTGTCACGAACAATCTTCATGCCAAGGATTTGTTTTGCGGGTCCTAAGTCTTTCATTGCAAAAGACTTGCTCAACTCTTTCTTCAACGTGTTAATCTTGCTAATATCTTGGCCTACAATTAACATATCATCAACATAAAGCAAAAGAATAATAACCATCAGAGAATTTCTTGATGAAAACCGTTTCCTCCATGAACGAGTCGAACTGTTTATACCACTGCCTCGGTGCCTGTTTCAAACCGTACAGACTTTTTTTTAGCCTGCGTACTAGTTTTTCTTTTCTTTTGGCTTGGAAACCTTCGGGCTGCTCCATATAGATTTCCTTGTTAAGATCACCGTGTAAGAATGCGATTTTTACATCAAGTTGTTCAACCTCTAGATTAAGACTAGCTGCCAAGCCAAGAACAACTCGAATTGAAGACATTTTTACCACCGGTGAGAAGATTTCATCGAAGTTAATGCCTTTCTTCTGTCCGAATCCTTTCACAACCAATCTTGTTTTGTATCGAGGTTGCGAGCTACTTCTTCGCTTTTGATCCTGTACACCCACTTGTTCTTGAGGGCTTTCTTTCCATGCGGTAATTTTACCAAGTCAAATGTGTGGTTCTCATGCAGAGATTTCATTTCTTCCTGCATGGCTTTCATCCACTTAGTCTTATGCTGGTCAGTGATAGCTTCGGTATAGCTCTCTGGTTCTCCCCCGTCAGTGAGCATCACATAGTCGCTAGGAGGATATCTTTGACTTGGTTGTCGCTCTCTGGTAGATCTCCTTAGTTGTGCTTCTGGTGGGACTTGTTCAGGAACTTGTTCAGGTTCAGGAACTTGTTCTGGTTCTGAACTGTGAGCTGGTGGAACATCATCATCAATATCTGGTGTAGCTTCCTTGTCATTTGAATTTGTTGATGAAGAAACTGGTTCCAGATTAACTGGAATTTCTTCTGATTGTGGCTTCTCAGGTTTCTGAAAATTCTCGATTGTCTGATCTTCAAGAAACACCACGTCTCTGCTTCTGACAATCCTTTTGTTGACAGGATCCCAAAGTCTGTAGCCGAATTCTTCATGGGAATATCCCACAAAAATACACTGCTTCGCTTTTCCATCCAGCTTGGACCTTTCGTCTCTAGGGATGTGAACAAATGTTCTGCAGCCGAATACTTTCAAGTGTTTGTAAGAAACGTCTTTCCCCGTCCAAACCTTTTCTGGTACGTCGTAGTTCAGTTCCGTGGAGAAAGGTTGATTAAATCGACTGCTGTCCTCATTGCCTCTCCCCAATAGGAGTTTGGCAGTTTTGCATTTGAGAGCATACATCTGACTCTTTCACAAATTGTTTTGTTCATCATCTCTGCGACACTGTTGTGTTGAGGTGTTTTTGGTACCGATTTTTTCAACCTGATGCCGAAACTTCTGCAATACTCCTCAAATGATCCGCGATACTCACCGTCATTGTTTGATCGTACACACTTCAAACGTTTCCCAGTTTCTCTCTCAACTTTTACATGAAATTGCTTGAAAACTTCCTGCACTAGATCTTTAGTTTTCAAAGCAAAGGCCCACACTTTTCTAAAATGATCATCAATAAAAGTCATAAAATAATGAGCACCTCCTAGTGTCTTACAACTCATTGTACAGACATCTGTGTGTATTAAATCTATAATATTTGCCTTGCTAGATGGTGGGGAACTACGAAATGCAACTCTGTGTTGTTTACCCATAATACAATCAACACAAGTACGTAAAGATGTACCTTTCATTCCTGGCAAGTGCTCCTTCTTGGAAAGAATTCTGAGACCTTTTTCACTCATGTGGCCGAGCCGCTTATGCCATAACTCGGTGGGAACTTCTTTCCTCATGGTATTTACTTCTTCTCTACACAGCTTGGCTTCTGTGATGTAGAGTGATGTATCTTTCTTGCCTTTGGCTACTACCAAGTTTCCTTTGGTGAGCTTCCATTTTCCTTCACCAAAGTTATTATTGTAGCCATCATCATCAAGTATTCCGGTGGATATCAAATTGAGGCGGATATCAGGAACATGCCTCACATTTTTCAAGAGTAACCTGCATCCAAGGTTAGTTTCTAAATAAATATTACCGATGCCGATAATTTTTGATGCATTATCATTTCCCATCCTCACTCGTCCAAAATCACCTTGCGTGTGAGAGAAGAAATCTCGTCGTGAGGTGACATGGTAGGACGCATCTGAGTCAACTACCCATGTAGAGTCTTGACGTGCAAGGTTGACATAATCAGCATCTCGAACAATGACGACTTCTTCAGTGAGAGTTGCGATGTCATTTGTTCGGGTTTCTGCTTCTTGATTTCTGGATCGTTCCGCTTTTAACTTTCGACATTCTCAAATGAAGTGTCCGGGCTTGCCGCAGTGATGACACTTCTTGTCATGCCACGATCTGGACTTCGAGCGTCCTCTTTGCTGACTTTGGTTACTAGGATTTCTGTTTTTACTCCTTCCGTGCCATTCTTGCTTGCCTTGTTTTTCCATGACAAGTGCTTCAGTTTCAGGAGTATAACCATTGTCTTTTCGTCGAGACTCTTCGTTCAGCATTCTGTCTTTTACCATATCCATGGTAAGCTTGTCGCCAGGAGCTGAGTTACCAACTGACACAACTAGAGTGTCCCAACTTTTTGGTAGAGAACTCAGCAACAACAACGCTTGTAGCTCGTCATCTACGATCATCATCATAAAGTTGAGTTGATCTACAATGCCTTGGAACTCACTCATGTGTTCCGATACGCTGCTTTCATCTTTATACTTCAAATTGACTAATCGTCGTATTAGATTAGCTTTATTTTGTACGGTTGTCCTCGCATACATTGTCTCCAACTTTTGCCAAAGAACGTAAGCATCGTGTTCATTAGCAAAATTTTGAAAAATGTTCTTGTTGATCCATTTTCTGATTTGAGCAGCACACTTTCGGTTCAGCACAGCCCAGTCAGCGTCTGTGCAGGTTGTTTTTGGTGTCTTGTCATCTGTCGAAGTTGTAGTCACGGCTTCCTCCTTCGACATTATAATCAGCTTCCACAGATCTTTAATGTATAAAAGATCCTCCATCTTCGGTTTCCAAATTGCATAATTAAATGCAGTCAACCTGATCATATTGTCTGTGTTCATATTGCCTGTGCTCTCCTCCATTTGAGTCGTCAGTCAACAGGTTTCGCGGAGCTTGACTCTTCCGGTGATGAATAGTACTCTGTGAATAGTGCATGAAAATAATCACTCCTGAATAGTACTCATGAATAGTACTCGTGAACAGTATTACTATTCAAAAAAGTACCTGCCGACAAAACAGTATCGTATACATGAATAGTACTTTCGCTGAAAACGACACAAGCTCTGATACCACTTTTTTGGAAAAATCGATGGTTGTAAAGAAATAAATTCTACAATCCAAGGATAATTTCTCAAACTAAAATATAACAAAAATAACACTAACAATTTTTAGCGTGAAAAACTCTCCAAAGATGAGGTAAAAACCACGGAACCCGTAGGCCGCTTAAGAAACTTTCACTATAATCAAATGAGATTACAAACGTCACCTTTCAGTGGGTCTCTCACAAATACTCAATACCTATGTATCTTCAACTTGTGGATAACACTTCACAAATTGGCTCACACTTTTTCTCAAAGAAATTCTTTTTGAGGCTCTCCTAATAGATCTCTTTAAAATTAATGATCTCTCTTAGATCTATTTTCAAGTTGAAGTTAAGGGCTCTATATATAGAGCCAACCTCTGCCCACGTGTCTCATGCATGGTTCTCATGCATCCCATGCAGCATGAAGAAGTTGACATTCCAGCCGCCCATGTGTTGAATGTTTGGATGAGTTGTTGAAGATCCCACGTGAGTCTTCCTTGCTGCCCCACGAGGAGGAGGTGGACCAACAGGCTTAAATGTAGAACATTTGAAAAAGTTTAAATTCTCGTTTTCAAAATATTAGGTTTTAGTTACCATTGAAAAAAATATACTAACTTAAAAAAGTAGAAAAAACTTAAAAAGAAATAAAACAATTAGAACTTCACATCGCAAAAAGCTTGCTATAAGGGATTATAAAATTATACGTTCCTATCAATGTGCATCATTCTACATGACTAGGCTTCATCTTCGTAAAAATATGATAAAAATCTTCTTATTTTCTATGAGTATGAAATCAATTATATATATATATGAAAAATGCAAGATGAATCAAACTCAATATATTTACTTATATTTTTTGTTCGATGAAATATATATACAAATTACCAAATAAAATGAAATCTAATTGGATCTTGTTTGATAATTTATTAAGTTTTTTTGAGAAATAATTTCTCGACTAACTTTTTTGAGTCCCTTCAACTAAAAAAAAAAAACTAATTTTATTGAGAAAATAGACACATGTTTAATTGTACATGACAAAACATTTCTACACATTCAATTGGCCCAAAGAGAAAGGAAAAGAAGATGCTCTGTAATAAATATAATTTTTTTTTCACCAGAAAATCAAGTTTTCTCACAATAGAGGGTTGAAAAAAAAAATGTAGATAAAATATTGATAATCAAACACACCCTATTTAAAAAAAAAAAAATCAAGAAAATAATACAATTTATAGAGAAATATAAAAAATAAAATTAATTTATTACCTATTTATTTAGAGGGCTTTCTAGATATACCCCACTAAAACTTTGTCTTTACCCACCCACTAATTTTATCCTCCATAAAATCATATTAATTTCTTTACCCAGTAAAATATTTTAAAATAACCCAAAATACCTTTCTCCCCATACATCCCTACCGTTTCATCTTCTTCCCAAAACTCTCAAACCAGTCACCACCCTTCTTCTTCTTTAAAAACGACTCAAAGTATTTTTCCTCTCCAAAAATCTCAAATCAATCCCTAACTTCAAGCGCATGTACTTCAAATGGTGTTACAATTTGATACATTTAATGTATCTTAAATCAAATATAATTCATAATTTAAAACCCCCACCAACATAGCCCTTAAAACTAAAGAACAAAAGCTATTAATGTCATGACACCCACTATAATTTTTTGCTATTCACAGCATTAAATTAATACAGAGAGCCTACCACCAAAATTAAATATGCTGTTCATAAATTAATTATATATTTATATGCTTAAGAAATTCTCCAATATTCATTCAGCTTCATGCTGTAATTATTAACTTCAATTAATGCTGCCAACTAATCCATTCCAAACTCTTAGGAGTGTTTGCCTTGAATGAGTTGGGTTTTGCTATGGGGCAAACAAAGCTTTATTACTAACTTATCCACCAGTGAATCAAGAGAAATGACAAATAATAATAAAATGTAAATGAAAACTATAATTTGATAAGAAAAACCATACAAAACACTAATAATTCTTTTGGAATTAATATAACTTCTGTTGCATAATAGGCAAAACAATTTCTTTAAATAAGAATCAATTTGAGCAAGTATCAAGCATATTAAATATCAAAATATGTGTAACTACCAACATATTTTTTGGAAACGTGAAGGTCATAATAGTAAATTGAATGTGGCGGTGCACCGGTGCCGCATTAAAAACAAGAAGATCCGAAAACCCTACAACTCCACAAACCCCAAATATTGTATTTATGAAAAAGAAAAAAACCAAAAAATTAATTACAAGCCCCGCTACCCGCTACCTGCTACGCCACCGACACTA
Source organism: Paratinospora sagittata (assembly GCA_035771175.1). Classification (NCBI taxonomy): domain Eukaryota; kingdom Viridiplantae; phylum Streptophyta; class Magnoliopsida; order Ranunculales; family Menispermaceae; genus Paratinospora; species Paratinospora sagittata. The sequence continues at coordinate 31,541,807 of CM069608.1, read as the reverse complement.
CTGAAATTCGAAAGGTGCCAGATAATGGCACTATTGTAATTCTCCACAACCTCAAGGTTATATATATTTTTAACACAACGTGGGTCCCACCTTCTACGCTTCTTTTTTTTTTTTTTTGTTTCTCAACCGCAAAACTGCCTCCGCCGAAAAAGAAGAAGAGTTTTTTTTTTCTTTTTTTTTTATGAAAAAAAATATTTATTAATTTTTAAAAATTCAAAAATTTTAAAAAAAAAGTCAAAGTCAAACCCGGCAAGGTCCGTGAAGACCGGCTAGCGGCGGTAGTGTTACGGCGTAAGCACCGTCGTTGCTTTGTACGGTCGGGGAATAGAAAATTAATTTGCTAGGACGCGTGGCCGTTTTAATATTTTACGTCCACACGGCCCAAAGACGCCACGTGTCTCCAAAGGTAACAAAGTACATGGGATTGGGATTTTTTTTATTTTTTTTTATTTTTTATGATATTTGAAATTTAAGAAAAAAATGAAATACACCCTCACAATAAGTTTTTGGGCTTATTCCTTTCAATGATTAAAAATACAATTAATTAACTTTTTTAAGCAAAAAGAAAAAAAGAATATTCATGGGAGCATTGTAGGCTTTACTCAAATAAAGGGGGGGCTGTAAATATTATCTATAGTTGGGAAGAGACATTAATGTGATGTTGTTTCTAATTCTTAAGATAATATTTAACTTTCTCTTTTCCTTTTTGACTTGCTAAACATTCAAATTGAGACACAGAGAATCATTATAGTATGGAATAGCACATTAGGGTTTGTCATTAAAGGAACTGAGGGAGAATGAAATGAGCAAATTAGGACTTGTCTAAAGTAAGATTTACTTGATTCACTGATCCTTTTAATTTTAATATGATTAATATAATCTACTTTACAGCTTGATCACTATGTCTAACTAAATCAATTGAATTAATTTTATTGGGGTTATTTGTGAAGGATCATGAATGGTAATGATTTTGAATAATTTTGTAATTAGGACCGTTGATTTGAGTTATACTATTATCATTTTCTTGTACATAAACAATTTAGAAGTTGCATTATTTATGTTGTATTTGCTCTTGTTTGTCTCAGAAGAAAAAAATAAAAAAAAATTATATATTCTTTCTTTGTTTTTTGGGTAAGTTTTGACATGAAATGATAGAAACGAAAAGGCCTAGCAAAAAAGAAAGTCTTATCAAAGCACCATGAATTATTTTATTTTATTTTAATTTTTTAAAGGGTGTTAATGGAAATTTTTTTGTGGATATATACCATTCATATGACATCCTAAATATTTGGTAGGACCAGCAAATCTACAATAATAAATAGGCCAAATCAATTCAGTTCAATTAAGCTTCATTATACTTACACGAGGTTGATTATATGAATTTATTTTTTCTACGCTACTCTATCCAAAGCTAAGTCAATATTTAAATTATAAAAAGTTATATATTTTTTAATTATTTCTGCTCAATTTATTTTAAATTTCCTTCTACCTTTATTATTACTATAAATTGTTAATAGGTCACTTTTTATGATTAGAGCATTTATACGTTTTCGTTGTATGTGTTCAAATCATCTTAATCAATTTTCTCTCATTTTATCTTCGGTTAGGGTTACTCTTATAATTTTTTGAGTATTATTTATTTTTTATTCTATTTTTTAATGTTTTACAACATAACTATCTTAACATTCGCATTTTTGTTGCACTTAATTTATTCACATGTTATTTCTTTATTGCCCAACATCCGGTTTCATACAGCATAGTTAGCCGAACAACGGTTTTATAATATTTTTCTTTATTTCTTTATTCCTCCATTTAATTCAACCTGTTTTAATTTTACCCTATGATTTACATCCACGCCTAGTACCAACTCTAACTTTAAAAGTTCTAGGATTAAATCTCACCATCCACTAGAGAAAAGGCCTAATGTTGAATATATCCTCAATAATCGTTTTCTTAAAATATACATTATGTAGAGGCTTTTTTTTTTTTTTTTTAGAAACTTGGTAATATATAAAAACTGGGATTAATTTAATCACTTGTTTAATTGATCCTTCTTACATGGATATATTGACATGCACTTAGCCATTAAGAAAGTTAGATTTTCTAGGATTAGATAAAAGGGTCTACTTATACAAATCAATATTTTAAATGAATTTTAAGATTAAAATTTCATAAATCTTAATATTTCCTAGTTGGTTAATTCGGGTACAAATTGAAACCATGAGGAAGTGGAGAACTCAAAACTAGTTTTGAAATTTATTAATAGGGACCAAAAGCACAAAAGTTTTTAATTTATAATAAGACTTTATTTTCCCTAAAAAAAATTAAATCATTAAGATAATATTATTGTGAAGGCAAAGTTTTGAAATTAGTGATTATTTTTTAATATCAAAATTTATACTCAAACTGATGTGACAACAATACACCTCATCATCACATTACCAGAGAAAAAAAAAAAAAAAAAAAAACCTCTAATCACGATATTCCACATCAACATGGTATGATTTTTAATATAATTTTTAGGTGGTAAATTTACCTTATTCTGTCAAAATTAGGAATTGAAAAGCTAATTTAAGAGGGTAGGAATAGTAACTAAACTAAATAATAAAAGCGAGGAATTAAATAGTTTATCAGTACTAGGGTTTATGATGTTTAGCTAAATATAACTTCTTAATTATCAACGTATTTATCAAAATGATCCAATGTTTCAAAAGACATGAAATAACGACAACTTGACGTCGACTTATATGTTGTCGAATTGAGATGATCGATTTTCATGAACTTTCAATTTTCATCATAATATTTACGTCGCTATCGCAACATTTTTAGCTGACAAAATAATAACCGATTAAGTCTAAAATCAATGATTAATTTACCTTAATGATGAAAAGGGTAATTTTGAGGATGGATGGTTCATGATTCATGATTCATGATATGGTTAGATTTTGAAGTTAGGACCCACAAATTACACGTGCATATAGAACCCAATCAAAAGGGCATGACCCTACAGATTAAGAGGTATATTAATTTCCATGTGACCCATGTCTCTTCAATTACAAGGGTACGTAGGGACCCTCCCTCTTGTCTCTCTACTCATCAAAATTCCAAGGGGTTTGATGATGTTTGGGAACTTTCTCTTTTTATTTGACGGTGGAACTGAGAGATATGCATGCAACCACGCACGGTGCCCTACTCTTCTAACAAGGGCTCTCTTGGGTCAACGTTCACACCTTACAAATTAATTTAGGGTACATTCTATTTAAATATAATCATTTTTTATTTTTTTTTGTATCCAATAATTTTTAAATATTATTATTTATTTCTAACGAGTGAGAATATTAAAATTTAAAATGTTTTTAATTTTTGAAAAAAAAAATTAAAATGGTTGAATGAGACATATTTGAACATGGGAGACTTCAAGGCCTTAGTGGGTCCAATCCAAGATATCTCACCTATCCTATTCATGCAGAAGATCTTCTAAGTACCTTTGGCCAGTGGATTGAACATGGTGCAAAAATACAAAAGAAATAATGGAGGCCCTTAATAACCATGTACGTGGGTTTTTTTATTTATTTTTATTTTTTTAAAAAAAATTTAAAAAAAATTAATTTACTTACAAATTCATATTTTTTTCACAAAATAACCATCTTTAATGATGAATAACTAAGTAACAATTTGAATTTTATAACTAATGATAAATTATCACCTATATATGAACTTATTATTTGTTGCAAAATAACCATCTTTAGCCTCTATACAACCTAATGACGAATTCACAAAGCATGAATTTAGCTATAAAAAATATTAACAAATAATATAAACCATTAAATTTTTTCTTATGAATCCATGAAATTCCATTAATAAAAATTTAGGGTAAAAAAAAAAAAATGTTTAGTAGATTAAAAAAACTTTGACCAAGTTGTAAGTTAGTCGTTCCTGTCTCCTAGAGCCCCACAAAAGCTGCATGTTTTCTTCCCCATGCTTTTACAACGGTGAATAAATTTAATTTAATTTTATTGTATTTTTGGGAATTCCAATATCTTTAAAAAATAAAAAAATGAAATAAAGTACAATAAACGTGAAAAAGGTTTCTTGGAAAGAGTTATAAAGCCGACAACAGAGAATTGAATCTTTTACAACCACCACCCTAACTGTCTCACGTCTTTTACTTGTCTTTGCATGACACGTGGTCAAATCTCTATCTCACTTAAAATGTAGTAAAATGAAAATGAAAATGAAGGAATTAACAGTAAAAGAAACAATAATAAAAAAAAAACTTGTGGCACATGAAATCTGAAAACAAAATAATTTTTTATTAAAATATTATATATGTTTTAATATAATTCAAAAAACTAAAATTAATTAATCAGCAAAAGATTAAAAGAGTGATTAATATAAAATAAGTATAATTTAAAAAAGTCTCATATTTGAGTCTGTCTCTTACTATTTATAATTTAAATTAGCGAAAAAAAAGGTCTCTAATATTCATGATCTCAAAAAAAAAAAAAATAGTAATTAAGGGTAAAACTTTCTTAAGAGTTTGAAAGATAAATTAGAAAAAAAAATTAAAAAATATATTTTAACCCTATTAATAATAAAATTAATTTTTAAAAAATAAAAATAAGATAAATTTTTCAAAAGATATTGCAAGAAAAAAAAGGCTTTGTTTATAGGTTTAGATAAATGGCAAGTCTAACTAAATCTAATATTTTAAACCTTTGGAAAAGTTTAGAGTAGAGAAAAAAAAAAAAAAAAAAAGAGTGCACAGAAGAAAAATAATAACAATATTATTTTTAGGTTGACAGTAAGGTGTTTGAATTAGCTTATGTGGTGCCTTGATTAATGGCCACAAGAAACATGATCCCAAACCAAGAGAATTTTTATTTATTTATTTATTTAATATTAAAGTTTTTTCAACTAAATAATATTTTTTACATATAATTGATAAATAAAAACTTTTACTTTAATTTACCTTAATACTCCATATAACTCAATATATTTAAATATCAATAATTTTTTGAGACTAAGCATTTGAAACATTACTACAAAGTGATGGGATTTATTAATAGAGTAATTTGATGATATACATCTTGTTAAGCCTTAATAGAGTAATTTGTTGATTTGAAGTTTCTAAATAATTATACTTTAGCAACATACTAACAATAAAAGAAAATATTTTAAAAATATATTTTGTTGACATTGTCTTTCAAAGTTGTTAAATTATTTCGAATAACGTATTAACACATAATTCGAGATAATTTAATTTCTTTCATAAATAATATTAATAAAATGTATTAGTCAAACATTATTCAACCACACAAGAAAAAAATGTTCTTAAGTACAATAAATATTTGGAGGAGAAAATCTCTTGTAATAACAAATAGATTATTAACAACTTATTTTTTTCATAAACATGTTAAAAAGTACTTTTTAAAATAAAGTTGCCAAATAGATTATTAAGCATTTTTATAAAAATTATAAGTTATAAGAAGATGTAATACCAAACAAGCTCGTACACTGTAATTGTATTTCCATAATTTTTTTCTGTAAAATTGTTTGGACTGCAATGGGAACAAGAGGGGAGGGAGAGAAAGAAAGTGCAGTGGAAATGTCGGCTTATATATTGTGTCCATGCCATTCATGCCATCCATCAATCTAAGCCATCAATCTCTCCGCAAATCACGCCATCTGGTCCCCTGAAACGAGAAGACTCACGGAACCAACGAAAAGCAGCCACGTCCCTACATGAACCGTGAAAAGCGGGTACCCCCACCCCTCATGTGCGCGCTCGTGCCTTCTGACTTCTTTTTGTGGGTCTCACCACGTGCCCCTTCTTTTCTCTGTCATCTCATTTAAAAAAATAAAAAAACCCAAAAAGAAAAGTGTGAAAACAACTGACACGACCATATCGCCTCGCCTGGGCCTAACCCAAGGTTAAGTCCTTCATGGGCACACGTGCCTTCGTCCAATTACTCAGAGCCACGTGTTCATTTGTTTTTATTCTTTTTTTTTTTTCCTAATTTTATTTTAATGTGTTTTTTTGGAACCGTTGAGATCTGCTGTCAGCTTCAGTCACAGATGAGGACCCCTATAACTGCCTAACTACCACCTTCCAATGCCCTTCCCTCCTTCTGTTTTTTTTTTTTTTTTCCAAATACTTAATTAAAAATAAAACTTATTTATTTTGATTTATGTACAAAATGATAGATATATTTATAGCATTTAACGTGCGTTGGGTTTATGGTTTGAAAACATACATAGACATTACGAACGATTTATAAATAAAAAATATAGAAAAATAATTTTCTTTTATTGTTCATGTTTGAAATTTTGTACGTAAAAAATTATATATATATTTAAATCACAAATTAAACGAGACCTTAATTAATATTTCAGTATTATGAAAAATCATGCAATTTGAAGCTATTCAAAAGCCTTAGGTTTTATAGTTAGAATTGTAATACTAATGTATAATTTCTATAACACTATTATATTTTATTTTAATACTAATGTATAATTTCTATAACACTATTATATTTTATCTTAGGTTAGAAATAAAATGAGATTATATTACAAGTAGGGAAAAAATGATAAGTAATTGCTTGATTTTCAAAACCTTTTTGTTGTTTTCATGCATTGAATTCTTTTTTATAAATTGAATGCCATATTTAATGAAGCTTTTCTTGCATGGTATTTTTTTTTTTTTTTATATATATTAAATTTCTGGTCATAATTTATATACTTTGACTGAAAGTCATTTTAGCCATAATCTCTCTAACACCTTCTAAAAATTCATTTAATAAGATTCATCATTAAAATAAAAAGGCACTCAATTGGCCTTTTTTGTGAAAAAAAAAAATCTAACACAATAGAATTATAAGATAGTATCATTACAAGTCAATCAATTTCGCAAGGTTCAGTTTTGCCACTTAATTTTATCTTTTATAGAATAAACAAGGGGCCTTTTTTATTTTTTTTATTTTTAAGTACAATTAGTCACGAAGGTGCAACAAAAAAAACTCACCGAAACGATGATAACTACTATATGAGATCAGGACAAACCAAAACAATAAGGGTTAAAGTTTGCAATTAGAGCTTATAACTCACAATTATATTATATTTTATTCTTTTTAAAAGAGTATGGGTGAGATGTGCGGTACCCACCGCCTGCACTAAACACTGGGCCGAATGTAATTTCCTTCTATACAAAGACTTTATTTACATCAAACGAGTCAAAAGTCAAAAGTACCCAATTTCTATGCTTTTCCATCTTAACCGCAATCAACGGCATCTAATCCAAATGGTCTGTTTATTAGTGACTTTCCACTTTAATTTTCACTTTTTAATTATCTACACATATATTTTAAAACTTTATAATATGATTTGTTTTCTTGCTACTTTGACTTGTTAGAACTATTCACATTGATAACTAGAGAATGAATGAAATCAAGTCATTTTCGCACTTTATAGTTGGAAGACACACTAGCTAGGGTTTTCTCCCATTGTAGTGGAGGAGATGGCATAAGTGGATCTATGGTTTTTAATATTATAATGTGTCAACAACTTCTTAATTTAATGCATTGATTGAGTTGAAAAATGCCATGCTTTACTTCACTAATTACAAAAGATTAAGAATGATAAATCCCTCCTCAACTAACCCTTTTAGGAGCACGACACTAATTTGAAGTTCGACGCCCCGAAAAAGTAAATAGCTAACACCTCTTTATCAGTGCATGTTGTAGTGAGGCTCAAACCCGTAGTAGAACTTATTATATATATATATATATATATATATATATATATATATATATATATATATATATATTACTTTATTGTCTTATGTTTCTAATAAATTATTTAATAAATGATGAGATAAAGAAGATGGTGTGTATCTAAAATCATGACTTACAAGAAGATCCTGGTATCCTAAAGACAATTAGTTTTTATAATTGATGGTATCCATGCTTTGGCTTATTAATGACAAACCCCCACTTATAATAAAATGTGAATTTAATATCCATTAAAAAAATTGATCAAAGAATGCAAAAAGAAAAAAAAAGAAAGATAAAAGATAAAAAGAAAAGAAAAGAAAAAGAATTATTAAAGAATATTGCAAAAATGGTAATGCTGATTAAACATGAAATAATGGTTTGATAGAGATATATATATATATATATGGATTCACATAAAGTATATATAAGAAAAATAAAAATAAAAAAAACAATAATTTACGTGGTGCGTGGAACAAGTAATGATAATCAGTGATGACCATCACAGACTATCACTAAAGATGTATATGGATTTATATTAATCCATATCACGTACGTAGCCTACCACAAATTGGTAACGACCAGCACATAGTTGGCCATTATCACCAGTTATGTGTATGTGTAAAGTTTATTTAAACAGTTATCTAAATCATTTTACTTTCAGTAAGCTTTTTTTACTTCACATTGCTAATCTTATAGGTATTTCTAACCTTTTTGTTTCCTTCCAGTTTGTTTTCAGATGATTTTGCTAAGTGTTTGTGCGATTTCTATCAACTAAAACTTTAAGAAATGGAGTTGCTTTAACATTCATTATAGAAGAAGGAAACTGTGCAAGAATAAAGGTGAAAATCATAGTGTTCACGTCCACTGTAAGACTTTCTTTAACCATTCTCCACCAATGTTTGGCCTCACCTATGAATTGGTGAGCCGCAATCGCCACCATTCTTAGACCAGTCACTCCAAGAACTTCCACGTGTTCCTTAACCTCCTGGAACCACTTGTCAGCTTCCCTTGGATCGGGTTTGCCTTCAAATTTCGAAGGATGCATACGTTGGAAATCTCTCAATTGATCGGCCCATTCCTTTTCTTCAGGTCTCCTGATGTTTCGAGCTCCTGGTTCATTTTGCACTACAGTTGTTGGATTCAGTTGAGGTTGAGGCATCTGTCTGGTCACCTATTTCACTACTTGTCTCACAAATTCTACCATCATCTTTGGTCCCAAAACAATTCCAGGGGTTGCAACTGTTGTAGGTCGGACGTGCTCTGTCCCAGTAGAGTCAACATTCACTGTTAAATTTGCATGTTCTTGCTCCGTCGGCTGAGGTTCGAATGTTGGTTGTGTCTGCACAGCTGGGTCAGTGTCTCTTATGAGATCACTCACAGAGCTTGTGTTTCTTCTTCGAGGTGCAGCCATCTATAAAATTTCAACTCATTTTTAGTACTACATGAGATAATTATTTTCGTTTAGGGTGACTCTAGATTCCGAATTCTAAGTTCTCGAAAATAAAATGATCCTGTTGGTTCAGTTTCTAGGTTCAATAAAATTTTGGCAATCCATGATTGTCATAGGGTACAGGATTTGGTTTTGGTACATGTAAACAAGACAAACAAACAAACAAACAACATACCACACAACAATGGTATAAAGAAGATTCCCAAACTTTAACTTATACACTCCGTATTCAAGTGTCCGATACCACTCTAGCCCGGTGATATAAGCTTCCACAAAGAAACTTCAATACACCCAAGCAATGCGCAAATGTCCTACCAACTAAGGCTTCCCAGGTACCCACTATGTCCAAGTTGTCCCATACCAGTTGAACGTAGCGATACAAGCTCGTCCAGAGTTGGTAGTCATTCATCAAACATGGCCTGCTAGTCTCCAAGTTCAAGATTCCTCAAATACCCTTAAATTCCTCCACGTCCCATACCGCTTTGGAATCAAGAATAAAAGATTCATCCTGAAGCAAGGTCCTCGTGCATGGTATTCAAGAAATGGATTCAACAAATGTCCATATGAACATACTATTTACATCAAGGAAAGTAACAATAATGATATTCTTATTGTTTGCTTATACGTTTATGATTTAATCTTTACCAGCAATAGTGGATATATGTGTGATGACTTCAAGTGCAAAGTTTTTTAAGTTTTTCTCCTCCTTTAATATTTTTTATGTAACGCCCCGTACATTTGAGTCAAATAAAATCGTTGACTTATACGTATGAATTTGTCTTAGAGTAGTGTACTTGTGTGTATTGAACTTAAAATAACATAATTGTGTGAATCATAAGTTATTGGTACCTTAGGACCATAATTGTGTGAATCAAGCTCACCCCTATTTTTCACATGCAGGTACATGAAAGAATAGAGTCGCAAGTCCGTGACGTGTCTCACAGTAGTAGGGGTGGGTTAGTGGCTTGAGTAGCGTTATGTTAGTATGACTGAGTAATTATTTAATAATTGATTATATCAAGTAAATGGGTTGTATTAGAAAACAATGCTTTTGGAACATTATAGTGGTTGTTGAAGATTTCATGAGTTATTTTATATGTTTATGTCTTGTACTTGAACTTGTTAATTCTACTTGATGAATATATTTAAAATGTTGTGTCCATAATGGATGGACAAGGGCAAGTACCCTCATGGCTCAATATTCAACTGAAAGAATATCTTTCTATCTTAAGTTGTAACCTTATTTGGAATATAAATTATATTATTAAATTTATTTTTACCTGTGTAAAGATTTTGAGGTGAAGGTAAAGGTTAGACCCGCTCTATTACTTAAAAGGTGGGAAATTGGGATTTCATTGATAACTTTGCATGTTTTGTTGAAAATACTACATGAAATCCTTAATGTATATTATGAGCATTTATATGTTATTTTAACATTGCATTCGTGTTTTGATAAGCGTTTAAGGCTTTAAGCACATATTTACATAAATGCATACAAACGTCATGACAGGAAATATTCACTGAGCTTATAGTAGCTCATCCAATTTACTCCAATATTGTAGGTAAAGACCCCAAAGGAAAATGAAAGACAAGAAAAAGATAGTGACTCTTCTACAGTTCTTCGTTTGTTATGTATGTATAGAGGAAATGGTTTAGACTTGTTTACTTTTGATATGTATAATTATCATGTTATATATATATATATAACATGATAATTACCAACTGATATATATAATTTATATAATTATTATTTTTGCCCAATATAAGATTCTTATATATAATTATCATCTAAGCTCTGTTCATATATATCATTGCCCAATATATAGATATGTTTTAATACTACATCATCGTTTTGTCTTTATTAATTAGATTGATCAGTTGGTGTTGTATGGTTTAGAAACTATTTAAAAAACTATTTGAAGAGCTGATGAAACCTTTTTGTTTCTTACATTTTTCTAGGTAGAAAAGTAATTCTCGGAAAAAGTAGGATTTATATTCACTGTGAAAAAGTGATTCTCATCCAGATAGATAGAGAAATCAATTATACTAAGAAGATTATAATACAAGAAGATCATCTGTCATGCACTCAATCACTCATAATCTTTTAACCTATAACTTGTTACTCGGGTTATTCTACCATACTTTAATATAATCTACCCATCTCATATTATAATAAATATTAATCAAATTTCTAATATACTCAAACACTAAAATTAGACATCTATTATAATTATAAATCTCCAAAATTAGAAACTTATCCAAATTAATATACTTTCTATTTTAGTTATTTTATTCCTAATCAACTTGGACACTTTCTATTTGAGGTAGAACCAAAATTTCAATAATCTCCATCTTGTTAAAAACTCCACCAAGCAATCAATCTTCAATCGGCGTTGTAACATGCGAATAATCATCTCTCAATCGATCATTCAAAACTCATCTCATGCCCTTAAGATGGAACCAATCAATTTGTTTTCGCATCACAACGCGAAGAATCAATCAATCAAACAACTTACCTCAATCTTTTATCAATCAATCAATATTTGTAATATATGCGAACAAACACTCAATCAATCATCTCATTTTCTTGAGATATCAAACAATCAATCAATCTTCATACAAAGCAAACAAACGACCAATTTGTCCAATCTATAATTACTTAATCATCCAAACTTCACATTTGCTCCACCACAAATAAAAAAAATATACAATTTATAAGCTCGAACGTTCCATCAGCTCTTTAAATAGTTTCTAAACCATACAACACCAACGAATCAATCTAATTAATAAATACAAAACGATGATGTAGTATTAAACATATCTATACATTGGGCAATGATATCTATGAACAGAGCTTAGATGATAATTATACATAAGATGCTTAGATTCATATTGGGCAATGATATATATCAATATACAATATATACAATAGACTTGTTTACTTTTGAAATGAGTAATGCTAAATTAATATATCATTTTAATTCACAAAAGATTTCATATATCTAATTTTTTTTGCATTTTTTGTTTTGTTTTGTTTTTTGTTTTTTGTTTTTCCGCCAAACAAGCTTTACACGATGCAATACATTCATTGATGCATATGGACCCTTGTTTTGAAGGGTTGGATAAGGGTCCCTAACCCTTGTCTTCATGGGTGGGGATAAGGTCCCTTGCAGCACTCATTCTCTATCACAGACGAGCAAATATCATCCAAAAGAGTCTTTATGGTCATGTTCCTTTTTAGTTGGTTCCCCGTGCATGTCTAATGGTGTCTTAATTACTTGAAAATCGGAATTCTTACTCAAGCATGAGCCCAAAGAATTCAAAATAAATTTAATTTTTAGTATTGTTAAATCATTGATTTGTCTTGATTCTTTAATAAATTTGACAAGATATTTAATTAATAATAGGGCACAAATTTTTTTTTTCTTTATATTCTCAAAATGTTATGCTATCATTCCATCACAAAGGGAGACACAAATTAATCATGACATTATTAAATTATGACTACAAGATTTAATTTGGTACTAATTGTTCACCCACATTTACTACACCACATATTTTAACTTGAGAAACACACATTTTTTTACATTATTTTGAGACTTGTTAGATCACCTTAAATCATGTAATTAACAAGTGATTTGAGATGATCCAACCATTCTCCAGAACAATATAAACAACGTGTCAAAAAAGTGATGTCACAAAAACATTTATCTTTTAAATACAATACGATGACAATGGACAATTATGTAGAATTGTGATTTGTGTGGTACTATTAATTTTATTGTCACTTTCAAATTTTTCTAGTAATAAAAGAAATATTTATCAATTATTAGTAAATAAGATAAAAGAATTGAGGATAACAAGACCCAACTCATCATATTTTGTTAACAAATTTCAGACATCTAATGTTGCACGTAGAAAAAGAAAAAATAATATTTTAGACTAATGATGGTTTTTCCAAGTTGACGAACTAACACCAAGACAAGAATATATTATGAGTGTCTTCTAGTGAAAAAGCCACGTATGCATCATTAGTTGAGTTGAAATTAAATTATCCAATTTGCTATTAATTCTCCAAAAATTCTAAAGATCTATGTCATGTATAGCAAAAGTTCAATCATTCAATCATTAGGACTTGGTGGTCCTATGAGTAGGGTTCTTGATAGTTTTTTTATTTTTTTTTATTTTTTTAGGACTCTTGAATTTATTTATTTATTTATTTTTGCTTGCAACATCATAGCTAAACAATGTTTTACATTTTAATATATATGACCTATCAATATTTTTTTTTTTTTTGACAGTATGTTTAGTTTGAGGAGAGATTAATCCAGTTGACATATGTTCCTTGAAAATGAGAATTGACACCAAATTATAAGACTCATAAACTTTTATTAATAATATTTCTAATAATTTAATTCTTAAAATTTAAAGATATAATATGGTCCTACTTTAAAATACTATCACGACGTCCCTGATATAGTTTGACGTTATAGCCGATACAGTATACTATACACTGTACATATTCGTCTACAATAGATAGTATACTGTTAGCCTTCATATAGTCTCATAACCTTTCTCATAGTCTCATAACCTTTCTCAAAATTTTAAAAAATCTCGACAGCATTTCCCCATAAAATGTACATTTCACAAAATCTGATATACCACAAATCAAATATATATATATATATAAATTTCACTATTCACTATTCATTAAAAACATGTGTACTTTTACTAAAATTGTCAAACGGTCTCCAAAAATCATGAAATTAGCATCGATGGACTCACAACATTTCATTCTATCATTTTATAGCCTTAAACTAGAGTTTCATCGAGTTTTAATATGATTCGGAAGGTTTCTAATATAAACTCTAACTTCCAATAAACTTTCAACAGCTATAAAACTTCCAAATGAACAAATAAATGAAATGTAACTACATATTCGGGGCTCCTACAGTATATGAGTGTTTTTCAACCTTTCGAACAAATTTTCATTCAAGTTGGGTCAAAACCCCAATTTTGAACACGCTGTAAAACGGCTCTCACAGCAAAAATTACTTCGAAAGAAAGATTACATCTAGATTAGATATCAATTTCACGAAAAAATAGAGTGAAAAAATAGTTATCGTGGGTCCCGATTCGGCGAAAATCCCGCGTTCACCCTCCTTTTCCTCTTCCTTCTTCTCGTTCTTTCCTTTCTCTTTTTTTTTCTTTTACGTTTGAGAGAGGCGAGAGAATGAGAAATTTATAATATTTTATAATATCAAGGTTATTTATATCATCTTATACTAATATCAATTTCAAGGTCATTTATTCCTCTTATACTAATATCATCTTATAATCTAATGATAAGATGGCATTTAAGAATACAATCTACTTAATTTAGATATGTTTATACACATATACGTTTAACTCCTACGTTCGTATACGTATCCCTCAACGTAGGTGTATAATTAAAATTACGGGGTGTTACAATCTCTCTAACTCAAAGAATTTCCTCCTCGAAATTTAACAGATAAGGAGAAATGTACCTCACGTGGTAAAGAGATCAGGAAATATCTCCCTCATCCGGTCCTCGCGTTCCCAAGTCTGCTCCTCATTATCATGAAACTGTCATTTGACTCTGACCAAAGGAATTTCTTTATTTCCCAACTGTTGAATCTTCCTATCAAGAATCTGAATGGGCTTCTCTTCATATGTAGCATCCTCCCCAACTTGTAACTGTGTTACATCTAAAAGATGTGTCGAGGGTGGATATTTCGTCGGGTATGTATGATATTTTCTCAACATAGAAATATGAAACACATCTTGAACACCGACTATCTGAGGAGGGAAAGCAATCCGGTATGCTAACGGACCAATCCTCTCTGTGATTTTAAACGGTCCAATAAAGCGAGGAGACAATTTTCCTTTCACCCCAAACCGCATCTGACCTTTTCGTGGCGAGATTTTAAGCAGCACGAGGTCATCTACTGCAAACTCTAGAGGTCTGTGGCGGTCATCTAATATTGGTTTAGACTATACATTTCAAGTTTTTTGCTTTCTTATATACCATTTAAAATGACCAATTTTCTTTGTAAGTAGAGAATTTTTAGATGATTTGTAACAGCCACAAAAAAATATCCACAAGGATCTGGAAAAACCTATAGAAACAAGCAAAGAGATAATGGGGATAAGCCCTTTTTGCTTAATGTTTTATGCTTGGTATATCATCATTGATGTACTTTGTCACTTTAACCTGTATATCATCATTTTCCAATTTATTTGATAAATTTTGTCTGAATAAAGGATTAAACAGTATCATGAAAACCAAAAGACAATTTGATGGGCCAGAAAGAATGAAAACCAGCCTACTTCATGAAGAAGATTGGTGCCTGTTCAAGCTTTATTTCATCAAGTTGGTCTTACCCAACAACAAGGCAATGAGTTGAAGGAAAATCGAAAGAAAGATAATAAGACACTTTATTTCATCTTCCAAGCAATAAATGAAGTGGTGTTCGAGAATATTTCATCAACCTCCTCAGCAAAGCAAGCATGAGATATTCTCTATAACACATACAAGGAAGAAGATAAAATAAAAATGGTAAGACTACAATCTTTACGTGGTGAATTTGATACCATACACATGAAGAACTCCGAAACAGTTGAAGACTACTTCAATCGAGTCATTTCCATAAAGAACCAACTAAGGCAAAATGGAAAAAATATTAAAGATTAAAGGGTTGTTGAAAAGATTCCTCGAAGCATGTCTTGAAAGTTCGAGTATGTTGTTGTTGCAATAGAAGAATTTAAAGATCTTTCTACAATGTCTTTAGAAAGCTTGATGGAATCATTATAATCTCATGAGCTTCGGTTCAAACAATTTGACTCTTCACATTTAGAGCAAGCATTCCAAACACAAGTATCTTTCAAAAGAGGTTCCAGAGGAAGAAGAGGAAGTTACAACAATCGTGGACAAGGAAGAAGCCAACAAAACAACATGAGCAACAAAAAAATGACACTTCATATATGTTATTTAGAGGAGGACGAGGACGAGGATGCAAAAACAACTGAGGAAGGGGTCGTAATCAAAGGCAAATTCAATGTTATAATTGCAACAAGTTTGAGCATTATCAATATGAATGCCGAGCCAAAAAGAATGATGCTCGAAATGTCTTAATGCAAAAGAAAGACCAAGATCATGAAGAAGGAGCAATATTTCTTGCATGTGCTACATAGGAGGATAATAAAGATGAAATTTGGCATCTAGATAGTGGTTGTAGTAATCACATGATGAGGAACGGGAACGCATTTGTAACTTTGGATGAATCTATCCAAAGTGAAGTGAGAACTTGAGATGACGAAAGGCCTCAAGTCAAAGGAAGCGGTGATATTTTGGTGAATACCAAACAAGGTACAAAACGTATTTATAATGTTTTCTTTGTTCCTGGCCTCAAACACAATCTTCTTAGTGTTGGGCAATTGCTTTTAAAGAAATATAATGTCAAGTTTGACAATGATGCATGTGAGACAAAAGACAAGAGAAATACTTTTATTGCTAAAGTAAAGATGTTTCCCTTGAAGATCAGTGCTAAAACATTTTCTTGCGTCAGTACAATTGTGAAAGACTCATCATGGTTATAGAATTTGTGATTTGGACATTTGAGTTATAAAACATGAACTCATATGTACAAGCACCACATGGTGAGTGGCATGCCAGACGTTCACCAACCTGATCACATATGTGAAGGACGTGCGCTTGGAAAGCAACATTGAGAGTCATTTCCAAACAAAAGTACATGGCGAGCCTCACGGGTGTCTTGAACTGGTTCACACAAATCTATGTGGACCAATGCAAACAACATCTCTTGGAGCTTCTTAAATTCATTAATGATTATAGTAAAAAACATGACTTTATTTTATGAAGGAAAAATCATAAGTTCATAAATACTTCAAAATCTTCATATCCATAACTGAAAATGAATGCGGTAATTCAATCAAGACCTTACGTTCTGATCGTGGTGGAGAGTACGTTGCATTCTCAAATTTCTTAAAGGAGCATATCATTCGATATCAACTCATTGTTCGTTATACTCCTCAGCAAAATGGAGTTGCTGAAAGGAAGAACAAAGCCATTATGGAGCTAGCAAGAAGTCTGTTGAAAGCTAAAGGTATGTCAAACAATTTTTGGGTTGAAGCAGTTGCATGCACGGTGTAGCTTTTAAACCGTGCTTCCACAAAAAGTGTTCGTGACATGATGTCATATGAAGCTTGGAGCGGCCAGAAGCCTAATGTTAGCTAGCTTCGAATATTTGGGAGCCTTGCCTATTCGCATGTACCTGATGCTACGAGAAGTAACTTGATGACAAATTTAAAAAGTGTATACTTATAGGCTATAGTGAAAATTCTAAAGCTTACAAATTATGCAATCTAGTCACCAAGAAGACTATCAAAAGTCGAGATGTTTTATTCAATAAAGAAGAATCATGGAATTGGGATGAAAACACCAAACAAAAATCAATTGTCATAGATGAAGAAGAACCAAAAAGCCAGATTGACAATCACAACGATGTGACCGATCCATCCTCATCCATATCTTTGTCATCATCTTCCTTAAGTGATGATGAATCTCCTCCCAGAAAATTAAGAAGAATTTCTGATATCTATGAATCAACAAGGACATTGTCGGATGATGATTTGGCAAATTTTGTTTTCTTTGTCGATGTTGATCCAATTAATTTTGAAAAAGCTTCACCACATACAAAGTAGAAGGAAGCAATGGATCAAGAAATTGATTCCATTCGAAGAAATGAAACTTGGAAGCTAGTTGAGCTTCCAAAAGGAAAGAAAGCTATTGGAGTCAAGTGGGTTACAAAACCAAATTAAATTCACAAGGCCAAGTTGAAAAGTACAAAGTATGACTCGTGGCGAAAGGCTACAAGCAAAAACATGAGATTGACTACCAAGAAGTATTTTCTCCTGTTGCACGTCTTGAAACATTCCGGTTGGTCATTGCTTTGGCAGCACAACATGGTTGAAACATTCATCAAATGGATGTCAAATCAACATTTCTGAATGGAATTCTTGATGAAGTTTATATTGATCAACCCCCTGGCTATGTCAAAAAAGGTGAAGAAATGAAAGTGTGTCAACTAAAGAAAGCACTCTATGGGCTGAAACAAGGTCTTCGTGCGTAGTATAACAAGATTGGCCACTATTTCCTAAAGAATGGATTCCAGAAATGTCCATATGAACATACTATTTACATCAAGGAAAGTAACAATAGTGATATTCTTATTGTTTGCTTATACGTTTATGATTTAATCTTTACCAGCAATAGTGGATATATGTGTGATGATTTCAAGAACTCAATGAGGAATGTGTTTGAGATGATGGACATGGGTCTTCTCCATTTCTTTCTTGAAAGTGAGGTGCGACAAAGTCAAGAAGGCACATTCATATCTCAAAAGAAGTATGCAAATGACTTATTGAAGCGATTCAAAATGGAAGGTGCAAAACTCATAGACACTCCTATAGAATTTGGCCTAAAGTTAAAAAAGGATAATGAAGATGATTATTTTGTTGATGCAACACTCTATCGACAACTTTTAGGAAGTCTCATGTATTTAATTGCAACAAGATCGTATCTCACTTTCGCAGTTAGCATGATCAGCAAATTTATGGAAGCACCAAAGAAAAGTCATTGGAAAGCTGGTAAAAGAATTTTGAGATATGTTCGTGGCACGCTAGATCATGGCATGCACTACAAGAAGGTTGATCAGCCATGTTTGGTTGGTTACAGTGATAGTGATTGGGGTGGAAGTTATGATGATTGCAAGAGCACTTCTGGTTATATTTTCAACATTGGCTCTGGTGCAATATCATGGGACTCAAAAAAGCAACCAAGTGTGGCTCTTTCCATCACCGAAGCAAAATATTTGTCTTGGCTACGACAGGTTGTCAAGCACTTTGGTTGAAATGGGTATTACAAGAACTCAAGCAAGCTCCAGTGGAACCTACAACTTTGTTTTGTGATAACGAATTCGTTATTGTTATTATCAAAAATCTAGTATTTCATGGCAGGAGCAAGCATATTAGAATAAAATATCATTTTATCAAAGATTTAGTCAAAAATGGCAATGTTATCATCAAGTATTGTAAAACCTATGAGCAAGTGGCCGACATTTTCACAAAGGCATTAAAGACCGAGAGTTTTTTGAAACTCAAGCAAACACTTGGGGTCGTTCAAAGTTTAACTTAAAAGGGAATGTTAAAAAGACTAAGTTAGATTTGAAAATGTGTTGACATGGATCATGTTTAAGGGGGAATGATAGATATTAAGCATGATTCATTTATAACCATGTCACCAAGTTGTGAATAATGAACAAATGTGAACATAGTAAAAAAAAATGTAATAATTGCATACATGCAAACTCGTTAGTGGTTTTTTGGTGTACAAGTTTCTTGGTGCCCAAGTTAATTATTATATACGTTGTGTCGTCATCAAGAATTAAATATTGTTATTTTAGCTTTAGGAGATTATAAATACCCGTATATGTTTCATATCATGTATCAAAGAAAAGAGCACAACTTCAAGTGCAAAGTTTTTTAAGTTTTCCTGTTCCCTCTTCAACTTTAAGTTTTTCTCCTCCTTTAATATTTTTTATGTAACGCCCCATACATTTGAGTCAAATAAAATCGTTGACTTATACGTATTGTCAATCATATTTATATGCATATACGTATGAATTTGTCTTAGAGTAGTGTACTTGTGTGTATTGAACTTAAAATAACATAATTGTGTGAATCACAAGTTATTGGTACCTTAGGACCATAATTGGAATAAGTGGAATGAGACTTAGAATAAATTTTTCAAGTTGGAAAATCGAGGAGAGCACGTTCCTATGGTGAAAACCCGAGAACAGTATTTCTGGAAAATATTAGATAAAAGCACTCTGAGTCAAAAAGTGCACTCCTGTCACGAGAGAAGCGCGCTTGTCACGCCCTGGGTTGCACAGCGTGCCCCCTACCCAGACGCTGGCGCACTCCCACCGCAGCGGGAGCGAACGCCTAGCCATTATGGATCCATAATATTGTCCCATCTCGGCCAGCCACGCCACACTAGGACGTCGGTCACCGAGATCATTTATCCCCCTGCACAATCCACAGCACAAGGAGGGCCTCCCCCAAGTTCGAACTCGCAACCTCTTCCTCGTAAGGTTAGATTTCGCAACTTGAGTATCCATTGAGCCATTGGCACGCTGTGCAACCCATGGTGTGACAGCACTCCTCACGAGTTTGGGTAAAAATTTTATTTTCTGGACAATGAGAAGCGCGCTCCTTACTTGAGAAGTGCGTTCATCACTGTCTGACAGAGTTTTTAAAAGTGGACGGTGAGGCGGTGTACATATTTTTAAGTCGAATTGCAATACTGGTCTCCAGCTGCATTAGTTTTTTATTCACCTTTAAGATATAGAAGTTTAGTTTAAGTATCCAAATAACTTGCCTCATATTTCTTATTCAATATTAACAAATCTCAAAAGTGACATTGTTAAGCATTTAATTTAATAGTCCACAACAACAATAATAACAAATTTTCCATGACAACTACAATAGAGACTGTCAATATCAAAATCCAAATGCATCATAAGTTTAAAATCTTCATAATTGCGAATAAAAAATTTTCTCAAAAAAATTAAGAAATGAAAGCAATTAATTTAATTGCCCTTTATGATCTAATATTTGAATTTATCATTTTAATTTACAAAAGATTTCAAATATCTAATTTTTTTTGCATTTTTTGTTTTGTTTTGTTTTTCCGCCAAACAAGCTTTACAGGATGCAATACATTCATTGATGCATATGGACCCTTGTTTTGAAGGGTTGGATAAGTGTCCCTAACCCTTGTCTTCGTGGGTGGGGATAAGGCTTATCCCAGGGAGACGAGCAAATGTGATCCAAAAGAGTTTTTATGGTCATGTTCCTTTTTAGTTGGTTCCCCGTGCATGCTAATGGTGTCTTAATTACTTGAAAATTGGAATGCTTACTCAAGCATGAGCCCAAAGAATTCAAAATAAATTTAAGTTTTAGTATTGTTAAATCATTGATTTGTCTTAATTCTTTAATAAATTTGACAAGATATTTAATTAATAATAGGGCAAAAAAAAATTTTTCTTTATATTCTCAAAATGTTATGCTATCATTCCATCACAAAGGGAGACACAAATTAATCATGACATTATTAAATTATGACTACAAGATTTAATTTGGTATTAATTGTTCACCCACATTTACTACACCACATATTTTAACTTGAGAAACACACATTTTTTTACATATTTTAACTTGAGAATTGTGATTTGTGTGGTACTATTAATTTTATTGTCACTTTCAAATTTTCTAGTAATAAAAGAAATATTTATCAATTATTAGTAAATAAGATAAAAGCAATTGAGGATAACGAAGACCCAACTCATCATATTTTGTTAACAAATTTCAGACATCTAATGTTGCACGTAGAAAAAGAAAAAATAATATTATAGACTAATGATATGGTTTTTCCAAGTTGAGGAACTAACACCTAGACAAGAATATATTATGAGTGTCTTCTAGTGAAAAAGCCACGTATCCATCATTAGTTGAGTTGAAATTAAATTATCCAATTTGCTATTAATTCTCCAAAAATTCTAAAGATCTATGTCATGTATAGCAAAAGTTCAATCATTCAATCATTAGGACTTGGTGGTCCTTTGAGTAAGGTTCTTGATAGTTTTTCTTATTTTTTATTTTTCTAGGACTCTTGAATTTATTTATTTTATTTTTTTTTGCTTGCAACATCATAGCTAAACAATGTTTTACATTTTAATATATATGACCTATCAATATTTTTTTTTTTTTGACAGTATGTTTAGTTTGAGGAGAGATTAATCCAGTTGACATATTTTCCTTGAAAATGAGAATTGACACCAGATTATAAGACTCATAAACTTTTATTAATAATATTTATAATGATTTAATTCTTAAAATTTAAAGATATAATATGGTCCTACTTTAAAATACTATCACGACGTCCCTGATATAGTTTGACGTTATAGCCGATACAATATACTATACACTGTACATATTCGTCTACAATAGATAGTATACTGTTAGCCTTCATATAGTCTCATAACCTTTCTCAAAATTTTAAAAAATCTCGACAGCATTTCCCCATAAAATGTACATTTCACAAAATCTGATATACCACAAATCAAATCTATATATATATATATATATATATATATAAATTTCACTATTCACTATTCATTAAAAACATGTGTACTTTTACTAAAATTGTCAAACGGTCTCCAAAAATCATGAAATTAGCATCGATGGACTCACAACATTTCATTCTATCATTCTATAGCCTTAAACTAGAGTTTCATCGAGTTTTAATATGATTCGGAAGGTTTCTAATATAAACTCTAACTTCCAATAAACTTTCAACAGCTATAAAACTTCCAAATGAACAAATAAATGAAATGTAACTACATATTCGGGGCTCCTACAGTATATGAGTGTTTTTCAACCTTTCGAACAAATTTTCATTCAAGTTGGGTCAAAACCCCAATTTTGAACACGCTGTAAAACGGCTCTCACAGCAAAAATTACTTCGAAAGAAAGATTACATCTAGATTAGATATCAATTTCACGAAAAAATAGAGTGAAAAAATAGTTATCGTGGGTCCCGATTCGGCGAAAATCCCGCGTTCACCCTCCTTTTCCTCTTCCTTCTTCTCGTTCTTTCCTTTCTTTTTTTTTTCTTTTACGTTTGAGAGAGGCGAGAGAATGAGAAATTTATAATATTTTATAATATCAAGGTTATTTATATCATCTTATAATAATATCAATTTCAAGGTCATTTATTCCTCTTATACTAATATCATCTTATAATCTAATGATATGATGGCATTTAAGAATACAATCTACTTAATTTAGATATGTTTATACACATATACGTTTAACTCCTACGTTCGTATACGTATCCCTCAACGTAGGTGTATAATTAAAATTACGGGGTGTTACAATCTCCCTAACTCAAAGAATTTCGTCCTCGAAATTTAACAGATAAGGACAAATGTACCTCACGTGGTAAAGAGATCAGGAAATATCTCCCTCATCCGGTCCTCGCGTTCCCAAGTCTGCTCCTCATTATCATGAAACTGTCATTTGACTCTGACCAAAGGAATTTCTTTATTTCTCAACTGTTGAATCTTCCTATCAAAAATCTGAATGGGCTTCTCATCATATGTAGCATCCTCCCCAACTTGTAACTGTGTTACATCTAAAAGATGTGTCGAGGGTGGATATTTCGTCGGGTATGTATGATATTTTCTCAACATAGAAATATGAAACACATCTTGAACACCGACTATCTGAGGAGGGAAAGCAGTCCAGTATGCTAACGGACCAATCCTCTCTGTGATTTTAAACGGTCCAATAAAGCGAGGAGACAATTTTCCTTTCACCCCAAACCGCATCTGACCTTTTCGTGGCGAGACTTTAAGCAGCACGAGGTCATCTACTGCAAACTCTAGAGGTCTGTGGCGGTCATCTAATATTGGTTTAGACTATACATTTCATGTTTTTTGCTTTCTTATATACCATTTAAAATGATCAATTTTCTTTGTAAGTAGAGAATTTTTAGATGATTTGTAACAGCCACAAAAAAATATCCACAAGGATCTGGAAAAACCTATAGAAACAAGCAAAGAGATAATGGGGATAAGCCCTTTTTGCTTAATGTTTTATGCTTGGTATATCATCATTGATGTACTTTGTCACTTTAACCTGTATATCATCATTTTCCAATTTATTTGATAAATTTTGTCTGAATAAAGGATTAAACAGTATCATGAAAACCAAAAGACAATTTGATGGGCCAGAAAGAATGAAAACCAGCCTACTTCATGAAGAAGATAGGTGCCAGTTCAAGCTTTCATTGTTTTCGCCTTTTGAAAACAATGAAAGAATAAATAACATCACATTAACTGGGGGGTTCAGGAATCTGATTTCTCAAGGAAACAATCACTTGGGAACATATTAAGTTTAATAATAGCTTGTTAAATAAATGAAAATATTATGAAAAATACCAACACAAATTATATCAAAACTATAAGCCTCGTCTATGTTTGGTAGTTTGAGAATTAAAGTGGTAGTTTGGGAATTAAAGTAGAAATATTTCAATTAATACATGGCAGGGGCCGCGCGAACGCGTACCCCCTCTATCACAAATTATGACGTAGACTCTCCTACTTGAGGAGATCTTAGGTGGGTGCCCCTCCCAAGTGCAATGGAGGTCACCAGCCTAGGCCATGGGCCTACTTGCTCACCCATTGACCACGTCCAGGTAAGTATGTTTAAATAATGCTATTCGCTTCTCTTTTCTGCTACCCCTCCTCCATCCCTCTTTTGCACTTTTCCTATGTGGGACTAAAACTTACAAATTTGCCAAAGAGATAGCCACTTTGCAAGTTGCCCAAAACCATGTGAAGGTATGAACATAATCTCTTAGGGCAATCGATGAGCTGCAAAGATCCTTTATCAGACACCGAATTCCAATGAATTTGTTTGGATATTTTTTCACAAACGGTAAGCCTAACATAAACTCACCGTGGAAGCAAGAACGCAAGTATTTAAAAGAATAACCAAAAATAGACTCTATTGAATAGAATATTCAAAGAGAAAGTAATTGACGTTGATTGATTGAATTTCGTAATTGGAGCTCTTTATATAGATAACTCATTTAAAACAACTTAAAAACTTTCTAAAACACTTTTAAATAATTTTCCTAAACTATTTATAACATAATAACAACCTTTTAATTATATAATAACTCTACTTAGTCACTTGACTCACTTCTACAACACTTTCTAATACACTTAAAAAATAAAAACGAATTTTAGAAACTATTTAGAACTATCACTAAAATAGAAATCTACCAAAATAGAAGCTTCTCTAAAAATGATACTTATATAAAAAGCATAAAAAAATGCTAAAATACGTTACACATCAAAAGACCCTTTCGAGACACGAGGAAGGATTTCACACTAATTTGATGATTTTCACAAGGTGCCCAGCACCTCTTTATGTGGACATTAGGGTGGAAAGAGCTTGGATCCACACCATGAAACTCTGTTAAACCAAAAGGGGCAAAGGGGCATGGTGAGAAAAACCACCACTGTCACCTATATCTATATTCAATTTCAGCATCTGAGAGTCTTCTCACTGTTTTGTACACGTTTTTTTGTTTTCTTGACATTATGAGTTGTGTTTTCTTCTTGATTCATTATTTTCATTATTTCTCTCTCAGCTTCATAATATCACTATATGGACATTTCAGTATGCCTATAGTCCATTAGTTCTAGAAGAGAACTGCATATGAAGCTTCTCTATAGGTTCTTGGTGACTTATTGTGGAACTTAAAACTGAAAATTATATAGACTGGTGGTTTTCTTTCAGCTCCTACATCAGTATCTAATTAGTCTTAAAATTGACTGAATAGAGGATTGGATGGTAAGGTGAAAAGAAAAAGGTTAAAAACACTTGGATGGGCCGGAGAGACAAAAAGGTTAAGTTCACAATAAATAAACATTACTCTCAAACATAACAGCATGTAATAACCAACAGAAACAAAAAGGTTTTTACCACACTACGGACGTATTCAAATATGGATAGAAATAACTTGATTATTTATGAAAATAATGCACAACAAATCCCATAAAAAATCACATATACAAAAATTCAAGACGGCTCCACCACATTGATCATCTTGTCGACGAACAGTTGGTAGTAAGGAAAACATTCGGAAGAAAGGAAGAACTGAAGTTAGAATTACTCCGGTAATGTCTCAGTTGCGACGACGTTGTTACAACTCATGAAAATGTGCGACAAAGTAGAGAACTGCAACTCCAATAGCTCCTGTCTTGTATATTTGAGCCTTTCATCGGTTGAAGACATTGAAAGAAAAATATCAAATGGGCTCACCAATCTAATATCTCATGGAAGTAAAGTACGCAATTGGGAATATTTATTACCTACAAAATTCTTCCTTTGCAAGATACATTGGGCTAAAGAAAATTTACCCCTCTTCGGTCTCCGTTGCAGAGACATTGAAGTTCCAATTGCTGGAGATGAATGCCCTGAGTTACCCTAATCTTTGGCACACCCCAGACCTGGTCTTACCCTAGTCTTTGGCAAATCCCTGAGAATGCTCATATGTTTCCCCCCTCAATTTTAAGGGGATATACGCAAAATGATAACGATGGTAGTAGTTCCATATTGATCCAAGGATGCCATGTAATATACTTCTAGAGTATCCTGAATATTTGAAAAATACTTTCATAAAACTCGTAATGGATCAATGGGTATTATTCTATTATTTCCTTAATAAAAAAATTTAAATTTTACTTTGGTGTGGGCCTAACCAAAGTAGTGGACCCTCCAAAAATAGGCGTATGCCGCTAAATGCGGCGAGCACACGGTATTCTTTAGTAAAAGGCGAAAGAATAGTTCGCTCTGTGCTCACCTCACGGCTGCGTGCCTTTTCATTTTCTTCAAAATCCAGTTTTATATGTTATGGAATCATAGAGTAATTATTTCGAAACAATGTGGGACTAAAAATAAGGGAACTTAGGCCAATTTGGGTGAGCTGTGATAGAAATTTGGTACCCTAGTCACTATATAATTTCCAAACTCACGTAATGAAAGAAGCAAGGTAGTATATGAGTAAGCAAAACCTTTTTATGATTTTATCTTTCCACAACCTTATATGGTACTCAGTTGTGGAGGCTAAAGAGCTGCCAAAGGTATCAAATAGCTACCTTTAGTTGCACAATTTTTCTTTAGTTTAATACCTACGTGGACGAGGATATACAAGGGTTTTCATACACAAATGCAATGAAATGACTTTCCCTCAAACCTAGTAAATTTAAACACAAATGCAAGATCTGGAAATATGTAAAATTGCACTTTCTTTTAGGTTCTGCAAGTGTGTTCTTTGCTCAGCCACTTTCACCACCATCTTCACAAACACCCTAATTTCAAATCACTCCCCATTTGAAGCACCATTCCATCTCTATGTTCACAAGAATGAGGATGACCGACCATAAGGCATGTCTAGTGCCATTTTAAACACCATTTTCTCCCACCTCTACCACAACAAAATGGGCTTAATGCCTTTATTTATTCCTGAAGAAAGTAACTGCATATACAACATCCATACTTTGTATATATAGGCTTCTGGGTACACATGGAATTATATTAGAAAATTAATAGTCTTATCCATTTGATAATAGTCTGAATAAAGGATTAAACAGTGTCATGGATTGGAAACCAAAAGCACATTGATGGGCCAGAGAATGATTCTAAGAGCATAACCAACCTACTTCATGAAATTTCTTCAAGCCCAACTGTTTTCACCTTTTGAAAACAATGAAAGAGCAAATGACATCAAATTACATGGTTCAGGAATGTGATTTCTCTAGTAAACAATCACTTGAGATCATGTTAATGCTTATGATATAGAGGAGAATGGGGAGAAAGTTAAATACTATAACAAATTATAACTAAACTGAAACCTTCTATGTTACAAAATGTTTTAATTAATATATGGCAGGGGCCGCGCGAACGCGTACCCCCTCTACCACAAATTATGACGTAGACTCTCCCACTCAGGGAGATCTTAAGCGTGTGCCCCTCCCGAGTGCAATGGAGGTCACCAACTTAGGCCATGGGCCTTCTTGATCACCCATTAACCCCGTCCAGGTAAGTATGTTTGAACTTTGCTATTCACTTCTGTTTTCTACTACCCCCTCCTCCATCCTCCTTTCACACTTTTCCTATGTGGGACTGAAACCAACAAGTTAACTTTTTTTCTTTTTTCGACCTTAAGTAATTTGCCAAAGAGATTGCAACTTTGCAAGTTGACCAAAATCAACACTTGCAGCATAACTGCCATGTAAAGGTTTGAACAGGATATCTTAGGGCCTTCTAAGCACTGCAAAGATGCTTTATCAGAAGTAAGAACACCAAATTCCAGCGAATCTACTATGATGCTTTTCCAAAAGATAAGACTCTTTCAACACACAAGGAGGCCAAGCACCCCTTTATGTAGAGACACTATGATGCACTACTCTTATTATTTTGTAATAGCTTAAATATTATTTAAAATAACTGGAGAATACTTTTGGAAGAATTGGCAAAGAAGCTAAGATGAATATTAAAATAAATTTACCACTGTGTATGAAATACCAATGGGGTGCATAACCTCATATCATATAAAACCGGGCAATTACACGACCTACTTGCTGACAGATGCTATAGGCTATAGCTTCATCTATTCTAGGCTTCAAAAAAATTTAGATTTGACTGTAGAAGGAGCAAGGGGTGCAATCATTTTGGCAGTAATGCTACATGCAAAATGAATTTTACCAAAAGGAAAAGCTGGTGAGACAATCAAGCACTGTATCAGGATTACATAATTTAATTTTAAGTGACAACCAGTGATGTGGAAAAACAAGGAAAAACAATGGGAAGGAACTCTATATCTATGAAAAGCAATAAGTAAGGAGTCCGGAAGTACAAACCTGTAAGAGCCCAAAGGGCAGAGTTATTGATACCCCGGCAATCTGCAACATTTATAGAATGCAGGTAGCGAAATGCACCCAAGTATGCCATCCATTCCGCATCAACAAGGCTCTCGCCTCTTAAATCAATCAACCCTATACAATATTGAAAAACTCTGCAGAGGCAATTTCAGATCATTGAAAACCAACCCTGCGAATATAAACAGAGCATACATCAAAGATACTCTACTCAAGAACATAAAATACAATGCTAAAAAACTCTATGGATTCATTTAGAGATCATTGGAAACCAACCTCATGAATTAAAGAGAGCATATCAAAGCTATTTTATTCAAGAAAAGAAAATATATATCAGAAGAATGACAATCCAATTCTTCTAAGGAATGTTCTCCACTCTTCCCAATTTCTTTTTTCACTTTTCTTTTATGTCAAACTTTTAGCAAGGTTTCAGACCCAGAAAAAGAGAAAAAAGTGATAAAATAATACGAGAATAAAAGTGATGCAAACTACATCATCTTTCAAGAATTTCATATTCAAATCTCTAAATCTTATGCATCACACTTCAATTCAAAAAAAAAAAAAAATAGCACCAAATGAAGTTCATGCAGTGATTGCTTATGTTAAGTATTGTTTTAGGCAGGAATTTTCTTCTGGGTAAACAAAACACTAAGTTGGACTCTAAGATCTGTCTCCTAAAAAGAAAAAAAAAGAAAAAAAAAATCCTTATAATTAAGATGCAGAAATTCAAATCTCTCCAAAAATCTCACATCAGAAGACAATAACAATTTTCTAAAAACACAAAACACCAATTCTCACATCAAATCCCTAATCACAAGTCAAATTACACCAAATCTCACCCAAAAAACAAACTAACATCTCCAAAACACTATCTCTAACTAATTAAAACGACATAAATTAAAGAACCACCAAACACGAACAACAAAAATCAGCTGACAAAAACAGTAACTTAACTCCAAAAATCAACAAACAAATTAAAAAAAGATTCACTGAGAAACTCACTCGAGCAGCGAAGGATACACGAGCCGGCGCCGGAGGAGCCGGAAGAGACGCCGGAGGAGACGCCGGAGAAGAGCTTCTCCAAGCTGCGTCGGCATCCGCTCCAGCGTCCGGCGCTGACTCCGCCATATCTCCACGGTATTACTGCTCTGCGTCGCGGATTCGATGCACATACGAACTAATCCGCTCTCAATATCTCATCTGCTGCTTGTTGTCTCTTCATTTTTCGGTTTCACGTACGAGCTCGAAGCAGAAGATCTGCAGAGATTTTTTTATTTAGTATTGTTCTGCTTCTTCGACGATCTCTGGCACTACCAAAGTACCGACCTGCTAGAATGGCAGAATCAACTTCATAGCGACGGCGTGACGCGTGACATCCACTGACTAACTAAGTTAATATTCAATCTGCTAGAAAGGTTTAATCAACTTTAGCGGAGGCGTGACGTCTTAGCAACGGCGTGACGTCAACGGACTAAAATGACAGAATCAACTTCGTAGCAACGACGTGACGTTAACTGACTAAGTAAGTTAATATTCAACGTAGATTCACTACGATATATTTGAGTTCACTGGGACATATATGAGATTTTACACTAAATATATGGCAACACGCATCTGGGTCTAAGATTCTAATCTCTAGAAGTATCCCTCACCCATCCATTAATGAAATAAGTTAAGTAATTAATCACTGAGTTAATATAATTAATACATGAAAGAGGTCATAATTAATTTATGCATCGAAAAGTCTTTTGTCACACACCCTTGTATTATCTAAAATAATATGCAACGAATTATAGAATCAAAGTACGAATAATTATAAACATCAATATAGATTTTTTATTTATATTTCATTAATTAAAAAGGACACATGTACAAATATACATTATTTTATATATACGAGTACACAACAGAAATACATCTGCAAATACCTACACCCCTAGATCTTCATCGACGGCCCGCTCTTTACGCGGCTTCTTCGCACGTAGCGCCGACAGCTCTTGCTCTGGCATGCAACGTATCATGACCCACTATACGTGACGTCATGACCGGCACGAAAACCTCCGAGTATACATTCCGTCGATACATCCGGCGTCCCGTCAGCCTAAAACACATATACGAATTCCCAAAATCAAATACAGTACAATCTTAAAAACATTCATCTAACATGATAATAAATGAAATAAAATATTATATTTTCAAGTTACCAAATATAAAATTTTAAAGATTACAAAATACTACAAACCCAACACATTCAAACTATGTGTTAATTATACATATACTAGGTGTTATCATGTACATAATTATCAAATTACAAAATTAAATGTACAACACCTACATAAAACAAAAACAAGGGACGCTCCGCAGTCAAGCCTTCCCTTTTCTTTTTTTATCAGATCCTGAAAGAAGAATGTGAGGTGTGAGCTACAGCCCACTCAATGAATCTCATTTACAAGTGGCATATACGTGCATTTAATAAAAACATGATAAAATCATAAATCATTGAAATATCATGATGACAAAATAGATTACATACATGCTAACATAATGCATCAAGTCACACATAAGACGATGCATAACATTTGTAGTCATACTCATGCAATCCTAACACCTCCTGAGTACACGGGATCAAGGCTGGTGCGCTACACACAGTATCTGAACACACACACAATACTCGTATCCTAATAGGATTTATGGGGTTGTGCAGCATGTAGGATTAGCCTAAACTAACATACCCATATACAAGCTATAAAACCCTCTGCCAGGTACACAACTGGGATCGTCGCTAGACTTACGAGAATTTCCAAAAAGAGAAAATTCCAACTAGGAGCCTTAACCCAAATTGTCATCCTAATGAATTATGCTCAAATATATTTCATGAAATATTAAAACATGCATACCATTATACATAAGCATTTAAAACAATTCTATACTACAATGCCACAGGTAAATAATTCTAAAGTAAAAGAATACTCACTCTTAATTGGCTAAGTCTAGCCAATCCAATTCCCAGTCCAATCACCAAAACTCTCCGATTGACTAAACGGGTTCAAGATCAATCACAAGACCTAGAAATAACATGGTTCACACAACTGAAAATCAGTCATAAAGTGTGTCAAAACCCCATGTTCAAACTCAATCTAAAGTCAATTAGATTCTAAATTGGTTACCCCCTTAAGCCAATTTCTATATTGCCCAATTTGATCATTTAAACTCAAATAAACCAAGATTGACTTAAATTGAATGTAATAGGGTGATCCCATGATCCAACCACTAATATACATGACATTCAATTATAATTATGGTCAATTAGACTATACATCAAGTCAATTTCATCAATTGACTAAGTCTTGGTCAAAATTTCTAATTAGGCCAATATAAAACATAAGGTCAAAAAGAATTAAGTCATATCAATTTAACATAGGTTCTAACATTTTAAACCCACGATTCTACTCAATTTGGGTCCAATTAAACAATCTCAAAGTCAATTTCATAAATTGACTTGATTTGGGTGAAAAGTTCCAATTTTGGCAAAATCTCCAAATTACATGCAAATTTGTCAAAGTACATGAAAAATGTCAAATACTTAGCCTAGATCAAAATTAGTCAACCCTGCGGTGTCCAATATGAGAACCCGCTGAATTCTATCATCAACAACCCAAATCATGCCCCAAAAGACCTACATTGCATAATTTTTTCAGATTTTCAATCAAGAGCATTAAAAGTCCCAAATCTGGAAATTTTCATACATAGGCAATATTGCCAATTTTACACTAGGGCACCATACATAGCCACAAACTTTATTGAACTTGCACCATGAGATCATCCACCATGGCTACTAGGTCAACATAGTTGACATGCAAAACTTAACTCTAACCCTAAGTCAATGATCCAAGTGTAGGCCATTTGAACTAAACTCCAAGATTTCACCATAAAAATATCTAACCAAAGGCATGGATCAGTTCTTGGTGTTCATAGGTCTAACATAGGTGACATGCAAACAACCTGGAAAATTCTAAGGCTATGAACAAGGTATAGGTCCATTTACAAAAAGTTCCACCAAATCCAAAGAGAAAATGGGGAAAATGACACCAGTGGCCTCCAATCAAAACTAGGGTTCATAAAAACATGCATGCAATAGAATCCAGTTTAGTTATAATTTGTTATAGTATTTAACTTTCTCCCCGTTCTCCTTTGTATCATAAGCATTAACATGATCTCAAGTGATTGTTTACTAGAGAAATCAGATTCCTGAACCATGTAATTTGAAGTCATTTGCTCTTTCATTGTTTTCAAAAGGTGAAAACAGTTGGGCTTGAAGAAATTTCATGAAGTAGGTTGGTTATGCTCTTAGAATCATTCTCTGGCCCATCAATGTGCTTTTGGTTTCCAATCCATGACACTGTTTAATCCTTTATTCAGACTATTATCAAATGGATAAGACTATTAATTTTCTAATATAATTCCATGTGTACCCAGAAGCCTATATATACAAAGTATGGATGTTGTATATGCAGTTACTTTCTTCAGGAATAAATAAAGGCATTAAGCCCATTTTGTTGTGGTAGAGGTGGGAGAAAATGGTGTTTAAAATGGCACTAGACATGCCTTATGGTCGGTCATCCTCATTCTTGTGAACATAGAGATGGAATGGTGCTTCAAATGGGGAGTGATTTGAAATTAGGGTGTTTGTGAAGATGGTGGTGAAAGTGGCTGAGCAAAGAACACACTTGCAGAACCTAAAAGAAAGTGCAATTTTACATATTTTCAGATCTTGCATTTGTGTTTAAATTTACTAGGTTTGGGGGAAAGTCATTTCATTGCATTTGTGTATGAAAACCCTTGTATATCCTCGTCCACGTAGGTATTAAACTAAAGAAAAATTGTGCAACTAAAGGTAGCTATTTGATACCTTTGGCAGCTCTTTAGCCTCCACAACTGAGTACCATATAAGGTTGTGGAAATATAAAATCATAAAAAGGTTTTGCTTACTTATATACTACTTCCTTGCTTCTTTCATTACGTGAGTTTGGAAATTATATAGTGACTAGGGTACCAAATTTCTATCACAGCTCACCCAAATTGGTCTAAGTTCCCTTATTTTTAGTCCCACATTGTTTCGAAATAAGTACTCTATGATTCCATAACATATAAAATTGGATTTTGAAGAAATTGCAGTAGCACGCAGCCGTGCGGTGAGCACAAAGCGAACTATTCTTTCGCCTTTTACTAAAGAATACCGTGTGCTCGCCGCATTTAGCGGCATACGCCTATTTTTGGAGGGTCCACCACTTTGGTTAGGCCCACACCAAAGTAAAAGTAAAATTTTTTTATTAAAGAAATAATAGAATAACAGCTAGTTTTTTCAAAGTATTCTTCAAATACTCAGGATAAACTAGAAGTATATTACATGGTATCCTTGGATCAATATGGAACTTCCAACGTTATCATTTTACGTATATCCCCTTAAAATTGAGGGGAAACATGAGCATTCTCTCGGATTTGCCAAAGACTAGGGTAAGACCAGGTCTGGGGTGTGCCAAAGATTAGGGTAACTCAGGGCATTCTTCTCCAGCAATTGGAACTTCAATGACTCTGCAACGGAGACCGAAGAGGGGTAAATTTTCTTTAGCCCAATGTATCTTGCAAAGGAAGAATTTTGTAGGTAAAAAATATTCCCAATTGCGTACTTTACTTCCATGAGATATTAGATTGGTGAGCCCATTTGATATTTTTCTTTCAATGTCTTCAACCGATGAAAGGCTCAAATATACAAGACAGGAGCTATTGGAGTTGCAGTTCTCTACTTTGTCGCACATTTTCATGAGTTGTAACAACGTCGTCGCAACTGAGACATTACCGGAGTAATTCTAACTTCAGTTCTTCCTTTCTTCCGAAATGTTTTCCTTAGTAACAACTGTTCGTCGACAAGATGATCAATGTGGTGGAGCCGTCTTGAATTTTTGTATATGTGATTTTTTATGGGATTTGTTGTGCATTATTTTCATAAATAATCAAGTTATTTCTATCCATATTTGAATACGTCCGTAGTGTAGTAAAAACCTTTTTGTTTCTGTTGGTTATTACATGCTGTTATGTTTGAGAGTAATGTTTATTTATTGTGAACTTAACCTTTTTGTCTCTCCGGCCCATCCAAGTGTTTTTAACCTTTTTCTTTTCACCTTACCATCCAATCCTCTATTCAGTCAATTTTAAGACTAATTAGATACTGATGTAGGAGCTGAAAGAAAACCACCAGTCTATATAATTTTCAGTTTTAAGTTCCACAATAAGTCACCAAGAACCTATAGAGAAGCTTCATATGCAGTTCTCTTCTAGAACTAATGGACTATAGGCATACTGAAATGTCCATATAGTGATATTATGAAGCTGAGAGAGAAATAGTGAAAATAATGAATCAAGAAGAAAACACAACTCATAATGTCAAGAAAACAAAAAAACGTGTACAAAACAGTGAGAAGACTCTCAGATGCTGAAATTCAATATAGATATAGGTGACAGTGGTGGTTTTTCTCACCATGCCCCTTTGCCCCTTTTGCTTTAACAGAGTTTCATGGTGTGGATCCAAGCTCTTTCCACCCTAATCTCAACATAAAGAGGTGCTGGGCACCTTGTGAAAATCATCAAATTAGTGTGAAATCCTTCCTCGTTTCTCGAAAGGGTCTTTGATGTGTAACGTATTTTAGCATTTTTTTTATGCTTTTTATATAAGTATCATTTTTAGAGAAGCTTCTATTTTGGTAGATTTCTATTTTAGTGATAGTTCTAAATAGTTTCTAAAATTCGTTTTTATTTTTTAAGTGTATTAGAAAGTGTTGTAGAAGTGAGTCAAGTGACTAAGTAGAGTTATTATATAATTAAAAAGTTGTTATTATGTTATAGATAGTTTAGGAAAATTATTTAAAAGTGTTTTAGAAAGTTTTTAAGTTGTTTTAAAGGAGTTATCTATATAAAGAGCTCCAATTACGAAATTCAATCAATCAACGTCAATTACTTTCTCTTTGAATATTCGATTCAATAGAGTCTATTTTTGGTTATTCTTTTAAATACTTGCGTTCTTGCTTCCACGGTGAGTTTATGTTAGGCTTGCCGTTTGTGGAAAAATATCCAAACAAATTCATTGGAATTCGGTGTCTGATAAAGCATCTTTGCAGCTCATCGATTGCCCTAAGAGATTATGTTCATACCTTCACATGGTTTTGGGCAACTTGCAAAGTGGCTATCTCTTTGGCAAAGTTGTCAGTTTTAGTCCCACATAGGAAAAGTGCAAAAGAGGGATGGAGGAGGGGTAGCAGAAAAGAGAAGCGAATAGCATTATTTAAACATACTTACCTGGACGGGGTCAATGGGCGAGCATGAAGGCCCATGGCCTAGGCTGGTGACCTCCATTGCACTTGGGAGGGGCACCCACCTAAGATCTCCTCAAGTAGGAGAGTCTACGTCATAATTTGTGATAGAGGGGTACGCGTTCGCGCGGCCCCTGCCATGTATTAATTGAAATATTTCTACTTTTAAGTCTCAAACTGCCAAACATAGACGAGGCATATAGTTTTGATATAATTTGTGTTGGTATTTTTCATAGTATTTTCATTCATTTAACAAGCTAGTATTAAACTTAATATGTTCCCAAGTGAATGTTTCCTTGAGAAATCAGATTCCTGAACCCCCCAGTTAATGTGATGTTATTTATTCTTTCATTGTTTTCAAAAGGCGAAAACAACATTCAACTTTACACAATTGTTCCAAGTGATCAGATTCCCTTTTGGGAAAAGAAGCAGTAGACATCTTCCAAACCAGATGCCTACTAGATTTCTCCAACAAGTGATCTAAAACGTTATGGCTCTAGAACGTAGAGTGCAACTCATATAACAACTACTACAAAAAATAATATGAGTAGCAATTCAATCTATAAAGAATGGAAATAAGGAATCTCTAATACATCCTTGAGCAACTAGAAATGAAATTCAATTTCAAATATAGCTTGGATGAGAATCGTGAAACAGAAACCCCAAGATTCATATCCATCAAGATACTACCTTGAAAAGTTTCTGGAAATCGAACTCCATACCAGGATAATGCCTCTACATTAATTATTTCACTCGAGTTACACTGTCCAAAATGATTATGGCTGGGGAAAAAAGGTTGACATCTTGATCCACAATTGTTCTTTCATGCTTCAGTCAAATCCATGGTCCTCGAGTATATGGCCCATTGTGAATCCTCTAATAACAAATCTTTTATCCTTATTAGCCCAAATGTATATAGAACGGCTACTTCACTTGATTATTAAGTAAGAAAAAGATACCTCTTACAAAAACCTTGGCCTCTCCGTACAACCTTTAGGCATACTACCCCAGTTTTGGGTCAACGGTCTTCTTTCACCCACTAAAATCAACATTAAACACGCAGAACATCTACCAGATTCGTGCAAACTCCGAAAAGTACGCACCATTCGTGAGGGAGAGGGGAAGAAGGAGAGGGGGAGAGAGAGAGACCCGAAGGCTCGTCCCACTTGGGACGCCAAGTGCATGATTATGAGTGACTTTGCTGATTTGGGTTAGGTTGAGAATGTAAATGCAAATTTAATCTATAGGAGCAACAGATTGATCCAATATGTTACCATGCGGTTGAATTCCCTAGTAAGTGCGCACCATGAATTCCATCAAAAGCTTGGTTCAACAATGTCCCTTCCCCACCGGAAGAAAGTAGATGATCAGGTAGGGCGAATGAATCAAAGAAAGGGAAACTTCTCCATCCCAGAAAGCAAAGTGACTTCTTGAATCTTTGAATAGAGAGCCCATTGCCAACAGCCTGAATTCCTTAAGTGAGTGGTCATCCAGCAAGAGCTAAAACGATACTTGATTCATCCCCCTGTCTTGGTCCCACCAACACAAGGAAAGCCTTTATTTTAGGTCAACACGATGAAACGGGGCCAAAGGTAAGCAACCCCTCATGCCTAAATGATTATAGACCCATTTCATGTTGTAATGTCATCTACAAATGCATCTCTAAGATTATCACTAACAGGGTGAAAAGTGTGATTCTGATTCTCCTGTCGAGAGTCACTTTGAAAGTCTTGCCTAAACTCTTCCGACTTAATATGATAAAGCCTATAAAACGACAAGCTAAGAACTCATAAATAAAATACAGCAAGCAGTATAACAAGGTACAGTGAAGTAGAGTTGGTCCATCAACTAAAACTCATTGTTCGTTCGATCATGGGAACGAGAGCAATGACAGGTTTGGAACCCAGATCCATATTTGCAGCAGCCATAAGGGACCTTCAATGTTCTTCGAAACTGCAGCGTTATTAGGATCAACTACAAAATCTATGTATCTGCATTACGATCCATTTGGTCCAAGTCTTCCCATCGTGTAATGACAGTGTGCCTTCACCCCATGGTTCTCCCATTTTGGGCCTATGTTGAGTAAGGGGGGAGAAGGGCATGGACAAAAGAAGCTATTGATCAAAGTACTCTATAGTTTAGCGGTTCCAGAACCATCAATGATCGGTGAACCGGCATCAACATGGATGAATATGATGCTAAAAACCATCATCCTCAAATAACATCAAAAAGATAAAGTTTGTTGAAGGCATTCATTTCCAACATGAGCTACAATTATGTGGATAATTATCCACATCAATTGTTAAAATATGATCATCAAAAGAAGAGAACCATCTTATACAATCATTGCAAGATGCATTTGTGATAAAGGAAATGTTGCGTAGTCGTATCCTTTGGTTGATTCTTCATTCCCCCAGTCTTTCTCATCCAAACTTCATGGATGCGCTTAATCTTCGTTGGATTAATGGGATCACCTTCTTTCTCAT
Organism: Paratinospora sagittata; assembly: GCA_035771175.1. Classification (NCBI taxonomy): domain Eukaryota; kingdom Viridiplantae; phylum Streptophyta; class Magnoliopsida; order Ranunculales; family Menispermaceae; genus Paratinospora; species Paratinospora sagittata. The sequence goes on along the minus strand of CM069608.1, from coordinate 31,503,116 downwards.
TCAAAAGCTCCATTGTGGCCTAAATGAAGTAGAGGCATTTAGTATGCAGGATGTTGCTTGTATATTCCAAATAAAATTTAAAAATATCACCAAAATTTCAATAGTTGCACAAAATTGAGTGACAATCGTTTTTTTTCTTTTTTTAAAGGAAACCAGAATGACACATATATATATAAGAGAAGCAAATAAGGGCAAAAGAGGCACCCAAAAGGACACCTCAACTACAAAAGGTTAGCCCATTTGGTCTTCAAATCTCCCATCCCAGACTCTTGTGTCCCAACACCAACCACATAAATGTTTTGACCTTTGATTACATCCCAAAGGTGGCCTTCTCTAAAAAGTAAACCTAAAACATGCTTAACACCAAATAGCATAGTTATTGACCATCCCTAGCCATCTGATTCAATGAATTTTAGAGAGCAATGTGTATTCTTTAAAAATAATAATAAATAAAAAAAAAAACTCTTCAGACTGTAGATCCACCAAAGGTTTCGAACCTGAGACATTCATGGTGCATGCCTTATTCATGTATCTCCACAAATAACAATGGAGGATAAGTAAAAAAGTATAACTATCTGGTCTAGAGGCTTAGTCCCCATATGAGCCAAGCCCAATGTCAATCTCTAATTTCTTTCGAGCAAATATTGAGTATCATCCAACTATTCGGATATACAAATCACGGCATAACTCAATCATAATCGAAATACTAATACCCTGTTAACCATAAAACATAGTTTACTACTTTTCTAGCAAATACAAAACAGGATAAAAAGAGCAGAAAATAGAACATACCCAGTACTTTTTACGGTTCACCATCGGGCACCTCTCCCTACAAGTACCTTTCAACAGCATGCTCAAGACACCACTTGCCGGAGTCCAATTACAACACTTGATGAGCTTATCAAGTAAGCGGCTAAGTCTCCAACGATGCTCCATTCGCACATTGTACGAACAACGGGTTTTGGGCCGCTTACTAGATGACTTAAGAGTTTAGTTCACCTGGATTCTCTTTCTCTAAATCATACCCGCCATTATTCTCCTTTCCATACTTTTCAACATCTTCATCAATATTCATATTTACAGATTCCATTGTATAATTAATTACCTAAGCAATTTGAGAGTCCAGTCAAAATAAATTAGCTACTTCAAGCATCCAACCAAAATTCTCTTGCTTCCTTCACTTCTGCAATGAATTGAAAAGAAAATTCTCAATAACTGATTAACTAATCAAATGACTAATAGCCAAATTTCTCATCATTCACTCTTACCAAAAAAAAAAAAAAACCAACACCAACAACAACAATGACAACTCCTCCAACCTAGGGTTTCAAATAGATTGGGAGCTCGCTAGATTCGCTTACGAAAACGCAATCGAGAGTAAGAAAGATGAAGAAGAAGAACTGAAGAAGAAGAAGAAGAATCGCAATATACGGATAAGGGAAACATAAAAACAATGAGGGTTTAGGGTTTAAGGTTTATTTGACGTTACTTACCCATAATCGAGTTAGGTTTTATGAACTTCTAATCTCAATTTAGAGTGAATAGAATAGAAAGCTTCAATAAAGCTGATAGAGGGTTTTCTACTTCTCAGCTCTCCATCTTTTTTATGTTTTTAAACGCATAAAAGGATCAAAGGAAAAATCGAGAGATAAGGTGCGAATAGGAATGCAGAGACAGAGATGGGTCGATTTCTTCTTCCTTCAACGGATTCTCCTAGCCATTAAAGACCTCTTAATCGTCATCTCTGATCTTCTAATAAGGAAGAGCGAACGAAACAAAGAAACATTCATTTTTTGCTGAAGAGAAGGAAATCATGGGGAAAGGAGAGCGACAGAGAAACGCTATTGAAGTTAAAAGGAGTGTTGGGTTTAGAAGTCGAAGGTTTAAGAAGGGTGGCGGAAGGAGAAGAGGAGAAGAAGAAGGAGAAGAGGAGAGGAGGAGAGGAGGAGTGGCGGAAGAAGAAGAAGAAGAACGCACCTCATCGCTCAATCGCAGCCCTTGATTTTCTGCTATTTCGATTCCCTGCTATTTCAATTTCGCTTTTGTTTCGGTATAAACAGTAAGTTAAAAATAAGTTAAATATTTAAACAAAATTAAAAATATTTTTTTTTCTCATATGCAGTTCGGGTCGGTTATTTTGCGCTACCCGAAACCCGACCCGATCTTATCATGTTTTCATTTTTTTTTAAAAAGGAACTAAGAAATATATATATATATAATTATGAAAACTGTACAACGAGGTCCCACCATGGACCATAATATAACATTTACACAACATTTTCCCACCCTACGAGCCAATCCCCCAAAGTATACTCTTTAGACAATTTACTATTTACTACTTAAAAAGAAGCTAAAAATTGATATTGCTCTTAAACTTTAACAACCGTACTAAATACATCATCAAAAACCCTCTTATTTCTCTCCTTTCATAAAGATCACGACATCGCCAAACACACCACCCTTTAATGATCTCTCCACTAAGAAAGAATTCTCTGGAGAAAAAGATTAATGGATTCCCCTCCACTGGCCATATGACAAGCCTCCAATTTATCAAGTTTACTCTAGAAGGGGTAAAAAGGAGAAATCGAATTAAGGGGAGGAGGAGGGATTACTGCATAAAGGTTAGGAAAACTGGGAATTTTGTTGTATTCTTTTGTAAGCAAATTGTAAAAGTTGTATAAAAGAAAAGATGAACAGTAAAAAGGGATTCATTCAGGGATTGAGAAAATAAAGTAGTGGTTACAAAACAGTTTCACCATTCTTTGTCTACATTTTTTTCATTCTTGATTTTCTTGAAATTCCGGTTCTTATCATCTGGTACAAGAGCAAGTACAATCTTCATGGCGCAAAAGAAAAATGATAGTTGTGTAGAATCGTTGGAGAGGGAAGTCGGAGAAATGAGGGGGGAACTTCAAAGATTACCTGGGATGGAGAAATCAATGGATGATCTTGCTCAGAATTTGTCTTGCATCCTTCACACTCTGGAGGAAACACAACGAGCTATGACTACTCTCATCACAGAATTGCAATCAAATCCTGACGATTGGCATACTCCAAACTCAAAGCAAGGGTTTCCGACGGATCATTTGCGAGGAGGTTTGGGTAAGGGAGTTCAAGAAAGGAGGAAAAATAGTAGGGGAGGTGCCGATGGAGATGAAGGATGGCGAGTCGATCAGCACGATTGGAAAGGGGGGCAAAAAATTGACATGCCAATTTTTCAAGGGGAAAGCCCGAATGGTTGGGTTTTTAGCGCTAAATGATATTTTGCACTATATGATCTCAACGACGCAGAGAGATTGACGGCGGTAGGGGTGAGTCTTGATGGGGATGCCCTATCGTGGTATCAATGGACAGTGTCACGGGAGCCATTCCAGTGTTGGGATGATTTCAAGAATCGATTGTTGCTACTTTTTCGTTTGACACAAGTTGGAAGTCTTTGTGAACAGTTGTTAGTAGTTAGCTCTGCGGCAACGTGGATCGGTGGCTTCGTTTTACCGAGAGTTCAAAATCTTGGCTGCCTCATTGAAAGGAGTTCCCAATGATATCTTGGAGAGTACGTTTCTTAATGGGTTGTATCTGAAGATTCGAGCTGAAATCCGTCTTTTACAGCCCAAAGGCTTAGCTCAACTCATGGTAGTTGCTCAACGAGTAGAGGAAAATAATGCTCTGTTGTGGGTGAACCGTGATTCGAATGTTACTCGTTTTCCTAAGCCTTTTTACTGCGGCAACCGTGCTGAAATCAAATCGGGTGACACATTCCCAACAAGAGCCATTTCGTTGTCTGACCGGTCTACACAGCCACAGCAAGATTTTCCCACAAAACGAGTGATGGAATCGGAGTTTCAGGCTCGAAAAGAGAAGGGTCTTTGCTTTCGTTGTGATGAGAAAATTACGGCGGGACATCGTTGCAAGAAAGAGATGCGAGTTTTGTTAGTGCATGAAGATGATCATGATGAGGAGGAATCAGTGTTCGATGACATTCTTGAATAACCAGTAGTGGTTCCGGAAACAATACAACCCTCTTTAAATTCGGTCATGAGGTTGACTACGCTGGGCACTACGAATATGAAAGGTTCCATGGGTGAAAAAGAGGTGGTGATTCTCATTGACTGTGGCGTGATGCATAATTTCCTTTCCTTGGATTTAGTGCATCAGTTGGCTCTCCTCTTAACCACGACCACTAATTATGGCGTAGTTATGGGTCCAGGAGTTTCAATAACGGGGAAAGGCATTTGTAAAGGAGTTTTTGTGACGATGCAAGGACTTGCAGTGGTGACTACTTTTCTTCCATTGGAGTTAGGTTTTGGGAATGCAATGGTTAGGCACTTTAGGTAGCATGGAAGTAAATTGGAGAAAAATTACAATGAAATTTCCAATGGGAGATTCGATGATTACGTTGGGAGGTGATCCCAGCCTCCATAGATTGAGTATTTCTTTAAAAGCAATAGCAAGGACATTGCAACAACAGGGTCAAGGTGTGTGGGTTGAACTCATTCAACTATCTACAAGCTCTACATCAAATGGTCCAAGTTTTGATGTTCCAGAAGCAGTAGTTGTGGTCTTAAATATACACTGTCACACTTCAGTACATAGCACACCGCAGTGTCTAGTACCCCCGGGATGTGATGGGTACTGGGGTACATAAAGCCTTTTTGTCACACCCCAGTACCCATCACATTCCGGGGGTACTAGACACTGCGGTGTGTTGTGTAATGGTTCAGTGGCTACTCAGAGTTCGGAATCAAACTATAGGTTGTGAGTTCGAATATGGGGGAGGTCCTGCACTATTCATGAATAGTGAATAGTATGGACAAATGATCCTGGGGGTACTAGACGCTGCGGTGTGCAGTGTACTGGGATGTGACAATATTATGTGGTATATAGTGGCTGGGGTATGCGTACCCATCACATCCCGGGGGTACTAGACACTGCGGTGTGCTGTGTACTGGGGTGTGACACACATTCTAAGGTGTTTAAGCCAATTAAAGAGCTACCGCCTCGTAGAGATGTTGATCATGCTATTCGATCGCATTCCGATGCACAGCCGGTAAATGTTCGCCCTTATCGCTACCCACATTTTCAAAATAATGAAATTGAATGGTTGGCACGAGAAATGCTTGAAGGTGGCATTATACAACCTAGTTCAAGTTCATTTTCAAGTCTCGTGTTGTTAGTTAAAAAAAAAAAGATGAAAGTTGGCAGTTTTGTATCGATTATCGAGCTTTAAATAAGGTTACCGTACCAGATCGTTTTCCAATTCCGGTGATTGATGAGTTGTTGGATGAATTATATGGGGCCACCATATTTTTTCTAAATACGATCTTAAGTCCGGATATCATCAAATTCATGTTTGGAAGGAAGATGTGCACAAGACAACTTTTCGTACTCACAAGTGTCATTACGAGTTTTTGGTAATGCCTTTCGATCTTACTAATGCACCGGCTACATTTCAATCACTCATGAATTGCATTTTTTGTCCATATTTGCGTCGATTTGTGCTTGTATTCTATGATGATATTCTGGTTTATAGCTCTAGTTTAGAAGAGCATTGTGTGCATCTCCATTGTGTTTTGATAGTAGTTGCAGAAAATCAGCTACATGCCAATCACAAAAAGTGTTATTTTGCACAATCTCAGCTGGAGTATCTTGGTCATATAGTGTCAGCTGAAGGTGTAGCAGCGGATTCGTGTAAAATTTCGACAATGTTGAATTGGCCCACCCCTAAAACTATCTGTGAGTTGAGGGGGTTCCTTGGATTAACTGGATATTACAGACGGTTTATGGAGGGTTATGGTTCAATTGTGTGGCCTCTTACTCAACAATTGAAGAATGACGCTTCTACATGGAACGCAGAGGCGAAAAATGTTCGTTCCGGTTTTGGCCTTACCTGATTTTTCTAAGTTGTTCGTGGTTGAAATCGATGCGTCGGGATATGGGCTTGGGGCTATGTTAATGCAGGACCAAAAGTCTATTGCTTATTTTAGCCAAGTATTGTCAGCTCGTGCCAAACAAAAGTCTGTTTACGAAAGGGAATTGATGGCTATTGTGTTAGCAATTTAAAAATGGCGACATTATTTGTTGGGACGTCATTTTATTGTGCGCACCGACCAGAGTAGTTTGAAATTCTTATTAGAGCAGCGGGTTGTTAATGTTACATGCCAACGTTGGGTTGCAAAGCTTTTGGGTTATGATTTACCGCCCCGGCCTTGAGAATAAAGCAGTTGATGCATTATTGAGGGTTTCATCTTCTATGGAAATGGCTGCACTTTCAATTCCTACTCGGTTTGATACAACTACCATTTCTTCTCAAATTGTTGTTGACCGTCATTTGTCGCATATATGTGAAGCTTTATCTGCTGACCCGACAACTTATCGTAATTATACATTAGAAAACGGCATACTCAGGTATAAAGGTCGTTTGATTTCTCCATCCACTTCTTCCCTCATTCCATCCTTGCTCCATGATGCTCATAATAGTGCAGTGGGGGGGGCATTCGGGGTTTTTGAGAACATATAAACATCTAATGCAAGATCTTTATTGGATTGGTATGAAAAAAGCTATTAAGCAGTATGTAGCAAAATGTATCATTTGTCAACGTAATAAGGCTATGGCATTGTCACCGGCGGGATTATTACAGCCTTTGCCAATTCTGAATCATATTTGGGATGATATAACTATGGATTTTATTGAAGGGCTGCCAAAGTCGAAAAGCTATGACACTATTTTAGTGGTGGTGGACTATTTGAGCAAGTATGCTCATTTTTCCTTGTTGAAAATCCATTTACATCCCATGGGTTGCGACTGTTTTTGTACGCGATGTGGTTCGTCTTCATGAAGTTCTTAGATCCATTATATCGGATCGGGATAAAGTTTTTTCTTAGCCATTTTTGGATGGAGCTTTTCCGTTTACAGGACACTCAATTGTGTCGCAGTACTACTTATGGATCCCACAAAAGGATGGGCAATTGGAGGTCGTTAATCGTTGTTTAGAGAATTATCTTCGTTATAATAAGCCACGACATTGGTCTTCTTGGTTGCCATGGGCAGAGTACTGGTATAATACCACGTTTCATGCCGACTCCATTTAGAGCAGTATATGGATGTGACCTCCCTCCCCTATTGCGATATGGTTCCTATTCCACTTATGTTTTTGCTGTAGATAACTTGTTGGGTGAACGAGATGCAATTTTAGATGAATTGAAGGTTGTAGCTGATAGCCATCGAAGAGATGTCCAATTTGAGGTAGTGGATTTGGTTTTCATCAAGCTTCGCCCTTATCGTCTTAGGTCTCTTGCTAAGAGAGGGAATGAGAAGCTATCTGCTCGGTATTTTGGCCCATACAAAGTGTTGCAACGTGTGGGTAAAATTGCTTACCGATTGGATCTTCCTTCTACCACACGTCTATCAATCTCGTTTTTCATGTATCTCAACTCAAACGAGCATTGGGTACAACAGCCTTATGTCAGCCCTTGCCTCCGGTATTGGATAGCAATTTGGATTGGGTGGTGGAACTTGTTGCGGTGTTGGGTGTACGCCAATCTCCCTCTATAGATACTATTGCCATTGAGGTTCTCATTCAATGGAAGGATCTTCTAGCATTTGAAGCTTCTTGAGAATCTGCGGATGCAATTCGAAATCATTTTCCTCAATTCCACCTTGAGGACAAGGTGGCACTCATGGGAAGAAGTATTGATAAGCCTCCAATGTCACACCAGGCCCGGACACGCCTAAACCGGTGGGACACTCACGGACGGGGCGCGAATGCATTATAACGATAATAACAGAGTACGTGGAAGCACGATTAAGTACAAGTCTGATTTCATTAATTTCAGAATATATTTGTACATGAAATAGTTAAGGGAACATTCTCCCAAAAATTCCCAATGAATAATACAAAGGGTACAAAATGTGGGCCCAAAAATTTGCATCCAGTCCACCCTAATCTCCTGTGAAAAATTGGATAACAACGGGGTGAGCTACACGCTCAGTGAGTAAAATAATTCGTGAATATAACAATAATAAAGCAAACTTCATAATCAAATATCTTAAATACACATCAAAGCATCATAATCAATTCAATATGTATGTATGCATGACACCGTCTCGTATTGGTTTGATGATTGTACATCGCCTGAGTTCACGTACAGATGCCCCTCCCCAGGAATAGTCGGGTTCTCATTGTACGTCCCTCCTCAGGAACGACACTCTGGATTCACGTACAGATGTCCCTCCCCAGGTGTAGCCAGGTTCTCATTGTACGTCCATCTCCAGAGAAATATAATGAATAGCAAGCATCGTTCCTAACTATTCTATGAATCATAAACCACATACGTCCCTAGGTGGTGATATGTATGATGCCAATGCATGAACTGGTCCGGTCTATACTTAACATTTAGACAAGGATTTGACAACGTCTGGTGATCCTTATCAAGGTCGGTATCGCTACGTGCAATGTTAGGACATTCAGTATTACTTGTATAAGCTGATAGCTTTCAAATAAGACCAACCAAATCAGTCTCCAGTTAAGAGGTGAGACACGAGGTCTACTTAAATACCAATCGTCTAGAGCAGCATGCTGCCTTCCGTTCACTATTTAAAGTTATTGAGGACAAGACTGAGTCTGGTTGAGCCAGATTGACCACTAATCCGACATAACAACAGTGTAATACATGAATTCCAAATATACAGACATAAGTTTGACAATATGAACATTATACGCAATAATACAGTGTAAATGAATAGTAGACATTATGATAAATGAATGTAAACTTTAATAAAAGTTATAAGACACGCAAACCTATGTTTCGTTCCCTACCTTCAGATAAAAACTCCTTTCAGAACTGGCGTCTTCCCTAGGCAGAACCGCGTTGCTCAGTATAGAGAGTCTCAAAAGAGAAGACAAAAACTCAAAATGAGTGAAAAAGAGAAAGAAAATCACAAGGAGAAGTGATTTTGGTGTGAGAAATGAGGAGGGGGGAGGTTTCTTTATATAGAAAATTTGGCGCCTAAATGTTCGGGCAGGCGCTCGAACAAAATTTTTTTTTATTTATTTTTTTGTGTGCAAACCTAAGGTATTACATCCAATTTATCAAGATTACTCTATAAGGGGTAAAAAGTGGAAATTGAATTAAGGGGAGGAAGAGGAATTACTGTGTAATGGGTAAAAAAGGAAAATTGGGAATTTTGTTGTATTCTTTTGTAAGCAAATTATAAAAGTTGTATAAAAGAAAAGATGAACTATAAAAAAGGAATTCATTAAGGAATTGAGAAAATAAAGTAGTGGTTACAAAACAGTTTCACCATTCTTTGTCTACATTTTTTTCATCCTTGATTTTCTTGAAATTCCGGTTCTTATCACCATTCTACTCAAAACAGGAAAATGGTTGCATCATATACTCCACACCTCATTAGAGAAAGGGCAGGGCAACCCCAACATAAGTGTCCAACCAACTCCAAATCATGCTTGCATAAATAACACCACTAGGGGAATAAGCAAATATTTAGAAATCTCTTTTCCACTATATCCCCCGTATTGATCTTCTCACGCACAGCTATTTAATCCAAAAATTTAACTTTCAAGGGCACCTGTGCTTTCCATTTTGAGTTGTGAGTATTGATCTCTATTGTTTTTTTTTTTATTGGATATGTGAGATTGGAGGGTTTGAGTGTTTTTTCCAACAAAACATAATTGATGGACAACAAGAATAGAGTAGGATTGAAGAAATCCATTATTTGAACAAATGGTAGCTCTAGTTACTAGTATCTCAAGAGTAGCGTGAATCCGTCTCGAAAACAAACTAACAAGTATGTAGAGCGTATGTTGTGTTGTGGCTTAAGTGTTGTACCGTACTAAAAGAAGCTTTTCACCATAGAAGTTGGCAGATGGAACATGAAAATGCAATTTTTGACAGGAAAATATAGCTGGACTGGATTGCCTGAACAATCCATGGCATCATATCCGGATAGGGTTTTGCACATAGTAAAATTATGAGAGGAGAATGAAATTAATCCTCGCATATAAGAACAACGAATTCAATATAATAGTGCTGGGAATCATCTTAATCTAATTAATTGATTATAGTAATTTGCATAAACACCTCCTACACAAATTCTTCAACCTGAAATTACAATGATGAGTTCATGAAATTTAGGGAGTACCTCGGCAACGGTGGCGATGACACCGGGCCTGACGCGAGAGGCGACGCAGGTGTTGACGATGCCCCTGTGACCTCTCAGTCTCCTTGGCTTCATCGTTTGAAACAACTGGAAGCTCTGGCAGTCGCAGGGGTGTTTACAGCTTCATATTGCTTCCAGTTAAAGTTAACGGTTTTTTTTTTTTTTTTTTTTTTTGGGTAAAAAGTTATAACTTTTTTTTTTTTTTTTTTTAACAAAAAACTGATGTGTTTAGTTTGGTTTGATTTAATTTTTGAATAAATTCAGTTTAATTTAGGTTTGAAAAAAATATAAAGCGATAGGTTTGATTTAAATTGTAGTTTGAAATTTTGAAAATTGAAATAAATCGATTTTAAAATTAAAACTATTAATATTTATTTTTAATGTTTATTTTATGATATAAATATTCTTATTAAAAAATGATATAATTATTTTTATATAGTAAAGATAATTTTAAAATTTTTAAATATGCTTTAAAAAAATTAAAATTACCTTTATATATATATATATACTTCTATAATTAATTATTTTATTTTATTGAATATATGTACATGTAAAATTTTAAATCGATTATGTTTGGTTTAGTTCGATTCAATTTAGTAATTCAAAATAAACCGATTAAACTAAACCAAATCAAAACGATTACATTTAGTTTAGTTTAGGTTTGAACATTAAACCAATTTAAATCAAATAGTCGACGCCCTTAAACACATGCACATAACACACACAGAAAACACCACACTTGCGCCCTAATTAGGAGATCTTTTCTAAAAGTGCTTTTTTCCGAGAAGTGCTTTTAGAAAAAAAAAGGCTTTTTTTAGCTTTTTCTAAAAGCTAAAAACTATTTTTTTTTTACCGTAATTTAATTAGAAGTAAGTGTTGTCAAACACTTTTAAAAGTACTTTCGCAACAAAAGTACTATGAAAAAGTTGTCTCAAACAGAGCCTTTTTTAAAAAGGGTTTTTTCAAGAAGCACTTCTAAAAAAATGCTTTTGAAAAAAGCTGATCTCTTCTCGCTTCTTTTTATAGGAGAAAATTATTTTTTCCACAATAGTTTGGTTAAAAGTAAGTATTGTCAAATACCTTTAAAAGTATTTTTACTTCAAAAGCATTTCGAAAAAGCTCTTCAAATGGGGCCAACGGTCGAGTGTGTTTTAGCCAGCTAAGACGCGTAGAGCTCCACGAGATTTTTTTTTTAATTAATTAATTAATTTTTTTTGTTAAATAATGGCCTGGGCAAGAGCTTGCGGCTCTGGCGCAGGCCTTCCCTTGTTGTTTTTTTTTGAACTTTTTCTTTCAAAAAAATAGTTTTTTGATTCATTTATTTTTTTACTTTTTTTTCCTGGTCCTTCTTATGTACTTTTTTTAACTTTTTTTTCATAGAATTTATTTAATACTAGGATTTGATAGTAATTTTAAAGAAATTGGATATGAAAAAAGAATAAAAAACACTAAAAAAGTTTTTTTTTTTTGATTTTTTTTTTAAAAAAAGGGGGAACGCATTGCGCGAGCGCCGCGTGGCACGGCTCTGGCGCAGGCCTTCTTCCCTTGTTTGTTTTTTTGTTTTTAAGAAAAAATTAAAAAGAAATCTCTAGCACCCTGTGCCACGTGGCAGCGTTTGGCGCAGGGTACGCTTCTTAGCAGGTACCCTAAAATGAACTCAACAAGTTGTGCTAACTAACCCAATAATTAAGTTAATAACTAAGTAAGTAAGATAAGTTCACCGGTTAGGTTGAGTTGGTTAAAAATATTTAACTCAACCAAGCCAATAAATCCCTTAAACTCAATTAAACCTAACCTAATAACTTAGGATTGGTTTTGACCGAATTAATTAGGTTAGTCTATTAATATATTCATTATAAAATTGTATAATCTACTTAATATATCTATGAATTCTAAAATCATTTCTAAGTCAAATGTAATTTTATAAAATTATTTTTAAGTTAAATACAAATATTATAATAGTTATTAAAATAATTTCTTTCATATTACTTGCATCATAAAATTTTGACTAATTTAATCATAGAAAGTGTCTATGACAAAAATATCAATAAAGTAATAACTATTATCTTTTATTAGTTTGGGTTAATTCAGATTAATTATCAAATCTTAATCCAACTCAAATAATATCAGGTTATAAATTTTTAGACCTAACTCAATTCAATTTGACATATAAACCTAACCTAACCCAATCTAAAAAATTTAGATTAGTTAGGTTAATTGAGTTGGTCGGTAGGATGAACACCTCTAGTCTCAAGAGTGTTGGCGCAGCGGTACAATTTTTTTCTTAAGTTTTTTTTTCCCTTTTTTTAATATAAAAGAAGGATGAACGTTCGTCTATCCGTAACACACGCACAGTTACGCTCTTAAATTACGATCATCATCGTTAAATTATAATTTAAAAAAATAAATTAAAATAAAATATGAAGTATGCATAAATTAATTAATTAATGATAAAATAAAAAAAATATTTTTAAAATCCCACTTTTCTAGTTTTTTTTTGTCTTTACTTCTTTTTTTTTTTTTATCTTTTTGGTATTTATTTTTTTGAAACCAGATCAGTAAAATTATCTAAACTTAAAATAATCGAATTAAATAAAAAAATCTAATTTTAAAAAAATATTAATTTATCAAATACTATTATCCAACAAATAACCACAATCAACTAAAAAATTTACAAATCTATAGTGAAGCTTAATGATAGAAAAATACAAATTGTTCTGATGTTTTAATTTCTCCATCCAAATACCTAAAAATATATTATTATTACTATTTCGTCATATTATGATTAATAATGAACAAAAGCTTAAAAATGAGATAAATGTGTTATTATTTGACAATTTAAAAAAAAAATTTGAGCTCCACATATTTTTCTAGTGATATCAATGCATCAAATATGATTGAAAAAAAATAATTTATAAGTAATAAAAAATATATTTTACTATATAATTTTATTTAAATTTATTTTTATTAATTATAATTTAACAGCGCACTGTTACAATCTACGTGATTGTACACATTAAAAAATAAAGGAAGTCCATCCGTCCGTAATTTCTTTGTATTAAAAGAAAAAAAAATTTTAAAAAATTGTATGAGTATATCATGCAAATGGTATGTGTCTTTGCAGACCATCTACAAAAATGCACTAAAAAAGAAATTTATCATTCTCCCAAAAATACAAGTTTGTGATGTATTTAATTTTCTCATAATAGTAAAATGTGTTTCAATTTCCTATATACTTTGATATATATATATATATATATATATATATATATATATATATATATATATATATATATATATATATATAAGAAATGCTTGGTCGTGTCCCCATTTATTCGTTCATATTGGGAGGGCCAGTCCAAACGCCTCTATAATGCCCGAGTCTAAAATGATTAGTCTTGCCTAAAGGAAAGTAGGACACCTCCCGGGTATCAGAAAACCAGTAACCAAATAAAAGAAATGTCATAGGGGTTGAAAATTACATATCAAATGCTATCAATATGATGCAGAAGCCTTTACATCATATTTGTAATTGTGTTAAAGAGGGTGTAAGTGACCAACATTTGGTTGGTTCGGAAGGCTTGACATCCGTTCCCTTTAAGCGAGGTCGTGAGTTCAAAATCTTCATCGTGTATGGAGCTACCATTTGTTAGGAGATCTTTGCACCTTTGTGGTCCAACCCAGGTCGAATTTAAGTGAATTAGTCTCGTTGCAAAGCCGAAGAGAACACCACCTGAGTGCCGCTCAGTGGTGAAACCAAGAAAAAAGATGGTGTAAGTGCATTAAAGTCATAATTAAATATGATGTGGCTAGTGATTTTTGTGTGTTATTTTCAATCCTTCTAGCGTTGCTCTCTCTCTATATATATACTTCATATTTTATTGAAAATAGAATTTTATTTAAATTTATTTTTCAAAATAATAATTTAACGACTCGCAGTGTAGAGCGTAACTACGCATGCGTTAAGGAAGGATGGACTTTCATCCGTCCTTCATTTATATTAAAAAAAGGAAAAAAAAAACTTTTAAAAAAAATTGTACCATTGCACTACGCAGTATGCACCTTTGCGGACCCGTACGGATTTGCAAAAACACACTCCTAGTCTTAAGGAAGGGTTAAACTACTTTTCGGGTTTATTGTATGCAATTATACTTTGTAGGATAAGGAGTTGTTTTCGAAAACTTAAATCAATTGACCACATAATTACAAAGAAGCAACTCCTACCATTGTGCCAAAGCTCCACTTTAATGCATCAATTAATTTACTAGTCTTAACAATAATTAATGGACTCACTCGAAAATGGAGCTAAAGAAAATTTCATGAATATAGATTAAACATGAATATGAAAATTTATTACATTACATCAAAGAAACATTAATCCGTGCATTTGATACATGTATATGTACTTTACAAAACTGGAGATATATAAACCCTAATATACATGCTAATTAAAAGTATTAGCACAATTAATCAATTAATTTCTCCCATAAAAAATCAACTGAAAAAGAAAGTTACAAGTTCCTGTAAATTGATAACAATAGTGTGATTAATCAATTAAAAGTTAGAGATCATTGGTTAATGAAAAAGTTTGTCGCGCGCCATGTACATGAAAATGCGTGAAGACTTGATTAGAAGAAGAAACTCCCAATATTCCTTGCAGTGAGGTGGCTGAAATTTCAAAAATGCTGAGATGACAAAGGCTGTACAATATCATTCACAGGAGGAGGAAACAACAACGAAGCTGATGATGATGATGGAAAAATAGCTTGATCAAGTAGTTGCGATTCTTCAAGTTGATCATAATGATGAAGATGATGATTCATATTACAATCCATCATGAGATCCAACATTAGTTGATAATGATCATAAAGAAAATAACCTCCACCAGTAGCAACAACAATAACAGAGCAATTATAAGCATCTTGTTTCTGATTAAACCCTACATTTCCTGCCATGTTAGCAACATCCTCCAATGTCCCAAATTCATTAGTACCAGCAAATGATGAGTTTCACGTTGATGACCCCAATCCACGTGATACCATTTCACCACGTTCACCACCACTACCATTCCTTGGAAGTATTACTACGTCTTCCGGTGCCGGTACTGATGTTTTTGCAGCTTTCAAAACATTAGCCCTCTTTCTCACCTCCTCCAACTTATTCTCCAAAACTCTCTTAAGTTCTCTCAACTCTTTCACTCATAATCCATCAAGCTCATCATCATCCCTACCATTTTCTTTAACTACTATTTTCTTGTTATTATTATTATTTTTTTGTGTTGTTCCATGATGATGTTATTATTCAAGGTTGTTGAGATATTAGTAATAGTATGTTTCTCTCTATCTTTCATCCTTATGTACCTTTGTATGATGGGATGATGTTCCTTAGGTTCCTCAAGCCACACATCCATGACCACCACTTGATCATCAACACCATTAGCATCAGATGATGATGATGATTCAAAACAAAGCATAAAAGCTTGGATGTCACACCCCGCCCAGATGCGCCCAGACGCGCCTAAACCGGCGGTACACTCTCGGACGGGGCGCGCATTTGGAACAATAACAATGGTAACAACAGAGTGCGCAGCGGAAATACAGTATACACAATACAAATCTGATTTCATTTAATTCAGAATACTTTTGTACATAAAATGGTCAAGGAAACATACTCCCAAAATCCCCAATGAATCATACAAAGGGTACAAAATGTGGGCCCCATAACCTGCACCCAGTCCACCCTAATTTCCTGTAAAAGATTGGATAATAATGGAGTGAGCTTAACGCGCTCAGTAGGTAAATAGTGCATGAGTATAACAATTAATAAAGTATACTTCAATATCAAATATCTTAAATACACATGTGAGCATCATAATCAATCAATATGAATGTATGCATGACACCGTCTCGTAATGGTTTGATGAACGTACGTCGCCTCACGTATAGGAACGATGATCTGGATTCACGTACTGATGTCCCTCCCCAGGTGTATCCGGGCTCTCATGTACGTCCCTCTCCAGAGAAATGTAATGAATAGCGAGCAATGCTCCTAACTATTCTGAGTCATAAACCATATACGTCCCTAGGTGGTGATATGTATGATGCCAATGCATGAACTGGTCTAGTCTATTGGCCTAGTCTTTTCTTGTCATTTAGACTGACTTTGGCAACGTCTGGTGATCCTTATCAGGGTTGGTATCACGACGTGCAAGATTAGGACATTCAGTATTACTGTATAAGCTGATAGCTTTTAATAAGACCAACTAGATCAGTCCCCAGTTGAGAGGTGAGACACAATGTCTGCTTAAATACCAATCGCCTAGAGCAGCCCGTTGCCTCCCATTCACTATTTAAAGTTACTGAGGACAAGACCGAGTCTAGTTGAGTCAGATTGACCACAAATCCGGCGTTATAACAGTGCAATACATGAATTTCAAATATACAGGCCTAAGTGCGACATTATAAACAGTATATGACATAATGCAGTGTAAATGAATAGTAGACATAATAATAATTGAATGTAAACTTTAATAAAAGTTATGAAACATGCAAACCTATGTTTCGTTCCCCACCTTCAGATAAAAACTTCTTCTTTCAGATCTGGCGCTTTCCTCCGGACAGAACTTCGTTGCACCGCTTTCAGATCTGGGGCTTTCCTCCGAACAGAACTTTGTTGCACCGCACCGAGAGTCTCGGATAAAGAGTCTCAAAAACTTAAAATGCGTGGAAAGGAGAAGAAATTCACAAGAGAAGGTGATTTGGTGTGAGAAATGAGAAATGATGAGGTTTCTTATATAGAGATTTTTGCGCCTGAACGTTCGGGCATGCGCCTGAACGTTCAGGCATGTATTGCGCGTGTTCTGGCATGCACCTGAACGTTCGGGTGTTGCCCAAATAGTCATTTTTTTTTCTGAAATACAGGGTATTACATGGATGTCGCATAAAGTTGTAAGCTCATTTAACTTATTCTTCAACCCTAACTTTCTCTTCCCCGTATTCTTCTTCATCATCACTTTCTGAATCTTGTTCTTTGCAATATTATTATTATTATTATTATTATTATTCTCTTTCACACACCATCTTCTTCCTTACAATAATCTCTCTCTTCTGTATTAATTGAATGTTTCTTCTTCTATATCTCTTTCTCTCTCTCTCTCTCTCTCTTTCTCTCTCTCTATGTTTTTGATCATATAATATCATAATATCAAGGTCTTGCTCGCTCACACTCGCTAATCGCTGGTCATAATATCAAGTTCTTGTTTTTTCGATCACTTTTTAATCTTGTTCAACCTTTTCAACAAACATACATATATAGGAGTGCATTTTAGAGGACCTTATAGGGTCTGCTAGCGCACAAACCCAGACGCATGGCGTAAAGCTCTATTTTTTTAAAAAAAATTCTTTTTTTTTCTTTTTACAAAATGGTAAAAAAAAAGATTTCTATTGGCCATTTTAAAATTCTTTTTAAATTTTTTTTTTAAATGGTAAAAAAAATTTTATTTCTTAAATGCTTTCCTTAAATTTTAATTGTACAAATTTTTTTTTTACAAGTGTTGGCAATTCAAATGTTTTGACGCGGCACAGGGTACGTGCGTTAGCGAACTCTACACTAAAACTATATAGAGGTAGAGAGAGAGAGGAGAGAAAGCGAACTCTACACTAAAACTATATAGAGATAGAGAGAGATAGGGAGAAATTGTTATCCCTCCGCTAAGGTTGTAAGCTCATTTAACTTCTTCTTCAACTTCCTCTTCCACGTATTCTTCTTCATCCTCACTTTCTAAATCTTGTTCTCTACAATATTATTTCCGATGTCATTATTATTATTATTATTATTATTGTAACACTCCGTACATTTGAGTCAAACACATACGTTGACTTACACGTATATTAAAATATATAATACTCGTATTTTAGACATAAGAGTAAAATATACACATATATAAAAATACATGCTATATTTGAGGAGTATGAGCAAATAAATCAAATTATTAAATGAATAATATAAGTTTAATTAGTTGAATGGGTTTGGTTACTTAAATATGTGAAATGAATTGATGATAAAATGATTTAATGAATTAAATTAAGATGGGGAGTTAGTTAATTAAGTTGCATGAGGAGCATGAAATTATTTTTTTGACACTTATCCTCGTCCTCTCCTTTCTAATCTCTCACTCGCCGACGTTTTACAACAAAAAAAAACAGAGAAAGAGAAAGAACAAAGAAAAAAGAGGAGGAGAAAAGGGAAGAATGTGGGATTCGCGTCAAATCGGAACCCGCGGTAAGTGATTTTCACTTTATTTCTTCGTGAAATTGATATTTAAGCTAAATGTAACGATTCTCTCAGAGTAGATTTTGCTATGGGAGCCGTTTTACGGTGTTTTTGAAATTAGGGTTTTGACCCAACTTGAATGAAAATTTATTCGAAAGGTTGAAAAACACTTTCTAAACAGTAGAAGCCCCGAATATGTGGTTAGATTTCATTTATTTGTTCAATTGAAATTTTTATAGCTGTTGGAAGTTAGATTTGATATTAGAGACCTTTTGAATCATATTAAAACCCGATAGAACTCCAGTTTAAGGCTATAGAATGGTAGAATGGACTGTTGTGAGTCCTTCGATACTAATTTCATGATTTTTGGAGACTATTTGACAATTTTAGTAAAATTATACATGTTTCCAATGAACAGAACTGTAAATAGTACTGTGATTATTTTCAGTGAATAAAATGGAATTGAAATCCAGTGAAATTCCTGTTTGAGACCATAGAATCGTAGAAAACTGAATTTCAAAAGTTTCGATACCAAGATTGTGATTTTTGGATATCGATTAATATTTTTAGAAATTGTCTGAATGAATTTAGTAAATATGGTGAATATGAAAATTAATGAAAATATGGTTGGAGAGCCCATGTTTTTTGTTCTTCACCGTAGAAATATTTTATATAATTGTATAAAATATTTGGGATGTCCTCATGAAAATTAGACATGTGAATTGGAAAGTTAATATTTATTGGTGAAACGAATAAGGATATATGAAATTGATGTATATTATATGGAATGAATGTGAAAGGATGAAACAAAAAAAATTGGATTTGATTAAAGTGAATTTGGATCGCGGGGATGGTAGTAGGCCTTAGGTTTGGAAAGTCCTATATTGTGAGTATATTTCTTGATTTTGGTTCTTGTATGCATTGTATTTATATAAAATGTTTAAATGTAAGCATGTTGTGTATGTAAATGCATTGTATTTTATTGATCACTCACAAATGATTTTGGCATTGGAGTATGCGAGACGTGTGAAGGTAGATCGCATGTAATATCATTTCGTTAGGAATTAGTCTCGGATAAGTGTTATGCGTAACCTTATTGTCAGTAGGACTGTCCTAACAAAGATTTTAGAATCCTTGAAATGATTGTGAATTGGTAATGGGAGGTCCGAGCGTAGACTTCTTATAGTTGCATAATAAAGAGTTCATACCCGCTCCATTACTAGAAGGAGAGAGATGGTGAATTTTGTTGAAAAAAATGCATTGTTTTATTGAACAAGCATAAAATTTATATTGCTGGCATATATGATATATTTGTTGAATGATGCATGCGCGTTAAATAAATATTTTGACTGATTTCAAATGTCATATTTTCCTAAATGCATATGATTGTCATATCAAGAGATATATTCACTGAGCTTGTTGTATGCTCATTCCATTTCCTCCAATATTTCAGGTATAAAGTCAAAGGGTAAAAGGAAAAGCTAGAGAGTGATTGACATCGCAACCCTAATCCCTATCTTGTGTATGCATGTATGCTTGGAGGAATGGTTTATACATGTGTTATTTTAATATGTTTAATTATCACATACTATATATATAATATCATCTAGATGGATTGTATGGTAATGAATTTTAGTTAAATATTTTGGTTTGTAAAATACTTGATGATGATGAATATGATTACATGATTAAATGGCAGATGAAATGGGTTGATAAATGAATGAATGGAATGGATAGATGGATGGATGAATATTGTGGTTGACTATCTATATATTTGATTTGATTTGTGGTATATCAAAAAAAATGTGAGATGTCAAATTTATGCGTATATGCTATCAAAATTTTTAGAAAATATTGTGTATGTTCATTGAGGCTGAAAATGTATTATATACTGTATAAAGGATATATATAATATACAGTACACTGTGTCGGTTATGACGTCAGCCTACGTCAGAGGAATCGTGACAATTATTATTATTATTATTATTATTATTATTATTATTATTATTATTATTATTATTATTATTATTTCGCACTGATTCTCTTTCGCACACCATCTTTTTTCTTACCATAGTCTCTTTCTTCCTTATTAACTAAATGTCTCCTCAATATGTCACTCGCTTTCTCTCTCTCTCTCATCATTTAATATCAAGGTCTTGCTCACTCATATTCGTTAATCATCGTAATATCAAGTTATTATTTTTCCGATCACTTTCTAATCTTGTTCAACCTTTTCGACGAACAAACATATATAAGAGTGCATTTTAGAGAACCCTGTAAGGTTCGCTAACGCACAAGCCTGAGGCGTGGCTTAGGGCTCTAATTTTTTTTAAAAAATTCCCTTTTTTTTCTTTTTACAAAACAATAAAAAAAAAGACTTCTATCGGGCCGTTTTAAAATTTTTATTTTATTTTATTTTTTTAAACCTTAAAAAAAGCTTATATTTCTTCTTCACTTTTCTTAAATTTTAATTGTACATTGATGTGGGGGCAGGGTACGTGCGTTGGCGGACTCTACACTAAAAGTGGGTCCAATGCATGCAGTTCACGCACTCGCTGTCCTTTTTTTTTCGCCACCTACAATTTTCTTTTGTTTGTCTTTTTTTTTTTTTTTTTTTTCATGGGCATTATTTTGGTTCTTTTTTATTTTTATTATCTATATTCATTTTCTTTTAAATGATTATCTACTTTACCATTTATGCAAATTGAGTATTTATTCTTTTAATAAATAATATTGTTTTTTAAGTGTTTGCATTATAACATATATTATAAATGGAACTTTGTATAATATAAAAGCAGTAAGATAAATTATAAAATATATTTTTTACTTATATTGTTAAATTAATATTTATTGATCGTCAGACCAATTCTCTTAATTACCTTTATCAAAATACACAATGACTCACAAGTGATACAAATATATGCGCTTAAACCCAAGGTACTAATTTTAATTTAATTTAATTTGGCTCTCGCATACAAAAAATTTAAACAAAAAATGTGAACTAAAAATATATAAAATATTGAATATAACAAATAAAAAATAACGCGTGGCAAGATTGTACTTTGAAGAGAGATTCTGAACTGCATTTTAATCTTTTCTTCATAGAACATGAATGATCAGCTCCAACCCATCCAAGCATAAACCATACTCTACATATTTTCACTACCGTTACAAGCTAGCTACATAGGCTAATTAATTAACTTGAAAAACATCATTAAATCCTTCATTTCCATCGAATTAAGTCATTGATTATTCATTATAGATATAAATATTACTTAAAGAAAAGTAAAAGCAATTGGATATGCAATAATTAAGAACAATGGCCACAAAGCCTAAATGATCATGGTGAAACCCAAAATCTCCTTTTCAAGATCTCCATATTGCGAGGTAAGTAGCGCTTTTAGAGTCCACGAAGTCGGAGACAGGTAATAAAACCAGAGCCACCACTTGGGAATTTGCTGCAATAAGCATGCCCAGAGGCCAGATCAGAGCATGAACTAAAACAACTTGGTATAATAATTTTCATGAACATAACAAGAAAGCATAAGTGAGTACTCCATTAAAGTCTACTGCAGAGATGTTCATGGTGGTTCAATCAATTTAAGCAATATTAGTAGCTCTGATCAATAACATGTTCTAAGCATATGCACAAAAATTAGTACCCTGCTACCCAACAGGTACAAATTCAGTACTTGTGATATTGAATGGCTTACTGTAAAGGATGGCTTACCGGTCCTGGTATCGAGAACCCTGAGAATAGATTGAGTGTGCTGTAGAAGTAACTGCAAATATTGTAGCTACTTGAGAATTCGGTGTCAGTGATACGAGCAGCATCCCAAGGTAGTTGAAGAAGAGTAATGTCGAAAACATGGCAAAGAAAGTCCAGAAGATCTTATATGCAGATTGGTACTACCCAACCATTGGATACATAATGATCACAAACAAAATTGCCAGGATAAAGGAGTAAGGAATCTCGATTGTCACCTAAGAAATTGACTTCAGATTAATTAGTGGAAAATACTAAAACAGTAATAGCACAACAAAACTGATAAGAATGTTAAGTCTATCAAAAACAGTAATAGTTAGATTCAGCCCACCAAGGGACTAAAACAAGCTTATTTTAGAATAAAAAAACTTGAGTAACCTGTGCTAATGAATAGGCCCAAGAAGAGTACATTCCTGCAAATTTTTCATGGTATAAAACAGTGCGCTCAGTTGCAACAAATGGTACGACTGATGAGCAGTTGTTTATGCCGAAGAAGATCACAGCAGTGAACATTGATCCAAACATATCGAACAGGTCCTGTTGGTTGTTTCTACAAAAACAGATGATCATGTTAGCACTGGAAGAAATTCATACATCCTGAATTCATGGCCATTAAGGAATTACATTTTATTCCCTTTCTTCCAAAACACTACTCCAAACAGCAAAGACGAACTGACCAAGAAGAGGGTGCGTGTTAAGTTGTAAGCAGGACTTCTCCAGCAGGAGAAGTGTTGTTTCCATAGAGAGATGCCTTGAACTGTTCCCAACCATTATGTGGAAAAGGAGTAGGAAAACACAAGTCTATTGAACCTGGAGGGGGCGAACACAATTGCTTAACTAGGTCTTTTACGTGCCTGCACACAAAAGGAAAAACAAGGATTTTCCATGAGCCAAATTAAGATAATGCCAAGTATCCAGCACCATACCATTCACAGTAGCAAATAATTGATGCAAGATAAACGCAAAAGGTATAGTTTAGATCTTGATAGAATCCACTTCATGAGAAAATGTTATAGATTAGGTCCATAATCTTGATCCTACCATGGCAGAACCAAGCATTGGTAACCTTTCTATCCTATTCAATAAAACTTAAAAACCTCTAAGATAAGAACTTGTGCTGCATTCATGTTTCAAATGAGTATATCTATAGTAGCAATCATGATAGAGAGTACTATTAATTCCACTGCACATTTCCTGAAAATTATAACCGCAAAGTATTTGCGCTCACATATACTGAGTGGATTCTCTGTATATTTTAGCAAAATCTACACCAAGCTCTGCTTCTGTTGATGTAGAAGTAGCTTCTAGCATCCATGTTGCTGGATTATAGCCATCTTTAATCCTTGGTACCCCAGGGATACCCTGCCAAATGAACATAGAAAAACAGAAAAAAAAACTTACCAGCTGCTTTTTTTTTTTTTTTAAATAATATGAGATCAACCGTTTCTGTCACAGTACTTATTTCCTTGATTCGTGCTTACTTCAGGTCTAATATATGATGACTTTAACTCCAGATACTCAATAATTCTGCTGGAACGCAGACCCAGTGGTCCAGAGTAGATGATATGTTCTCCTGTTTTCATAAGAATCAACTGCAAGAAATGCTACACTCAGTAAATAATCAAATCTTATTTGTCTTGAATCCTATGTCATTGAATTCTTTTTTCTTTTTCTTTTTTTGAGCAGAAACAAAACAAGATTCTCATTGAATAAAAATAAAGCCACCCGAGTCAAATATTTGGTTTAAGCAAGCATATGTCTTTAATATTAAACATTTGATTGCTTAAAGAAAATATTTTGAGTCAGCAAATAGAGCTACCAGTTACAAGTATGACTCAATTTGATCCTTAGAGTAGCTCTGCCAATCTTTGTACGTTAGGGAACTTTATCACATAAAGAAATGTCTGGCTTGGCCATACCAATGAGCATTGAATATGATAATTCCTATACTTCATGAACCTTTTGAATGATTCAAGGTCCTAAATAATACCAGGGAATGAAAAAGATAAGCAGAAACGTGAACAAGTTAATAGATGTAAGGTATTGAGACCATCTAATATTTGTCTTGATTCTTGATATAAAGAATAGACACATCCATTAATAATATTACATAAATTTTTAACATTAAACGGTGTTCCATTATAACATTCAATTTTTTTAGTCCCATACTTTGTCGTAAATGAAGGGGAACCTTGGTGCAGCGATATCATAGCAACAAAATCCAGAAGATGTGTTGGTTCAGAAGAATCAAGAATGAAATATCATAGATTGAAGAAGAGAAAGATCTATAATAGCAAAGTAGAGATAATTATGGAAGATATAAATACTTTTGATATAATAAAGGATTTGACCCCAAATAAAGTGGAATAAAAGAAGTAGATTCATATGGTTGACACCATGTAATACAAAAAGTACTTTGTTGAATTGAGTAGATTTTTTTATTTGAATAATAAAAGAACAATTAGTACCTCATCAAATGCCTCAAATATATCAATACTTGGTTGGTGGATAGTGCAAACAACTGTTCTTCCCGTATTAACCACATTCTTCACTGCCCGCATGACAATTGCAGCAGCTCTTGCATCCAAAGATGATGTTGGCTCATCCGTGAAGATAATGTTGGCGCAACAAGCTCCACAGCTATAGTCAGCCATTTGCGTTGCTCAGTAGATAGGCAACTAACCCCTGGAATGCCTACTAAAGCATCTCTAATTCCATCAAGTTCAATGGTTTTAAGAACTTCATTTACAAATGCCTGTGAAAGACAGAGACAACGGTTTAATGGTAAAAATAGCCTAAAAAACAAACAACAATTCTAGTTCCTCCGCAAGAGTGTCATACGATCTTAGTATTGGAATCAATTTCAGGAGGAAGGTGCAGCCAAGCTGAATATATCACTGATCAACTACTTTTGTTCCAGTAAAAGAAAAAAAAAACTTAAACCAGTACAATTAACGTAAAGAACTTGCAACCATTAGGATGATCTCAAACTGACATACTGATACACAAGGACTAAAAATTAGCCGAATTTCGGCGAAATTAGCTGAATTTTTTCGGTTTTTTACCATCGAAGCGAAAAGTGGGATGTAAAATAAAAAATGCAAAAACTCGCTAAATAATTCGATAAACTTCGACAACTTCGACAAAATTCGATAAACTTCGACAAAAGTTTAGTTTTTCAATAAAAAAAAATGCAAAAATTCGAGCAAAAATTCGATAAAATTCAACAAAATTCGATGAAATTAGACAGAGAAGTAAAAAAGATGTTACTTCATCAATAAAAAACAAAAAAACACTAATAATTATGTATTATTTTCAACTTCATCAACCAACATAGCAATATAAATTTTAAAAAATAATTTAACAAGTTAACAAATTATGTAGTTTATGGGATATGCTTTACCAAAAAAAAAAAAAAAAAAAGAAGCAAAATAAATAAATAGTTAAAGTCGAAATAAGATAAAAACTTAAAAATAAATTAAAAGATTTCCTAAAGTCATCTTTTTTTAGTTAACTCTTATGAAACAAGATTAATAAACAACACATTCAAATAATAAACTAATAAATTAAGCATGATAGAATTCAAACTAGTAAAGTATATGGTCGAGAAGCAAGCCACCACAAAATTAAATATCAAAATAAAGAAAACAAATTAAGACCAAAAGCCGTCATTCAAATTCATCAACTCACTTAACAAGATTGATTTTGTTAGGTCGCTTATTGATATTTTTATGTATTAAAAGTGTCTATTTATATTAGTTTTTAGCTTATACTACAATAAATTTAGATATTTAAGCATATATGCAAAAATTCTCTAAACTTCTCTAATTTAGCAAATTTTTACAAAAATTCTCCATGTCGAATTAAACTTCTCCGAATTAATTCTGATTTTTGAAGGTTGAAGTTTAGGGCGAAATCGAAGTTTCGTACCTTGCTGATACATTTGTGGTCGCACTCAAGACCAACAATCAAGTCTGAAGCACAATCATAATCATCTGATGTAATTTTTATATTTTTGTGTTATTGGAAAAGAATGTGTTGAAATAAACTAGAAAGGTGGTCTAAGAGTGGCTTTTATGAATGTCCTATTATTATGTCATTCTCTCTGAATTGTATCTCCTTAAGTTACCATCAAAAGGTGTCCTTGCTTCTTGCATGTGCCTAACTTGAATCAGCATGTCAATGATAGAGAACCACCCCTCTGACCTGATCAACTAGGAAGTTAAATTGCCACAATGAAAAGAATTAAGAATCAGTAGTAGTAGAAGCTTACGACTTGACAACGAGGAGAATGAAATTCGTTTCCTGTTATTCCTATCTCACCATATGTCATTGGGGAAACCCAGAATCCCACTCCAGCCAAGATGGTGTAGAGCTAGTCTGCAAAAAGAAATAAGCCACTAAGAATAGCCGGATAGAAATAATGCTTCAACAAGACAAGTGCCAGAAGAAATTACTTTTTGAGATGACCAAGCCACCGAACAATGAGAGAAGTAAGAATCATGAAAAAGAACTAGCATTTGCAGAAGCAGAAATGGTCCTAAAGAATGAAGCAATAAAATGGAACATGGCCATTAACATCAAGTGAACTGCAAAAATTAAGTAGAATGAACTGGCAAAAAAACCTGAGTAGAAGAAAAAGATTAAAGGTTAGGTTAGGAGACAACCTGATTTCTAGTGAATCCAACATTTTTCAAGAAAGAACAAGTCCAGTTTACAATGTCATGAATTACACCTATTGAATGTTCAACCAATTTGCTATAGGTGCATGAGTAGGAAGGACCCAACCTACAGCTTGATCCACCAGATGTACAACATGTCAATGCCCATAGTTAAAATGGTTAGAACATTATGATGCTTCAATAGA
Organism: Paratinospora sagittata; assembly: GCA_035771175.1. NCBI lineage: Eukaryota > Viridiplantae > Streptophyta > Magnoliopsida > Ranunculales > Menispermaceae > Paratinospora > Paratinospora sagittata. Next base: position 31,476,035 of record CM069608.1, on the reverse strand, counting down.
TAGATTTTCCTAAACCTTGCAATTTTTCTATATTGCTTCAAAGGAATTGCAGTAGTTCTGATTATAGTCATCCAGTCGAATTTATCTTTTTCCCCTTCTCTATAATCTGGGTTTTCCATATGAGACTCACCTTCCAAATTCAGGAGTGTATCCAATAAAGCTAGTAAGAAATTGTAAGAATCATCCAAGATTGTACTAAAAGAAGAGAAATCAACAGCAACAATATTTTTAAGCATGTAAACTTAGTTACAGTATGCTGCATCAACCATCAAAAAACTAGAGGTAGAGAGCGGGATGCAGATGGTGGGCATGAAACTAGAAGACACTGCTGATTTTCTTCCCATTAGAATAAGGAACATTTTTCCATGAAAAGTTTATGGAACTCACCTAGACTCCAGATCTGTAGTATATACCACATACCATTAGTTATGGGAAAAAAATGACTTGCAAAAGTTCATAACATACAAGATCAATCTATTCTCCAATATAATATCATAAAGAAGAAAACGATGTTCCCACACTTCTACTAAGAAGCTTCCACAGAGTACCAAAAGTTGCCCATAGATCTTTCAGTTCCAGGTAAAAAGACAAAAACATTCATCTCTTCCTGCCACCACGTTCCCTCAATGCAAGAGTCAGTGTTTCTCCAGCTACAATGTTGTAATATGCAAGCGACAAGTTATCCTTAAGAAAACCCGCTCTCCCACTTAGTTTCTGCTTGTTTGCAGGAAGTTGTATCTCCCCTGCAATTTTCTCTTTTAAGCTGCCAACAGTTTCAGATAAAGATTGTATAGCGATCTCCAGAACCTGCCCTTTCAGGTTGCCTTCATCCACATTTGGAACAGATACAGTAATACGAACTGGACCCTGCAGGACCAAAAAGAAAACCACAAAGGACAAAATAGAAACACAAAGTTAATTCAATACCATCACAAATACACAACATTGGGAGACTGAAGTATCCATAAGGATTTAAATAGTAACAAATGAAAAGAAAATGAGTTTCCAAGAAGTTGCATACTGGATTTTGCGCCAAGAACTGCTCTTCTGGGATCAGCAAAGAGTCATCAACCCTTTGTCTCTTTGGCTCAGGTTCATCAGGCAGTGGAGGAGGAGCTTCTTCAGGTGGTGGAGGAGGCATTCCTTGAGGCAAGGGAGGTGGTGGGATGACAGGCATTGTGGATGGTGGGCCAGGAAGCTGAACAAAGGGCCGTGGAATTCCCAGAGGTGTGAACTGTGATCCAGGTGGTGGTGGAACAGGTACACTTGGAAGATTCATAGACATTGGTTGATGATGATGGGGTGGTCGATTCATCATAAAAGGTTGTTGGGTGGAGGCCATAGGCATAGGAGGTGGTGGTGGCCTAATTGATGGAACAACTGAGATCATAGGTGGAGGTGGCATTACATGTCCGCTACTAGTTGTAGCAGAATATTGTACAGAGTTCGACGGCACACGAGGAATGTTCAGGGCAAGTCCTGGTGGGGGAGGTAGAGGACGAACTGATGGCATGCCAGGTCTTGGTGGTGGACCAGCAGGCCCAGGAAACGCCCTAGCCTCACCACCAGAAGCATCAGCTTGGTCCTCCACAGACAGATACTGAGTCATTGCCTGGTTCGCAGTTCTGACAATGCTTCCTGTATGGCCGTCCCATATAACCTGCTTTGGTTGTTCCTCTTTCTTCTTCTCAATCTCTGCCTTAACAGCATTTGAAACTTCTTCTTCTGTAGTTCCAAAGATATCCGGACGAGTTCTTGCAAGGCCTACAATGTTCCTTGATATCTCGTCATCATGAGCAAGCGTTGTTTCACGAATTTTAGCCATCATCCTCTCTTTCTGCTCCTTGTACTTTGGATCAATTAGAGAAATTCTCATGTGTTCTGCCATCTCATCGATGGGAATTAGCTCCCCGGTGATTGGTGAAACAACAAACTTCGTCGGGTCTCTTTCTGCAGGAACCCTCTCTTCAGGTCTCTTCCAATTCTTCACAATTCTCATGGGTGGCTCTGGTTCCTCAGAAGCTACCATCTTCACATCACTCTTCTTTCCATCATCATTCTCCTCAAGACTAGCTGCTTTCATGCCCTCCTCAACAAGCTGCACTTCTTCCTCATCCATTTCCATATCTGCCACCTTTCCAGGCTCCAGTATCTCTTCTTCCTCATCCATACCCGAAGTCTTGGTTCTCCTAATAACCTCTTCCAATGTCATGGGTCGAGGTAACTCATCGTCTTCATCATCTGCAAACTCAATGGTCTCCACCACAACAAAATCATGCCAGTCAATCATAGCCATCTGCATTCTCTCCTGTTCAATCTCATCTTCAGCTTTTTGCCTAGCCTGCTGTTGTGAACGCTCCCACTCAAGTCGATGCAAGCACCGTTCAAGAACAGTCGTCATATCAGCTACACTCTTTCTTAACTTATCCGTCAACCCCTTTTGAGGCATCAGAACCTTAGAATACACATCCGTCAATGCAGTAAAGAACATAAACATACTATGAGTCGGCTTCAGAAAATGAAACTGCGGATTATTTATCTCTCTACTTGTCAACCCTGTCAAGAATGATTTCCCATTTCTAGCCACAAATTGCGAAGTCAGCTCAATAATATTCAATTCCTCGCCAGTAATCCCTTCCGGTAACCGCACAGTGTATTGCTCGGCCTCAGGAGGCTCAAGAACTTTCCGGGCAGGTTTAAACTGCGCTAAAAGATCCAGTTTCGATGCCGCCGCTGCTGCTTCATTTGCATCATCAGCTGAGGCAGCAGCAGCGGGGGATAATTCAGCTAGAGTGGAATCTGCAGGCTGGGTAGTGGTAGGTTGCTGATTTTGGGTACGAAACTCAGACAGGCGGTGTTGGTAATAGGCGTGGTAAGGATCGGAGGCGTTTAAGAAATTGAACTTGGCATTCCCAGCATTGTTTGCGATAATTCTTTTCTCGAATTCAGGGCCATTCTTGGCGACAAATTGAGCGGTTTTATCAACAATAGTTCGGATGTCGGGAGGCGGATGTATGATACCAATGGTTCTGGTGTGGGTAGCAACAGAGGCTGGTGCAGAAGCGTGTGTTGTTGAGCTTTGTTGCTCCTCCACCTCCTCCTCCTTTGAGGGTTCTTGGCGTTCTTCGGTGACTTGGGAAGGTGGGAGAGGTCCCAAGTTTCCATCTGATGGAGGTGCTGGGAGAGGCAGAATAGGTAATGCACCTAGCATTGCTTCTGATTAATAATTCCTATACAACCACAACCAGCACTAACAATTATGGTTGGGCCTGCAATCAAAATCAGAAAAGTTGAAAAAATAAGTCTTTGAGAAAGAAAAAGAAATATAACACATTTGAATTCTATCCAATCGATTCCCCTAAACAGTCAATAGATCAAAAACCAAACCCAAGTAATCAAAACTTGGATTATCCAAAAACCTTCAATGAAACAACCAACTTTTCAAAGTTCAAAGGAGGTTTAAGAAGATAAACAACAATTAAAACGAAAAAAAAATAAATTCAATTGGGTTGCGGTGTTGCCAAGGATTGGAAGAAGTAATTAAGAAGAAAGGGTGAGTGGTAAGGAAGAGTGACCTAGATCGATCCATCGATCAGTGGCGAGCACGAAGAAGCGAGACCCCTTGGCGGAGAGAGAGAAGTTGTTGCGTTGAGACGACGAGACCCCTTACCCTTGGCGGAGAGGATTGCAGTAAGACGGACTGGCGGAGAACGGTTTGGTGGCGGAGAGGATTGCAGTAAGACGGACTGGCGGAGAACGGTTTGGCGGTTCGCAGCAGGCGAGAACGAAAGAGAGGAACGAGAAAAAGGGTTTGTGTTTTTTTTTTTTCAAATTAATTGTGAGGTCGTGATAGGAAAATGTGCTCCGACATCGTTGGCTTTCTTTGACGACATTGAAGAAGAATTATGGTTGGACAGTCTAGGTCCACCATATGAGTATACAAAACCAAAGAAGTCCAAACGGAAAAGCTCCGCAATCTCTCCTTGTCGTTCACGAACTTCAATACTATTTGTGAAAACATATACATAATTTAAATTATTTTTAAAATTATAAGCATAATTTTTTTATTATATTCAAAATTAATTATTAAAATAATACTGTATCCAGAATTAGGTAAGTTTTGGATATGTTGACACCACATCGACATCATTCTGTCTCAAACTTGCTTACACTTTTTTTTAATTGAATGAATGTCGCTTTTTCAAAAGACAACATTTTATTCTTTAAAAAAAATTCATCTCATGCGACCCTTTCAAATCTCATGCTGGCATTCGGCAAAATTTTTAAAAAAATATTCATCTTGGCGTTGAGTAAAAAAAACAAGATGAATGCCGCCTCCTTTAAATAATAATATAAAAAAAACCCCTTGGGACGGCATTGAGTAAAAATCTTTAAAAAAAAATCATGCCGCCCTTTCACACTTGAGTTATGTTTAGGCCACCACAGGCTATCCGCCGAGATTTTTTTCATCAAACCACTCTCAGCACGTTCCAATAAGTGCCTCCCAGCTGTCTTAGGCAGTCGTACTCCGCACTGGACTCCCGATGAATTTTTGATCCCCACAAAATTTTAACGCTACATAGAGCCTTTCTTTCTAACTTGAGCTGTTTAAGGCCACCGCGGCCCATCCACTGAGATTTTTTGCTTCCAACCACTTCCAGCCTGTCCCAAAAAATGTCTGTTGGATTAGGTGTGTCCAAGAGGAAGGTGAATTGGACACTTAGAAAAAGTAAAAATTAATGCAATGGGAAACAATAAAGTGCGAAAACAAATAAAATTGACACAACAGATTTATAGTGATTCGACTACTTGCCTACCTCCACTACCTAACCTCCTTAGTTAGGATTTGAAAAGCTCCACTAACGAATTTTCTTCACAGGTGAAGACCAGACCTTTGCAACCTTTCGACTTACAGGCTAGAGACTATCTAAACCTTATCAACTTACAAGCTTGAGAACAACCTCTCACCTTCTCGACTTGCAGGCTAGAGAACTACCTATCTCAACTTAAGGGCTTGAGACTAACCAAAGTTTCTCGATTTATAAGCTAGAGAACTACCTAAATGCTCAGCTTCACGGGTTTGAGCAAACCACTATCTTGGATACAAGATAAAGTGAAATCAACAGTTTATACAACTACGTTTACAACACTTGATATAGTTACGAGAAATATGAAATGAAGTACAACTATATCCTATGAACTCTCTCTTAAATTTCTCCTTCAGCAAGTAATGATATGAGGTTTAAAACAGTGCTGAAAATTTGAGTGAAATAGTTCTCTTTTCTTCTAACAAATTTTCAATGAAATAGATAAAGTGTAAGCTCAATATGAAAATCTTTTGAATGAAACTTGTTTCAAAGACAACACTTTGAAAAACAATTTAACTATGAAAAGCGATTTGAAAATTCGACTAACTTTTAAAAGTAATGGCTCGAGAATTTTTGGTGTTGTTGTATTTTGAATCTAAGTACTGGTATATACAGACTTAGTTAAAATAAAGCGGTTGAGCATTTGATTTGAATTTCATATATAAACGTTTGCTCACAACGACTTTAATCTTTTATAAAAAATGGTAAGTCTGATTACTTACAAAATAGTTTCAATACAGTTCAGATAGCATGAATAAGGAAAGTTTTGTTGAATATGGTTCATGCACCTAAACTGTCAGCAAACAGTTTGATAGTTGTTTTTTTAGAACATATGTCAGTGTTGGATTAGCGGCCTGATGTTCAATCAGTGTCTTGATGCATAATATCAACTTTTATCATTGTGCTCCTTGAGGGCGCTCATGCAACGTGAGCATCCTACTGAACTGTGACGTGAGGGCGCTATTTGAACGTAAGCGTCCTGACTTACTAAAAATATTTTGAACTGTAAGGGCGCTATTGGAACGTAAGCGTCATGACTTACTTAGACTTTTTAAAACTATAAAAAAAAATAATGAGTAAACTACTGATCAATCATCGTCCTGCTGAGTTACATATTTGGTCCTTGTGAGGGCGCTACTGGAACGTAAGTGTCCTGATAGATAAGTTACTCCAACATATGCACTATTAGTGTCCTGACTCGTTTTTAAAACAAAATAACATAAGGGCGCTACTGAACTGTAAGCATCCTGATGCTTGACATACTTAAGATCAATCACCGTGTTGATATTCAATAAGAGTGCTGATAAGTTCATTTAATTGAATTAATGAGGGTGCTACTCAAGATGTAAGCGTCTTGAGGGATAAGTACATTTTCAACCAAGAACCGTATCAACGTCCTAATGCGTCATAAGCGTCCTGACTTACTGAGTATAGGAGGACGCTGCTAAGTCATTAGCGACCTGATTGATGCATCAGCATCCTGATAGACACTAAAAATAATTTTAACATTTTTTATCATTTTAAAGCTCGATAAAAATAAGATTAAACACTTGATGTTTTGAATCAAATCAAACATTTAAAAGCCATTGAATGATCGATAAAATCAACCAAAAATACCTTGAAATCAAATCGATTAAACCATGTAATTATGCATATTTTGTAAATCTTGCTAGGAGTTATTTGAGCGAAAGTTTTACATTCTAAGAGCTCAAAACTCGAAGCCTTGATATTGATTTAATCAATAGTCTTGAAAGCTCAATTCTTTGATCTTGATTCTTAATATATCTGAAACACTTAACATGATCATTAGATACTCAATTGAGAGGTTTGGAATCATCGAAACATTCACATCATGGGGTTCCTTGAGATAACAGTGCCTCCAAGCTGTCCTAGGCGGCTGTATCCCCCACCGCATCCCAATAAGTGCCTCCCAACTGTTCAAGGTGGCCTTACCTCGCACTTGACTCCAGGTGAATTTTTGACCCCCTCACCAGATTTTAAAACTAAATAAAGCCTTTACTTCTAACTTGAGTTGTTTAAGGCCACAGCGGGCTATCCATCGGGATTTTTTGCTTCCAACCACTCCCAACACATCCTAATAAGTGTCACCCAGTTGTCCTAGGTGGTTGTACCCCGGATCGAACTCCCGATGAATTTTTGAGCCCCCACCAAATTTTAAAACTACATAAAGTCTTTATTTCTAACTTGAACTATTTAAGGCCACAGTGGGCTATCCGCCGAGATTTTTTGCTTCCAATCACTCCCAACACATCCCAATAAGTGCCCCCCTCCCCAGTTGTCCTAGGCGGATGTACCTCGCATAGGACTCCCGGTGAATTTTTTACCCCCTCATTAGATTTTAAAACTACATAAAGCCTTTATTTCTAACTTGAGTTGTTTAAGGCCACCGCAGGCTATCCGCCGAGATTTTTTGCTTCCAACCACTCCCAACACGTCCCAATAAGTGCTTCCCAATTGTCTTAGGTGGTCATATCCAACACCAGATTCCCGGTGAATTTTTGACCCCTGTACCAGATTTTAAAACTATATAAAGTCATTATTTCTAACTGGACATGTTTAGGGCCATCACTAGAGATATTGAAAAATTGAAACATCTTTACTATAATGAATTTTAATGTCGTGACCTTTCACCAGGTGATGTCACAACAGACACAGTACCCCAGATAATGCTATTACACAACAAAACTTGAGGCACTGATAAACCTCTTCCTGAAAAATACCTAATAAGCACAATACACAACCTGTATATGACAAATATAATTGAACCAAAATTCAAATTTCATTATCCAAAATCTAACAAGATCAAATCCATCATGTATATATGGTTCAATATCTACAAATATATCCATATAGAACTCAACCAAGAGCCTATCATCCTAAAGAAGTCATATACAGTCCAAATACAGTCTATGTGTTATATACATATATACTGTGATAGTTATATACAAGTTCCAAAAGAACAAAATAATCAAATAACCCAAAACAGTACCCAAGTCCCCAAAATTCAAAACCTACATCCAAAAAAAAGGAGAAGAAGGCCTCGCAGACGATCAAGCCTACCCTTCCCTTTTGCTCCAGAACCTGAGAAAATAGGGAAATAGGGTGAGCTCAACTAGCTCAATGAATATCTCTCACAATAATCTCCACATATGCATTTATATAAAAAATATAAGCCATTGAAATCACATTTATAAAATAAATGCATCAATGAATCATATTGTACATGCTAACAACTAATCATAAAGATTTTGTACATCATTTAATAAAAGTTATGCAGACGCCTCCACTAAGGTCACCAATGAATAATTCAATCTACACACTCCTGTCTCGCGATGACAGAAGATAGTTAGACCTGAACACCCAAACCCGATCCTTCTGCCCTTACATTTTTCGGTATACGAAAGTTTCTTTCCATGAAGAACAAGTAACAAGAAAAACCACGAACGCCACGGTATTCAATCCAAAATACCCAAGCAATGCAATGTATGAAAATCCATGGTCATGATCATAAATACCATGCACATATACAATAGGATGCATACCATTCAACAATTTCATTTCATATAAATATAAAGTCATAAATAGAGAATTAAAGTGAGGAATACTCACAACCAACCACAAGTAAATTAACCAAGCCAAATATCTTCAAATTAGCCAATCAAATCACAACGACCTGAAATGAATCAAATTCACAATTCCATGCTTAATTTATTAAGCCAACCTAAATATATAAAATCCAACCATTAGACATCAACTTTGTCAAATTATATAATCAAGCCAACACTTAGGCCTAATCCAATATAAGCCAATATAAAAATGCATGCATACCCATTCATCATCTAGGCCTAGACTCAACGTATAGGCCAATTATCGTGTCAATTAATCCAATTCACATTAATTGACTCCAATTTACCCAAATTACAACAATTATCAATATTCATGGCATAATATTAACTATGCTTCATCAATGCATAAATAGCCATATTCCATGACATAACCAAGTGTTATAAATTATGTCCAATTAACAATAATTCAGCCCAACTAAATTCATCTCGTGCTTAAATCATGCTCAATCTAAGTTCAATTTGGCTTAATTCATCTCAATTGGCCATTTCTAGATCTATTGCATTATTTTCCCCAAATTGGAAAAATCTCTTCAATTAGACCTAGAGTCAAATTACACTAGACATTGAACTTTTGGCATGAAATTACCCAAATTAAAACCATGAGTCACTTAATTATACTAACTAGATTAACATAGTTCATATGCACATGAATTGAGGAACCCTAACTTTATGAGTTGGATTGGGTTAATTACAAAGGAACCCCACCAATTTCTTGCTAGAAATTAGGAATTTCACCATTAATGGATTCCAATTTATACTAGGTCTTACATATATAACATGCACATCATTTTCCATACATGGCCACATCCACCACTTCATCAACCATAAAAAGTATAGCATTTACAAGCATGGAAATACCATAAAGAAGTGGTTTATGGTGTGAGTTTGCATTTTTACTTACCTAGATGTGAGAATTTGATGCAAATCACTTGTCTTCTTCTCTTCCTCCTTTTCTTTTCTCTTCTTTCTCTTTTTTTCCCCCTTTCTCTCAACCTTACACTCTCCTAACGTCCCCAAGAGCAAGAGATTCATCTCTTACACACATATGCAAATAACATGCCATGTGTATGCTCAAGTGCCCATTAGTTAACCACGTGTCACTTAGCCAATATCATTCTTCCATGTATCTTAATGCCCAATCATCCATTAACAACCACTTATTTTGTTTTTTTTTTTGTATTTTCCTTTATTTAATCAAGTCAAACTCATATTAATTCATGGTTCAATAGGCCCATGCATAAATAATAACACATACATTATACTTTTATTTAACATGACCCATATACAATTTATAATGCTCACATTTATATTAATATGGCCCATATACAATTCATAATGCATACAATCATATATAATTTTGTGCAAATACATACAAATACATGAACTTACCCTAAAAAAAATAAAGAAATACATTTACTTTCACGTATACGACTACGTTGAGTTAGGTAATGACATTGGCAATACGTAAGATAAAGTTTAGGGTCATTACATTTAAGGTTCACATGTGAAGCCATACTCAAAGTCAAAAAAATTCATGGAACTAAATACCCAAAAATTAGCTCATTCAATTCTATTTAATCGAATCAATAATAACTACAATAATGTTTGTAACATAAAAAAAAATGTTTGCACATAACAAAAAAGATCATATGCCATGATTGACACCAAGAACAAACTGTGGCGACCCCGCGCCCCGGACCACCAACCTCGCAGGGAATGACATGCGGAATGCCGGGGCAGGACGCCCGGCGTAGGCATCTCCGACCACTCCTCAACTCCCGTGAGGTGGTTGAGACCCTACGAGCCTTATCTCAACAACGACATAATATCAAAAGGTACTAAACAAAACTACCCACCGTATTAATCATCAAAAACAAGAGATAATCCATAAAAATGAATCGTAAATAAAATTATAATCCCTACAGTTCACCAAAATTGTGGGTACAAATAAAAACCGTCATATGCCCACATAGACTATCCAACAAGTCCCAACTCACCCATACTACAATGTGGTAAGTATTATAATTACATAATCCAAAATATAATACTTCATAATTTAAAACACAATTCAATCAAAATGCCTCTCAACTCACATCGAGGCTTTGGATTCTCTCGCAGGCAAGGCCCTCAAGATATAACTACTCCTTTGCCCTTATTCGGGACAGAAGGACCTGAAAGAGGAAAATGAGGGTGAGCCAACGGTGCCCAGTGAATAGAATTCAGATATGCTATCAATACTCATCAATAAATATCATGTATGCATGTCAATGTGTAGCATGATTTAAAAGCTCATAACATATAGATATCAAACATTTATAATAAGTTCGATGCAAGTAAAAGTTTATGAATTTGGATCCACATTCCACATGCCTTGGGTTACTAGTACACGTCTATTTCACCGTGCCGTTGATCCCAATCATGTTTATTTGGGTTACTAGTACACGTCTATTTCACCGTGCCGTGCCGTTGATCCCAATCATTTTTATTTGGGTTACTAGTACACGTCTATTTCACCGTGCCGTTGATCCCAATCATTTCCTTTCCTAAAACCCTCTTATGACAAGGTTAAGTCCCCCTATTAGCCAGATAGATGGGTCCAACCAAAGTGATAAGGTTTTCTCAAATCAATGCATCATTCAAAACATTAGAACACATTCATGCTCTTAAGATACAATATATATAAGCGATATGATGACATAAAAGATATAATCATAAATGAAGTCTACTCACAACCAAGCCTCGCGAGAGTACTTAACCACACACGATCACCAAACCGAATCAACCCAAATCAAGATCCTGAAACATTCATCAATATCCTACCATACATCAATTTCTATGCTCAATCACATAGACATTACACATCAACCTTAAATCAGCCCACATATAAACAATAGGCCTAAATCTCATCTAATCTCATCATTCAACTCAAATCACATGACTTAGGCCTTTAATGCATAGTTCTCATACATAAACCATTCTATTAATCAAAAATACTGATTTTCAATTCCTTTAGGCATAAACATGCCCAAATTGGGTCACTTGATCACAAGTAGGCCTAACCCATGATATGGTCACAACCACCAAATCAGTAGCATAATCAACCCTAATCCTTCTTAATTAAACATAAGTTGCATCAATTCAATGATTCTAGGCCAAAAGCATCAAAACCCCTAAAATATGAAATTTTCCATACTTAGGCCATATTGTCGATTTACACTAGGTCACCATGTTCAGCCATGTATATCACTGATTTTGCATCATGGGTTCATCAACAATGGCAACTAGGTCAACATAGTTGACATGCAAGCTATTTGGAAAAGTCTAAGTTCATATTCCAAATGTAGGTCTAATACAAACAACCCTACCAATTCTTCACATGTATTATTCTGTTCAGATGTATCAATCTACCAACAGAAATATGTAATCACAAAATCAACCGTACAGATTGAAGTATGTGAAGAAACAAACCTTCTGTCCAAATATCAGCCCAATCCAACGGTGGACCGAAAAGATATGTATCTTTGATGAACAAGTATCTAATCAGACAGTTTCTCCTTTCCTGCCGCAATTACCCAAACTCAGATAGCTATATCACACACAATACTAAATGTATAAACATCTCAACCGTTCAGAATACAGAAATATCCGTTATAAACTACATACCCAAATTTGATATCCATCCAACGGTAGATTGAGGAGATATACAAGTTTGACCGAAACGGCATGAGAAACCCAGAAATTCCGACTAGATTTGTTTGAGAGGTTATATCTCTTAGAAAAAGCATCTAATTAAGATCTTCACCATCCAAAATGTAGAAATATCAGTGCTAAACTACATACCCAAATTTGATAACCATCCAACGGTAGATTTAGGAGATCAGTAAGTTTGAGCAAAATGGTGTGAGAAATCCAGACTTTCCGACCAGCTTTGTTTGAGAGGTTAGATCTCTTACACGAAACCTCTGATTAAGATCTCCACCGACCAGAATGAAGAACCATAAGCTACGAACGGGCTGACAGAATTTGAACTCAATCTGACCGTATATTCGAAAGATCCACCTCTTTGATTAAAATGTCGCAGGGATCTTCCTCCTGCAACTCTCTACTTCTTTCTCTTCTTCTTTCCTTTCTCTCCAGTCACCTCTTTCTAGCACTTCCTTGATTCCCTCCTCCACTCACCTCACTTTCTAGCACATTCTTGGATTCTCTCATCCACTCACCTCATTTGCTACCACATTCTTGGATTCTCTCCTCCACTCACCTCATTTGCTAGCATATTCTTGGATTCTAGAAGTGGGCATGGGACACTTGTCCACTTTCATGCACCAACCTTCACATGTGTTGGTCTCATACTACCCATACCAACCACATGTATTTTAAATGCCCAATCCATTTAATACACCAAATTTTCAATTTCATTTATCATTTTATTCAATCAATCCTAACCCATATCAATTCATGGTTTAATGAGCCCATGCATAAATCATAACATATGCATTATACTTTAATTTAACATGACTCATATACAATTTATGATACATATATTTATATACATTATCAAACATTAACTATACAAACATTAAACAATCATCAAACAAACACCAAACATATCAAGACAACACATAGAGTTTGGGCAAAATGCAATTGGGTTATGGGTTAGATGAAATAATTTTCGGGGCGTCACACAAACTCTTTTTGGACATGGACATCTAAAACACTTGTAATTGTGGAGGATCTTGAATTGGTTGGGAAGGACCTTCATTAATAAGCTGTGAACGATCTTCAAACACATGTGGCTTATGACCTTTACTGTCATGTATGTGCTCATGACTCTCATGTAAAGAGGAGGAAGGCAATGACTCCTCAGCCTGGACATTGACATCACTCTCATGTCGTCCACATCCTCATCCTCATCCCCGTTCGCACCGCGTCCTCGTCCTCGTCGTGGACGCACACGTTCATGCCCACGAGTGTCGTGTACATCATCGATGGGTGAGACGGAAATATCATCAAAATTGATGCCCCGGTCTAATGGAGTGGGAGGTTCTAGATATGTATCATGTACCACCCTGTGCAATCGATGATCCAACTGCACAACCTCCATGAAGTTAGAGCACATGGATAAAATCAATGGATCCCTAGTAGGACCAACACGGCGATACATCTGCTCCACCCCAATTGTCTAAAAATATAATTTCACCATTGTCAATCATTAAGTATATTTGAATAAAGTATTGAAGTAAAATAAATGATTGTGATTGACTAACTTACAAGATAATCAAAAAGTGCACCTCGCCGACTAATAGATCGTTGAGTAATTTGGATTTACCACTACATATATTCCACATCATAGCAATCAACAAAATTTTTGATCCTAAGACTGGTAGCAACAAGCTCATATTGACGATCCCAAATCTCTATGTACCTTCGATGGTATGTAACCCAATTTGTTGACGAAGAGATGCGTAAAGTAGTCTCCTGAAAAAATCACTCTATGTCACAATCGTCTGGGATCAGCTATCTCATACCAAATTGTCGAAGGACTCTATTGAGAAAGTGTCATTCCACTATATGAAAGAAAATGAGTGGTACTCTACTCCACCAAACTGCGTGATGTCGCCGATAATACATTGGCAACATGTCAAGGACATCATCAACCTCATATGGTTCCCATATTACCTGACAGAGAAAACAAAAGAATATTTATAACATGAGTAAGATTTTACTCGTATAAATTATATCATATTCACTACCTGCTTTGGAAGTTGGATGTCGAGTGCCTCACTGTAATATGACAGCATGTGTGTTGAAACCTTTGTCACTACGAACGCATTTCTCCACCTAAATAGACATTAATTAATTAATACAAGTAAAACATCAATATTTGCTAAAAATAAAGAACACCTCAAACCAAATTTGCTCCAACAAAAAGGAAAACATTACCTTGTCCCAAGTGGTCCTTTCGGTAGTATTACTTGGTCCACATACACAATGTCATCAAAATTAAAATGCATACGTCGAAGAGGTGCCATGCCCACAATTGTAATAATATCAGGGGTTCAGAAATCTCATGTGGATCCCCATGTGCTGCATGACGCAACTCTCGATATAACCAAGCTAAACACTCACTGCTCCAACTATACTTTCCAACTGTCTCGTATTCTGCTAACAACGGAAGAAACATTAAGTGGATCAAATTGTTTGAGTTATCTAAAAATAGGCACCCTCCTATCAATTGCATAATATATGATCAGGTCTATCGTTGGACCGCAACCTCGTCGAAGTTCACAAGTGGGTAAAAATCATCTTTAGGATTATCTGGGTCATGCATAATCAATTCATCATTGGTAGGATCCGGTCGAGGAACCATACTTGTGAACTTCGACGAGTAGACCCCGTCACAGGTAGACCATCAACTAGAAGTCCCCAATAGATCACTACATCCTGTAGTGTAATGGTGCACTCTCCATGAGGCAGGTGGAAAGTATGGGTCTCTGGTCTCCACTTCTCAACAACGACAGTAATCAGTTACTAATCAAGTGTAATAAACCCTACTCGAGCCACTCCATAGAAACCTCTTGTTGTAGAGGTTGAATTAGTATACTATGGATAAGTGCTTGACGATGTAGGGATGCATCATGACGTCTAACCCGCATATGATGTCCATGTTGTTTAAGATCACAATGAACATGCAATCAAAGTTAAGGCAAAGGACTAGTACGACATTTATTGAACAAATGAACAAAAATATATTGTCAGGACAAACATATCGGCTCGTCCCACACAATAGATGATCTATGTCTATCTTGCATATATAGGATAAAAGGATTAGATGGACCTGGATCCATACTATCTGCAAAGACAAAACAATGATATTATTAGTAAACTAATGAATATGCATATACAACCAATGGATCTAGATATGCAAGGCGTGTACATGAATATGCATATACAACCAATGGATCTAGTTATGCAAGGCGTGTACAATGTACTTTCTTCATATTAAATATTACAAGTGAAAATCTATATTACATACGAGACAATGCGACAAAAGGATCTAATGGACCGGGATCCACACCACCTGCAAAGAAAAAAAATTCAAAAATCACAATGCTAATAAAAAAACCATACTTGTGATATTTAATATTACTAATCAAAAAATCACAATGCATACTCGTATATTGGTCGAAACTCTAATGATCGGATGGACGACGATCAGATAGACCGGGATCCATATTTGTTGTAATGAGTTAGCAAATGAATATACCCGGAGTTGCTCTATATGACCTATTCTATTGTACATAATAACTATCATCCATTTTGTTGATATTAAAAGTTATAATTATAAAAATAACAGTACATGCCCATAAAAATGAACGCGTAACAATATTATAGTACATACTCATGCCAAAGAATCCATTAGAAATTCATAATACATATACATAAAAGAAAAAGTTTATAACATTACAATGCATACCCATAAAAGAGTCACATGGTAACAATCTTACAATACATGTCATGTTCTAATCGTCACATGTTATGGGTTCGAGGAAGATTGCTATCCCCACAAGCTTGGACATTTTCTCCTATTGTGTCCACGTTGATGACAATGTCCACATAAAATCTTCTCACTTGGTTTGCGCTAACCCATCTCATTTCTAATCCTCTTTGAAATTGGACGTCCTTTTTTACGTTTCGTGAGAGTAGGTGGTAGAAGTACTGAAGATGTGTCACCGATGGCTAGTAGTCTTCGCGTGGGATTGCTCCAAATGGGGCGAAGTAACATCTTATAAAAGAATCACAACGATAATACTCCTCCGCATAACTCCAATGATTAATCCTAGCAAAGGAGCACACAACAAGGACATGAGAGCGAGGAATGCCAAAGCATTGCCATTTCTAGAATTGCAAATCCTATTAGATAGATTTACAACTTGTTTATGGTTGCCCATATCCATATAAAACCCACTATGACTAGTCATCACCTCAAACTCTTTTTGCACCCTATCAATAAGTGTTACATGATGACCCTTTGACTTTTTATGCCATCGGTTGAATAACTATATTGCATAGGTAGTATATGTCTAGTTTTGTTTCAAAGCTTCCTCATACTCATTTCTCCTTGATTCAAAGTACCCAATACACTGATAGAAAGTCATTTGAACTAGAACATATATTGGCAACATTCTAGCACCTTTGAGCGCACCATTGAACACTCTGCATTGAAGTAAACAGACAAGATTTTTTATTTTTCATATCGTAGTAAATAACAAATAGGTCAAAATAATGTATAAATATCATACCTACGAGGTTTGTAGTCATCCAATCATATCGATAGCCCTCATCATATGCTTGTGTCTATTTCTTTTTATCAACTTTGGAAAGCCATTTATGTGCTTCAAGATTCAATGTTTTAATATGATTTAAATATGCATTGAACTTGCGTGGTTGGTGTTGTTTGCCTACTTGCATTACTAAGTCTTTTAAATCCTTGTTCTTAAACTTTGTATTCAAATTGCTAGTCACATGACGCAAACAATACCAATGGTGACCAAGAGGCTCGCCAACCATTAGAAGCTTCCTTCATTGCAGTTTTTATTCCTAGATGTCGATCCAATATCACACAAATTCCAATTCTATCAGTTACACTTGACCGCAACTTTATAATAACCAACCCCATGAATCTGTTGATTCATTTGCTACAACGACAAATGCAAACGGAAATAAATGTCTACTATCAACTGATATTACTATCAAGAACTTCACCTCATACTTTCCAAATAAATGGGTGTTATCAATTTGAATGATGGGTTTACAATATTTAAAACCTTCAATGCAAGGTCCAAATGCCCAAAAAACCTGCTTGAACTCCACTAATCCCTTTCCCAATGGACTATCCTCTAATTCTACTTGTGTCTCCGGGTTTGTTTCTAAAAGCATATCTTTCCACTTATGAAACATCTGATATGATGTTTCCTAGTCACCAAAAATCTTCACAAAAATTTTTCTCTTGGTCTACCATACCCTTTTGTAGTGAATGTCGTATACAAAATTATCTCTCACCATCTGGTGCAAAGTAGCTACAGAAGTGGTTAGCTCCCGATGCACTACATTGAAGACCTCTGCACATATCAAGGTAGAATCGAGTTGGGGATGATCTTGAAATAATTCCTCGTAAACACATATGTGACTTGTATGGTACTTAGTAACCTCAAAAAGACCATGCGACTTGCATTTGCATGCACACAACGTCCATTTTCAACCATCGCTTGCTTGCTTATAGCGTACAACCCAAGATTTCCTATCAGAGTCAATAACCACAAATTCTTGGTGGTGCTCAATACAATATCGTTTCACTGTGTTTTGTAAGTTACATTTACTATTAAACCTCAGTCCGTTATACAATTTACCAGTGTAGTTTTGACAAGCCCCACTCCTCACCAAACGCTCATCAATTGTTACATTAACTACATCGAAGTCTATATTGTATTACATCAGAGTTGGTTCCTCATACCCTGACATAGTTTCTACTTTTATTCTTGGTTCCATAACAAGTGCATCTCCATTGATCATGTCATCAAATGAACCAGGTGGATCATAAGAAGGATCATGTGCCTCTTGTACTAGGTCATCTACAAGGGCATCATCCTCATCATCTGTGTCGAGTTCATCCACATCATTCTCGTTTGCAGGGTTAAATGGTTGAGATTGAGTGAAAATATCAGGTATAGTACCACCACCAACCATTTCATCTCTTGCATCACCATCTCGTAGCCTATCATGTTCGCCTCATCCTCATTGTGATATGTCGGTTGATTGTGATCACTCTGCAAGGCTGGTTGTAAACGAGGACCTTCATCCGTGTTAATATGCTAAATAATCAAGTACATCTCTATGGTATTAGGAGGTGGAAATTGAGACACAACTTGCCACATGAATTGTATGCTATGATCATTGAAAATTGGTAAGGGCTTGAAGAAACAAGTTCCACTTCCTAAGAAAATTGGGTAGCGATACATCATACTTAACCTCATCAATTGACGGTCTATTGATTGTCTCTCCCATATAACATCTTCCAATTCATTAATATTTACTCCCATTTTCACTGTAATACCTGTAGAAGGCCCACATCTATAATAAACTCTGTTAGGTCTATGTACCATTTCTCCATTCATATAACATATGATGGAGATGATTTTGTCATCCATAATGTACCCTAAACATTCATAAAATATGAAATTTAGCAATAACAACTAAGGTAGCGTTCGGTGACTCTACTATACTTCTATTTCAAAACCAACCTCTAATTGTAGTAGAGGTTTAAGCTTACTAAAATAAACAAAGTTTTTTGCTTATTCTTGTAGAGGTGTTATACCTTAACTTAAATTAGAGGTTGGAAAAATTGAAAAAAATATCTAGACAATGAACCAATTAAAAAATTATACCTCTACTTTGTTAGATGTTGCAAATAGAGTTACCAAACACCACCTAAGATAAAAACCAATTAAAATAATTGAGACATAACAAATTACCAAAGATGCTTCCTAAATTTCAATCTTGGAACTATTAAAAAATTGGAATAGGGTTTTAATAAATATGATGATCTCAATAAGTGGGAAATCTCTAATGCAAAATTTGTAGTTCAAGCACATATTGTTAACCATGACATGTAGCTCAACTACTACCACCAAATACAACAACGTTAAAGATTAAATAAAGATATTTAAAATTAACGAAAACCTAAAAAACAGTTACTAAGATATTAATATTCTACTTTTAAGTAAAATAATATAGCTCCATTACCAAAACCAAACACAACAACAACAAAGATTAAATCAAGATCCTTAAAATCAAGGAAAACATAAAAACATTAGTCAAAAACAACAATAACAAAAACAATTTCAACAAAAATTAAAGAAGGATCTAGAAAAATTAATAGAACCCTAAAAAAAAATCAATTACATTCAACTAAAAAAGGGTTTAAATAGAATCAAACTGAAGATGTTGAACACCGAAGAGAGATGACAAGACGTCGGAGAGAGAGAGAGTTGTCGAGGGGGGGGGGTTCATCGGAGAGAGAGTTGCTGGAAGGGGGGTTGCATTTTCTTTTACTATTGTGGGGATTTTTTTTTTACCCTTCACGAAATCGCACAAGGGTTAAAAACCCTTGCCCGATTTCATTTGTAGTTTTTTTTTCTAGTAGATGCTCTTCGAGAGGTGCCATCTAGTGAAATGCATACACAATTTCCTTTTTTTTTTTGTGTGCATGCACGCCCATTCAAGAGGTGGCATGCACTTTAATGGTGGGACTTGGTTGACACCGAGATGAATATTTTTTTTAAAGATTTTACCCAATGTCCTCCCTTGAAGGGGCAACATGAGATGATTTTTTTTTTAAAGAAGAGGCGGCATTCATTCAACTAAGAAAAAAAAACATGTAGGTAAGTTTTGGACAGGTTGGCGTCGGCGTGTCGTCCAAAACTTGCCTAATTCTGGATATAGTATTTTTTTTAATGCCTAATTTTGGATATAATAGAAAAATCATGCCTATAATTGTCCAAAATCCAAACATTTAACTATTATTTTAAAATTATTTTGTATCTAATAGTAATAAGTAAATGTTATAGTAACTTCAATATTATTTGTGAAGACATATACATATACATAGTTTTTAAAAGAATATTGTATTTAATAGTTTAATATACTAAAATCAATATTATTGTATAGTTATATTTACTGACATACTTTTTTCTTTCTTTCTTTCTCCACATATAAAAGCTTGTAAACCTGGGCAGTGCATGGGGTAACCTTAAATAAATAATTAATAAAAATAATAAAAACTTTAATACAAGATTTTAATACTACAAAACATATAAAAAGAACTTTAACTATAATTCTATAATATTTTTAAAATTTTTAAAAACATATAATATTTTATAACATTATCTCTACATTATTTATGTTTTTGTTTAAAAGTTAAACATATATATGGTCAACATAAAAGAGAAGGGACTTCTGTGAGTCGAAAGGGGAAGTCTCGAGCTCCTGAGGTCTCAGAGAGGCGAGCTGGGAAGAAACTGGGGGGACCTCGACCCACCGGTTACTCTGGTCGACGAGAGAGACCTGACTCTACGACGCCATCACATCAAGGTCCCTCAAAACCAGGTTGACCTTGCCCAGGACGACCAAATGCGGGACAACGTCTCCAAGGAGTATGTCAACTACGTTGAGGTGAGCTATTTTACATAGCATTTTTTTAATCATCAGCTCGACTCGTCTGACAAGCGCGCTTTTATCTCATTTCTGAGGGTGTTTTCCACACTATGATGACCCTTCAGTAGGCAGACGACTTTTATATCGTTGCTTAGATCACCGCTAAGAAGGTCTGAGATGAGATGCAGCAAAAGGTGACTGGGGTGGAAACACACTTCGCCAAGGCTGACTCCGAGCTCTCCCCCTACAAGCAGAAGCTTGAGTTGGTCTCCTCAGAGAATGATGTGTTGGACACTAAGGTCGCTTCCTTGGAGTTTGAGCTGAAGAACGTTGAGAGTCGAGCTATCGAGGACTTCAAGGCCTCCTCTGCGTCTTGTTTCAGAGTGAATACGAGATGGGCCAGATCGAAATGAGGATTGACTTCAACAAGTACTTCAAGGACTAGGTTTACTTGAAGGGATTTGATGTTTTCATGGCAGAAAAGCAGCAGGAGCAGAACAACGAGGAGGGCGATGATGAGGCCATGGTTGAAGAGGGCGATGATCAAGCTGGGGGGAAGCATCGAAATGGAAGCAGAGGCGGGAACAGAGGCAAAGGGCGAGGTGGAGGTGAAGGTGGAGCAGGAGGTTGCTAACCATGGCGTGATTATCTTTGGCTCTTCTCCAAGGGTTTAACTTTTTATGCTCTTTTTTTTATTCTTCTTCTTGGGTTGTATTGTTTATGTGCTTGGGTGCTGAGCTATAATACTCTTTTTTAAACTTTATTTCAATGAGTTTATCTTTTCTTCCCTTTTCTTTGTTGCCTTGCTTGTTCTTTTTTTGTGTTGTTTACTTTCTCGAGCTGGTGCTCAACACTTAGAAAAATTTTGAATTCGTTTAAGCTCGGCTTAAATGAGCTCAGCTCGGATCTCGTTGGCCAATGTCGGTTTTTGAGGCTGGGGTGGAACTCTTAGGACTTAGATAAAATTTTGATTCGCGCGAGCTTAGCTCGGCTTGTCTCATGAGGTTGAGATCTCGTTAGGACTTAGGATAACCTCCCAACTTGCATGAGATCGGCTCAATCAGTTCTACGAGGCTGAGATCGCACTAGGGCTTAGAAATTCTCTAAGTTAGAAGTGACCTCGATAGCCCGTTATGAGGCCGAAGTTGTTGTCAATGATGTTGAGGCCATTGTTAGGACTTTTAAGATTTTGTGCTTAGAGACAAGCTCGGTTGTTCGTCTAGTCATGAGCTCGGTTGAGATTTCTTGATGCTGAATTGACCTTATGTCGATCTAACTTTGGCAAAATAATAGTCTTTCAGGGTTTTAACCCCTCTTACCAGCGATAACTCGAGTTGCAACCTTGGTGACGTTACGACCGACACAGAATCCTAAATATGTCCACATTGACACACCTGGCATCTTGTCTGCCTAACCTAATAATCTCAAATATCAAAAATCTCCACAAAGTATACCTTGTATATACACACATACCAAATCACCTGTACATGTAGCTAATTTACATCATTCAAATTCCCAAATAAACCATCAATATCCAAATATCAAGTCACATGTGTATGAACCTAATTCACCATTCTTAATTCCAATAAATATTACCATATTTATTTCCCAAAATTATAAAGTTAAAGCAAGTCATCTACCTACCTATTATGTTTTACAGCCAAAATCTACAGTGATAAGTAGTTATACATGTGGTTGATACATACGTATAATACAAAATATCAACAATTCGTCGTCCCATAATCCATACACGTACATTGTCAGGGATTGGGACTTTGCTAGCACTCCCTATTCACCCCTTTTCCTTTTCTGTCAGAACCTAAAAAATAAGGAAAATAATGAGCTTCACAAGCCCAGTGAATAAATCCCACAGAGATAGTACCATGTATGCACTCATAGAAAAGAGTATCATGACATTAAAAGTGTTTAGAAAACATAATGCAAAGCACTTTCAGGGTGACGTCACGACTGACACAGAATATCATACATGTCATATCCTGACACATTTGACACTTTGTCAACCTAACCTGTCACTACACATCTTGTATAATCATCATATACCACAAATCTCCAATTTCATATATCCAAAGGTATTTCTACCATTACCCATAACCATCAAATTTACAAAAACTCCTCATCTGAAAAACCACACACATCTATGTGATATTATATACAATAGGGAGTGTTATACACATGAATATTCAAAATACAAAACATTTCCCAAACTTCTCCAGGTACATACATTTAAAAACAACGCACAAAGTCACTCTTCTCGAGCCTTGCCCTTTCCCTTGATGTCTTTTTGTTAAAAGATTGAGAGTTTGAGCGTGAGCTATAATAAGCTTAATGAATATTCTACCTTTGACATCAATATGCATCAATAAATGAAACATGACATTTAAAACAAGTTAAACAACTTATGCAAGTAATCTAATCAAATAAAGATACATGCCAAATGTATTCCAATACATGCAACCATTTGCAAACAATGCAAATCCAGTGACAAACCGTACAATCATCTCCCATCATCCAAATATTAGAGTGAGACTCACTCCTCATTATACATCTATGAGGGTAGCACCAAGCCTCTCAATACTCATTTCCATGTAACCATTCTTGGGTTTTCATTCCTTAACTAGGATAACACCCATGTCCATGAGTGCTTAACAATTACTCATGTGAGTTTTATTCCTAACAGCTTCCCCCAATAAGAATGTTACTCATGACTAAGTTCAAGACATGCTCCAATTCAAATCATTTCATGATTTAAATCGTAGATGCAATTACACTAGCATGCTTACATTTCACAATCAGATTTCTAACATATAATGGCATACATAATAACAAAAGTAAGAAATACTCACAATAAACAGTTTCCTATCACCAATCTCACTTTACAACCAACTCTTTACACAAGCAGCTTACTCCACTTCAAGGTGCTTACATCAAATTCAATCAATTTCCCAATACAAATTCTGTAAACATTATAATGGAATTCAATTTAATTACAATTCTCAGCTGAATTGCACAAAATCAACACTCTAGACACCTCCAAAAACTCAGTTGCTTCAGCTATAATAGGGTTTAGATTGTTGGACACCCAACAAGGGGGAGGGGGTGAATTTGGTGTCTTGGCCAATTGAGTCAATTTCAAATTATATATCTTATGTTAATCTTGAATTGGTTAAGATATTTGTTCAAATAAATCATGTGAAAAAAATAAATACAAAAATTTAAATGCAACGACACAAGATTTTTACGTGGTTTAGAAAACATTTTCCTACTCCACGCCTAGAGAAACCTTCTCTAGGATTTCACTATCTCGGATTCACTTCACGGGTGTGAATCAAACCGTTACAAGTGCCTTTTTACAAGTTCAAGGCAAACCTATCCTTTTACGGGCTAAAGATGAACTGACCACTTCTTTTTGCAAGATAAGGAAGAACCTAATATATTTTTATCGGGCTAAGGATGAACCACTTGACCTTTTTCAAGATAAAGGGTAAAACTGTCGTGATCCTTCTTCAGGTGACGTCACGACATACACAATATCTTAGGTAATGCTACTCTAAGAAAAAAAACCTAAGGCACTGATAAGCCTCCTTCGAAATACCTAAACAAATACCTAAATAATCACAATATACAACTTGTATATGACAATAATAATTGAACCAAAATATTAAATCCATCAACATTCATAATCATGGTCACATCAACCTGTAAACCACATGGTTTAACACCTATGTATCCACCAATATAAAACAAGTATTTGTCTCCCAATATGTCATATACAAGTCATATCTACATCCATATGCATCTACGTAATATGTAAGTATAATTATGTACAATGTGATAGTTATATGTAAATAATAGTCGAATAGTAAAGT